>OY776126.1:31093048-33493048 GCA_963675135.1 Galeopsis tetrahit | reverse complement strand
CTCCAATTGATCCTGCTGCATCTGAAGCAGATAAGGTCAAGAAGGAGGAGTTTATGGAAAAAGCTTACAACATTGTTGTTCTAAGTTTGGGAGACAATGTTTTCAGAGAGGTTATGAAGGAGAAGGATGTTGCTGCTGTATTTGAGACCCTTGATGATCTGTATTTGACACAATCTTTGTCAAACCAGATGTTTATGGAGAGGAAGCTCAACAATTTCAAGATGGCAGATGATAAGACCCTTGATGAGCAGTTAATAGAGTTCATGCAAGCTGTTGATGATCTTGAAAATGTTGGAGTCACCTTAGATGATCACAAGAAGTCTTTTCTACTTTTGGAGTCATTACCACCTTCATATGATAGCTTCAAGGATGCTTTGCTGATTACTAAGGAGGGTAAGGCAAAATTCAAGGAAGTATTGTCTATTCTGAAAACTAAGAGTTTACATGTGGCAAACTCAAACAAGAAGACCAAGAACCAAGCTGAGGGTCTTAACATCAAACTTAAGAATGACAAGAAGAAAGGGCAAGGCAAGAAGTTCCATGCCAAGCCAGCTCAGAAGAAGAATGGATTTGTAGCCAAGAACAGATCTTGCTACAAATGCCATAAAGAAGGACATTTCTTTAAAGATTGTCCTGAGCATAAGAAGACTACTGATCCTGCCAAGGCTGATGTAGCAGAAGTAAAAGGATATGATAGTGCTGAGGTTATGAGCATAACAGATAGCAAGCTTGTTAATGAATGGGTGCTGGATTCTGGATGTTCATTTCACATGTGTCCTACCAAATCTTGGTTTCAAAACCTGGAGATGATGAATGGTGGATCAGTTCTGTTGGGTAATGATGAAAGCTGCAATGTGAGAGGGATTGGCACTGTGAGGGTGAAGATGTTTAATGATAAACATGTGATCTTGACCAATGTCAGATTTGTTCCAGATTTGAAGAGAAACCTTATATCTCTTGGCACACTAAATGCTTTGGGTTATGAATTCAAGACTGAAAAAGGATGTTTGTTTGTAACCAAAGCTGATAGAATAGTGATGCAAGGGAAGAAGTCTAATGGGTTATATTCTTTAATTGGTGAGACAATCACAGGTGCTGCTGAAGTTACCATGAGTGCTGATGATGCCATGCTTTGGCATAAGAGGCTGGCACATGTGGGAGAGAAAGGCCTGCTGGAGTTATCCAAGAAGGGGTCATTCCACCAGAAGACATTCAAAAGCCTGGAGTTCTGTGAGCAGTGCATTCTTGGTAAGGCCAAGAAGAAGTCATTCCAGAAGGGTAAGCACACTACAAAGGAGCTGCTGGATTATGTTCATTCAGATGTCTGGGGTCCATCAAGAACAGAAACCATTGGTGGAGGTAAGTACTTCATGTCAATTATAGATGACTATTCTAGAAAAGTTTGGGTGTTCATTCTCAAACAGAAGAGTGAGGCCTTTACAAAATTCAAAGAATGGCTACTTGAGATAGAGAACAAGAAAGGAAAGTCCTTAAAACATTTAAGGACAGATAATGGCCTTGAGTATCTATCAGCTAAATTCAATGAATTTTGTAAAGAGAAGGGCATTACTAGACATAGAACTGTCCCTCTAAATCCACAGCAAAATGGATTAGCAGAGAGAATGAATAGAACTATTCTAGAACGGGTCAGATGCATGTTGGCTGATGCTAAATTACCTAAAAGCTTTTGGGGAGAAGCTGTATGTACTGCATGTTATTTGATAAATAAAACCCCATCATTTGCCTTAGAAGGTAAAACCCCAGATGAGATCTGGTATGGCAAGCTGAGTGATTATTCAAAACTTAAAGTGTTTGGATGTCAAGCTTATGCCCATATTAGACAGGATAAGCTTGAGCCTAGGGCTCTGAAATGTATATTCATTGGCTATCCAATAGGTGTCAAGGGCTATAGATTGTGGTGCCTTGAACCAGGTCATAAGAAACTAATAATCAGCAGAGATGTTGATTTTAATGGAAAGGTAATGGGATATCCTCATAATGGAAATTCCCATGACCTAGATGGAAGAATTGTAAATGAGTCAGAAGAGAGTTTCTCAGCTGAGGTGGAGTTTCCCACAACAGATCAGTTGGCACCAGAGGAGGTGGTCAACCCTACTGATCTGGGAAATAACACACCAGATGAGGTTGTTCCAGAACAGGTACCAAAAGATAATTCAGAAGATGATACCATGGAGGACAACCCTGCTGATTTGAGAAATTATAGTCTTGCAAGAGATAGGCTCAGAAGGCAGATTCACCCCCCATCTAGGTTTGGCCAGGCTGATCTTGTGTCATATGCTCTGATCACAGCAGAAGAGGTGGAGCATTATGAGCCAAGAAACTATAGGGAAGCAATCACCAGTCCTGAAAGAGAGCAGTGGGCAGCAGCCATGTTAGAAGAGTTGCAATCTTTGGAGAAAAACCAGACCTGGATCCTTGTTGAGAAGCCTAAAAACCAGAAGTTAGTGAGCTGCAGGTGGCTGTTCAAGAAAAAGCTTGAAGTTGGATTTGGTGGTGCTAGAGAGCAGATCAGATTCAAGGCTAAGTTGGTGGCAAGAGGATTCACACAAAGAGAAGGCATAGACTTCAATAAGCACTACAAAAAAAATCATGTTTAGTGACAAAAAGTTTAGTGACATTTGAATTTTTGTCACTAAAAACATATGTGTAGCGACAAAAAATTTCCACCGTTACAAAATAGGGTAAGGTGTGCTCATTAGTGACAATTTTATATGTTGTCAATATTTCATTAAAAATTCGTCACTAAAACCACACATATATTGACAAATAATTCAATACGTTACAAAATAACATACGATGTGATAAACAGTGACAACACTTTATGTTGTCAATGTTTCATTTAATATTTGTCACTAAAATCACACACATATAGTGACTAATTTTTTATTATATTACAAAATACCGTAAGGTGTGATCATTAGTGATAACTATGTATGTTGTCAATATTTCATTTAAATTTCGTCACTAAAACCACACATATAGCGACAAATAATTCATTATGTTACAAAATAACATATGGTGTGATAAACAGTGACAACTTTTTATGTTGTCAATGTTTCATTTAATAATTGTTACTAAAATCACACATATATAATGACAAATTGTTCATTATGTTACAAAATACCGTAAGGTGTGATCATTAGTGACAACTCTATATGTTGTCAATATTTCATTAAAATTTCGTCACTAAAACCACACATATAGTGACAAATAATTCAATACGTTACAAAACAACATACAGTGTGATAAACAGTGAAAACTATTTATGTTGTCAGTGTTTCATTTAATATTTGTCACTAAAATTATACACATATAGTGACAAAATTTTCATTATATTACTAAATACCGTAAGGTGTGATCATTGGTGACAACTATGTATGTTGTCAGTGTTTCAATTATATTTTGTCACTAAAACCACACATATAGCGACAAATAATTTATTATGTTACAAAATAACATACGGCGTGACAAAAAGTGATAACTTTTTATGTTGTCAATGTTTCATTTAATATTTGTTACTAAAATCACACATATATAGTGACAAATTGTTCATTATGTTACAAAATACTATAAGGTGTGATCATTAGTGACAACTCTATATGTTGTCAATGTTTCATTTAAAATTCGTCACTAAAACCACACATAAAGTGACAAATAATCAATTATGTTATAAAAATAACATATGGTGTGATAAACAGTAACAACTTTTATGTTGTCAATGTTTCATTTAATATTTGTCACTAAAATTACACAAATATAGTGACAAAATTTTCATTATATTACAAAATACCGTAAGGTGTGATCATTAGTGACAACTGTGTATGTTGTCAATGTTTCATAAATAAAAAACCGTCACTAAAACTATACATATAGTGACAAATAATTAATTATGTTACAAAATAACATACGGTGTGACATACATTGACTACTTTTTATGTTGTCAATATTTTGTTGAATATTTGTTACAAAAACCACATATATAGTAACAATTAATTTATTGTCATTAAAAAAATTAAAATATATTTAGAGTATTTTTGGGTGTTATTTTTTTTTAAATGATTTGTAAATTACTTAAATTCTTAAATAATATAGAATGTCTTTAAAAAATTTTGAAAAATTAGAAAAAAAATTAGTTAGCTATAAAATAATTAATTAAAAATATGCAAATAAATTACCTTAAAATTTTCAGAATTTTTCAAATCATATAAAAGTTAATATATATAAATAATATCCATGACCTTTTTTTCATTTTTAATTTTTTAAAATCCTAAATCTAAAAAAAAATCCTACTCACAATCTATCCATTGCCACCACCCTTCTCTACCTCCGGTCCCCCACTTCTAGGGTAAGTTTCGAAAGTTTCTAGAAAAATAATGTTTGACGATTGCTAATTCTTAAAATCTTGTTAATTATGTTGTTTCGACTAATTTTTTAATAGGTTAAATTGTTGGATTATAGATTATTTCATTAGTTTGAGCATATATTTGAGGAGAAAATACTTGATATCACAGAATTAATTGCGGTACAAAATTAGTTACTAAAGAATTCTAGTAATATCATAAAATTAGTTTCTAAAGAGTTTTATTAATATCACAAACTTATGTACGATTGGATGAGTAGAAATGTAGAACATTCTAACCATCTAGATTAATTATAATACAACATAAATATGATCCACTCTCAATCATTTTTTTTGTTCTGTTGCGAAAGAAGGGCTAGTTAGGGATTAATAAAGACTTAAATTAAATAGTATCCTGTTATCACTTAATAAATACTTAAATAGTCGATATATATGAGAGGATTATGAAAAAATGAAAAATTATGTTGAACAAATAATGATTTGGTAGAAATAATAAGACTTCAATGTGCTCCAATAGTTATGTTTTCTTTTTTTCTTTTATTTATATAGTTTTTTTTAATTTAAACAGCACAGAAGAGAAAACAATTCTAACTAGACTTATAAAATCCAAAGTAATAACTAGGTCAAATTGGTTTGAAGGACTCCTCACTAATTTAAAGAGTTAACATATGAAAAAATTGGATATAAGAGAAAATCGTCCAGTACGTGTAGTGTTTATGAAGATCCTGCATATTGAAGGGTACATGTTGCTGGAACACCAACTTCAGTTTTAAAATATTTAGCATTTTCACTAACAACTTGATTGCGATGCGTATGAATAATGACATCTAGTCTTCCAACTTCACGTCTCTTCCTTTCAACTGAAATTCTAATTATCTTCCCTCTTCCTTTTCTGTGAGATATCCCTAAATCACATGTTTGTTTGTGTTTGTAGCTCATGAGAATTTTTATGAGATATCCCTAAATCAAAATTGACATCTGTTTTTTTGTAGCTCATGAGAATATTGAGCAAAAAAACTCATCATCTTCTTCATTTGTGTGGTTCATGTTTAAACTGCATTAAAAATACTAATTAACACATTTAATTAAAGAAAATGGAAAGTCATCCGTAAATGAAGCTAGCATTAAAAATACTAATTAACACATTTAATTAAAGAAAATGGAAAAGTCATCCGTAAATGAAAAGTAAAGAAAATGGAAAAGTCATCCGTAAATGAAAAGCTAGCATTGTATCCCATATATTTTAGTGAATAGAATAAAAATAGTTACCTTAAATTAAATGAGAACACATATAATTAAAGAAAATGCTTTATCATAGATCTGTAAATGAACACACAAGCTAGCATTGTATCCCATATATTTTAGTGAATAAAATAAAAATGGTTACCTTAAATTATTAAATGAGAGGTTTCTGTGTTTGAAGAGATACGAAAGATACACAATTGATTCACTTTAAGAAGAAAATGACAAAAACTGTATAATTCAATTTGTTCATATCTAACACATTCTTGTAAAGACATGAATGTAAATTTCTAATTGAAAATAATTTTAATATTGTGGAGGAATTTAAGAGATATTGCGGAGGGAAATGAAAATTTGACGAAAATTTAAGGTGTTTGATACGATGGCAGGAGAATTTGAGGTTCAGTTGCACAGATGGGGAGGGGGAGTTTGAGGTGGGACGTGCAGGACTATTGGTATGAATGGGGAGGGGTTTGAGGTGGGAGTGGGGGGATTTCTTGATTTTTTTTTTAATTTAAATAATAAAAATTTGAAAATTTCTATAAAATATTAACAAAAAACCTTGAATTTATAATTTATTTAATATTTTAAAACTTTATTAAGGCTTAATCGATTTTGTAGGTTTTTATTTTTTAATTAGTTTTAATTTTTTTAAAGTTTTCGGTGAATTTGTTAATATTTTATTGATTTTATTTAGGTTTCTTTAGATTTTTATTATTAATTTGATTTTTTTAACTAATTCTCCTTAAATTTATTTTATTTTTTAATATTTTCATATTTTATTTAGACTTTTACTTTTTCGAAGATTTTTGTGTTCTAAATTATTTTTTTTTATTATATATTTTTTAAGATTTGATATTTATTTTTT
Organism: Galeopsis tetrahit; assembly: GCA_963675135.1. NCBI lineage: Eukaryota > Viridiplantae > Streptophyta > Magnoliopsida > Lamiales > Lamiaceae > Galeopsis > Galeopsis tetrahit. The sequence goes on along the minus strand of OY776126.1, from coordinate 33,486,557 downwards.
AAATATTTTCAGATTTTATTCAGCAAGTTTTTTTTTTTTTTTTAAGAATTTTCTTTTTTAGATTAGGAACATTAATAAGAGGAGGAAAAAGTGGGAAAGTATTATATTTTGTTTTGAGGAAGTGAGATTATTATATATATATATATATGTATATATATATACACGAATGAAATGGGGTGCTACTAATGTAAATTAATTTAAAAATTGTTTTAGGGGTATACTTAATAAATGGTTGTGCTTATATAATTTTGAAGGTGTGAGTAGGTGGTTGTAGGTAAGTCGAGTCAATTCGCGAGCTACTCGTGCTCAATTCAAAAAAAGATCAAAATCGATTTGAAGTTAATCGAGTTGAGTTGAGTTTCGAGCTACTCGAGTTTTATTTGCTCGTGAATGTAATATAGCTATATAGAGAAATTTTTGTTTTTTTTATAATTAACTTTGATAGGAATTTGTAATATACCTATACAAAGAAATTTTACTTTTTTTCTCTAAATTTTTTTGATGGAAAAATGTTTCAGGAATTTATATTCAATAATTTCCATGGTTGAATATTCCATTGCACATATTAGTTGAAAACAAAAATTTCAATTGAATAATGTAGTTCAAATTAGCGTTGGAATATGCTATTGATAAAATTACCACACCCATTTTTTTAAAAGTTGTATTTTTGTTGGAATCACTGATTTCAACGAAAAAATGCAAAAAATCATTGAAATTGTATTGTTTGCTTGTATAGAAATGAAGGGTCGGGATCGAGCTTGAGTAGTTTGACGTACTTACTTATCAAGTTCGAGTTTTAGACTATACCAAACAGAAATGTACGTTTAAACTTGTTTGATATCTAAGTTGAACCGAGCTGAAACGAACTTTTAACGAATGATCTCGAATTGAGTATCAAGTACCTTGATTGGATTTTCGACCCTAATAACATATTTTATATAATTTTGTACACTTGTTGTAATATTTAATCATTCATAATAAAGTATTTTGGTTGATATTTCTATTATATTTAAGATCACCACTACTCACACCTAAATGAGTCAAGTCGAGCCGAGCAGTGCTGAGCTCAAAACTCGACTCGATTGTTATACTCAAAGGTCAAAGCTAGAAATTCAACTCGGTCGAGCTTAATATTTTAAAGATCGAGCTCGACTCGGTTAATTACCTATATAATTTTCAAAATTAATAATAAAATAATAAATATTGTCCAAACTTGATTAGACTCACGAGCTTTTCAAGCCGAATATTTATGAGCTCGAACTCGGTAGCTACTCGAGTAGCTCGAAACTCAAATCAACTCGATTAACTTCAAATCGATTTTGATCTTTTTCCGAATTGAGCACGAGTAGCTCGCGAGTTGACTCGACTTAGTTACAACCAGCCTACTCACACCTTCAAAATTATATAAGCACAACCATTTATTAAGTATACCCCTAAAAAAAATTTAAATAAACTTAATCTAAAAAACAAAAATCTTAAAAAAAACAAAAAAAATCTTGCTAAATAAAATCTGAAAATATTTAAAAAAATAAATATCAAATTTTAAAAAATATATAATAAAAAAATTAATTAAGAACATAAAAATCTTCAAAAAAGTAAAAACTAAATAAAATATTAAAAAATAAAATAAATTTAAGGAGAATTAGTTAAAAAATCAAATTAATAATAAAAATCTAAAGAAACCTAAATAAAACGGTAAAATATTAACAAAATCACGAAAACTTTAAAAAATTTAAAACTAATTAAAAAATAAAAATCTATAAATTCGATTAAACCTTAATAAAGTTTTAAAATATTAAATAAATTCTAAATTTAAGGTTTTTTTGTTAATATTTTATAGGATTTTTCAAATTTTTATTATTTAAATAAAAAAAATCAAGAAATCCCCCCACTCCCACCTCAAACTTCTCCCCATTCATACCAATAGTCACTCCCACCTCAAACTCCTCCCCATTCATACCAATAGTCCTGCACGTCCCACCTCAAACTCCCCTTCCCCATCTCTGCAACTGAACCTCAAATTCTACCACCAATTGTATCAAATATTAAATTTTCATTTCCCTCCACAATATCTCTTAAATTTCCTCCACAATATTAAAATTATTTTCAATTAGAAATTTACATTCGTGTCTTTACAAGAATGGTTAGATATGAACAAATTGAATTATATAGTTTTTATCCTTTTCTTCTTAAAGTGAATCAATTGTGTATTTTCAGTATCTCTTCAAACGCAGTAAACCTCTCATTTAATTTAAGGTAACTATTTTTTATTATGGGATACAATACTAGCTGTGTTCATTTACGGCTCGATGAAGTGACTTTTCCATTTTCTTTAATTATATGCGTTAATTAGTATTTTTAATGCAGTTTAATTTATGCATTTCTATGCTTTAATTAACATATATATTTACAATTTTAATTTACAAATTTGATTTAGGGATATCTCAAAGAAATGGAAGTGGGAAGACAACTGGAATTTCAGAAGAAAGAGACGTGGAGTTGGAAGGCGTCATTATTCATCCACATCGGAATTGGGTGAAAATGCTAAATACTTTAAAACTGAAGTTGTGTCCTTCTTAACATGTACCCGCCCTTCAATATACACAATGGAAGGACATCCCATGTGACATAAAAAGAAAGTTATGGCTTGGAATAAAGGTATATATACTAATTTCTTAATACTGGGGGTTTTCACATTAGGTAATATGTGCTGATATATAGCAAAAATTCAATCTCAAAGATGATTATCGTTTCTCAAAGGTAGTTGACAGTTGAATCGTTAGTATAGAAGTTATCCAGTGAAATTACATAAGCATTATCTTACTAAGAAAGAGCGTCCCATTGGAGTAAGTGATGATGATTGGGGGCTATTGACCAATTATTTTGAAAGTGATGCTTATAAGGTACCAATCTCCTCATTAGAAACATTAGAAAGTGATTATTTTTATTGCAAAATTGGTCATGCCTGTTAATTTATGGGAAAACGTTAGTTTGAAGATAATGGAAGGGATATATTTTTCTAAACTAAATAATGAATAATAAAAATTGTGAGGTTTGTTGAGATTATTAAGGCAAATATTTTTGACACAATTTAATTTATTTATTAGTTTCAATTTAATATTCACGCCCCTTCAATTCAATTCAATTTCCCAGCCTTCCTCGCCAAGTGTGAATACGACTAAGTGGCTATGGAGATAGCTGAAGCCACCTTCAAATAAAAAAGAAAATTTAAGGAACGAGCTTGAACAAGACAAAGAAGAGATGGAAGCATTGAGACAAAGAACACATAGATGACTTTACTGTTTGGAGTCCAAAGCCAAAATTCCTGAAATCTATCATGTCTCATTCCATCTTCTGGTGTAAGTAATTATTGGTGTGATTTATCATTAATTTGATATTATTTTTTTTAAATAAAAATTCTCATTAGAAATTTATATTTTTACAGGTTTGAAACACAGCTTCTGAGCACGTTTTACGTACCAATTTATCAACTTGATGATTTATTTAATATTTATGTTATGTAATTTATTTTAGACATTTAATTTTAATTTATTAGTTTATTTTATGCAATGATTCACATTTTTTGTTTTAATTATTGATGTATTTTAAATTTGCACTTTTGTATTCCTTGTTTATGTTTAATCACAAGTTTTACTTTCAATTTGTAATATTTTATTTTCAATACATAAATAGATTATTTTATAAGTATAAATAGATTATTTTATAAGTATAAAAACATTGTCAAAAAAATATTGTCACTAACTCACAGAACTATATAGAAATACATTTTAATCAAATTAATATTAATATAATGTTTACAGATTTTTAGGTTTTAGTGATAACACAGTGTGACTATAGTTAAAATACTTTTATTACAATATTATAAATATTATTATTTATATTGAATTTATTTAAAATATCAATATTAAAACATAAATTGTGATAATTATATTGTAACATAAACGTTATATTTTGTGATAATAATTAGTCATGACTAAAAACGACATAATAATTTTGTAACTATACTATTTATTTTAGTGTCAATGAACAAATGTGACTAAACTATTGAGCATTAATAGTGACAACAAAGATATGAGACTAAAAACATTGAGTAATAGTGACAACAAAGATATGAGACTAAAAACATTGAGTTATAGTGACAATGAGCATATGTGACTAAAACACTGAGTTATAGTGACAATAAATATATGTGACTAAAACACTGAGTTATAGTGACAATAAACATATGTGACTAAATCACTGAGTTATAGTGACAATAAACATATGTGACTAAAACACTGAGTTATAGTGGCAATAAACATATGTGACTAAAACACTGAGTTACAGTGACAACAAGGAAATGCAACTAAATCATTGAGTAATAGTGACAAAACGGATATGTGACTATAAAATAAGGTTTGGTGACAAAATATGTACGTGACTAAAAATATGACATATAGTGATGTTTAAGACATTTTCGCCACTAATCTTTTAGCCACACGATTTATAGCCACAAACTCAAAAATTGTCACTAACTATTTTTAGTGACAATATTCAAAGATTTAGTGACAAAAAAAGTTGTCACTAAAAGCCATTTTTTTTGTAGTGAAGGTATTCTCTCTTGTTTTTAAACACTGTTCAATAAGATTACTTTTGTCTAAGGTTGCTCAAGATGATCTTGAGTTACATCAGCTAGATGTTAAAACTGCATTTTTACATGGAGAACTAGCTGAAACAATATATATGCATCAACCAGAAGGGTTTATCATGCCTGAAACAGAAAGTAAGGTATGCTTGCTTAATAAATCATTGTATGGGCTCAAGCAGAGTCCTAGACAATGGTATAGAAAGTTTGATACCTTCATGCTTTCTATTAGTTTCTTAAGAAGCAAATATGATGGATGTGTATATATTGGTAAACAAGATTATCTAGAGAGCACCTATCTACTGATCTATGTAGATGATATGTTAATAGCTAGCAAGAGTATGAGAAAGATTACCCAGCTGAAGCAGCAGCTGAGTAGAGATGAAGGATTTGGGTGAAGCCAAGAGAATATTAGGAATGGATATTCTCAGAAATAGGAAAGCAGGCAAGTTGTTCCTATCCCAGAAGAGTTATATTCAGAAGGTCTTGAGAAGATTTCTTATGCACCAGTCCAGACCAGTTAGTACTTCATTTGGTCAGCAATTCAAGTTGTCAGTCAAGCAATCTCCTCAAACAGATGAAGAGAAGAAGCAGATGCTTACTGTTCCTTATGCAAATGCAGTAGGAAGTCTCATGTATGCTATGGTCTGTAGCAGATCAGATCTTGCCTATGCTGTTAGTATGGTGAATAGGTTCATGGAAAATCCAGGAAAGTTTCATTGGGAAGCTTTGAAGTGGATTCTAAGATATATGAATGGATCAGAAGACTTAGGATTATTGTTCGAGAAGTGTGCTGATACCAAGAGTCCTTTAATTGGATTTGTGGATTCTGATTTTGCTGGAAACATAGATACAAGGAAGTTTTTATCTGGTTATGTGTTTACATTGTATGGCACTGCTATAACATGGAGAACAGCTTTACAATCTATGGTGACCTTATCCACAACAGAAGCTGAATACATAGCCTTAACAGAAGCTGTGAAGGAAGCAATGTGGTTGAAGGGCATTCTGAGAGATTTTGGCATATTCCAGAAGAGTGTTCCTGTGCTGTGTGATAATCAGAGCACTATCCATCTAGCAAAACATCAAGTGTTTCATGAGAGGTCAAAGCACATTGATGTGAAGCTGCATTTTGTTAGAGACATCTTGGAGAAGAGCATTGTTGAAGTTCAGAAGGTAGCTTCAGAAGAGAATGCAGCTGATATGTTAACTAAGGCATTACCAAGCAATAAGTTCAACCATTGCATGGAGTTGGTAAACCTTAGTACTTGGGATGTTCATTAAGAAGAGAATGAACAAACAGCCTTGGGGAGGGCTGGGAAGAAGGCAATCTTGCATTAAGGTGGAGAATTGTTGAGATTAATGCAATATTGGAGAACTGTTCTTACTATCAGAAGTGGTAGTGTGCTGATTTTCAGAACTGTGCTTAGTATAAGCACAGTAACTAGTGTTATGATATTTGGTTATTTCAGTACAAGTAGAGTAATGAGTACTCTGCTGATAAGGTTTAGTGATCTTAGGTATCAACTCTGCTGGTCGGGTCAGAACAGTACTGTTCTTAGTCTGCTGAGACAACTGTGCTGAGTTTTACTACGCTGAGTTCTACTGTGCTGTTATTCCAGTTTCAGAGTTAGTTTATTTCTGTTAGTTAGTTAGTTTGTTAGAGGCAGTTACAACTTTCATTGTACATCTATAAATACACCATCTAGTGCATAGATTGTGGGTGACTGAATTTGAGAGTTTTGAGAGATCAAGCTTAGTGAATACTTGTAATCTGTAACTTTCATTTGAGATTAGTGAAGAGAGTCTTCTATCCTCCGTGGACGTAGATCATTTGATCGAACCACGTAAATCCCGTGTTCTTTCTTTGAGTTCTTTATTCGTTTCAATTCATTGCGTTTCTAGTTGTCTTGATTTATCATTTGTAAGGAGTTGCTTTGTGGATACAATTCCGTAACATAAATAAATACTCGTAATTTTTAAAACTTGTGTAAAAAGAAACAAACACATTATTATATGGATGGAATACAAGATTAGAAAACAATTTCATCTGATCCAACAACTCACTGTTTTACATGAACACGGTAAATATCAATATTATTTAATTGGCTACGTATACATAAATTTTTCTGCTTGTAAAATAAATAAATTTGTCTTGATTTTTTTTTCTCACTTCAAATCGAAATTATGAGGAATAAAAAAAAAAATCCTCCCGCTGAATTGAACCGAAATAGGAAAAAGCAAAAGTAAGTGAGAATGAATTTTTTATTTCAAGAAATTTGGTATGCAAGGGGTATTCTTGTAAACTTACAAAGTGTATTTTGAAGTAGTTGTAATCTGGTGATAATGAAAACTGAAAACTGCTCTGACGCTATACATATATATATCATTATCAAGTGGATGCATGTGTACGTTCTCTCTCAATCTGGTGATAAAATATTTTTTTTTACATTTTTTTTCTCTACTTTTTTTTCCAATTTCTCTATTCCCATTTTCATTTAATAGGCACATATATAATAGAGGTTTAATAAGATCTTAAATAAATTTTCAGAGACAAAGATATTCAATTGACTGAGTGTATATTAAATGATAAAAAAAAGGTTTTTTATCTACCTTTCAATGTGAACCAAATTAACCAATTGAGAGTATGTTATAGTATACACACTCAACATATCTACTAAACGGGTCTAAGAGGTGTGGAAGCACAATTTTCATTCTTTTTTCTTCATTTTGTTCGATAGTTTTTTATTAATTAAAATGAAAAAAATTGAGATTTGTGCCTATTTCGATAGTTTTTTATTAATTATATTTTTACGACTTTTTTAAAAAAAAATTGGGTGACTTGGTGGTGAATTGACGGTAAATCGACAATGACTCCGCAGTAAATTGTAAATATATATATTAGAGTTTATGTTATTATATTTTGTGTAAATTAATAAAAGGATAATATAATTTTTTAATTTTGATTATTTTTTTAAGAATATTTTGGGGTGAAATCATAAAATGAGCGGGTGGAGATAACCGTCGTAAAACAATAATTTGGGGGTGAACTCATAAAATAAGTGGGTGCAGATAACCGTGGTAAAAAAATGATTTGGGGTGAACTCATAAAATGAGTGAGGGCAGATAACCGTAGTAAAAAATGGTTTGGGGTGAACTCATTAAATGAGTGAGTGCAGATAATCATAGTAAAAAATGATTTGGAGGTGAACTAATTAAATGAACGAGTGCAGATAGCCGTGGTAAAACAATAATTTGTGGGTGAACTCATAAAATGAGCAGGTGCAGATAATTGTGGTAAAAAAATGATTTTGGGTGAACTAATAAAATGAGCGAGTGCATATAATTGTAGTAAAAAATGGTTTGGGGTGAACTCATTAAATGAGCGAGTGTAGATAATCATAGTAAAAAATGATTTTTGGTTGAACTAATAAAATGAACGAAAGCAGATAACCGTGGTAAAACAATAATTTGTGGGTGAACTAATAAAATGAGTGGGTGCAGATAATTGTGGTAAAAAAATGATTTGAGGGTGAACTCATAAAATGAGCGAGTGTAGATAATCATAGTAAAAAAATGATTTGGGGGTGAACTCATTAAATAAACGAGTGCAGATTAAATATAAAATTAAAATTGAAATTAGAGATGTTTATCGGGCTGGCCCTAACCCTTTAGGATCATGGGCTAAACGGGCTAGGGCCTTAATCGGTTCATACTTAACGGTCCTACAATTGTTGGGACCTAACTCTAAACCTAGCGGGTCACGGGCTAAATGGGCCACTAACGGGCTACAATAATTTTTTTAATTTTAAAATTAAATGCTCAATTTGACACGTTCAACAAGCAAATAAAATAGAAAAATATATAATTAGTTAATGATCGGTAAATGAGAAAATAAAAGTATAATTTAAACATAATTCAAGAACTCATTGATCCCTTAATATGGCCAAATAAATATTATAATCTAATAAAAAAAATAACCAATGGATAGTAATTGACCCAAAATTTGTTCACAAGCTATGCAGATGTTGTTAACTCTTAAATGCTTTAACATTATCAACAACATCTTAATTTGAGCTTCCGTGATTTATTATATGTCCTTTCGGAAATGTTACATTAAATGTTGGACTAAATGCTCTCACGTTTAGGGACGATTCTAGAAGCTTCTACAAGAGTGTGGAACTTGGAAGATTCCAAAATGTTGGAGGACGTGCTAGAAGAGTTTGGAGTATCTTAGAACGACCTGGAAGATGGAAGAAGGATCTAGAGAGATCATGGAAGTGGAGTTCCTAAAAAATAGGATCTCATATGGAAGGATCTAGAATTCGGTTATTTCTCTAAAAATACCGTTGGAGACTTTCATTCCAAAGCATGCACTATTCGAGTAACATCTTCTTGAGCGTTTAACCCTATTAGGAGTTATTGTTAGTAGTTGTATCATTTAATGTACACCGAGGGATACCACACCTTCCAGTGTATTTAGTTCTATTCTTGTATCGATTGAGAGGGAATCATAGATCAGATTAGTTCTTTAGACAGTGTTCAAACACTTAAGCCTCTTTACAGATTCAGGCACCTGCCTCGATTCACTACAAGAAAACTGCAATTTAGCCGCGAAAAAATTTGACGCTAATTCTAATATTTTTCGTCACTAACGTGAGTTAGCGATGAAATAATTTTGTCGCAGGATTTGTTGCTATACGCCCATCGCTAACGTGTTTGCGACAAAAAAATTTAATTTGGTCGCAAATGATTGCGATGAAAATTTGAGTTTCATCGCAAAATATTAGCGACGAAAATTTGAGTTTCATCGCAAAATATTAGCGACGAAAATATAAGTTTCATCGCAAAATGTTAGCGACAAAAATATGAGTTTCATCACAGAATGTTTGCGAGAAAAATCAAACATTAGTCGCAAACACGTTAGCGATGGGTGTATAGCAATAAATCCCGCGAAAAAATTATTTCATCGATAACTCACATTAGCGACAAAAATTTTAGAATTTGTGTTGCTAATATTTGGCTATGATATCCGATTTACGAATCATTCTCTAAACTCACTTCCGTACTCGACCAACCCAACCCGCACCCACACCCGACCCACCCCAACCGAACCAATTCAATCGTTCTCTAAACCCACTTCTTCACTCGACCCGCCCCAACCCGCACCAACACTCGACCCGCCCCGGCCCAACCCGTACCCAACCCACACCCGCCCCGCCCCAACCGACCTCAACTCAACCCAACCCGACCCGCACCCACATACCCCCTCCCCCATTTTATTTGAATAAATATTTTATTTGGTCTTAGTGGTAATTGATCCCGGGTGGATGGGCGCCCATAACTGGGCGCCTACCATTCGGGCATACAACTCTTTGGTTCAGTTTTTAATATTAATTATATATGTATTCAATTGTTACAAATTTAGTTATTTTTACTCATTTAATAATTTATTTCACATTTGTTAATGAATTAATTTTTAACTTGTAACAACTATATATGTATATATATATATGCGTATATATATTGTAATTTTTTAAACAATTCCAATTGTAAAAAATCAATGTTACTTTAACAATTAAAAAAAATATATTACATCCAATCTTCATTCTCCCATCTTTAATTATGTCCATCTTCATTTGCATCATCATATTTATAAATATTTTTATAAACATTCATACTGATTTATAAGACATAAAATTTGGAGAATTATTAAACATTTAATTATATAAATCGATTTTCTTGATTTAATAAGCATAGTTGATTTAATATTAGCCACGAAATATAATTATCATTGTTGTTCTTATTATTAACAACAAAATAAAATAATTTGATAAAAGTGTAGCGATAAAATATTTTAATTTTGTTGCAAATATTAATACCAAGAAATATAATTAGCCACAAAAAATATATTTCATTGCAAAATAATAGCGACTAAATATAATTTTCATTGTTGTCATAATTATTAACAACAAAATAAAAGAATTTGTTGCTAGTTTAGCGATGAAATATTTTTATTTCATCGCAAAAAGTAATTTCAATAAATTAGCCACAAAAAATTATATTTCATCGCAAAAATATTAGCGACAAAATATAATTTGCATTGTTGTCTGATTATTAACAACAAAATGCAGCAATACGTTGCTAGTATAACGATGAAATATTTTAATTTCATCGCAAAAATTAATTTCAATAAATTAGCCACAAAAATTTATATTTCATCGTAAAATATTAGTGACGAAATATAATTTTCATTGTTGTTCTGATTATTAACAACAAAATGAAGCAATTTGTTGCTAACATAGCAATGAGATATATAAATTTTGTTGCAAAAATTAATTTCAAGAAATTAGCCACAAATATCAATTTCATCGCAAAATATTAGCAAGAAAATATAATTGTCATTGTTGCTCTGATTATTATCAACAAAATGATGCAGTTTGTTGCTAATAAAGTGATGAAATATATAAATTTTGTTGCAAAAATTAATTTCAAAAAATTAGCCACAAAAGTTTCTATTTCATCGCAAAATATTAGCAACGAAATATAATTTTTATTTTTGCTCTGATTATTAACAACAAAATGAAGCAATTTGCTGCTAATATAGCGATGAAATATATAAATTTTGTTGCAAAAATTAATTTCAAAAAATTAGCCACGAAAATTTCTATTTCATCGCAAAATATTAGCAACGAAATATAATTTTCATAGTTTTTCTGATTATTAACAACAAAATGAAGCAAACTGTTGCTAATATAGCGATGAAATATATAAATTTTGTTGTAAAAAATAATTTCAAGAAATTAGCCACAAAAATTTATATTTCATCGCAAAATATTAGCGACGAAATATAATTTTCATTGTTGTTTTGATTATTAACAACAAAATGAAACAATTTGTTGCTAATATAGCGATGAAATATATATATTTTGTTGCAAATATTAAATCTAACAATTTAGCAGCGAAAATTTATATTTCGTTGCTAAAAATTGATTTTAGCGATGAAATTTAGATTTGTCGCAAAATTTTCGTCGCTATTCCCCCCATTTCTTATAGTGATTGTAGTTTCGGTTTGTGGAATGTTGAAGTAATTGTTGAGACATTTCACAGGATATTTTTAGTAAACTTACAAGTTAAGTTGTTTTCGTCGTAAGGCATAACATAGGTTTTGTTATTAATAAAATCTATATTAAAATTAATCCATTATGTTCTTATTGTTTTAGTGTTTTAGTCTTTCGCTGTGTCTACTTCTTTATATTCTGTTAGAGTCAATGCTACACTATTTGTCTCAACATTCAGTGTTGTTCTGTTTTTCACTTAAACACTAGATACCCCACGCACACTTTCAGTTGGTATCAGATCCAACACCTGACGACACTAGGTTTAGATCCTTGCTTAAAGTATATTTTAGTTTATGTTAGCAATGGAAACATATCACATATCCACTGCACTTAGGTCTCCCGTTTTAGATGGTTCAAATTATGCTTATTGGAAGCCTAAGATGCGAATGTACATCAAGTCAATTGACGAACGTGCTTGGAGGACTGTTCTTACAGGTTGGGATGCACCAAAGAATCTAACTGATGTCGATGGTGAAATTCAACTCAAGAAAGAAGTTGATTGGACAGCTGATGAGATAACAACAGAAAAATAGTAATATAAGTTTCATCGCAAAATATTTGGCTATGGATATCCGATTTACGAATCGTTATCTAAACCCACTTTCGCACCTCAACCGACCCAACCGACCCAACCCGTACACAACCAAGAATTGATCCACTCGGGCAGACAACTATTTGGTTTAGTTTTTAATATTAATTATATATGTATTCAATTGTTACTAATTTAGTTAATTTTACTCATTTAATTAATTTATTCACATATATTAATTGATTAATTTGAACTAGTAAGTTGTAACTATATATATTATAACTTTTAAAACAATTCAAATTGTAAAAAAACAATGTTACTTTAACAATTCCATAAAATTAATAACTATTACATCTAATTTTCATCCTCTCATCTTTATGTCCATCTTCATTTGCATCATCTTCTCCCTCGTTATCCATCTCGTTATCGTTTTCAATTTTGATCAACTCAAGATTTATCATATAAAAAGATATTGACCTATAACCTATTTAATATTATTATAATATCTATATATATTCTAATATATATAATATTTCCATTTAAAAAAGATTTTTTTTTTGATGATATAAACATTTATATATATATATATATAATATTTCAATTTAAAACATTAATTTATAGACATTTAAACTGATATATAAACATTTATATATTTATAAATATTTTTTTTATAACCATTCAAACTGATTTATAAGATAAAATTTGGAGAATTATTAAACATTTAAACTAATTTTCTTGATTTAATATGTATAGTTGAAGTAGTACTCTTCCCACAAGCATATATAGTATGAATAACAACAAATTATTAATGAAATATTTTTATTTTCTCGCAAATATTAAACCCACAAAATTAGTCATGCAAATTTTAATTTTGTCGCTAAAATATTAGCGACGAAATATATTTTTCATTGTTGTTCTTATTATTAAAAACAAAATAAAATAATTTGTTGCAAGTGTAGCGATAAAATATTTTAATTTTGTCGCAAATATTAATTCCAAGAAATTAACCACCAAAATTCTAGTTCATCGCAAAATAATAGCGATTAAATATAATTTTCATCGTTGTCCTGATTATTAACAACAAAATAAAAATAAAATGTTGTTAGTGTAGCCATGAAATATTTTAGTTTCGTCGCAAATATTAATCCCAAGAAATTAGCAACAAAAAATTCTATTTCATCGCAAAATATTAGCGACGAAATATAATTTTCATTGTATTTTTGGTTATCAATGGTAAAATATTTTAATTTCGTCGCAAATATTAATTCTAAGAAACTAGCCACAATTTTTTTTCCATAACAAAATATTAGCGAAGAAATATAATTTTCATTGTTGTTCTGATTATTAACAACAAAATAAAATAATTTGTTGCTAGTTTAGCAATGAAATATTTTAATTTCGTCGCCAAAATTAGCCATAAAAATTACATTTTTCATAGCAAAATATTAGCGATGAAATATAATTTTCATTGTTCTTCTAATTATTAACAACAATAAAATAATTGGATGCTAGTTTAGCGATGAAATTAAAATATTTCATCGCAAAAATTCATTTAAAAAATTAATCACGAATATTTCTATTTCATCGCAAAATATTAGCGACGAAATATAATTTTCATTGTTGTTTTGATTATTAACAACAAAATGAAGCAATTTGTTGCTAGTATAGCAACGAAAAATATAAATTTTGTTGCAAATATTAAATCTAAGAATTTTGCGACGAAATCTTTTATTTCGTTGCTACAAATTGATTTAGCGATGAAATTTAGATTTGTCGCAAAATTTTCATTGCTATTCCTCTTGTTTCTTGTAGTGAAAGAAAAATCTTACTAAAAGTTTATAATAATAACATACTACATTAGACCCGTCAAAAAAAAAAATAACATACTACATTAGTATCTTTTATTCTATCAAGTGATTAATTTACTTGAGAAGAATTTCCCTTTTTTTTTTTTTGGAATTATTAAAATTAGATTAATCAAAGTCGATTCAATAGGCAGCTTTGTATATTAAAAATCAAGAAAATGACATTTTTGGTCCCGTAAGAATGAGGTCAAATCACTTTCGATCCTTTTATATACACTTTTAGTCCTGTAAGAATTTTCCGTTAGTTTTAAGTTTTTAACAACTGAAAATTTGCGTGATTTTCACTTTCGGTCTTGTAAGAATGAGGCCATATCACTTTCGCTCCTGTAAGAATAAGGTCATGTCACTTTCGATCATTTTTCATACAATTTTTGTCCAATTTTAAAATTAAACTCAAATATGAAATTAATAATGATAATGTAAAATTTAAATATTAATTGTATCTAGAAAATATGAATCATTTTAAAATACGTAAATAAAATTTTTAAAAATCTAAATAATGTTTTTCTTCTAAAAAAATAATAAAAAATAATCAATTTTTGGTAATATCACTAAAATTGAAAAATAAGTTATCTAATTAAATCTTAAACTAATTTACTATTTATGGGGTTATAAATTAATTTGATTTTTGAGATTATGGGTTATAAATTAATTTGATATTTGTATTTTTAAATTATTTACTGATTATGGGGTTATATATTTTAGTTTTGATACAAAAAACATTCTTCAAACGTTATTCACTACAAGAAAATAATTAATTGGCTATGGAATATTTTGTAGGTAATAATTCCAATTTTGTAGGCATTTATATTTACCTACGGAATACCAACAAAAACCATTCGTATGAAATTCGCTCGTAGGTAATTCGGTTGCCCACGAAAATTTAATCCGTAGGCAATTACCTACCACATTTTCGTAGCAAATCCATAACATTTCGGTAGGTAATATGATTACCATAATAAATGAAATTCCGTAGGTAAATATCAACTACGAAACATTTCGTTGGTAATTCCGTAGTTAAATTTGGCAACAAACATTTCGGTGGAAAAAAATTTAATATATACTCCCTCCGTCCCACAGGAATTTGCACACTTTCTATAAATGGATGTCCCATACTAATTTGCACACTCCATAAAAGGAAATATCTTCATAACCCCCAACCTCAAAATATACTCTTATTTACCCATATGCCATTACTTTTCCACACTCAATCTACTTTTTACTTTACTTTATTCATAAAACTTTACAAAACTACCCCTCAAAACATCACTCATTACACCTTTTCTTACACATTTCTTAAATTGTGTGCCCACCCAAGTGTGCAAGTTTCTATGGGACGGAGGGAGTATTTTTTTATTTTTTTATTAATAAATTATTTTTTTTAGCCTTAGCCTACAAAATAAATTCATTCAAAATTGGACCAGCCGGTTCAACCGGTCTAACCATGAATCGATCATAAAATCGATTCAAAAAGTGTTAGAATATATAAACATTTTAAAAATACAAATTTAGGTGCACATTAGGCCCCTTTTATAATGTTTTTCTCTCATGTTTCTTGTACTCCTTATTCGATGTGGGACAAAAATTTTATGTTTGTTGGTTACTAACTTATTAATACTACTACTTTTATATTGTTTTTTCTCTTATGTTTTTTCTACTCTTTCGATGTGGGACATAATAAAGTTCATATGTTTATTTGTTATAACACTATTGATTTTCTAAGTTCCTAGCTAATTTTGTAGGTAACACAATTAGATAATTTATACATATAAATAGCTAGGAAAATTTTCATAGGTAAATAAATAAATAAATCACCTACAATTATTTTGGTAGGGAAATGTTATTTTGCCTACAAATTATTTTGTAGGTAAATCAATATTTTCTAAGTTCCTAGCTAATTTTGTAGGTAATACAATTAGATAATTTATACATATAAATAGCTAGAAAAAATTTCGTAGGTAAATAAATAAACAAATCACCTACAATCATTTTGGTAGGGAAATGTTATTTTGCCTACGGATTATTTTGTAGGTAAATCATTATTCTTTAAGTTCCTAGCTAATTTTGTAGGTAATACAATTAGATAATGGGGATTTCACAAATTAGGTCTTTCCACTTAGTGATTTTTTAAATAAGGACATGGTTTAAAATAGTTTCAAATTAAGATAAAAATGTAATATAAATGTACCATCATGCCCTTACTATTTAATTTTCGAATTAATCTAGAGAAAGTCAACTAATTTTAAATTTTGAATGCAAATCTCTCACCACATCAAATCCGTCAATTACTAAGTCTTCCCAAAATTAAAATCGTTGATTACTTATCTTCCAAATTTAAAAATTTTCCTCAAAACTCTGAAATTCAAACTTAATGATCTACATACCCATTGTCACTTATATTCATTAATAATGAATAACATTTTTTCTCCCTTGACCATTGTTGGAAAATTAATATGAAATATGGATGCAATACGTACATGCGGAACAATGAAATCTAAAACTGCATAATAAAATGAATAATGCAGAAAAAATGGTACGGTGTCTTCATATTAGAATGTGGTTATGCAAAAATACGTATACATATGCAAAATAAGATCTGCATTATCCCTTGACCAAACCAATAACAAATAATCATGAACTACATTCCAGCAACACGCATGTAAATCATCACAATTACACAAAAACAGAGCAAAATTGAACCTAAATTAAAATCATCTCAAAACCATCTCACTGAAAAATCATCTCAAAAAATCCTAAATTCTCAGCAAATTATGTGTGTACGTGTGGAATTAAAAATCATACACTTAGCAAAACTCTTCATCTCGCCGATGGTTCCCATGTGGACCATACGTTGCGTCGCCCCACTCCTAGGCGACAAAATCGTCGTCAAAGGCCCACCTCCGCCTCCTCCACCACCTCCGGCGTCCTCTTCGTCTGCACACACCGAACAGTCACGGATCCAATCATCCTCTCCGCCATCCTTCGCCGTCACATCCCCGCCGCTACCTACTCTCTCTCCCGCCTCTCAGAAATCACCCCCTCGTCCCCACCGTCCGATTAACCCGGATCCGAGATGTCGACTCGGAGAAAATCAGATCGTGCCGGTGAGCGGTGGCGATAAATTACAGAGTTGGTGTAAATCTGAGAATAATTGTGCATCTTTGATTGGAATTATGGAATTGACTGAATCTGAGAATAATTGTGATTGGTTTAATTGCATACAAATAAGGAATGTCATATTATTATTTACATAGCTGCCATATTAAACAAAAGGATTCTTTATTGAGTTGAATGTGGTTGAATATATGGCGACAAATAAGGAAGATGACGACTTGTTATTTAATTAATAAATTAATTTTCATATTTAAATATAAGGGCATAAAGGGTTATTAACATATGTTTTTGTCCTTATTTATAAAGATTATATTCTTGGTCTTTTATTAAGAAGGTAGGTCTATGAATGACCTTTTTTATAAAAATTCTCTTAGATAATTTATACATATAAATAGCTAGGAAAATTTTCGTAGGCAAATAAATAAACAAATCACCTACAATCATTTTTGTAGGGAAATGCTATTTTGCCTACGGATTATTTTGTAGGTAAATCAATATTTTTTAAGTTCCTAGATAATTTTGTAGATAATATAATTAAATAGGAGTAATTTATACATATAAATAGCTAGGAAAGTTATCGTTGGTAAATAAAAAAAAATCACCTACAACCGTTTCGGTAGGAAAATGCGATTTTACCTACGGATTATTTTGTAGGTAAATCACCATCAAATTTTTCCTTGGTAATTTCGTGGGTGAAAATGTGTAAAATAATTTATAAAGATCCGTAGGCAATCTATATGCAATTCTCAATATTTAAAGACGAAATTATTTTCGTTGGAAAATTCTGTAGGCAATTCAACAATTTCTTGTAGTGATTTAAATTTCAGAATCTACACTTTATTATTTTTCAGTAATTTTTAATTATATTCAGATTTTTTGGGTTAAAAAATAATATATCCTATAAAAAAACAGATTATATAAATGAGTGAAATTTAATAATATAGAGTAAAATAATTAATCTTTTAAATTCTATTGATTTAAATTTTAGTTTTTAGTTATATATAATTCAATATTAGTTTTAAATATATTTTTTTATTTTTTAATTATAATTACTTTTTTTAATATGTTTTGATCAACTAACGATTTTCATCCAAAAACAAACATATATATGACCAAATTGCAATAAATAGAACCATTTTGAAACCTTGGGACCAAAAGTGATTTTGAAAAATTCCTACAGAACTAAAAGTGCAATTTTCCCATTAAAAATCCTTGAAAATAAACATCATTTTTTTACATGAACATGGTGATTATTTAATTAGCTATACATTAATTTTTCTTTTTTTATATGTGTTAACAAATATGTTTTTCGGTTCATGAATTCTTGAGTTATGAAAAAGTATGTTCTTCTCTCACAATGGAGACAAATATATAGATACAAATATTGGCAGTGAAAAGGAAAAGAATTATAAACTAGGAATATAAAATCAATATCCTACAATTACTCTTTGTAATAGAATTGTCATGTTAGCATAGTCAATATTTCTATACATAACTAAATCAATTATGTCGACACTCCCCCTCAAGTTAGAGCATAAACGTCTTGCATGCCCAACTTGTCAATCATATCATGAAATGTCTTTTTTGAAGTTGTTTTCGTAAGTACATCCGCAACTTGTTCTTCAGACTTCACATAAAGAAATTGAATTACCTTATGATCTAACTTTTCTCTAATGAAATGTCTATCTTAGTGTAATCAGGTTGTACCGGATTCCGTGCGATTTCAATGGAAGCTTTGTTTTATTGTCACAATAAAGATTCATTGGTCTTTTTTTCTCGATCCCCGCGGCCCAAATTTGATAAAACACGTTTAATCCACAACAACTCACAAATTCCATGGGCCATTCCTCGAAACCCAACTTCGGCACTCGATCTTGCAACAACTTTTTGTTTTTTTCTTTTCCAGGTTACAAGATTTCCTTCCACGAAAGTAAAATAGCCTGATGTAGATTTTTTGGTTGTTTGATCTCTTGCCCAATCTGCATCTGTATATCCTTCTACATTAGAACGCTTATTCTTAGAGAAGAACAATCATTTTCCTGGAAAGCCTTTCAAGTATCTCAAAACTCGATATACTGCATCCATGTGTTCTTCACTTGGTTGATGCATGAATTGACTAATAACACTCACTGCATAAACTATATCTGGCCTAGTGTGAGATATATAAATTAATTTTTCCACTATTCGTTGGTAGCGCCCTTTATCCGTTGGAACTCAGCTAGGAAAAATTTCAGGTTTATGATTCATCTCCATAGGAGTTTCAGCTGGTTTGCAAGACAACATTCCAGTTTCAGTCAACATATAAAGCACATATTTTCTTTGAGAAAGAGAAATTCCATGATCTGTTCTCAGTACTTCAATGCCCAGAAAGTATTTGAGTTGCTTGATTCGGTTGTAGATTGCTCAAGATTACATGTGTTTTAGTGATAAACATTGATTGTTTTGCATGCATTTTCACATTAATATTCCTAAAACGTTTGAGAAAGGTGTTTGAGTTCGTTTTGCATAAATACGAAGTGAATTGGGCATTAAATCGCAAGAAACGAGTGATCAATCATCATTGACACTCACATGAGGAGAAGGAACGAGACCCGTAGGCATATACGAGGAGTTTGAGAAGAAATGGGGCGATAAACGGAAGAAAAAGTCAAAAAGATCGGAGAGGCCGGGCCGAGAGCCACCCGGTCGGGCCACATCCATTCAACCAATTCGAAGCTATCGCCAGTCCGGGTGGACCCTGTTTCGGGGGTTTTGGCCCATTTTCTCCATATTTGAGGGACCAAAGTGCAATTTTCGTCTTAAGATTCCTTACAACATATAAAAGGGGTCCTTATTCAGATTTTGAGGGGGAGTTAACACATTATGGAGCTTTCTTCACACAATCCACACATAGTCATAAGTGTTCTTCACTTTTTGTCATTTCAATTCAATAGATTAGTTAGAAATTGTTAAAAACTTTGATCCAAGTTACGATTCTCGTAGGGCTTTGTTTGTTTCATCTATTTGTAGCTACAATTCAATCATTAGTAATTCAATTTGGTAATTTCTTCATTTCTTACAATTTACTTGTTAATTGCTATGGGTTTTGTGTTTTCTTGTGTTTTAACCATGGATTTCTATTTTAGAACCATGGGCTAAGCTTAAATTGTCTTAGGTGTGGAAGTTTTGATAGTGTTTGGTGTAATTATTGATTAATTAATGAATTAACCTAGATTTTGGGTGTTTAGGTTTCTAGTGTTGTGATTTTCATGATTCAATTGATTAATTCACCCTATTAGCTAGCATTGTTGGTTATGTTGATTACAATGATGGTTGGATTACATGATTAGGAGTGTGAGTGTGAGCTTGGATTGATTGATTTGAATTCTAATAGTAATTGGCTTAACCGAGAGAAGGTTGATTGCTTAGATCGACAACACTAGACACTAATCGAGTAGAGGTCGCCTATTAGATTAGTGAAAGGGCGTCTCATAAGAATTAGTAACCGTGTTGAACATGTTTATGAGACACTATCTTAGGAGCTTATGGTATTGATTAGATCCTATAATTGTTAATTAATGCACGTGTTCACCTAAGCCTCACGAGGGAATTGTCTACACACACAAGTGATAGCCTTTAGCTCAATCTGAAACCTTATGTTTAATTTATGTAATTGGTTTGTTAATTCACCATATCACCTACAAAATGGATACACCCGAGGTAATACTCTCTCACCTTGCACTTTCACACGAAAGTTAGTTAATTGTCGTTTTTATTTTCACTCATCTTAAGTAAATTTGGTAGTTATAATTAGTTTCATATTGTCTCATCCTTGTTTACATAGATTACTTTGTTTATTTGCATGTTTCTTGTAATTGATTCATAGGTTAGCTTTAATTCCGTAAAATCCAAAAACAACAACTCCGTTTCGTTACTACAATAGCATGCAACTTGTAGCTCTAGGGATTCATGTTCACTTAACTAGGTCCATGGTCGATAAATACTAGGTCGTATACTTGCTCATATACATCGATCTCATACGCTTTTGGGTGAGTTGCTTGTGTGTTGAAAAACTTGCAAAATACGAAAAAGTCAATGGCGCCGCTGCCGGGGACCTAAGCGAGTGTTGTTAGTGAAACTTAGAGTTTGTTAAGTGGTATTGCTAGCAACATTTGTTTTTCGTTATCTTGTTTTTCGTTTCTCTTTGTGGGAATTGATAATTTTCTTTTGTAGGTGTGTATGATCACAAGATCACGTGGAGGAAACTTAGAACTGCTGGATCTTGATATCGAAGCTCACGCACGAAGAAGGAATCGAAGTCGAAACTGACGAAGATTTGTAGAGGAACACCGTGAGATGGAAGACCATCAAGAGAACATGAATTCTCCACCTCTAAGGGATGAGGAACTTCAAAGAGAGAATCCCCAAGTTGGGAACGTACCTACAAGGAGATAATCCACCTCAAAACTTCCCTAAAAATCCTCCACCAAATCTTCAAAATCCTAACCCACAATATCCACCACAAAACCATCCTCCGTACCAAGGATGTTATCATTATCCTTACCCACCTCAACCACAAGCCTACTACCCACCACCTCACCCACATCAATACCAACAACCTCAACACTCTTACCCTCCCTACCAATATCCTCCACCTCAACAAATTCAAGAAGAGTACATTCCTCCTCCTCCACATTTAGAGGAGCCTCGTCATGTATACCAAAAAAGGCCTATGAGGGAGCCTTCATTTCCTCATTACATTCTCTCCATCAGGAAGTGAAGTGAAGTGAGTTCCTAGGTAAAGTTCTTTTGTAGAGCCTCCATCTCTTCATCCATTGCCTTCGTCCATCTTGGATCACTCAAAGCTTCCTGCACATTACTAGAAGTATGTATATTGGATAATTTATTAGCACTTGACATTGGCTCTCATATCGGGCTCATATTATTTCTTCAGAATACCTCTGTTGGATCTTTGCGGGTGGTACTAAATTTTCATGAGAGTGAACAGTAGAATTAGTAGGTAATGAATTTATTACTACCTGAGAGTTATCGTCTTGGATATTCTAAATGGATTCTTCGGTTGACGGTGTTAAAGTAGGGAATTCTATACTCTCGGGTTCTTCTTCTTCTTCATTGCGGTTGTTGTCTTGACTTTCATTCTACCCTTGAAGACTGATTTCTCTTAAAAAATTTGATTATGAATATTCTTCTTGGTTTCCTATCAAATTTTGCAACATGTTCCCTTCTCCACTTGTCTCCCCCTGAAGGGAAGATGTTGAAGCTCCCCCTGAATAGAAGGGTTCTGATTCATGGAAACAAACATCTAAAGTGATATGCAACTTCTTAGTATGAGGGTCATAACACCTGTATCCCTTCTGAAAATCCGAATAGCCCACAAAAATACACATTTTTGCACATGGGTCAAGTTTAGTTCGCAAAGCTTTAGGGATATGAACATACACCTTCACCCAAAAATTTGGGGTTGGAGGTTTGGGATGTGAGGAATAGATATCAAGGATTGCATTTTTTGTAGAGGAGTTTGAAAACATAAAACTCGAGATGGAGAACGATTCATGAGATAGACAGCGGACTTTACGGCCTCTCCCTAATAAAAACAAGGCATATTCATCCCAAAGGGTGAAGCACGAACTATTTCGAGTATTTGTCTATTTTTTCTTTCTGCTAAGTCATTTTGTTGCGGTGTATACGTACAAGAGGTTTGATGTCGAATGCCATGCTAACTCAAAGAAATTGCAAGAGAAGTGTCCATATTCTGAAATTCTTGAAATGCTCTATAAACATCACTCTTTCTGTGCAATAGTGATAGCCAAGTCATGCATGTGCATTATTCGTCAATGAATGTAATAAAATATTGGCTTTGGATAATGAAGGGATTTTTGGAGGTCCCCATATATCTGAATGTATAACTTCAAAAGGCTCAAAACTTTTATTAATTCAAACTAGGTGGGTAAGGGACACGGTGACTTTTTGCTAGTTCACAAACATTACAATGAAAATCTGAATTATGAATGTTCGAAAAAAGGTGGGGTTGCAATTTCCAAAGATATCCAAAAGACATATCAAAGATAGGCCCAAAAGTTACAGTACAATTTAGGTCAGATATTGTCAAACCGACAACAGATTATATTCAAGGGACGGCACCACTAAAATAGAATTTAATGTAAGAGTATTTGATAAAATGGCAGATCATTGACTAACAATAGGACAAGTATTACCATTAGTTGTTGAAATAATTGATTGGGGAGAAGGATTGATGGACTGTAATTGACTAGAGTCTCCAATCATATGGTCAGATGCACCTGTATCAATAACCCAAGTATTATTCTTAGAAATTGTAGAAAAAGCATTTGCCTTACAAACAATGCCCGAATGAGCAATATTTGTCGTGGGTAGTGATTTGGTCTCATTGGTGTACTCTGCAAGTTGTCACCATAGCCTTCCCGGCCAACTGTTTTCTTTCTTGATTTTTTTGAAAAATACCACCAATCAGGATAACCAATAATTTCGTAACATTGCTACTTCAAGTGGCCTGATTCACCACAACGATCACAATTACGATAGTTAGGTTTCCCGTTGAATTGATTTCTATTATTCTTTCTTGGAACGTAGCTAGGATGACCCTTGGCGAGTTTGGGTAGCCACCATAGCCAAGTGTTCATAAATTGGATGATGTCCTCCCACTGTTTGTCTTTGATGATACTCCTTCCTAACGTACGTATATGTGCTCTCCAAATCTAGTTTCGGATCTTTACGTAAGATTTCTCCCTGAAACTGATCAAATTCAGAGTCAAGGCCACTTAAGAAAATATGAACTCGAAGTCTAGCCACTGTTGAATGTAGTTGAACTACTCCTTCAACAGTTCCTTCTTGAGAGGTTGACCTGTGATCAATTTCCTGAAAAATGGCAACAAGTTCATTGTAATATGTTGGTAATGGTTTTCCATCTTGTCTCATAGAGAAAGACTTTTGATTTAATTTGAAAATATGAGTTTCAATTAGATCCATCATAAAAGGTTTTTGATACAGCCTCCCATATTTCTTTGGTTGTAGGAAGACGAATAAATTGTTGCATCAACGATGGACTCATCAAATTGATAAGCCAATTTTTACTCCTTGATTTTCGGTGTCCCAAGTTTCGAAATTAGGATCTTCAGTTTTTGGCTTTTTTGATGCTCCAGTTGAGATAACCCGCCTTATTCCGTGCTCCAATGCGCATCTCCATGAGTTGAGACTATAATGAATAATTGGTCTCATCCAAAATGATGCTTGTGGGTAATGCATAATTGTCTTGTTGGATAATAATTGGTGTGGATTTTGTATAATTTTTTTTTTTTTTTTTTGAAGGGTTGAATTTTGTGGCTGGAGAATTTAAAATAATTTGGCTAACTTCAGAACTTGCTCTGGTACCATGTTAACAAATATGCTTTTCGATTCATGAATTCTTGAGGAATGAAAAAGTATGTTCTTCATTCACAGTGGAGGCAAATATATAAATACAAATATTGGCAGTGAAAAGGAAAAAAGAATTCTAAACTAGAAATATGCAATCAATCTCCTACAATTACTCTCTGTAATAGAATTGACATGTTAGCATAGTCAATATTTTTATATGTAACTAAATCAATTATGTCGACAATATGTAAAATAGATAAATTTGTTTCGCAATATCAAAATATCTAATAAAATAATCTTTAAGGCTCCATTTGAATTTGAAGGGAGGGATTTAGGTCTATGGATTTTAAATTTACAATTCAAATTCACTCCACTTGTTTGGATTAAAAAGTAAATGGATGCATTTCAAATACTTAAATTTGTACCCCATCTATTTTTAGTTAGAATTGAGAGAATTTTAAATCCTCACTAAAACCATGTCATTTGAAATCTGTGTATTTTAAATACATTCATTTGAAATAGAAAATCAGAAGTCAGAAATAATTTTTAATTTCAAGAAATGAAATTTGTTATGTAAGGGGCATTCTTGTAAAATTTGTTACAAAGTGTATTTTGAAGTAGTTGTAATCTGGTGATAACTGTTGTGAAAACTGCTCTGACGCTATGATATATATATACAACTCTGAATACCATGCATGCAGCTGCAATTATCTTGAAATTATCATCTGAGTAAGTCAATGCATTCGATTTCTTGAAATTCTCCTCTTCTCTTCTCTTAACATAACTGGTAATGCAGCATTATTCTTTTCATTTTTCAACCAAATTCATATATCTTTTTTGTTACTACTACTAGTGTATTAATTATATTAATTGTGAATTGAATTTGATGCAGGTTTTCAATTGTGATGGAACTAGCTGTTCACTTTCCTGCTTCCAAAAGAGTAAAACAAGAACCTGATGATCATCCTAAACTTCCTGAAGAAGTTATTTTCGACGAAATATTGTCAAGAGTCCCAGTAGAATCAGTGTTGAGATTCAGATGTGTTACGAGTTCATGGAACAATTCAATTCGGACCAAACCTTTCATGAAAGCCCACCTCAAGAAATCAATTGAAAGCTCAAACTTTTTTGACCTCCATACCATCTTTTTCGAAACTATTCGAGGATTCAAGTTACTCTCTCTGCCCTCCTTGTTCGATAACCCATCCAGAACTGATCCAATTCCTTGTAATGAGGATCTTGGCATCGATTTTAGGGACGAGGTGACTGATCTTGTGGGATCTTGTAATGGTCTTGTCTGCCTTCTTTTAGATTCCAAAAAGTTCATCTTGTGGAACCCAGCCACGAAAAAGTCGAGGAGGTTGCCTGATCCTAGCAATCATCTTCAACTACTTCGGAACAGAGAGAATTTACACTTTTTGAAATTCGGGTTTGGATTGGACGAGGTGACCGATGATTACAAGGTTTCTGTACTAGTAAAGGCAAACTGCGTTATTGCAGGTGCACCAGAATGCCATTGGTTTCAAGTTACTTATAGTCTAAGGACTAATGCGTGGATAAATATTCAGGAAAGGCCACCTGATAGTATTAGGGGCAAAGGCATGGGCATTTATGTGAGTGGAAAGCTTCATTGGAGCTTGGTCAAGGCCAACGGATATGATGTAGAATCGTTCGACTTGAATAGCCATGTGTTTGGAGTCGTTGAGCTACCTGAAAGTTATCCCCAGGAGGCTGAACTTAGTTTGGGAGTGGTTGGGGGATGCCTTAGTGCACAATTTCGTAATCTGGATAGTGATTTGTTGGATGTTTGGGTTATGAAGGTGTACGGGGTGAAAGAGTCGTGGGATAAAGTGGTGACGATTCCATTAATTCGTCCTGCAGATATTGGTATGCCAAAGTATTTAGCCATACGTCCAACTGGAGAAGTTTTACTGATCTATGCTTTGAATGGTGCCCAGATTTACAATCCGATACGTAATGTGTATAGAACTCCCAGGATAACGGGCTATGCTAAGTTTTGTTTTTATGCTTGTTCGGGTATGTACATTGAAAGTTTAGCTTCAGTTGATCCTGGTTGATGATCATCCGGTAAGTTTTCTTATTTGATGATTCTTTTTTTAAATTAAGAAATCAGTAGTACTCGTGTTTACATTCAACAATTTTTCTGCTAAAATAGGTACCTGCTATCCCACCAATGGATGAAGACAGACGCTTGATATGATAATGATACCAAGAGACGGATATTGGATACTCTTCTTGTAGCTTTTCTTTCTTTTGGGATGCATTCAAACCTCTTTTGCAATCTGCATGTTTCCAGACAGTATTCTGTTTGAATACTTTAATCCCTACCCTCATCCTTAAGCTTCCATATTATTTCTATTTTGTTAATTAGAAAACAAGAAACAAATATATTTGTCACTTTATATAACAATCAATTGCAGTATTATTAAAATTAGAATGATTAATCAATGGACACTATAATTTAAAAACCTTGAAAACAATCTTTGTATTTGTGTTAGCCCTTTTGTCATCTCTAAAAAAAATGAACATCTGGGAATCATCGCGAAGCCTTCTGAACAATAGAATATTGTACATTAAACACGACATAACAAATCAGTATGAAACTCACCCATCTAAAAGAGCCATTTGTTACATAAAATAGTAAAGCAGAATGAATGAAAGCAGATAATAGATTCCCAATTATAATAATAATAAATACCAAAATTCGTCCATCATTATTGAATAAAAACTCAAATTCTTGGTTCTCATAAATAGTTGATCAGCATACAGAGAGAAATATTGGTGAAAGTGAAGCAAAAAATGAAGGATGGTGGATTATTTAAAGGGAATTCTTTCACTTGTATAGATTTTCAAGCTCATCTTTAAACTTGGACTTCAACTGCTCCCTCTTCAGCTTCAAAGCTGCAGTAACCAGCCCTGATTCTGGAGTCCATGGCTCTGGCGATAACACGATTTTCGCTGGAGTTTCAAACTTATCCAATTTTGCTTCTTTTGCTGCCTGCAACATCGAAATGAAAACAATAAAGCAACAAGTTGATTGTCTTGATTTAAACTGTAGAAAAATGGAAACAAAATCTCTCATACCTTCACTAGTGATTGTTGAACAGCGTTTTTAGCTTCCGGTTTCTCACACAAGTCAGAGAAATCCTTGTACTTGATTCCAGATTCGTTAGCCCATCCTTCAAGGGCGTGACTTGAGGGCACAACGAGGGCGACACAAAAGTTGTGGAAGGGATCTGCATGCACCATGATGTTTTCTACAAAATTGCTCGTTGCTAATGCAGCCTCAACCTGCAACAACCAAAGTAAACTCGTGATTTGCCATATATGTAGACATTAAAGTGTCACCAAGACATAAGTCACAATCAGCACACCTTTCCAAGAGAGATATATTCCCCGTGTTGAAGCTTCACGATATCTTTCTTCCTGTCAATAATCTCGATGCATCCATCAGGATGAAACCTTCCAATATCACCAGTATAGAACCAGCGCATGCCTCTCTCATCCTCCTGTATTTCCAGAAAGAAAACAGAATTAGAAGAAAAACGGCAGCAGCAATGTGCTGTCACCTAGAACAAGTCCACACCTTGTAAACTTCGTCAGTTTTAGCATCGTTGTTGAAATAACCAGCAGTCACACTTGCCCCACCAACAACAACCTCACCTCTAGCCATGGGCTTATCTGACGTCTTGTACCCACCTTCTTCCCAAGAAACAAGCTGCAGGAACCAACTCCAAACTCAAATTCAGGTAAGCTCAAAATACTTGCTGACATTCCAAAACATTAAGCAGTTCCCAAAATATTTTTGGAATATATTTCTGGTGGCATATAATGATTTAAGACCTCAAACCAAAAATCTCAATGATTTTCATCCTAAAGCGTCTCAGCCACGAACAAATAGATATGTATATATATGTACGCAGACATACGTTTAAACAGCTTTCACACACTTATATATATATATACATTCTTTCATACACAGAGATGGAGACAACAGTATTTTAGTGTTTTTCCATCAACGATAATGGAAGGGTATTTGTTTAACCACAGAAAGTTAATTTTAGCCTCTTAGAAAGAAACAGAATTTAGTAAATTGATGAACCAAAAGGATATTTAGTTTATTTGATTCTTTTAATGACAACTACAGATGAAGATTTTCAAGTTGCAAACAAGTTGGCATCCAAGCAATTGCAGACAAAGATTGCCTGAAAGCCCCGACAACATACAGCTGAAGGTTTAAATATCCGCTTAAGTAATGACAACTACAGATGAGTGTATTAAATTCAGAAATTTAAAGAAAATAGGTGGGTCATGACATAACATGCACATTGCTAGTTAGAAGAAAGAAGTTGTAGCTTTACTTTCTACAGGAAATTTGGTGTGTGTATAGGAAAATAAACCTTGATATAGCTACAAGGAAGAGGAGGACCAACACGCCCGACAGAAGTGTCATCTGCCTCTGAAAAAGTAGCTCCAGCACATGTTTCTGTCAGGCCATACCCTTGGCCAATGGGAGCCCTGTAAATAGAAGCAGATAAGTTCTTGAAAAAATACTCCCTCCGTCCCACAGGAATTTGCACACTTTCCATATATGGATGTCCCATACCAATTTGCACACTCTATAAAAAGAAATATCTTCACAACCCTCACCCTTGAAATATACTCATATTTACCCATATGCCATTACTTTTCCACACTCAATCTACTTTTTACTTTACTTTATTCATAAAAGTTTACAAAACTACCCCTCAAAACATCAATCATTACACCTTTTCTTACACATTTCTTAAAATGTGTGCCGGTCAAAGGGTGCAAGTTCCTCCGGGACGGAGGGAGTAATATTTAGTATATGTCGATAAATAATTTACCAAATCCAGCAGCAGAAGAGGAGTAACTTAAAAGCCGAGAGTAGAGAAAAAAGACATTTAAAAGTATACAGCCAAGAAAATCATGTGTTCAATTTTTTGTAATGTTGAAATAGCATTTATATTACCCCACACAAATGTTGATAAATCTTTGCGTATCTCCAGATAAAGGAGCTCCACCACAAAGCATAAACCTGATTTGTCCTCCAAGGATAGACCTAATCTTTTTAAAAACAATTACATCCCAGAACATAGCTTCCAGTCCCCACGCCCCAAACCAGCTTCCTTCAATAGCTGCCAGTCGGCGACTGTAAGCAATGTTGAAAAGTTTCTTTACAGCGCCTCCTTTCTCATCAACCTAAGACATAAAAGAGAGCAAAGATGAGAGTATTGGAAACTCTTTCAAGCTGCTTCACATGTTAATGATTTCAATGGTATGAAAAATTGGACTCCCAAAAAACCTTCTTCAGAACTCCGTCTCTAACGCGGTCAAGTATAGCTGGAACCGATGTCATCAAAGTAGGCTTTAATGCAGAAACATCTCCCATGGTTCCCTTTTTAATTTTGTTGGATGTGTCTGTCAATGTCAGTGCTGAGCCATAGCCAATTGCAATACCCGCAGTTAACATCACGGTCTGTAAAAGGTACCATATTAGAACTTGCTGGAATATTCGTGCTTGATCATTAGAAATGATTCCAATGAACATGTTACCTCAGCAGCTAATTCGAAAACATGAGCTAGAGGCAAATATGCTATATAAAGATCATTGCTTCCAATATCTGGAATAACTGTCATCACAGCAGCTGCAGTAGCCACAATGTTTCCATGTGTCATCATAACACCCTGCAATAGTTAATTGAAAATCATGTTGGCCAGAATCCTCTTGAAGATGATTAGTGTGTACAATTTTAAGATCAGTTGACAAAAAACCAAGGAAACCTAAACATCGGTCAATTAAACTTGAAAACAGAATTGTAAAACTTGAAAGCAGAAATGATTCTGTAAAGTTACTTGTTTGTGTCTTTCCGTACCTAACATATCAGAGCTGTCTCATTCTAAAAAAAAGTTGTCACCAAAGTGTGCATGTATTTTGTATTCCAACCATTAAATGCAATTTAAACATTGATTGGTAAACTATTTTTTGTGTACTTTACAAGCTAATTGCTCTTCATATGTTCCTTAATAACACCTGATTCTACAGATGACAAAATTTGCTGGCATGACTCTTGATATCCACCAAAGATGACAATAACTATATTCACGCACCAAGCAATAGGTAATTTTCAGTGCATGCCCAAGAATAGATAGATAATATAAATCTAACCTTTGGGAAGCCTGTACTGCCACTTGTGTACATGATGACAGCAATATCTTTCTTGATAGGCAAATTAGGTTTAGCAGGATTAGTTTGTCCAAGTTTTTCCACCTCCACAAATGAGGAAACTTTCCAGCTACTGCTGTCATCATTGACCCTGGAGCTGCTGGGAGAGTCTTCATCATCAAAATAAATGACATGTCTTACGGATGTCAGGCTTGAATGTATTGCAGCCAACTTCTTCAATTGCTTGGAGTCGCAAATCACCGTTGACACTTGAGTCTGTCAAAACTTGTGAAAATGAGTACGTTTGGCTGAGGATTAAAGTTGTTTCAGCAGAAATTGATCTCAAAGTTACTAGCATTTCATTAGAAAAAGAAAAAGTGAAATCTGGCAAGCCTAGAAAAAAAGTGAAGCACCATAAGAAGACGATGAACAAATAAAAGTAGTAGAAGAAAACTAGAGTTTCCCCATTAGGGCATTCACAGACACCTCATTTAATGAGTGAATCAGGGCTTCTTCTCCCAAGGAGGAATAAATGGTGACAACAGTGACGTTCTGACGGAAGCATCCCTGATGCCAAGAGAGTAAAAATATATATCATTCACTTGGAAAAATTAAAGAAAGTTATTAAAAATTCACAACAACTGCTAGCATTACCTCAAATGCAATGAGCCACTCAGCTCGCGTGTCGGAAAAAATGGCAGCACGTGTGTCCACATCGTGGCCTAATTTAATAAGACCAGAAGCAAAGTTGCACGCACGATCAAATACCTGCCCAAATGTTTCCCACTGGTATTCGCCCAAATGAAGCTTCTCAAATTTTCTGCCGTCACTACCTGTAACAGACTCCTTGTTAATTACCTTTCTTGTCCCAAGAAAGTTCTGTTTCGAGTGTTTTTTGCATGACTGCTCAAACAGTGCTGCCATAGTTGTGGCCCCTTCCCAAGGAACCTCGACTAACTTGGGTGATCTGGCATTGCGCATAGCCAAACCAGTCTCACCACTAACTTGAACTGGAACTCCTCTCTGCTTCACCTTTCTTCTACCCCCAAGCACCACAGAAAGGATTATAGGTATAACTATGGCAACTATGACACCACAAGCAACCCCATATAATCCATTATCTTTTACAAGCGATAAGAAATAATTATTTCCAGTACTCGTCATCGTGTTTGTGTTCAATTTACTACCCTCGTTCTCACTTCATACGATAAATGAGCAATCAATTCAGATTACCAACAACCCTGTGTAGGAAAAAGGGATATTATGAAATAATCCGGTATAAGGTTCAAGACATAAGAACCAGCCACATAGTTGAAGTCATTAAGTTCCAGAGTGGAAATAAACATCAGAAGATATAAACTTATAAAAGAAATAGGAACACAGACAGCTATGGTTCAGATTCGCCACTCTTCTCTAAAACATTGAATTAGTACAGCATAATAATCAAACGGAGGCTCTATAATCATAAAAAAACAGTCAATAAATACTCAGATTAAGAGAAAATAAAGCCATCACCCGCAATTAACCATTAAAGGCAGTACCATACCAAATTGACAACAATTTGAGAAAGAAAACAAAAAATGTAATTCAACTCCTCAACAATTTCAACAAAAGCCAGAAAAAATAAAGTCGGTATAACGAACAAATGAGATCACGCACGCACGCACGGATATTCATAAACACAAACAAACACAGGATCTAAGAAACGAGTATCGAAACTTTAATCCTGGAGTAGAACACTCAAAAATAAATCACCTTGATTCGATTAGGGTATGAAGATTTTGGCTAGCTGCACTTTCGATCATGCAAAATGAGGAAAGTTAAGGAACTCTTGTTATTCTGGAGTGTCTATAGAGCAATCATATTTTGGCCTTTGCACCTATAAATGCACGCTCTTTTATTGCTAATTACAAATCTACCCCGTATGTACAAAATATCCCTCGATATAGCAAAGTCAATAAATAAAAATATTATTGGTATATTTTGAATAAATGACAAAAAAAAATCTTATATTTTTCTATATATATGTCCAAATCCGTATGTAAATTAGTATTAATTGATACTCTGAAAATAACTATTTACTGTATCTATGTCGGCCATGGAAGATCATAGATAAAAGCATAAAGTTATTTTATCCAATTCATCAATTTTTTTACTTAATAAAATATTGAAAGCATATTTGGATATGTTATAATACTAGATTACTACATCTTATCAATGATGCCATTCAATAATTATATACATAATCGTAGTTTACTTTTTCAATAATATAAAATTATATTCAGTTTTTCTTTACCAACTTTTTAGTCAGGTCTAGGGGTGGTTCGGTATGGTATACCGACAATACTGAACCATACCGTTATCATACCGAAAATTTCGATATTGAAAAAATTCATACCGTTACCGTACCAAAATTTCGGTATACCGTAATCTCGGTATACCGAAATTTTCGGTATGTAAAAATTCATATCGATACCGTACCGTAATTTCGGTATACCGAATTTTCGGTATAGTATATCGATATACCGTACCATATCGGTATACCGATTCATATCGAAAATATTGAACCATCATTTCATATCGAAATATCGGTATACCAATTCATACCGAAAATATTGAAGCTTTATTTTATACCAAAATTAATTATTTAAGGTTTATTTTATTTAAGTTTTAATAATTAAAGTTATTTTAATTTAAAAATAATGTAAAATTATTATTTTATTAAGGTTTCGATATTTCGGTATATCGATATACCGTTTCATACCGAATACCGAAATTTTTTCGATATACCGAAATACCGCGGTATGATCATTTTCCATACCGTTACCGTACCGAAAATTTCGGTACAATATTATACCGTACCGAAAATTTCGATATACCAAAAATTTCGATAATTTCGATATTTTTCGGTATGAAAAGCTCGGTATACCGAAATTTCGGTATATTTACCCACCCCTGACTCAGGTCACTATCTAATTTTTAAGTAAATAAATTTAGAAGGGATTTTTTAATCTAATATACTAATTTCGATTATTACAACAGATGGATGTAATCCTGGAGTATTGTTTAATTTACTTTTAAAAAAATGGCAGTTTACAAATCAATAATTTGACGATTTTATCAAATCATCCACATATACTCCATTAGTCCATTAAAAGTGTGCTCACTTTTTTTTATATATATTTTAAAAAAAATCATATTCGATAGATACTCAATCTTATTAGTAAAATAAATAAAAAAATTTAAAAGTTAACTATTTAAATAGAATAAGCACGTTCTTTGTAGATCCAAAAAAATAAATGAGCACACTTTTAGTGGACGGAGGGAGTATATACGACTAGGTGTACATTTAGTTGATGAATATGATGATATTTAAATTTTTTTAAATTTAAAAGTATAATCTACTCTTAATTTTAGTTATTAAATTATAAGAGTTGGAATGAAGTTAATAAATATACTACTATTAATCTTAGCTATCAAACAATGTCTTAAAATACGTATATTTCAGTTTAGTATTTTAGCGGGCATTTTATTATTTTCAATTTATTGTTTTGTCCCACAATAACTTTTACACTTTTATTTTTTATACTCCCTCCGTCCCAGGATAATTTGCATAGTTTGATCGGCACGTTGTTTAAGAAAAATGGATTTAGTGGTTGATGATGTAAGATAAAAGAGAGGTATTTTAGGTAATTTGATGATGTGTAAAGTGGATTTGACGATGTGTAAAGTGAAATGTAGGGAAAAAATGAGTGGCAAATTTGAAAATAAAATAATGTTGTGAGATTATTAATTTTGTAGGGTATTTCCATATTAAGAGTGTACAAGTAATTTTGAGACGTCCCAATAAGTAAAGTGTGCAAATAATCACAGGACGGAGAGAGTACGTTTTATATATAAATTAATTAATAGTATTTATTAAAATTTATATTCAAAGAAATGAGCATGTGAATAGTATTTAATACTATAAGGTGGAATTTTAATTAGTGAAGCAAGAAGAAAGGCACACAACTCAAGTCATGAGATTAGATAATTGAAAGTGTCAAGAATCATAAATGTCAAAGAATTATAAATGTTAAAAGAATCATAATAAATGTGATCATAAATTGTGTGTCACGTCTCTGCATAGCAGTACGCGTGTACGATTTCTTGTTGAGGAGGAGATAAAATATACTCTCCGTTCAATTTTATTATGTCCACTTCTCTGGACACGGATTTTAATAAATATTGATTAATTTATTCATAAAGTAGATAAGTTGAGGGTATAATAGAATATTGTGAGGTCCATTTGTAAATAAATGATTGTTTATGAATAAAGTGAATGGCAAAGTGAATAAATAAGTAATGGTAGGAGGGTGGAGATAAAGTAGTATGAATAGTACTCCATTGTTTTAAAAAAGGGTATGAGGATAATAAAATTGGACAACAAAAAAAAGGAAAGTGGGAATAATGAAATTGGACGAGGGAGTAAATGGCATCTTTTATTTGTTGACCCGCTACTCTTAGATTAAATATCTTGGACGAAAAGTACTCCTATGCCCTTCCGTTTCAAGGTTGACCATTTTCCCTTCTTACATTGTTGGCGAGGGCCATATTGTCCGGTTTTTATTAACATCCCAATTCAAAAGAAAATAGTTTAACAAAAATAAATTGTTCCCACCCAAATCACCCCACATATCATGTTTATTTATTTTATTGGAGAAAATATATAAAAAAAATTGTGTATTCATTTTTTAATAAATGAAGAATTCGTTATATTTAATAAATCATTAGAGATTTTGTGCAAGCTTCAGCAGTTGACATGTTGGTTAAGATGGACGGTCACCCCTCAATAAAAATAATGACACAGTATACTAGAATCTTAAGAGGTGAATATGAAACAGTTACTTTCGAAGTGGTTGGTGCTAGAATGTGGGAATCAGTCTGTGATTAGGGATGACACTGGGACGGATTCAAACTCGAACCCGCATGGACCGAGTATGGACCCGATCAAGCGGGTATGGGACATATTGTGATTTTTATCAAACCCGGACCCGCTATATATATATATATATATATATATATTTCTCTTTATATAAACTTATATACATATTAATGTATATATGCTTGTAAAAATATTTTATATGTAGTTTTTTAGTAGCAAATAAATATGAAATGCTATTTTAAACAATTATATATTTAATTTGAATTGTGTAATATCAAAATAAAGATATTGTATACATATAATTAATTAAAAAAAATTATGTAGAGTTTACTCGGCGGATCTTCAAGCAGGACAGGGCGGATCCGAGTATGAGAATTTTCTGGCAGGGCGGGTCTTGGGACAGAGCATACCCATCCTAGACCCGCCCCATTGTCATCTCTATCTGTGATTGTAAAAGTGCATTATGAGCGGCTTTCGAAGTATTGCAGCTATTATATGATTGTTGGACACATGGCTGCCCATTGCAATAAGGGTACGGTACCGCCGCCACCTCGAGACGGCAAACGTAGTAGGAGTCCTTCCCGTCAAGCAAACAAACTAGGCCTCCCCCTCAAACCACCGGACTCATGCGCCCTCGAAGGATCACGTTTCTTCCTCGGTTATCGTGGTCGCTGCGGTCCCGATGAGCAACTCATTATCCGGTCTCTCTAACGACTTTATGGATGAGTCCTCAAACAACACCCGAGAGCTAGTGGTTGCTACATTAATGGACGACAACGCCCTTTATCTTGCTCTTGCAATTACTCCCCGTTCTACGGAGAGGCACGGAGGCCCCAATTTGCCCGAGTTGGGTGTATCACAATGGTAACCACCAGAAAACATTATTAATGAATTAGAGGATATCATCTCGGAGGCCTTCGTTGTTGATCCATCGACGGACCTTGCCAATGAGATGAACTTTGTCGCTTCGTATATGGGACGATGGGGCGACGCTTTTGATCCCCCATGTGTCCTTTTTTTACCGGTCATTTTGGGTTTGATTGATTTTTGCTGGTTTTTATTGTGTTGGTTTTGTCGATTTCGAGGGTGTACCTTTTTCCCTTGTCCCGAATTTTGTTCCCGAGGAGAGTTTTCCCGGACAATGTTTTAATAGCGCCCCGACCTCTGGTTCATCTTATAAATTTTTGACTTTTAAGTCTTTCTTTTTTCTTTTTCTCTTAATATGTATTACAACCTTTATTCGCCAGACCACAAAAACGTTTTAGGATATTAACCCCTTTATATGTGGCCATATTTAGTAACTACTCCAAGATTACTTGCAAACTCTCAATATAAAAATACCCCACAAAATTAACAAAATCAATATCCTCCCAACATTATTTAATTTTTAAAATTGTCACTCTTTTTTTTACCTACATTTTACTTTACACATCACCAAGTCCACTTTAAACCTCACTAAATCACCTAAGATATCCCTCATGTATCTTACATCACCAATCACTAAATTCAATTTTCTTAAAAAGTGTATCGGTCAAACCGTATAAGTCATTTTGAGACGGATGGAGTAATACAGAGTAATATTTATTGTGAAAGCATGGTTGTAAAAAAAATAAATTCATTTAAGAAAAAACTTTAAATGTTTAGTGTGCACGAATAGAAGATTTGTACACCCTAATCCTAACTCGACTTGTTTGAGAATATAGCGGGCGGACCTGGACCGCTTGAGATTTTCACAAGTCGCCTCCATAGCTACATAATTGAAATGTTCAAATATTATTAAATGAAGAGTGCAAGTATATATATTTATATAAATTCAAAATTTTCCAAATCTTTTTTTTCTTTATTAATTTTACTTTTTATTAGGAGAGAGATAATTAACCATTAATTAATTAATACAATAAATTCAGATACCTAACTGCAGCTAGCAAATTGGTGGTGTAGTGTTAACGCTAATCCACAACTTGAATGCCCTGTCAAAAAAAAAAATCCACAACTTGAATGACATTGTTTGCTATATTAGCACTTTTTATGATGAGCTTAATCACATTTTTCGTTTATTTTTTGTTATTGTTTAAAACAGACGGACAATTTTCAGTTTGTTATATTAGAATAAATAATGCATACACTTTTTAATATTTTATTCTTGTATTGTTCAGTTGAAAGAATACCTACATTTTTTATAGAGTTGTATCTGCACTTTCGATTGGTTATATTAACACTGAAGTAGGTAAAACTTACACTAATAAGAAAAAATGTATGCTATATAAAAACATGGGCAACTCGATTTTATAAATGAATTAATGTGCACAATACATATTAAGTACATGAGACCAACTCTTCATTTAAAGCGATTACATGCAATTCCTATCTATAGAGATGGGATTTGGGGCCATTGTGCATGATGTACCCGGGAGTTTTGTGGGGTGTAGGACGCAGGTGCTCTCGGGGCAATACACCGTAGAAATTGGGGAGGCCATGTGGTTGAGAGAGGCCCTTTTTCTAGACCAAGCAACAACGTTGGGAGAAAGTTGTAGTGGAGGTTGATGCAAAGGTGGTTTTTTATGCGATACAATCAGCTATTGTCAATGACTCGATTTTTTGGAACTAGTGAAAACTTACCTATTAGGATTAGATGAAATCACGACTTGAGATTTGACCATATCTTTTATTTGAATTGTAAATTTGATTTAGGTTAGTTCCTCTTTAGTAGGTAAAGCCCACGGGCTTAGGGTTTAGGTTTGAAACTTTATTTATTTGCGTTGTTTTAGAGAAGATAATTATGAATGAAATTAGTTTCAAAGATAGTATCTCTTCTACAGCGTGTTTGCTGGTTGCTAGGGTAATTTGGGTTTATTTCCCAAGTTTCTAAAATTTCTCAGATTGAGGTCTCATCAATTGGTATCAGAGCCATATCTCGATCAGAACCAGCCTTATGCGCGCGATCATGGTGTCCAATAAGCAGAGGTTTGCGCAGATCGAATCGTCGATCGCGCAGTTGAGCAACGCGCTGCAGGCAGTGTCCTTGCGGCTCGAGGAACGCTCGAGTTGAGAGATCAAGGGAAGGAGTTGCCAAGATAGGCAACGAGGGTGCGACGTGCGGATGTCGGGAATTATCGACGCTAACCAAGGGCGACGTCGGTTCAGGCAGAGAAGCCACGACGAACCATCAAGCCAAGGAAGAAACAGAAGTGGGTATCGGGGTCGCGAACCACAAGGAAACTGTAAAATTCGCGATAGGGAAAGAAACGAGGACTTCTCGTCTTTATTTGACCATAAAGACCGAGACGAAGGGGGCAATATGAATAGGGGATACCGTGCCAGGGATAACTCGTTCACAACACCCCCGAAACCTTTTCACTGAGACGGTTCTGATTTGGAATTCGACAAGAACGAGGGGTGATCACGTCGAGTTTCTTCACGTGAGAACTGGTGGGAAAGGGACAACCCGTTTGTCACTTATGCTGATCCATTCCACCGTGACGAACCTGATTCTAAGCCGGGGGACGAGGACAACACCCAATTTGAAAACTCTGAAACTGAATCAGATGGATCAGTTTTGAGCAGACGGGCCAAGAAACCACGAAATTGGGTAGAAGATGAATACGACAGCCCACTTAAGTACGATGAAGAAGTTGTGCTGGATTTTAGAGAACAAAGAATTGAGTATGCACCCAAGCCTCAAGTGCTTGAATCTGTTTTGCAGGTTCAAAGTCTTGAGAACATTGTAACAAATGAGAAGCCAAGTAGAGTAGAATTGCTTGAAGAGGAGTGTATCAAAGTTTTGATTACAGTAGAGAAATAGAGAGTTTCTAGGAAGGAAGTAGAGACTCGGGAAAAAATTGTTGAAAGTGAAACAGGAAAAAACGCGTATGTTAGTAAGATCCAAAGAGAACAGAAGTTGATGGAGAAAATGCGGAAAAGGGCTTGTGCGTGTGGGCTAGGTGAAGTGGAAGTCAATGTACTTGGAGGATACTATGTAGGAGTACATGGAGGAATTACATGATCGTTTTCACGAACCTTGAGGACAAGGTTCATTTCGAGGGGGCGGTGATGATGAGAACTTACCTATTAGGATTAGATGAAATCACGACTTGAGATTTGGCCATATCTTTTATTTGAATTGTAAATTTGATTTAGGTTACTTCCTCTTTATTAGTTAAAGCCCACGGGCTTAGGGTTTAGGTTTGAGACTTTATTTATTTGCGTTGTTTTAGAGAAGATAATTATGAATGAAATTAGTTTCAGAGATGGTATCTCTTCTACAGCGTGTTTGCTAGTTGCTAGGGTAATTTGGGATTATTTCTCAGGTTTCTAGAATTCCTAAAATTGAGGTCTCATCAATTGGTATTAGAGCCATATCTCGATCAGAACCAGCCTTCTGCGTGCGATCATGGTGTCTAATAAGCAAAGATTTACGCAGATCGAATCGTCGATCGCGCAGTTGAGCAACGCACTGCAGGCAGTGTCCTTGCGGCTCGGGGAACGCTCGAGTGGAGAGATCAAGGGCAGGAGTTGCCATGATAGGCAAAGAGGGTGCGACGTGCGGACGTCGGGAATTATCGACGCTGACCAAGGGCGACGTCGGTTCAGGCGGAGAAGCCACGACGAACCATCAAGCTAAGGAAGAAACAGAAGTGGGTATCGAGGTCGCGAACCACAAGGAAACTGTAAAATTCGCAATAGGGAAAGAAACGAAGACTTCTCGTCTTTATTTGACCATAAAGACCGAGACGAAGGGGGAAATATGAATAGGGGATACCGTGCCAAGGATAACTCATTCACAACACCCCCGAAACCTTTTCACTACAACGATTCTGATTTGGAATTCGACAAGAACGAGGGGTGATCACCTCGAGTTTCTTCACGTGAGAACTGGTGGGAAAGGAGGGACAACCCTTTTGTCACTTATGATGATCCATTCCACCGTGACGAACCTGAGTCTAAGCCGGGGGACGAGGACAACACCCAATTTGAAAACTCTGAAACTGAATCAGATGGATCATTTTTTAGCAGACGGGCCAAGAAACCACAAAATTGGGTAGAAGATGAATACGACAGCCCACCTAAGTACGATGAAGAAGTTGTGCTGGAATTTAGAGAACAAAGAATTGAGTATGCACCCAAGCCTCAGGTGCTTGAATCTGTTTTGCAAGTTCAAAGTCTTGAGAATATTGTAACAAATGAGAATCCACGTAGAGTAGAATTTCTTGAAGAGGAGTGCATCAAAGTTTTGATTACAGTATAGAAACATAGAGTTTCTAGGAAGGAAGTAGAGACTCAAGAAAAAATTGTTGCAAGTGAAACTGGAAAAAATGCGTATGTTAGTAAGATGCAAAGAGAACAGAAGTTGATGGAGAAAATGCGGAAAAGGGCTTGTGCGTGTGGACTAGGTGAAGTGGAAGTCAATGTACTTGGAGGATACTATGTGGGAGTCCATGGAGAAATTACATGATCGTTTTCTCGAACCTTGAGGACAAGGTTCATTTCGAGGGGGAGGTGATAATGAGAACTTACCTATTAGCATTAGATGAAATCATGACTTGAGATTTGGCCATATCTTTTATTTGAATTGTAAATTTGATTTAGGTTAGTTCCTCTTTATTAGGTAAAGCCCACGGGCTTAGGGTTTAGGTTTGAGACTTTATTTATTTGCGTTGTTTTAGAGAAGATAATTATGAATGAAATTAGTTTCAGAGATAGTATCTCTTCTCCAGCGTGTTTGCTGGTTGCTAGGGTAATTTGGAATTATTTCTCAGGTTTCTAGAATTTCTCAGATTGAGGTCTCATCATGAACATATATTATTACGGATTGTAAGAGTTTTATGTCGGATACCCCGTTTTGTTCGGTTAAATTTGTAAGTCGTTACGCTAACAACAAGACGCACACTATTGCTAGAGTTTCTAGGGTTTTTTCAAATCCTCGTGAATGGTATGACCCACCGACTATTGTGGTTAGCTTACCTACTTTTATCCGCAGTTGCTGAATAAAGTTACTTTCTGTTAAAAAAAAAGTATACGTATAAAAAAATTACATTTGATTGATTGATGGATGAATGAAGGCAAAAACTACCATTAATATATAATACAATTTTGGGACTCACACGCGTCTTGTTCTAGTTCGGGATTTCACATCCGAATTTCAACATCCAACTTCATCCACCCCTAAAAATACCTATATATTTTATTATTATAATAATACAACATCACTCACTTTTACTAATTGATTTGACATAAAGTTACTCCCTCCGTCCCAGGATTTTATGCACACTTTGACCGGCACGGAGATTAAGAAAATGGAATAAAGTGATGTGTAAGGTAAATAAAGGAGGGGTATTATTGGTAATTCATTGATTAAAGTGAAAGAGATTTGACTAAAGGTAAAATAAAGGAGGGGTATTATTGGTATTATTGTTTCCTTTTTTGGAGTGTGCAAAAAATATTGGGACACCCATTAAGGAAATTGTGTATAAAATCATGGGACGGAGGGAGTATATTTTATAATACAACATCACACTCTCCTACACAATTGATTTGACATAAAGTTACATCATATCCTACTTAACATCTCAAAACAAACATACACAATCACTATTCATCAAGATTTCCCCATCCGGATTTCCCCCATCCTACATAATCCCAAAACAAACATGCCCTAAAGTATTTGGACAGCAAAAAAATTACCACTAAACAGAGACCGTATCCCACAACTACGACTTTTTGAATAGGATTGATATGGATAATTTGGAACTTATATTGTGTTTGGAAGGAGGGATTTGATTTAAGGAGAAATTTGAAATGAAAGCATTTAGAAATACGTGAATTTCAAATGACATGATTTTAGTGAAAATTTAAAATTCTCACAATTTTAACTAAAAAAAAAGATGTTAAGGTATTTGAATTCTATTCATTTACTTTTTAATCCAAACAAGTGAAGTGAATTTAGATTGTGGATTTAAAATTCATAGACCTAAATCCCTCCATCCAAATGGAGCCTTAGAGAAATGATATTATGTTTAATGGTGCATCTCCGAACTTGCACAAACGATGGAAACCTTTAAGTGTATCATGAGATCGTGGTTTATGGCAAGAGTGAAGGAGATGAACGAAGCATCAATGGCCAAATGTATCATTCACTTGGAAAAATTAAAGAAAGTTATTAAAAATTCACAACAACTGCTAGCATTACCTCAAATGCAATGAGCCACTCAGCTCGCGTGTCGGAAAAAATGGCAGCACGTGTGTCCACATCGTGGCCTAATTTAATAAGACCAGAAGCAAAGTTGCACGCACGATCAAATACCTGCCCAAATGTTTCCCACTGGTATTCGCCCAAATGAAGCTTCTCAAATTTTCTGCCGTCACTACCTGTAACAGACTCCTTGTTAATTACCTTTCTTGTCCCAAGAAAGTTCTGTTTCGAGTGTTTTTTGCATGACTGCTCAAACAGTGCTGCCATAGTTGTGGCCCCTTCCCAAGGAACCTCGACTAACTTGGGTGATCTGGCATTGCGCATAGCCAAACCAGTCTCACCACTAACTTGAACTGGAACTCCTCTCTGCTTCACCTTTCTTCTACCCCCAAGCACCACAGAAAGGATTATAGGTATAACTATGGCAACTATGACACCACAAGCAACCCCATATAATCCATTATCTTTTACAAGCGATAAGAAATAATTATTTCCAGTACTCGTCATCGTGTTTGTGTTCAATTTACTACCCTCGTTCTCACTTCATACGATAAATGAGCAATCAATTC
The DNA here is from genome assembly GCA_963675135.1 of Galeopsis tetrahit. Classification (NCBI taxonomy): domain Eukaryota; kingdom Viridiplantae; phylum Streptophyta; class Magnoliopsida; order Lamiales; family Lamiaceae; genus Galeopsis; species Galeopsis tetrahit. The sequence continues at coordinate 33,443,001 of OY776126.1, read as the reverse complement.
AGATTACCAACAACCCTGTGTAGGAAAAAGGGATATTATGAAATAATCCGGTATAAGGTTCAAGACATAAGAACCAGCCACATAGTTGAAGTCATTAAGTTCCAGAGTGGAAATAAACATCAGAAGATATAAACTTATAAAAGAAATAGGAACACAGACAGCTATGGTTCAGATTCGCCACTCTTCTCTAAAACATTGAATTAGTACAGCATAATAATCAAACGGAGGCTCTATAATCATAAAAAAACAGTCAATAAATACTCAGATTAAGAGAAAATAAAGCCATCACCCGCAATTAACCATTAAAGGCAGTACCATACCAAATTGACAACAATTTGAGAAAGAAAACAAAAAATGTAATTCAACTCCTCAACAATTTCAACAAAAGCCAGAAAAAATAAAGTCGGTATAACGAACAAATGAGATCACGCACGCACGCACGGATATTCATAAACACAAACAAACACAGGATCTAAGAAACGAGTATCGAAACTTTAATCCTGGAGTAGAACACTCAAAAATAAATCACCTTGATTCGATTAGGGTATGAAGATTTTGGCTAGCTGCACTTTCGATCATGCAAAATGAGGAAAGTTAAGGAACTCTTGTTATTCTGGAGTGTCTATAGAGCAATCATATTTTGGCCTTTGCACCTATAAATGCACGCTCTTTTATTGCTAATTACAAATCTATGGATGGTCCATAAGCTAAATCCATTTATCACCACTTCTCTTATAACTAGCTAACAAAATAAATGTTGGCCACAACATTTCTTCAAGGAAATGGACAACTAAAGTGGGCCTTCTTATCATGAAAAATTTGCTACCAATTAAGGTGTGGCTTGGGCTAGATAAGCACCACAGCTACGCAGATGATCCACGTTTGGCGGTTTCCTCCGCCCGAGTGATGGCATCTGTGAACACATCCAGAGTCCAGTCTTTCACATCTTCCTGTGAAAATGGAATCAGCACCATCAAGTTAAATAACGTGCGACTCAGGAAACATTTGTTTGATCAACCAGTATGAGCCCATGTGTCATACATTTTAATCACAGTATTTTTTACCAAAACAAATCCATAAAAAAGACCAGAAAACCATGATTCTAGATTATCAGGGGTTTTGCTTGTATTTACATTGTAAGCAGAAAGGTAACCGCATTCCAAACACAAATGAAAGCATATTGAGTCAACATGCAAAACATTAAATCTGTACCCCAAATGTCTCAAGTATTCAGATTTCAGAAAGGCCAATATCCCAAGACAATCATGTACATAAAGTACAAACGAAAAAAAAAAAAAAAAAAAAAGAAAGACAAGTAAAAGTTCTTCCATCATACAGAAACAGAAATAATAACAGTAACCAACTAGAATCACATAGAAGAGATAGAATACACCTCTGGCTTTATAATTTTATGCCTGCCAATGGCATGTAACATATATATGTGATCTATGACACCAAAAACAACTCAATATTGGCAAATTCTCCCAGTGGTTTCACATTGGGGAGGGTAAATGTATGCAAGTGTGTGTGTGCTCAAATGATGGTTTTAATTATTCAAGTGGGAATAGACTGTGTATGGTTGTTCGAGCTATAAGAGATCGAGAAATATCAAAGCTGATGCTCACACGATGGTTTTTATTGTTCTATCGTGAAATTTAATATATGTACATAAGAATGTCTGTATGTGTGAATAAAGATCATAAATATCAGTTTCAGGAGGTAAAAATCTGATCTTCGGCCACCCTCCTCAAAGGTTCTAACACTGTAAAATCAAGTTAAATCAACAAAACCCGAACAACTCTTGTGGACTTCTTTAAGGAAATTGCTGGCGGAAAGCTTAAACACGTGAACAATTAACATTTAACATTTAAACTGGCCTTAATTCAGTCAGTAGTTATTCTCCATAAGAATTCATAAACAAAACAATAATGATAACAAGAATAAATTTACCATTTGCAGAGGATCCCCACTCCATATTTTAGCATTTGGACGAGACAATGAAGACTCAAATGGAGTCCTTGGCCGCAAATCTTGAATTTTATCCCACTCCTCTCGAGTGAGCATCCTGACAGTTCCCTGGCCCTCGGGAGCTTCCTGTATCTTTCGTTCAAACCGTTCCTCAGCTGTTGTTTCATCTATCTGCAAGCACACAAATTCAATAGGCATTCACTATGCATTTCTATAAAAAGTAAAGTATAATCTATTCCCAACTAATCAACACTAGAACTGCCAGGTAAAAAGCCCCATGGACATGAAGAAAGAGAAACTGAAACTTTCAACTATCATTCTTCTACAGAGAGACTTCCAACTTCATTGATAAAATCGAAAATCATAATATGATCACTGTTCTGCACAATATTTAACATTAATCGATTCAAGGACAATAAATTTAAAAGATACCATCATCAGGATCTTGGCAAAAATGGCTGTTCCGACGGAAATGAGTATCATCGGCATGGTTGGCACATCGAGCCATTTTGTTGATTCAGGAACATCCACATATAGTCTATCCCTTTTTGGATCCTTCCTTTTTTTCTTCTTCTCCATCCCAGCAACTTTCCTCTTCAAGGTGTCGCTTGGGCCATCATACGACAGTTTATGCACCTTTCTACAAATCTGAAACATAGTCCGACGAACTCCGTCCATGATTACCAACAGCAAACCTCATTCACCAATTGATCCAATGATATTATATTGCCGCCTTCTTATCTAAGCTTGTATGCGTGAATCGTGGCTACACTTTGATTTTCAAATCAAGGTTGCATTTTCCAATTCAGAATTTTTGCCCTTCACCACTTCAATCAATATCCACCAAATTCATTCAACAGCAAATCATAAAACTCGATCAGAAAAGAAGGAACAGCGTCGAAACCCTACGGTGGTGAGAAATTCAATTTGAAACCCTCGCGATTTTTCAATTTGGGTAAGGGGTTGAAGTATAATATCGCTATAATCTTCGGACTGAAATTAAATTCCAGAGTAATTTTGACCAAAATTGATATATGTCAGAAGTTTGTCGCATTTAATTTTAATTTTGTTTTAAAAAATTTATGAATTTTTCTATTTTTACTGATAATCTTTTCGAACTACTTTTATTAATATCTATTTTTTGAAAATATATTAATGATAAAAAGATAAAAGGAAGAGTGGAAAATGAAGGTGAGAAAAAAAAGAAAAGAAAAAATAGAAGAAAAATACAAAAATTATACGCCAAAAAAATATGTTTTTTAATTTTATACAAAATGATAATTACAACAAACTTTATGAAACAAGGGAGAGTGTGTTTAAAATCTGTAGCAAGACATTAAAATCTTTGTATTTTGTGTTTGTTTGCAAATTAAATCATCACATTTTACTTAATTACAATCTGATTTAAAACTTTCAATAATTACAAATAAATCATCAACTTTTAATACCAGTGCAAACTAGTTTTTCTGAGCAGCTCCCTTCAATTTTCATGCTAGAATATCACACTTAGTTTCTATTTATTATTAAATCTCGTCCGATGATGGAATAATTCGAAAGACTAATTCACCATCTATTTGTGGATTTCAGGAATTATTTGCACATTTAAAGTTTTGAATCTAAAATTTAGAAAGAATCATACCCCTAAATTCTAAGCTATACCAGCAGAACTATTAATTAGATGATGAACAATAAATATTATTTTTATTTTGCAGATAACCTGGAGTTATATTTGTTATACTTGCTTCCTTTCCAGTAAAATTTTACTCAGACAAATATTTGGGTTCACAAAGTATACGTTTATTCTATTTAAATAGTTAACCTTTGAGTATTTTTTTTACTTTATTAATAAGATTGAGTATATATCAACAATATTCTTTACTCGTTATTCTAAATGTATTTTTTATAATTAAAATATGATTTTTTTAAAAACATGTATAGAAAGACTTGAGCAAAATTTTACTGGACAGAGAGAGAGAGAGGGAGTACTTAAATTCATTTTGTATGTATTTTATTACAAAATTACAACTATGTTATTCTGATATTCAATCTTCTAAGCCAAATAGAGTGAACAATCATATGAAAAAGATCAAATCTTTGAGGAGGTGCATTCATAACAAAGTGCCTCTGCACTTGCCTCAGCCTCTCATGCATCCTCAAATACTTCTCCTCTGTCACTCCCATCAACACCTTCTTAATATCCACAATATTCTCCACCTCTATCACGATCGAAAACTCCTTCCAATTCAGCACGTCGCTCAGTGGTGGCACGTATCCATCCGATATCAAAACCGGGATACACTCTGCATAAATTGCCTCCACCACTCTTGGACTAGCAACTTCGTATCCGCTAGGGCAAAGGCAAAACTTGCTACTCCTCAACATTGTTTCGTAGGAGACATTGCGTGGGAGCTCATTGTAGACTTGAACGTCGGGGTCCCTATCCTTCCAGTGTCCTAACAAGAGGCTCCTTATTCGTCCGTGCAATCCACCAGCAAAGAAGGCTAGAAACGGGCGTTGAGAGGGCGGAGCGCCACCGAGAAGCCCCTCTGTTTCCCCTGTCTTGATGTTGATTTCAGGTAAGGACACATCTTTTTGAGGATTGAAGCCTTCTGAAGTATTTGCATTGCATAAAACTCTAATGGAATTGTGGAATAAGTTTGGAACAGTTTTAGTTGAAAAAGGTCCCTGCAAAGTCAACATATTGGAAAATTAGTGGATATGTAGACGAAGATGACTATGCATGACTGACACAAATGAAAATCGAGGTAAGAGTTTGTTTTTTCGTAAGGTGATATTGCCTATTTGCCTTGTACTTCGGTGCAATATAGTATGAAATATCTTGACAATTGCCTTCAAGATACAATGACTTTGGTGCTTTACATCTGTTGCACTACGAAACAAAAGCTATTGGCGAATCGCAAACGAGTATCTGTGAATTTTGACTCGACATGACATTTATGTTGGAGTGTGGAGCCTAAATTAACCTAATGGGCTTGGAGTGGGGAGCAAGTTTGTTTCTTATGGACTTGGAACAGGGAGCAAGTTTGTTTAGGTTTAGGGTTAATTATGACAAGTTTGTTCTTAATGGGCTTGGAGTAGGGAGCAAGTTTGTTCCTAATGGGCCTAGGGTTAGGACAAATTTTCTATTATAAATAGATGTTCTCTCATTGTAATTAGTGCGCATCCAAAAAAACATAGTGAAATACCTAACTTGGCATCGCCCCCAGACGTAGTCGAAAGACGAACGGGGTAAACAAATGTCGTGTTATTTTCTTATCGTCATCGTGTGTGTGTGTTTATTTCCTAACAATTTCATGTCCATAGTATCACAAAAATACATAATAAATGCCCAAAAAACACAAATTGAATTATCAAATTGTCACTTTAAAAACAATTAGTGAAGTGAAAGTTACCCAATCATGGCAAGAAAGCATGAAATGATCAGCTCCAAGGCTTGAATTCCAAAAGGGATGGTTTGTAGAGACAGTGTGTACATAATCAGCAACAATGGCAACAATGGCATCCCTATTTTTGCTTCCACTTTCATACAAATACTGAACCATCACCACAACACTGAATGGCAAGAAAAACACATGGGCTTCATCAGGATCCTGCGTTCCATAAAATCTCCCCTTCTCCAATTCATACATCAAAATCCCTTCTGTTGAATATATACTCCTAAAAGGCCCATTGTGAAATACTGGCAATTCCCCTTCTTCATATACATATATCTTGAACACCCTTTCCATCTCTTCATAGCTCCTAAGTTTTCAGTAAGGCATACAGATTAAGGACTTTCTGTCATTAAAAACTTTTAGCTGTCGTTAAAGATCGAAAAAGAAATTTATAGTACTACCTAAGAAATGCATTAGCATTCAAGTAAGCAGGGCCTTGAGGAATATGGGCCTCATGTTCTTGATCATCTGATATCAAGCCAGCTTCTTTAATCGAAAGTCGCGCTTTCGCAAGAATGGCTTCGACTTTTTCTAGTCTTCTTTGCTCTTTCGAATTCAAAGAATCGAAGACCGAGGACGAATTTGGAGATGATGATGTGAAGGAGTGGTGTTGAGGACTCAAAGAATATGCAATGAGTGAGACCACAAGTAAAGGGATAACTACTATTGCTGCATAAATTGAAATTGAAATAGAGGTGGGAAAATGCAACTTGTTTTGAAGCCACATTGTTACAAGATCATATCACTTCATTCTTATTTCACAATTAGTGTTATTCTTACATGGTTATCATTTCTACACAAATTAACAAGTATGAATAATGTAGATTGAGTGTTGATTATCATATCATGTTATGACAAACTTCCTTGCACTTGAAGTTTCTAGCATGTGTGTAAACTTAGTTATGAACAATTAGTCAAAGAGATGTTGCTTCCTTTTTCTTTTCTTACCTCTTCTTATTTTTCTTGGAAAATAGTGATGTTAGATCCAGTGACGGACCCAAAATTCTAAATTGGGGGGCCCGATTTACATTAGTATAAAGATAAAATAATATTATATTTAAAAAAAAAAACAATCATTATAAATTTTTCAATACATCTCATTTCATTAATTTAAATTTAACGACTTTTGTAATGTTTTGAAAGAAAATAATTTTGATTGCTCTGAATTATAATAGGTGAAACAATGTTAAAATTTAAGATGCAACTCCGCTGAGATATTAGTCAAATGTAGAAATTAAAATATACTCCCCGTCCCGTAATGACTTTTATATTTTGATCGGCTTTTTTTTAATGTGAATTTAGTGGAGTGTGAGATCAAATAAATGAGAATCATTTTGGATGATTTATTGAAGTATAAAAGAGATTTTGTGAGGTGTAAAAGAGAATTTAGTAAGGTGTAAGGAAAAATATTCTAAAATAAATGAGAATTTTAAAAATAAAATAAATCGATGTAGTGAATGTATCTATTTTTAGAATTATTTTTATATTAGAAGTGTGCAAGTAATATTAGAACATAAAAAAAATATATAAATAATTAGGATATAAAAATATATATATAAATAAAATTGGTGAGGGCCCATTGATTTACAAAATATCCGAATTTCGATAAAAAGGACTTCATAAATTTTATTCCAATATCCAAAAATTGTAGTCTGCAATGATCAGACGGGGTTTAAATATATATGAAACTCAAATTCGATAAAAGTAGAAAATTATAAAAAGGTCCCCAAAGAAATTAAAAATTGTGAAAATAACACCAAACAACATAAAAATGCAAATTTCATCTCTTAAACGATGAAAGTGGGCTCAATCGCCTAAATCGAATTCCAACGCTGAAAATTCCAAAATCAACCCCAGTTCTTTGTGTGCTCTCATGCATTTCTTTCTTAAATGTAGTGGTAATTAACATAACAATGAAATACAACACCGAGCCCTATAGGTCGATCTCTACATTGAGTCGATTGGCTGTTATTTATCATCGATCGATCACACACAAGTTTTCACGTTTAATTAATATGTGATCAATATATATATGTTCCGTAAATTAACATCTTAATTAAGTCCAATCGTATAATTATCATTATATCAATTGTACTTATTTAATTCACTTTTTAAAAACGGCATATACACACAAATGAAAAATATGTTGGTACTTACAATTAGGAAAAAAAGTACATATTGATTTAAATATATGGTTGGAGTTGGAATTAACGGTACCCCCAAAACAAAAGAATATGGATCGAGATCGGCACTAGGAGGCTCCGTCAAGGCAACGGAGTAATTAATTCCTTTATCTTTTATTAATTCTATTAATTTATACCAATTCCCTAGCCCCATTGTACTTATTTTAATAAATTTAGTTCTCCTTCGGTTTTATGGACATAATAGATAAATCAGTTATTCGCCATTCATAAAACAACTATTATTCCTAGCTTGGACAAATAATATTTATATATCGGGCCGTTCAATCAACTATGGTCATTATCACATGCACGATAAATAGGATATAAATATGGGTTGAACTCTTGTGTACAAATTACTATTCCCTTCGTTTTTTTTTTATAAGATGTTTTAGACTTTTTTTCTTGTGCATAAATATAAGATGTTTTAGATTTTTTACAATATTTATTCCAATTATGCCCTCCCTTAACTTTGGAAAGAATTGAAATTTAATGTGTATTATGAAATGAAATTAATGTAATTAAAAACCTTCTTTATTATCTAATGGTATATTTGTCAAAACATACCTTTTCTTAATTCTAATAAATTTCTCTAAAACATCTTATAAAAAAAACGGAGGGAGTATATAATATACTGTATTTGAACTAATATTATACTGAATTTGACATAACTCATGGGTAACATTCACTCATTTAAAATATTGAATCAAGTGGTACTGGTACATGTATGTATGTAACTGATACACACAAGTATTTGCCTAAAAATATTCACTCCTCTTAAACCAACAAACCAAACATGTCCTTAATGAAAATACACTTCCTCATCCCCATAAAAGCTTTCATAGGAGGAGGACACACAAAATAAAAAAGGAGAGTAAAGATTGAAGTTTTGAAAAGTTTTGTAAGCATTTATGTAAAAAAATTAAGAAATTGGTTGAACTATGTGTATGTATGTATAAAAAATAATAACATTTTATGAAAATTTGTGGATATAATTATAAAGACGAAATTTATGTAAGCTAGATTTTTCATTTTAGTAGTGAGAAAGTTGTTATGTTACTTCTATCATTCTTTGAATGCAGGTGGAAATCAGTGAATCAATCAAATTTTAATTTGTATCTGATCTCCAATATTGCATGCACTTTAAACTAACCATGACATTCATACAATTAATTTCCTAGATGTCAAACTAATTAATCTAATTTCACATTTTCATTAGTCTACAAGTAGTCTAAATTTAATTATATCCATCAACGTACACATTTAACAATTAATTAATTGATTTTGAGATTCAATCTCCTCAACCACAAAGAGTGAACCATCATATTAAACACATCGTATCTCTGAGGCGGATCATTCACAACAAAGTGTCGTTGCACTTGTCTCAATCTCCGACGCAACGCCTCGTACTCGTCGTCCCCGATCCTCATCAAAATCCTCTTAAGCTCCGGCAATTCCTCCACCGACACCCTCACCGAGAACTTGTCCCAATCAAGTACATCACTATAGGGCAACACATAAGCCTGGGATATCAAAACTGGCACACACTCTGCATATATAGCTTCCACAACCCTAGGGCTAGCCACCTCCCACCCACTCGGACACAAACAGAACTTGCTACTCTCCATCATTTTTTTATAGGACGACACATTTTCCTTCACTATAATATTCTCGTCTTTATCATTCCCCCAGTGTTGGAACATCAACGGCCTAATCTTGCCGTGCGATTTTCCCGCGAAAAAGGCTAAGATCGTACGGTTCGATGATCCCGTCGTTGTGAGTCCGGTTAGGGTTCCTAATTTGAGATTAATCTCTGGAAATGACACATCTTTTCTAGGGTTGAAATTCTCGGACGTATTTGCATTGCACAACACTCTTATGGATGTGAAATACAAATGGCGCACGTACCACGTCGCCCGTGGGCCCTACACAAAATTTAATGTTATCATTAAAAATACAGAATCAAATCACATGTTTCAATTTTGGTGAAAGTGAAACACAAAATTTAGAATAGAAGAATCGAAATACAAAAAAAAAAAAAAACAAACAAACAAACCTCAAATAGTTTTACATTCTAAAAAATACTACAAATATCATATCGTTCATTTTAACGTCGTTTTTCCACATTCAATCTTTATAAAATAAGTAAAATGGACTATGATACCATTTTTAAGATCGAAATGTGAAGAAAATCGGGTATGAGAAAAATATATACTATAGATAAAAACTTTAATGAATAAATTAAAACAAACATTTTTTAAATAGCGTACATCATTGAAAGAAATGTAATCAATTTACAGAAACTAACTCGTGTTTATAAAGTATAAGGACATTTTTTTTAGGATATAAGGTCATTCAAGGGGTAAATTTGGGTTTGAATCTTAAAATACGGAATGAAATCACATGTAATATTTTTTTTATTTCACCTGATATATCACTATCTAAATTATTAACATGCATGTGTAAAGTGAGAAAATAATCATTATAACAACAAACGCGTGTTAAAAATTCAGACAGGGTAGTAAAGGGTAGTAAAACGTACATGAAAAATGAGACAGATGAATGAAACTGACCCAATCATGGCAGGAGAGCATGAAGTGATCGGCCCCAAAGCTTGTATTCCAGTAGGGATACTTGGTGGATACTATTCGAATGTAATCTTTCACCACACGCTCCAAAACTGTCTTGTCTCGTTTAACGGGATCGAATAGGTTTTCCAGAATCATCACCACACTAAAGGGGAGGAAATACAGATGTGCTTCATCAGGATCATGAGTTCTTACATGAGTGTTGTTGGATTCCAGAAACCCAAGAAACATTCCTTCTGTTGAGTATATGTCTTTTGCAGGACCAATATGGAAAATTGGGGGCTCACCTTCTTCGTATATGTATATTTTCAACATCTTCTCCATTAGCATGTAACTCCTACATATACATACACATTTTCACTTTATAAAGATTACAGTAGATTAGTCTGTCCTAAAACCGGATATTGAGACTTTCAAAAAAAGTACGGGGTGTGGGAAATGGTGATTAGGAACATCGATCTAGTTTTTGAGAAGTATCGATACTCCATCCGTCCCTTATTGGATTGTTTCTTCTACTTTGATACAAAATTTAATGTGAGAATTGTTTATTAGTATTATAAGATACTTCCTCAGTCCAATTTCATTATTTCCACTTTCCTTTTTTTATTGTTCAATTTTATTATGTCCATACTCTTTTTGGAAACAATATTATTCATACTACTTTTATCTTCATCATCCTACCATCACTTATTTACTCACTTTGTCATTCACTTTATTCATAAACAATCATTTATTTACAAATGGACCCCACAATACCCTCTACTTATTTACCTTATGAATAAACTAATCAATATTCAATAAAATTCGTGCCCGGGGAAGTGGAATTTGGACGGAGGGAATACTATATAAGAACACTTTTTATTGAGGGTGTATTAGTTAATTGAGGAGAAATAAGACAAATAATAATTTTTGTGTGGAGAAAGTAATACCTGAGGTGTAATTTTAAAATATTTGAAAAGGGACGTGAGATTGAAATGAAAAATGAACAATCGAACTAGGTACGGAAGGGAGGCCAACTTCAATCTACTTTCTTAGAAGTTAGGAATTAAGGAATACAACTTATGGTTAGTAAGTTGAGAGTTATGACAAACTTCTTAATGGCTATTTTGTTAAATATACATAAACTTCTTACTTATATTTTAGGACATTGTGTTATAGAAACTTTTCATTTCTTAAATGACAAGATTTATGTATTTCTTCATTTCTTTATGTTGTAAGGGAGAAATTTATGGTGGAACTGACGGAGGGAGTAGTGTATTATATAGTTTGTGTAGATGACATGTAAAAAGTTGTATTAGGCTATATATATAGTTAGTTACCTTTGAAAAACATAAGGATTCCTATAAATTTCACCTTGAGGAACATAATCCAGATCTTGTGTAAGTGGAGGAGAATCGCGACTTTTAATAATCGCATCTTTAATCAGCGCTCTCGCTCTTACAAGACTTGCTTCAATTTTCCCCACCCTTTTATCCTTGTCTATTCCTCTTCTCAACATCGCTTTTTCATTCAACTCTTTTTTCAAATTCTCAACTGCCTTGTTCATTTTCGGATTCTGCAAATATAAAACAATTTCCAATTATTACCAAACACATTGCCAAACAAATAGTATTAATTTTGAACATAGATCGAGTTTAAATAATAGTAATAAGTCTAAAATATACAAGTCATTAATTAATACATATAAAAGAAATCAATTAAGAAATAGAATGATTAAATTAAAATTATAAATAGTAGTGATTATACGTACAGTGAAGGTGGGGTAGAGGGCCGTGTCGTCCGCCGGAGGAAGGTGGTGGCCGGAGAAGGATGGCGTCCATGCCCAGGGAAGAGAAAAAAGAGAGAGATTGTTATAAGGCTCTTTAGTAACAAGAGCAAACAATGCAATTAGGGATAAAAATGTGAAAGCAAGAAGTTGAATTCTTGGATTTTTAGTGATAAATCTAATAAGTGTGTTGAACCCCTCAGTACCCCTCATTGGGTGTGAAAAATATGTAGTAGTATGTGAGTTTGTTTTCTCATGAGTTACAAGTGGAATATCCTATGTGGTCGGGATTAAATATAGGAGGCTTCCAAATATAGATGCTATTGACCACCTAATTATTTTTGAATATTTCTTGGGTCAACAAATATAGTAGTGTGAATTGGTATTGAAAATAACGAAAAATGAAATTGGAATAATAATATTCTAATTAATTAATTAAATCGGTGAAAACTAACTAAGAGAGTGGCATTAATGACAAATTAAAAATTAGTAGATTTTGGAAGGTCCGCTGGATATTGAATTAAGACAGATTCCAAGACAACCATTAATTACTCAACAAACACCACCCACGTCTTCTCATTTTAAAGTTAAGTTTAATTATATAAAGCTAGGGATTAAAGATTTTTTAAAATTTATAATAGTTATTATAGTATATTTTGATTTCGCCTAATAAACATGGTAAAGTCTAGTATGCACTCGAGTACCCTAGTCCATATTGTACTTTTTAGTAAATGATGTTGCACTTTTCAATTATTAATAAAAATATTATTATACAGTAATAATTGAAAAGTGCAACACCATTTACCAAAAAATGTAAGTCAATAAACTGAAAAGTGCAACATGGACTAGGATGCACAACATGCACTCGAGTCCATAGCAGACCAACCCAATAAATATACTTAAATTTTGAAAATGATCTTTTTATATGTAATAGAACAACACACATGTGAATTTCCTTTTTAAGTAGTTAATATTATCTCGTGGCCTTTTATTTTAATCTTAATATCCTATGATGATGAAATCGAATGAATAAAAAATCAGCTTTCTCATTTTATTCAAACACAGCCGTATGTGGCAATGAATGGGCCCTCGATCTAACTAATGGGTCAATGTCGCAAATAATTAGGAAATTAATGAAAAAGGGTCTGACTATATGCACCTCCATTTCGGAGGATGCACTCCCCCTTTTAATTTATTAATAAAATAATAGAATAAAAAGTCAAAAAATACCCTTCATTTAAATACAGCGTACTAGATGCACCCCTTTTACTAAACGCACCCCCTACTATCATTTCTTTCATCTTAACCCTAACCCAAATTTCCGGCCACGGCCACCATTTTTTCCGGTAACAAGAAATTTAAAAAAAATTCAACAAATCAACCATATTCATCCACAAATTACCATTATCAAAACTTAGAAAACATAAAAAAAATTTAACAAATTTCGTCAAACACCATTATCAAAACTTAGAAAACTAACAATTTTTTTTAACAAATTTCGTCAAACACCATTATCAAAACTTAGAAAACTAACAATTTTTTTAACAAATTTCGTCAAACCAGAGCCGACCATATATCTTCCGGTCGATCACATTTTGTTGACCATATATCTTCCCCGTCGATCACATTTTCTCGACGGAAGGATATATGATCGACCAACAAATGTCGATCGACACTGTAATGTCGACCATATACACTCTCGTCGACAACGGGGTGTCGACGAGAGTGAATGTGGTCGACATTACAGTGTCGAAAAAAAAAATTGGTGTTTAACGCCGACGAATCGGGGTGGGCTAATGCCGTGGACGGAGCGGCGTGGGCCAATGCCGGTGAAGAGAGGGAGAGAAAAGAGAGGTAGGGGCGACCGCGGCGTCCGATGGACGAGGGCGGCCGCTGAAACTTTTTTTTTGTTTTGTTTTTTACAGATCGGGGTGGTGTTTGAGGGGGGGGGGGAGAATGGAGGGGAGAGAAGAGGGGGGAGAGGGCTGTAATTTTTTTTTTTTACAGATCCGGGCGATTCCGGCGGCGGGTGGAGGGGAGAGAAGAGATCGGGTGGTGGGGCGAGAGAGGGTGCCGCCGGACGGAGGAGGGGCGAGGGCGGCGGAGGCTGCGAGGAAACGCGGTGGCGGGGCGAGGGAGGGTGCCGCCGAACGGGAGGAGGGGAGGGGGGCAAACCTGGGGGTTGGGGTTGGCGTCGGACGGGAGGGGGGAGGGGGCGGTCGCGGCCGTGGCGAGGCGGAGGTAGGGGTGGCCGGCGACGGGGTGAAGGTGGGGGTGGCCGGCGACGGGGTGAAGAGGGGAGGGGAAAGATGGAGGTTGGGTTGGGGAAGATGAAGAATTTAGGGTTGGGGTGTGTGTAGTAATATATATGTTATGAAGGGAGGGGTATTTATGACATTTTAGGGTGGTGTGACCTAAATTTTTGTGTGTGTATAAATCGGGGGAGTGCATCCCTCCGAAATGGAGGTGCATATAGTTAGACCCAATGAAAAAATCATATCAAAAACCGTATCTGTTATCAGCCATATATAACAGAATTTGTTATTCAAATATTAACCAATATTTGATGACTTCCAATATCCTATAATATAATCATATTTTAAAATTAAATATTACTCCCTCCGTCCCATACTTGAAGCTACATGTTACCATTTTGGGCGTCCCATACTTAAAGTTACATTACCTGAAATAGCAAAAACACTTTTAAACACTCTCCTTAAAACATCACAATATTACAACAAATGCCACTACTTTATTACACTAAAAAGTAACTTTATTACTATTTATAAAGTTGAAAAGTCTTTACTACCCCCACTTTATCTTACACAATACTAATAAACAACTCATTTATTAAAACCCGTGCCAATTTGGTTTGTAGCTTCAAGTATGGGACGGAGGGAGTATATTTTGCCTCACTTTTGTTTTAAACTTTAAATCCTACATTATTTTACCATTGTTATATATATAAGCCTCATTTGACCTGTTGATTATATCATCGATCTCATTGCCTTTTTTTCCGGCTATTTTCGTTTTCTAGATTCTAATAACTACTGCATGTATATGTCGAACACAATTTAATCAATTATTCAAAGTCGATTAAAAGTAAAAAATTATCTAGCTACATTGTTAATATCAGTGGCGGATCCAGAATTTAGAATTTGGGAGTACGAAAGATATTAAGTTTAAAATTGTGGGTACAATTTTGATTATCTAATTTGTTTTTTGAGACATTATTAATTTTTTTTTTTTTTTACATAAAAAAAAATTAAAAAATAATCAATTTGGGGTACAGTTGTACCCCCAAATTATACGTTGGATCCGCCTCTGGTTAATACTGTATATTATTATTGGATTCAATGTTTACATGTAGTACTTTTTGTAAGGTTTTGTTATAATTTTAAATTTTATAATATCAGGTTCATTCTGATCTCATTACTAATTCTTTCTTATTTTCATCCACGGCCTTTTGTTTTAACTACGAACCATCTTCTATTAATTCATTTTTAAATTCATTGTCGTGTTATAGCATAGATTCTCTAATTCAAGGGTGGTCCTGAAGTGAGGGGAGGGGTGATCGCCAAAGGTTCTTGGAATCTACTCATGTTTATGTATACATATCTATTTTAATTTTACTTATTAAATTTTTTTGTGAAATGTACGAGTACGATCGTGAAACATATACAGTATGCACGAAATGTGCATGTACGGACGTGCAAAATATGTGCATTTACGGACTGTGCACCAGTGTGTGAAACATGTATGCACAAATTTTATATGAAATGTGCACATACAAGCGTGCAAAAAATGTGCATGTACGAAAATGCAAAATTTGTGCACATATACATACTAATATATCTTCACATAACCACTACCTGAGAATATCAACAAAAATTGTGCAACAATTATTTATAAAAAATTATTATTATCATAATTTATTTTAGATTGTAAGAAATTAATACATAATTAAACTTAAATTTATTTCTTAGAACGCTTAAATAGTCATTTAAAAATATTTGTATACTTGTATATGATATGTTGATCTGTTAATTGCCTGTACTTATGTTAAAGGGTCCTACTTTTTATTGTTTGCCCCTGATCTAAAATTTGTCGGGATCTAAATTTGTCGGGATCGACTTTAACTATACCTCCCTACAACTCTATACATAGGGGGTGTTTTCAAACACTACAAACAGTTTCCAGAATCACTTTTTTTAAAGTTGTCATCTCACAACTTTTACTTTTCAGAAGTGCTTTTAAGCTGTTTATAGAGTTTGCAAACACCCCATAAACTAATCAATATTAATTAAAAATAAAGTTTACATACAATTAAATTTAAAATGATTTAAATATATTTTTAATTACTCCGTATTTAATTAAAATTTTAATTTCACATTAAAATCAAATTAAAATGATTATTGAATTACGTGAAATCTAGAATCAATTGAATGTAAAAGTAGCAGGTAGCCCGCCAAAAGAATCTGCCACCTGCTTTCCCCGTTACACGTGGCGCACGCCCACCTCCTCACTGCCACGATGCGCTTTCTTTCCTTCTTTCTATCTCTACTTTTACATTCAATCGGTCGTTCTACTCTCAATTCAAAATCCAAGTGAATCAAACTCCACTTCCATCCATCAATTTTAATTTTAATTTCTTGATTTTGTGAGATTAATTAATGGAGGTCCCAGTAGGGTTTGCAGTCAAGTCCTGGAGTTTTATCTCTTTCTTGCCCTACTTTATCTTGCTATTCCTGCTCGGCCTTCTCAAAGGTAGGTACCTTCACTTTTTTTAATATCTGCTTCTTTACAATGCAAATTCAAAGATTCCATGTTTTCATTTCTTTCAAAGATTTGACCTCAATATTTTCCTACTTCATTTTTTAATTGTGATAGGGTTGATGATATGTCCAGTTGCGACGGCTATCATAGCAGTTGGAAACTCTGCAGTTGTCATTGGCCTTTGGCCTGCACATTTTCTCTGGACATATTACTGTGTAGCAAAGTGAGTTATTAGTTCATTTCCTCTATCTTCTTTACTCTTTTAACTTTAATTTATCACATTATATTGGGTCCTGTTTTGTTCTCAAAATAGAAGCAAAAGGCTTGGTTGGATTTTGAAGATTCTTGTATTGTTTTCATTACCTCTCCCTTTGATCCTCTGGCCTATCTTGGCAATCGTCGGGAGCATCCTCGGTGGGATAGGCTATGGCTTTTTCGCCCCGTTGATTGCAACATTTGAGGCCGTTGGAATCGATGTCACCCAGAAATGGTACCACTGCTTTGTGGTGAGTCTTTTTCTTTAAGATTCAACAGGTCATGTTTGCATATAATTAGCACACTAAATTCGATTTCTCTATTTCGTTTTCCTCTTGAAAATGTGCATTGGGGCTGACACTATGCAATACTTATCAGGATGGTTGCTTTACAACTCTTGAATGTAGCTGTACAGTAGTAAGGGATTTTACAGATTTTTGCTTCCATTCTTACTTCTCCTATATGGATGAACTGAGCGACGACATGCATGAAGATGAGAAACCTATAGATATAAAGTGAGAGGCTCACTCCTAGTCGAATTTCACTAAATTCCGTTATGAACATGTTTTTGCCATTTAATCTTCCAGGTTATCAAGACTACCTGGGTGTTTCTTGGTTTCAATTCTTGCAATTCCTGTAGATGTTCCTTTCATCACAGCAGTAGCACTTTGGAAAAGCCCATACATGTTATTCAGGGGATGGAAGAGGCTATTTGAGGATATGATTGGCAGAGAAGGCCCGTTTCTGGAAACAGTCTGCGTTCCGTTTGCTGGTCTAGCAATTCTTCTATGGCCTTTAGCCGTGTTAGGATCCTTTTTGGCTGCTCTTCTCTCAAGCTTTTTCCTCGGTCTTTATGCTGGAGTCATCGTTTACCAGGTCTATGGTCATCTCCTTAGTTTCTTTCCTCTTATTCCTGATTGTGTTTAATGTTAATTAGTATCTTGGTCATATGAATTTACAGGAAGATTCACTTAGGATGGGATTTGCATACATCGTGGCAGTGATTTCCTTGTTTGATGAATATGTAAACGACTTACTGTATTTAACAGAGGGATCATGTTTTCCCAGGTATCGTCTAGGAAAAGGATGAGGAGAATATCGTCTTATCCTACTGGGATGGCTATTTCTCAATTTGATATGTTTTTTGCTGTTAGATTCTTGATTGAGAGGGAAATTACACTTTTTGACAGCCAGGCCTCAATATCGTCGAAACATGAGGCATACAACAGGGTTGGAGAAAAGGAGGTCACTTGATGGCAAAAATGAGGGAGAAGGCTCACGAAATTCAAAGCTAGTTTCAGAAGGATCGAGAACTCTAAAACAAGCCATTCAACAGTTTACACAAATACAGGTGCACTATATGTGGCCTCTGTTAACACTATATGATTACATCACGCTGAGAAATGGAATTATGCTGCTAGGTATGGGATTGGCTCTTCAAATCTTGCGAGGTGAACGGAAAAGTGCTGCTTCAAGAAGGATTGATAGACATCAAAGATTTTCAGGATTGCATGGTTAAAGGAAGCTGCAAGAAGCTGGGCATCAAGCTACCTGCTTGGTCCATTTTTGAGTGTCTCCTCAAATCAGCAAAGTTGGATTCTTCTGGTTTGATTTTGTGTATGTTTTCACTCGTACTGCTGATGATGCTCATTTGTTTGTTTGATTTGGTATCTTATAAGTTATAACGTGGTAATGTTTAATGTCAACTTTGTAGCTGAGCAAATGGAATTAACAAGATTCAACCTACCAAGGGATAAAGTGTTTGAGTGGATCGTCGGTCCCCTCTTTACTATGAAGGATCAAATAAAGGGATTGCAAGTTAGCGAAGATGAGGAAAGCAGTTTGAAAAGGTTGGTTATAGCCGGAAAAAATGATACACCGGAAGATTGGGACAACTTCGAGTTCCCTTCTAGTGATAGAGTGAGAAGAGCACGGTTGCAAGCTGTAATTAGGAGGTAAGTGCAAGTATTTTATGAGTTTTTACGAATGTAGTAATTAGGTTAAAGAGTTGGAAGGAGAATCGATTATAATCGTATTCCCTAATATGCATTGTATATTATGGTAAACAGACTGTAAAAGTGGTGGTTCTAAGACTTGACGGAAATATGATGATGTATTTAACAGGCTGCAAGGAATTGTTAGTTCCATGTCTCGATTGCCAACATTCAGACGACGTTTCATGAATTTAGTGAAGGTGTTGTATGTAGAAGCAATGCAGACTGGTGTGTTAGCTAATCAAGTTGCAGGTGACTCAAAATCTAGATTTCGTGCAAGAAATTTATTCGGGAGAGGTGGTCGTAGAGATAGAGATGGAGCTGCAGATGACTGTGATCAGGGCAACTGCGATAGTGTAGTATGACAGTATTTACAGATAGTTCAACTTTGATGACATTGAGATTCACCTCACTGTGTGTTGTATTCAGTTTTACATTGGTGATATGATATCCATTGCAGAAATTACAACATAATATGAGTTGGTCCTCAGCCATTTTAGTAGCTTGTTACTATAGCTACAGTTGCTTTAAATTAAGTTGGAGAAAAGCTTTATAAATTCCGGGCATAAAAGGCGAAGAACTAGTCAGGTGCGTCAAAAAATGTGCACCTTGTATTAGAAGTTATATGCATGCATCTCTTAGTGATATTAAAACCGTACGTTCAATACCACAACCGAAGCAAAAGTGCATATATAAACCTTACAGGGAAGAAACGATGCTAAAGTCATCGTCCAAAGCATCTGACCGCAGAAGAAGTGAGACTTGAAGTCAGAAATTTGAGTCCCGCTGATCCTCCAGGGAAGTAGGAAATGGCATAATACATGAGGGCAAGGACCTAAGAAAACATCAAGGAATCATCATCATCATATAAATACAAAAACAAACTCTTGCTTCGGTTGTAGTAAGCAACAAATGAGTCATTAGAGAAAAATTAATTTGTCCATCGCCAACATTAAAGCATCAGTATCTCTATGCACATATGCCAAAGCTTCTCAAGTACAGGGGTTGCAAGAAGAAAGCTCAAATTCAGAGTTTTCGGATTTGCGAGCAATATGACAATATCTCATACGCAAGTGAAAATTCGAAAGTTTCAAAACTTCTGATCTCGACTAACAGACTACCTAAACCACTGTGGGTTCTATTCGTGAGATTGTTGGAAACAGAGATGAAGGCACTTTTGAAATAAGAACAAGAAGAATATACCTCCCAAAAGAAAACAGTTTCTTGCGAAGAATAGATATGCAAGTGCTTGTTACCAGAATGACACAGTCATCACATAATCACATAATCATATACTCCCTATGTTAAACACTTCATATTTGCAGTTAGATTTCCACTGGAACCATCACATAATGGCGTAATCATATTTGTCCGTCCCACAATTGTTTGCACATCCATAAAAGGAAACTCTCTCATAAACCCCACCCTCACAATATTCACATGTTTACACAAAATGTCATTACTTTTACTCTCTTTCCAATCACCTTTTTACTTTATTCATATAACTTTATAAAATTATCCCTCAACACTGCACTCATTACACATTTTTCTTAAAAAGTGTGCCCATTTTGTGGTGCAATCACTTGTGGGACGGAGGGAGTATGTTATACTTATAATGAAGATGCAATGACAGATGGAAAGAAACATAAATATACCAATAGATTAGAGGTTTCATATATGTTAGTATAATGAACATGCAATGACAGATGGAAGGAAACGAAATATACCAATAGATTAGAGGTTTCATACCTGTAACACGGAGAAAAGAACAGAAAGAATGTAGCTGTGAAGCACCATAGATACATAAATCGTGCCAGCCATACTCCCAAAAAATCCCACTGTAAAAGGAAGTCTCTGAAGGACAGAAACATAGAAAATTAGTGAAGAAACAAACAAGAAGAGAAATAAGCGATGAGGAAACCCCTTGAAAGGATACTGCATCATACCTCCTTGGATATCATGTGGCTAAGCTGACCTCTTGGACCTTTTAAGGCAAAAAATGAACCAACTATAAAGGCACATCCAATTGTGAAGCAAATTGCAAACTTTTGAGGTTTCAGCACCATTACAGGAAGGAATATGGTGAATGCAATGAAGATAAAGAAGAAACCAGCAGCGAGGAAGAACCCAAAATACACAAGAGACTTTCCAGAAGGTACACTACTCGTAGCTGAGTTGAAGCTCCCACTCACTCCTTTCGTAACCCTATTAACGAAAATTTTAGAATTAATCAAGTAAACTGCAGAACATGTATTGTCGAAACACACACAATCCCTCCAATTTGTGGATGATATAAGCAATTTCATGAGCCGACAATGGAGGAGAAAGAGCGAATTGCTATGATTTATACTCGAACAGTAAAATTTGTGCAAAATTGAGCATCAATAGAAAATCAAATTGAACAATGCATCTTTATCTAGGTTTTGCGTTGGCATACTTACACGCCGAATGTCGATGTGACTTTATCGTTGGCGGTACGCACAGCGGCTTCGATGTCGAAGGAGGAGGAATCATCGGCGGCGGCCTCCTCGGATGCGGCGGCGTAAGCGTTCCAGTCGGCGAGTAGAGACGACGAGGATTTGTCGATCTCGGTGCTAGGGCCTCCGGTGAACCACGCCTGCGCCGTCTTATGCATATCGGTGTGCCGTTAACTGATATCTTAGCTTCTAATTGCGGAATTAAGGTTCAGTGAAAGATCGATTTTTTTTTTCAAGAATGGGAGAGTGGCGGGGATCTGATGCGCCTGTGGAAGGAAGTGTCATGAATACACCGTGTTTGTATGAATGAATAGTATTATGTTGGCTAATTTTTTAAAAAAATGGATCTGAAAAGTGTAGTGGTATTTTGAAGTATTTAAAATATAAGCAGTGACATGCCATGTAGACATGATTAGTCGGTTGGAATCACCGGTTTCGGTTTGGCGAAAATTGCAATCGAAACTGAACTGTCAAATCGTCGGTTACGGTTTTTGAACTGTCGGTTAGGTTTTGAACCAACGGTTTGATGATTTTTTTTATTTTTTTTTTTTGCTGGTTTTCGAACGTATTTTATTCGTTTTAACTCTTTTTTTAGAAAATAGATTACTAGAATTTAATACAAATTATATAATTTAAATTTATACATATTTTATTGTTATTAAAAAACAATAAGAAAAATAATAAATCGACGATTTTTAAAATTCAAAATCGAAATTGAACCGTCATTTTTCAATTACAGATCGCTTTTCGAACTGAAACGGGGCGGTCAAAAAATAATTGGTTCGACGATTTTTCGATTACGATTTGCCCGTGTCTAATGGCGTGCTCTGAACCCGCTCCGTTTGCAATTTTGACAGAAATCACAAGATGTGCATAACTCGAGACGAATAAAAGGTTTTGGGAGAGTATGGACCGGGAGACAACCCTCAAGGTTCAATATTCGAGGTTGTTTAGACTCAATTTAGAAAAAGAGAGAAACATTAAGGAGATGGATTTTTGGGAGGAAAGAATGTGGGTTTGAGCATGGGGGTGGGAGTGGAGAAAGGAACGTGAACATGACAGATGGAGGTGGAGGGCAAGCATCAATGGACATTCGTGTAATATTATTACAAGCTACTAATGAATTTATACAATATTTTTATACCCACTTCCTTATTTGATATTTTCTAATATACGACAAAACCCATTTTATTTTATTTTTTTCTACTCAAATTTTAGTTACAACAATTATTTAAAAAATTATTTCGCATTAATTTGTTGATGTTGTGTCAATGTTGTGAAGAATGTCACAACATATTTGACTACGTCATTAATAATCGTTATTTCTTTCACAATCAACACTGATGGTGACAGTCAAGAAACGGAAGTTGTACAAAAAAGTGATAAGACATTAGCTGAAGATGCACAGGATGTTGATGTCATTAAGACCGTGCACAAAGATTTATGAAAGTATGGGGAGTTTGTGCACATCCATGAAGATGCAGCTAAAGTGTTATTCAGCTCAATCTTTTCCTTTGCTTCTTTACATAACTGTTCTTCATTTGTTTGTATTGCTTGATTTTATTGTTTTATTATTTTGAACTTTTTAAGATTTATATTTCTGTTATTTCCTTTATTATTTTAGAATTTCATTTTATTATTTATTTCTATTTTTAATCTAAACACATTGTTTTTAGTGTTTAGAGAAAGACATGTTACTTATATTTGGTGATTACGGTTTTATATCATTTATTTGATGTAAACTTTGTATATTTCTATTTTGAATATTTCTGTATGTTTAACATCAGAAGTGTTACAGTAGAAAAATCAAATCAGGAAGAATGTTGATGTTGTTGTGCGTAATGTTCCAACATATCAGACAACATCATCATTCGTCTTTTTTTGCCTAACACTAACTCCGATCTTACACTTGTTGCTCATAATGTCCCTAGTGCAGGTTGAAGACGTGGACAACATCCAGTCATGCGGTTGCATATGAGTGAGAAGTTATTGGGCATAATATAATAAGTTCCTACTTTCAAGGAGTTGGTGGAGGAGGTTGTAGATCATGCAAGAACTGATCTACATGATGTTGGAGCAGTTGAATTTCGTGCCTATTAATAGAGGACTACTGCAACACAAACAAATGAGAAGAAAGAAGACACATTCATTACTAAAGTTATCGACTGCTTAGTGCATTTTGCTTTACGAAAATATGTGATTTTTCTCCATGGTAGATCATGTAAAAATCAATCTACATGATATTGGGGCAGTAGGATTCGAAGCCTATAAAAAAGATCATGCCTCAATACAAGATATACAAGAAGAAAAGTTATTCTCGACTACTAGTCTATCGAACGCTCCTACGCTTCTAGTTAGGAAAATATTTGTTTCTTCTTATAGATCCTCACATTATTGTAAACCAGAATAATAGTGTGTTGATAGCAAATAAAATGCTCTAAAATACACCCACAAAACTCAACTCGACGGTCCCTGAATAAAAAAAAAAAAAACTCAATCGGATTTACAAATGAAAGGAAGTGAAATTACAAAGCAAACATACAAGGGAAATCTTTTAATTAAATGTGGCAATTTTTATTACATGTGGCACTCAGTCACCAAATCTATCGGAAGCCCCAATTTTAAACACACGTTTGAGTCGCACGTGTCAGTTTCCGACAAAAAAATTAATTTTCCGATCAAAAGGTTGTAAATTGGACAAAAAAAAAAAATGTAAAATGGACAAAGAGGATGCAAATTGGATACCTTAGGACGTATTATGTAAATGTGAAAACTTAAAGGATTTAAAATAAAATTGACCTAAATTACAAGACATAAATTGAACACCTTATAATGTATTTTAAAAAATGAAAACTTAAAAAATTTAAAATGGAATCAACCTAAGTGGCGTATTTAAAAAAAATTCCTACTCAAGAATGACAATTGAAACAAAGAAAGAGTTATAGATGAGATTAAGGACAGAGTTTTGAGTTGGTGTCCGATGAGTAATACGATTAAACATAATGCGTCTTGGCTTCTTGATCCTTTAACAATAATTGATCGAGCCTCATGAGCATTTGTAACTTTGTATTGTTTCTGTTGTTTTTTATTTCTGTTGTTACCATAGTTTAAGGGTGGTTCTTATGTCTACCTTTTAATTTGTTTCACTTACTACACCTTGTGCCAAAAAGGTTTTAATGGAACTATATTACATTACAGTATATACTGTACACGATAAGACGCTCATCTAGGACAACCTTTGTTGCAGATGTGGATTGGAGCCACGCCTTTTATTCCTCTTTCTTTCCCAACATCACCCTCTCCAATTCTTCTTTCCAACACCTCCTTTCTCTCTATGAATTTCCACTCACTTTTGATCACACAAAATAAAAAAGAAGAATAATAATTGGAGTTTTAATGGATAATTTTGTAAACTTTATTTATAAAGTAAAGTAAATGGTTGACTTGTGTATATGTGTGGGTCTAAAAGTAATGATATTTCATTTAAAATTGTCAATATTGTAATGATGAAGTTTAGAGAGGGTTTACCATTTTTAGTGTGTGCAAGTTCTTTTGGAACTTCTAAAAAAGAAAAGTGTGCAAATTAATACTGAGATAGAGGAAATAATAAGTATTTCTACCATTCCACAATAACTTTCACACTTCTTCTCCACACGTTCCACAATAACTTTCACATCCTTAAAATAGTAAAACTCTTTATAAACTTCACTTTCACAATATTTTTAATTTTACACAAATGTTATTATTTTTTCTTACACATACACACAAGTCAACTCATTTTTTTTTACTTTATACATAAAATTTTATAAAATTAACTCTCGTTATTACACCTTTTTCATATTTTTGTAGGGTTGGCAATGAGGCGGGTATGGCCTGTCCCAGGACCCGCCTCGCCTCAAAATCCGCCAAAACCCGTCCTGCGAACCCGGCGGGTAAACCAGCCCCGACCCGCCATCCTTAAAAAAAAAAGTTATTTAAATAAAATAGCACATTTAAAATCGGCTCTTATAATCACAATAAAACATCAATTCTAACATCAAATAGAACATAAAAACTTAAAAAACATACATATTGTTCAATGCAAAATTATCCTAATAAAATAAAATGCATAACACAATTAATATCTCAATTCTCAACACTCGTTGATAGATAATTCTTCATGTACGTCAATACGTCTTCTTCCTAGAATTAGAAAGGCAGAAAGCATATGTGCGTGTGTATGTTCTGTTACTGTGTAAACCCTAAAATTAGAATTTATAAAGTTTTTTTAATATATATTTATTATATTAATATATATATATATATATTATACTCCCTCCGTCCCATACTTGAAGGCACATTTTACCATTTTGGGCGTCCCATACTTGAAGACACATTACCTAAAATAGCAAAAACACTTTTAAACACTCCCTTTAAAACATCACAATATTACAACAAATGTCACTACTTTATTACACTAAAAAGTAACTTTATTACTATTTATAAAGTAGAAAAGTTTTTACTACCCCACTTTATCTTACACAATATTAATAAACAATTCATTCATTAAAACTCGTGCTAAATTGGTTTAAGCCTTCAAATATGGGACGGAGGGAATATATATTTTAATTATTATATATATATATATGCGGGTCGGGTATATACAATTTCATTACCCGTCCCATACCCGGCGGGTATTCATTGACCGGGTATTTACCCGCCCCAAAACCCGTTTGACCAGATATTTACCCGTCCCGTATGAGCCGATTTCATGCGGGTCCGAGTTTTTAACCGTCCCATTGACAACCCTATATTTTTGTCCATCCTAGACTTATGTGGGAGGGAGTGAGTGAGTTTTTTTTATTGTTCATAGGTTCTCAAAATCAATGTGAGCTATATAAATGAGAATATTTATTTAATATATGAATCATGGAAAAGTAGTACACCTACCTACCTGTTAAACTTACGTGGTTTCACTTTGCACTAGACTCTGTGACTCGATTTCTAGAATGATCCAACCAACCATGTCAAATATTACTCCCTCTGTCCCACAATTGTTTGCACTCTTTTCTTTTTTGTCCGTCCCACAATTGTTTGCACTTCCTAAAAAGGAAACATTTTTTTAAACCTCACCCTCACAATATTCACATATTTACACAAAATGTCATTACTTTTACCCTCAATCCAATCACCTTTTTACTTTATCCATATAACTTTACAAAATTACCCCTTAACACTCCACTCATTACACTTTTTTCTTAGTTTGCGTGCCCATAAAGTGGTGCAAACAATTGACGGAGGGAGTATAACATTACTTTTTCCTAGTATATTTTAAACTAATGCTTTACAAAATTACTCTTATCAAAAAAATAAAGAATATCCTCATGATCCTTAAAACGAAAAGCTAATCCTAAGTTGAATCAACCTTTCATCTTCTTTTTTAAGTATTATCATAAACTTTAAAACCAAAACTAATACGACAAGCTAGACTAGCTAATAATAAAATAAAATTTACAATTATTTGCACATTTATTTTATTCGTTCATAGCACAATTATTTATACACCTTCCAAAATAAAAATTTATATATAAATTTTATTCTCATAAATATTTTTTAAAAAAAATATTACTTTTACAATTAAAATTTATAAAATTATTCTTTAATACTTAACTCATTATATATTCTTATTGATAAAAAAAAAAAAATACTTCCTCCATCCCACAAACTCACAAAGATTAGCTACATTTTTTATTTTTTGATGTGTCTCAAATTATAGCAATATTTCCTCTTTTACTTAAATATTAAATGTTTTATTGACAATTTTATCTTTAATTAAATTCACTCCATAATTATTTTAAAGCAAATGTACGTCAAATTTATAAAATATCAAGAGTAAAATAGACATATTAATTAAATTTGACCAAATTTATTAATTTTTTTTAATATGTGTGTAAAATTAAATATAGATATTTTTGTACGAAAATTTGGTGCAAACAGTTGTAAAACGGATAGAGTAATTATTAATTGAAAAAGACATGGACCCACCTTCCCCAACTCTCTTGCACTTTTATGGCTTTTTCTTATTATCTTTTTAGAACCCATAAATTCACTTCCAGTCCCTCCCACCCCATCTTCTGTTAGAGAGAGAAACTGTTCCGATCTCTCTTGTTTGTTAGGGTTTATGTGTTTCTTGGCTGCCTCCTGAATTCGGTAAAATACATCATTTCTATGAAAATGGCCTTCTTTTTTACTTTTTAATAATTACTTGTGCCTCATCTTTTACTTTTTCTTGTTTAATGGCTTTTTTCTTTTGAGAATTTAGAAGGTATTTGGAGATTTCAGCTGGTTGTCATGTTATTGTGTTTTTTCAGTATGCTGAATTTGAATTTTTTATTTTGTTCGGAAGAATGATTGTTGGGCTCTTCAATCTTCTGCTAGGTATCAGGATTTATGTATAATTTTACAGAGCTTCAAGTATATGCATTAAATACTCAATAAAGATCCAATTTTTAAAACCTTTTTAATAATATTAGTAATAGATATTATATTTAATTGGAAATAACTTTTCCTCCCTTTGCCGTCTGAATGGATTAACTTGTTGTTTTCCAATTAGCACCTCTTAAGTTTTCTCATGATGTATTACAAGTGATACGTGTCAGTCTGTGCTTGCAATTTATGTTTGATTATGTCATAATCTTTCGTGTCGTAAAAGAAGTTTTTCTATTTCATGATTATAATTATTAGTAGTTATTTTATGTGCAAATTTAATTGGTTTTGGCTGGATTTTCTGGGAGGTGATTTGTGCTATTCATTCTCTTTTGTGAGTTTTTCTATTCATTCTTTAATTTTTTCCTCTTTCTGGGTGCTCTTACTTGCAGATTTTATTGCAGAAATATAGCATTTGCTTTTGAATAATTTGTTGGAGCAAAGTGTGAAGCTGAAGGAAGAATTTGATTAAGTATGGGTTATCTTTGTGATTTCTGTGGAGAGCAAAGGTCTATGATATACTGTCAGTCGGATGCAGCTAGTTTATGTTTATCCTGTGACCGCAATGTCCATTCTGCAAATGCTCTTTCAAAACGACACTCAAGGACACTTCTTTGTGAAAGATGCAATTCCCAGCCGGCTTTAATTAGATGTGTCGATGAAAGGATTTCCATGTGCGAGAATTGTGATTGGATGGGGCATGCTGGCTCGAACACAACTCCTGCTCACAAGAAACAAGCTGTTAATTGTTACTCTGGCTGCCCCTCAGCTGCGGAACTTTCTGAAATTTGGTCGTTTCTCTTAGACTCTCCTTCAGTTAAAGATTCCACTTGCGAGCAGGGGATTGGTTCAATGAGCATTTCTTACGACAAACCAAGGGATGATCAAGAAACGAACATCACAGAAGAATCATCACTTCAGCTTAATGTGGACGTTGACAAAGCATCAGCTTGGATGGATTGTTTAACACCGCCTGGTGCCAAGCTTCATAACGTGGACACGTTGGCTGGATCTTCGAGCTCTGCTATGCCCAAGGTAGCTTCTGTTTTTAGCCATTTCATTTGCACCAATTTTCTAGCTGTGAAGGGCATTTCTGGGATCTATCTAGAACTTGTGTTATATAATTGCATCGTCTCATTTCATTTTGTTGTTAGTTCCTGTGCTGAAACGAAGTCTGTTGTTGAATATTGTTTCATGTGAAGCTATACTGCGTGATTATGATTTTACTCACTGCATCCCTCGTTCCCTCTTCTTTCTGGTAATTAGAATTATGAAGGAAATCTGTAACCTTAATCTATTAAGAAATCCGTGTTGCTATAGAATCATGATCAAGTTCAGATAATTATACATACCATGACAAACTTCTGTCATATGTAGCTGTAAATATGTAGAAAAAACAATGGTGCTGTTTCATTTTGAAGTCATTGCCTCCTTTTTTTGGCACTGTATTCCATTTAATGCTGGCAAGCCTGTCCTCTCGCGTGCAGGTATCTATACCTGTAGAAAGGGGCCCTACTGGATGTGAAGATGGTTTCTATGGTGATTTTAATATGGATGAGATTGACTTAGATATTGAGAACTATGAAGAACTTTTTGGTATAGCTGTCGATAATGAAGGGTTTGATGGATTATTTGGGCCAAACGACATATCCACTTCCGACTGTCGGGGTTCTTACCCTACTGAGGTGTACTTTCTGGCTTCATTTATTGTGTATCACCTACCTTACAATTTTTTGGGAGAACTTCGTCCCCCATGTGCATCGTTGCTCTGCTAGTATTGTGTATATAGAATTGCTATTCGGTTATTGTCACGTCAAATATTAGACGACTTAAATGTTAGTAATTTGTTTTTAACTCAGATCCTTATCTTTGTAGTGCTCTTGCTGAGGTAATACTTCTTTGAAATGGAATCACTGCTTTATTCCTTCACTTCATTTTTTCAATTTGAAAACTCATGAAATTGATAGGGTACTAAATCAAAGTCGAGACATTTTGATTGTAACGAAAAGCTCAAGTGTTTCTGAGAGAAGAACAATGTGGTAATATTGAAACTCATTAAGTTTTAGCTAATTCTATGTTGTTTGCTTAAGCTTTTCAAGACGTGATAAAGATTTCATCAATATAATTTGACAGCCTGAGCTTAAGTTGTGAATTTTGGTGCCATATATAGCTAACTCAATCATTTTACGTGTCATATACTATATGTCTAACTCAATCATACTTTGATACTTACTAGGGATCATCAGTTGGAGGAATAAAGATGCGACCACTACCGGCATGTAGCAATGATTCAGTTATTAGCTGTAAGACAGAGCCCAACTTATGTTTTATGAGGCAAGCACACTCAGGTATCTCGTTTTCTGGCCTTACTGGCGAGAGTAGTGCTGCAGATCAAGATTGCGGTGTGTCATCAATGATAAACATGGGTGAACCACCATGGGGCCTACCAGCTCCCGAGAGTTGCATCCCCCCTTCTAGCAGGAATGATGCTGTCATGCGTTATAAGGAAAAGAAGAAGGCACGAAAGTGAGTTTTCAACTTTTGTCTAATTCAACAGCCATAAGACCGTGTTGAGATGAATAAGAGATTAAAGTTTCTTTTCTTTAAATTAGTAATTTCAAGATTTGATGATTTGACAGATACGAGAAAAAAGTAAGGTATGTAACTCGCAAGGCAAGAGCGGATGTAAGGAGGCGCGTGAAGGGACGGTTTATCAAGGCTGGCGAAGCTTATGATTATGATCCACTGAGCGAATGCCGAAGCTGCTAAGTGAAAATTGGATTCATGCTTACAAGAAGTATTATTATTGCCAATATTTGGTGCAGAATCCGGTTATGACTGGTTGAGTCATTCTTGAATCGTGTATATATTTCTGTTTCTTCCTGATTCCATCCGACATATCTCATACTGGTTGGCCAAGCTGGCAAAGACAATTATCGGGCATGGTATGAAAAATCGAACCGCAATTGGAAGAGTACGCGGTTAGAAACTCCAAGTGCAGCACGCGGAATGTCGAGGGGAGAAACTTGGTTCAAAACAGCAACTTTGCCTATTGTATTCTATTCTTTCGTCGTCTTTGATTGTTGTAGTAATCTAGATGACATGTTTGGCATAAGTCATCACCTTAGGGATGATTGTTTTCAATTTGGAGAAGTTCTTACAACTTGTTTAACTGTAAGTAATTGTAAGCAGCAGAGCTTTTGAATTCTTACAACATTCTAGTTTCTTGATTTTTGAATAAAGCTTCTTGAGATTGAGACAGTAGATCAAAACCAAATAATTTATGGCAAAATCCATCTTTTAAGTCCCTTTATTTTATTCTAAGTGGTACATGTATTAACTTCAATAATAATAATAATAATAATTCTAAGTTGATCATCCACTTGCACTACTAGCAGTTTCTAGAATCTTAAACACTTGTCTTAGTCATGTACTCCATTTACTTTTTCACCTTAACTATGTACTACTACAATCTTTATTTTGTTTTTTGGATTCTTGTCATCAAAGTAGGAGTTACAAATTTATAATAAATCGATTTTTCCTTAACGAACAACCATAAATGGAGTTTATGTAATTTAGTGGAATATTAAAGGCTCGTATATAGAAAATAGTCTCCCAAACAAATGTGACTGGTGGAAAGATGAAAGTGGCAAGTGGTGGGGTCAAGTGGTAACTGAGAGTAAAGTTGATAGATTTTTGTCATTAAAAATCCCTAATTTCCAGCTTATCTTGTAAGCTATCTATGATTTTCTCTCTCTTTTCTCTTCAAATTACAGTTTTTTCAGTGGAGATCTGTAGCTTCTAATTCTGTCTGTCTGGATCTTTTTTCTCTTTCCATTCCAGGGTTTTTTCTTTAAGGTTAATTTCTGTTTCAGTTTATGATTTTAGATGGATGGTTAATTCTTGAATTGTTCGTTCTAGTGAGCCCCTCTTCACTTTAGGGGTGTTTCTATTCTTATTGAACGACAAAAACACAATTTCTTAGCTTTGATTCCTTTTTCGCTTTTCTGTTTAGCAAATGTCCTGTTGTGCAAGAATATCAAGATTCTGTCTGAGCATGTATATCTTCTTTACATAAAGTTGTGTTTCACGTTTATGGATTCGTGGGTATCTGATTCCACCTTGTTAGACTATATGCAATTTCAATTCAGAAAGAACCCTTCTTGATTTGCACTTGTGTAGTTGATTGATTTGTTTAGCTAATTGTTTTGGTGTATATGCTGTTACAACTTAGAATTGGTTGATTGCCACTTTCATTTCTTGAAATTGAGCTTTTTGTTGATTCAAGTTTGTTCTAGTACTGGTGTATTTTCTGTGATTTATCCGTTTGTTTGGTTTCCATTCATTAACATTTTACTTTTATCGATTAGGTTGAAATGGCGATTTCATCGTATCCGACTCCAGCAGATGCTGGAGTTCTGTGCATAATCCTAGCAAACACAGCAATATCTATATCCATCGTGAAGGAGATTTTTCGCTCTATACTGCACGTAATTGGCATTCGAATTGAGTCGTGGGAACAAGTGTCTGTGGACGCTTCAGACTCATATGAATGCCGTAAAACTGTGTCAGAATCATATGTGGAGGAGTTCCGAAGCCAAATACCAGCAATGAGGTTCGACTCACTCTGTATACACGACTCCGAATGCTCCATCTGCCTGTCTGAATTCGAGCCAGATTCAGAGGTTAACCACCTTTCGTGTGGACACGTTTTCCATAACCTGTGCCTCGAGAAGTGGCTAAACTTGTGGAACACGACGTGCCCACTTTGTCGTAATTTCATGATGCCCCAAGAAATGGAAGAAGACACTTGCCCTATGTAGCAAGCAGCATATCAATCAAAAGTTGAAGTTGTACTTGTACAGTATGTAGTTTGATGTCTGTGTATGTTTTTAAGCTGCCAATGTTTTGCGTCCTCTTGAAGCGACGGGCCAGCATATATATTAATCTTCGTATCGGGTGTATGTATATTGTAAAAGGAACTTTGCAGTGGTATTAGTTGAAATCAACATCTTCTTGTTGTTGTAAATACATGCATTATAGAAAGATTCAAAATTTACCAGAAACTAAAACACAGTGAGTACAAAAAGTAACATTGATACCTACAAACACAAGAAACTTGATTAGCATGCATTACTACCATACTTGCAGTCTGTAGTGAGATCATTAAAAGTCTCAATCTGCTTCTTTCCCCTGATAAACACTTCAGAATCAACAGAGATCCTCATATAACCATCAAACTCGACCGCGTTTCCATTATTCAGCTTCGTCGTTTCATAATACCAATTACTACTAGCATCCCAAAGATCTTTGTACTCGTCGAGAAAGTGAATCGAATACGTGTCCTTCAAAGGATCAAACAAGGACTTATCTTCCTCATCCGTGGCGATATAAACCGTCCTTCCCTGTTGAATCTTGTTCTCGAGGGTAGCTAAAAGAGATTTAGGTGATGTATCTCTATCAAGATTAGGCCACAGCTTCTTGTTCATCACTCTCTCCCCTCTCTCAACATGAACACTATCAAAATCCCACTCCATTCTTACTGTAATAGTAGATGCAACATCCAGTAAACGTCTCGACTTCCAAATCATACCCCATGGCCGATGGATGACACTCTTCGTCTCGCCTTCACAAACCCGAAACCAGAAATTATCCGGCTCAACAGAACCGAACTTCCTCATGATCAAACTATCCTTCACATCAGCTAACTTCATAGGTGTCACTCTAACATCCTCCACAAGATGAAGACTCAATCCATCTTTCTGTTGCCATTTTTTCCAACCTGACCAAAACTGAGCTTCATCAATCACAGATGCTGAGTCCTTCAAATGCTCATAATCGAAATAGAATCTGAAATCTTTACCCTCTTCGTCAACACCAGACGAGGAGTAAATCTTCGACAAACACATGCTTAGATCCATAACCAGAGTCCGGTTCAAGAACTGCGCCTCGCCTAACATACACGTCAAACTCCACAAATACTGAGTCATACTCTTGCACCTATCGCCACCACCCGAATAAACCAAGTACTTCCCACTACTAAACGAACCCTCCACTTCATCATTCGAAGCATCCCCCGTCTCAGTTAACTCCTTCTCCTTCCCCTTCCCCTTACCCCTTTTCATCCTAGCATTCCCACCCGAATGATACCCACCAATAGCAACTACACTCAAGGTGCAATTATCAAATCTCACAAGCCTAAAGCTCCTATAATCCTTCTTAGGTGCAGCAGCCACATCCCCATCCTTAGCCCTAAACCTCCACGCCATATGACAAGAAGTATCATTCTCCCCCCTCACCGGCTTCCCAAACCGGTGGAACTGAACATCCTTAAACTTGTCAATGGCAGCCCTCATTAACAAATGGAACACATCAGAATCACGGCAGTTAATGGGGTCATTAACCTCACAATCAGTGTTGTCAGGAGTAGGGTTAATCAACGGCTCCTCCTCGAATGCAACATCAGTAAGGTTAATCAACGCAGCAGCGAATGCTGATGCTGATTCAGATCGAGTAACAACATTATCGGAAATAAAAGTGGGATTGGAATTGGATGAGAGGAAATTAGTGAAAAAGGGGTTTTGGATCTTGAAGGTAACGGCGACAATGGTGACAATGACGAGCCCCATCACAAATACACTGAAACATAAATTGGCAATCATGGCTAATGCATTTTGCCCAAGGCTCAGATTTCCGCTCCTTGACGATCGAGCCAGCATTTTGTTTCTTGATAATTTCCTTTAATCTTGACCTTATTGTTTGGATTCAAATTACACGACCAGGGTTTGAAGAATAAATTTAAGAGAAATCTTAATCAAATATGAAATCATATCAGGCTGTATATAGAGTAGATACAAAGTGTGTATGTATGAAATCTTAAAAAAAAAAATATTCTCTACTCAAAATCTGAAGAATTCCCTAAAATAACAATATTTTAGTCATATAGTTAAATAATACTTGAAAGCGAAAATATATATTTTAATTAAGTTTGGTTTATGTTGACTCACGTTGACCCAGGTTCGACCCAAAATGTTTACCTAAAACTTACTTTAATTATCTATATTTCATGTATAAAATATTTCATATAAGTTTTTGTGTTTTTCTTTTTAGTCTCCCACATTAGTTAATAGGGACCTTCTACATGTAGTCAGAGTGTCGTAAGGTGTCGTAATGACTACCGTAGTCAGTTAATCTAACCCATTAAAAATCTAATCTAAAGGTTTAAATTTGATGACCTGTTACCTTTTGTAAATTTTACAGTATGTATTGTCGTAATGTGTCATAAATTTGCATTTTCTATTAAAGAGAACGTGTCAAACATGGAAATTTTTATTTTGTAAATAAGGATATGATTTATCAATTTATAATTATCAATAATTTACCATAAATAATTTATATTTATAATTATTTCCAAAATTAGAGTGTGCACGGTCTAGAATTCGTGTATTACCCATAACTTACCATAAATAATTGATATTTATAATTATTTGTATAAATTACAATTATTTCCAAAATTAGGGTGTGCACGGTGTAGAAGTCGTGCATTACCAATAATTTACCATATATAATTGATATTTATAATTATTTGTAAGAATTACAATTATTTCCAAAATTTAGTTGTGCACGGTCTAAAAGTCGATATGAGTCGTTCTCTCGTTTATCGGAGTATTCAACACATGTTATACGTTGATATCAATGTTCTACACAATACTCGTATAAAATATCACATGGATCTAGGAGAATGGTCGGTAAGGTGTCGTTAGTGACGGTAACGACCTTCGTTCCGTTATAATGTCACACGGGTCGTTATCTCGTTTTCGTGTGTCAAATATGAAACTTAAGTTTCCCGATATCATCATTTTACCACCTAAACATGTTTTTAAAAATAGAACGACATGGTTAACCCCAAATTTAACGTGTTCGAAAATTTTACAACCTAACATGTTTTTATCTAAATTTTAAAACATGTATTTTATGTTGTTTTTAGGCCGCAATATTTGAACGGGGTATTATTATTCTTTTTTTCTAAATTTCAAGAGATGTATTTCACGTTGTTTTTAGGTTGTAATATTTTAAAAAGGTATCATGATCAGTAATCTTGATGCAAAAATAATAATCTGAAATGACTACATTCTAAAAGCCCCTTGTTGCTTCTTGGAGTGAGCAAGTCGAGATTGTAGATTGGAGAAGCAGAATCAGTGAGAAAAACTCATTCTTGCTTCAAACCTAATGCTTCAAACCTGATAATTGATTGAATCAAGGATCAAACGGATTTAATTGAGCGACCCTCGAAGAAAAGCCCATTCGTGAGCGAGTTCGATTGTAGAGTGGAGAATTAGAATCAATGAGAAAGATTCATTCTTGCTTCCAACCTAATGCTTCAAACCTGCTTGTTAATGACGAATCAAGGGACAAGGATCACGAATTTGTGAAAACTCTTAAGAATGTGCGACTGAATTGAGGAAGACAAAAGACATAATTACTAATTCAACAAATCTATTTTTTTAATTATTATTTGGATTGATTTCATTAATTTTTAAAATAAGAATAATTGTATTACAAAAGATTAGAACAGTAATTTTACCTAATATATATGTATATATTTTAAAAATAATTTAAATAAAAGAAGGGTAATATAGTAAATAACAAAATACAATTTAAAAAATGATATAAATAACTTAAACCTGTATAACAGGTAACAGGTCGTTACGACGTTTACGACGCCACGTGGCGCGATTCGACAAAGTGACTATGTAGCCACTTTGTAAAATGTGACTATGGTTAGTTAATAGCCTTCATTGATCTTTTTTTCTTCTTAGTAGTTTACGAGTTCAGATCAATCTGAAAACTGATTTAAGACAAAGAGTATTATTTTACTTTTAAATTAAAATACTAATAATATTTTTCTTACGTAAGGAGTAATCAATGTACTCAAGTGCACTATACAATTAGTGTGTATAAAATTTAAATACAATTAAAAATATATTCAAATCAATTAAAATTCAATAGTATGTATTCACTTGCATACATTTGTCCCTCTTTTTTATATTCCCATATGTTAAGATACAATAAAGGCTAAATTAAGCATAAAGATTAAACCCCAGCATTGAAAGATAATAAATTTTGTGGAGTAATATAGAAGATAGAAGAAATTGGCAAATGACAGTTGTTTATATATACAAAAAAAGTCATGGAAAACATCGACCTTCTTATCATGTTCATGTATTCTGCTGCTCAACTGTTGTGTAATAAAATGGATCACAGTGATTAGAACGAAACAGTAGTAGAGGATGATGATGAAGCTGTATCCAACTCTTCAATTTCATTCATCTCTAATGATGGTGAACCACTAATACGCCTCCTGCAAAATCAAGCATCAAATTTTATCATAAACAAAGCCATAAAACTAGATTTAAGGCATCATCTGTGATGTTCTTGTTGACACGAGTAGTATCGATTATTGTATAAACCACAACATGACACATTAATTAAGTCCAAAATACCTCTGAGATATAAAGTTATCTTCAGATAATGCCTTTTCCAGCCTCTTCTCAAATGGCGTCTCATGCCAATTCACTTTTTGATCCTGAGACAACAATTTCTGCAGTTTAAAATCAAGTGAAAAGGGAAATGACAAACAAAGACGACACAATAGCTAAGAAAGAAAGAGCATGCCTCTTTGTACTTGGTGGTAGAATTCGGAATCCCATTCCTATCCCACCATTTAGGAGAAATACGAGTGTCATCTTCGTCATTCCAGTGGGCTGCCACCATCCCCAGAATAGGCCTATCTCCGGGAGTTTTTACAAAATTAGCCTTTTGTTCATCTTTACCATCAGTATCAGCTGAATCTTGTTTAAGCCAGTAAGACAGGCTGGCCTCTTCCTTTCTATCATTTTGACCATCTGTTGGCGTGCCTGATATTGGGGTTCCAATCAAGTTTGCATCATCATTTGGCTTAAGAGATTCACTCTGGTGAGTGGGATCACATTTCTCTTCCTTCATATCTTTCCACTTGGACAGATGCTCAGCTGGATTCAACACAGAGTAAACATACTGAGATTGGATCATTGTCGTTTTCCCACCAGCAATATCGTTCACATAAGCAGGGTATACAGTACCAGGGGTTTGCATCTCATCAGTCAATTTCAGCGGAGTGGAATACGGTGACAGTTTTGATGCACTAAAATTGCCAGATGATTCAGAATCTCTGGAGTATCGACTAGAATCTTCAGATGATAATCTAGAGCTATCAGACTGGCATTCAAAACGAACAGACTTGTTTGTGCGCTTCACAGCCGTAGGAAAGGTTCCAGATGAAATTGCAGACCATTCAGTTTCATTATCAGCCACATCTCTTTGAGCAATATCATTCTGAATATCACTGATCTGATTTGAGCTGATAGAGTATCTCCCAGTACTATGTCCAGCAATGGTGCTGCTATCAGATACACAATTAAGAGAAGGGAGTAAGTTGTAGCATTCGCGACAGTGCCAAATATAGGTATCATTACTGCATTAGAAGCGTGACAAGCTATTCTAAGTCTGCCTAGTAAAATAAGAAACACGAGGAAAAAGGATAACTAAACCTCAATCATGTTTATGAAAAAAAGAGTTGACCAATGGTTTCTAAGCCATACACATAGGATATACCTGCTAGGAGTGCCTACCAAAAAACCTGCTCCAGTTACCCATTCTCCAGAGGCTTTGGAAGGCGTTGAAGATTCATTAGATTGCTTCTCGAAGTTCAATTTCTCAATGGATGAACTGGGAAGCCATGAATTAAATTTTGATGATTCTTCTTCTTTAGTAGATATATTCGCACATTTCCCTGATACTTTTCGAAGTTCAACAGGAGTCTCAAGTAAGGTTCCACATGCTTTCAGAAATTTGGCCTGCAGGGAAAATATTCAAGAAAGAAAAACTTAAAACTTGCTTCGTAATCAAGCATTGAACCCATTTTTATTGGAATGTGTAGTATCTTAAGGTCTCAAAAAGATTATATAAATTGAACAAAAACACATAATCTTTTATAAGGTAAAGAAGCTGGGAGCATATTCATTTGTTTAACTCAGGCTTGATCTAATACCAAATTTAAGATTAGGGAATACTTTACAAGAAAACACATGAAAATAAAGAATTACAGATTGGCTTTCACCTTGATTCATTGAAAAATAAGAACACACAAAAAATGAACTCAAAATCAGAAACAGTAATTACAGTCCCTGACAACTTTAGAGACAATGAGACTGACACCATTAATATAAACTAAGAACTGAAGTAAATACTGCATGGCGTAAAAGATTCAAGTGACACGAGCTATCAAGTCACAGAAGCAAGCAACCAAGATTACAGTCCCTGACAACTTTAGAGACAATGAGACTGATACATACATAACCTAAGAACTTGAAGTAAATATTGTGTACAAGATTCAAGTGATACAAGTTATCATGTCTCGGACGCAAGCAACCAAGATTAATAATCCAGGTGGAATCATTCAACATTGATTAGCTTAAATTGTTTGTGCATTTCATAAAGCTACAAATTCATTCAACAACCTGCCAAGTGCCAATACATAAGATCCCACCACAAAAGCCAGAAATAATAATTCTACTTACATTCAAAAGGGAAATGAAAAGAAAAGGGACTTGATTCTTGAACTCAACAAATCATTGTCATAGACACAGCATATCATCACGCACACTTGTTAAACAATTCAATATTAGTTAAATACTAATCAGTTCTACTAATTTACAAAGGAGAAACTACACAAAAATGCCCACAGATGACGAAAGGATCGGATTCTTGGGAAGCCAAGCCAAAAAAACAAATTACAAACAACTGAACAAGAAGTTATATATTTTCAAGAATCTAAAACATGCTGACCTCGTCCTTGAGCTCCCTGACATCAGCTTCTTTAGACAGGTGATTCCCATCTTCCCCCTTCTCAAGATCTGAATCTTTTTCTTTTTCTAATTAAAACCAATTCATACAAGAAAAGCACTTAATCAATCAATAATCCCACAAAGAACGGAGTAACAAAAAATTCACTCCCATGAACATTGATCTTCACCACTAACCAAAGAAAATCCAATACGAATTAAAAACGAAGGAGTACCTTCAGGACAAAATAGCAATGATAGCGGATTTTTCTTCCGAGGCATATGCTTCTTCTGTAAAGATATTCAAATCAAGATCACATATTACTAATTCAGCAATAATTATCTATAAGAAATAACAAAATATGTTACCGGAACGGGATGATAGCGAGAGTCTTTCATTCGAAAACAGCCGAAAAAACAACCCATTGTTGCAGCAACCACTATCCGCAGAAAACCTAGTACTCCCGCTCCTTCGCCTTTCTTCTTAGGTGAAATTGACGCCATAGCATCCACCTATAGTTTTTATGCGTTTTAAATTGAATGGCGGATCGTCGAATTTATTGATTTTTAATGGGAATTATTTGAAGAGAGTGTGGAGAGAGGGAGAGAGAGAAGAAGAAGAAGATTGGGAATCAGTGATGAGCTCTGTTCGTTTTGAAAATCAAGAGAGAGGGAAAAGAATTCAAATTATAGTTTGTAAAATTTATATTTATCTCCCCTATACTTCCAAGTCATACACAAAATTACCTTTTTTCCATTAAAATTTGGATTTTAAAACCATACCTTATAAATGCATATATATATATTCTATAAAGGGTTTATATATTTTTTTAGTCCATTAAGTTACCACATTTTTTAATTTAGTCCACCAAATTACCACTTTTTGAATTTAGTCCATTAAGTTTCGATTTATTTTGATTTGGGTCCAGTTACCTGCTATAGTAAGTTTAGCCGGTCATTTTTTAAACACACCCCATAAAATATTATACATACCCCAATGTTAAACACACCACACTAAAATTTAAAAAACTTTTGTTATACCCCAATTCTTTCATATTTAATAAATTATAAAAAA
This sequence comes from Galeopsis tetrahit, assembly GCA_963675135.1. Taxonomy (NCBI): domain Eukaryota; kingdom Viridiplantae; phylum Streptophyta; class Magnoliopsida; order Lamiales; family Lamiaceae; genus Galeopsis; species Galeopsis tetrahit. The sequence goes on along the minus strand of OY776126.1, from coordinate 33,402,121 downwards.
TAATTAAATTAAAAAAAAGGTAAGAATTCAAATTAATATAAAAAATATAAATAAAATATATCTATTAAAATTAAACAAAGCTAAAAAAATTAATTAATTTAATTAGTTTTGAAGATTTAGTTGATTTTTTTTACTAATTTTGAACATTTTTAATAAATTAAAAAAAACAACTCAATCTGAAAAAAATTATTAAATTAAATCAAAAAAATTAAAAAATCAACTAATTTTTCAAAAATAATTAAATTAATTTTTTTTTTTTAGCTTTATTAAAATTTTGAAGATTTATGTATTTTTTTATAGGTTTTATTTATATTTTTTATATTAATTTGAATTCTTACTTTTTTTTTAATTAAATTAATTTTGATAATTTATTCAATATTTGTATGATTTTATTTAACTTTAATTGATTTTTGAGTTTTTGTGTTTAACATTTGGAGTGTATATAATATTTATGGGGTGTTAGTATGTTCATCTAATATAAAAGAAATATTTAAAAGTAAAATAAAATAAAAAAAAATTAAAATTCCAATGCTTTATTAATGTTTTATTTGCCTTCTAACTTCTATAAAAATGTCGAAAATAAGGTTAAATAAAATTTAAAAATTGAAGAAAATCAACTAAATCTTCAAAACTAATTAAATTAATTAAAAAATTAGCTTTATTTAATTTTTGAAGATTTAGGCAATTTTTTTGTAGGTTTTATTTATATTTTTTATATTTATTTGAATTCTTACTTTTTTTAATTTAATTATGTTTGGTAATTTATTGAATAGGAAAGAATTGGGGTTTGTATAGTAATAACAAAAGTTTTTTAAATTTTAGTGTGGTGTGTTTAACATTGGGGGTGTGCATAACATTTTATGAGTGTGTTTTTAAAAATGATCTGTTAAACCTGCTATAGCAAGTAATTGGACTAAAATCAAAATAAATCGAAACTTAATGGACTAAATTCAAAAAGTGGTAATTTGATGGACTAAATTCAAAAACGTGGTAACTTAATGGACTAAAAAAAAATATAATCCCTTCTATAAAAGTCACTTTTATAATGTATCTTAACATACTTAAATCCTATAACAAATATCATTACAAGTATTATAATCTAAATATACTGGATTTTGAAATCCTCAAAAATCCAAAATAAACATACCCTTATTTAATGATTTTCAGTCACAATTATTTTTTCGCTGGAATAGCTTACAGATCAGGAGTTGACACATTATTCAGTGTGTCGCCTCAACTTCTGAAGGCAATTGTCAAATCAACATTTCTGAAATGACATTTCGCTGGGTTGTGTTGCGTTGATATTGGATGGATTTCGGCCACATGGGTGGTTTGGATTTGGCGCGATTCAAACCTTAAAATTTCAAAATCTAACTTTCTAGGTCCTTTATAAATTTATTAGTTCCTATATTTTAACGAAAACACAATTTATGAAATGACCTCACCTTCTTTGTAAAGTTTCCACAATCTCTGAAGGAGATCATGACACTCGTCTATGTAGCCAAATATTGTCGAAGCATTCTTGATCTTGGCGGTATGTTCTAACCTTTGATGTCTCTATAGACTTCTTTGGAAGTTAGGATGAGTATATCGAAGAGTTGAAGCACATCATCAGGCTTCGTGAATGGCTTAAACTTCTAAGGGACCTAGTACTCGGTCGTGGGTGTTGTGGCTAAGGGTGGTTCAGTATGGTATATCAAATCATACCGACCATACCGAAAATTTTGATACTGAAAAAATTGATATCAACGTAATTTCAGCATCCGAATATTCGATGTCAAAAATTGAACCATCGTTGCATACTAAAATACCGGTATACCGATTCTTACCGACAATATAGAACAATCATATCATACTGAAATATTGTTATATCGATTCATACCGAAAATATTGAAGCATTGTTTCATATCAAAATAGCGAATTTAATTATTTAAATCTTATTTTATTTAAGTTATTTTCTTTAAGGTTTCGGTATACCGATTCATACCAAATATTTAAATGGTCATACCGCGGTTATCGTACCGAAAATTTCGATACGATATCATATCGTTCCGAAAATTTTGGTATAGCGAAAATCTCGATAATTATGATATTTTTTTGGTACGAAATTTTGGTATTTTTCCCACCTCTAGTTATGACATTTCCCTTTCAATTATATTTATTTTCGGGGTAAGCCCGACATTTTCGTTTCACACTTGTGTGATGGCCTCTTCCATGGCGATGTGGTTGAGGACAATTTCCCTCAAACCTGAAAAAAGTTGGAAATTTCTTTGGACATATTTCACAACTCCACTATAACGCGGAGCTGTTGATGACTATCATCACTTTGGTGTCCTCAATCAGGGACGGTGCCACAATGGGGCCCCACTAGGCCCCCACCATTTTTTTTTTATATATATATATTTCCTCTGTCCCGTAATTATTTACACACTTTTTTTTATTGAAACGTCACAAGATTATTTGCACACTTTTAATATGGAAATACTCAAAAAAAATTAATACCCTCCAACATTATTTTATTTTCAAAATTGTCACTCGTTTTTTTCATACATTTTACTTTACACTTTACCAAATTCACTTAACACCTCATCAAATCACCCAAAATACCCCTACTTTATTCACCAACCACTAAATTCACTTTTCTTAAAAATTGTGCCGGTCAAACCGTGCAAATAATAGAATATTGGATCACATTAATGTATTAATTAAAAGACATTTACAACCGAAGAAATAATTTTTTTTTAAATTTAATATTTTAGCTATTTTTACATTGTTTCGCTTCATTTTGAATCGAACTATCAAAACTTCAAAACAAAATGAAAGTCGGCTTGTTCAATTTAATTTAATGAAATGTATTGACAATTTTATCATGTAAAATTTTGATAAGTATAATAAGTACATATTATTTTATCTTTAAAGTAATGTTAATCGGGCCCCCCTACCGATATTTTCTGACTCTGTCACTGTCCTCAATCATTAACTTGATATCGATACCCTCTCGAATAAAGTGAGGAAGTCTCAATCGAATTCATTTATGTCCTAATGTACATTGGCTAGATGGTGCTTCCGAGCTAGCCAGGCAACAACACTAGAGTGTTTAGCTCTAAACTTGTTGGTTAGTTCATCCCAGCTCCTTACTATTAAATTGTAGATCAAATCCAAAATTTGAAACAAGTCGTTGAGACCCTGGTATGAGTAACACATGTCTTTGGAGAGAGAAATCAAGAAACCAACAAAAGTTGTAACCCACGTATATATTTTTACCATTTTTTTTTTGTATTTTTATGTGCATATTTGCAAGTGTTGAAATTTTTTGTTTACAAATTGACACGCCTAGTGGGACGGTTTTCGTTTTTCAACTCTACTCTCTAAGGATCCATGTACATAGAATATCAAGGGGTGGTGTGCTGTCGCCGACACCCAAAAATAAATACTTAAACTAACCCACTAATGTAGTAGGGAAGTAAGGGTCGATCCCACAGAGAACGGTGTAACTCAATTGAATAAATTGTGTATGAAAGCAGTAAAAATGGGGGGAGTTGGATTGGTTGTTTCTAATTCTACTAGAAAGCATGAAAAATAAAAGCAATGGAAATAAATAGAAATCAAATATTAAGAACGATCTAGCCCTCGGATTGCTTCCCCTTGATTAATTTAACCAATTTAATTAGTGAAGCGGTAATCTCAATCTAATCTCAAATCTTATCCCTAAGTCAGTGGTACGACCAAACTAACTCGAATTGTTTCATATGTTTAATTAATTAGAAAGTACGACCCCCAATTAATTTATTCCTACAAATAACCCCAAAACATGTATTTAAGGTTCAACTCGAGAAACACATTCAAGACCTAAAACAATAGAATAAACTAGACCATGAATACGAGACGCTCGTTTCATGCAACCTAGACGTTATTATCCCCTAAGGTGTTCTGCCTTAGTTGCTACGATATCCACAATAATATAACAATTACGGATTATACATCGTGAATTAACTAGAATTGATAACAAATAAATTCGAATGGTCAGTCCTAATAAATCTATTAATCAAAACATGCTTCGCATAAAATCAAATAACAACGAAATCGAGATAGGTATTAAAACAAAACCGTGAATCACATAATTAAAAAGATATAATTAAATCTAGGTTTCACATCCTCGGGCTAGAAAAACAATCTAAGTACTAAACATAAATAAGAGAACAATAGATAAACACAACATCAGAACCATGGTTTTCCACTGTCTGCTGCCTCTCGTTAATTCCCGAACTGTGGCCGCCTCCTACTTGCTTGTTACCAAAAACGACGGCTGCATGTTTTATATATAAATCCTCAAATTGAGGCTTTGTCTATCCCTCAATAATCAAAAGCCCAACAGCCAAAACAAAGCCCATTACTGCTGAATGCATCCAAAAAATATTAAATCACAAATGGTTGGGCCCATCAACTGGGTTTAATCCCTTAATCTTCATGGCCCAACATCGAGTCATTAGTATTAGGCTCTCTCTTTTCGGCTCGTTCGGCTTCTAAATTCTAATCGACTCTTTTCATAGGTGGTCCGTCCATGTATCTTCTAAATATCTTAATTATACCTGAATTAAATAAGAAAATAAAATATCAAGATAATTGAAGGTCACATAACAATAAGTCGGAAACATACATTAAAATACCAAATTAATCCATATAAAATATCAAATTAAAGCACAAAGATATGCAATAATCACGACTCATCAAGGGGCCATGTCAAATTTATACGTGCCTCTTGGGCATGTCGAATCACCTTTTAAGTTCTACATCAAGATTTCGAGACCAGGTTAATTGTATTCGACATATATTTCTACAATGTACGGTACAAGTCTCGAAAGGGCATTTCTTACTTTGTGAATAAATTTCTTATTTATTGAAATTCGATTTTGAGATTTAATTTTAAATACATTACGATCATCTATTCTGATGTCACTACAAGAAAACTGCAATTTAGCCGCGAAAAAAATTGTCGCTAATTCTAATATTTTCGTCGCTAACGTAAATTAGCGATGAAATAAATTTGTCGCAGGATTTGTTGCTATACACCCGTCGCTAACGTGTTTGTGACCAAAAAATTTAATTTTGTCGCTAATATTAGCGATGAAAATTTGAGTTTCATCGCAAAATATTAGCGACGAAAATATAAATTTCATCGCAAAATGTTTGCGAGGAAAATCAAACATTTGTCGCAAACACGTTAGCGACGGGTGTATAGCAACAAATCTTGCGACAAAATTATTTCATCGCTAACTCACATTAGCGACGAAAATATTAGAATTAACGACAAAATTTTTTCGTGTCTAAAATAATAATTTCTTACTTCGTTAATAATTTTTTGCGATAAATATTTTAATTTCGTTGCAAATGTTAGCGATGAAACTCATATTTTTTGTCGCTAATATTTGGCTATGGATATCCAATTTTTGAATTGTTCTCTAAACCCACTTCCGCACTCGACCAACCCGACCCGCACCCAACCCAACCCGACCCAACCGACCCGCACCCACACCCGCACCCAACCGACCCACACCCAACCGACCTAACCGACCCACACTCGCACCCAACCCAACTGACCCATACCCGCACCCAACCCACACCCAACCCAACCGACCCGCACCCAATCCGCATACCCCTCCCCATTTTATTTAAATGAGTATTTATTTGGTGTTTGTGGGAATCGATCCCGGGTGGATGGGCACCCAGCTATGGGTGTCCACCACTCGGGCAGACAACTCTTTAGTTCAGTTTTTAATATTAATTATATATGTATTTAATTGTTACTAATTTAGTTAATTTTACTCATTTAATTAATTTATTTCACATATATTAATTGATTAATTTTTAACTTGCAACAATTATTTATATATATATATATATATATATTGTAATTTTTAAAACAATTTCAATTATAAAAAATCAATGTTACTTTAACAATTCCAAAAAAATAATAAATATTACATCCATTCATCATCATCTCATCTTTATGTCCATTTTCATTTGCATCTTCATATTTATAAATATTTTTATAAACATTCAAACTGATTTATATAAGACACAAAATTTTGGAGAATTATTAAACATTTAAACCGATTTTCTTGATTTAATATGTATAGTTGAAGTAGTACTCTTCCCTCATCCTCAGTAGAAACAAAAACAAATAATTAATGAAATCAAGAAAATAGAAAAATATAAAACAAAATATATATAATGAAATCAAGAAATTATACCCCAAAATAAATCAAACAAAAAACTTAATATGTCAAATTAATGAGTGTAAATGAAATTATATTGATCCTATTATATTTCAAACATGGTAGTGATAGAATCGTCTCTATTGTTTCACACTATGCATGCACTCAAACTTTTTTCATTTATTATGTTTAAACGACAACCATTTTTAATTCATGAGAATTAAACATGAAAATTTATATTTCATCACTAAAATATTAGAGACGAAATATAATTTTTATTATTTTCTGATTATTAACAATAAAATATTATTTTCCTAATAAGGTGATGAATATTTTAATTTTCTCGCAAATATTAAATCCACAAAATTAGTCATACAAATTTCAACTTTGTCCCTAAAATATTAGCGACGAAATATAATTTTCATTGTTGTTCTTATTATTACCAACAAAATGAAGCAATTTGTTTCTATTATAGCGATGAAATATTGTAATTTCATCGCAAAATTTAATTTCAATAAATTAGCCACGAAAATTTCTATTTCATCGCAAAATATTAGTGACGAAATATAATTTTCATTGTTGTTCTGATTATTAACAACAAAATGAAGCAATTTGTTGCTAATATAGCGATGAAATATATAAATTTTGTTGCAAAAATTAATTTCAAGAAATTAGCCACGAAATTTTTTATTTCATCGCAAAATATTAGCGACAAAATATAATTTTCATTGATGTTTTGATTATTAACAACAAAATGAAGCAATTTGTTGCTAATATAGCGATGAAATATATAAATTTTGTTGCAAAAATTAATCTCAAGTAATTAGCCACGAAAATTTCTATTTCATCGCAAAATATTAGCGACGAAATATAATTTTCATTGCTGTTTTGATTATTAACAACAAAATGAAGCAAATTGTTGCTAATGTAGCGATAAAATATATAAATTTTGTTGCAAAAATTAATTTCAAGAAATTAGCCACGAAAATTTCTATTTCATTGCAAAATATTAGCGACGAAATATAATTTTCATTGTTGTTTTGATTATTAACAACAAAATGAAGAAATTTGTTGCTAATATAGCGATGAAATATATAAATTTTGTTGCAAATATTAAATCTAAAAATTTAGCGACGTAAATTTCTATTTCGTTTCAAAATATTAGCGACGAAATATAATTTTCATTGCTATTTTGATTATTAACAACGAAATGAAGCAATTTGTTGCTAATATAGCGATGAAATATATAAATTTTGTTGTAAATATTAAATCTAAGAATTTAGCGACGAAATTTTTTATTTTGTTGCTAAAAATTGTTTTTAGCGATGAAATTTAGATTTGTCGCAAAATTTTCATTGCTATTCCCCCTGTTTCTTGTAGTGTGTAAAATAACTCTATGTCATTTAATTTCTTTAAATTACATTTATAGCTTTTCATAAATTGGTAAAAAAATAAGTACCCTACCCTCTCATTTAAAATCAAATAAGTAATTTTTAACCAATTTTTCAACAAGATATGTGTGAAAACTTTCACACCGATTTGGAACGTTATTTAAAGTTACGCCATATCTACCTTTTTTTTTTTTGTCGGTAAAGAAAATATATCATTAATAATAACTCTACACGTATAAGATGTGCCCAGTAGAAACAAAGAAATAAGTTTGGCAAAGTACATATATAAACACAAATTAAAACCTACAACATGTTGCATCTACTAACAAAAATCATGAAATTGGCCAAAAGCCTCCACTGCTACAGACCTCCCAGTGACTGAAATGGATCAGAAAGCCATCCTCTGAAGGTGGACTCGGGGCTGATCAGTTTATCCGCCGAGCACTAACTCCAAAAGCGTCCTTTTATCTCATCTGTGATTTTCTTATAATTCCACTCCCCGTTTTCAAATATCTTCTTATTTCTCCAGTTCCATAAATTCCACACCACACATATCCACAAACCTGCCATGATTTTGTTACCTTTTTTTAATTCGAACAGGCTGGTGAACTGTCAAAAGTGATCCAATAATCGGTCAGGTGAAACCGAGGACATCTTCAACCAGTTTAATGTTTCAGACCAGACCTGGTGCGACAATTTGCAGTTGATGAACAGGTGAGTTGCTGATTCGAGGGCTTCATTGCAGGTTGTACATTTGGTCTCCTCGTCGGAATTAATGATATTCCTCCTTCTTAAATTTGTCCTTGTCGGAAGCCTATCCCATAAGAGTCTCCATGCCATTGCCACAACCTTGAAAGGTGCATGGCTCCTCCATAATAACTTGAAAGGTTTCTCCCTAGTAGTATCTCGGGGCTCTTCCTCAACGATCGTATGAATTCTCGTGTACGCTGATTTTGTCGAATAGATTCCTTTTGAGTCCAGTTTCCATCTCCATCCGTCATGTTCACCTTCCGTCAGAGGAGACCTGCTCACCATAAGCAAAAGGTTATTCAGAATTTCAATCTCTCTATCAAATAATGGCCTCCTCCACCTCCACTGTCAAACCCACCGACCCTCCTCCCACACACCCATCTCCTTAATGTGTTTATCTTTATCTAAATTCAGCCTAAAAAGTCTCGAGAATTGCTGCTTAAGAGGTATATCACCTGCCCACAAACCCTCCCAAAATCGTGTACTCCCGCCATCCCCTAACACATTTTCCAAATTCCTTCTAAACCAACCACCCCCCACCCCTCTCCCAAGAGCAACTATGTAACTCAACCACTGAGATGTCCTCCTATTTCCCCTGCAAAAAAATCCCTCCCCGTCTTCCTCAAGCCCCCCATACAAGGAATCGATCACTATAACCCATAATTTATCACTACCCTTCACATAAAATCACAGCCACTTTCCTAATAAAGCCCTATTGAAATCGCCAAAATCCCTCACCCCAAGACCCCCCCTTTTGTTTTGTATTGCAAATTTGTTCCCATTTGATCCATGCAAGTTTTTTTACACTCTCCCTACCGCCCCATAAGAAATTGCAGCACATATAAGTTAAAGATTTCAGGATTTTTTTTGGTAAGAGGTAAAAGGAAAAATTGTAGACAGGGATAGAACTCAAGACCGCCTTCAAGAGAGTGATTCTCCTTCCAAAAGAGATTTTCATCGACTCCCATTTTTTCAATCTTCTATTCAGTTTCTAAATCAGATGCCCATATTCTGAAACTCTTTTGGGATTCGTTCCAACTCGAATGCCAAGATACGAGAAAGGTACCTCATCGACGACACATCAAAAAATGTTTGCCATGGCTTCGAGTTTGCTTCCCTCCACATTGACCCCTATAAGGCTGCATTTGTTGTAGTTCACCTTTATGCCTGCTAGTAATTCAAAGTTTCTTAGAATTCCACGCATTACTCGTGCATTTTCCAGACTTGCAGCCCCCATCAAGATTGTGTCATCCGCATATTGGAGATGTGAGACCTTCTTTTTTTGCCTACCCAGTTTAGCCGCAATAAATAAATTTTGTTGCACTGCCTTTTCAACCAAAGCATTCAGTCCTTCAACCAGGGTGCGATCGATCCTACTTTTGCAGCTGCCATCGGGTTTATACCAAGTGAATTTTCTACCGTGGAGAGGTAGATCCGTCATTAGTGTCCCGCAGATAAACTCATTGAATCTTCAGATATCATTTATATTGACCGACTCACTTCTGCCTACTCTTTCTGATACTTGTCTAATTGAATTGAAACCGCCTAGCACACAAACACCAAGTATTGTGAGTTTGTTGGATCACCAAATTTAATCTATCCCATAGCTCAATACGCTCGTTGAGAGCATAAAGGGCATACACATTCACAATACAACAAGGTTGTCTCTCTGATCCCCAAAAACCATTAAGAATCACAGCACCGTGCATATTCCAAGAACTGGAGCAACTGAATTTATCTGAGTTCCACAGAATGCACATACCTCCCGCCCTCTCAATTTCCCCTCTAGCAGCCCACCCGAAGTTACCAGAGCCCCAAATTTGTCTGCAACATATCTCGTCCACAGATTCCATCTTTGTTTCCTGAATACAACAAATGTCGACTTCGTGTTTCCGAATTACTGACTGTAACTCCTTCCTCTTTATAATACTCCCCAAGCCCCTAATGTTAAAAGTCAGAATCTTCATTGGACACTTTTCGACGAATACCCCTTGTCCGCTAGCATGTTATCACCGTCCATACCATTCAACCACAAGTCTATCAATCATTACCATGTCTCCGCTCTTGCTCCTAAGCCCCATTTTTTCCCAACTCCCATGTATGCTCTACCTCTGTGTTTCTTGATTGTCAACATTGTCCACCATCCATGTGGAGTGTGGTTGATGAAATTCCTTCCACCCGACGTCCGGTGTCGTCGTCAGAATCGATCTCTTGGATGAAACCCGACCATCTTTGAAGCTCCTGTTTTCTTGCCTCCGCTTTTTTCATCCCTTTCCATTTGGGTTTGGATGTAATCCTTCATTGATCCTTCCCCAAGGTCTATTGTTGCTTCATGATGATTTTACCGTTGCCGACAATTGAATTTGTGGACTGGTTTTGGTTTTAGGATTGGAATTTTGGATCTAAAATTGAAGGGTTTTCCATCTAGTTCTGTGTGGCGTGAAATTGGCTTCTAGAGTCTTCTTTGGCAATAGCTTCCACGTTTTCTGCCCCGACACTAAGATCGTGGGCTTGACTAGTGGGGGGTTTTGTGGGCTTGGATATTGGGGTTTTCGTGGGCTTGGCTGTTGGGATTTATAGCCCATAAGATAGGCTCAATTTCTCCCTCCATATTGGGCCCATGGGCCCCAAAATTAATACAAGTGTTTGTGGGCCTTTGACTTGGATCCTCTAGGGCCATATTATTAATTAATTATGTGTTTCCCGTTACAAATTCGTCGTCACCTCCATCCAATGTATCAACGTGGGCCCCTTCTGAATAAAGATCATTCTCAAAACCTGGCTGCGGAATATTCCCAATGCACCTGTCATTACTATCAGCCGCCATTGGTTCTAGAGAAGGATCCGTTTTGTCGGGTTCTTCCCCCAGACCCACGGAATACAAAGCGTTTTCTAGGGTTTGTCTTTGCACCTCCTCGAGATCGTTTGAAGTCACCGTTGATTTGCAAATCGCCGGTGCAGGTCCCTCCGAATCACTCAACTGGCTATCTAAACGGAATTCCTCACCGGACCACTGGGACTCGGAATCAGATCCCGAATTATCGTCACCTAAAGATGACCATGAGCATGGGCATGCAAGTTCCTCCACAACTCGTATTGAGTATGAGATCCCATCAATGGTAGCCTTCATTATGCCATCCGTAAGTCTTAGGCCTGAAGAAACAAGGACCCTTGCATATTCTAAGTTGTTTCGTTGTGTGGTGTACGTGCTCGTCCAATTTTATCCAAAAACCTGTTCGTGCACACGCAATGGAAAAAAAATCTGAAATTCCAGTTATATAGGGGTACACCATACCATCTTGTCCACACCAATCTGTACACACTAGTAGTAACTAAAAAAAACTCCAACTTTATATAATTAATAAGATATATAAACTAAATCACCAATTACTAATTTTATTTTCTCAAAATAGAAAATATTAATATCATTACACAAATATCAAAACAAGGATAGGTCAAAAAATTGACACATGTCCTATTTTTAAAAAAAAATCATTTCTCTCAATGCTTCCTACCTCAAAAATAAATAAATATGCATATTTTTCACTATTAAATCTTCAATTTTATTATATCCATTAACTATGTTTATTTATTCCATAATTTGACTTCTACAATTAAATATCAGAATAAATATTATAGTTAATATTTAAGTTATAAAATTAAAATAATTTAATATATTTATTAACAAAATATTATTGATAATTCCCTACAAGAAAAATGACCTTTAGTGACAGAATTTCTGTCATTATAGTTTTTCTAGCTAAAAGTCTTGACGGTAAATGATTTTTAGGAAGAGGTTCTGCCATTAATTTTCAAATTCTTGTTACTAAAGACTTTTAACTAGAGAATCAATAATTAAAGGATGCAATCACTGAAAGTCAGTTTTCTTGTAGTGTAATTTATCTAAAAATGACACGAGGAGTACAACATAAAAGAAATTAATGTAACAATTGCAAACACAAATTAAAATACAATTAAAATTAATAAATTAAAAGTTTCAGAAATTAAAATAAAATAAATAAAAACTCATTAAAAAAAAGTTGGAAAAAGCAAAACATGAAAACTACAACTTTAGTTGCTGCGTGTAAAATTATAAAGGACAAAGAATAAGTTAAAAAATGGATTTCGCAAAGTAAGTAAAAAAAAAATGAAAAGAAACAAAAAGTCAAAAAAGATGGTTGGGGCACTTGAATACTCCGAATTAAAAAAATCTATATCACATTATCTTTCTTCCAATTATTTTTACCTTCAAATATTAATTCACATGAAATTTCTCACTCCCATTTTGAGTGATAATATTCTTTCCTGCTGGCAAGACTTTTACTAGAGCCCCGGGCCTCAAAACCGTCATTGTGATCTTATGGGTTTTAAAAAATAATTTAACAATATATAGCCTGTTATATTTTGGTTTTGTGTCATCAAGATTCAAGCATATATAAGTATATAACCACGTGACTACTTAATGGTTTTGCAAATTTAAATGACTTAATTAAACATGACAGAATCACATCTTAAAGCTATTTGAATTTTGAAAAGTGTATTTTGAGTTTGTAATTAACTATCGACATTTATATAGAAAATTAATTATTTAAAAATGAATCAAATTTAATTAATTAGGGTGGCCGGCTATATAATATACAGATGAAATCACCTATTTCAATTTTGATGTTTCACGTCTTATTTCACTATATGAATAATTGACATGTGTCATATTAAAAAATACTCTGTAATTAATATCTTATAATAATGAGGACGACACGTGTTAAATATTCAGTAGAATGAAATACCAGTGAAATACAAAAAGTGAAATAGAAAAATCGAACCGGACTATGTACATGTGTGTACCTACTATTATTGGGAGGCTATTACGTGCATGAGATCGATACGCAATTAATGAGGATACGACGTTGGAGGTGGTCAATATTTGTATACCAATTTAATGGACTCAAAATGACCACGTCTATAATTGAAACAAAAAGAAAGAATTTAAAGTAGTGTTTTCTTTTTCTTCTTTAAATACCATTCTCTAACTTTTAATTAAATTTCAAGAAAGTAATGGGTATCGTTGGCAATTACGAATTTAGGACAAGACATATATAGATCAAAGGGTCCAAAATTAGGCACCGTCTTTCATTGACAATATCAGTACTGCACTGAACAAGAAAAAAAACAAACATGACTTTTTATTTTATTGTAATTAATTGTACGTGATTCCCTCTGTTCATTTCTTTGAATACGAGTTTTAATAAATTTTAATTTAATATGTATAAAATAGATAAGTATTGGAGATATTATGTGATAGTGTAGAATTCACTCATAAATAAAATGAATGATAATTTAAGTAATAAGTGATGATTTGATGTTGTAGATATAGTTATGCGAATAGTATTCTTTTAATGAATATAAAAAAAATTAAAATAATAAAATTGAACGGTGTGAGTATCATTATTAATTAACTTTTGTTTTCTTTAAATATATCATACAAGTAATTATACTACTTTGAAATTTGAATAACTTAACTTGCATGTTTTGCACGTTTCTCCCTATCATTATCCTTAGAATTATATATATGCAATTACACTATTTGAGTATCTCTGTTAATCAAAAAAAATAAAAATTCCGTCCAACAAAAAAAAAACGAACGAATTAACTTAAGTTGATTATAATATACTTATTTAATTAAACCATGGGAATTATTAAATATTAGTACTTCTGACTAATAAGACAGTATGACCACATATATTATAATCTTATTTCGTTAGGATTAATTATTTTTGGTGCATCCTTAAATGTCTTTCTAAAAAGCTAGAGCCTTCAAAATATATCATGCTAGAAAATGAATAATTTATATATATATATATATTCAACTAACTATTAATTAATTAAACATCACGAGTTTATTATAATAGCTCATCTTATTTAATCATTTTCTCTATATATATAGTTTATGAACTTGCTTATTTAATAAATTAAAGGAAGCAAATTTTCAGTTCAATTTCAAAAGAAGAATTAAAGAAAAAGTCGTCCAATTCAGATAGAATACTTAAATAATCATATATATATATGCATTTTTGGGGTGGGAAAAAAAAAAAAAGAATAAGGTAACATTTATATGTTTCCCAAAAGTCTACATTATACCTTCACAAAAGTCCATAGCATCCGACCATTCTTTATATATTAATTAGCCGCACTTTTTTTTCATTAAATTCCTCATATATATCTCAATATTCAATCCAATAATTTCTGGTCATATACTTCATCTTCTTCGTGTTGGACTATATATTTTATTACAGAAAAATGGAAAATTCAGACAGCTCTGCAAATAGTACTAGGGTAAGAAAATACAGGAAATCTTCGGCTGCTCGTTTAAGGTGGACACCGGATCTTCATGAAAGATTTGTTGAAGCTGTTCGAAATCTCGGAGGCAAATACGGTGAGTGAAATTAGGGTTTAATTTAATTAGTATTTCGTTTCTTTGTTCTATGTAAGAATTGAATTAAGCAGCATGAACAATATTAGGGTTTTTCTTTGATTTGTTTGGTTCAACAGTAGTAGTTGGTAATTAATTATACTTTTCCAGATATGTGATTGTGTAACTAATTAATGTTGGGTTCTAATTATAGATTTCAATTTTGAGTTCCAAAACAAAGTACGTGTGTATTTTGTGTTGAAATTGAAAAAAAAAAAATAATAATTACATTAATGTGCTGCATATATATAGTATGTCTTATAAGAAATGACGAATATATGTAATTTTAGGTTTTGAATATGTCGTGGTGTATCTTAATTGAATTAATACTGTTTTATTATTATTATTATTATTATTATTATTATTATGAAACTTGAATTTTTGGGCAGAAGCAACTCCAAAGAGAATTATGCAAATGATGGATTTAAAAGGGCTCAAGATTTCTCATATCAAGAGCCATCTTCAGGTATATATAATTAATATGTTTTACACACTCTGTCAATCTCTCCAAGATTATTTTGGATTAATTTCATGGATATATATATATATGGTTGTGATAATGTGGTTTAATTATATAGTGCAAAAAAAGGTTAAAACATCACAATAAAATGTTAAAATATTAACTATTGTAAAACGGAATGAGTAATTAATTGTTACAAAGTACTACTACAAGTTATAAAATAAAAATAAAAATTAATCTCAATGTCATGATCATACTCTATAGGCTATACTCTAGGTAGGTTAGGTTTGCTCACTCATAGGTCAAGTTAATTACATGTACAAATTAACAAAGTGTCTAATATATATAATAATGTAGGTTTCTTGTCAATGATTAATTGGTTGCATTGGACATATATTTATAACCTGCTAATTAAATAAATAACTGTGAGGAAAATGCATGTTATGATCAATAAATCATATATATTGAAGCATGATGTTTTATTTAATACTGGATTATTGCAAATTTTGATCAGATGTACAGGAGCCTCAAGAAATCCATGAATTCATCAATACAGATGATGGACAAATGTCAACAATCCGAATATATCAATTTGCTCTCTCTACAGTATGTTTTATTTCATTTACATATAATTATATATATATAAAAATCATTTCAGAATTTATTAGAAAGAAAAAATAGATGTGAAATACTACTACAATTCACAATTATGTTTATACGTCTGTGCAGAAAATTGCAAGTTTGTGATGAAACAACAGAGAAAATTCAAGGAACAAGGAAAACTACCCAAATCGTTGGTGAAACCTTATTCCACCAGGTGACACACAGTACACTACAAGAAAACAGTGAAATTCCAACGGAAAAATTCCAACGAAAAAATGAACCGTTGGAATTTTAAAAATTCCAACAGTTTTTCCAACGACCTAAGACACCGTCGAAAAAATCCAACAGAGATTCCAACACCTTGGGGAAACCATTGGAATTTACCGTTGGAAAATGCGTTGGATTTTTTTTAAAAAAAATATCCAACAAACTTTCCAACAGCACCCGACGGTTGGAATAGTTTCCCTAAATCAAACGATGTGTTTATATCTAATTCCAACAAAATTTCCAACGACATGAATATTGTTGGAATTTTAGATAATTGTTCCAATGAAAATTCCATTGGTGCTAGACCGTTGGAATAATTTTTCTAAATAAAATTATATTTTTATATTTAATTCCAACGGAATTTCCAACACGATATTATTGTTGGATTTTTTCTATAATTATTCCAACGAAAATTCTATTGATACTCACCCGTTGGAATGATTTTTTAAATCAAATGATATTTTTATATATAATTCCAACAAAATTTTCAACTACATGAATATTGTTGGAATTTTTTTCCTAAATAAAATTATATTTTTATATCTAATTCCAAAATTTCCAACACAAAATAATTCTCATAATTTAGTGATAAAAAAATTTCTCACTATAAGATTTATTTAAAACATCATTAAATTATTTTAAAAATTAAATAAAAAATAAATAAATTAAAAAATCTAAAAATTATTTTATACAGTAAATTCTAAAAAATAATATATTAATTAAAAATACGAAAAAATATAAAAATATATGCTAAAATCAGAAAATATGTGCATCCTAGTTGTCTTTTCAAAATACAAATTATATTGATAAAATTTTCTTAAATTTAAATTAGAATTTAATTGTGAGATGATTTGAGAATCACCGATGAATTGCGGTGATGATGTTTCATTAATAATGAATAATTACAAAGATACAATAGGTATCCCATAATTAATGGGAGGTATACATGGAAATATGCGAAAATATAAGAAAAGAATATGTACTAAAATTACATAGTCAACATCATTAAGTAATTGCCTTATTATTAATGAATTATACTCCAGTAATTTATTTTATAATTAGATTTATGTAAACTATTATTTAGATAGAGGCGGGATTTTCAAATTTTTGATTAGGAAATTTCAAAGATATAATTTTGTTCAATATTTTAGAAAGATATACTCTTACTCCTTCCTTTTTTTTTTTTTTCATATATCTAAATCACTCTCAAACCCTTCAATTTCAATGGCGCCGCCTAGTGAGTTTATTTTGATTCTTCTCCTTTTTTTGATCTATTCAAATTACTCTCAAACTCCTTTACTTTAGGTTTAGTTCGATTCTTCGGTGATACCTAAATTCCTCATCGAGCGGCAAGGTGAGTTTTCTTCTCTCTTTTTTTAGATTTTTTCACTGTGGGTATTATTATTATTTTTCGTTTTTGAGAAAACTGCAATATATATTTCTATGCTGTGAGTATATATATCTTTGAGAGTGTAAGCGTGTGTTGTGTGTGTGTGCGCGTGTATATATAATATATACACTAATTAAGACGTGTATGATGTGTGTAACTTTATATATATACATTTATGTGTCACTGTATATATATATATATCTATATATATGTGTTGTGTGTATACATACATATATATATCTATATGTGTTGTGTGTGCGTGTATATATAATATATACACTAAGACATGTATGATGTATGTAACTGTATATATATACATATATGTGTGATTATATATATCTATATATATGTGTTTTGTGTGTATATACATATATCTATATGTGTTATGTGTGTGCGTGTGCTGTTTGAGTATACGGTATATATATGTGTGTTGTGTAATGTGTGTGAATATTATTATCAATTGCGAAGAAAAAAACATGGATTTGTTTTTACTTTAATTTAATGGATTTGTAAGGGAATTTAATTTGAATCTCTTAACCTTGTAATTTTGATGGATATATGAGACTTTTTAGTTTTTTAGAAAATGATAAAAATTGTATTTTTGATCATATTTTTTTCTTTAAGAAAAAAATGTCTAATATCAGAGCACTTAACATGATATGATAATATTAAAATTCTTGATACTTTGTTGTTATCTAAGTTTCTAGCTGTCACATTTGTTACTAATTATACAAATTATGTGACCTCCACAACAATTGTGTTTCTTATTTTTTTTTTCTTAAAATCTTTTTATACTACAATTGAAAGTGTCTTATTCAGAAGATGAACAACACTTCATTCAACGCTAACCATGGTGCATCTTTTTCAGGTGTGTCTTCTCGTGATGTTGAGATCATAGATAATGATGATAATTAAAATAAGAAGGAAGAAGATGATCAAACCATTGGTATTGATAATGGGGATTATGATGATGAAGATGAAGATGAAGATGGCGATAACTATTTCTAGGAGTTAATATTTATGTTATAAATTAGTTTATTTTTATTGGTGATGTGAACTAGAAGAGTGATCAACACATAGACATTTATGGTTACAATGTTTAGAACTTATTGTTTTTATTATGAGGCTAGTTATTTTAAATGGTATTTAACTTTGAAGTTATTATGAGCCTACTTTTTAAACTTGATTATATATATATTTAAATTCCAGGTTATATGTTGTGTAATTTCGATTGATTTTAATAAGACTTTTTAATATAACAATAAAAAAATAATATTTTTTAAAAGAAATTCCAACAAAAGAATGTTGTTGGAATTTATATGGGACAAATCTCTACAATTGAATATTCTAACGATACATGAAAAATTCCAACAAAGATAACCATTGGAATTGATGATGAAGTTGTGATGGAAAGTTTCCATTAGTTGAATATTCCAGCGGTACATATTCTTTGGAATAAAAATTCCTACGATTTTTTTTTGTTGGAATTAATGGTGGAATTTGCATTTATAATTTCCAACAACTAAAATTCCAACGGTCGAAATCCGTTGGAAAGAATTCCAACAGAAAATTACCGTTGGATTTGTCGATGGAATTTACATTGGAAAGAATTTCAATAGGTGAAAATTCCAACGATCAAGATCTGTTGGAATGTACTGTCGGAATTTTTTTCCGCTGGAATATTCGTTGGAATTTTACAATTCCAACACTCACTTTTCCAATGGTTGTATTTTCGTTGGAATTTCCGTTGGAATCACTGATTCCAACGGTAAATATGCAAAAAACCGTTGGAATTTTTCTGTTGGAAATTCACTGTTTTCTTGTAGTGTTTTTTCATACTAGTATTACAGAAATTACTTTAAAAAATATATATATATATTACAGAAATTAAGCAAGTAAATTAATTGTCAATGTTTTTTCATACTAGTATATTTATATTACCACTATGAGTCTATGACACACGACTCACAT
The DNA here is from genome assembly GCA_963675135.1 of Galeopsis tetrahit. Classification (NCBI taxonomy): domain Eukaryota; kingdom Viridiplantae; phylum Streptophyta; class Magnoliopsida; order Lamiales; family Lamiaceae; genus Galeopsis; species Galeopsis tetrahit. Next base: position 33,382,605 of record OY776126.1, on the reverse strand, counting down.
ATATATATATGGGGTAATAGGGGGGTGTACAGTATTCGGACAAAATTGAAATAACCGATCGAGCTTTAAATTTCGATTCAAGTATCGGTTCGGTCACGGTTTTTTATTGATTTTTTATTTTAGAAATTTTTGGTGTTCGGTTCGATTTGGTTATTTAACAGATCGAAATACTTTTAGTACTAATTACAAAACTAGACCAAACCTTAATGCAATTTTATTATATGCTGTTATTTGTAACTCATTGACTTGAGCTATTCTGTTGAAGTTTTTAGGAGTATTTATTTAGGCTCAATAAGTATTAAATGCATATATTAGGTCTTTAAAAAGATTTAAAAAAAAAAAACCAACAACATATTGGTATTTTGGTTAATAATCGTAACTGATTTGAAAACTTTGGTTAGATTATATATCAATTTTCACACTATTTCCGTTACCGACTATATATAAATAATTCGATTATAATTATGGTTATGGTTCGGTCATCAAATCGACTGATGTTCACCCTTTATATAAATGTAACTTGATTATTTATATTCTTGCGCGCAGATGCTGGACAACAAAGGAGTTAAGGAAAATATTGTTAATAAAAATCGAGAAGGAAAATTTCCACGGGCACACAGTATGGAGTTACCCCCAAAAATTAATTTAAACTATCAGTCACGCCCTATCAATTTAGACCTAACTATGTCATCCTCGAACTAATTTATTTACTTTTTATTAGCCTATTAGTTAGAATTTATCGGTACAAATTCATTTAATTATTTTTGTGTTGTAACCTTATGAATATGTTGGTATGTTGATTATATTCACAAACACTTATATGCTATGTAGTAACACATATTATGAAGACAATGTTTGTGAAAACATTGCATTTGTCATATATATGCTTCTTTCTGTTAAACACAATCAAATCAAAATTGCATATGCAGTGCTGACCTTGAGAGTACAAAAACGTACGTAAAATGTGCATACAAGAATTGTGTATAAAAGGTGCACGTATTGTGGACGCATCATATTTATGCACATAGCAAAATTTGAACGTATTATTGTACAATATATTGTTCGTGATGTTTACAAATTCAACAAACTGTATCTAAAATCATTTATTTTCAAAGCTAGATTTTATAACTTTTAAATAAAAATAAGGGAGAGTACTCTAAAAGACATTTCACCTATAGACTTTTACAATTAATGATAATCTTTATTTGTATTATAAATAAGTTTAAAATTGAGTATAAATGTACCAATATACCCTTTTAACTCAATACATTACGAAATTGAAATTTAATTAAGAAGTTGATTAGTGTGAAAATTTCTCGAAATTCATGTGTTTAATTTGCATGATTTTATAGGATTTCATGCATTATTTACACTAAATTGACTCAATTCACTTGATTTTGAGAAATGGTGTAGTGTGTTATTTTTCTAGGTAATACGTGAAGTTTCGAAGCAAACCACGAAACATCCAGCCGTTGGATCAATACAAAGATTCAACCACATGAAAGGCATCGAGGAGAGGGTCGTAACGAGACAAGAATCGAGTCGATCGGACCTCCGGATCAAAAGTTATGCCCAAAGCAAAAGCAAGGACAGAGTGTCATGCACTCGGCCGAGTCGGGCCAAAAACTGCAATTCTCAATTTTTTGAACATTCGGCCGAGTGCTCAGACTCGGCCGAGACAGAGAGTTTCAAATTTTCTAAGCACCCGGCCGAGTGAGCCCACTCGGCCGAGTCGAGGCCGAATACGAAGGTTTCTGGAATTCAATGACCACGCGGCCGAGTGAGCTCAACTCGGCCTAGTCACCTGTTGATAAAAGCGTGGCACACTTTTTACTTACTACACTCGGCCGAGTGGCATGACTCGGTCGAGTCATTGCGCATTTTTTGCCCACATCCAAATTTGACCTAGGGACACGTGCCAAGCTTGATTGGAAGAGTATAAAAAGGCCACAAATTCGTTTTTCATGAGGAGACAACCATTGGAAGAGTTCTCAAGCTCCCCAAATCCAAATTTCACCATCATTTGCTCATTTTACTTAGTTTTAGCCATAGAACTTAGTGAATTTCCATAGCTAGTTTGTCTTTGAGGTTGTAATTTCATTTCAAGCTAGAGATTGAAGATTGTGTTGATGTTTTGAAGGTTTATTTCATATTTGCAAGACAAGAGGTGATATCTTAATTTAATTTGAGTATTTTGTTATAATTAAGCATGGGTATGTTTGTTTTCTCACTTCTCTTCCTTATTTTCATTAAATTAGCCATGGGCTAGCTTTTATTACATACGAACCTCTTATACTTGAGGGGAACGTGTTGGTAAAAACACGTGTCAAGTTTTTGGCGCCGCTGCTGGGGATTAGTTTTGTTTTCAAGTAACTTAGTGTTTGTTGGTCTTGAGTACTAGTGATTTTATTTTTCTTGTTAGTAAAGTTCTTTGTTTGACTTGTCTTTGGAATTTGATACTTGGTTGATTCTATAGGTGCATGAACACAAGAGCAAGTGGAATTGATCCTATTCCTATTGATTTAGAGATCGAAGCACGACACGAAGAAGAAATCGAGATCGGAATCAAAGACTTGAACAAGAGAGAGAGCAATGGCGGATAATCAAGGAAACAACAACAATCAAAACATCATTCACCCTCCAATCGACAACCGAGTCATTGGAGCGGGAAATGAGGGTGGAGTCGGTCATGAGGAAGAGAGAACCATTTGGGATTACTTTGAACCCCCGGTTCAAAGGTGATATGATGGAATTGAGCGCCCTCCGATTGCTCCCAACAACTTCGAAATTAGCCCGAGTCTAATTCGAATGCTAGAAAAGAGGCAATTTGGGGGTGAGCCACTTGAAGATCCCAATCAACACTTGTCCCGATTTTTGGAGTATGCGGATACGGTGAAGATCAATGGGGTACATGAGGACAATTTGAAGATGAGGCTTTTTTCTTTCACCTTGAAAGATAAAGTTAAGGAATGGCTTTCCTCAATGATCAACAACCGAGCAACCACATGGGACGAGCTAAGCAAGAGGTTCTTATTGAAGTTCTTCCCTCCATCCAAAACTCTTCAATGCAAGACCGAGATTACTCAATTTCTCCAAAGGGAGAATGAAAGTATTTATAGTGCATGGGAGAGATTCCAAAGTCTTTTGAGGAGATGTCCTCAACATGGGTTTGCAGAAGAGCAAACGATTAGCTTCTTCTACAATGGATTGGAGCTTTCTTTAAGGCAATACATTGATGCATCGACGGGTGGGCAATTGTTTGCAAAGAGTGCAAGAGTAGCAAAGGAAATCATTGAAGCAATTGCTACCAACACATATGATTGGCCTATTGATGGAAATAGATCCAATAGAGTTGCTCAAATTGGAAATAACTCTACAACATTGGGTGATACAATCAAGATGCTCTTGGACAAGGTTGAGTTGATGGAGAACAATCAAAGAAGGGAGAACTTTGGTGGAGGAATGGAAATGCCCAACATGTTAAACCAAGTTGAGGATGCTAACTACATGGGGAGGCCCCAATACCAAGAGAATTTTCAAGGAAATTTTCACCAACCCTTCCCAAACCAACCTCCTAATCAAAAATGTTTCCAACAACATGCCCAAACCCAATTCCAAGGAAATCCTCCTTACAATCCAAATGCTCGGAAATATGAAAACTTCTCTTATGGAAATCCTGAGCCCGCTCTCACTCTCCCTCCGGGATTTGATCCGGGTGCTCGTGCACCAAACAATGAGGGGAGACCACATTTGGAAGACTTGTTAACCACTTTCATAGCTCAAAATAATCAAACGACGGCTCAACAAAACCAAAATATTGATAGATTGGATGAACAAATGCTCTCAATGGCCAAGCAAATGAAGAACATGGAGTTTCACATGAGCCAAATTGCTTCTTCGAGTGGGGGAAATCAAAAGGGCAAGTTCCCTTCTACTACGGAAGCAAATCCTAGAGAGAATTGTATGGCAATTAATCTCCGTAGTGGCACTCAATACGAGGGACCAAGCATGCCAAATGAAGACGAAGATGGAGAAATAAGGATAAGAGAAGAGATGGAGAAAGAAGAGAAGAAAGAAGAAAGGATACCGAAGTGGAAGAAAGCTAAGGAAGCAAGAGAAGAGAAGTATGAAGAAAAGATAGAGTGTGATGGTTGGGGAGTTCCAAAAACACTTGTTCCACCACCATTTCCCCAACGGTTTATGAGAAAGAAGCTCGATGAGAAATTTGGAAAGTTTCTTGAAATTTTCAAGAAAGTCACCGTGAATGTACCCTTCTTGGAGGCTTTTGGGGAGATGCCCCCTTATGCAAAATTTATGAAAGAGATTCTTTCAAAGAAAAGAAAAGTGGAAGAATGTGAGACGGTGAATCTTCCTATGGAATGTAGTGCTTTAATCCAAAAGAGTCTCCCTCAAAAGTTGAAAGACACCGGGAGCTTCACATTGGTATGTGAGTTGGGCAATGGAGAAAAGAAGAAAGCTCTGTGTGATCTTGGAGCTAGCATAAATTTGATGCCCCTCTCAATGTATGATCGTTTGAAGCTTGGAAGTATGAAGCCAACCAACATGACTCTACAATTGGCGGATCGTTCCATAGTTTACCCGGAAGGGGTTGTAGAAGATGTAGTGGTGAAAGTGGATAAATTTAACTTTCATGTCGATTTTGTGGTGATGAATATGGAAAAGGACCCCGAAATTCCTTTGATATTGGGGAGACCATTCTTAGCTACGGGGGGAGCAACAATTGATGTGAAAGATGGAGAGATCAAGTTGAAAGTGGATGAGGAGGAAGTGACATTTGTAATGAAGGATGTGAAAAATTCCTCAAACTCAAGCATAAGCAATGCTATACTCTCCACTTCTCAAATTCTTAATGATTCACATTGTTCTAACAAATCTTGTGTTACTAATATTAACTTTCTTTGTGGCCTAGGTAGAAAAGTTAAGAAAAGAGTTGATCCAAGCTCAAAAATTCTAAAGAAGAAAGTGAAGGATTGGTATGATAAGAAGAAGAAAATGAAGAACAAAGCAAAGAAGCACCACTATGCTTCTTCTTCAAAATAAGTTGGTGGTGTCAAGATGAAAGAGGAAGTTTGAACTCTATAAGTTCCGTCCGGCTCGAAGACGTTAAATTTAGTGCTAAATGGGAGGCAACCCATTTTTACTTGCTTTCATAGTGTAGTTGTTTCTTTTATGTTTTTAGATGATGCTTTTGATGGTGGGGAAGCTTGATTTTTGTAGGTACATTCGTATGGACGTGTGGTCTAAGGGTGAAGAAAGAAATCAAAGTGCAATCATTTGAAGAGATGGATTGAGAAAAAGAAAGGAGGTGATAGCCATCATGGAAGGTACACCCTTTCCCAAACTTGGATTGCTTGGCAATGCTCAAGTTTGGGGGGTAGGGAAATTTTTCTTTAATTTTTTGTACTTAGCTTATTTTTCATATGAGCACATGCCATTGGTGATTAGTATTTTCTTATAATATTGGATGGTGTGTGCTTGATTGATTTTCATGATGGTGAATTCATTTGTCATATGTGTTGGATTGGAGCTATTGTGTAGTGCTTGGTTGCAATTTAATTTTATCACTTGTTTCCAAACATTTTATTGCATAGCAATGAAAAAGTTTTGGGGGATGTCGTTTTTAAAAGTAAATTTGCACCCAAACACATGAATTTAATTGTTGGTGAAAGATGGATGTATTGAGATGGATTTGAATTTTGGATGCATGATTCTTTTATAGGTGATTTTGTGACTTGGATATGAGTGGTGAGTCAATTCTTGAATGATTGTATCACTTGATTGCAATTTGTGTGAGTAACTAGACTTAGGAAAGCACTTATACCCACCACATTGAGCCGGTGAGTGTTGAGCCTTTTGAATCGAAGAATCAATTCGGTTCAATTTTTCTTGAGTGAGTCATTCATAATTGTGCATGCTAGAACTTGCTCTTGAACTTATTTGAAACTTGATTTGAGTGAAGTTCTCAAAAATGATAGGAGGCAATTCTTGAATACTAGTCACTTGGCCTAAATAAAACCCACCAAAAGACGCATTTCCGTAGTTAGCCCCGTTGAGCCGTAAAACTGATTTTCTTTGGCAAGCTACAAAATGTAACCATGACACCATTCTTTTTAAGCCTTAATTGTCCCAATTAACTTGTGGAGTTTCATTGTTGGTGAATTGATAGTAAACTTCTTGAAGAGTGGATTTAGATTGACCAATGTCAAAAGAAAAAAAAAAAAAAAAAGGGATGAAAAAAAAAGGGGGGGAGGGGGGGGGAACAATTGGAGCTAAATAAAAAAGTTGTGAAAAACAAAGAGGGGAACAAAAATTCCGTAGAAGCTCAAGAGAAAAAATGGCTTCAAAATTGGCAAGGAAGTTGGGTGAAACTTTGTGAAAAGAAAAGAAAAGAAAGAGATGCAATTGCGGTGTGAAATTCGAGTGATGATTGTGAATAACACCAACAATTGTTGCTCTACAAGTTAATAGAGTCACCACTTCCAAATTTACCCCACCATGTCAAAAAAGCCTACATTACAACCCTTTGAAGTCCTCTTTGATTGATGATTGTTGCTTGAATAAAATGTGGAGAATTGAGTTTAAGAGCAAGCTTATGGATTGTGCATTTTTGTGGATTGACCTTAGAGAGCAAACATGTCCATATATACACTTGAGTGTGAGTGAAACACTTCTTGAGAGGGTGGTGGAGTAAGTGTTTGAATTTGTCTTGGTTGTGATCATAATTTGCTTGACATGGTAGATGATTTCGAGATTTGATGAATCATGATTTGAAGAGTTTCTTGATCATTCATATGATTTACATTACATCCAATTTGAATTTCTTCACAATTCTCCCACTTGTTTTATTTTTTTTCGTTGCTCGAGGACGAGCAACACTTTAAGTTTGGGGGGTTGATTAGTGTGAAAATTTCTCGAAATTCATGTGTTTAATTTACATGATTTTATAGGATTTCGTGCATTATTTACACTAAATTGACTCAATTCACTTGATTTTGAGAAATGGTGTAGTGTGCTATTTTTCTAGGTAATACGTGAAGTTTCGAAGCAAACCACGAAAGATCTAGCCGTTTGATCAATACAAAGATTCAACCACATGAAAGGCATCGAGGAGAGGGTCGTAACGAGACAAGAATCGAGCCGATCGGGCCTTCGGATCAAAAGTTATGCCTAAAGCAAAAGCAAGGACAGATTGTCACTCGGCCGAGTGAGCCCAACTCGGTTGAGTCGGGCCAAAAACTGCAATTCTCGATTTTTTGAACACTCGGCCGAGTGCTCAGACTCGACCGAGACAGAGAGTTTCAAATTTTCTGAGCACTCGGCCGAGTGAGCCCACTCGGCCGAGTCGAGGCCGAATACGAAGGTTTCTGGAATTCAATGACCACTCGGCCGAGTCACATGTTGATAAAAGCGTGGCACGCTTTTTACTTACTACACTCGGCTGAGTGGCATGACTCGGCCAAGTCATTGCGCATTTTTTGCCCACATCCAAATTTGACCTAGGGACACGTGCCAAGCTTGATTGAAAGAGTATAAAAAGGCCACAAATTCGTTTTTCATGAGGAGGCAGTCATTGGAAGAGTTCTCAAGCTCCCCAAATCCAAATTTCACCATCATTTGCTCATTTTACTTAGTTTTAGCCATAGAACTTAGTGAATTTCCATAGCTAGTTTGTCTTTGAGGTTGTAATTTCATTTCAAGCTAGAGATTGAAGATTGTGTTGATGTTTTGAAGGTTTATTTCATATTTGCAAGACAAGAGGTGATATCTTAATTTAATTTGAGTATTTTGTTATAATTAAGCATGGGTATGTTTGTTTTCTCACTTCTCTTCCTTATTTTCATTAAATTAGCCATGGGCTAAGCATATTGGTGTTTGGGTGTTGTAGAATTGTGATGGAATTAATGTTTTAGCTTGATTTTGATTGTTGAATTCATTGGTAGGTTTATGGGTTTTGATAGATCATTTGCTAGAACTCAATTAATAGGTTGTATTAAAAGCTCAATTAATGCAACGAGAGTTGGTTAATCAGGGTAGATAGTATAATCGAGGGTTGGGAATCGAGTGAATGAGTTAATATTGGTTTATCGCAACGAGAGTTGGGTAAATTTCATTAGAACCCCATTTATCTACATTAATTGCTTGAATTAACATTTGAGTGGTTAGTGAGAAGGCCATAGGAGCTTGGTTGTTAGTATTCAAGTGGAAAAGCATAATTAGGGATTAGTTTAGTATAATTTAGGTAGAGTCGAACCCCCTAGTTGTGTGATTACCCGGGTAAGAAAGCCTCTATTCATCCTCTCGATCCTAGGTGATTGCTTCTACCAAATTTCATCCAATGAATTACACATAGAATTCGACTATTAACATCGATTCCACACAAGGACGAACACCCGAACACTCCCTCTCTTCACTTGATTTACATCATTGTCTCTTTAGTATTTGCTTATCATTAGTTGTTATTTGTGAGTTTCCTTTACATTTGCACAAACCATGACTCTTTACTATATTCAAAGAACAACATACACACTAAGGCTACTTAATCAATCTAGTCCCACGAATCGATAATTTAACTGGACCTTGCTTTTATTACATACGAACCTCTTATACTTGAGGGGAACGTGTTGGTAAAAACACGTGTCAGAAGTCAAACTATTAAAATACAAGATTCTGGAATAAATACCTAAAAAATCGCCCAAAATTATTAACATACCAAAATTCAAAACTTTCCTAATAAAAGAGTTTCTCTATCCAAAAAATAAGTAATTATATGTATATCAAAATCCAATACATTACTTTTTTGCATGTCACATTTATGTTTATGCATACAAGTTATTTATATTTTGCATATACCTATCTTTTCTACAAAATATTTTGCATTTACCTATTTTTTCTGCAAATCTATTTTACTTGCATATTATTAATTTGTATTATGACCAACAAATACATAGATTTTGTATATTTCTTTACACATTTTAAAATTGATTGCATAACACAATAACTTTTTTGCATAATAGTGAGTGTTGTAATTGCATAAATACACTTTTGTATTTATATTATTTGTTATTTGTACATTATGCAACGAAAGTTGCATGTTGTAATTGCATAAAGTAACACAAAATTGCATAACACTTAAATATAATTGTATAAACGAGCAACTCATAACAAAATTCGAAAAACAGAACTAACAAACACCCTAAAAATAAAATTCAAACTTGAAATCTCCTCCTCCACACAGTGACCAAGAAATAATTTGCTCAAAAATAATTTCATGAGATCGATGAGCCTTCAAAGGATTTAGAGACGTTGACAGAGTGTGACAATCTACAGAGAAATTGACAAGAGGATCAAAGCGAGAGGAATCAATGAGCCTTCGAAGGATTTAGAGCAACTATGGATGCTAAAGGAGGCCTTCATCCCAAATCAGTCATCAATGGAGGCCACAATTTAGTAAATGATTCCAAAGATGTTGTAAACGCATTAGATTCACATGACATTAGCATGAACAACAAAATATTTCAATGCTAAAACGCATGACGTAGACTGTACAATGAACACCATGAGATAGCAGTAGAAGAGAGGATATGTAGAGAAGGAAAATGTACAAATTCCTTGTGATTCTGGAAAGTTTAACGCCAAAAAGATGCAAACCTAACTATGATATAATGAATTGTATTTGCACAAAACATCTAAAGCGTGCTTCCAAAAACATACACATCACAACTATTCAACTAAACAAATGTAGGTTATCAGCAGTTGCTGCCACCTGAACAAACAACCATACTCATTTAGCATTACTGGCTAGAAATTAAAAAAAAAAAAACGAGCAGATAACCCTATTATTGTTTTAGTACTATAACTTAAAACTCCCTATCAATTACAATCATCTAGAGGGTTAAATTAATTAAAAGTAGTATGCAGAGATATTGAACCAATTTGCTTTGTACACTCAAATTTGTGATTTTAACAATAAAAATCTTTTGTAAGAAAGTCTCCATGTATTTTTTATTTTATTTCACGATCCACAGTCACTTTGAATCAAGCAAATATGTCCAGTAAAACCTTAAATGAGCCCATAGATAATAATTTTGAAGGAAAGTATAAGGGTAACTTGATACATGTAGACAAATTATGTGGTGTAATAATTTAAAATTATCAATGGCAAATTCCCAATAAAAAATAAAATCCATCGAAAGACTTTCATCTTAGATTCCTAGCTCAAACTAACCCCAACCCCATTTTTATAAAATGAAAAGAAAAAACAAAAAAACTAATCAATTATATGAGATATCTCATCATCCTGAGATAAGAAACAGAGAAGCATTATATTACCGGTTGCCAAAGCAACTGTGGCGTATCGGATTCCACGCCTTGATTTGGCTTCTTCAGGCAACAAAGAACTCTATTTAATCTTTGTGTTCTAAGGTTTTGAGATTATTTTTGCTGTTGGAAATCAGATCTAGAGTTGTGTACTTACGAAAATGGCGAATGAAGAGTATGGTGAGAGTGAAAATGGGTTAGGATGGAATGTGGTAATCACGATGAATGTTTGACGCCCACGCCTAATTCGAAGAGACATCAAGTGAGAACATCAATCGATGATATACCTCAGGAGATTTTGACTAGCGCATTGGTCTTATATAGAATCAATTCCTTATAAGGAATTGAGTTGACTTGGTCAACCTAAACCCTAAATATTCAAGAATATTGTGAACCATAAATATTCAAGAATATTGTGGATAAAATTTTTGACTTTGTCAATTTTTTTTTATTATTTTTTTATTTTTTGTAATATCTTTTTCGAAATTGTGTGTCTTGAAAAGTGCAAGTCAATATTACTAAAAAGTGTAACACAATATTAATAAAAGGTGTAACACATTTTTTTATTAAAAAGTGTAAGTCACTACAATTGAAAAGTGCAACACAACTTTTAATAAAAATCATTATAACTAGAAAGTGCAAGTTAGTACGTATAACTAGAAAATGCAACACAACATTATTAAAGAGTGCATGTCAATATACTTGAAAAGTGCAACACAATATTTTAATGAAAAGTGTAAGTTATTATAACTAAAAAGTGTAACAAAATATGACTAAAAGGTGTAACATAACATTACTAAAAAGTGTAAGTCACTATAACTGAACATATTGTTGGAAATTGTAAGTCACTACAACTGAAAAATGCAATAAAATATGACTAAAAGGTGTAGCATAACATTACTAAAAAGTGTAAGTTAATATAACTAAAAAATATTGTTAAAAATTGTAAGTCACTACAACTGAAAAGTGCAACAAAATATATCTAAAATGTGTAACATAACATCACTAATAAGTGTATGTCATTATAACTGAAATTATTATTGCAAATATTGCAAAATAAGATACTAAAAATTTGTAAAATGCATGTTACACTTTTCCTTATTTTCAACATGCTTGTTAAAAGTGAGAGTTGAACACTAGACCTCAACGTAAAATAGACTATTCTCAACTGTTTGAGCTACATAAATCATCATACATGTTTTTTCGCGTATTTTATTTTTATTGTTAATCCTATCCACTTTTTAAAATGGACTCAGGAGACCTACCCCTTATTTTGGGTAGGTCTTCTATAGAATTGATTCCTTATAAGAAACTGAGTTGACCAAGTCAACTGTATTTTTTTTTTTTTGTACACTTTTCAATTGTAATGACTTGCACTTTTCAAAATAATATTTTAAGTTATATTGACGTGCACTTTTTGGTAATATTATATTGACGTGTATTTTTCAGTAATATTATGTTGCACTTTTCAGTTATAATAACTTACACTTTTCATTAAATATTGTGTTGTATTTTTCAGTTATACTGACTTGCACTTTTTAATAATATTGTGTTGCACTTTTTAGTTATACTAACTTGCACTTTTTCGTTATAATGACTTTCACTTTTCATTAAAAACTGTGTTGCACTTTTCAATTATAATATCTTACACTTTTTAATAAAAAAATGTGTTACACTTTTCAGTAATGTTGTGTTGCACTTTTTAGTTTGTATTGCACGTTTTAGTTATAATGACTTACACTTTTTAACATACACATTTTCGAAAAAAAATTATCAAAAATAAAAAGTGGAAAGTTGACTTCGATTCCTTATAAGGAAACGAGTTTATACAAGACTAATCCTTGACTAGCATACTCTGTGTTGTGGAGTTTGATGATTTAAAGAGTCTGGTTTTAAATTCTAAATCATTCAACAAAGGGACTTTGGTAGTAAGGAGTCTCATTTTGTCTTCACTACACCTAAGAAGACAATTATGCAAATCGAAGCGCCCAATGCTCCAAAACAATTTAGAGTTCCTCTGAAAAGATTGAGCATGAAGGAATTATTCGACATTTCGGTTAATCTGTTTGCTTCTGGTGATAATGATGATGATGATGATGATTATAATGTTGATATGGTAACGGCTGAGAAATGGTAAACATATACACAAGCATGCACATGCGGTCACAAGCATGAATACATCAACTTTAATGTAAATTCTTAACCAAAGTATTAGACTTCGTTTATAGTCTTCCATTTGTAATAAAGTCTAGAGACTTCCATTGTAATAACCCTACAGAAGAAATTTACCACACGAGAAATATTCACACTCGATATAATGCTATAATCAATTTAAAAGTTTATTTAAAAAAAAAATGAAAATAGGGATCTAGATTTTAGAAAGAGAAAATTTAGAGAAATTGCATGAATATTACTTAGTGGATGATGACTAAGAAGAAAAAGGGACCTCCTACATGTAGTCAGGGTGTCGTAAGATGTCGTAATGACTACCGTAGTCAGTTAATCTAAGCCATTAAAAATCTAATCTAAAGGCTTAAACTTGATGACCTGTTACCTTTTGTAAATTTTACGGTATGTATTGTCGTAATGTGTTATAAATTTGTATTTTCTATTAAACTAAATTAATTAAAATATATTATTGTAAAATTACATTTTTATCCTAATACAATAAAATAATTTATTATATTTATTAATGTAATTAAAATATGTAATGTTAAAATTACATATTTACCCTATGATATTAATAAAATTAATAACAAAAAATAAATAAATCAATTTATTAAAAAAAATCAAATTAAACTTTAAAGAAATCAAATTCATTAAAATCTAGTTAATACATGCGTTTTCAATTTCATCTGTTTTTTCCTCCCTGCGACCCATCATCCGTCGCCTGCTAGCCTCCGCCGCTCAGCTTCTGCGCCGGGTTTTTTTTTATCATTTTATTGTATTTATATTAAACAATTTGTAAAATACAGTGTATTTAAAAAATGTTCTGAAATTATATTAAACGCTCTGCCCCTAAGCGTTTCTCTCTCATACTTTATGTAAAACGCGTAGGGGCTGAACGTCATTCCAAAAATAATTATAATTTGCTCCAAAACACGTTGGGGCGAAGCGTCAATGTTGTTTTTTTAATTTACAAACTTATGCATGAAATAAAAAAAAAAAAAAAAAAAGAGAAAAATGTTTTGCCATAGAGCGTTTCTCTTTTGATATTAATAAATCAATTCAGGGAGCATACATGCATGAAATTCCATGCCATGATGATACTAATGATTTGTAGAGAAACGAAGCCTACATGAAATTCCATTATCTTAATATTATTTATTTTTTTATTCGCTAAATTAATACTCTTTTATTTTTTAATAAATGTCTTTCCAAGTTTTAATAACAAATTAAAATTATAATTTCATGTGAACAATACCATTTATTAATGATAACAAATGATTAATTAATTTTGTATAGAAAATTTTATTAATAATAAAGTAACCCAAAATGTAGAGATAATAACATAAAAAAATTAATTTAAGGAAATATTAATTATAGAAAATATATAGATGAAAATGATTTTTGAGGAAATATTAGTGAGAAACAAATCAGGGTAAAAAGAAAATATAAAGAAAAATAAATAAATTGATTGAATAAATTTTTATAAGATTTTATAAAAAAACGTAATAGGTAGAATTTAGCTCAATCAATTTATTTATTTTATTCATAAAATCTTATAAAATTAATTACTCTACAAAATTCTACTTATTACATTTTTTACTTAAGAAGTGTGTTTATTTTAGGGGTAAATACTTGTGAGACGGAGTGAGTCATTCCTTTTTAAATAATTATTTTCTTGACTTTTTTAAAAAATATTTTCTTTTTACCTTTATTCATTTTTCACTAATATTTCTCCAAAAATCATTTGCCACTTTATTATTAATAAAATTTTCTATACAAAATTAACAATTCATTTGTTATCCAATAATAAATGGTATTGCTGGCATGAAATTATAATTTTAATTTGTTATTAAAAACTTTGAAAGACATTTATTAAAAAATAAAGGAGTATTAAATTAGGGAAAAATATTAAATGAAAAAAATATAAAAAAATCATTAAAATGGTAAAAAAAAAAAAAGCATTTAAGATAATGGAATTTCATGTAGGCTTCGTTTCTCTACAAATCATTAGTATTGTGAGGTTTATCTCAAATCTCCTAGACTAGACGAGTGCGACTCGTCTGATACAGATCAGGTAGATTCTACTCTACTACTGTACTCGTCTGTTGGACAGATCAGTCGAGGTACTTAGTTGATAGAAGTCTTCTGAAGGACTCAGCTGTTGGGCGTATCAGCTGGTGGAGTCAGACAAGTTAACTCAGACCAGATCAGATGAGATGGTGTTGCGGTCTAGACAAGACGAGTTGGGAAGACCAGACAAGTAGAGGTCTGACCAGACTAGTTGAGTTCTGTTAGTAGGGTTAATTTTTGGCTAAGTATGGAGTCGTCTTGTCTTGCAAAGACAAGTGAAGGGCAAGGAGGTCAATTCAGATTGAGTCACGCTGAAGGTGTGAGTTTGTTACACGGTTGTAACAGAATCCACGTGGCAACAGAGCACGCTTTCAACACACGCTGCAATCACCTTGAATCCTATAAATACCCCATTACTTGTAATTGTAATTCTTGACGCGTACGAGCATTCGTTTTGAGAGTTGAGAGTTCACGAGTGAAGTGAGGATAAATTCCCTTTCGAGTGATGAGTGTGTAAACATCTCTTGAACTAATCAAATTGAAGTCGTGTGTCCAGTGGATGTAGATCACATTGATCGAACCACTTAAATCGTTCTTGTGCTCTGTTTTCTGTTTTCGTTTATATTTGTGAATTGCCATGCTTTCGTTGGATTGAATATTGGTCGATTATTTTGCTTGTGATTGGAGACGTCCAATCGAAGTTGAATTATCATTGACAATCGTAACAAGTATCATCATGGCATGGAATTTCATGCATGTATGCTCCCAGAATTGATTTATTAATATCAAAAGAGAAACGCTTGAGGGCAAAGCGTTTTTCTCTTCTTTTTTTTTTTTTTCATGCATAAGTTTGTAAATTAAAAAAATAACATTGACGCTGAATTATAATTATTTTTGGAATGACGCTCAGCCCCTACGCGTTTTACATAAAATATGAGAGAGAAACGCGGAGGGGGCAGAGCGTTTTACTATAATTTCAGGATATTTTTTAAATACATCGTATTTTATAAATTGTTCAATATAAATACAATAAACTGATAAAAAACCCTTTAGCGCCGCCTACCAGCCGCCGTCGACTGATTAGAAGTAAAAAAAATCAAACTTTGATAATTAGAAGTCAAAAAATCAAACTTAGAAAAATCACAATCCCCTGAGTATTCAACAACTAGGTAAAACTCCCGCCGTGATCGTCGGCGAACGGGATTAGAAGTTGCGAAGCGGCGGCCGAAAAGTTATGAAAATCATGACGAGGCAACGAGAATGCAGCGACGACGGATGTGGTAGTGGTGCGTGAGCGCATAGTGTTCTTACGACTGCCGCCGTAGATCAGAATGTCACGGAGGGTGCCGCCGTGGGTCCAGTAATGACGACATGATTTGTAGAAGTGACGAGGGTGAGAGAAGTTGTAATTGGGGGAGGATACAAGACGTAACCTAATTTCAATCAATTGAATTAACTTAATTATTTGGTTATTTATTTTTTAAAATAATGTAAATTGTATTAAAGAAGGGGCAATATAGTAAATAACAAAATACAATTTAAAAAATAATATAAATAACTTAAACATGTATAATAGGTAGCAGGTCGTTACGACGTTTATGACGCCACGTGACGCGATTCGACGAAGTGACTATGTAGTCACTTTGTAAAATTTGACTACCGTAAGAATTGCCCGAAGAAGAATTGTAAGAACTAATGAAAGAAATTGTTTATA
Organism: Galeopsis tetrahit; assembly: GCA_963675135.1. Classification (NCBI taxonomy): domain Eukaryota; kingdom Viridiplantae; phylum Streptophyta; class Magnoliopsida; order Lamiales; family Lamiaceae; genus Galeopsis; species Galeopsis tetrahit. The sequence continues at coordinate 33,366,314 of OY776126.1, read as the reverse complement.
AAATGATCGGTAATATACAACAAAAGGAATAGTACAATATTTATACTATACAAGTGAGACTCATCAATTGTTTAAATTTAGAAAGAAGCTTTGGTCTTGTCCAATAATCTCGCATGATTGCTCAATATCATCTTTGACAGCAACTTAATTTGATTATGTGAAGTGCTCCCTTAATTCTCAATCAAATCTTCCAAATGATTCACAACTGTGTATTTCCTTATGTTTGGGCAAGACTTGTGGCATCATGGAGATTTTAATTTTTGCATTCATACTTCACTACGTTGACCACATTTGTGTTTAGACAAGTGCCGGTTGTCTTCTTCGATTTTGTCGGGATCGAGTTTACTTGTGTTCGTTAATACCCTCCTGTAATCTTTATCGGGGATGGAGGCACAGTTTAGAGCGAAAATAACACAATGATGACTTAGACATAGGTTTTGTAAATATATCAGCAATTTGACGAGAAGTGGGAATATATCTAGTGACAAGGCGACCACGGGTAACTTGTTCCCACACAAAATGGTAATCTAACTCAATGTGCTTGCTACGACCATGAAGAACAGGGTTAATAGTCATATATAAGGCACTTGTTATGGAATTGTATTCACTTAGCAATTCCTCACAAATGATAAAAACAAGACAACTAGAAAAGCAAAGAATTGAAACGAATAAAGAACTCAAAGAAAAACACGGGATTTACGTAGTTCGATCAAATGATCTACGTCCACGGAGGATAGAAGACTCTCTTCACTAAATACGAATGAAAGTTACAGATTACAAGTATACACAAAGTTTGATCTCTCTCTCGTAGAATATTCACTAAGTCCTACGAAACGCAATACTCCCATTACTTACAATATATGCACTTGGTGGTGTATTTATAGATGTACAATGCTTTTGATAACTGTCACTAGTCGACTAACTAACTAACAGAAACAATAGAAATAACTAACTCTTAAAACTGGAAATCAGCAGACTTGTCTCAACTGATATGCCTATCAGCTGAGTTGGCTTCAGCAAACTTGTACCCAACTAATCTGATCAGATCAGACGACTTGCATCAGCAGAGTTGTCCTCAACTCATCTCAGATTAGTTGACACCTATATCAGACTACTAAACCTTATCAGCTGAGTACACCCAACTTGTATTGAACTCCAAGATCAGACTACTAGCTACTCTTCTGATAGATAGAATCAGATGACATCTCAATATTGCATTAATCTCAACAACACTAATATTGTCGGGAGTCTGCTTGTGTTCGTTAATATGGAAACCGTGAATCCCTATTTCAAACTTTCACCATAGTTGCTCACTCGACATAAAGCTTGTTGGGCAAGCAGAGAAGCTCTGTCGATGTGGTTTCGTGCAGAGCTTGACACGGATGTGCTCATTGGAGTCGTCGTGACGTCGCAAAAATTAAGGGCGGCGCGACTCCCTGTTGCAGGGCATAGTCGCAGATTTTTCTTTTTCGACAAGATCGCGTACGCAATGGGGTTTTGAGACAGCGGCCGATCGTATGTCGAAGACTGTGACAGTCAATGTCGGCCATGGCGGCCGCCGCCGGATCTTGAAGTCACGTAGGCAGAAACAATGTGGAGCTCCAGATCATGTACACCTGATAATGCTGCATATCTGATCTCATAAGGAGAGATATTTTCTTCTGATTAGATGGTGATTGAGGAGCGGCGATGAGATTATAGACAGCGAAGGCGGTGGAAGAAAAAGTAGGAAAAACGAGATTGTCATAATTAAAGATCCATAAATTTATAAACGACGGTGGAAGATAGAAAGAATGCTAGGGTTTGAAATGAATCTTAGAATTGAATGTCAAATAAAATAAAAAGGGAATTGAGCGAAAATTATGTAACAATCGTAAACAAAAATTGGAAAGGCGCTGACTATATACCCCTCCAGATTTGTTAAGTATACTCCCCCATTCCATTTATTAATTTAATATTCATATAAAATACCTAATTTACCCTTTCATTAAAAATTCATTAGATAGATACACCCTTCAAATTTAAATTAAAGTTTACATTAGCCCTAACCCTAATTTAAGTGCAGCCGCCGCCGTCACGCATCTTCGGCCGCCACAGCCGCCGCACCAGAAATAGTTATAAAAAAAACTTAGTTTAAAAAAAAATATTTTTCGACACTTGTTTGCCGACGAAAAGCACTCATATCGACACTGGTTTGCTGACGAAAAAGCACTCTTGTCGACACTGATTTCCCGACGAAAAGCACTCATGTCGACACTGATTTGCCGACGAAAAGCACTCCTGTCGACACTGGTTTGCCGACGAAAAGCACTCCTGTCGAAAGTTTTTTTTTTTTTAAATATTAAAATTTTCAAAGGAACTGTTGCTGTTGGGGGAGAGAATGAAAAAACAAAAGAAAAAAGAAAAGGATTGGCGGCAGCCGGCGTCGCTGGGGAAGGAGGGGCGGCGACGCCGTGAGAGCAAGGAAGCGACGACGGAGGGAGGGGGCAGCAATATTGGAGAAGCTGTCGAAAAGAGAGAAAAGAAGAAAACAAAAAATTGCAGATGGTGCCATGGTGGGAGTGAAGGAGGAGGGGGCGGCGATTGTGGCCGAGAGAGGGAAGAGGGGCAGCGACGGTGGCCGAGAGAGGGAAGAGGGGCAGCGACGGTGGCCGAGAGAGGGAAGAGGGGCGGCAAAGGTGGTCGTGGGAGGGAGGAGGGGCGGCGAAGGTGGTCGTGGGAAGGGAGGAGGGCAGCGAAAATTTACAGAAGAAGATGAAGAAAAAAAAAAGCAGTACATGGCGGTGACGACGCTGTGTCCGGCGGCGAAGGCGACGGCGGCGCCGAAGACGAAGGTGGCGTTGTCGCCGGCGGCTTGGATGGATGGTGGAGGAGGAGAGGAATTAGGGTTTTAGTTTTTTTGGATTTTAAGAGAATGGGGAAGAAGAAAGGTGGGATTAGGGTTTTAATAGGGGGAGTGCATTTAACATGTCATTTAAGAGAGAGAAGGGTAATTTGGGTAATTTTGAAGGAGTACATCTAACATATATCATTTTAAGGGGGAGTGTATGAATCGGGGGAGTATATTTAACAAAGCTGGAGGGGCATATAGCCAGGGCCATTGGAAATGGATGTAAATTCTAGTGCAACCCAAAGGCCCCAAACAAAGTAAATTACACGGTTTTTTTTTTTTTTTTTGGGCGCGGCTAAAGGCACCCAACCCAAGAATCCTATGAGGACACCCACCAAACTTTTTTTTCAAACAAGAGAGCTTGCAAAATGTCTTATATACCCCCGTGTAAATTAAAAAAAAAGATGAGTACACCCACCGTTGTATTGAACGACAAACTCTTCCCCACCACCTTCCTCACCACCACCACCACCACCACCGCCCCAAAAATCTTCCACCGCCCCCAAAAATCTTCCCCCACCACCACCGAAACATCCAAATTACAAAAGAAAACAACAGAAACAGAGCATCCAAATTACAAAAGAAAACAACAGAAACAGAGGTAAAATGTTCTGAAAAAAAAAAATGAATGTGTTCGAAAAATTTAAGGGAACAGAGGTAAGATGTTCAAAATATTTTACAAAACAAACCCAATATGTTCGAAAAAAAATCCTAAACAATTTAAATTTGTTCGAAAAAAAAAATTGAACATCTTGTTCGAAATTTTTTCCAAAACAAACAAAAAAATGTTCGAAATTTTTTTCAAAACAAGCCCTAGTTGTTCGAAATTTTTTTCAAAACAAACATTATATGTTCGAAAATAATTCAAGAACTTCCAAAACAAACCCTAATTTTCTTAATTTTTTCAAAACCCCCAATCTTACCTGAAAGGAGCGGCGGCGACGGCGTTTCTGGGGGAGGAGGGCGACGGCGACCGCGTCTCAGAGGGGAGGCCGACGGCGGCCGCGTCTCAGAGAGGAGAGCGACGGCGGCCGTGGCAGACGCGGTTTGCGAGACGGAGGAGGGATGCGAGGGTGGCGAACGGCGGCGCTGCGGTGAATGGCGAACGACAGCCGCGTCTCTGAGAGGAGGCGACGGCGGCCGTGGCAGACGCGGTTTGCGAGACGGAGGAGGGATGCGAGGGTGTCGATGGCGAACGGCGGCGAGGGGTTGCCGATGTGGTGGATGGGGAAGAAGGAGAGGGAGAGAGGCGGAGGAAAAAGGGAGGAAGTGGGTGTACTGATTTTTTTGGAATGAAGATAAGAATTAGGGTTTTATGTAGATTAAGGGTATAATGGGAATTTCCACGTGGGTGTCCTCATCCGTTTTATGGGTATCCTCATCGCGTGGGTGTCCTCATAGGATCCTCGGGTGCCTTTAGCCCTGCCCTTTTTTTTTAATTATAATCTACAAAGGCCCACTCAAAACAAAAGCCCACTCCCAAATCAGTTCATTCCAAACCAAAATCTTAACTAGGGTGTGGTTATTTGCACCTCTTGTTAGATACTCGTTCTAAAAAATTTAATATAAAAATTACACAACAAAAGACTATATTACCCTTAACACTAAAATCCTAATTTATATTTTAGTATATCCACTTCAAACCAATTGCAGTCACCACCTCCGTCCAACAACAACACCCAAATCGAGCACCACTCGTTCAATATAAATATGAGACATTTGAATGAAATTCTCACATATAACTCTACACTCTTTTTCGACACTAGTTGATTGTAAAATGACTAGATTTCAAAAAGGAAAGAAAATTCATTAAAAAAAAAATTATTTTGGCAAAAAAATGGTAGAAAACTTTCATGTTTTTCATCAAAATTTGATCAAAATGCACTATAATTTTTTATATTGGTTGATTGAAAATGAAAAAAAAAAGAGAGATTGAGCCATTAACATAGGAAAGAGATTTCGGGCACCTAGGATTCATTATTTATTCCACATATGCAACTTTCAAGGACATACTATAATTGAATCGGGATAACCAGTTTCCCTTATCAGAGAAGATATCGTGTTGGATAGGCGACAATGCTCGGTGCGTATCGTGACCCCTATATATTTGGTTTTTTGTAACGTGTGAGAGATATACAGAAAGAGACGGAAGAATATTGAGAGAGATTAGAATTTTTAGTTGGGGTGTATTTACTAATGGAAAAAGGGTAGTATTGATACTTCGTGGGATGTATATTTACAAATGACCAAATCTGTGGCGGGTGAACTAATGTAGAAGATATATTTAATAAAGCTAAAGGTGCAAATAACGGTATCCCTTCCAAGTTCAAGTTTAGGTTGTATTACACACTAATCAATAAACATGTAGGCTTAATGAAAAAGCAACACTAGCTATGAACATATTTAGTCAAATGTTGAATGGTTTTAAAACGAAGTTAATAATAGTTCAAGTGATTTGAGCAATATAACTCCATTTAGGCTTCAAGTTATTAAAACAATAACACCCAAGGCCATTCTTTATAAGGCCCAGTCTATTAAATCGTCGGCAATACACTTGATTATTAAACATAAAATTTGAAGTGCATTGGAGATTGAGGGTCTTATAATATTATACTCCATTGTCCAAAAGCTAGAAAGCAATAATTGAATATCGTTTTATTTAATATAAATGACAACTAAGATGATTTTCACCATTAAACAACCACGTCGAGCTGTACCCAATTGCATTTTGTATGACTCACCATTACTGTCTTCTTCTTCTTCACCCATATTTAATTTAAATAAACACTAAATTGTTGTCGGTGAGTTACTTCAATTTTATGGCAAGCAGGTTGCGTATTCTACGGGGAAAATTAAATCTGACATTCAACCAATAATCTTTAAATGTAACCAATTAAAATATTGAATTTGAGCAAATATGTTACGTATCATATGAGCTCTCACGTATACGGTATACGTATATCAGTACTGTAGAATAGTGATGGTAAACACGTTTTTAGCTAGTGCCTCGAGTATTGTCTTTGATTAATTTTTAAATAATTGTAAATAAATTTTCAACTTTAAATATTATTTCAATTTAGTCGTCTTCATGGTTCACTTTGTACCTGAATTTAATATTTTGAAATTAAATTGAACAAATAATGTTGTTTCATTAATGAGGTGTCATGTCAGATTCGAACGCAAATTAGGCGGTTAAGAAATTCAAATTGCAACAAATAATTTTTCTAATCAAAATTCAAAAGGACAATGATAGTGGTGACCCTCTCAACAAACATTAGTAATATTTTTTTATTAATTTTGAATTTCATTTTATATATCCTATCAAGAATGAATATGTGCGTATCAATTATACGTTTGAAAATACAAAAAATAAATAATTGCAAAAATGGTTGTATAAAAGCTTGAAAATAATACACTAGCACTAATCAAGCCTTGATTCAACTGAAACACCATTAACGGCCACAATGAAGCTAAGAATCTTCATCCTTCCCCTCCTCCTCCTCCTCGCCGGAACCACCGTCAATGCACAACACAATATCACACATATCCTCGCCGGCCACCCCGACTTCTCCACCTTCAACCACTACCTCACCGTCACCCACCTCGCCGCCGAGATCAATCGCCGCCGCACCATCACCGTCTGCGCCGTCGACAACGCCGCCATGAACGAACTCCTCGACAAAAACTATCCTCTCGACATCCTGAAAAACATTCTCTCCCTCCACGTCTTCGCCGACTACTTCGGCGCCAAAAAGCTCCACGAGATTCCCAAGGGCTCCACCACCACCTCCTCCATCTACCAGGCCACCGGAGAAGCCGCGGGCACCTCCGGCTACGTCAAAATCTCCGATCTAAAAGGGGGAAAAGTCGGATTTACCCCCACCGACAGCGACGGCGACGAGCCTATGGCTACATTCGTCAAATCGATCCAGGAAATGCCCTACATCATCTCCGTAATTCAAATCAGCCACGTCCTGCTCTCGCCGTCGGCCGAAGCCCCAACCTCCGCCCCCTCGGACATTAATTTAATTTCACTATTAGCGAGACAGGGCTGCAAATCCTTCTCCAGTTTGTTAACAGCGCAGGGCGCAGACGATGTATTCACCAATAGCATTAAGGAAGGACTCACCGTCTTCTGCCCATCCGACGACGCCATTAAATCCTTCACGCCGTCGTACAAAAACCTAACCGCCGATGGAAAAACTTCGCTGCTGTTGTACCACGGCGTTTCCGTGTACAAATCGATGGATATGCTCAGATCTGGCAACGGATTTACCGATACTTTAGCCACCGAAGGAGCGAAAAAGTTCAATTTCACGGTGAAAACCGACGGCGACGATGTGAAGATCGTGACTAAACTCAATTCGGCGACGATTACAGGAACATTGATCGATAAAGACCCTGTCGCAGTTTACCAGATCGATGAGGTTTTGCTGCCAACGCAGTTGTTCAAGACAGCGCCGCCGTCTGCCAAATCTAAGTCCGCGGAAGCGAATGCTCCTGGTCCCGCCGGCGACGATGAGGCTCCGGCCGATGAGGGTAATAACGGCTGGAGAATTGGGGGCGGTAGCGGGATTGTGGCACTGAGTGTTAGTTTGATTTTGGCAGTATTATGAGTGTGAGATTTAAAAAAAAAAAAAAATTATTTCTTCTTTTTTTCCAATAAGGAGATTATAGTGTGAAATTCTGCCATAAATTTCTTTTTTAAATTGTAAAAAAAATTGTAATTTTTTTATATGTTTTTGTTTTTTGTTTCAATAATAAGGTTTTATCATTGTAATGCCAATTTTCTTTGAATTGTTTTGGAATCCGAAAATGGTGCATTCGGTGTGTTTCGTACTTTTATTTTGTGTTTACTGTATTCTCATTTACTGTAATTTTTTTCATTAAGGGGCTGTTTGGTTAGGGATTGTGGTGGATGGGATGGGGATGGGGATTTGAAAAATGTGAATGGGGGTAATCCATGAATAGTAATTGAATAAAAATTGTGTTTGGATAGAGATTGAAAAATAGGTGTGGATGAAGAACTTTATGTCAAATCAATAGTGATGTTGTATTATTTTATTATTGTTAGTTAGTAGAGTAATTAGTGTAAGGAAGAAAAATAGGAGAGAGAATAAATGTGTGGAAGAAAAGTAGGAAAGAGAATAAATGTATGGAAGAAAAAGTAGGAGAGAGAATGAGTAATTAATATAAAAATATGATGATGTAATGATATAAAAATAGGTATATAGGTGTATTATAGGAGTGGATGGGTATTTGAATGGGTATTTGGATGGAGAGGGATGGGATGGGGGATGGCCCATCCAAATCCGGATGGGCCAATCCCTAAACAAACACACCCTAAATTACATAAAAAGTATTTCTAGAAATAGACCAGAGGAACATGGACTTCTAACACATATTTGGTGTTGTCCCACTAATATTATATTAGCCCATAAGGAAATTTGTACAATTGATAGTACAATGTTTATTAAATAATTGTAACAATCAAGCTAAATGTTTTACTTAGGATTCGTTGAAGATGGGTATCAACATTATCATTCGAGATGAAGAACGAGAAATTTTATTAAGTTGCACGTTAATTGTTCGAGGTTTGATGGCAGTCGACCAAGGGGGACGTGGGGATAATGAGGCGATGAAGTGGGTGGCAGTGGCACGGTTGGGTTTCTCAAGGGCAGTTATCGCAGTGGCACGGTTGGGTTTCTCAAGGGCAGTTATCGAAATCGATTCAAAGTGTGTTGCGGATGTTATGCAAATGACGGGTAATGTAGATATGGTCCTTGGGGATTTTGTACATCTTTCAAGTTGAGTATGATGAGATGAAGTGTTAATGATATGGCACATGTATTTGTAGGGGGCTCTCGACCGTTCGATAATCCTCGTTATTTTTTTTTTTTTTTGAATTACATTAAATACCCATCCCTTTTTTCCTTTCCCCTCCTTATGACTCGAACCCAGGATTTAAAGTCTAGGTAGTGGTGCTCTAACCACTTGAGCTAATAGCTATCCAACTTCGTCGATAATCCTCGTTATTAAATCGAGACTTTGAAACTCGCGAGTCCTGAATGGCCTCCTCGATGTATGCACCAACGACATTTAATTTGGTTTTGTTTTAAAAAACAATTGTAACTAACAATGGAGGGTTGAAAATGTAATACTCGTACTACTAAATAAAATAATGCATGATAATAACACCCTAACTCGTAATTTATGGAAGTGAGAAAGCATGAAGGTGGAAAAACAGCTGTTGTGGTGTGGACATCAAAAGTGTCGGTGCCAATCAATTAAGTACAATTGTACAAATATGAAGGACTAATACGTCCAGGTAGGATTGACTTCTAACAACTAATTATTTCTTAATCAAAACCCCATCTTACCCCCTTACTCAGAACTACTCTAATATTTTTACATATAAAATTACAAGTATATGATTTATACCAAACATTGATACCAGAGATTATAATTATTGGTAGATTTGTTTGAGAATATATTCAAACAAACAATGTAGTAATATACTTTTATCAAATATACTGATTGATTGGTTTGTGAATAATAATAATAATAAGATAAATTGAGTAGGGCCAAGGAATAACAACTATATGATGCTACTCCATTATTCATGGAATTATATAGAATTCATTATGATACCAATAGTAATAGATTGAAACAAACAAAAAAAATAAAAAATTGGACGATAAGAAATGACCATTTCTCGATTTATGTGTGTCATCCTTGTGCAGGGGTCATGCTAATCTTTTCTGTTTTGTTCCAATTCATAATTTTTTTAACTTCACTCCTTCCCCTTCCTTCTCCATTTTCAATTTAAAAAATCTTGTCATAATCGAACCACCGTTGTTGTGTCCTCACACCACAAATTTGAATTTTTTTAAACACAAAAACGTCATTTTTTTCAAAAAAAAAAGTTCCACATAAAGTGATGTTTTTCGCAAAAAAGTTTCACCAAATGTGCATTTTTTCGATATTTTACCACTAAATGCGCATTTTGAGTTTTTATCAAAAATTCAGATTTTTTTTTTCGATTTTTTCAGTTAAAATCAGCACAAAGTTCTGAGTTTTTGACAAAAACTCAAAAATGCACATTCCATGGATTTTTTTTTTCTGAAATAATGACGAATTTGTAGAATTTTTTTTTCGAAAAAAATGATTTTTTTTTAAACTCAATCAACCAGTGTTAGTTTTTTCATTCGCGATGTTCTTTTATTAATCTGAGATAAGGAGCAATATATTCATTTCAATTACATAATCATGCAACAATATGACTAAATACAAATAAACACTATCCAATAAATAATAAAAACATAAAAATAATTAAATACAAACAAACACTATCCAATACTTCAAAAAAAATTATAAACACCATTTACATATGTGTATCGAAACTTCATTTTTCAACCGTTGTAATCTAAAGCGTATGCATATTTAAATTCTTTTGAATTCCATGGATTGCTTCAAGATTTAATTAATTTTTATTTATTTTTTGGGGTTTTTTTAGAAGGGAGAAAGAATACATAAACTTTTTATTTTTGTTTTTTATGTGTGGGGTGAACTCATCACCAGGGGTAATGGAGTCTTTTATCTTATACTACTACAAAAAAATAAATGGGGTGGGAATAAGAGGGGGAAGCCGTGGCCAAAATTCTTAAGGGCATGTTTGTTTTGGGATGGGAAATCCGGATTTGGGATTTCGAAACTCCACCCCCGTTACAGTTTGGGATTTTGATTCAGGATTTCAAAATCCTACCCTATAAATTCTATAAAAGTCAACCCTATAAATACCTACAAATCCTATATAAATACCTATAAAACCTATAACCATATTCTATAAAGTTAAATCCTACCCTACATAAATCCCAAAACAAACACAAAACATAAAAAGCATTAGGATTTTAAAATCCACTAGATTTTGAAATCCGGATTTCAAAATCCTCAAAATCCCAAAACAAACATGCCCTAAGGGCGCGGCTAAAGGCACCCGGATTTCCTATGAGTACAGCCACAGGAATTTTTTTTTGTCCCAAGAGTGTTGTGAAATGACGTATTTACCCCTCCTGTACTTTTTTAAAAAAACGCCGGATGAGTACACCCACCTCCTATCTAAACGCGGGAATTCGAAGGGTCATCACTTATTCCCAACATTGGGTCCATGTTCGAAAAAAACTTCCCAACATTGGGTCCATGTTCGAAAAAAACTTCCCAACATTGGGTCTATGTTCGAAAAAAACTTCCCAACATTGGGTCCATGTTCGAAAAAAACTTTCGCGAGTTTTACTTGGTCAAATTTTTAACCCAAAATTCTCTGTAACGAACAAATTTTTGAATATTTGACAAATCTTCGAAAAAAACTTCCCAACATTGGGTCCATGTTCGAAAAAAACTTCCGCGAGTTTTACTTGGTCGAATTTTTTACCCAAAAGTCTGTGTAACGAACAAATTTTCGAACATTTGACAAATGTTCGAAAAAAACTTCCCAACATTCGGTCCATGTTCGAAAAAAACTTTCGCGAGTTTTACTTGGTCGAATTTTTTACCCAAAAGTCTATGTAACGAACAAATTTTCGAACATTTGACAAATATTCGAAAAAAACTTCCCAACATTGGGTCCATGTTCGAAAAAAACTTCCCAACATTTGGTCAATGTTCGAAAAACCAGTCCAAAACGCTGCAATCGTGCTAAACCATGCCAATTAGATGTCCATTGATTTATTTTCATCCTAACACATCAAAAATTGATACATTCTACACATAAACATGATTATAACACAAAAAACCAACCTTAATCAACACATGCATGAATTAACCTCAAATTCAAAAAACAAAACCTAAACCCTACAACAATAAAATCAATGTTTTAACAAACAAAAACCGAAATTAAACATGTGTCCTACTCTTCTTCTCAAATATAAGCAAGAAAAACTAACCTTTAACCATTTTTGTAAAATGAAAAAAAAAAACGCGAGCTCCTATTCTCCGAAAAAACGATGGAGTGGGGGAGAACGGTGCTCTCTCTTTCTCTTCTTCGACGTCACAGGTAGTGGGAGTGGGAGTAGGAGTGGTGCGAAAATGGAGTGGGAGTGGGAGTGGTGCGAAAAAACGTTGATGGAGTGGGGGAGAGGTTTGGGGAAGATGGAGGGGTGGGTGTACCAAATGGAGAGAAGGGAGGGAGGGAGGGGGAGAAATGTTAAGGGCATTTTTGAGTTTTCCAGGTGGGTGTGCTCATCCGTTTTGTGTGTGTTCTCATCCCCTGGGTGTACTCATAGGAAATCCGGGTGCCTTTAGCCGCGCCCAATTCTTAAATTCCAATCTGACCTGAGAGCCCAATTATATGGGCCGCCCAACCCACTAAACAAAAGCAAGGCCACGGTTAAATTTCCTCCCTTTTTTTATGTCTTCACACCGTGTTGAGTAGGGGTGTGCACCGGTCCAAAACCGGACCGGACCGGGATCAGAATCTTACCAAAAGGTCGGACCGGAGACCGGATCGGACCGGAAAATTCCGGTCCGGTCTGGGTTTGGACCGGTTGGATCGGAATTGTTTTTTTTTTTTAATTCTTTTTTTAAAATTTATGGAAGCAAGAACAAGATTGATGAATTTGTGTATGAAAATTAAAATGTTTGCTCTTCATTACGTCAATGTGAATGTTATTAATGATCTTTTGACCCTAAAAATAAATTAAATATGTTTGTTAAATTATATATTTGTAAAAAATGTAATAAGATCTCAACACATTTTCACCAATTACTTGGTTTTGAAAAATAATTGAGAGTGCATTAGTAAAAAAATATAAATAAAATAAAATAAAAAATTCCGGTCCAAACCTGTCCGGATCGGAAAATTCCGGTCTTGGACCGGACCGGACCGGAAGACCGGAATCCAAAATTTCCCGGACCGGAAGACCGAAATCCAAAATTTCCCGGACCGGAGACCAGACCGAAATCTAACCGGTCGATCCGGACCGGTTCCGCTCTTTTTTCCGGTCCGATTTATTTTTGAACACTCCTAGTGTTGAGTTCAACCCCCATGAAATATCACAATTATCCTTTCCCATCTATTCACCTTCTCACACACCCAATTTTCCTCCTTTCATTTAAACTTTTTCAATTTTAAACTAGTTGAACATAATTTTATACGAATTACATTAATAAAATTGAGTTTTTTTTTTCAGAACATAAGTGGAAATCGTGAAGTTTTACAACAGTGTCAACCTCGAGTCCTTTTCGATGAATTCTTGACAAAAAAATTAGAAGTTTTTGTAAAAAAACACAAATCTGAGTTTCAGATTTTTTTTTGATTTTTTTGTCAAAAACTCATCAATTTTTTTTTAAAAGATTTATATGGAAGATTTTTTCTAAAAAATTCAGAAATTTCAGCTGAGAACTGTGAAAATTTTCGATGAACCAGAGTTGAGTTTTTAGTTTCGCGATTTTTACAAATATATATATATATATATATATATATATATATATATATATAAAGAATACTTACATATGTGTACTAAAAACTCCAATTTTTAAATCGAAAATGAATCCCTCCACGTTTGTATTCAAGGTCCTTCAAGGTTTCAATTTTTTTTTTGAACTAAATTTCGAAAGAGAGAAGAAAATACATAAAGTTTTTGGGGTGAGTAAACTCAGAATGGGATAGTACATTTTTTTTAATCAAAATTAGAAAAGAAATAAAAAATTGGAATGGGATGAAGACATAATAAAAGAGGGGACATTTAACCGTGGCCCAAAAGCAACCCACTAATTTTTTATTTTTTTATCCTGACCCAAAGGCGTTGACTATATACCCCTCCAGTTTTGTTAAGTATACTCCCCCTATCCATTTATTAATTTAATAATCATGTAAAATATCTAATCTACCCTTATACTAAAATAATCCTACTAAATACACTCTCCTTTCACTTTTCAACCCTAACTGAAGGAGCTACCGTCGCGCCGCCACCTCGAAGCTCCAAAAAATTTAAAAAGAAAAACTTAGAATTTTTTTTTAAAAATACATTTTTCGGCACTGGTTTATCGACGAACAACATTCTCGTCGACACTGGTTTGTCGACGAACAACACTCTCGTCGATACTGGTTTGTCGACGAGAGTGTATACCTTCGACCATAAGTTGTCGAGAAAAGAAAAAAAATGTTAGTGCACAAACGCACAGAAGAGGGAAAAAAAAGAAGAAAAGAGGAAAGCCGCCGTGAAGAAGGAGGGCAGAGACGTTGTCGACATGTCGTGAGTGAGGGAGGAGAGGGCGGCGGCGTCGCCGCAAAGAGAACAGAAAAAAAAACCCTACCTTCGACGGCGGCGCGGGGTGAAGGAGGCTTCGCGGCGGCCGGCGCAGGGCAAGGGGGCGCCGCCGCGCCGTCGCATGAGCAGAAAAGTAAAAAAAAAAATGAAACCTACCTTCGGTGGCGGCGAGGGAGGCGGACGGCACTGGCTGGGAGGCGGCGGCGTTGGGCGGAGCCGGTGTTAGAGGCGGCGGCGCTGAGTTTTAGGGTGAGGAGGAAGAAGTGTTGGTGGGGTGAGGAGGAAGAAGAAAGAAAATTAGGATTTTTTATGATTTAATAGGAGGAGTGCATCTATAAGGGTAGATTAGGTATTTTATAGGGAAGTGTATCCAACGTGTGCCATTTTAGGGGGTATGAAAATCTGGGGGTATATTTAACAAGGCTGGAGGGGTATATAGCCAACTCCAATTTGAACATTAGATAGTCCAGTTGTGCTCGAATTTTTTCTTAGGTCATCCAATTTAATTAATCTTGTCTCATTTTAAATTCATATTTGCAATTTGTTTAAAATTAATATGAAAGTTATTTATTAATTTTAAAAGATATAAAGTAAAGGGTATAAAAAAAATATTCAGTAATAAAGTAGTATAGTAATTAAAATTTAAAGTGAAAAAATTATTTTATTATTAAACTAAAAATTATAAATCTAATTTAAAATGACTATATTTTAAAATGGATCGGAGGGTGTATACTGTATAATATAAGGATTTTAATATGTAGCTCATTTAAGAAAAGAAAAAAGAAAAACTAGAACATAAATTGAGTACAAATATTTTGTATTTTTAGTCCGACAACATAAGAACCAGATTTTGAACTAAATGTCAATAATCTCACAAACTCATATATATGGGCCAGTCTTATATGCAACGGGTTGAACGTGACATTATTTTAAATTAAAACGTAATATTAATTAATGTGTGTAAATTAATACTATAACTAGATAATTTGTGTGTATTGGTTGTGGATTTTGTAGGTTTTTTTTGGACTTTAAAGTTTGGGGATATTCAATTTGAATTTTAAAAAGTCTTTTGAAATTTTGGGATATTCAATACGAATTTTAAAAAGTCTTTAAAATTTTTTAGGTATTCAATAGTTTATGAATTTTAATACTCTATAGATTTTGTTGGATTCTCCCCAAAAAAATATAAATAAATTGCACTATCCAAAATCTCTTCTAAAAACAAGAGATTTCAACGGATTCTCTCAGAGAACTCTCAAACTAAAGATAAAAAGTAGGAATGATAATATTGACCCGACCCGCGGATACCCACCCCACCCGTGAACTTTGGGTCAGGTCAGATTTGCCCCGTATTAAGTATGGATCGGATTTGGGTCCGACACGCGGGTATCCGACCCGCCCGAATTAATATATATATATATATATATATATATATTATATAAAATATTTTACCAATAATATATATATAATATTAATTTTTAAAAAAAACACTTCACATTTAAAAAAAAAAAATCATTTTGCATCAATATTGGAGTTTATGAAAATCTATGTAAATCAATAAAAAAATATATTCCACAATCCTGTCAAGTCTATGAAAATCCATATAAATCAATAAAAAAAGTCAGTCAAACTCTACATGAACTCTATGAATTTTATAAATCCACGTACTTTTTAAAGTCCAAAAAAATTCAATAGAATCTCAATTGAATACATCCTCCTAAATTTATTTTAAATTTATTAAGAGCTATGGAGAACTGAGATTTTCTCATCTTTAAAATGTTAAGGGCTGATCTCATTTGGAGAGCTGCCTAGCTCTGAAATATTCTCATAAGAATATTAATTATTTAGAATTTTTCACTAATAAATATATTTGAGAGTTGAAATTAATTAATTATTTGAGAGATATCTTCTTAAGTTGAAGAATCGTGCGCTAAGCACTCAAGAATTCTCGGCACGTCCTGCTGGGACCTAAGAAGACCTCCGTATTATTAGGAATTCAGGTATATATGCATAGAGGTTACAATCTCTCATGGTGAGTTATATTTTACATACATAATAATTTTTACTGAGATTTGAGTTCTTGAGAGTACGAGAGAGAAATAAAAAAGATATTATCAAGTTCGTCATCTAACTTGAGCGTCGGAGGCCCGTCTTCGGGAACATCCCCGACGGGTTGATTGTAGGTTTGTTGCTGACAAGAGGTTGGATTTTGTGTTATGCGAGGGCATTTCGAGGAACTTTTACGGGTACTTTCATTAAAATAATTACATTTTAATTATTATAAAAATATAAATTTTGTTGTCTTTATCAACTGGCGCCATCTGTGGGAAATTAAGAGTTGAGGCGTGAGAACTGTTTTCAAGATTGCTAGTATGTCCTAGAGTACTTATTTAATTTATATATATGCACAAGCGCTTAGTAATGAGGATTGTGTTCATGATTAATTTTCGTTTTTGAGATTAGCGCTATTTTTTTTTCTTCATATTAAGGTGTGCTGGTTAAATTATGAAATTAAATTTCTGAGTGATTAATGTTAGTGCAATTGTCTTTTGAAATTATTAAATGCTGAAAGTGTTAATTGAAATGTATAGTCAATGGAGAATAGAACTGGGAGAGAACTGGATCCTGATTTTCAAAGGGAAGCTGTCACACCCACAAGACCTAGTGCTCCTTCGAATACGGCAGGAGCGGGGGGAAGTGGAGGTCAGCGTCCACTTCAGGGTGGAGAATCCACTGTTACTCTAACTTCTGATCAACTTAGAGACATTGTGGCTCAAGCTGTGAGTCGTGCTCTTATGGGAGCAGGAGTGTCCCCGGGAACTCCTCCTGCTCACCCAACACCAGAAATTAGAACTGCTCAGATCAGAGTTGGTAAACGTCCTGTTAATCCTGTATCACCTAATCTAGGAACCTCCGAAAGCAGGCCTGTCCCTACTGAGGTAGACAACTCTGGGGATGAAGAATCCAGTGCAGCTACAGAAATTCAAACTGTGAGAAGGGAAGTGGAGAGAATGAAATAACAATATGGAAGTTTGGAAAATTCATCTTTGAAACCGTTGGGATCTCCTTTCACAGATGAAATTCTAAATGACCCTTTGCCTCATGGCTTTAAGGCTTTAACTTTTGAATATGATGGAAGAGCAGATCCATAAGAACATTTACTGAGATTTGAGAACGGGGCTCTCTTACACCAATACTCAAGACGGTGTAAAATGTCGTGTTTTTCTTACGACTTTGACAAAATCAGCGCAACAATGGTTTAGTCAGCTTCCAGCAAAATCCATACATTCATTCAAAGAGTTTATCTCTCTTTTCTTGCATCAATTTGCTAGCGCCAGACGCCTAGTAAAAACTCCACTTACACTTCTGGGAATTAAGCAAAGATCTGGCGAGAGCTTGAGGAAATATTTATCTAGGTTCAATACCTCAGCTTTAGAGGTTCCGACTGCTTCAGATGATGTAAAAATTAATGCCCTGGCCCAAGGATTGAGAGATGAGGATTTCTTTAGATCTCTAGCAAAGCGCCCACGCAAAACGTTTGATGAATTGCTAGAAAGAGCTGACAAGTATATAAATTTGGAAGAGGTTAGAGAGGTGAAAAAGGATGAAGGAAAGAGCTCGGGTAGAAGGGAGTTCGAGAAAAAGAGTGGAGATTCTACCGGAAAAGAATCAAGAGCTAAATTTGGATGGTCAGGTCATGACCGTTATACCCCCCTAACAAGAGAGTTATGTGAGCTCTTGCTTGTTGCCACAGAGATACCAGATTTTAGATATCCTCCATCCGCTAAAATACGACCTCGCCATCCAAAGTCAGACTTATATTGTAGGTTCCATAATGATTATGGACATGATACTAATAATTGTTACACGTTAAGAGGTGTTATTGAGAGGTTAATTCAAGAAGGACATCTGAAAGAGTTTGTCAGAAGAGATAGAGAACGAGGTTATAAGAGAAAGGAGGATGCCGAACGTGGAAAGGAATCGAAGGGATCTCCGAAAAAAGAGGTTTCTAATAAAAAAAAAAGGGTTTCATTCAAATGATCGTAGGAGGACCGTCAGATGGAGATTCACATCGAGCGAGGAAGGCTTCAGCCAGAGCTGCTAAGGCATGGTCAGAAAGAGAAAAACAAGAGGTCGGAGAACTGAGTGATTCTCCTGTTATTTGTTTTGGACCAAGGGATGAGGGAACAATATTAAAGCTTCATAATGATGCTTTGGTCATTACAGCAGAAATTAGAGGTTATGATGTTGCTAGAATTTTTGTTGATACGGGAAGTTTTGTTGATATTATGTTCAAATGTTGCTTTGATAAGATGGATTTAAATGTGGAACTTAAGACTGTAGATACAATGTTATTCAGTTTCACGGGAGGACCTGTTCAACCATTGGGAGAGGTTGCACTTTAGGTTCAAATGGGGGATTATCCTCTACAACGGGTTCGAATGGTTAAGTTCTTGATAGTAGATGCTCCATCTTCTTATAACGTGATATTGGGCAGACCCTCACTTAATTTGTTTCAGGCAGTAGTATCAACTTTTCATATGAAGGTTAAATTTCCGGTAGGAGAAGGAGTAGGTGAGGTCACGGGAAGTCAGAGTTGTGCTAAACGCTGTTATGTGGAGACGGTGAAAGAGGCTAGTCGCTCATGGTTTAGAGAGCTGGGAAGAGTTGATGATCCCATTGGCAAGAAGCTCAAAGATGTTGAGATGATGGAGGAGGAGCCTCAAGTGCATGTAAGACCAGAAGAAGAGCTTATGCCAGTAGAGCTTTTCGAGGGAAGAAGTGGTTATACCACTAAAATTGGAACTCAGATGTCAGCTGACGTTTCAGAGGAGATTGTTAGATGTTTGAGAGCTAATGCAGATTTGTTCGCATTTAAACCTAAGGATTTGGTGGGTATAGATCCAAAAGTGGCTTTACATCGTTTGAATGTTGATCCGGAGGTGAAGCCTAACAAGCAAAAACTAAGAGCATTTGGTCCTGAAAAAGATAAAGTTATCAAGGAGGAGGTGACGAAGCTCTTGGAGGCAGGTCATGTAATTGAAGTGCAATTTCCCGAGTGGCTTTCAAATGCAGTGATGGTGAAGAAGGGAAATGGATCATGGCGTATGTGTATGGATTTTAGAGATCTGAACAGGGCTTGTCCGAAGGATTACTACCCGTTACCGAGAATTGATCAACTTGTAGATTCGACTTCTGGATGTGAGCTCTTATCGATGATGGATGCATATCAGGGCTATCATCAAATCTTTCTTACGCCGAAGGATGTGAAGAGAGCTTATTTTTTGGTTGCATGTGGAACATTTGGGTATGTGAAGATGCCTTTTGGACTTAAGAATGCTGGGGCGACTTATCAGCGAATGGTAGATTTGATATTCAAGAATCAAATTGGGAGAAATATGGAAGTTTATGTGGATTATATGCTTGTAAAGAGCAACAAAGAACAAAACCACATTTCAGATCTTAATGAAGCCTTGTCAGTAATAAGAGCTTATAAAATTAAACTAAATCCTGAAAAGTGTGCTTTTGGGGTCAAATCAGTGAAATTCCTTGGATTCATGGTGACTCCGAAAGGGATTGAGGTGAATAAGGCGAAAGTAAAAGCAGTATTGGAAATGAGGGCACCTCAGAATATAAAGGAGGTACAAAGGTTGAATGGGCGGATAGCAGCGCTTAATAGATTTATCTCTAGATTTGGTGAAAAAAGTTTTCCCTTTTTTAAGATCTTGAGAAAGGGTGGAAGATTTGATTGGAATGATGATTGTCAAAGAGCGTTTGAAGAGCTTAAAGTACATCTAGCAGATCTGCCATTGCTCAATAAACATGTTATAGGGGAAACCCTTTACTTATATTTTTCAGTTGGCGAGCAAGCTCTTAGTTCGGTTTTGATCATAGAGGAGGGGTCTGTTCAAAAGATAATTTACTATGTAAGCAAGATGATTCAAGGACCCGAAATGCGATATTCAGAGTTAGAAAAGTCAGCATTGGCAGTAATGGCTATAGTAAGAAGATTCAAGCCCTATTTCTTATCTCACAAGGTAGTTGTTCGTACCAATATCCCGTTGAAACAAACTCTTAATCGGCCAGATTTGTCTGGTCGCATGGTTAAGTGGGCTGTCGAGTTAGGAGAATATGATGTGGATTTTGAGCTGATGGCAGCTATTAAAGCTCAAGCACTAGTAGATTTCATTCAAGAAACCACGAGGGCATCAGAGTTGAAGAGTTGGCTAGCTTTTGTGGATGGGTCTTCTTCTATGAATGGTAGTGGAGCTGGCATTATAATTGTGACGTCTGTTGGAGAGGAGCTCCAATTTGAAATTGCGTTCGAATTTAGAGCTTCAAATAATGAAGCTGAATATGAAGCTCTTATCAGGGGATTGCAAATGTTGTATGAACTTGGGGCCTAGAAAGCACAAGTCCATTCAGATTCTCAGCTTGTAACGCAGCAGGTTGTGGAATTTCTTTATGGTCATTAATATTATGGCTGGAATTTTTTCAGTTGTATTAATTTTTAAATATATTCAGGTATTAGGAGTGTATGAAGTGAAAGATGAAAAGATGAGAAAATATGATATGCAGGTTGAGGAGCTAAAGAAAAAATTTGTGGAATTACGAATTGAGCAAATTCCAAGATCTGAAAATGGTAAAGCAAATTATCTTGTTAAGCTTGCTAGTTCAACCGAAAAAGGAGTTATGCCAGGAACGATCACGTTTCTAACAACGCATGACAGGGCGACAATGGTGGAGGCGGGAGCAATAGAAAATGAGGAAGATTGGAGAGCTCCTATCATCCATTTCCTCAGGACGGGTCAACGTTTGGAGGGATCTGAAATTTACAAGAAAACAACTTATTCCAAATATTGCCTTATGGGAGGCTATTTGTATAAGAGATCTTTCACTCATCCTTATCTAAGGTGTTTGTCAAGAGCTGAAGGAAATTATGTGTTAAGGGAAGTTCACGAAGGTTGTTGTGCAAATCATGCTGGTTTTAAGGATATGGTAAGAAAATTGTTAAGAGCTGGGTATTACTGGATTACTATGATGGCTAATGCTCGAGAAATGGTTAAAAAATATGCAAAATATCAGGTGCATGGACCATTAATTCACGTCCCAACAGAAGAGTTGGGAGTAATGTATTCGCCATGTCCTTTTGATAAATGGGGAATTGACATTGTGGGTAAGCTCCCAACAGCTCCCGGAGGCAAAGTTTTCTTAATTGTGGCGGTTGATTATTTTACTAAATGGGTGGAAGCAGAAGCTGTGACCAGAATTGATGAGCAACATATCATAGCTTTTTTTTTTGGAAGAATATTTGTTGTCGGTTTGGAATTCCCCGAATTCTAGTTTCTGGTAATGGAACTCAGTTTTTTGGGTCTAAGGTGCAAAATTGGTGTCTGAAAATGAAGATTAAACAGAGGTTCACATCTGTAGCACACCCTCAAGATAATGGTCGGGTTGAGGTTACAAACAGAATTATTGTTAATGGAATTAAAACCCGACTTGATAAGGTAAGAGGAAAATCGGTCGAAGAGCTGGATTCAGTGCTTTGGGCATATCGAACGAGTCCTAGAACTGCTACTGGATAAACGCCTTTTAACCTAGTATACGGCTCGACAACGGTCATTCCAGTAGAGATTGGCATGGAAACTCATAGAATTTTGAATTACGAGGAAAATCAAAACCTAGGTTTGCTCAGGGAGAATCTAGATATGGTCGAGGAAGAAAGAGAAATAGCTAGGTTTAGAGCAGATAAGTATAAGGCACAAATGAGAGCTGTGTATAATAAAAGAGTAAAGGTGAGGAAATTTGTTAGAGGTGATTTGGTGTTGAGAAGAGTTGATGCCTTGAAAGGTACTAGAAAATTGGAGCCTAATTGGGAAGGACCTTATGTAGTGACCAGGGTACTGGGAGGAGGTGCTTACGAGTTGAGTGATCAAGAGGGTCGTAAAGCTCCACGTCCTTGGAATATTAGCAAATTGAAGAAGTATTTTGTCTGAATATCTTAAGGAAATCTGATGTAATTTCCTTTTTTGTAAGTCTCTGAATATCAACTTTTAAAGACCTGGTATGGTGTTTCCTTAATGCATTCAATGAAAATGGAGTTCTGGCTCCTATTTTATGTCTTGTTATTGATTAGATTTTTGAGTGAAACTTGAATTGATGAAATGCTAACATTAATTAGTTTAGTCCTCTTTTAGTTCTTTGTATTGAAATGACTACTTGTTGATGATTGAAGACTCAGTTCTCAGGCCGTGTGTCTCATAATTGAATTTGAGGGGGGAATGGAAGTATGTATTCATTTGTATTATTATGTCATTTAATTATCCTAAATTTTTAAGCCTTGCATCCAAGAGCTGAAAATAAGATAAAATATTATAATGAGAATATCTTGCAAAAAGAACTACGGAGTATTAAAGTCGGAATAGGAGAGAGTTCTTACAAAATGAGGTTACAATTGATTGGATAAATAATAAGGACATTTTAAGAGGTGTCTTCATCATGGATGCCTTTTGGAGCTTGTGTATTTGTTTCGGAGAGGAGATCAGTAGTAGATATTGGATTCTGATCATTGGAGAGAATGGTGTCTTCTTATGTATTGATATCATACCAGATTTCTTCAGCAGGCGAAAGCTCGGGATCTTCAAATTCCCTTGAGGAGATATGGAGAGAAGCTTTATGCATCACTGGAAGCCACCAAAGATGTTCTGCATCTTGTGTTTCATCACCATTGAAGGCCGGAGAGGCTTTCAGATCTTTGACAGTTAACCGAGGGGAGAACTCGCCTGCAAAGCCTTTCTCTTGTGCCTGCTTCATAGCAATTGTGAAGCCATGGCCTACAAAGTGACTGACGTGTGGAACCATGTTTTTTAAGTAAAGCCTACTGGAGTGATAGGCTTCAATCAAACCTTCTTGTAGCTCTCTTAAGAAAAGCTGTCAGGATACTGTTCTTAGTAGACGTTGACGACATAACTTAATCCCTTCAACAAGACCTTCATTGAAGATAGTTTTGTTTTTGATTTCCAGCTCCTTTAGGTGAGATTCTTGAGCAAGCCTCTGTTGTTCAGAGCTCTTAAGAGCTTTTTTCGTTTGGTTGATTTCATCTCGCAACTCTTGCTTTTCTCGTTTTAGATTTTCATTTAGGACAGAGAGTTTGCTTATGTTTTCCGCAGTTTTTATTTTTTCCAGCTCTTGAGTAGCTAGTGAATCTTGTAGCTCTTTGGTGCTGCTTGGGCTCATGATGTTTGATAAACGGTTGTAGTAAGCCAAGAATTGAGAGAAATTGAGTTAATTTTAGAGAATGCACGCACGCATCAAAGTATATTGACTACAGTTGGGTAAAATGTATTAATACCTTTACCAAGTGTGAAGCGGCACCATACTCGATTTGCTCAGGAGTATGTTCAAAAAAGATTAGACCATCATCGGAGGTTTCTATAGCCTTGACAAATTATAAGCTCTCTTCTTTGCCTAGATGTGTAAAACCTTTGGGCAACTCCACCATGAGTTTATCATGGGGGCAAAGTCTTACCTCACCCACCTTTTCTTTACCTCTATTGACAGTTGAAATTGACTTGCTTAATTTTGAGGTTTTGTTCTTCTTCGGGGATTTTTGCGACGCTCCCTCAGTTGGGCGTTTGCTTAGACTTCGATCAAAGCACGAAATATTTTTTTCCTTTGACCTGCTCTTAATTGCAATCCCTGAGGAGAGCTGAGAAGCATCAGATGGTGGGGCGATTTCAGCAGTAGGAGTAGCAGATGTGCTTTAGAGCCTTAGTCATATGCTTAGCAGTGGCATCTAAGTCAATTATCAGTTCTGAGGCCCAGTTCATCTCTGTAAGAGAGGATAAGAAAATAGAGTGTTTGTAAATGTTAGTAAACAGAAATATCAGATTGGATTTTGTAGACAGTAAGAAAGGTAAAAATTAATGATAAATATGTGTAAAAGAGGTGCGTCGACCTTGGGAAGTCTCTTCTGGATCGACTGGACAAAATCCAAAGTATTTGAGCACTTCTTCATTTCGAAGAATATTCAAAGTATTGAAGGGAAGATTTTGTTGGTTCACTCGAAAATTTAATATATTGATGAGTTTCTGATCAACTGACGGAATTAATTTATAAGAGGGTCGTGAAGTGTGAGGGTTTTCATAGACCCATCTTTTGCATGAGAGGCCCCACTTACCAGATTTTGGAGTGAATATAAACCAGCGTCTTTCCCATTTCTCATCTACACTAGGAGGTTTAATGATAAAATGGGCAATGCTTTTAGGAATAGAGGAGACGTAGAAGAATCCTTTCGATTTTTTCACATCATAACAAGCTCTGAATGATTGGGCAGTAGGATTGCCTCCATTGCCTTTTAAAATTAAATAAAAAAGAAGGATAATTCGAATGGAAGATAGGGTGAATTGGTTGGTGGGAATTTCAAAAGATTTGGAGACATTTATAAGGAATGGATGCAAGGGAAACCTGATACCAGCATCTATATGAGAGGCCCAAAAAGCTAATGAGGGATATTCTAAGTGGTCAGGCCCCTCGTCAGCTCTCAGAAGATCAACTAGGAAGTCTGGACAGGGGGATAGGAACTCTCTCAATTCTACTAAATTTTTCTTAGTCATTTCAGTTGATTTAGCAACCAGATCCCAGTCCTCCCTATCCTCCTCAGTAGATAGGGCCGATGATTTAAGTGTTGGGTGGACGACGAGGTCGTTTTAGATGTAGGAGCGATAGTTAAGGGATTGTTTATGGGAGTTCTGCTCACGTCGGTATAGTCGGACATAAGCAGCTCTGAAGGAGTCATGCATATGCTTCCATCTCTAAAAGAGTATGTGCCCTCTGAATTCATGTTTTCGGAACTCTTGGAGACGGAGCTTTAAAAAATGTCATGAGAATGAGAGGGAGAAGAGAGACTCATTAGGAATTGGTGTGTGTATATATATATATATATATAAGTGTATATGCGTGTGTGGGTTTATGGCTTTATAAGGGAAGAGTGAATAAGATGAATGTGTAGAAAAAGAAAGCAGGATACCTGGTAAACTGAGATGATTGCCGGAAAAGTATTACTTGGCCAGAGAGTTGTAGAAATTAGAGAGACAAACTTTGTTTGGAGAAGGTAAAAAGATGAATATGAATAGTGCTCATAAAAATTTCACTCTTTATAGTTGTATGAATAAAGAAGCCAGCTGGAGAGTGCTTTTATTTTTCAGTCTTCGAGATGGTTTGCGTGTATGAAGGAGATAAATTGACATATGCCTTTTAGAATGTCAGAGATTTGAAAGACTATTACTCTTCCCAATACATTTATGATGGACGTAGGCTAATAATGACTTTATGGGAACATGCTAGGTTATTGTTTGGGGAAATGGTATTAGTTGCAAATTATGCACGCTATTCCTTTCTAATGAAATTTAAAAATAAAATATATATATTTATACAACTTAAATTATTTATTCTAATTCAGATTTTATCACACGTATGATCATTTTTGTCAGGCTTTTCTATTTGTGAGTTAAAATATTGCGTATAGGAGTAGAGAATATATCATATAAATTAGCTCTGAGTGAAGTTAATTCTACTAAACTCAGAGCTATTTTTTGGGGGAGTAGTTGATAAGAAATATATCAACTAAATTTATTTTAAATTTATTAAGAGTTATGGAGAACTGAGATTTTCTTATCTTTGGAATGTTAAGGGCTGATCTCATTTGGACAGTTGCCTAGCTCTGGAATGGAGAAAAAATCATTTTACGTCCTGTAACTTAGGCCTAATCCAATTTATATCCTTTAAGTTTTCACTTTTTCGATTTACGTCCTTTTTGGTCCAATTTACGTCATTTTCGCCGGAAAATTTTCAAACTCACCGGAACGTGAGGAATAAATTGGGATACCGGCCAAATAGTCCAATTTACGTCCTTTAAGTTTGAATTTTTTTAAATTTTAATAAATAATTTTTCTAAAAATATCTTAAAAATTTTTAAAATATTATTAAAAATCCGAAAACATCATTAAAATTAAAAAATATAAAATGTGTAAAATAAAATTCCAAATATCTTATTTAATTTTTTAAAAATCTCATTAAAAATTATAAAATGTGTAAAATAAAATTCCAAATATCTTATTTAATTTTTTAAAAACCTCATTAAAAATTATAAAATGTGTAAAATAAAAATAAAAAATTTTACAATTGAAAAAATAAATAAAAAATCTTATTAAAAATTAGAAATTTTACAATTCAAAAATCTTATTAAAAATTCTAAAAATTTCATTATAAATTCTAAAAATCTCTTTAATTTTTAAAAAATGTGTAGATTAAATAATAAAAATTCTAAAAACCCAATAATAATAATAATAAAAATCAGACTTGATTCGAACTCATACGCCATTAAAGTTTTTCTTGAACTCCTAATTTTTTTTGGATTCCACACCTTGATTTATTGTAGAACCGTGTCAAATTCATTTTAATAAGGTTTTTAGAATTGTATAATTTTTTATTTTATTTTAAAATTTTTAATTTATAGATTTTTTTTATTTAGAATTTTATGTTTTTATGAGATTTTTAGAAATTTTTTATTTTTAGTTTACAAATTTTTAAAATTTTTAGAATTGTAGATTTTTTAATTTTTTTTAAGAATTTTTTATTTTTATTTTACACCGTTTATAAATTTTAATGATATTTTTTATTTTTTTCAGAATTTTTAATTATTAATTTCTAATTTTCAAACTTAAAGGACATAAATTGGACTATTTGACCGGAATTCCAATTTTCCGGCGAAAAGGACATAAATTGGACCTAAAAGGACATAAATTGGACACCCTAGGACGTAAATTGAAAAAGTGAAAACTTAAAGGATATAAACTGGATTAAGCCTAAGTTACAGGACGTAAAATGAAATTTTCTCCTCTGGAATGTTCTCATAAGAATATTAATTATTTAGGATTTTTCACTAATAAATATATTTGAGAGTTGAAATTAATTAATTATTTGAGAGATATCTTCTTAAGTTGAAGAATCGTGCGCTAAGCACTCCAGAATTCTCGGCACGTCCTGCTGGGACCTAAGAAGACCTCCGTATAATTAGGAATTCAGGTATATATGCATAGAGGTTACAATCTCTCATGGTGAGTTATATTTTACATACATAATAATTTTTACTAAGATTTGAGTTCTTGAGAGTACGAGAGAGAAATAAAAAAGATATTATCAAGTTCGTCATCTAACTTGAGCGTCGGAGGCCCGTCTTTGGGAACATCCCCGACGGGTTGATTACAGGTTTGCTGCTGACAAGAGGTTGGATTTTGTGTTATGCGAGGGCATTTCGAGGAACTTTTACGGGTACTTTCATTAAAATAATTGCATTTTAATTATTATAAAAATATAAATTTTGTTGTTTTTATCAATTTGAATCTATCTAACCATTGTAGAGAGAGAGAGAAATCTCTCTAGTTTCTTTCCGACGCCTCATGCGTAAAGCCTATGCTACCGCGTGCCATCACCATTGTCGCGAGTCGGTCATCTCCGTCGCACCTTAGTGTGTCTCCCTAGACCCCCAGCTGATCGGGTCTGCTAATTTTGGTGTTATTGCCCTCGCCCTTCGTGTGCCCATTGCCGTTTTTTTCGCCACACTCACCGACGAAGCCTCACCGGCAAGAGTGCACTCTCCTCCGTCGCGTTGTGACTACACACTCTTTCTCTTTTTTTTCCTTATTTCAAAAGTTGTTTTGTACGAGAATTTGGCTCACAGTTTCTCTCTCTAGCTTCTTCCCCCAAATCCGAAGAGCTTGCAATTGAGCAAGTGTGATAGTTCCCCAATTGGAGTTGATAGGGTATTTGTCAAAACCGAACTCTCTCTAACACTTTTGTTGAATCTTCTCGACAATTTGGGCGCAACAAGAGTTAGTTTGTTTTTGAACTTTTTCCACAGTTCC
This sequence comes from Galeopsis tetrahit, assembly GCA_963675135.1. Taxonomy (NCBI): domain Eukaryota; kingdom Viridiplantae; phylum Streptophyta; class Magnoliopsida; order Lamiales; family Lamiaceae; genus Galeopsis; species Galeopsis tetrahit. The sequence continues at coordinate 33,338,232 of OY776126.1, read as the reverse complement.
AGAACTCGAAGCAGAGCTTGGCATTGATTCATGTATTACCTAACACCAAAATACACAACCGCAAGTGTACGGTGTATATTGTAGCGTGATAAGTACAAGGTTGATCCCACACGGAGGTGTAGTGTAAAGCGTATTTTGTTGATTGAATTCTAAATAGATGTGATCGATAAGTTTGAATGATATATTACCCTAAAATTGCCTATCAAGTGTCACGAATAAATAATAAAAGAGTAATAAGAAGAATCGATCAAGTATCATGCAATTCACGAAAACGAAGAGAATACGAATAAAACTTCAAATGAGAGAAGGTAGGTTCCAAGGCAAATGCAATACAAATGAATCCATCTATGATTAACAATCTACTCAAGTGGTGTTGTGCTTTTTCTATAAGATTGATCACAAAATAATGAGTTAAAAGTCTTCTCAATCTAATTAACCCTAGAGAAATACAATCCAATTTAGTATCTCTACCTAAATTGTATCATAAAACTCAATTAAGCCCCTAAGATCATCACACATCCTCCTAATCATTGATCATCTCTCGATCTCAAAATAAAATTTGGTCGAATACTTGCAATCAATTAATCAAAAGATTTCTCAATCCAATTTCAATTAACTAAGATTAACACAACACTATTGTACACTAATGACATGTTTGGAAGTGAAAATCAAGTATTCAAATAGAAGTAAGCCACACAAACACCAATTAAGCAAAATATCAATTCATAAACTTCATCAAAAGTATTTACAAGACCCTAGAACCAAAAGTGTTCTAGCCAACAATCAACATAATTAAATTAACACAAACTAATGATCAAAGCAATTAAAAAAAAAAAGAGAAAGCTTAGTATAATGGATGATGGATAATGAAATTCCAAAGTTATTGGTTGCCTCCTTGCTTGATTTGGTAAAGAATTGAAGAAGTTGATGGTGATTACCTCCAAATGTGTGTTTATATGTGTAGAATTCTAGTGGAAGGGGTAATGTGTTTGAATTTCAAAACAAGGGGTATTTATAGCGTTGGGGTAGGGTTTGGGTGTAAGAATTGCAATTAAGTCCCTCAAAAATGGAGAAAACTCATTAAAACCCCCGAAAATAGAAGTGGCTCGGCTGAGCTGGGTGACTCAGCCGAGTTGGGACAGGGTAGTGTGGTCGAACTCGGCCGGTTCTGAGCACTCAACCGAGAAAATTTCCTCTTCTGCTCGGTCGAGTTGCTGCTCATACATGTTGCAGGTCATGGCTCGTGCTCGGCCGATTTGTACATTCGGCTGAAAAACAAAATTTTCGTCTGCTCGGCCGAGTTGCAGGTAGGAGTGTTAAAAAAAAATCGGACCGGAAAAAAGACCGGAACCGGACCGACCGGTTAGATTCCGGTCCGGTCTCCGGTCCGGGAAATTTTGGATTCCAGTCTTCCGGTCCGGTCCGGACCGGTTTGGACTGGAATTTTTTTTTGTTTAATTTTTTTTATATTTTTTTACTAATGCACTCTCAATTATTTTTCAAAACCAAGTAATGTGTTGAGATCTTATTACATTTTTACAAATATATAATTTAACAAACATATTTAATTTATTTTTAGGGTCAAAAGATCATTAATAACAATGTAAATAAAATTCACATTGACGTAATGAAGAGCAAACACTTTAATTTTCATACACAAATTCATCAATCTTGTTCTTGCTTCCATAAATTTAAAAAAAAAAATTTTAAAAAAAAAAAAACAATTCCGGTCCAACCGGTCCAAACCTGGACCGGACCGGAATTTTTCGGTCCGGTCTGGACCGGATAGATTCCGGTCCGGTCTCCGGTCCGACCTTTTAGTAAGATTCCGGTCCCGGTCCAAACCGGTCCCGGTCCAGTCCGGTCCGGTTTTGGACCGATGCACACCCCTAGTTGCAGGTCTTCACTTGTGCTCGGCCGGATCTGTGCAACTCGGCCGAGTGAAAGAAAAAACGTGTAAATTCCACCTGAATCAGGCATAGAGAGAGCCACTAACACGTGAGGGATTGAGGTAACTCAATCCCACCGAGGGGAATGATATTTTTATGTTGGAATGCACGAGGTCTGTGTAGTACCCGTGCATTCAACCGATTATATAGGTTAGTTTTCCAGACTGGGCCTACTCTCTTGTTTGTTTGTCCAACCGGTCCAAACCCGGACCGGATAGATTCCGGTCCGGTCTCCGGTCCGACCTTTTAGTAAGATTCCGGTCCCGGTCCAAACCGGTCCCGGTCCAGTCCGGTCCGGTTTTGGACCGGTGCACACCCCTAGTTGCAGGTCTTCACTTGTGCTCGGCCGGATCTGTGCAACTCGGCCGAGTGAAAGAAAAAACGTGTAAATTCCACCTGAATCAGGCATAGAGAGAGCCACTAACACGTGAGGGATTGAGGTAACTCAATCCCACCGAGGGGAATGATATTTTTATGTTGGAATGCACGAGGTCTGTGTAGTACCCGTGCATTCAACCGATTATATAGGTTAGTTTTCCAGACTGGGCCTACTCTCTTGTTTGTTTGTGAAGCTAAATTCTCCTCTCATTTTGCCCATGTTCTAAAAATTAAGCTTGGTTTTAGTAGTTGTTTCTGTGTTAATGCAAATGGTCTTTCTAGTGGTTTAGTTTTGTTCTGGAATGCATATGATATTAATATTTTGTCTTTCTCGAGTAGTCACGTTTATTGTGTGATCAAATCTGATATTGTTTCTTGGAGATTTACTGGATTTTATGGTAATCCATCTGTCTCTTTAAGGAGTGTTTCATGACAATTGTTAAAAAGATTAAAAACATACTCAAATGGATTGCCTAGTGCTTGGCTTGTGGGGGACGATTTCAACGAAATATTACTCCATTATGAAAAAATTGGAGGATTACAAAAACCGTATGAACGCCTATCTCAATTTCAGAATGCTTTAGATTATTAATAATCCTACATCCTTGCGTACTTATGGTCCTAAATTTACTTGGTATAATAAAATGAATATCATGGATTTGATTAAGGAAAAACTGGATCGTTTTGTGGCTAATAATGAGTGGTTTGCTTTATTCCCATAATATCATGCAAAAACACTTGATTTTCTCAAATCTGATCATCGACCTATTTTGTTAAATTGTGTTAATGGAAGGAATGATCGGCATAGTGCAGGAAAGCGTAATTTTAAATTTGGAAATCACTGGATTAGTGAGCCTGGTTTTAAGGAAGTGGTGAGGGGTATTTGAAAAAACAGGGATTTGTGTGGAATATTGTCTGAAAATCTAACTTTTTGTGGGAATGTTTTAAAGAAATGAGAGGCTGGCAAAGGAGGCTCGATTTTAGACCGCATCAAGAACATTCGGGAAAAAATAGCTTTTGAATTTAATAGAGATGATCATGTTCTAGATATGAATACAGTGATTAACCTGAAAAATGATATGGAAAAGCTTTAAACTCAAGAAGAGTGGTACTAGAAACAAAGAGCGAGGGTAACCTAGTTACGAGAAGGTGATCGTAACACACAAAATTCTTCCATGCACGAGCTAATACTAGAAAGCGTTTAAATACCATATTTGGCATCCAAGATGGGACGGGGTTGTGGTGTACTGGAACGAAAGCAGTTAAAAAGACATTCCTGGATTATTTCCAAAATATTTTTAGGACATCAGAACCGGAAAGCAGTGACATTAAATAAGCCACAATGCACATGCCATGCACACTCTCTTTTGAGCTCGTTCAACTATTGAACGCATTCACAATAGAAGAAGTATCCAGAGCAGTTAAAGATCTCAATCCTTGGAAAGCTCATGGCCCGGATGGTTTTCCAACATCTTTGTATCAGTCAAATTGGTCAACGATAGGTGAGGAGATCTCGAAGCTAATTCTGAATGTGCTGAAACATGATGGAACTTTGGAGACTTGGAATAATACGATTATCACGCTCATTCCAAAAATAAAAAATCCATCACAGGTTGCCCATTTTCGCCCAATCATCTTATGCAATGTCAGATACCGTATCCTAGCCCGCACAAATAAATTGAAGTTGATTATGAACGAGATTATTGACCCTTTCCAGAGTACTTTTATTCCAGGAATATTAATCTCTGACAATATTCTTGTGGCTTCTGAAGGGATGCACTGGCTTAGATCATCAAAAAGCAAGGTGGGGTATGCAACACTTAAACTTGATATGAGTAAAGCTTACGATCGGGTGGAATGGTCTTTTCTCCGAGCAGCCATGGAAAGAATGGGTTTTTCACAAAGATGGATTAATCTTAGCTCTAAGTACATATCATCCGTGTCATATAGCCAAAACATCAATGGTGAACTTTCTGAATCCTTTTATTCCACCCTGGGTCTTCACCAATGTGATCCTTTATCTCCATATTTGTTTGTGATTTGTGTCCAAAGCTTCTCATCGCTCATATCCCAGGCCATAGTTGATAAAAAAGTCTCAGGTATCAAAATAGCCAAGACGACCCATATTCTATCTCACCTCTTTTTTGAAGATGATAGTCTCTTGTTTTTTAAGACGGTGATATCAGAATGCCGGAACCTGAAGAGATGTTTGAACATTTATGAGAAAGCTTCAGGCCAATTAATTAACTTGGAAAAATCGACGATTATGTTCAGCCCAGAGACCCGAGAACAACATATTGAGGGAATCAAGAATATCATGGGGGTCCGAGCTACTCATGGGGCACGATCTCTATTTGGGTTTGCCTACTTTTACAATTCGAGCAAAAAGATTAAAGTTTGGGTACTTACTGGACAATGTCAGAAAAAGGATTATGGCTTGAAATTATAAATTCTTCTCAACAGGTGGTAAAGAAGTTTTGATTAAATCGGTTTTGCAGGCTATCCCTTCTTATGCAATGTCATGCTTCCGAATTTCGATGGTAATCTGCTCGGATATAGAAAAAGTTATGACTATTTTTTTGTGGGAAAACCAGAATGGTCAGAAAAGACTACATTGGAAGAAATGGAAAATTGTGTGTACATCAAAGGAATTGGGAGGTATGGGATTCAGGTGTATGGTACATTTCTATCAAACTCTTCTAGCTAAACAAGTTTTGCGTATTTTGAACAGTCTAGAAAATTTAGTTAGCCAAGATTTTAAAGCTCGGTATTTTAAACACATGGATATTATGCAAGCGGGTTTGGAGTCAAATCCATCATATATATATCGATCTCTTTTGTGGAGTCATGAGATATTAGAAGAAAGAATCAGGTGGAGGATTGGGGATGGAAAAAAGGTTCATATTTTTAAAGACATGTGGGTTCAAGAGTTGAATTAGGGCGGGATAACCCCCCAGAATTGCTAGTGCATCAACAATGGATCGATTCCTTTCAAATGACTTTTCATGGAATGAAAGTCTCATCAAACAGGCTTTCCTCCCTTTTAAAGCAAATGCAATTCTCAAGGTGCCAGTTAAGGGACAGGGATTTGATGATCATCGATACTGGCCTGAGAATTCACCATGTCAATATTTAGTTGCATTGGGCTATTATAAGGCGATCAATATTCAATCCAAGAAGAGGCAGGGCACAGAAGCAGGACCGTCTAGCCAGAAGTCATTTTTTCCAGAATTCAAAATTTGCCGGACCGGAGACCGAACCGGAAACTAATCGGTCGTTCCGGTCCGGTTCCGGTCTTTTTTCCGGTCCGGTTTTTTTTTTTTTTTTGAACACTCCTATCTGGAAACAGACACATAGGTTTGTTGTAGATTGGGCAATTGACTACTGGAAATATTTTATAGAGTCAAAAGAAGGTATGCCACTGGAAGCACAAGTTCGAGGAAAATTTGAGGATTTGCATATGGGAGGGGGAGGGGGGGAATATACTCTATACAAATGCGACTTTCAATGGAAAAAAAGAATTCTACTCAGTAGGATATGCGTTGGAAAATAATAAATCTCTTATACTGGCAGGTCATCAACGCATTGTGAACCCAGTCACTTTAGTTGCAACTGAGATCGGACTGTCAAAATACATTAGTAACAATATAGAGGTTGGAGTCTGATCTGATGCATCTATTGTTATTGAAGCTATTCAGTCGACCTATATGTTTACTGGCCTTGAAAATACTCATGTGAACAATATCAAACGAATGATGCAGAAGATCCTAGTGTGAGATTGTCAGTATATTCCTCGAAGCGAGAATAACTTGGCGCATGAGTTGGCTCAGATGGTTTTTTATTCTTCATTACCTCATGATTGGTTTGGAGAGGATATTCCCAAGTATATCAAGGAGCTAGTTTCGAACCATGCATTAACATTTTTTCCTCGTTATATTGTCAAAAAAAAAAATATATATATATATATACTATAACTGGATAATATTAATTTATATAAATAATAGTATAAAATAAATGAAATATAATACTCCCTCCGTCCATCAAAAGTGTGCTCATTTCTTTTTTTTGGTCCACAAAAAATGTGTTTATTCTATTTAAATAGTTAACTTTTGAGTATTTTTTCTATTATATTAACAAGATTGAGTATTTATCAACAATATTCTTTACTTGTTACCTCACATATTTTTTTTTATAATTAAAATATAATTTTTTTAAAAAACTTGTGTAAAAAAATGTGAGCACATTTTTAATAATGAACAGAGAGGGTATTAATTTAAACTGAAATGTAGTATTATATAATTTTTTATATTTATATCTGAGTAAGAAAACATCAATAATGAGAGATATTTTATAAAGTTTTAAAGAATAAAATGCATAAGCCTATAGAATTAAAGTAATTTATTTAGTGACGATTTATGCTGGCGTGCTTATACACGAGAGAACAAGTGCTGATTCATGAGTCACGCCTTTATATTCGAGTCAAAGCTTCTGCCTACCACTCACTAACCTTTTTACATTTCGTTTATTTGGACGTACCGCATAACACAATAATGAATTTTCTAAGTCACAATTTTTGTGCTACGGGCTAAGTATTCAAATATTCAAATAATGAATCAGGTTATTAACAAAATTTTGGGTCTGCTGCAAAAACATTCTGTTTGGGATTGTCAGCAAATCTCAAGGTTTAGAAACCAGGTAGCTCATGAAATGGCCCATCAATGCTTAAACACTTCAACTCCTTACTATTGGAATGAAGATGTTTGTCCACAATATTTCAAGGATCTTGTCTTTGCCTCTTCTATTTGAGAAGAAGTTGTTTTTCACTGTTTTCCTTGATGTATTTGTCAAAAAAAAAAAAAAAAAAATTCAAAATATGGTAAAATTTCAAAAGTGAATATTGTATTTCAATAATTTTTTAACGAGTGTATTGTGGTAAAAAAAAAATTATAATCAATTCTGGTTACTCAGATTTTGGATAACCATTTTTTTTATGTGAAATATCTCGAATTTTAAACTTTAAAATTTAGTCACACGTGTAAAATATTAAATATGTTTAATTAAACACGGTTTTTAAAAATTCGCATATCATAATTTCAAATTTGAATCACTCAAAACGTTCGTGGGATTGCAAACACGTGGTTTATTATAAAGTCAAAGTATTTTTTTTTTTTTTTGAAGTCAAGTATTATTATTACAAGACTAAAAATATACTAGTACTATAAAACTAAAAAATATTGTGGTGAATTCACTTAAATAACTAGTGATCAAAATATTTTTGAACTAACATGGTTTTTGCTACTATCAATATTTTTTTTTTAATTTTATAGTAATATGTTTTAACTTAATAGTAACATAAATATTATGTTAGTAGTACAAGGCAAAATATATTACTCCGTAGTACAAGATTAAAATTTTTTACAATGAGGTCAAAAAATATTATGTTAATACAAATGCAAAGTATTGCCACTAACAACGCCAAAAATATAGTACTACTCCGTATTACAAATAGAAAAAAGACGATTTCATTAAAAAAAAACTAAGCTTTCAAAATATTTTTGGTGTTATAGTATTATACTTTTTACTTTGAGGAAATAATAGTTTAATTTTATAGTAACATAATTTTGACCTTATAATAAAATAATATATGAGAGTGATATTTTTTTTATTTCAATTAAATTGATCCGCATTGACCCGAATTTAACCAACCATTTTTTTATGCATGAAATATCTCATACTCCTTCCAAATGCTTTATGTTACCTATTTACTATTTGCAAATCTCACTATATACTACTTGTAAATCTCACTATATACTAATAGGGAGTTTTTTTTTTTTTTTGTTTATGTGTCGTCATCTCCTTAATTTTGATGATGTGTCGTCCTCTCCTTATTTTGTATGATGTGTCATATTTTTAAATATCACCACGTATGGTATTATCTAGATAACATCATAATTACTTTTGAATTGATTTTAAATAATTATAATGATGTATTAAATATATGGGGAATATTTACTAGGTTTATTCATGTATTGAATTTAATTAATAGATTTTAAAAGATAGAAAATTGTTTGTCTCATTCAATTTTGTTTCTAGAATTTTTTTATTTAGATTTTATTTTTTAAAATAATTTAAATATAGAATATATTATAAATAATATTATTTATATTACGGGGTACTCATCTAATATCTTTAAAATATGGAGTAATATTTAATGTGTAGTGAGATATTTAAGATAGTGATGGGTAAAAAGGAATAGAAATAGAAGATAGTAAAGGTAGAAAAAAAATAGTGATGTATTAATAAAAATAAATAAAGTAACTTAATATCTAATGTAAAAACTGATAAAATTGATAATTTAACGAAGGAAGTATAACATTTTTATGTTATCTTAGTGAATAATTAATCAAAATGCACAAGAGTCAATTTTTTAAAAGCAAAAGCCTACCCTCCTACCATTTTCACCAATTTCTTGCTCATCAAGATCCATAAATCATATTTGGCATATTCCCTAAATATCTCTAATAAATAAATGATTAACCAAAAAAAATAAAGAGGTGACGTGCTTGAACACGTGCCATTGCTCCCACCCACCCACCCCACCCCGGCGTTGAAATCGGAGTGCTTATATAATCTCCGAATCTCACTCCTCCATTTCTTCCTTCCTCAAAGACCTCTGTCTTCGTTTCATTACTTTTTCTTCTCTGAAATTTGTTGGTAAAATCAAACACAAGGTGCGCTCGATTTCTCTCTCCATATCATATCTTTAAGTATATCTGCATGTCTCTGTATATGTTCATGCAATTTGCATTGCGAAACTCTTTAGATCTGAAATACTTGGCCTTTACTCATCAAGATCTGATAACCTTTTTTTTGTTTGCAGAAATCGAGATGGGTAGCTCTGATTTTTCATGGAAGTTGAAGGATCATCCAAAACTTCCCAAGGGGAAAACCATCGCCATGATTGTTTTGGATGGATGGGGTGAGGCCAGTCCCGATAAGTACAACTGTATCCATATCGCTGAGACCCCCACCATGGATTCACTTAAAGATGTAAAATTATTAACTGTTTTTAATTCGAATATCTGTATTTTACGATTCGATTTGCTTTTGTGAATGAAATTGGTGTGTGATTCAATTTTTTGGTACAGGGTGCTCCTGAAAAGTGGAGATTGGTGAAGGCCCATGGTAAAGCTGTGGGGCTACCCACAGATGATGACATGGGAAACAGTGAGGTTGGGCACAATGCTCTTGGTGCCGGCCGGATTTTTGCCCAAGGGTGAGCTTTATTTGATTTATTACTAATATATTTGGTTGTTAAATTCATTGGTGAAAATGAAAGATGCTGCTCCTGATTTGTTGTTTATTAATCTGATTTGTTTTTCTTTGTTTGTCTCTTACATGTGGAAAATGGAAATATAAAAAACAATGTATGTTTTTCTGATGTAGTAGAAATTTCGTCTCTGTGTCTTATAGAGAGAAGCTTTGTGAAAGTGGGAAAACCCTTTTCTAACAAATGATTGTATTTGCTAATGCAAAAGGAATAATGTAAAAAATAAATCAAGAACTTGTTCTCCTCTCTTGGAAGATTTTCGATGCTTAATTGGTTGGTTTCATTTATCTGGGCTATACTAGATAAGAGGAATACCTATGGAAAGGTTCCGTTTCTTGATATTATCATGTGCATGAATGGTTGAGTAAGAGCATAGTAGGAAATTCATGTTAAAAAGTTTACTCTGACTTGGTCTCTGCCGGCCTGTGGCTAGTACCAAAACTTAAATATTAAAAATATATTGGTTAATCTTTTTGTGTGTGTGTTTATTGCTGTAGTGCCCAGCTTGTGGATAAGGCCCTTGAAACTGGTAAAATCTACGATGGAGAAGGTTTTAACTACATCAAGGAATCTTTTGAAACTGGAACACTACATCTCATTGGATTACTAAGTGACGGAGGTGTCCACTCTAGGATTGATCAGTTGCAGGTAATTCAGCTCTCAAAATGACAACTGTGTTGATCAATACAGAAGCAGTAATTGCATCCGTTTCTTCCAGTTACATGCTTTACATTTCCTCTATTTCAACTGTGCCCATTTTATCATTTTGCAAATATGCCTTTGCCTATTTTAACTATGCACTTCTTGTTATGGAGTTCAGCTGTTGCTTAAAGGTGCCGGTGAGCGTGGTGCTAAAAGAATTCGTGTCCATTTTTTCACGGATGGACGTGATGTTTTGGATGGATCAAGTATAGGCTTTGTTGAAACTCTAGAAAATGATCTAGCAAACTTACGTGCGAAAGGCATTGATGCCCAGGTTGCTTCTGGTGGTGGTCGCATGTATGTTACAATGGATAGATATGAAGTAAGCTTTTCTGATTTTTCTCTTTCCTTTTTTACAATGAAAAGACGGTTGCTCTTTTAGAGTTTTGTGTGTGAAACCTGTGGCACATTATTATCTTTCTTGCTATTTCCAGAATGATTGGGATGTTGTAAAGCGAGGATGGGATGCTCAAGTGCTTGGAGAAGCACCACACAAGTTCAAGAGTGCTCTTGAAGCTGTGAAGAAGCTGCGAGAGGTTCCCGGTTCAAATGACCAGTACTTACCTCCCTTTGTTATTGTTGACGATAGTGGTAAGCCTACCGGACCTATTGTCGATGGTGATGCTGTCGTAACTTTGAACTTTCGGGCTGATCGCATGGTCATGCTTGCCAAGGCACTCGAGTATGAGGACTTTGATAAGTTTGATCGAGTTCGATTTCCTAAAATTCGTTATGCTGGTATGCTTCAGTATGATGGTGAACTTAAACTTCCAAATCGCTACCTCGTTTCTCCTCCCGAAATTGAGAGAACTTCTGGTGAATATTTGGTGCATAATGGTGTCCGTACTTTCGCGTGTAGGTAAGTTGGTGTAAGCTTGATTTTTGTAGTTATTCGTTCCCCCATAAGTGTTTGTTTCTTGCAATGCTGACTTCATTCTTCTGTTGTCACAAGCCAACCAATGCATTTGAAACACCCTGTTGGTCAACAAAGTGCATCATAATCCCTCTTGATCTAAAGCTATATATGCATGTTATTGCAATAATTATGGCAATTTCAGAAATTTAGAACTACATTAATTTTTAATTGTGTGTTGGCTACTTGGCTTTTCAAAGCTTCACCAGTCATCAAACTTCTAGTCTGCACTGTCTCAATTACTGTTACTCCATAATAGTAGCGTTCTGTCACCTGCCCTGGTTTCTTTTTTGCGCCAAGCTCACTGTGGACATTTTTGCGTGGTGTTTTGTAGTGAAACAGTTAAATTTGGCCATGTCACCTTTTTCTGGAACGGGAATCGTTCAGGATGCTTTAACCCGCAAATGGAAGAATATGTTGAAGTTCCTAGTGATAGTGGTATTACCTTTAATGTCGCGCCAAAAATGAAGGCATTGGAGATTGCTGAAAAGGCGAGGGATGCCATACTTAGCGGCAAATTTGACCAGGTAATACTAATACAACAAATTTTTTTTTTTTTGTGATTTATAGCTGAGATAGATTGATGCTTTCATAAGGTTCATTTTCTTGATGTGGTTTTCGTTTTTTACTTTGATTAAGGTACGTGTGAACTTACCTAATGGTGACATGGTGGGACACACTGGTGATATTGAAGCAACAGTTGTGGCTTGTAAGGCTGCTGATGAAGCCGTCAAGGTAATAATAATTCACTATTTATAAAGATTTGCGTGGTTATTTTATGGTACTCCTGTGTATTATGGACCTACTCATCAGCTTGTACTTTTTTTAATTATAGTCATGATCTGATGATTGTTTGGATTTTGGCTAGATTATCCTTGATGCAATCAAGCAAGTAGGTGGAATATATGTTGTAACTGCTGATCATGGGAACGCAGAGGACATGGTGAAAAGGAACAAGAAAGGCGACCCTCTTCTTGACAAGAATGGAAAAATTCAAATCCTTACTTCTCACACACTCGAACCCGTAAGTAGTTCATTTAAAAACTTTCTGAGTTGTGATATCAATTCCTGAAAATGTTAGTATATAAATTTCTAGAGCCCTACCAGTCTTTTTAGGCTCTTCTTTTGTTAACCATCTTCTTTTGTCTTTATTTTATTTCATAGACATATATATCATGTTTGAATCGGCATCCGCTGAGATAAAAGATCACACTTTTCCAAACCTATCCCCAATGTGCACACTTCATTCTTTTCCTCACGTATGAGGCTATATATAAGTTCACTTCTAATTTTTCTCCTGAACAGCAAGATGTGAAAACATATTTAGTGATACAGTCTGCTAGAGAAATATTTTAATTAACCTTATTTTTATTTGTGGTTAGGTCCCAATTGCAATTGGTGGGCCTGGACTAGCACCCGGTGTGAGATTCCGCAAAGATGTTCCTACTGGTGGGCTGGCCAATGTGGCTGCAACAGTCATAAACCTACACGGATTTGAAGCCCCAAGTGATTACGAGACAACCCTGATTGAGGTCGCCGATAACTAGACCAGCTCCAGTTCTGGCTCTTTTCCAAATTTTGCAGTAGAGGGAGTGTGTGTGTGTGTGAGAATACACTGCCCGTTGTTTTAAATAAATACTGCTCAAGTTTACTTGATAGAATTAACTTAATCAGCAGCTGTATGCTGAAATTCGGGTTGTTATATTTCTGTGATTCGAACAATCTGATGATTTGAAATATAGTTTTCGACTTCACATTCTTGCCTTGTGGTTTTTGCTTTCAAAATTTCAAGTTAGATATGAATAATCAACAATTAAAACATTGAGATAACAACCCAGCTACATCATTAAGTTTTTTTTTTTTTTCTTGTGTATTAATGAGAATATAATTATAAAAACATTAACGCCGCCAATATGGGTCAAACGTGACAAAGAAGAAAAAATGAATGTAAAATTCTTAGTAAGAAATCAAGGAACATGAGTCGTTTTCTATTAAGTCAAATTACTGAAATTTTTGTAAGAAAGGTCAAATTTCAAAGAGTGTTGGCCCTAATATGTGTCGGTTTCCTTTTTATTTTTTTAAGAATTTCAATTATAATCCACTCATTGCATTCATTTCGGAATTGATTGTAATATAATAATATTACTTGTTTGAATAAAGTGGAATAAATAAATAAATACTCTCAACGCCAATTTTATTATTTCCGCATTCTTTTTAATCCAATTACATTATACCCATTTTTTTAATAATATTATTTACTTTACTTTATCTTCATCTTTTATATCACTTATTTACTCAAATTGTCTTTCACTTTATTTATAAACAATCACTTTAAATGTCCTTCCATTCCAAAATTATGATCTCTCATTTCTTTTTTGTTTATTCCAAAATATAGTCTCATTTCCTTTTGAGAGGGTGTATTCTGTCAAAATTACCTCTTATTAATGAATATTTAAATTATTATAATGTGTGATGGATAATAGAGTTTTTCAATTTCAATATTATTTAAATAAAGATATATTTGGACGTTTACATGTAAAATCCATAATATTAGGTACAATAAATGATGTTTTATTGATTTTAATAAAAAATAAAATGAGATCATAATTTTAAAATTAAAAGAGTATATAAAAACTAATTAATATTTATTAAAAATAATGAAATAAAATGAGCATAAACAAAATCAATAACTACTTAACTAGTTAGAATTTATGTGGTAGTGTTTTTTGCAAACTGTTTTAATTTTAGTGTTCCATAATTATTTTAGAGTAGTTCAGTATATGAAACATTAAGTGAAATAGATATTAAGTGGAATACAAAAAAAGTTACGGCCGTCAAGAATCTGACGCATATCAAAACTGGTAGGTGTGACCAATTAAAAAAGAGAGAGAAGATGAGATAGTTGGGTCCTGCTGCTTCAGTATATAAAAAGGGTAGATACAACACTCGGAAACCTTTCTCCTTTCTTTCAATCTGCACACAAAAAGTTGAGGTAAAACTCCTCAAATTCACCTTTTTATTTGCTCTCTGCCTTGCTCCATCTATTTCACCATTTTTTGGCTTCTCTTTTTTTTCTGTATCTGAATTTGCTCGAATTTTTAGTTAATTTGTTTTGGTGGGTTTACCCTGATGCAATCAATATTTTGGGTATGACTCAAGTTACAATCTTGTTTCTGTTTTCTGGGGTTTCAAGTTTTGGGTTTGATTGAAGAAGGAGATTCATTTAATTTAAGTCTGATAATGCTGTTTTATCGAAGCAAAAAATTGTTGGTAATTAGATGCTGTGTTGCATCTGCTATATATATATATCTTGAATTTAAAAATGCTTTTCTGTAGTCGTCAAAATACATTTGATTGGTCATGCAACTCTTTTTACCTGTTTTTGACTTTGTTTTCCATTAATTAAAGTGTTTGTTGTAGTCCACATGGAGATGTCTGTGAAAACTCTTGAGATTTAATTTCCATAGATTAGTATGCTTGTGGAAAGGAACAGATTCTTGGTTTTTTATTCTCCTACTAATTTTTTTGTATTCTCTTACACGGTCAATAGGTTTTAGGCCTTACAGTAAAAGTGTTTTGAAATAGCCGATAGGATTGGTATAACAACTTGATCCAGTGATGACTAAATGAGTTAAGGTGTATCTTGTTAATATATCACGAAGAATCTACCGCCTTTTTTACACTTTCCCTTCTTTTTATATAGTGTCTGAATTAGATTCTAGAATAGCCATGTGATGTTGTTATCTTATTGACAGGAAAAATGCCTGAGGGAATAACAGCCGAGTCGCTTATGAACAACATCAGGGACACAATTTCCGAAGGGGTATCAAAGCACAAGAGCGGGTCGTTTTTTGAGGATGATAGGTCTGTATCAGCTCACTTCAACAAACTGTTTGGGCGTGAAAAGCCAGTTCATCATATTTTGGGGGGTGGCAAATGTAAGATGTTTTCACATTCGTAACCATTTTAGTATTAACTATTAAGTCGTCACCCTAAGTCTTGAATATGACTGTGCAGCTGCTGATGTGATGCTATGGAGGAACAAGAAGATCTCAGCTAGCGTCTTAACTGGTGCTACCATTGTTTGGGTGCTTTTTGAATGGCTCAATTATCATGTCCTTTCACTCTCATGCTTCTTGCTTGTTATCGGCTTGCTGCTTCAATTTGTTTGGTCCAACGCCACAGGCGTCATGAATAGGTAAGCATACAACATAGATGAGCATGGTTCTCTCTCTTTCAGACTTATGCTATCTGTAATCTATTGACAGGGACAGGTCTTCATCCTCAGTCCCTCGAGTTGATTTGCCAGAGGAAGTTTTTGCTAACATCGGTGTGTTGGTAGGATCTGAGCTGAACCGTGGCTTACGCTACTTGCAGGACGTTGCCTGTTATGGAAGTCTAAAGCACTTTCTAATGGTAATCTCTCTCTCTCTCTCTCTCTCTCTCTCTCTACTCTGTTATTCTCTTTTAAATTCTCGAACAAGGGAACAAGACAAGATGATAATAGAGTTGTAGACCTACTTTGCATCCTGTCTTGAATTGAAATGGTGGCTGTGTTCACCTAGCCAGGATGGATTAGGGTTATGCTGAAAGGGTGGTGAAGTTTCGTTTGGTAGATATGTTGAGATATCTGTGGTCAGACCCGTATATTTCAGTTGGCCTAGATTGAATCGTAGATGGTGTTTCTTTCGGTCATTTCATTTGGTATGTACACAATCGAGTGTGTTTTTACGTGTTGGATATAAATTTTATTTTAGGTCTAATTAAACATCTATCTTGGACTAATCTACCCTACCAAACTGGATCTAAGACTACAAATCAAGATAATCATAGTAAAATGAAACGACATTGACTCGCATCATATTGAAATAATCATCCGGGGACATCTTAGGTGAGGTTTATTTTGGGTTTTAGGTGGTTTTGAGATGAATAGTAATATGTGTGTTTCTTTTAGATTTTTAAGGGAGAAATTAGCTTTATGTGTAGGTTTAATAGGGGTGGTTTTTGAAAGCCAGTTTTTAAATCATAAAATAAAACCGGTGTCGGATCTTAAAACTTAAAACTCGATTTTTAAAACCGAAAGTGAACATCCCCATAATGTTTTACTCCTAATTACCCAATTTTCAGGTAGTTGGGAGCTTGTTGGCAGCTGCTATTATTGGTAGCTGGTGTAACTTCTTGACAGTGATTTACATAGGTAAAGTCAAGGCAATATTATTGTGCATTTAAGTAACAACAAATCTACCAACTTCAGTTATTACAATTAACATAACATTGTGTGCATAAATAAGGTTTTGTTGCGGCGCACACATTGCCAATCTTGTACGAAAGATACGACGATCAAATTGATGGCTTTGTCATGAGTGTTTTCCAACAGTTCAACCACAATTACAAGAAGCTCGATTCTAGCGTTCTCAGCCGTATCCCAAGAATGTCCTCGTTCAAGCGCAATAAAGGCGACTAGATCTATATACGCAAAGCTGATGCTGCTACTCAAAGTTATTATGCGTATGATTTGTTTCTGATACTTGAGTTATGTAGTGTTTAATGTTTAAGGTGATACTTAGATTCCTATCGTTAAGATCTCAAGTGCGTTTGATAATGATCATTCATAGGGAGTAATAAACATGCAAATATTCGTACCTCAATTATCAACAAGGGTGTTTTATGTTTGTAAATTTTTTAAGTCTCGGTATCTGACTAATTAGCGAGACCAATCTCTTCACTGTTCACCGATAGGGACCCAATTGCTCTATATGATCTGATCTCTTGAAACTTAAAAGAACTGTTCCCAAGTTTCAAGCGTGCACCAAAGTACCAAACCAACTCATGGGGTTGTTTTTATGTTTGTAATTGATTGCGATTAAAAAGAAAATTCAACATATTTATAAATATACTTGCCAAAATGTTTACAATTCAATCACTTCTTTTAACAAGTGCATACAAAAGTGCACATCGCAGAAAGAAAGGAGGTCCAATTCGAATTGCTGTGCAAGTGAAAATTAGTTGTCAGATAACTAATTTGAAATAAAGTATGAGAATTAACATTTGAATTGACAAGAGGAGGGAAACAAGGCAAAATTAGCATATATATTGTCTTGAGAAAAAATATAGTAGCAGCACATGTATCTATTTTTTTCATTAAATTAGATCGGAGATGGTTGAAATAAAGCTATAGGTGATTTATACATATAAGAGTGTAGCGTGAAGCTCATCACAGAAGTATTATGCATCTAAGTCAAATACAGCAGCAGCATGTTCTCAACAACAAATAAAAAAACAAGCAAAGAAAGAGCACTAAACCCTATATTTATCTTTATCCTTATATGTTGGTGCCAAGAGAAAGAGAGATACAACCATCATCAACGAGCTTCTCCCCTCCTACAGCCTTTTCTCACTATCTCAACACCTGTCTGCTACACAGAATGCCGCTTCCTGCTGAAACAATCAAATGTTAACGTCAGCTGCTTATATTTACGAGGAAGATGCAATGGAAAGAGCCAAAATAACTCAACAATAGTTGTTAATGAAATGAGATGGAATTACCTGACAAGCTTTAGAAAGAATCATCGAAATCACCAAACTTTGAACCAGAACTCTTTCCAGATCTACCTGAACCAAAACCACTCGAGCGACCACCAGATTCACCAAATCCACTCTCTCGAGCTGGGCCACCTAGGCCTACAGAAGTACCAAAATTGCCAAAGCGCCCTGAACCACCACTGTCCCCAAAACCACCTGAGCGGCTAGAACCAAAGCCTCCGGAGCGCTCAGAACCAAAGCCTCCGGAACGGCCTGAACCAAAGCCTCCGGAGCGGCCCGAACCCTGTCCACCACTCCCATAATTTCCATATCCACCAGAACCACCACCAGATCGACCACCCCCAGAACGACCAAATCCAGAATCACCAAACCGTCCACCTCCCCTATTACCAAAACGACTACCCTGATCCATGCCATACGTGTCTAACGCCCCAGCATCAACAGATATCTTCGGGAGCTGAAACCATGTAAATTATAAAGTATTTAGCTAAAGGTATCACACAAAGCACAGAAAGAAAGAACAGTCACCACTCCTTTATGTTCCCATGAGTCAGATACTTGTTATGGAACCATGTTTCAGTTAGATGGAGATCATTATCTGATATATTCTTGCTACGTTGCAATATTAAGATTAAACTAAAAGCACATAAAGAATATTGCAGCTCACACCAGAGGAAAATGTAGATTGATAAGTTACCTCTACAAATCGGCATCCTACTTCACGTTCAACAGACTTAACCTCCCTATATTGGTGGTCCGAATGAATAACAATTGCCTTCCCTTTCTTCCCAGCACGACCTGTTCGTCCAGATCGATGAACAAACATCTCTGAAGAGTTTGGAAGTTCATAATGTATCACCTGAGCAGAACAAAGCAAGTGGATAACCTCAATAAAGGGAATAGAAATATGAACAGATCAGTGTGTTACCAAAAGCAACAGAAAATATAAAGTGATGTTCAGCTGGTTCACTCTGGCACTATCAAATGATTATAGGCCTAAACCATGAAGGTCCAGGTATATAAGATGCCTCACTACATATTTGAGAAGACTAATCACAATAAAAGCTCAAAGACAAATCCACTCAACAATCATATAACAATGATGCATCCATCAGAAGCCAAAGGGAGCTAAGCTAAACTTACACAAGTTTTAAAAATGATGCTGCTACATTTTCCATTAATTACTTATATTAAAGAGACTACGCGAGACAAACTTCAAAACGGGCTAAAATGTTTTTACCTCAGGGGAACAAAGACATCCACAAGGCATAATATATTGCAGATGCTGGGATTCAGTATTACTTACATAGATTGGTCAATAATAATTTCTTTAAGATCTTCACAAAAGATTAAAAAACAGGAAAATCGCAAAATGGCACTTCATTCTCTCTTTCTTCCATTCACCAATATATGGTGAAAGAACACATCATCTAGGTAAGCATGTCAAAAGATGATATAATAGAAAAATCACCAGGTCAACATTTGGCACGTCAAGTCCACGAGCAGCTACGTCAGTGGCAACTAAAACATTGACTACTCCGTTTCGAAATGAAGACAGAGTTCTTTCCCTTTCATTTTGTGAAATATCACCATGCAATGCTTCACATTTAAAGCTCCTTTGCATAGCATGTGCTAATCGATCAGCATCACGCTTCGTTTGAGTAAATACAATGCATTTACCTCCATTTGCATGCTCCTGATAACAAAATTAGCCATGATTGGTTGTATTACATATAATGAATAAATTCTGTAGAAAAAAACACAAACATATATTAGAAGAAAAAAAATACAAGAACTAAAATAAAACAAAACTAGATTCATACAGTTATCAAGGGACCAAGTATAGCTGGTTTCTCCCTCGAGTCTGCTGCAATAGAATACAAGGAAATCCCATCAGCTAATTTTTGATCAGATTCTCCAACCTGCAGCACATATGTCAAGTCAGTACTTCGTGGAAAGGTATCAAGTTACTGATAAGAATGGCACAATAGCACAACAATTATGTTTGTTAAAAGAAAAGTCAAAGCATAAAGTCCATAAAAAGAGGCTCACAAGGTCAACGGTAAGTGGGTTTTTCAAGAACTTCTGAGTAAGTCTCATTATCCAATTTGGCATTGTAGCTGAAAACATCAGTGTCTGGTGCTTCTGTGTAATATAACCTAATATTGTCTCAACATCATCTGCGAAACCCACATTAAGCATCTGATCAGCTTCATCAAGGACAACAAATTTCACTTCTGTGAGGTTCAGAGCACCACGCTTAATCAAATCAATGACACGGCCAGGAGTTCCAACAACCACATCAACACCACGGTCTAGAGTACTCATTTGTCTAGATATTGGAACACCCCCATAAACACATAGAGTATCTAACTTTGGGGCAGAATCAGCAAATTCTTTTTCCACTTGTCGAGCAAGTTCTCTAGTTGGAGCCAAAATTAGGGACAAAGGATTCCTGCCCTGGCTGAATCATAAAAGAAGTACATGATTTAGCCAATAAGTATACACAATTCTAAATTGATAATTTAAGTAAAGAAATACTCAATAATGATATGGAAAATAGCTTACCCATGCTTCTCATTGTACTTAATGATCTTGTCCATGATAGGGATCCCAAAAGCTAGGGTCTTCCCTGTTCCAGTTCTTGCTCGCCCTATCATGTCACGGCCCTGCATAGCAGGTTCCAAAACAGCCCTCTGCAATTGAAAAAAAGAAATGAATAAATAATAGTAATCAAGTGAAAACAGATATCAACAATAAGAAGAGTGCAACTAAAAAGGCGCATCTACTCGTAATGTCCATGCAGAATTTCCATGGTGTCTAAATTTTCGACCAACATATTAACAATTCCATATGCCTGTAAAAAACAATCCAGTTTAAACTTCGCTTCCTTGTGTTCTATCCATTTTCTAACTTCAATAAGAAATGAATTAAC
The DNA here is from genome assembly GCA_963675135.1 of Galeopsis tetrahit. Classification (NCBI taxonomy): domain Eukaryota; kingdom Viridiplantae; phylum Streptophyta; class Magnoliopsida; order Lamiales; family Lamiaceae; genus Galeopsis; species Galeopsis tetrahit. The sequence goes on along the minus strand of OY776126.1, from coordinate 33,317,482 downwards.
TCGCATTACAGTCACTACTTTTACACTGGTGAACCTAAAAACAGCCAAATCAAATACAGTTTCGAGTACTGACACTCTTAATAGTAGTCAACCAAAAGCCTAGAGAAGTTTGATTCTCGAGAAGCCGCTGAGAATAAATATTTATCTCCGGAACTATACCTGAATTGGGAAAAGCTTGTGGATGCCCTTTTGAGCCAAAGCCGAGATGATATCTTGTGAAATCCCGAGCTTTGTAATCTCAAGGCCTTCGTCGGAAGGACCATTTGAAGCTCTTTTCTCGTCGGGCTCAGAATAATCGGCGGCTGCAAAACCGGCCCTCAAAGCACGGCCTGAATGGAAACACCTCGTCAATCCAACAGCTGGAGAAGCTGTAGGAAGAACCGAGCCGGCCTGATGGGCGTTAATACGGCGGCCATATGAGGGAACTGGGTGTGGATTCTCGGAAATGAAACGGCTAGCGGCAGTAAGAGCGAGTGTCTTCAATGAAGATGAGGACGATCGCCTGATCAAAAGGAGGCTACCCATTTTCTCCTACAAGGTGGAGGAGAAGAGAGAAATGGTGAATTAACCCTAGGGTTTTTGTTAGGGTTTATCAAAAGGGGAAAAGGAGGCAACGAATATAATGAATAAGGAGGCGGTTTGGCAGGTGGGTTGGTACTTGGTATGGTAGGGGGCGTGTAGTAACTTGGGGAGGGGGGTTTGGGGTTTTAGATATTTTCAGCACCAAACAATAGAAATGATTTTTACTCCTATTTTTTTTAGAACCAATAGAAATGTTCAACCGATTTTTATTTCCTTTTTTTTTTTTTTCTCATTTTCCCCCTTTTTTTGTTCTTTATTGGAGTATTATTTTTTAGAAAATAAAGTACTAAATAAAAATTAAATTAATACAAATTATACGACTTAAATTTATGTTTATATATACCAATTACAAGTTATAAAATAAACAATCGCAACAAGTTCATAAATTTAAATATTATGTAACAATAACATAAACAAGTTAGAATTTTAAAAAAAATAATGGAGGAAAAAAAAAGAACTTAGTTTAGTTTTAAAAAATAAACTTAAAAATTACAAATTACAAATTTAAAACTTAAAATTAAGTTTTACGTATCCATATTAAAATCAAAGTCCACATAATTCTCTTAACTCAATAAATTACCTCATTGACTTTATTGTTGTCTTGATTTTTTAATTCTCGTCTCCATCGACAGAGGTCCATTATTCTCTTTCTTCATCAGGGACGGAACCACGCACACCTTGGGGTGGCCGTGGCCCCTCCCAAAATTTCTCATTTTTTTACCATTATATGCTTAGTGCATATATATATATATGGTCGGTTAAAAATTACAATAATATATTTTATACTACTCCATATATTAATTGAGCCAATTACTTTATTATTAGTTGGGCTGTCCAACCCTTTTAATCACAGCTCTTGGTCCAAATCTAAATATTTTAATATCTTAAGTTTTAAGTTATCATTCTTTATTTTGTTATTTTTATTTTTTATTTCGTATAATTATAGTAAATTATAAGGTATAAGAGATTTATACATAGTTTTACTGTCATTCTCCTATGTATGTTTCTCAGTTTGACATGTGAGTTTTATTCTGTGTACAAATTATTTATCTTTTGTATATTGTTTCATTACTAATCGACATTAGAAATTAAATGGGAGATAAATGTTTATTAAGGGTATATATTAAGAAGGAAATAAAAAAAATAATTGAATTGCAGTCTCAATTATAAGTAATTTTTTTGATATGCCATAGAAACGATTTGAGTTTTAATAGAATAAAGACATATTTTATGTATTTTAACGTATGATGTATCAGTCTTCAAAAAAAATATATATATACTTATTTTGATTGGGCCCCCTCACCCAGAACTCATGGGTCCCTGTTCTTCATCATCTAGTTTCGTTGTCACTTGGCGTTTACCCAATCATCAAGTAAACATTGATTCTCTACATTTTCAACAACCATATTTGATCTCGTTGCATTCAAGGTATAGCCTCCAACACTAAAAACTTGTTCATCGGCAACGGTTGGGACGGGAGCTGAAAGAATTTTCCTTGCAAGTATTGACTGACAATGTCAGATATATATTTATCCTCATCAACCAACACTTTAGTATGTCAAATTTATATACGTCTTGATCAAAATCCACTTACAATTGTTAATATGTCAGATATATATTTAATTTAACTTAATTTTTTTTTTTTTTTTGTAATCTCTCTTAAACTAATACTTTCAATTAAAAAAAATTAAGTGTGTGTCATTGAATTTAAGCAAACTATAATTAAACTAATTAAAATAAATAATTATTTAACTATTAAATTTTTTTTTACTCTATATTATCTAATACTATAAATTATTATGATACTTTTAATTATATCACAACGTAAAAATTTTGCAATCAACGTTTTAAAAAATAAAAATATTTAATTAATGATGTCCAATTTTCTAGCCCCGGTGAGTGTGTAAGGTTCTATTTGTCATTAGAGTTTGCTCCGTAGGAATATAACATAACACCTTATCTCATGAAAGGTGTCTTAATGTTAAAAACAACTTGAGTTGATTAGTGTTAGTTAACTAGTCATCTTAATTAAGTCATCTAATATTAAGATTAAGTCCATATGTGAATGTATAGAACAACTTATAGTATAGGTTTAAAAATATTCATTTGTATGTAGTTTAAATATTGTATTGCTAGATAAACTATGAGTGCAAGTCAGTCTTGAAATCAGAAGAGTATATGAGAAGAAGACTGCTAGAAGTTATGATCAGAAAATAAAAAATCACTAAAGTGATCACATATGAATTAAGATTAAGTTGGGAGAACTTATCTTAATGAGCGGTTACAAAGGAAGTTATTCAAGGAGAAGTTAAAGGAAGTTATAACTGAAAAAAAGTTATTCAGTTAGAAGTTAGTTCTAAGAGAGTTATTCCAACGGCTAACTTGAGGATTTAACATTTATAAATAGAGGATGATCTTCACAAAGGAAAGACTGGACAACTGAAGAATTACTGAAGTATTAGAGATTACTCACACAATACAGTCAAGAGCTCGAAGAAGCATTCGAAGAAGATCAAAGTGAATATACAAGCCAAGAGTTGAAAGAAGATATCAATGGCTTAGAAGAGCCATTGATTGATTACTTGCTAGTTGGAAGGAAAGTTGTAAGAGTGCTAGTTTCTCACAATTACTAGTAGATAGAGATACATCAAGCCGTGCACACAAGATCACAGTCTTAATCTTGAGATTTTAAACAACAACTAGTGAATTTCACTATTGGATAGTGAGAGTGGATGTAGGCTTATTGGTTGAACCACTATAAAATCCCGTGTCTCATTTACTTACAGTATTTCATATTATTGTTAAGAAATAATTATTTGTATAATCAACCAAATTGAAAGATCAAGTTGAGTAGACGAGTGAACTAGACTGACAAGAATTTTCATTAAGAAGCAGGTATAAATAACTAAGGGCTCATAATCATAATCATAATCATACAAATCCGCGGATATAACTGTTTAAAGATATAACTAAGTGTTGTTATTAGTTAACTGATTTAAATGAGAGGTTGTTGGGATATGAATCCTATAGACAAGTCCTAAATGTTGATAAAAGATAAAAGATGAAGTTTTGATAAGCCAAAAAGAAGACTTGAATATTTTCTAAGTGTTGAACTGATCTAGTCTAGTTATGGAAGTCATCTTGTACAGATCAGTAGAGTTCACAAGACAAGTACTAGTTCATAAAATGAATAAAGTTAACATGATAAGTATAAAAGAGAAAGACAAGTACTTATAAACTGTTGATACTTTGTATACTTAAGAGGTTTTATATTGAGCTATTTGAGATGTATAGAAGCTCATATTTTCGATTATGATGATTGTATAATTGATGTATAGTTTTTTAAGTTGACTAAGCTTTGTAACAAGAGCTTAATGTAATGTAATAGTCTTGTTAGGATTAGATGATAGGACTAGATTAGTTCTATGTTGTAATCTGAAGAAGTCTACTGTACAAGACAAGTAGAAGACGAAGTCTACTACTACTGGACAAGACAGGTGTGCGACTCAACAAGACAGGTCAACTTGAAGTTAATTACAAAAACGTGTTGAAGATAAAATTGAAGGAGTTAGTTAAGGAATAACTAATTAACTGAAGAAACGCATTAAAGGATAAGAAGAATCAGTTACAAGTTAGTTTTCAAGAAAAGGTTGTTACACAACTGAAAGTTCTTGGAATTGGAAGTCTATATATACCCCAAGGTATTCATTCATTAGAGACTACTGAGACTACTGAAAAACTACAAAAGCATTAATATTCTACATTCAAAGAAGAAATTACTCTCAGAGATTGAAGTTCAGAAAGTGAAGCTACACAAGACAAGTGAAGATCAAAGGAGGCTACTACTGAACGAAGAGAAGTTTTTTTTGGTTATTGTTTTCAAGTTGCTAGATACTTGTAAATCGCTAGTAAGATCGAAGAGACACTTGGTAGTGTTGTCGAGAAGATTTAAGTCTTATTTCTTGGGACTTAAAGCTACAAGAACATATTACTCCATTGGACGAGTTAATAAGAATTTCACAACTGGGTTTGTGAGAGTGGATGTAGACAAGTTGTCGAACCACTATAAATCTCGTGTTTGATTTACTTTACTGTTTTGTTTGTTTGTTGTTTAATTGATTACCCGTTTACTTGTTAAACATACATAACTGAACAAGACAAGTTGAGTAAACACTGAAACAGAGTTCTCGAAATAAGTTGAGCATAAACTTTAATTGGGCTCATTGTTAATTTCGTATTCCGCACATTGTAATTCTGATATATCGAAAGATTTTTGAAAAGTCTATTCACCCCCCTCTAGACATTTTCACTAGCTTACTCGTTATTAAACTCAACTTAGGGACCAACAAGTGGTATCAGAGCAGTGGTTTACGAACTGCTGTTTCTTGATAACCAATTCAAGACTTGGGTGAAGTCTTGGTCCGAGACTATACGTGCTCTTACGTGTTCTTTATCACTATACTTGAAAACATTTGTTTCTTGATACTATACTGTGATATTTGTATCTTCTTGAATCATGTCACTTGAAATCAGCGCTAACAAGTTACCTAAGTTCCAGGTTCAAGATTATGACTATTGGAAGCTAAGGATGGAAGCCATCTTCAGCTCCACTCACGACTTAATGATCTCCGTCATCACTGAAGGTCCGATAGTGACCATGATCCCCAATACTGCTGCCCTCGACATAAATCAACCCGTGGGTACTCTCGTCAAGAAACCAAGGTCAGAACTAACCTCAGAAGAAATGAGACAGAATAATTTGAATAGCTTGGCCAAGAATTACATCTTACACACTCTTCCTAACGAGTATCTGGGAAAAGTGTTAAAATGTAAAACTGCCAAATAAATGTGGGATCGCTTAGCTATCATATGTGAAGGGACATCCCTAATCAAAGAAAGCAAGCTTTCTACAGCAGTCCAAAGATTTGAATCATTTCATATGAAAGCTGGTGAAACAATAGACCAGTTGGATACTCGTTTTACCAAAATCATGAATGACTTGGAAGTCCTTGGTAAATCTTATACTCCACGTGAAATCAATCTTAGGATTCTCAAAAGCCTTGATAGTAGATGGACAATGGAAAATGGTAAAAATGCTTGTTAAGAATACCCAAGATATAGACGTATGGACAGCAGAGACCATGTTTCAAACTCTAAAGGCCCATGAGTTTGATTTAGACGAAGATGAACCCATAGAAAGTAGTGACAGAGAACATGCTGTATTTAAGAACGTTGCTCTTAAGGCTAGTTCGTCTAAGGTAGACAGGTCAAAGTCTAAGACTAGGTCTACTTCTATGAAAGACGAGTTAGATACTGATCTTAGTCTGAAGGATCAGGTAAGCCTCATGGTTAGAAAGTTTGATAGGCTGAATAAACGTTTCGGAAGATATAAGAAGTTCTATAGAGATCATAGAGGGTCTGCTTCTAAGAACTCGTCTGAGACCAGACGAGACCGAAACTCGTCCGAAAGGAGAGACGAAGTCTCGAAAGGTAACAGACAAGATAGAGAGTCTGATGGTAGGAAGATTACTCGTTCTGATAGACGTGATAAACGAAGGAATAACTCTTCTATTAAAAAGGCTACTAATGATCTCTTGTGCTATAACTGTGAGAAACCAGGTCACTACATATATGAATGTCCAGACCTGAGTACTGATGATCGAGAAGAACGCAAAGCACGAAGGGAAAGAAGATACACCCGTGGCAAGAAGGCAATGATGGCTAATGACGACTCTGATTCTGACTCAAACGAGTTGCCATCATCCTCATCTAGCTACCCGTCTGATCCAGATCACGATGAAGCCTTCATAGTAGATGATGGACTATGCTGCATGGCTAAAATCGACCAAGAGGTATCATCTGCCACTTCTTTTCAATCTTGTGATGAATCAGATTCTGATGAAAGTGATACTGCCAGTAGCAAAGTAGGGAGTAGCCTTCAGCACTCTACTAGTGCAGTTGAAGACGACCTCCTACTCGCTAACCAGGCATTCATTGAAGTCAACGATGAAAACATCATTTTAAAACAAGAAATCATTGATCTTAAGGAAGCTCAGTCTAAAGTAGATCCTAATATAACAGTCCTAAATGAACGCTTGCAAGAAGAGTTGAGACAACTCAAAGACAAGTGTGCATTAACAGACAAGTTGTATCAAGACCTACTTAAGACACATGCTACTGAGAAACATGAATTCAATGTTTTAAAAAGCAAGTGCAAAAAGCTTGAAGAACGTAATAAGTTCTTAGAAACCGAGGTTGTCACTCTAGACCTTAAACTTACTGACCTGATTAACTCTTCTAAGGTTAACCTTGAACTGTCAGATAGGTATAGGGCTCCTGCTGACAAGACAGGCATAGGTGCTGAGACACCCAGCTCGTCTACTCAAGTCCCTAAGAACCCTACTATCTTCATCTCAAGCTCTTTGACTAATGATAAAGGAAAAGGACCAATGATATACGATATTGGAACTCCATCCAAAGGCAATGTATCTAAACAGACTCAAGTTAACATTCCAATTACCAAGGGAGGTAAAAAGAAAGTTAACAACAAGGTTGTTCCGTTTAAGATAAGTCAACAAAGGACTAGGAGTCGTGGACGACCAAATTAGGTCAGATACGAGGACTGGTATCCTGAGGAGACAAGTACTAGACAAGTACAAACTAGATGGAAAGAGCCTAGACCTCCTTTTATAAGGCAGTCTCAGCTCTACTCGTCTAGACCTAGACAGGTAGGTCCAAAATATCGTACACAAGCTGTCCTATATCCTCCACCTTTGTCATATGATATCGAAGGAGGAGAAAGACCCAAACATGTCTATAAACCGTATGGACCTAATGCATATAAACCCTACTCTGACTATCATAGACAAGTTCCTGGTCAAGTAGAGATTAAGTCGAAAGGCTATCTCCAAAGAGTAGACCCAAACTCAACTGATAGGCCAGATAAGGACAACAAAGTCTTATTTTGCAACAAATATGGTCGAAAGCTTAGAAGATCAAACTTGTTCAGGACTCCAATGTACATTTGGATTCCATTGAACTCGACTAACCCCCCAGGACCCCAATAAACAAGGAGGGTACCTAAATTATGAAATATCATCTAATGCAGGGTCGACTCGATCTATACAAGAATGGTGGCTCAATAGGAGAAACTTGGTACATAAACAGTGGTTGTTCGCATCACATGACTGGTACCAAGGCACTTCTATCAAGCTACCATGAGCAAGAAGGACCAAAGGTTATATTCGGTGACAGCTCTACAACCATCACAAAAGGCTTTGGCTATATCCGAAATGGCGACGTAGAGATACAAAATGTATCATACGTAGAAGGTTTGAAATATAATCTATTATCTGTTTCACAGTTTTGTGATCGAGGCTACAAAGTGCAGTTCAAAAGTCAAAAGTGCGAAATCATAGACAAGAGGACTCACACTGTACTACTCGTCGGCATAAGACAAGGTAGTGTTGTTGGTCCTGAAGGAGTATATGACAAGTGTATGGGGGGGGGGGAATACACTTGTATGCAATTCTTTCGCTAACTTTGATCAAACCAGAGTTCAGCAAGGTTGTCTTGGACAACTCTGCTGAAGAAGATTAACTCTTCTAAGATAATCAAACTACTAAGTACTATTGAGTACTTAGTTGAATAACTATCTAGGGGAGTTATATGTGCGGAATAGTGGTTGGCCCTTTATGTTTAGACTCCTTTAATCTCTGAAATCACTTAGTCAATGCAACACAGTCCAGTTTTCAGGGAACTTGTCCAAATAGGTTTTTGCACAGTCTTTGAAAGTTTATCCTTGAAAGAACAGTTTTGTGTGCAGTGTTGAGTGTATGAAAGTACTTGAAATGTAAATCAACACAAGAAGTTATAGTGGTTCAGAGACTCAAGCTCCTACATCCACTTTCCCTGATTTAACAGGATAATTCCTTCATTCTTGGAATTAACTTGTTTTATAGTGCCAAGGTGCACTTGATCAAGAACACCACTCCTTGGTGAATTGATCCCTAGGATGTCTAGAGTCCTAGAACCCTCTTCTCAACTCAGAACTGAACTGTTCTTCTCTCAACAGTCAGCTCCTACCACTTCTACTACTACAACCTTCTCACTTTCACTCTTGAAAGATGTAAGGGTTGAAGTAAGGTTCCAACTAATGAGATATCCTTTACAATGAAGATCAGTGTATAAGGATAGGATATCTCTCTAATCTTGTGTATGGGTATACAATGAAATTCAGCTTAGATGAAGTGTTTGAAGACTAAGATAGTCTTTGAAAGCTTTGAAAGCACTCTAGCTTGTAAGAACTTTGAGCTTAGTTGGATTGTGTTGAGGTGCTTTCAAATGGTCTTCACACTTCTGTATTTATAGACAAAATGGAGGATTTGCCCGTTGGAGAGGCAGCCCCAAATTGCTATAAATGTCTTCCTTGAGTTCTTCAAACTGGAAGACAGATTCTTGATAGTGACATGTCCTCATTTGGGTAATAAACGGCTTGTAAGACTTTGTCTTCATTCTGCAGCACTTTTCCCAATGTTTGACTTCTTGTTAGGACTTGGACATGACTTCTGAAGGTTGATCCAATGATAGGACAACATTCCTTATCAACTGGACAACTCTCCTTATCACTATCAGCAGTTTTGCTTTTCAGCAAGGTTGGCTTGCTCTTCTTCAGATGACTTGGCTCTTTCCCTTTATTTCACTTCAAGGTGATCTTAGCTTGTTTCTTTGGTGATCTTTAGGGTGTGGTTGTCTCTTTCTCTTCAGCATAGTTGACCTTCAACCTTTAGAACATCTGTTCTGATTCAATCATGCTGAGACAACTCTTCTGGACAACTCTTCTGATCAGCATATTTGGTCTTTTAGCATCAGAGCACTTTACACATAGAGTTGGCTTCTCTGGACAACTCTCCTGATCAAAAACCTTTGAGTAGTCTTGTGCTTTTGAGCTAGGTAAAGTTGTTCTAGCTTCTTTGGACAACTCTGCTGACCAGTGTCATTAAGCTTGTCCTTTTGATTTTACCAATTTTGCATATGGACACTTTCTCTGGACAACTCTCCTGATCAGATCATCTTATTGGACTTGTCCTTTTGAGCTTTACATTCTTGTTCTTGCATAAGACATCTTCTCTGGACAACTCTCCTGATCAGTGCATTTGGTTTTCCATAGAGTGTCCTTGCTTTTAAGTGATTGTTCCAGAATTTGAGCCTTGAGGGAACTTGATCTTGATCATCTTCAAAGCATAGGTTCCCCCTCAAATTGTGCATCTAATTGTCTAAGAGCTGCCTAACACTTCAGCTTCTCATCTAGCCTATATTCTATATGTTCTAACATTCCTAGAACATATTTATATTGACTTAGGCATGTCTCAGGGGGTTTTGGTATTAGATCAAAACATATCTCATTTTATTCCCAACAATTTCCCCCTTTTTGATGATGCCAAAACCTATACTGTCTAAGCAAAAGTGACTTGTCTACACCTATTACATGTATCTTCAGAAGACATGACTAAGGTCAATATTCCTGAAAAAATAATGTGTTAGTGTATTCACTGTTTCTGTTGCAAGTAGGTTCAAGATAGGCATAGAAAGATTAGTGTTTCTTGATTCAAAATAAGTTCAACTATCATTCATTCAAAGATCATTACAAGCATGTTGATAGTTGAAATTAACATATCAGAGCATGAATCAATAACACTTAAATACATCAGAGCATTTCATTCTAACAATTCAAGACATAAGATTATCAGCATCAGAGTACAGAGCTTGTATCAGAGCAATCCATAACAGATCAGAGCAAACAGATTAGCACACCACATCAGCAATCTTGATCATATTTCAGCATAGTTGATCAATCAAGAAAGGTCAGAAGACTTAGCCATTTCAAAGATCATCCTCAGGGGGTGGCAGCATTCCATACTGTGCCCACACTCTTCTTTTCAATGCCATGGCTTCTTGGTTGGTTCCCTTAGGTCCAAGAACCATCTTGTTTAGCTTAAGGATCTCAGTGAATTCTCTCAGAATTCTTGCTTGGTCAATCCATCCTTCAAGCTTTGGAGGCATGTATATGATTGGCTTGGGAGCTGTGAGTTCAAATCTTGCAATGTCAGCAGCTGCAAGAAGTTGTTGATACAATTCTCTGTAGTATTCTAGCATGAACTCAGTGAAGGCAGAGTTTGCATCTCCTCCATTCCATCTGTCAATGACATAATAGTCATAGACAAACTCCCTTTTGGCTTCTTCCCATGTGTCATTCAGTTGAATTGGCACCCATTTATCCAAGTGTGGATATTTGGTGTCCATTGGGATTAGAAGCTGAGGCTTCATCTTGCTGTAAGTTGCTCTCCTCCTTCTTGGTTTCTGAAAGTTTGCTCTCCTTTCATCTCTTGCTCTGTTGGCTTCTTCCATCAGATCCATTTTCTCTTGGGCCCTCATCATGGCCAGTTTCTGTTGTGTTTTAGGGTCTTTGCCATACCCTTCATGAAACAGCTTTGATGGATCAAGATCTAGGACTGTTGTCTTCTTCTTAGGTTCAGGTCCAAATCCTTCAGCAAATAACTCTACAATGTCTTCAGAGGACTTGGTGCCTTCAGCAGTTTTGCCAGATTCAGAAGATTTGTCCTTTTCAGCAGCTTTGGGCTCTTCAGCAGTTTTGGCTTTCTTTGATGTAGGCTCATCTTCATCAATTCTGAATTCAGGTGGAAGATCAAGGCTGCTAGGAAAGTCAGTGAATTTCTCAATTTGTCTCTTCTTTCCTTGGGCCTTCTTGATCTTTCCTCTAGTTTGGATACCTTCAGCATCTTTGTCCAAACCTGACATTTCACCACCTGGTCTTTGTTGTAGCCTCACTCTTTCCTCTTGAGCTGAGGCCATTGAGTTTTTCAATGCCAATGCTAACTGCTCCTCTTCATCCAATTCTTCCAAGTTCAGCACTGCTGGCTCTTTTCCCTTTCCTTCAGGGACTTTGTCCTTCCCTTTCACTGGACTCCCAATTATTAAGGCACCTTTTGCCCTTGCTCTTTCCCTTTCCCCCTTTTTGGCAGCATCAAAACACTGGGGCTTGAGGTCACTCATTGTTGAGGCCATCAGGGATTGGGCCTGGTTTAGGGACTTCATCTCTTCCAACAAATACACATTTTCATCATGTATATCTTGCATTTTATCATTGCTCAAGCTAAGAAAAGCTAGAACAGGCTTCATTTTCTGTTGAACAACCTCCTCCATGGTTGCCTTAAGAGATGCATCCAATTGGGTCTTCAGAAACTCAGTGAGGTTGGCCACTGCACCTTCAGCAATGTTGGCCAATACCTCTTGGGAAAATTTTTCAGAGGCTGCTTTGACCATAGCTAACCTTTGCTCTTCAGCTCTTCTCTTTTGCAGTGCAGTCTTCTTTCCAATAGCTTGTTTGACAGTTAGCCTGAGAGCTTTGACATTAGCATTGTGATTGTCTCTCAGCAGCTTTTGCTCTTTCTTGACTTCCTCTTAGATGGCTTCCATGGTAGATTTGGCATTTTGAACTTCAGTGAGATGGTTTGGAGACCAGATTCCACACCACTGATTCTTGCCTCAAGGGTTGGTAGCACAACATCTTCAGAGCCAGTGAGCCTCATTTCTACAGATGCTAGAGTCCTTCCTTGCTCATTCAATGCTCCTGAAGTTTCAGCATGAGCAGATTGGACTTGATGAGCCAATGAGTCCAACTTCTCTGATTGCATTCCAAGTAAGGCCTGAGCTGAGCCTGTGTCTACTTGGATAGGTGCATCTGTTAAGAACTCATCTGCAAAAATTTGATCAAGAGAAATACCTGCAACATCAGACAAGTCAAACATGTTAGGAAATAAGCACTCATCAGCCTCAATTTCTTTTACATAAGACTCTGATACATCAGCAGTCTTCCTCTCATTTTCAACTTGTTCTTTTCTCCCTTCTTTAATAATGTTCTCACTTAAAGGAACAAGCCTCCTCTCATCAAGGGATTCTTGAAGTTCAGATTTGACTTCAAGAATAACCTGTCCTTCCTCACTTATTCCACCCTCATATGGTGGTACACTCACTATCTTAGTGATGACTACCTCTCTTTCATCCTCAACTCCCTCTGATTTTTCAACTATTCTCTCTTTTTCAACTCCTTCTCCTAAACCTGCAGCATCTCCACCTTCAATAAGGTTCAAAGATGGCAGTTGTGGGGAGATCACAGTGCTTATATCAACAGCCACTGAGTCATCCTGAATGATTAAGGGCTGATCAGTGTCCAACTCTTCTGACACTGAATAGGCCTTAATCAAACTAGCCTCTAGAGAAGGAACCTCCACATCTTTAGGCTGTGCCTTGGGTTCAGAAGAACCTTCATTGGCAGATGTGTCCTTGGTTGTGTTACCACCCTTGGTCAACACCTCTGAAGATACAGAGCCTTTCCTATGATAGGTTTTAGGAGGGTTAGAAAGTCTATCTGCTATAGAAGACTTGGGTTGAAAGGATTCAGGGATGTTGGCTTGAGGGATTTCAGGAGGGTTGGGATTTGAAGGGTTTGAAGGATCATCAGGGGAATCATCATCATTGGAGCTACTGTCAGGGTGTTTGATTCCCTTGGCTTTTCTTTCTTTCTCCTCCTCAATCTTGTCAGCTACCAGCTTTGCAAAAATCTCCTCATCAATGAGAAATCTTGTCTTTGAAACTCCAGCAAAGTGTAGCAATCTGTTTTCCTCTATTTGCCACCAGTTTGCACCCTTATCTTGGATGACTTGTGATATCTCCATCATAGATTTGTCTTTCACATCAACAAGCGTCCTCAAATCATGAAAGGCCTTCTGAATTCTTGGAAATTCAGCAAGTTGTGGATACAAACTGTCCACAGTAGCCTTGGCTCCTCCTCTGAGCATACTTTCAAAAGTATACTCCTCCTCATCTCCACTTGAATGGGGACTTTGGGTTATAGGGGAGTTGGCTCTGGGTTCTCCTAATATGGCTTCAGGCAGATTAATTGCAGGGATAATGGCTTCAGAAGGGTTGGGCTCAGATGAAGGTACTTCAGTTGCTTTAGAGAGCAATGAATCTGAAGGGGCTTTACTCAGGGGGGTTGGCTCATGGAGTGCATGCTCTAAGAGCTTTGAATAATTGAGCATGGATGAGTCAAGGGGAGACAAGAGTCTTGTCTCATCTACTGCTAAATCAGCAAGCACATCAATGCCACTTCTTTGCACATTCCCTTCAGGAGAATATCTCTTAGTGAGATTTACAGGGGTAATGGGTTGGTTGGAAGGGGTAACATGGGTTTCAGGGGAGTTGGGCTCAAGATACTGAATTTCAGGGAGGTTGGCTTCTATAGGTTGACCTTCAGGGACTTTGGATTCTGGAGTTCCAGAACCAGATGAATTAGTCCTTGACATGGATTTGGTCTTGCTTTCAGCTCTGCTCTCCCTTAGAGCCAATTGAAGAGACCTTTCTTCTTGAAGCTCCAACACCTTTTCAGTAGGTTTGGCCCTTCTCTTGCTGGCCCTACTGCTTCCACTTCCTTCCTTCTCAGGGACAACTTCCCTGATTCTCTTATCACCCTTCTTCTTTTGCCTAGTCTCATTGTACTTCCTCCTCAACTCTTCTGAGTGGTCAGAAGGCACACTCACTCCCTCTTCTGCCACTGCATCAACTTCAGCTGATGCTCCTGAGGCTTCTCTTGAAGACAATTGAGACATCTTTCTTGTTTTGACAGCCCTGGCCTTTGTTCTCTTTTTCATCTTAGGCTTCTCTTCCTCTTGTTCTTCAGCAGGCTTGGCCAGTAACATCCTTCTCTGTTCAGTTTTCTTGCTAAGCTTTCTGAACAAGATCTTCTGGGCTGGGAGGGGCTTTGCAAAGGTCTGCATCTGGGAATAGTGGGAAAACCTCTCAATCAACAAGCTTGCCCTGGTGCAATACTTGATTTTCCCTTCTAGCACCACCTTATTGTGGGTTTTCACTTTAAATTTAGCCTTCTCCTTCATCATTTCAGACATAATGAAGGTCCTCCAATCAAACTTGATGCCCTTATCACTGGCATCAATAATGGCAGCCATGATTCTGATCCTTGGATGGCTGACCTGCTCTAAGCTTCCAGTGTTGCTTAAGAGGCTCTTAGCAACTACCTCAAAAAGATTGAGAAACTCTGGCTTGAGAGTTTTCTTGTTTTGAGTTGAGGAGAGAGGGCCTGGAACTAATAACCATTCTTGGGCTATTTCATCTTCATGCCCAGTACCATAAACCTCTGGATTCCTTCCCTCATAAGGCAATCCAAAAGCTCCTTCCAGATCTTCTGAGGAGAATTTTACTCTGTGGAATCTCTCCTCTTCCTCTCCTTCTGCTGTGTAAGATAATCTGGTTGATACTTCACCATCTTCAGGCTTGCCTCTCCACTTGAGGAAGGCAAAGAATTCTGCCATGTAGCTCTCCAAGCAAGAGCTTGGTCTTTCCTCCATGAACTTTTGAAGTCCAGCTCTTCTCAACCACCTCAGGGTTGGAGTAATCTCAGGATCTTCACTTTCAAAGGAGACTATTGGCTCAAAGTGAAGATTGTTTTTGTTGCTTAGGTAGGCAAAATCCAGGTCTAGATCCTTGTTAGAGAAATCAACAAGCATCTCAGGTCTAACTTTGGGGGCCATTGAAATTTGCAGAGAGAGTTTTGAGAGAGTTTGAAGAAAATTAGAGTTAGGGTTTCGAATACTTGGGGAAGAAGTGTTTGTGGGTATCTTAAGACTTGTGAATATTCTAAAAAGAATGTTTGTCAATGAGTTGGTAAGGTCTTGAGACAATTCAAAGGTGAACAGAAATGGAAATCCAAAATGGACGGCTAGGATTGATTTCAGGGGAGTTGTCCATTTTTGATCCAATGGTCAAAAACCAATGTAACAGTGAAATAACTGTTTTATTCAAAACGTGGGTGGTTTTTAATGTTTGTTTAAGGCTGGGGGTTTTTCGAGATAGATCATGTCCCAAAAAGTTTAATGCAAACAAGAGTTAAATCTTGGCATTTAATGCATGGAAAGTGACCTTTTGGGTGGGAGACAAAATAAATCCCAGAAAGGTGTAAACTGTATTTCTAGGGACAGATTTCGAGATAGGTATTGATCACCAAAAATAGGTGCTTATCATACCAAGATTTGGTTTGATAGCTGGGACAACTTATCTGACCCTACATGGACAAGTGTCCTGAAAGACTGTGGACAAGTGTCCTGAATTTCAAAGGACAAGTGTCCTGAAGAAGTAAGGTCATGTTTCTGAGTTTCAGTAGACTTGATCAAGTCTGCTGAAGTTTGAGTTTGTTTCCCCCTTAATCAATGAACTTCTTTGGACTCATTTGTCCAACTTCCCTGGATCAAGAAGTCCCAACTCTGCTGATAATTCCAGGAACCTTGCCTCTGCAAGTGGCTTAGTTAGTATATCAGCTTTTTGATGGTCTGTGTGAATTTTCACTAGCTTGATGTCCTTCTTCTCCACATGATCTCTAATGAAGTGGTGCTTGATGTCCACATGTTTGCATCTTGTGTGCAAGACAGGATTTTGTGATATAGCAATGGCACTATTGTTATCACAGAAAATTGGCACTTCAGTAGAGTTGACTTTGTAGTCTCTGAGTTGTTGTCTTAGCCAAAGTATTTGAGCACAACAACTTCCAGCAGCAACATATTCAGCTTCAGTGGTGGAGGTTGTTGGTCCTGAAAGGAGTAGATAACAAGTGTATGGGGGGGGAATACACTTGTATGCAATTCTTTTTGAACTTTGATCAAACCAGAACTCAGCAAGGTTGTCTTGGACAACTCTGCTGAAGGTGATTAACTCTTCTAAGATAATCAATCCACTAAGTACTATTGAGTACTTAGTTGAATAACTATCTAGGGGAGTTATATGTGCGGAATAGTGGTTGGCCCTTTAAGTTTAGACTCCTTTAATTTCTGAAATCACTTAGTCAATGTAAAACAGTCCAGTTAAGCTTCAGGGAAGTTGTCCAAAACAGTTTTGCACAGTCTTTGAATGTGTATCTTTGAAAGATCAGTTTTGTGTGCAGTGTTGAGTGAATGTAAGTACTTGTAAAGTAAATCAACACAAGAGTTTATAGTGGTTCAGAGACTCAAGCTCCTACATCCACTTTCCCTGATTTAACAGGATAATTCCTTCACTCTTGGAATTAACTTGTTTTATAGTGCCAAGGTGCACTTGATCAAGAACACCACTCCTTGGTGAATTGATCCCTAGGATGTCTAGAGTCCTAGTACCCTCTTCTCAACTCAGAACTGAACTGTTCTTCTCTCAACAGTCAGTTCCTACCACTTCTACTACTACAACCTTCTCACTTTCACTCTTGAAAGATATGAGGATTGAAGTAAGGTTCCAACTAATGAGATATCCTTTACAATGATGATCAGTGTATAAGGATAGGATATCTCTCTAAGCTTGTGTATGAATATACAATTGGGTTCAGCTTAGAAGAAGTGTATAAAGACTAAGATAGTCTCTTTGAAAGCTTAAGAGCACTTGTCAACTTGTAGGATAGTTGGATATTCTTGTCAAGGTTGAGGTGCTTTCAAATGGTCTTCACACTTCTGTATTTATAGACAAAATGGAGGATTTGCCCGTTGGAGAGGCAGCCCCAAATTGCTATAAATGTCTTCCTTGAGTTCTTCAAACTGGAAGACAGATTCTTGATAGTGACATGTCCTCATTTGGGTAATAAACGGCTGTAACAGTTTTGTCTTCATTCTGCAGCACTTTTCCCAATGTTTGACTTCTTGTTAGGACTTGGACATGGCTTCTGAAGGTTGATCCAATGATAGGACAACATTCCTTATCATCTGGACAACTCTCCTTATCACTATCAGCAGTTTTGCTTTTCAGCATGGTTGGCTTGCTCTTCTTCAGATGACTTGGCTCTTTCCCTTTATTTCTCTTGTGTATGGTCTTAGCTCATTCCTTTGAGGACCTTTAGGGACTGGTTGTCTCAATCTCTTCAGCATAGTTGATCTTAGGCTTTCAGAGCACTTGATCTTGGTCAAATTAGCTGAGACAACTCCTCTGGACAACTCTCCTGATCAGCATGATTGATCTTTTTGCATCAGAGCACTTTATACTTTAGAGTTGGCTTATCTGGACAACTCTTCCTGACCAAAACCTTTGAGTAGTCTTGTCCTTTTGAGCTAGGTAGGTTTGTTCTTGCATATGGCTAGCTTCTTTGGACAACTCTCCAGATCAGTGCTTTAAGAATATTTTCTCTGGACAACTCTCCTGATAAGAGCATCTTAGATTTCATAGAGTGTCCTTACTCTTTGTTCCAGAATTTGAGCCTTGGGGAGACTTGATCTTGATCATCTTCAAAGCATAGGTTCCCCCTCAAATTGTGCATCTAATTGTCTAAGAGCTGCCTAACATTTCAGCTTCTCATCTAGCCTATAATCTATATGTTCTAACATTCTTAGAACATATTTTTCATTGACTTAGGCATGTCTCAGGGGGTTTTTGGAATTCAATCAAAACATAGCTCATTTTATTCCCAACAATTTCCCCCTTTTTGATGATGCCAAAACCTATACAATTTTAAGCAAAAGTGACTTGTCTACACCTATTACATGTATCTTCAGAAGACATGACTGAGGTCAATATTCCTGAAAAGTAATGTGTTAGTGTATTCACTGTTTTTGTTGCAAGTAGGTTTTAAGATAGGCATAGAGAGATTTGAGTTTCTTGATTCAAAATAAGTTCAACTATCATTCATTCAAAAATCATTACAGGCATGTTGATAGTTGAAATTAACATATCAGAGCATGAATCAATAACACTTAAGCATATCAGAGCACTTCATTACAATAATTCAAAATGATATTTTCAGCATCAGAGCACAGAACTTGTGTCAGAGCAATCTTTAACAGATCAGAGCAACCAGATTAACACATCAGCAAACTTGACCATATTTCAGCATAGTTGATCATTCAAGTAAGGTCAGAAGACTTAGCCATTTCAAAGATCATCCTCAGGAGGTGGCAGCATTCCATACTGTGCCCACACTCTTCTTTTCAGTGCCATGGCTTCTTGGTTGGTTCCCTTAGGTCCAAGAACCATCTTGTTCAGCTTAAGGATCTCAGTGAATTCCCTCAGAATTCTTGCTTGGTCAATCCATCCTTCAAGCTTTGGAGGCATGTATATGATTGGCTTGGGAGCTGTGAGTTCAAATCTTGCAATGTCAGCAGCTGCAAGTAGTTGTTGATACAACTCTCTGTAGTATTCTAGCATGAACTCAGTGAAGGCAGAGTTTGCATCTCCTCCATTCCATCTGTCAATGACATAAAAGTCATAGACAAACTCCCTTTTGGCTTCTTCCCATGTGTCATTCAGTTGAATTGGCACCCATTTATCCAAGTGTGGATATTTGGTGTCCATTGGGATTAGAAGCTGAGGCTTCATCTTGCTGTAAGTTGCTCTTCTCCTTCTTGGTTTCTGAAAGTTTGCTCTCCTTTCATCTCTTGCTCTGTTGGCTTCTTCCATCAGATCAATTTTCTCATGGGCCCTCATCATGGCCAGTTTCTGTTGTGTTTCAGGGTCTTTGCCATACCCTTCATGAAACAGCTTTGATGGATCATGGGCTAGAACAGTTGTCTTCTTCTTAGGTTCAGATCCAAATCCTTCAGCAAATAACTCTTCAGTCTCTTCAGTTGATTTGGCACCTTCAGCAGTTTTTCCAGATTCAGAAGATTTGTCCTCTTCAGCAGTTTTGGCTTTCTTTGATGTAGGCTCATCCTCATCAATTCTGAATTCAGGTGGAAGATCAAGGCTGCTAGGAAAGTCAGTGAATTTCTCAATTTGTCTCTTCTTTCCTTGGGCCTTCTTGATTTTTCCTCTGGTTTGGACACCTTCAGCATCTTTGTCCAAACCTGACACTTCACCACCTGGTCTTTGCTGTTTCCTTGCCCTTTCTTCTTGAGCTGAGGCCATTGAGTTCTTCAATGCCAATGCTAACTGCTCCTCTTCATCCAAATCTTCCAAATTCAGCATTTCTGGCTCTTTTCCCTTTCCTTCAGGGACTTTGTCCTTCCCTTTCACTGGACTCCCAATCACCAAGACACCTTTTGCTCTAGCTCTTTCCCTTTCCCCCTTTTTGGCAGCATCAAAGCACTGGGGCTTTAGGTCACTCATTGTTGAGGCCATCAGGGATTGGGCCTGGTTTAGGGACTTCATCTCTTCCAATAAATATACATTTTCATCATGTATATTCTGCATTCTGTCACTGCTCAAGCTAAGGAAAGCTAGAACAGGCTTCATCTTTTGTTGGACAACCTCTTCCATGGCTGTTTTCAGAGATGCATCCAGTTGGGCTTTTAAGAGCTCAGTGAGGTTGGCCACTGCACCTTCAGCAATGTTGGCCAACACTTCTTGGGAAAATTTTTCTGAGGCAGCTTTGACCATAGCTAGCCTTTGCTCTTCAGCTCTTCTCTTTTGTAGTGCTGTCTTATTTCCAAGAGCTTGCTTGACAGTGAGCCTGAGAGCTTTGACATTTGCATTGTGATTATCTCTCAGCAACCTCTGTTCTTTCTTGACCTCCTCTGAGATGGCTTCCATGGTAGATTTGGCACTTTGAACTTCAGTGGAGATGGTTTGAAGACCAGATTCCACACCACTGATTCTTGCCTCAAGGGTTGGTAGCACAACATCTTCAGAGCCAGTGAGCCTCATTTCTACAGATGCTAGAGTCCTTCCTTGCTCATTCAATGCTCCTGAAGTTTCAGTATGAGCAGATTGGACTTGATGAGCCAAGGAGTCCAACTTCTCTGATTGCATGCCAAGTAAGGCTTGAGCTGAGCCTGTATCAACTTGGATAGGTGCATCTGTGAGGAACTCATCTGCAAAAATTTGGTCAAGAGAAATACCTGCAACATCAGATAAATCAAACAAGTTAGGAAATAAGCACTCATCACCCTCAATTTCTTTTACATAAGACTCTGATACATCAGCAGTCTTCTTCTCATTTTCAACTTGTTCTTTTCTCCCTTCATGGATAATGTTCTCACTCAAGGAATCAGGCCTCCTTTCACCAAGGGATTCCTGAAGTTCAGATTTGACTTCAAGAATAACCTGTCCTTCCTCACTTATTCCACCCTCATATGTTGGTACACTCACTATCTTAGTGATGACTACCTCTCTTTCATCCATAACTCCCTCTGATTTTTCAACTATGCTCTCCTTTTCAACTCCTTCTCCTAAACCTGCAGCATCTCCACCTTCAACAAGGTTCAAAGATGGCAGTTGTGGGGAGATCACAGTGCTTATATCAGCAGCCACTGAGTCATCCTGAATGATTAAGGGCTGATCAATGTCCAACTCTTCTGACACTGAATAGGCCTTAATCAAACTAGCCTCTAATACAGGAACCTCAACATCTTTAGGCTGTGCCTTGGGTTCAGAGGAACCTTCATTGGCAGATGTATCTTTGGTTGTGTTACCACCCTTGGTCAACACCTCTGAAGTTACAGAGCCTTTCCTATGATAGGTTTTGGGAGGATTGGAAAGTCTATCTGCTACAGAAGACTTGGGTTGAAAGGGTTCAGGGAGGTTGGCTTGAAGGGTTTCAGGAGGGTTGGGATTTGAAGGGTTTGAGGGATCATCAGGGGAATCATCATCATTAGAACCACTGTCAGGGTGTTTGATTCCCTTGGCTTTTCTTTCTTTCTCCTCTTCAATCTTATCAGCTACCAACTTTGCAAAAATCTCCTCATCTATGAGGAATCTTGTCTTTGAAACTCCAGCAAAGTGTAGCAATCTGTTCTCCTCTATCTGCCACCAGTTTGCACCCTTATCTTGGATGACTTGTGATATCTCCATCAAGGATTTATCTTTCACATCAACAAGCATCCTTAAATCTTGAAAGGCCTTCTGAATTCTTGGAAATTCAGCAAGTTGTGGATACAAACTGTCCACAGTAGCCTTGGCTCCTCCTCTGAGCATACTTTCATAGGTATACTCCTCCTCATCTCCACTTGAATGGGGACTTTGGGTTATAGGGGAGTTGGCTCTGGGTTCTCCTATCAAGGCTTCAGGCAGATTAAGTTCAGGGATGTTGGCTTCATAAGGGTTGGGTGCAGTAGAAGGATCTTCAGTTGCTTTTGAGAGCAATGGGTCTGAAGGGGCTTTACTCAAGGGGGTTGGCTCATTGAGTGCATGCTCTAAGAGTTTTGAATAATTCAGCATGGATGAGTCAAGGGGAGACAGGAGTCTTGTCTCATCTACTGCTAAGTCAGCAAGCACATCTATGCCACTTCTTTGCACATTTCCTTCAGGAGAATATCTCTTAGTGAGATTTACAGGGGTAATGGGTTGGTTGGAAGGGGTGACATAGGTTTCAGGGGAGTTGGGCCCAAGATACTGAATTTCAGGGAGGTTGGCCTCTATGGGTTGACCTTCAGGGACTTTGGATTCTGGAGTTCCAGAACCAGATGAATTGGTCCTTGACATGGATTTGGCCCTGCTTTCAGCTCTGCTCTCCCTTAGAGCCAATTGAAGAGACCTCTCTTCTTGCAGCTCCAACACCTTTTCAGTAGGTTTGGCTCTTCTCTTGCTGGCCCTGCTACTTCCACTTCCTTCCTTCTCAGGGACAACTTCCCTGATTCTCTTATCACCCTTAGACTTTTGTCTAGTCTCATTGTACTTTTGTCTGAGTTCTTCTGAATGATCAGATGGCACTTGTACACCTTCTCTAGCAACTTCTTCAATCTCAGCTGAAGCATCTGAATTCTCTTCTGAGATTCTCTGAGACATTTTCCTTGTCTTGACAGCCCTGGCCTTTGTTCTCTTTTTCATCTTAGGCTTCTCTTCCTTCTGTTCTTCAGCAGGCTTGGCCAATAGCATCCTTCTTTTCTCAGTTTTCTTACTGAGCTTTCTGAACAGGATCTTTTGGGCTGGGAGGGGCTTTGCAAAGGTCTGCATCTGGGAATAGTGGGAAAACCTCTCAATCAACAAGCTTGCCCTGGTGCAATACTTGATTTTCCCTTCTAGCACCACCTTATTGTGGGCTTTCACCTTAAATTTAGCCTTCTCCTTCATCATCTCAGACATGATGAAGGTCCTCCAATCAAACTTGATGCCCTTATCACTGGCATCAATAATGGCAGCCATGATTCTGATCCTTGGCTGGCTGACCTGCTCTAGGCTTCCAGTGTTGCTTAGGAGGCTCTTTGCAACTACCTCAAAAAGATTTAGAAACTCTGGCTTGAGAGTTTTCTTGTTTTGAGTTGAGGAGAGAGGGCCTGGAACTAATAACCACTCTT
This sequence comes from Galeopsis tetrahit, assembly GCA_963675135.1. Lineage (NCBI taxonomy): Eukaryota > Viridiplantae > Streptophyta > Magnoliopsida > Lamiales > Lamiaceae > Galeopsis > Galeopsis tetrahit. Next base: position 33,294,629 of record OY776126.1, on the reverse strand, counting down.
GGGCTATTTCCTCTTCATGTCCAGTGCCATATACTTCTGGATTCCTACCCTCATGAGGCAATCCAAAGGCTCCTTCCAGATCCTCTGAGGAGAATCTAACTCTATGGAATCTCTCCTCTTCCTCTCCTTCAGCTGTGTAGGATAGCCTGGTTGATACTTCACCATCTTCAGGCTTGCCTCTCCACTTGAGGAAGGCAAAGAATTCTGCCATATAGCTTTCCAGGCAAGAGCTTGGTCTTTCTTCCAAGAACTTTTGGAGACCAGCCCTTCTCAACCATCTCAGGGTTGGAGTAACCTCAGGATCTTCACTTTCAAAAGAGATAATTGGCTCGAAGTGAAGATTGTTCTTGTTGCTTAGATAGCCAAAATCTAGGTCTAGATCTTTGTTGGAGAAATCTACAAGCATCTCAGGTCTAACCTTGGGGGCCATTGAAAATTGCAGAAAAAGGTTTGATGAAGAATGAGAGAGTTTGAAGAACTTTTGAGTTAGGGTTTCGAATACTTGGGGAAGAAGTGTTTGTGGATATCTTAAGACTTGTGAATATTCTAAAAAGAATGTTTGTCAATGAGTTGGTAAGGTCTTGATACAATTCAAAGGTGAGCAAAAATGGAAATCCAAAATGGACGGCTAGGATTGATTTCAGGGGAGTTGTCCATTTTTGATCCAATGGTCAAAAACCAATGTAACAGTGAAATAACTGTTTTATTCAAAACGTGGGTGGTTTTAAATGTTTGTTTAAGGCTGGGGATTTTTCGAGATAGATCATGTCCCAAAAAGTTTAATGCAAACAAGAGTTAAATCTTGGCATTTAATGCATGGAAAGTGACCTTTTGGGTGGGAGACAAATTAAATCCCAAAAAGGTGAAAACTGTATTTCAATGGGACAGATTTCGAAATGGGTTTTGATCACCAAAAATAGGTGCTTATCATACCAAGATTTGGTTTGATAGCTAGGACAACTTATCTGACCCTACATGGACAAGTATCCTGAAGAACTGTGGACAAGTGTCCTGAAGAGGTAAGGTCATGTTTCTGAATTTCAGTAGACTTGACCAAGTCTGCTGAAGCTTGAGTTTGTTTCCCCCTTAATCAATGAGCTTCTTTGGACTTATTTGTCCAACTTCCCTGGATCAAGTAATCCCAACTCTGCTGATAGCTCCAGAAATCTTGCCTCTGCAAGTGGCTTGGTTAATATATCAGCTTTTTGATGGTCTGTGTGAATTTTCATTAGCTTGATATCCTTCTTCTCCACATGATCTCTAATGAAGTGGTGCTTGATGTCCACATGCTTGCATCTTGTGTGTAAGACAGGATTTTGTGATATAGCAATGGCACTATTGTTATCACAGAAAATTGGCACTTCAGTAGAGTTGACTTTGTAGTCTCTGAGTTGTTGACTTAGCCAAAGAATTTGAGCACAACAACTTCCAGCAGCAACATATTCAGCTTCAGTGGTGGAAGTGGCCACTGTGTTCTGCTTCTTGGAGAACCATGAAATAAGCTTGTTGCCCAAGAATTGACAAGTCCCTGAAGTGGACTTTCTGTCAATCCTACATCCTCCATAATCAGCATCTGAGTAGCCAGTTAGCTCAATATTGTCATCAGCAGGGTACCAAAGGCCTAGATTCTCAGTGCCTTTGAGATACCTCAAAATCCTCTTTGCAGCCTCAAGGTGGCTTTTCTTGGGATTTGCTTGAAATCTTGCACAAACACCTACTGCAAAGGTGATATCAGGTCTGCTGGCAGTGAGATAGAGGAGTGAACCAATTATTCCTCTATACTCAGTAGAGTTGGTTGGAATACCACTCTCATCAGGATCCATCTTCCAATTTGTGTTCATAGGGATCCTTACTGGCTTGCTGGTTGTACACCCAAACTTTTTGATCATTTCTCTTGTGTACTTAGCTTGGTTGATGAAGATTCCTTCTTTAGATTGCTTGACTTGTAGACCCAAAAAGAAGTTCATCAACCCCATCATGGACATCTCAAACTTGCTTTGCATGAGCTTGGAGAATTTCTCACATAGCTTCTCATTAGGGGATCCAAAAATTATGTCATCCACATAAATTTGGACAAGCAAGATGTCCTCTCCTTCAGAGATTCTGAAGAGAGTTCTGTCCACAGTTCCCTTGGTGAATCCATGTTCCAAGAGGAATTGTGACAGTGTATCATACCAAGCCCTAGGGGCTTGTTTGAGTCCATATAGAGCTTTCTTGAGTCTGTAAACTTGGTTTCCAATTTCAAACCCTGGTGGTTGCTCCACATAGACTTCTTCTTTCAAGACTCCATTCAGAAAGGCACTCTTGACATCCATTTGGTATACTTTGAACCTCTTGTGGGCTGCATAGGCTAGAAAGAGCCTTATTGCTTCTAGCCTTGCCACAGGTGCAAATGTCTCATCATAGTCAATGCCTTCATGTTGGCAATACCCTTTTGCCACTAGTCTTGCTTTGTTTCTGACAATCACATCATTTTCATTTTTCTTGTTCTTGAACACCCACTTTGTTCCAATAACATTTTGATGTGAGGGTCTGTCCACCAGCTCCCATACTTCATTTCTGGTGAATTGGTTCAGTTCTTCCTGCATGGCTGTGATCCAATTGGCATCTTGAAGTGCTTCCTCAATATCTTTTGGTTCCTGTTCTGACAAGAAACAACAGAACATAGCACTTTCACCATGAAACTTTCTGGTTCTGACTCCTATACTTGGATCACCAAGTATCAGGTCAGTAGGATGGTCAGATAACCAGGTCCTTCTTTTCCTGATCTCTTCAGTAGAGTTGTCCTCTACTGAAGGTGAGTCAATTTGATCATAGAATTCAGGATAATTTAATGCAGGATCTAATTCAGGATCATAATCAGGGGTGTTGTCCTCAATGTCAGGGACATTGGCATTTTCAACATTTTGAGTTCCCCCTTGATTATTTGACCCATTAACTACCTCAGCAGGAGCTGCTTCTTCATTGGTAGTTGTTACCTGGATGTGAACTGGGATTGGATCATTCAGTTCATCATTTCCATCAGTGGGATTTGTCTCAGGAAGGTTGCCTTCAGGATGGTTGTCCAATGTTGTATGTTCTGGTAGGTTGATTGGGACAATTTCTATGAGTTCAGTGTCTTTGTCTTTTAGGCTTAATCTGGTTGTCCTCTGTGTGATTTCTTCAGGTTCCAACTGATCATTCCTGATCTCAAAGATAGATTCATCAAACACAACATGAGGTGTTTCTTCCACTATAAGGGATTTCTTGTTGTAGACTCTGAAAGCTCTACTGATTTGAGAGTATCCAAGAAATACTCCCTCATCAGCTTTGCTGTCAAAAGCTTTCAACTGTTCTTTCCCATTATTGTGAATGAAACATTTACAACCAAATATATGAAAGTATGACACTTTAGGCATTCTTCCTTTCCAGAGTTCATAGGGGGTTTTGCCTTGCCCCTTAGTGATCAAACATCTATTTTGAGTATGGCATGCAGTGTTTATAGCTTCAGCCCAAAACCTCTTAGGTAGATTTGAATCAGCAATTAGAGTTCTAGCAGCTTCTTTTAAGGTTCTATTCCTTCTTTCTGCAACTCCATTTTGTTGGGGAGTTCTAGCTGCTGAGGTTTCATGAGCTATTCCATTTGATGTGCAGTACTCATTGATGTATGAATTAATGAACTCAGTGCCTTTATCAGATCTTATCTTGATAATACTAAGGCTTTTCTCATTTGACAATCTCTTGAGAAGTTCAGGTAGTTTGACTTGTGTTTCCTTCTTATTAAGGAGAAATACTACCCATGTGAACCTAGAGAAGTCATCTACTACCACTAATGTGTATTTTCTACCATTTATGCTTGAAGGGGTGATTGGTCCAAATAGATCCATATGTAGAAGTTCAAGTACCCTTTCAGTGGAAATGACTGGTTTTCCTTTGAATGAGGCTTTAATCTGTTTTCCTTCTTGACATGGTTTACACACATGTTCCTTAATGAAAACCTCATTAGGTAGTCCTTTAACTAATGCATTTCTAGCAAGTTTATTCATAGATTTGAAGTTCAGGTGGTTTAGCCTCTTGTGCCATAGCCAACTTTGTTCACTAGAACTTTTAGCAATGAAACATGTAGCATCAGTAGACTTGTCCCAGTCTGCAAAATACACATTTCCCTTCCTAGTTCCAGTCAATAGGGTTTGTTGAGTTTTATCTTTAATTAGGCACTTTCCACTTGAGAACTCAACATTAAAATCTTTATCACAGAATTGACTGATACTCAGGAGATTATATTTGAGACCAGCTACATAAGATACATTGGTTACTTTGATGTTACCAATCATCAAAGTACCATAACCTTTTGTTGTTGCTTGTGAGCTGTCTCCAAAGGTGACATTTGGGCCTTCTTTTTCAATAAAATCAGAGAGGAGTTCCTTGTTTCCAGTCATGTGCCTTGAGCATCCACTGTCAAGGTACCATGCTGTCTTTTTGTTCATGCTCCTCTTCTTGTGGCCCATTGGTACCTGCAATTAGATAGGTTTAGGTACCCTTTGAGTTTTGGGTCCTGAGAGGTTAGCTGTACCTTTGGGAACCCAAACTTGCCTAATAACCCTGATTGATTCAAGGTGGCTAAGTTGTTTTCCTAGTGCATCAACATACACTGTCTTTCCCTTAAATGCCTTTGGGAAAGTATGTGTGAATGTGTTAACTCTGTAAGTTTCAGAGGAGTTGACCACTCTTCTGAACTTATGAGTTCTTTGTGCAGCTTGATGAAATCTTTGAGGAAAGGCCTTTTTATGACCATTACCCTTTGGCATGAAGGGTTTTGGTTGTCTCATTTTATTCTGCCTTAAAGGATGGTTTTCTTTAGGTCTATTCAGCTGAGGCTTTCTCAGATGAGTTGGCCTAGGCTGATTATACCTTGGATAATTCCTCTGAACATTGTTCAGGAGAGTTGCCCTTCCATTGGGTCTACTCTGCTGACCAATATTCCTCTTGTGCTCAGGAGCTTTGGCCATTTCCTTAGGTTTTGGCCTATTCTCCTGAATTACTTGAGTAGGCATTTCATTCAATTTGCCCTTTCCTTTGTTCAGTGGCTGAATTACTTCATTTTCAGCTTGTTGTGCCACTGACTTAACAAAGATTCTCTTAGTGTTACTTGTAGATGCAACACTAAGACAAGGTGAAGATTCAAATGGATCAAAACCTAATCCACTTCTTTGAGCCATAGGTCTTTGATAACTTTGAATTTCCTCTATTGCTCTAGAGGATTTGTTCAAAGCAGACATCTTTAATTTCAGGCTCTCTTCACTTGATTTAAGAATATCATACTCATGTGAGAGATTTTCAAATTTGGCATTTAGAATTTTAAGTTCAAATTCTTTTCTTTTCTGAGAGAGAAGTTGATCATCAATCTCCTTTTGTTGGTCAACTATCCTGAGATTTGCTTCCTCAAGCTTTCTCAAGACTTGTTGATACAACTCAGTAGACTTGACATCAACAGCTACCTCAGAGTTCTTGGTGAGTTCAGTAGCTAGTCTTTCATTTTCTCTCACACAATTGTCATGAAATTCTTGTAATCTAGTGAAATCTTCCATCAACTTTCCCAAGGAAAGTTTCAGGTTAACCTCACTAGTGTTCTGTGAGATAAATGATGGTGAACTAGAAGTAGAGGATACCTCATCATCCTCAAGAGCCATGTTGCAGACATCATCATCATCATCACTGTTGGAGAACAATCCATCAGAAGAGTTGAAACTTTCAGCACTATCAGATTCTTCACCAGCCATCATGGCTTTTCTATTGGTGAATTTTCTGTCTCTTTTTGCTTGTCTTTCTCTTCTTTCTTTAGAGCTTAGTTCAGGGCAGTCATATTGGAAGTGCCCTTTCTTTTTGCAGTTGTAACACAGATCTTCATCATCATCCTTCTTGGATTCATCTCTTTTCTTAGATGATGAGGGTTCAGCTCTACTGGATCTTCTCCTATCAGAGGACTTGTCCTCTGATCTTCTCTCTTCAGGCTTTTTGTCCTCAGCCTGATCTTCAGGGGAATTGTATCTTCTCCTGAATTTGTTATCTTGGTAGAATTTCTTGTATCTTCCAAACCTTGTGTTGAGCTTGTCAAACCTTCTAGCCATCAAGGCTAGTTCTTCCTTCATTTCAGTCTTAGAGACTGACTTTGATGATCTGGGAGTGGGCTGCATTTCTGGTTCAGCAACTTTGGCTTTGAATGCCACTCCCTTAGTAGGATTTGAAGGTTCCTCAACAGGCTTTCTTCTATTGAGGTCAAACTCATAGGCTTTAAGTTCTGAGAATATTTGTTGCATGGGCATAGTGGAGAGATCTTTGGTATTCTGCATCATTACAGCATAGACATCCCACTTTTGAGTGAGACTCCTTAGGATTTTCAGTCCAACCTCTCTCTTGGTGTAAACCTTGCCCAGTGAATTAATCTCATTCATCACATCAGTGAATCTACCAGCAAATTTGTCAATGGACTCATCAGTCTCCATTGAGAATTGTTCAAACTTCTGCACAGCAACTTGGAGCTTGTTCTCCTTGATTTTTTCAGTGCCCTCACACATTTCAGCAAGGGTATCCCAAATTTCTTTAGCTGTGGTGCAGTGGTAGACTCTACCCATAACTGCATCTGGAATTGTTTGATAGAGGGTGTTCATGGCAAGATAATTCAAATTATCTTTCCTCTTTTCATCAGCAGTGAAGTCATCCTCATCTTTGGGAATCAATTCCCTTATATCTGCTCTTTGCTCATCTGTCAATCTGGGGTTAGTTTGAGTAAACACAAAAGGTCCTCTTGTGATTACTCTAAGCATATCAGTATGAAGAGATGCAAGATGAGCCCTCATTCTAATTTTCCAGAAATCATAATTGTCTATTGAAAACATGGGCAGTTTGTGATGAGAAATATGATTGACTGGATTTGTGGCCATGTTGTCTAATCCTTGAACAGCAGGTGGAGGAACAGCATTGTTGTTGGCCATATCTCAATAAGAATCAATCAATCAACAAGTAATGGATTTCAGATAGAGATCAGTTCAGTGACCACACCAAATATGTGAGTTTTGAAAATCAAGATGGATTTTCAGAAGCAGTGGTCTTTGAACCCCTGCTCTGATACCACTTGTTGGTCCTGAAAGGAGTAGATAACAAGTGTATGGGGGGGGGAATACACTTGTATGCAATTCTTTTTGAACTTTGATCAAACCAGAACTCAGCAAGGTTGTCTTGGACAACTCTGCTGAAGGTGATTAACTCTTCTAAGATAATCAATCCACTAAGTACTATTGAGTACTTAGTTGAATAACTATCTAGGGGAGTTATATGTGCGGAATAGTGGTTGGCCCTTTAAGTTTAGACTCCTTTAATTTCTGAAATCACTTAGTCAATGTAAAACAGTCCAGTTAAGCTTCAGGGAAGTTGTCCAAAACAGTTTTGCACAGTCTTTGAATGTGTATCTTTGAAAGATCAGTTTTGTGTGCAGTGTTGAGTGAATGTAAGTACTTGTAAAGTAAATCAACACAAGAGTTTATAGTGGTTCAGAGACTCAAGCTCCTACATCCACTTTCCCTGATTTAACAGGATAATTCCTTCACTCTTGGAATTAACTTGTTTTATAGTGCCAAGGTGCACTTGATCAAGAACACCACTCCTTGGTGAATTGATCCCTAGGATGTCTAGAGTCCTAGTACCCTCTTCTCAACTCAGAACTGAACTGTTCTTCTCTCAACAGTCAGTTCCTACCACTTCTACTACTACAACCTTCTCACTTTCACTCTTGAAAGATATGAGGATTGAAGTAAGGTTCCAACTAATGAGATATCCTTTACAATGATGATCAGTGTATAAGGATAGGATATCTCTCTAAGCTTGTGTATGAATATACAATTGGGTTCAGCTTAGAAGAAGTGTATAAAGACTAAGATAGTCTCTTTGAAAGCTTAAGAGCACTTGTCAACTTGTAGGATAGTTGGATATTCTTGTCAAGGTTGAGGTGCTTTCAAATGGTCTTCACACTTCTGTATTTATAGACAAAATGGAGGATTTGCCCGTTGGAGAGGCAGCCCCAAATTGCTATAAATGTCTTCCTTGAGTTCTTCAAACTGGAAGACAGATTCTTGATAGTGACATGTCCTCATTTGGGTAATAAACGGCAGTAACAGTTTTGTCTTCATTCTGCAGCACTTTTCCCAATGTTTGACTTCTTGTTAGGACTTGGACATGGCTTCTGAAGGTTGATCCAATGATAGGACAACATTCCTTATCATCTGGACAACTCTCCTTATCACTATCAGCAGTTTTGCTTTTCAGCATGGTTGGCTTGCTCTTCTTCAGATGACTTGGCTCTTTCCCTTTATTTCTCTTGTGTATGGTCTTAGCTCATTCCTTTGAGGACCTTTAGGGATTGGTTGTCTCAATCTCTTCAGCATAGTTGATCTTAGGCTTTCAGAGCACTTGATCTTGGTCAAATTAGCTGAGACAACTCCTCTGGACAACTCTCCTGATCAGCATGATTGGTCTTTTTGCATCAGAGCACTTTATACTTTAGAGTTGGCTTATCTGGACAACTCTTCCTGACCAAAACCTTTGAGTAGTCTTGTCCTTTTGAGCTAGGTAGGTTTGTTCTTGCATATGGCTAGCTTCTTTGGACAACTCTCCAGATCAGTGCTTTAAGAATATTTTCTCTGGACAACTCTCCTGATAAGAGCATCTTAGATTTCATAGAGTGTCCTTACTCTTTGTTCCAGAATTTGAGCCTTGGGGAGACTTGATCTTGATCATCTTCAAAGCATAGGTTCCCCCTCAAATTGTGCATCTAATTGTCTAAGAGCTGCCTAACATTTCAGCTTCTCATCTAGCCTATAATCTATATGTTCTAACATTCTTAGAACATATTTTTCATTGACTTAGGCATGTCTCAGGGGGTTTTTGGAATTCAATCAAAACATAGCTCATTTTATTCCCAACAGAGGTGGCCACTGTATTCTGTTTCTTGGAGAACTAAGATATGAGTTTGTTGCCCAAGAATTGACAAGTCCCTGAGGTGGACTTTCTGTCAATCCTACATCCTCCATAATCAGCATCTGAGTAGCCAGTTAGCTCAATATTGTCATCAGCAGGGTACCAAAGGCCTAGATTCTCAGTGCCTTTGAGATACCTCAAAATCCTCTTTGCAGCCTCAAGGTGGCTTTTCTTAGGATTTGCTTGAAACCTTGCACAAACACCTACTGCAAAGGTGATATCAGGTCTGCTGGCAGTGAGATAGAGGAGTGAACCAATTATTCCTCTATACTCAGTAGAGTTGGTTGGAATACCACTCTCATCAGGATCCATCTTCCAATTTGTGTTCATAGGGATCCTTACTGGCTTGCTAGTTGTACATCCAAACTTCTTGATCATTTCTCTGGTGTACTTAGCTTGGTTGATGAAGATTCCTTCTTTAGATTGTTTGACTTGTAGACCCAAAAAGAAATTCATCAACCCCATCATGGACATCTCAAACTTGCTTTGCATGAGCTTGGAGAATTTCTCACAGAGCTTCTCATTAGGGGATCCAAAAATTATGTCATCCACATAAATTTGGACAAGCAAGATGTCCTCTCCTTCAGAGATTCTGAAGAGAGTTCTGTCCACAGTTCCCTTGGTGAATCCATGATCCAAGAGGAATTGTGACAGTGTATCATACCAAGCCCTGGGGGCTTGTTTGAGTCCATATAGAGCTTTCTTGAGTCTGTAAACTTGGTTTCCAACTTCAAACCCTGGTGGTTGCTCCACATAGACTTCTTCTTTCAAGACTCCATTCAGAAAGGCACTTTTGACATCCATTTGGTATACTTTGAACCTTTTGTGGGCTGCATAGGCTAGAAAGAGCCTTATTGCTTCTAGCCTTGCCACAGGTGCAAATGTCTCATCATAGTCAATGCCTTCATGTTGGCAATACCCTTTTGCCACTAGTCTTGCTTTGTTTCTGACAATCACATCATTTTCATTTTTCTTGTTCTTGAACACCCACTTTGTTCCAATAACATCTTGATGTGAAGGCCTATCAACCAGCTCCCATACTTCATTTCTGGTGAATTGGTTGAGTTCTTCCTGCATGGCTGTGATCCAATTTGCATCTTGAAGTGCTTCCTCAATGTCACTAGGTTCTTGTTCTGACAAGAAACAACAGAATAGGGCACTTTCACCATGAAATCTTCTAGTTTTGACTCCAATACTTGGATCACCAAGTATCAGATCAGTAGGATGGTCAGACAACCAAGTCCTTCTTTTCCTGATCTCTTCAGTAGAGTTGTCCTCTACTGAAGGTGAGTCATTTTGATCATAGAATTCAGGATAATTTAATGCAGGATCTAATTCAGGATCATAATCAGGGGTGTTGTCCTCAATGTCAGGGACATTGGCATTTTCAACATTTTGAGTTCCCCCTTGACTATTTGACCCATTAACTACCTCAGCAGGAACTGCTTCTTCATTGGTAGTTGTTACCTGGATGTGAACTGGGATTGGTTCATTCAGTTCACCATTTCCATTTGTAGGATTTGTCTCAGGAAGGTTGCCTTCAGGATTGTTGTCCAATGTGGGTTTTTCAGGCAGATTGGCTTGAACAACATCTATGAATTCAGTGTCTTTGTCTTTTAGGCTTAATCTGGTTGTCCTCTGTGTGATTTCTTCAGGTTCTAAATGATCATTCCTGATCTCAAAGATAGATTCATCAAACACAACATGAGGTGTCTCTTCCACTATAAGGGTTTTCTTGTTGTAGACTCTGAAAGCTCTACTAATTTGAGAGTATCCAAGAAATATTCCCTCATCAGCTTTGCTGTCAAAGGCTTTCAACTGTTCTTTCCCATTATTGTGAATGAAACATTTACAACCAAATATATGAAAGTATGACACTTTAGGCATTCTTCCTTTCCAGAGTTCATAGGGGGTTTTGCCTTGCCCCTTAGTGATCAAACATCTATTTTGAGTATGGCATGCAGTGTTTATTGCTTCAGCCCAAAACCTCTTAGGCAAATTTGAATCAGCAATTAGAGTTCTAGCAGCTTCTTTTAAAGTTCTATTCCTTCTTTCTGCAACTCCATTTTGTTGGGGAGTTCTAGCTGCTGAGGTTTCATGAGCTATTCCATTAGATGTGCAATACTCATTGATGTATGAGTTAATGAACTCAGTGCCTTTATCAGATCTTATCTTGATAATGCTAAGGCTTTTCTCATTTGACAATCTCTTAAGAAGTTCAGGTAGTTTGACTTGTGTTTCCTTCTTATTAAGGAGAAATACTACCCATGTGAACCTAGAGAAGTCATCTACTACCACCAATGTGTATTTTCTACCATTTATGCTCGAAGGGGTAATTGGTCCAAATAGGTCCATATGTAACAGTTCAAGTACCCTTTCAGTAGAAATGACTGGTTTTCCCTTAAATGAGGCTTTGATCTGTTTTCCTTCCTGACATGGTTTGCAAACATGCTCTTTAATGAAAACCTCATTAGGCAGTCCTTTAACTAATGCATTTCTAGCAAGTTTATTCATAGATTTGAAGTTCAGGTGGTTTAGCCTTTTGTGCCATAACCAACTTTGTTCATTAGAACTCTTAGCAATAAAGCATGCAACATCAGTAGACTTGTCCCAGTCTGCAAAATACACATTTCCCTTCCTAGTTCCAGTCAATAGGATTTGTTGAGTTTTGTCCTTAATTAGACACTTTCCACTTGAGAACTCAACATTAAAATCTTTATCACAGAATTGACTGATACTTAGGAGATTATATTTGAGACCAGCCACATAAGATACATTGGATACTTTGATGTTACCAATCATCAAAGTACCATAACCTTTTGTAGTTGCTTGTGAGCTGTCTCCAAAAGTAACATTTGGGCCTTCTTTTTCAATGAAGTCAGTGAGGAGTTCCTTGTTTCCAGTCATGTGCCTTGAGCATCCACTGTCAAGGTACCATGCTGTCTTTTTGTTCATGCTCCTCTTCTTGTGGCCCACTGGTACCTGCAATTAGATAGGTTTAGGTACCCTTTGAGTTTTGGGTCCTGAGAGGTTAGCTGTACCTTTGGGAACCCAAACTTGCCTAATAACCCTGATTGATTCAAGGTGGCTAAGTTGATTTCCTAGTGCATCAACATACACTGTCTTTCCCTTAAATGCCTTTGGGAAAGTATGTGTGAATGTGTTAACTCTGTAAGTTTCAGAGGAGTTGTCCACTCTACTGAACTTATGAGTTCTTTGTGCAGCTTGATGAAATCTTTGAGGAAAGGCCTTTTTATGACCATTACCCTTTGGCATGAAGGGTTTTGGTTATCTCATTTTATTCTGCCTGTGAGGGTAGTTGTCCTTAGGTCTATTCAGCTGAGGCTTTCTCAGATGAGTTGGCCTAGGCTGATTATACCTTGGATAATTCCTCTGAACATTGTTCAGGAGAGTTGCCCTTCCATTGGGTCTACTCTGCTGACCAATATTCCTCTTGTGCTCAGGAGCTTTGGCCATTTCCTTAGGTTTTGGCCTATTCTCCTGAATCACTTGAGTAGGCATTTCATTCAATTTGCCCTTTCCTTTGTTCAGTGGCTGGATTATTTCATTTTCAGTTTGTGCCACTGACTTAACAAAGATTCTCTTAGTGTTACTTGTGGATGCAACACTAAGACAAGGTAAAGATTCAAATGGATCAAAACCTAATCCACTTCTTTGAGCCATAGGTCTTTGATAACTTTGAATTTCCTCTATTGCTCTAGAGGATTTGTTCAAAGCAGACATCTTTAATTTCAGGCTCTCTTCACTTGATTTAAGAATATCATACTCATGTGAGAGGTTTTCAAATTTTGCATTTAGAATTTTAAGTTCAATCTCCTTTTGTTGGTCAACTATCCTGAGATTTGCTTCCTCAAGCTTTCTCAAGACTTGTTGATACAACTCAGTAGACTTGACATCAACAGCTACCTCAGAGTTCTTGGTTAGTTCAGTAGCCAATCTTTCATTTTCTCTCACACAGTTGTCATGAAATTCTTGTAATCTAGTGAAATCTTCCATCAACTTTCCTAAGGAAAGTTTCAGGTTAACCTCACTAGTGTTTTGTGAGATGAATGATGGTAAACTAGAAGTAGAGGATACCTCATCATCCTCAAGAGCCATGTTGCAAACATCATCATCATCATCACTGTTGGAGAATAATCCATCAGAGGAGTTGAAGCTTTCAGCACTATCAGATTCTTCACCAGCCATCATGGCTTTTCTATTGGTGAACTTTCTGTCTCTTTTAGCTTGTCTCTCTCTTCTTTCTTTAGAGCTCAATTCAGGGCAGTCATACTGGAAGTGCCCTTTCTTTTTACAGTTATAGCACAGATCTTCATCATCTTCTTTCTTTGATTCTTCTCTTCTCTTTGATGATGAAGGTTCAGCTCTACTGGACCTTCTCCTATCAGAGTACTTGTCCACTGATCTTTTCTCTTCAGGCTTTTTGACTTCAGCCTGTGCTTCAAGGGAGTTGTATCTCCTGAATTTGTTGTCCTGGTAGAATTTCTTGTATCTACCAAACCTTGAGTTCAACTTTTCAAACCTTCTAGCCATCAAGGCTAGTTCTTCCTTCATTTCAGTCTTTGAGACTGACTTTGATGGTCTTGGAGTGGGCTGCATCTCTGGTTCAGCAACTTTGGCTTTGAATGCCACTCCCTTAGTAGGATTTGAAGGTTCCTCAACAGGTTTTCTTCTATTGAGGTCGAACTCATAAGCTTTGAGTTCAGAGAAGATTTGTTGCATGGGCATGGTGGAAAGATCCTTGGTGTTCTGCATCATCACAACATAGACATCCCACTTTTGAGTGAGACTTCTCAAGATTTTCAATCCCACTTCTCTCTTGGTGTAGACCTTGCCCAATGAGTTAATTTCATTCATCACATCAGTGAATCTACCAGCAAATTTGTCAATGGACTCATCAGACTCCATTGAAAATTGTTCAAACTTCTGCACAGCAACTTGGAGCTTGTTCTCCTTGATCTTTTCAATGCCCTCACACATTTCAGCAAGAGTATCCCAAATTTCTTTGGCTGTTGTGCAGTGGTAGACTCTTCCCATGACTGCATCTGGAATTGTTTGATAGAGGGTGTTCATTGCTAGATAATTCAGATTATCCTTCCTCTTTTCATCAGCAGTGAAGTCATCTTCATCTTTGGGAATCAGTTCCCTTATATCTGCTTTTTGCTCAGCTGTCACTCTGGGGTTAGTTTGAGTAAACACAAAAGGTCCTCTTGTGATTACTCTTAGCATATCAGTATGGAGAGATGCAAGATGAGCCCTCATTCTAATTTTCCAGAAATCATAATTGTCTATTGAAAACATAGGCAGTTTGTGATGAGAAATGTGGTTGACTGGATTTGTGGCCATGTTGTCTAATCCTTGAACAGTAGGTGGAGGAACAGCATTGTTGTTGGCCATTTCTCAAGAATAATCAGTTAGTCAACAGGTAATAGATTTCAGATAAAGATCAGTTCAGTGACCACACAAATATGAGAGTTTTGAAAATCAAAAATGGATTTTCAGAAGCAGTGGTCTTTGAACCCCTGCTCTGATACCACTTGTTGGTCCTGAAGGAGTATATGACAAGTGTATGGGGGGGGGGGAATACACTTGTATGCAATTCTTTCGCTAACTTTGATCAAACCAGAGTTCAGCAAGGTTGTCTTGGACAACTCTGCTGAAGAAGATTAACTCTTCTAAGATAATCAAACTACTAAGTACTATTGAGTACTTAGTTGAATAACTATCTAGGGGAGTTATATGTGCGGAATAGTGGTTGGCCCTTTATGTTTAGACTCCTTTAATCTCTGAAATCACTTAGTCAATGCAACACAGTCCAGTTTTCAGGGAACTTGTCCAAATAGGTTTTTGCACAGTCTTTGAAAGTTTATCCTTGAAAGAACAGTTTTGTGTGCAGTGTTGAGTGTATGAAAGTACTTGAAATGTAAATCAACACAAGAAGTTATAGTGGTTCAGAGACTCAAGCTCCTACATCCACTTTCCCTGATTTAACAGGATAATTCCTTCACTCTTGGAATTAACTTGTTTTATAGTGCCAAGGTGCACTTGATCAAGAACACCACTCCTTGGTGAATTGATCCCTAGGATGTCTAGAGTCCTAGTACCCTCTTCTCAACTCAGAACTGAACTGTTCTTCTCTCAACAGTCAGCTCCTACCACTTCTACTACTACAACCTTCTCACTTTCACTCTTGAAAGATGTAAGGGTTGAAGTAAGGTTCCAACTAATGAGATATCCTTTACAATGAAGATCAGTGTATAAGGATAGGATATCTCTCTAAGCTTGTGTATGGGTATACAATGAAATTCAGCTTAGATGAAGTGTTTGAAGACTAAGATAGTCTTTGAAAGCTTTGAAAGCACTCTAGCTTGTAAGAACTTTGAGCTTAGTTGGATTGTGTTGAGGTGCTTTCAAATGGTCTTCACACTTCTGTATTTATAGACAAAATGGAGGATTTGCCCGTTGGAGAGGCAGCCCCAAATTGCTATAAATGTCTTCCTTGAGTTCTTCAAACTGGAAGACAGATTCTTGATAGTGACATGTCCTCATTTGGGTAATAAACGGCTTGTAAGACTTTGTCTTCATTCTGCAGCACTTTTCCCAATGTTTGACTTCTTGTTAGGACTTGGACATGACTTCTGAAGGTTGATCCAATGATAGGACAACATTCCTTATCAACTGGACAACTCTCCTTATCACTATCAGCAGTTTTGCTTTTCAGCAAGGTTGGCTTGCTCTTCTTCAGATGACTTGGCTCTTTCCCTTTATTTCACTTCAAGGTGATCTTAGCTTGTTTCTTTGGTGATCTTTAGGGTGTGGTTGTCTCTTTCTCTTCAGCATAGTTGACCTTCAACCTTTAGAACATCTGTTCTGATTCAATCATGCTGAGACAACTCTTCTGGACAACTCTTCTGATCAGCATATTTGGTCTTTTAGCATCAGAGCACTTTACACATAGAGTTGGCTTCTCTGGACAACTCTCCTGATCAAAAACCTTTGAGTAGTCTTGTGCTTTTGAGCTAGGTAAAGTTGTTCTAGCTTCTTTGGACAACTCTGCTGACCAGTGTCATTAAGCTTGTCCTTTTGATTTTACCAATTTTGCATATGGACACTTTCTCTGGACAACTCTCCTGATCAGATCATCTTATTGGACTTGTCCTTTTGAGCTTTACATTCTTGTTCTTGCATAAGACATCTTCTCTGGACAACTCTCCTGATCAGTGCATTTGGTTTTCCATAGAGTGTCCTTGCTTTTAAGTGATTGTTCCAGAATTTGAGCCTTGAGGGAACTTGATCTTGATCATCTTCAAAGCATAGGTTCCCCCTCAAATTGTGCATCTAATTGTCTAAGAGCTGCCTAACACTTCAGCTTCTCATCTAGCCTATATTCTATATGTTCTAACATTCCTAGAACATATTTATATTGACTTAGGCATGTCTCAGGGGGTTTTGGTATTAGATCAAAACATATCTCATTTTATTCCCAACAAGTGTGTACATTGTGAATTGGAATAGTTGTCCGCGGGACACTTGTCTTCTTACTAAGACACCCAAAGAGGTCAGTTGGCTTTGGCATAGACGCCTTTGCCACATGAACTTTAAGGTAATTAATAAGATTGCAAGAGATTACCTTGTTGAAGGTATACCCAACGAAATATATTTCAAATCACATGTATGCGATGCCTGTCAAAAAGGTAAACAGGTAAAAGGTTCCTTTAAATCTATTCCAACACTCTCAACAAGTAGAGTTCTTGAACTTCTACATATGGACTTACATGGCCCAATCACTCCTCCAACTTTGAACGGTAGAAGGTACACACTTGTTGTGGTAGACGACTATTCTAAGTTCACTTGGGTAGTCTTCTTACACAAGAAGAGTGATACACAAACACTCCTACCTGATTTGTTGAAGAAGATACAAGTTGAGAAGAATCAGTCCATTGTCAAGATCCGTAGTGACAAGGGTACTGAATTCATTAACTGCTATATTAAAGAATTTTGTTCTAAGCGTGGCATCCAGCACCTTACTAGTGCAGCAAGGACACCACAACAAAATGGAGTAGCAGAGCGAAGGAACAGAACTCTTAAGGAGGCCTGCAGGACCATGCTGACAGAGTATAATACTCCTCAGAAGTTTTGGGCAGAAGCGATCAATACTGCATGCCATTCCCAAAACAGAAGTGCTATCAATAAAGCACTAGGTAAGACGCCCTATGAGGTATGGAAAGGTCGAAAACCCAGAGTTTCATATTTTCATATATTTGGCTGCAAGTGTTTTATCCATAACAATGGGAAAAGCAAGTTGAATGCATTCGATGCTAAGGCAGACGAGGGGATATTCTTAGGATACTCCTCGACTAGCAAAGCATTCAGAGTATTCAACTACTCGACCCTATGTGTGGAAGAAACACCACATGTAGTTTTCGATGAATCTCTACAGGACTCGTCTGCCGACCAGATCAGTAAGAAGGTAACTGATCTATCAATCCAAACTGACTAAGAATCAGAAGTTTATGAATCTGTTCAAGCCTATAACCCGTTCATGAAAGCTCTCGAGTCAGATGATCAGGAGAAGGTAATTGCTCAAGGTAAATCTGCTAGACCAGTTGACATGCCTGAACTAGTCGACTCGTCTACTCCTATTAAATCTTCTGATGTAAATGATATTGAAATGCATGATGCTATAACCGATCTAGATGATGATAATATGCTTACTAAGACTAGAAAAACATGGAAATCTGCTTATGATACTGAAAACATCATTGGAGACTCTACTGTTGGTGTAAAGACTAGACGACAACTCTTTGAGTCACAAGAACAACCTAGTCCATCTTTGTTTTGCTGGTGTTGTTTCCTCTCATCTATTGAGCCTAAAACCATCAAAGAGGCTTTGGCTGATAGTAATTGGATCATCGCTATGCAAGACGAGTTGAACCAGTTTGTTCGAAATGACGTCTGGGAACTTGTCGATAGACCTAAACATCATAATGTAGTTGGTACTCGATGGATTTTCAAGAATAAGAAAGATGAGAATGATGTAGTTGTTCGAAATAAGGCTAGACTAGTAGCCCAAGGCTATTCACAAGCTGAAGGCATAGATTATGATGAAACATATGCTCCTGTTGCTAGACTAGAAGCCATTCGATTGTTCCTTGCATATGCTGCTTACATGAAATTTACCGTATATCAAATGGATGTTAAAAGTGCATTTCTTAACGGTATTCTTGTGGAAGAAGTGTATGTTGAACAACCCCCAGGTTTCGAAGTCAAAGGAGATCAGGTATACAGATTAAAGAAGGCCTTATATGGACTAAAACAAACTCCAAGAGCCTGGTACGATACTCTTTCTCAATTTCTATTAGAAAATGGTTTTACTAAGGGCAAGGTCGATAGAACCTTGTTCAGAAGACAAGAAGGGAAAGACATTTTACTCGTCCAAATTTACGTATATGACATCATTTTTGGTTCACCTAACAAAAAGCTGAGTGAAAGTTTCTCAACACTCATGCAAAGTAAATTTGAGATGTCTATGATGGGTGAAATGAATTACTTTCTTGGACTTCAAGTAAAACAGACCCCAGAAGGGATTTTCATAAATCAAGCATAGTATACTCGTAATCTACTAGACAAGTATGGTATTAAGACATGTAAATCTTCTGGAGTACCTATGCAACCTACCTACAGGATGGATCCAGACGAGAATGGTAAGTGTGCTGATCAAACTCATTACCGTGGTCTTATTGGTTCATTACTCTACTTGACTGCTAGTAGACCTAATATTGCATTTTCTGTTGGTGTATGTGCTCGATTTCAAGCTAATCCAAAAGAGAGTCATATGGAAACCACTAAAAGGATTCTGAAATATTTGAAAGGGACCATCAATCGTGGTATATGGTATCCTTCAAATGATGATTTATCCCTAAGTGGCTACTCTGATTCTGATTTTGGTGGTTGTAGAATAGATAGGAAATCTACATCTGGTTCTTGTCAATTCTTAGGCACAAAACTCATTTCATGGTTTTCGAAAAAGCAGACAAGTGTTGCTACCTCTACTACTGAAGCCGAGTACATGGCTGCTGGTAGTTGTTGTAGTCAATTATTGTGGCTTATTCAACAACTTAGAGATTATAATATATGTGAATCAAATGTTCCCATATTCTGTGATAGTAACAGTGCAATTGCCATTACACAAAATCCTGTTCTGCACACACGTTGTAAGCACGTCGATGTGAAACACCATTTCATACGTGATCATGTAGAAAAGAAGGATATTCGCATGGAAAAGATTCACACTGATTTTCAAAGAGCTGATATTTTCACAAAACCATTACCTGAAGCCCGTTTTCGTGAATTATGCATTAGTCTAGGACTAATTGATCTTGACCCTACTAGTATGTAGCAATGTACTAACTAGACAGGTACATTTCTAAGAAGAAAGGAGAAACAGACAAGTTACCACAAAAGAGCAGAGCACTCGTCTACTCACTCAACAGACAGGTACACAAGCTCAGACAAGTTGACCAAACAACCCGATGAGGAAGCTGGTAAAGCTGAGGGTAATACTAAGGGAATAAACATTTAAGGGGGAATCTTTGATTTATTAAAGAGCCTTATGTTGACTCTTAAGTTTGTTAACAGGCATCTTGTTTGAACCTTGACCATTGAGCCAGATTGATATTCACCTTATTTATTTTACTCGACTACCCGTATTACGTCTAATCTATAGTACAAGAAAAGACAGGCTCAAATAGTCGTTTGATGATCAAAGTAGACAAGCACAGTCGAAGGGGGAACTCGTCTTGTGCGCCTGAGTCTACTCGTCTGTTCTGAATAGACTCGAACAGACAAGATAAGTGTTCCCATAATTTAAAAACTCTAAGTGTTTTAACAATACGAATTAAGGATATAAATGTAATTTGTTAATAAATTTTTTAAAATTCTAGAAATGGATTTATACACTCCATTTAATGAGGTGTATATAACCAGTTCGCGCCAAAACTCTACTATGCTAAGTCAGATAAGTACACCCCATTTACCTACCAATAGAAGAGGCGGATTTCAAATTTTACGATACTAAATCACGTAATATTCTCGATTCCGTAAAACTGAATTTCAAAGGACTTTCATATGTGTCCATTGGATTAAATCTTTCATTCTCAACCATTAATTCCAAACTCAAGGTTTAACAAAACCCATACTACTCGTTCATAACTGCTCACAAGTTCTTATTTCTTGATTCTATTAACTTCTCAAGCACTCAAACACTTTCGAAATCTCTTGAATTTTATAATCGATCTATTATGTCGATTGTTTCGATATTTGATGCTCGTACTAACATGCAAGCAAGGTTCGATCTCGGAAAGTACATCACCGAAGGAAGAGTGCATATGGAGGGATCAGTGTTTTTCAAAGGAAATCACACTGATGATAACAAAGAAATTCTGATAAAATGCTTCAGATGTGGTTTAAGACCTTACTTGGAAGCATTTCCTGAAGTTGTGCTGGAAGAAGAAGTGTTAGAATTCTATGCCACTGCAACTCGACAAGGCGACTCGATTGAAGCCTTTGTTGGAAGAAGGAGAGTAGAGATTACTCGTGAATTTTTGACTGAATCGTTGAAATTACCGTCCGGATCGATAAATATCGAGAGATATGCTGAAGGCAGAGAGTTGAGATACCTGAGTATTTTCTGTGGAAACCAGTTGAAGTTGAATCGTGATGGTAAAATTCCTGCTGTCAAGAAGAAGG
This sequence comes from Galeopsis tetrahit, assembly GCA_963675135.1. Classification (NCBI taxonomy): domain Eukaryota; kingdom Viridiplantae; phylum Streptophyta; class Magnoliopsida; order Lamiales; family Lamiaceae; genus Galeopsis; species Galeopsis tetrahit. Next base: position 33,273,851 of record OY776126.1, on the reverse strand, counting down.
AGTTACTCGACAAATTCAAGACTCTTCTTGACATCGCATCAAAGATGTTGCTAGGAGTCACTGGGAGTTTTGACTCTGTGACGCTTCAGAAAGCAAGGATAATGGCCGTGATTCATGATGGAATCACTGAAGGAAATTGGTCTAAATTCTTCTTGGATAGATTGATGTATTACGAGAAGTATGTGCAAGTCGACACCAGTTCCGTCAACTGGGTTGTGTCTGCGAATGTAAGTTTCGGGAATAAGCTAAGTGTTATTCTACCCCTATTGTTGTCCAACAAGACTAGTTGGAGTAAGGGCAAGCTATTTCATCCTCTCAAGCATTATCTGAAGAAGGAGGCGCTAGCAAAGCAAGCTGCTAGAAGAGCTGCTGCTCCCAGACAAGTTCATTTCAATCCTGATGACGCCATGATTGAAGCCGCCTCGTCTAGTTCTGAGGAAGACGAGTCGGAGAGCAAAAATTCTGAAGAAGCTGACGCTGGAACTAGTGGTAGACTAGTTCAGTATGTGGAAGAGGAAGCGATGATTGAGGCTGGAGAAGATTCTGAAGAAACTCACTCAGACAAGGAGCCTGAAACGGAGGAGGAAGAGTTGCAAGTGTATCGACTGGTGAGAGTCGAGTCGAGTCCTTCACCAGACAAGTCGACTGAAGAAAAGGTTGGTACTTCTTCCCGAACTTTGTCAATTCCTCTCTCTCTTCCCGTCAAAACCAAGGCCAGATCACTCCGATCTCGTGCCAAACCTATTCCCAAATCCTCGTCAGTGTTGGCAGTACGACCACTTCGAGCCAACATAACCCCACACACTACTATATTCGATACAGTTGATACTTCTACAACTGTCGAACCAAACCAAGCCCCAAGAAACCACCATCCATATTTCCTCTACCACAACAGAAAATGTTGAACCCCCCAACCCATCTACTTCAGACAAGATACCAGTTGCCACTGCGACAACTGAGACAGGGACCCCACCTGCTCAGACCCCGTCTGATGTTAGATTTGATTCCCTCGTCTATTATCCGATGTGCTTAAGGGAGAAGAGATTGCGTTTGAAAATGTCACACAATCTAAGGAAAATGCTACCATCAGTAGAGATCGACACATCTTCAGAAGCTTATGAGAAACATCTAAGGATATGCACATGGTATGCATTGAAGACATCCCCGACAGAAGACCTGTTTGAAGTAATTCAAGGAATGGGTGGAATGTCCAATTTTCAAGATTGGGAGATGGAACAGAAGGAAAACAGTGGAGTCAAGGATCACTCTGAATTGTTCCCACCTCATGCGTTGACAGCATTGGTGAAGAAAATGTTGAACATATCTGATGACATTTTGTCTTCAGAGGTCAAGTTTGATGTTGGTGTTCAAACTGATCTTGTGGAAAAAGAGTTGACAACCAAGTTAGTTGATGTTGCCAGTCAGACTGATCTGCTTGAGGAAGATGCTGTAAGTGTTGAAGAAGAAGACAACAACTCGATCGATCTTGGTGAAGAAGATGATGAGTTTGTTGAAGCCATCTTGTTTAATGAAGATGAGTTAACCGAGACTCACTCTACTACTCATGTTTTTCCAGAAGGCCTTATAGATGAGTTGAAGACGGACTTAAAGGAAGTAGTGAAGTCGTCTATTGAGGTGTTCTTGGAATCAAAGTTGAAAACAGTTCTTGTTGAACAAAATCAGTCACTAGTTGACAGCTCCAGAGAGTTGATAGTTGGAGAAGTCAATAAGATGGACTCAACCTTTAGACAAGAAATGTATAAGCAAATTGAAGATTTCTTGAAGAGGCAAGTTGACTACCTGGAGAACAGGTCTGTTAACTTTGCTAGATCATTGGCTGAAGAATCAAGCAAAATGGAAAGGCTATACAGAGTTAAAATTGAGATAGCTGATGAGCAAATGCGAGAAGCACAAGATCAGTTGGTGCGTTCTCAAGCTATTCTCACTGAGCTAACAAAACAGAACACTCTACTGCGTCAGACAGCTGTTCACTTCAAAGACGAGTTGGCCATTAACTCGAAGAAATTGGAAATCACTGCTGATCGACTAGACAAGATGAGTCGTGATCAGACTCATCAAAGGCAAATTGAACTGGCTGCTGAAGCGATGAAGGAAGCAATGAAAGTAGAAATGACTCGATTTACTAGTCTATTCACTCTCAAGGCAAGTGATGAAGCCAAAAAGGGGGAAGAGACAAGTAGAGTTATTATTGCAACTGAAAAGTCAAGTGCAGAACCTGAGGTTAAGGCTGCTGCTTCTGCGATAGAAGAGTTAAGATATCCCAAGAGAGGAAGGCTAGTCAAGAAGGTAGATCTTGAACAAGCTAAGGATGAAGAGCAGAAGAGATTGCTGAAAGGCAAAAGTGTTGCATCTGTGGAAGTTGAGGCTCAGACTAGACAAGTCAAGAGAAAACTTGTTCTAGAGAAAAAGAAAGAAGAATTAGGAGATATTCTAGCTGATATTGGTGATGAAGAGGTGGAAGCTCTTCATAAGAAGCAAAAGCTGGAAGATGATCATTATGCTAACAAGAAATTGTTAGGAAAACATATCAAGATATTGCTGAAGTTGAAAGCTGATCCTGATCTAGTGGAAGATGCCTACATTGATAATTTCATTGACAATGAACATAAAGATGCATGGTTCAAGGTCAAGATGAAGTGGGAGCTGGATCATTGGATTATTCGCAAGTTTGGAGATCCTGATAGCAAAGAAGAGTTATACGCAATTTTTGATAAGTTCATGGAAACTCAAGATCGGAATTTATGGAACTTAATCATGAGGATTGCAACTGCTGTAAGTTTTAATATTCTTGTTCCTATTTTTCCGAAATGGATCACTCCAATGTTAGGTTCTGGAAAGAGGATCGACTTCAACCATATCAAGAAATTTGAAGAAGATCTACTGGATAAAGAGAAGATAGAGACTGAAGAACACATGACAGTTATTCACAAAAGGCTACTCGATGCTTTTGGTGTTCCAAGTTCTTAAGAAGGTACTTTATCAGATTAGTTTTTGTTTGCTCTGATACTTAGTTTTATTTTGATTTGGTATGTGTAATATCTACTGATCATATTTTGGAATGAATGAAAAGATAAGTACTATTTTGATGTTTAAAGACAAGATAACTACTTAATTAGTCTACTATTGTGAAAAGATTCAAGTAATTTTGGCTTCATCAAAAAGGGGGAAATTGTTGGGATATGAATCCTATAGACAAGTCCTAAATGTTGATAAAAGATAAAAGATGAAGTTTTGATAAGCCAAAAAGAAGACTTGAATATTTTCTAAGTGTTGAACTGATCTAGTCTAGTTATGGAAGTCATCTTGTACAGATCAGTAGAGTTCACAAGACAAGTACTAGTTCATAAAATGAATAAAGTTAACATGATAAGTATAAAAGAGAAAGACAAGTACTTATAAACTGTTGATACTTTGTATACTTAAGAGGTTTTATATTGAGCTATTTGAGATGTATAGAAGCTCATATTTTCGATTATGATGATTGTATAATTGATGTATAGTTTTTTAAGTTGACTAAGCTTTGTAACAAGAGCTTAATGTAATGTAATAGTCTTGTTAGGATTAGATGATAGGACTAGATTAGTTCTATGTTGTAATCTGAAGAAGTCTACTGTACAAGACAAGTAAAAGACGAAGTCTACTACTATTGGACAAGACAGGTGTGCGACTCAACAAGACAGGTCAACTTGAAGTTAATTACAAAAACGTGTTGAAGATAAAATTGAAGGAGTTAGTTAAGGAATAACTAATTAACTGAAGAAACGCGTTAAAGGATAAGAAGAATCAGTTACAAGTTAGTTTTCAAGAAAAGGTTGTTACACAACTGAAAGTTCTTGGAATTGGAAGTCTATATATACCCCAAGGTATTCATTCATTAGAGACTACTGAGACTACTGAAAAACTACAAAAGCATTAATATTCTACATTCAAAGAAGAAATTACTCTCAGAGATTGAAGTTCAGAAAGTGAAGCTACACAAGACAAGTGAAGATCAAAGGAGGCTACTACTGAACGAAGAGAAGTTTTTTTTTGTTATTGTTTTCAAGTTGCTAGATACTTGTAAATCGCTAGTAAGATCGAAGAGACACTTGGTAGTGTTGTCGAGAAGATCTAAGTCTTATTTCTTGGGACTTAAAGCTACAAGAACATATTACTCCATTGGACGAGTTAATAAGAATTTCACAACTGGGTTTGTGAGAGTGGATGTAGACAAGTTGTCGAACCACTATAAATCTCGTGTTTGATTTACTTTACTGTTTTGTTTGTTTGTTGTTTAATTGATTAACCGTTTACTTGTTAAACATACATAACTGAACAAGACAAGTTGAGTAAACACTGAAACAGAGTTCTCGAAATAAGTTGAGCATAAACTTTAATTGGGCTCATTGTTAATTTCGTATTCCGCACATTGTAATTCTGATATATCGAAAGATTTTTGAAAAGTCTATTCACCCCCCTCTAGACATTTTCACTAGCTTACTCGTTATTAAACTCAACTTAGGGACCAACAGAGGTTAAGATCAGTAGACTAGTACTTAATTGAGTTGATATCAACAGACTAAAGAAAAAGTTTACTCAGATACATTTTGGAAAAAGTTTAAAAAGTGTATTCACCCATTCCCTCTAGACTTTTTTGGTTTAACTCAATCTTAATTCGTTTTCTAGGACCAACAATATTTATTTTTGTTAACTCACTAATTTAATATTTTAATAGTTATTTATGAATTTTTTGAAACATATAATAATTTTTTTTTGAAAACATATAATAATTGAATCTCAAATATTTGAATAAATTCAAACCGCACATGATTTTAAAACAATTTTTGGTATCGCTTAATACATATTCAAATAAAACTAATATAAACTTTTTTCATGAATCTTTGGACTTTGTGATTGGGCCTAGCTATTTTATGGCCCATAATATAATGTACAGTACAACATTAGATCCATTCCATTGAACTTTGAAATTGAACTAAAAGTTTGACTTATAGAAAATTAAATCACCACCTTTCATTGAATTGCAATTTAATTTAAACTTTTGATTAATTGTAAATAAAATCACCACCTTTAAATATTGTTACAATTTAAACTTCTTGATAATCTCATTTATGCCCAAATCTAATATGGTTAGCTAATGTGACACCTCCATAATGAAATCACATTATTTTTTATTTCGATCTAATCTCGAAATATTAAATTCGGGCACAAATAAAATTGTCTAGAAGTCTAAATTATAAAAATATTTAAAGGTGGTGATTTTATTTGCAATTAATAAAAAAATTAGATTAAATTGCAATTCAATGAAAGGTGTTGATTTAATTTGCAATTAACCCTATTTATAATATGGTAGGTCAAAAAATTAAGTGAACCATTAAGAATTTATCAGAATCACTTAAAATTCGACTACACTTAATTGCATAAAAAAACGTGTCTTTTAGTTTTTTATTAGACAAAGGAAGCATTTTATAAATATTACTATGATAGAAATGGTTACACAATTAAGAAGCATGAGAAATGCCACTTTGAGAGATGAGAAACATAATTAATGTTGATAAGTTAGAAGCCCGGCCAGTGCTGATCGTGGGTCACAGTTCCTGCTGCTGTCCTCCTTTCCATCATCATCCTCTCATGCATGATTTGGATTTATTTACTTTTGAAAATGCATGTGCTCCTCCTAGCTTCTTCCATTTTCAGATTAAACATACATACCATTCCGTTCCAGATGAATATCCCACTCTTTCCTTAATTTGAAGATTTGACTGTGGCTCAAGAATTAAGTTCGCCAGCAAATCAGATTGGTTTATATCATTCCATCCATAACTTGTATACAAAACACAAGCCATGTCCACATTATTTGGTAGCTAGTGCCTCGATCCAAAAGAGATCTTGTGTCTTTCCCAACACTTTAATCAACTACTAATTTTCTTCACCACTTCCAAGGTTGAATTCCCTAGCTCGTTCATTCCCAGGTAGCTAGGTAAAAGGATTTTTCCCTACTCTTGCAGTTTAATTCTGAGGTATGATCCTCCCCGATATTAACTCCGAAAAGATGGGTTTTTATCAAAGTTCACCTTTAGCCCAGAGGATATATATATAGCTTCATTAGGTAAAGGTTTATGATACTGCATGGACACTGTTTCTTCCAATAAATAATTGTAGGCTGAAAAATTGTAATTCCATTGCTCTCGTCATCAAAATACTGAGGCCCTCCGCTGCAATTAATGAAAAATAAGAAAGGAGACAGTGGGTACCTTATCTTAAACATCTTTCTAAATAGAACTCCTCCGTCGGGCTCCCGGACTAACACCGACCGTTGTAATGCATTCCATCACCCAACCTCTTCATCTTGTATTACAATTAATTGTCTTATATTATACGTACTCTCTCTATCACTTCAAAAGTTACCAGTTATGTCATTTGGGACGTCCATCTAAAGTTATCAATTCTTTATTATAACACCTACCATTTCTCTCTACCTTTTCTCTTTCTTACCCTCTCTACATCTTCTCTCTTTTCACTTCTCTCTCTACTTTCTTTTTTTTGATCTCTCTAATTCAACAATTCACTATAAATATAATATTATAATCCTCATGTCAATTGGAAAATTGTCCATTTGCTTTAGACACAAATATTAAAAAAATTATTACTAAATTTATATTGAATTGTTGAAGTAGATAGATATGAAAAAGAAAAGTTAGAGAGATATATAAAAGAAAAAAATAGAGAAAGATATATATGAAAGAGAAAATATAAATATAAATAGTGAATGTTGAAAAAAGAAGAAAAAAATATGAGTAGCTTTCAGTATTTCTCAATCAATGTAAAAAAAAAAAAATGAACAAGATAATACTGATATTTTTGTTCAAAATTCTAAAGAAAAAGCACCTGGATACAGTGGGTGTTTGGAAACATTAGTTTGTGCTTAGAAGCACTTTTTTTTTTTCAAATAGAATCACTTTTGAAGTGTTTGTAAACACAAGCAAACAAGTGATTAAGGGTGTGTTTGCAAATTATAGTGATTGATTTAAAGTGATTAAAATTGATTTTTGCAATAAAATAAAAGTTGATAGTGTTTTAAAATTAAGCACTTTAAATCAATTGTGTATATGTTGTGATGTTTATAAAACAAACTATTTTTTTGTAAATTTACAAAAACACCCTTATTACATTTTGATAGATAATGTGTAAAGATGAAATATTATTTAAATTGTGAGGGTAAAAGTGTAAAATTGATTATTATAATGATGAGAAGCACATAGAAGCTATTAGAAGTAGGTGGAGGAGTGCTTCACCAAAATCACTTTTAACAAATTAACTTAATCACTTGGTTGTGTTTGAAAACACTCCAAAAGTGATTCTATTTGAAAAAAAAGTGCTTTTAAGCAACTTATAGTGTTTGAAAACACTCACTAAATTAATTTGTTGAAAGCTTATATGTGCTTCTCATCATTGTAATAATCAATTTTACAATTTTACCCTTATAATTGAAATACTATTACATCTTTACCCATTACTTATTCAAATGTAATAAGGGTATTTTTGTAAAGTTATAAAAAAGTGATTAGTTTTGCAAACACCACAACATATACAAAATCAATTAAAAGTGTTTAATTTTAAAACACTAACAACTTTCAATTTTACTACAAAAATCAATTTTAATCACTTTGACAATATAATATACAAAAATCAATACTCCTATTATTTGCAAATACACCCATAATGTATAAATAAATATAATTAATTTCCGTCAAAAAATTTAAAAAATAAATTAATTAATATAATTAATTTATTGATTAAGTAATTATGACAATATAACTGGTAATAACAAAAAAATTAATTGTAGAAAGCAGTATAATAAGATAAAAATGGTTGAACATTGATTCACCAGATGGAGAATACTGAAGGAGGTGGTGTTAAGGCCAAATTACACCAAGACAAAGAGGTGAAGCTGCTAGTGTATACATACATGCATTGCAGAGGTAAGCAAAAATGGCTGGGCATTTCATCGAATACTTTATATGCATTCCACCAACCAAAACCTTTCAATTCAATTATTCAGAGTCGTCGATTTCACATATAATCAAACAGTTACCTCCAAGCATTTGTCCTTTTGTTGCCGTCCCAGTATTTTATTTACCAAAACCCACCATTTTTAACCATTCATTCCACTCCCATTTAAAATTAACACTCTAAATCGCTGCAATCTTGCCTTGTGTGTATTGAATTTTGAAATGAAGAGGTATAGGAATAGGAATAGGGGTATTTGGGAGTTTGAGCATGGACTGAATATGGTTGCTGCTGCTGCTTATAGGAATGGAAATGATTTCTTGAATTGTGGTGTTGATGGAAGGAAAGTGGTATTAGGTATAGATGGTGACACTGCCTCCACTGTGTGCATATGCATGCCTTTGATACCCTTTTCTCAGCCCCTGCCTGATCCCCTCCCGGTTCTTGCTCGCTCCGTCGCCGGTTGCTCCAACCACAACAGCGTTGGAGGTATATAATTTATTAAGTAAACTTGTTTTGATTTTAGTGATTATGACACTCTGAAGAGCTTTATTTTTTAATATATGGAAATTATGTTTTCATTGATATTCAATCTTTAAACCACATTGGGACATATCTTTGGAGTGCAATTTTGGTTTCTGGTGGTAGCTGCATTGAGTATTTTCTGATAATGGGTAATTGGAAATGATATTCCACTATTTTTTTGGTGCTAAAAACATTTTTTTCAGCAACTTTTTGGCTTCTCACAGGTTAACAATAACAATTTATATTGCTAAAGTAGCAGTTACGGTCCTTACGGAGTAGGTACACTGAAAATGATTCACCAGTTTTCTTTTTTGTGTTTTACAGAATCTGCAGCTAGAGAGACTCTAGAGCAAGTTATGGCGGATGCGCTTGCCAAGTCAGCATCAACTCGTTACTCTGTACAAGCCGTTTGCCTTTCAATATCCGGTGTTAACCACCCAAAGGACCAGCATCGTCTAGTTGATTGGCTCAGGTTTGATTCTCAAATCATTCAACAATCCATTTTGTGCCTTCCTACAGGTTTATTTTGGAACAGGAAATTAGCATGGAATCTCAAATTGAACTAAAATATTTAGTTAACGAAACTACGTTGCAGTATTTCTTCAATTCCTTCTCAGTTAATGTTGGATAGATTCTGGAATTGTTAGTACTCGAGCTGCTATATCATTTTTGAGTTTGTACATTTTAATCTGACACCATGCGATGTTTTTGTCTTAGAGAGATATTCCCAAGCCATGTAAGGTTATATGTTCAGAACGATGCTGTAGCTGCTTTGGCGAGTGGTACAATGGGGAAGCTTCATGGATGTGTCCTCATAGCTGGTACAGGTACCATTGCTTATGGGTTCACTGAAGATGGAAGAGAAGCTCGGGCTGCTGGGGCTGGGCCCGTTTTAGGTGATTGGGGAAGGTAGCCGCTTATATTAATTGTTTGTGCATTTGCTGTCCTTATATAAGAGGGCTTTTTGCTTCTTTCTTTAACACCAACATTTTAAACGTGTTTATGCAATCAGAAATATTCTGAGCCTTAAATTGTATTTTTAAGGTAGCCGTTTTTTACTTGCAGTGGATACGGGATAGCTGCACAAGCACTGACTGCTGTAATAAGGGCTCATGATGGTCGTGGTCCACAGACTACACTTACACACATTATTCTAGACGCGCTTACTCTGTCTTCACCAGATGAACTTATAGGGTATGCCTCTAATGCTCAGATTATAAACAACTAATATTTTATTTTTTTGATTCTGTGTATTATGTTATCTTGCATTTATCTTCTACCATGACCAAGAGAAGCGTTTCCTAATTTCTGAAAGTAAATATATGGATATTCTGGACAGTCAATGAGAGGTAGAATCTTGGTATGTTTGCAATAATGGTAATATATGTAACTGAAATTTGATTATAGGTGGACGTATGCCGATCCATCTTGGGCTAGAATAGCAGTTCTTCTTCCAGTTGTGGTTTCTTGTGCAGAGGCAGGCGATCCTGTGGCAAATAAGATCTTATTCGACGCTGTTCATGAGTTGGCTTCAAGTGTGAAAGCTGTAGTCGAGAGATTGGAGCTATCTGGTGAAGGTACGTATTTATTTACATAAGATGTGAAATATATTAATTAATAGTACAATCCAAACTGAAATGCTTTGTACATTATGTTTGGTTTAGATGGCAATGATCCGTTTCCCCTTGTAATGGTTGGTGGCGTTCTTGAAGCCAACGAGAGATGGGACATTGGCAATGAAGTAATAAGCTGCATTTCAAAAGACTTCCCTGGTGTTCTTCCTATTCGTCCAAAGGTAAACATATTGTCATGCACGATAATGGATCTTTACGCCCCATTATTCGAAAGCTCAACTTTCTTTATATTGCAAGTAATGGTAGAAAACAACAGTTTTAGGTAACATATCCTTGTTTCCAGCAATCATCCTTGAGTGGGAAATCGAAGTGTTCCCCGTTTAGAAACTTACGAATTTTCGACGTTTGTTTCACATGCTAAAGAGTTGTTTGAAAAAACTAGGAGGAACCTGCAGTTGGTGCTGCACTGCTTGCTTGGAACTCTCTGATGAGACAATGCAATCAAGAAGATCTGGTAAGCTGATCACACCTAATTAATTCTGCACCAACAACACATCATAGTGTACAAAACAATTTACTTTGTATTTTTAGATATAATCAATTTCAGATTTGTTGTAAGGAACCACATTTTGGTTTTTTTATTTAAAGTTATATGTTATGGTCAAACTTTTTTTTTTTGTTCTACGCAACGCAATGCTTCTTTCATATGTCGCAAATGGAATGTTGCTTCAGTCCCACTATGTGTGTATTGACCTTGTCTCTTGGCATTGTTGGAAGAAAAAAAATAAGATAAATTTGCATTGGTATTATTAGAATGACAAATAAAATGCGACCTCACTTTGAATAAAATGGGACAAATAAAAAGAGCCGGTGGAATCTTCGGGTCAGTCTTCTGTGCACCAGTTGCACCGTGCAATTGTACATTGAGTGAAATGTGACATCAACTATTACTGAAACGTGACATTAATTTTAACTAAAACGTGACATTAATTTTAACTAAAATGTGTTAGGTAATATAATTGAATAATATTGATTTAGATAAACAATTAAACATGTTATTAACTTTCATTGAAATGTGACACTTTGATTGAAATGTGACACTAGGGAGAAAACATTATTATACCAAGAAAAAAAAGTAGGCAAATATTAAATAAAATAGGCAAAATTAATCTCACTCAAACGTGAGTTGGTCAAATCTAACTTAGTTATAAAGAATGATCAATTTTCTCAATAATTTATTAAGTAGTTAACTAATTTACAATTACTAGTGGCCTCGGAAGAACCTATATGCTTCCGTCCATAATATTAAAAGGGCAATATACATACAAATTTAATTATGTATGAATATCGTACAAAACATTAATTATTAAATTTTTAATATCGTTCAACACATTAATTATTAATTTTTTAATAATTAATACACTTGGAATCATAGTTGTTTTATGTATTTATAAATTCGAAAAAAAAAATGTATTTATAAATTCACGAACTTTATAATGATTGTACAAAGAATATTGAATACTCAAATAAACTGTGGGGGCATACTTTTTCATCTCACATATCAAATGCAAAATATATTATTAGAAAACACATAAAAACCCTTAAATGTAGGACTAATTTCAAAGCTGTTGTTAGTTATATACCGCCAACTTCCGTTTTAAAATCAGACATTTTAACAACTGCAAGAAATCTTTTGGAAAACAAATCAGACCTACAAATTTGTTGTTAAATAAAAAATAAAAATCATAGTACCTATTTTACCATTAAAAGAGCAAAGATTAAATTCTGTAATAACAACAAAAAACTAAGAAGATTGCTATAATTGATGTACCTTCCCTACACTCACCTTGCCGTAACATTTCACATCTGTATGTATGAATTCTCTGTATTTAAAAAAAAAAAATGAAAAAAAAGAAAAGAAAAAACTTTAAAGATCTGAAGCTGATTTTAGCTCCACACACAGAGATCTCAATAGTTCACAAAAGCTACTCATCATTTTCTTTCTTCTTCCCTCTTTAGCTTTTAATTTCTCACTTTAGCTCATTTATTCCTCGGACCAGTCTTCTTCATGTTCTTTTCCTTCTCCTCTCCTCTTTAGTCTTTAGGGTTGTTCCAAACTTGCTGTCCAAACTTCAAGATCTGCTGCAACTTTTCATTTTCCTCAAAACCCTTGTCAAGTTTTCTTCTGCCTTCTTATTATGGTTTCCAAGTGTCTTCTTTTTTGCTAGAAAGGGAAAAAGATTCAATTTTGGGGCATGTGTGAGTTTGGATGACAAAAAATACCTACTCTGGTTGGTTTGGAGGTTGGGGGTGGGGGTGGGGCTCTTTCAAGAATCACTTTTGATTTCAGTTTTAAGTTTATAAACAAGATTATTATAACTTGTTTGGAATATGAGGTTATCTTCTTCTTCGTCTTCATTTACTAGTGCAGGTTTTAATGCTCAGCCAGAGGAAGGTAAGTTGTACTATCTCCTTGCTACTTCTGATTTTGTTGTTGTATATGAGAATGCTGCCTTATTTTGCAGTATTCTAAGAAATTATTGGGTAAAGATTTTATTTTTAATACTTTTTTCTAAAAAAAAAATTGGGGGGTTTTGGATGGCAGGAGAAACGAAATGCTTGAATTCAGAGCTGTGGCATGCGTGTGCTGGCCCTTTGGTCTCGCTTCCGCATATGGGAAGCAGAGTTGTGTACTTTCCTCAAGGCCATAGTGAGCAGGTTTGTAATTAATAGAAAGATCTGTGGCTCAATACTTAGCTATTCTACATGAAATTGGATAGGGAAATGGGGTTAAATTTACAAATAGTGAAACTGTTGTGCTTCTAAGAAATGACTGAACAGGATGTGTAGGGGGTGGGGTTGAGTTTGAGTTTGAAGGTTTTGTGTTCAGTTTCTTTCTGATACTTTTCTTGTGTCTTCGATGAATAAGTAAGCCGTTTGTGTGCTTCAGTTAGCTAAACATCTTGCATGCATTTTGTTTAGTTGCTGGTAATGCAACATTGCTACCTGATGTTTAGTAGTAACTAGTAAAATAAAGTTCCCTCTTTAAATGGGGGACCAGACCATTTTGAAAAGTTTCCCTTGCTATTTATTCTGGTCTTGTACAGTCACTGCATACTTCATAACAAATAACTCTATATTATTACACATTGATAGTAGAATTACGTAAAGTAACTTTGACGTGCAGTTAATTGTGCTGATCTTTTACTCAGCTTCTGAATATGTTTCTTTAGGAAAATTTGGTGATGGGATCTCAAAAATATTTCTGCATTTTTAAGTCTTTCTGGATATCTTTTAACGATTCATTATATATCATACTTGAATACCGTCGACTAAAACGACTTGATAATTTATGAGCAGGTGGCTGCCTCAACTAACAAGGAAGTAGATTCTGCTATCCCCAGCTATCCAGGCTTACAGGCGCAGCTGATATGCCAGCTTCACAATGTTACCATGCACGTGAGTTATTTTCTCATTTTTTTATTTTTCTGTAAATATCTTTCTTTAATGCTATGATATTTACTGCATGAATCCTCGTAATTGCAGGCAGATGTTGAAACTGATGAAGTATATGCTCAGATGACTTTGCAACCGCTTAGCCCTGTACTTGCCTGATATTTCTTTCTGTATTTGTGAATTTTATGTAGTCTTTGTTGCTAACTAGCTATACACTTTCCCATTTTGTTTAGCAAGAGCAAAAAGACTTATGCCTCCTACCAGCAGAACTTGGTACCCCAAGCAAACAGCCAACAAATTATTTCTGTAAAACATTAACTGCTAGTGACACCAGTACGCATGGAGGGTTTTCTGTCCCTCGCCGAGCAGCTGAGAAAGTCTTTCCTCCGCTTGTAAGTCCCTTTACTACTTACTTTCATTGTGATTGGTGCTATTTTTGTAAGTCGTTTAATTATTTGGTTTAACTATTATGATTTTTACTTCTTCAGGATTATTCTCTAACCCCTCCATGTCGAGAATTAATTGCAAAGGATCTTCATGGCAATGAATGGAAGTTCAGACATATATTTCGGGGTGAGTTTTCAAAGAATAAAACAAAAATAGAAATAACACTCTTGATTGTTGTTAGCCTGTGCTGTAGGTCCATAGCGGCTTATTAAATGCTTTAAGGTGACAGCTTGTCCAAGCTGCCTGTTAGCTCCAAATCTTAGTTCTAATTAAACATTTAAATTGAAAAGAAAGGCCCCGTAGGTATTGTTTGCAAAGTCTACAAGGGGGATAATCTCTCTCTCTCAAACTGTTTTATAGTTTGCAAACACACACTTAGTTCACTTGAGTTCACCAAATAGATGAAATATGAATATCAAAATGGCGACTCCTCAGCAGCTGATAATTTTGAATGTGTTCGAGTAATGTTATTGATTAAGGGGGTTGGGAGAGAGGTTAAGGGAGAGCATCTTATTATATTAGTCAACTTTTGAAGCTAGCAGCTTCATTCTTTTTTTGTAGTTATTTAAGGAATTCTTGCTTACAGGTCAGCCAAAGAGACACCTCCTTACAACAGGATGGAGTGTGTTTGTGAGTGCAAAGAGGCTCGCTGCTGGAGACTCCGTTATTTTCATCTGGTGCGCAACATTTTTGTATTATTGGTTCCTATTCATATACTTAAAAGTTTTTGTTGCTCTTCTGATTTTTGGTTGCTATAGTAATCAATGAGGATGATTTGTTAGAGGCTTTGAAGGAAATATGTCTGACATGGTTTTCTCGATGCTACACGTGGTGAAATACATTTACTATAGCACGACCACATACATGCTCACGTGTATGTGTGCGAATCAATGATAGATCTGAAATGTGGTGCTTATACGTTTAGGAAAACTTAATGAGAGTGAAAAATCTCTGCAAACTCTTTCTTAGACACTTTACTTCTTAATATGCTGCTCTTTCTGGATACACAATAAAGTAGAAGGCCATTATTATGTCATGGTTTGGTTTTGGAGTAACGGTTGACTCTTAATTGATAATCTGTATCAGGAATGAGAATAATCAGTTGCTCTTGGGGATTCGGCGTGCTCAACGTCCACAAACCATTATGCCTTCTTCAGTTCTATCAAGCGATAGCATGCATATTGGTCTTCTTGCTGCAGCTGCTCATGCAGCAGCGACAGATAGCCGTTTCACCATCTTTTATAATCCAAGGTAAAGTTTCTGCTATTTGACTTTTCTTCTGTCTTATTAAAGAAATCTTTGATTTTACATTTGTTTTTTGTTTTTATTATCAGGGCGAGTCCGTCAGAGTTTGTGATACCACTGGCAAAGTATGCCAAAGCAGTGTATCATACACGAGTTTCTGTGGGGATGCGTTTTCGAATGCTATTTGAAACAGAAGAATCAAGTGTCCGTAGGTAGGCCTAATATTTCCCCCCAGAATCATTGATATGTATCTTGGTTGAATGCTTATGTTTACAACCATACTTAAAAATCTCTAAATGGTGGACTTGAAACCATGGACGCTACAAAAGATAATTGAAAAGAAAGAAGTTTCAACTGGATTTTGATGTAGCAGAAAAAAGCTAATAAACAGTTTCAAAGCCTATCAGTAACTATTGCCTTTTTTATTTATTAATGTTGTAACGTCTATGTGAGTCGTGAGAGATGGTTAATGTTCAGTTAACTCGAATTTGAAGATACTTGAAGCTGAAGTGTGTATCAATCAAATTTTGGTTGCAACTTTCTTTTGATAATTTTAAATGTTTCAAACTTCTCAGGTACATGGGGACAATTACGGGTATCACTGATCTGGATCCCGTTCGTTGGTCTAACTCACATTGGCGCTCGGTGAAGGTTATTTCATGGCCAACACTCTTGCAGATGAACATATTTATTAATATGCATCACTCGGTTATGATATGATAGTGTCCAGGAGGACCAGGACTAATAGAAGTTGACCACCATTTTCACAAGTATTTGCAGTCAAACATAGACCTATCTACGAGTATATAACTGAAAAGAACCCTTCTTTAATGAATTCCATCACCTAGTTGTCGTTTTATATGATTCCTGAGTCTTTATAAACCATGTACCACTTCAACTAGCACTTGATAGCTAGAGAAGTTTCGAAAAAAAGTCTGAAAGTCTTCTGAAAATGGATTTGATTTTTTCTACGTCTAGTACACATGTTTTGTGCATTGATGAAAACTGACTAGTTTTTCAGTTCAATTATATCTGTGGATGCATGATATCCTACATTTCATATGTAGGTGGGGTGGGATGAATCAACTGCAGGGGAGAGGCAGCCTAGAGTTTCGTTATGGGAGATTGAACCCCTGATGACATTTCCCATGTACCCTTCTCCATTCTCACTCAGACTGAAGCGTCCATGGCCGTCTGGACTCTCGTCCTACCCAGGTTTGCATTGTAACAGTAATTTATTTATTGTGTTTTGGTGATAGTGTTAAGTCAGATTTTGCTGCACTTCTCTTTATGTGTTACTTTGTTCGTTATTCAGGTATCAGAAATGGTGACATGAGCATTAATTCTCCGTTGTCGTGGCTTCATGGGGGCGTTGGAGATCAAGGGATTCAGTCACTTAACTTCCAGAGATATGGGGGTGTATCCCCAATGATGCAGCCAAGGCTTGATGCTTCCATGCTCGGTTTACAACCCGATATGTACCAAGCCATGGCAGCTGCGTCATTCCAGAACACTGGCTCGTTAGATCCCTCGAAACTCTCCAACCAGTCTCTCCAGAATGTATCTGCTGCTTCACTAATCCAGAATCAAATGCTGCAACAATCCCATTCTCAACCAAAGTACCTTTTTCAAGACAACAACGCCGTATCTCAGGCTCAGATTTTGCAGCTCAATCACCAATTCAATGATCATCATCAGCAAGATCAACTCACCAAAAAAATGATGATGAATGAATCTCAAATGGGGCCCACTTCCGAGCCCCAGCTGTCGTCAAGTAGCCATCTGCACAACTTCTCCGACCTCATTGACAACCACATGCCTTCATATAATAACTCTTCCACGCCTCAAAGTTTTCTAACTTCATTTAACCATCAAGGACCCAATCCTTTAGTCTCTCATTCATCGTCGTCAAAGCGAGTAGCATTAGACCCCCAACTTCCTTCTAAGTTCTCAGACCTTTCGGCCTTGCTGCCCCCGTTTCCGGGCAGAGACGTTTCGGGCTTTCAAGGCATGACAGATTCCCATAACAACTTACTATTTGGGGCTAATACAGACTCATCCACTATGATGCTGAATGGGGTTTCAGCCTTTAGAAACACTGGCAACGAAAATGAATCACCTTATGCTGCAGCCACCCACTTTCCTCATCTCAACTCAGAGATGACTACCTCGAGTTGTGTAGATGAATCGGGTTACTTGCAGTCCTCTGAAAACGTGGACCAAACTAACCCTCCCCCTGGAACCTTTGTGAAGGTAAGTTGGCATATTACTTTTACGACCATATTTACTACTTCTTTGGTCGCTCCGATTCCCTCAGTCTTGAGAAAGAATGCATTCAAAGCCTACAAATATGACTGCTATGTTTTTAAGGTCTTTCTTGATGCAAGAAAAAATCTGGAAATCAGCTTGATTTCTAGAATGTTGGCAATTTGACATAGTATTATATATTGATTGTATCTGCAGGTTCAGAAATCAGGGTCCTTCGGACGGTCGCTCGATATCTCCAAGTTTAGCAGCTATGATGAGCTGAGAAGTGAGCTTGCGAGGATGTTCGGGCTTGAAGGATTGCTGGATGACCGTCAGAGATCAGGCTGGCAGCTTGTATTCGTCGACCGAGAGAATGACATTCTTCTACTCGGCGATGACCCTTGGCAGTAAGCACCTACCAACTTTCTTCCATCTCCTATCCTTTAGTTCTTACATGTTTTTTGATTATCCTGTGTTTTTTCATTCTTTCAAATTCTCATTTAACTGCAGAGAGGGTAAATTACCAAAATCCCCACCGAGGTTCGTCCAAAAGAACCACGTGGTTTGAATAATAATAATCAGCAAGTACCCCCTAAAAAGATCAAAAAATATTATTTGACTTCACTTGTTGTGATTCCTCATATATGCATCAATTGATTGTTTTGTGATTTTGCATTACTCATACAAACGGATCGAATTATAGTGTTGTTTTGGTAATTTCTGATTTGTTGAATGTATATTTGAAGCTGGTTTTAATAGTCCATGCTGGAGTATTATGGTAATGTAGTTGTTTTTGTGGATGCACAGGGAATTCGTAAACAGTGTGTGGTACATCAAGATTCTTTCGCCTCTTGAAGTCCAAGAGATGGGCAAAGAAGACCTTGCTAATTCGGTCGTCCAATCGCACATGCTCAACACGTGTGATGATTACACCAATCGCAACGACTCCAGAACCACCACCACCTTCAGCGGGATACCGTCTGTGGGTTCGCTCGACTTCTGAGGCTCAGGTAGTCTAGTAGTGTACTTCAAACTTGAAGAAACTGGTTTTTCCATTATGTTTGCAACACATTTTATGTTTTACCACTGCTCCTAGCCTGCAAGTATGTAATGTAATAATATCTGTTGTATTGTATGTAGCTTGCCACATAATTCCTCCTATTTTATATTTATCCCATGAATCTTAATTTGCTCGGTTAAAATTTGTTGAAATATTCAGTATATATGTATGTTATTGTTAAGCTTCATTTAGTAGGTTGATGGCCTAACTCTAAATATGAAAACTTTTTAGAATATGCAATTTGTTTTCAATGAATTAATAACTAATTTTACATATAATTATATGAATTCAATTAGATTCAAGAAATTTCATGGCTCAAATAAATTTGATAAATTAAGGAGGATGTATTGGTTGTGGATTTTGTAGGATTTTTTTGGATTTTCAAAATTTGGGGGTATTCAATTCGAATTTTAAAAAGTCTTTAAAAATTCTGAGGTATTTAATACGGATTTTAAAAAGTCTTTAAAAATCTTTAGGTATTCAACCGTATAAGATTTTAATACTCTATGTATTTTGTTGGAATCTTCTTCAAAAATATAAATAACTTGCACTATCCAAAATCTCTTCTAAAAACAAAAGATTTCAACAGATTCTCTCAGGTTGTGTTTGCTTGGGTGGATTTGGGCTTATGGATTTTAAATCCACAATCCAAATTCATTCTATATGTTTGGATTATGAATGGATTTCAAATACTTAGATTTGTGTCAATACATTTTTTAGTTAAAATTGAGAGAGATTTCAAATCATCACTAAAATCACGTCATTTGAAATCCATGCACTTTTAACTCCTTTCATTTGAAATGCCTCCTCAAATCAAATCCCTCCATCCAAACGCAACCTCAGAAAACTCTGAAGACTAAAGATCTGAAATAGGAATGACAATATTGACCCGCGGGTACCCACCCCACCTGCGAGCTTTGGGTCAGGTCAGATTCGCCCCGTATTGAGTATGAGTCGAGTTTGGGTCTTATGCCCAACCCGCGGGTATCCGTCCCGCCCCGAATTAATATATAAACTTTATATATATATATATATTATTGGTAAAATAAATTATATATATATATATTTTTTTTATTGGAAAAATATTTTATATAATATTAATTTAAAAAAATTAAAATTAACTCTTTTAACTCTTTGTTTATGAAAATCTATTTAAATCAATAAAAAAAATATATTCCACAATCCTGTGTCAAGTTTATGAAAATCTACGTAAATAAAAAAATATATTCCACAATCTTGTCAAGTCTATGAAAATTTATATAAATCAATAAAAAAAGTCGATCAAACTCTGTATGGACTCTATGATTTTATAAATCCACATACTTTTTAAAGTCCAATACTCATTAATTCATTTAATAATTTAATTTATCTCCAACGCATTCCTAGTTTTCGCATTTTGGTATTCACGCTATTTATTAATTGTAAATTAAACTCGTTAAAAACAACTTAAATAAGAATAAGTCTTAATTGTCTAGTGAAATTTCAGAACAATTAATTTTCAAATCATTTAATTTAGGATATTATAGAAAATAATGATAACATGTGTATTTTGATCTAAAGTTATATAGTAAATTCTTAATAAGTTCATTTCACTAAAATTTTTATCTAGGGAATAGATTTTTAATTTTTATTCAATAAAGTCACTTAAGAAGACAAAGTTGTCATTTTCTCATTTAAATAATTTCAAATTAATTAATATTAGACAAATTAACATCAAATCAATTTTATAAATACATAGTCTTGAAAAACGCTAAAATCTCTCACCTTCCTTAATTCAAATATTCCTAAAAATAAGACAATTCGAATTAATTAGCTGACTTTTATGATTTTAATAATTCTGCATTTTATTATCCATAATTAAAATTACACAAGACTCATAACACAATTAAATCACAAAAAGACTAAATAACACAATTAAATCACAAAAAGACTAAATAAGTGTGTCATAGTGGATGCAGTTCCCGGTTATTTGAATATGCACACATATATGAAAATATTGAATATGCACACATATATGAAAATAGATTATGCAGTTTAATATGAACAGTGAAATGAATTTTGGTATGTAGAAATGAGTCATAATAAAATTATGAGTTTATAAGCTTAGAAAAAGGTTCATACATGAATATACATATTAATATGCACGGAAAACGGGGTACATACATTTTACATATGTGCATATGTGAAATGCACTATACGATATGCATGTATACATGCATACGGTAATGTGCATATCTAATGTTCACCTCCATGTCAAGCTGCTGTATCCATGAAACTTCTCCTTTTTTCGCCTAATCCCCTATTACTAAGTTGCACCCTAAAGACGTAATAATTAGGGCGATTCTTGCTCAAAAAATACTAACCGGTAATTTCAGCAGATCTGAATTCTTCCAAGCGAAGATTAACAATTCCAGTAGTGAACGTTCATCAATGGACTCTAGAAACTCCAGTTTTAATGGCGTGAACAGTGGCCGATTTCGCACCAATCGATTCAACAATGGCAAATTTCGAACAAAGCTCATCAACAATGACAAATTTCGAAAAAGCTCATCAACAATGGCATAAATTAGGAATAACCGTTTGTGATTTTTCCCAAATCGCATCAATGGCAGCATAGATTGAATCGTTTCTGTAGCCAGCAACACAATGGTGAATTCTCCTTCGTTCCTCCCAAAATGCATCAATGTGTTCTCCCCAATTGCAGCAATTTTGGGAAAGTCAAGTTTTTTTAAAATATGCTCTATAATTGGGGAATTGATGTGTTGCAATTATGATTTGAATTTAAAATTTGAATTAATGGGTAAAATATATTAATTAAGTAGTTATATGAATATTAAGGGCATTTAAGATTTTTTGACATTAATTTGACCCTATTAGAAAATTTTAAAAGTTGTAGGTTTTACTTGCGTAAGACTATAAATGACTTAGGGAATAATCTCTACTACTCCCTCCACCCGGAATAACTTTCATATGTAGATGAATACGTAAATTAAGAAAGTGTAATAATGAGTGGAGTGTTGAAGAGTAATTTTGTAAAACTTTATGTATAAAGTAAAGAATGAGTTGACTTTTCGGGTATGTGTGGAGAAAAAGTAATGACATTTGTGTAAAATTAAGGATATTGTGAGGGTGGAATTTATAAAGGGTTTCCATTTTAAGAGTGTGAAAGTTATTTTGGGACGTCACAAAAAAAAAAAGTGTGAAAGTTATTGTGTGCGGGATGAAGTATATTTTTAATGGAAGTATAACAATTTTCTGGAATTTGTGTTAAAATGTATTGGTGACTGTACACTCGTGATTCAATATTTCAATGTCGATTTTCAGTTTTGAGGGAAAATTTCATCTTTTTGAGCACGTCAATTTGGTATCCTCCATTGTCAATTTCTTATTTCACAGCTCCTGAAATCTGCATATTGTGAAATGTTAACTGTTCACTCACCTTTTTTTTTACTTTTTTTTTTGCAATATATTCTTTCTCGTTTGGGGTGTCTATTGCCCCCAACAACAACGTTTGCAATGTATTCAAGCCATTGACATCTTTTTTGTGTGGATTTAATTCATTAAGTCAAAACTAGTTTCTTGTCACCGCCTTGGTTTGTTAGTTGGTCGATTTTAGGTGTGTAGAGAGGTGTTTGTTGGGTACTTGGGTGACACAATAACAAAATGAAAAGAATTAGTGTTTGAACTTATAGTTGAAAATATTGGTATGCTAAAATATCGAGACATTAAAGTTGTGAAAATATCGATGGATATATATTCATATATTTTAAATTTATGAAATTTTAATAACGTTTTAATACATAAATTTAACAAAATAATTTGAACACATTTTACATTCTTGATAAACTTATACTCCCTCCATTTTTTATTAAATGTCATTCTAACAATTTTCAACAAATTAAGATAATAATTTATGGACTATTTTACCCTTCATTAATGATAAATGATTTTGGAAAGAATCACGATATTTTGAAAAATAATTAATTGGTTAGAGTGGACAATTCAATTTTAAATTAAGACTAAAAAGGGAAAAAGTCTAAATCAAGGTAAATAAAATGGAGGGATTATAATGTATAAGGGTAAAATTGTGAAAAAAATGTGGAATGACACTTATTTTAAAAATATTAAAAAAGGCAAAGTGACATTTAATAAGAAATGGAGGGAGTATAAAATATAATATACAATGTTATTTCATATGATATTTTTAAAATTTATCGACATTTCCTCGATTATTTATGATGTTTTACCGATATGTCTCGATATTACTATTGCATACCGATATTTATCAATATTTTTAATTATTTTACAAATATAGTGGTTTCGGTTCTTTCCAATATCGATATCGACGATTATGAAAATTAGATATATCGAGGAATGTTTCTGAATATTTTCGTTCATGGGTCTTATTGTGTTCGTGTCATTATCGTGTCAACACGCTAACGACATGAAAATTTTGTGTCATGTTTGTGTCGACCCGTTAAGCACGATAAAATTAACAAATAATACATTAACTCATTAACAACCTGATACCTATGATTGACCTATGACATGACACGTATTTGATAATAACATTATAATACCACTATAATTTTTAATACAATTTTTTATATATTTAAATGTAATTTTAAATTTATTTATTTTCGTGTCATATCATAATCGTTTTAGCACAAAAAATATCATGTTATCGTGTCATGAGATTATCATATTCGTATTGTGTTCGCCTATAACATTATAATACCGTGCATTGGCAGACCTAACATAGAAGAAGGGAGTACCATTGTACCCAAAATGAAAAATATGGGTATAATATCTAGTATACGAGGTTGGAGTATCTATTTACTTAGAGCAACTCCAATTGTATGCTTTAAATGGAGTTTAACTTTAAAAATGGAGTTCGGTCCCTTTCAACCGTACTCTATTTTGAAAATTTGAAATAGAGTTTTAAATATATTTTATATCTATTATTTTATTAATATTTACAATTTTATAATTCTTTTGTTAAATATAATTTCGATCTTTTCACAGTGTCTTATAATAATGTATCAATATATTTTTTTAATTTCACCTCTATGTCTATATTCCCTTAGTCGGACTAACTACATTATTTTTTGAATAGCCAAAACTTCACCATCCTTTTCGAATATCCAAAACTTCAACAATTTCAATGGAGAAAGTCATTGATATCGTGCCCCCATATTTAAATTTTTAGGTCCGTCACTGATATCGTGTCACTGTCGTGTCGAAAGAAAACATTACACTATAACATAATTTACTTGGTCTTTAAAAGTAGTTTGTAAAATTTGGTAGTAAAAAATGAGTAGTTGGGACACTTAATTAACTTTGGAGTCAAGTCAATATAATAAATGGGGCAGATACTAATAAAAGTTGGGTTGAACCTCATACATACATCGAAAAAAACCTTACTACTAGTACAAGTAGGTAGTAATGTTTCTTCCTCAAAATACAAGTAGTATAATGTTTATTCTTCCTCAAAATATACACACACATTAAGGTATACTACAATACATACACACAGTTGATACCTACAATACATACACACAGTTGGGTACTTTGATCATTCAAATGTGAAATCTTTTGCTTTCCACAATTGCTCACAATGCAACCACCATGACTTGCTACTCTTTTCTTACATCACATTACATACGAGAGATCAACAACGGGACTGCAATCGGGGCTTCCTCACCCATCACCGGCTGGAAAAGATCCAACTCCCCGTACCTTTCCAAGACACGCATTCTGCAGTCCTCAGCAGCCATTAGGCCTGTCGAGTATGCACCATGGACCGATCCTGGATAATCCATGCTCGTTGCTTCCCCAGCGAAAAATAAGTTATCCACCGGTATCCTTAGCCACTCATACAGCTCATGGGATTTCCCAACTCTATCGTAGCTATAGGACCCCAACGTGTTTTTATCCATACCCCAATGTGAAACAAGGTACTGAATCTGCACCATCACACAACAAATGTCTTGTCAACAAATCTAGTACTAGGATTTATATACAAGAAATAGAGAATGCAACATACGGGTGCAGAAGCATTTGGAAGTATTCGTTGCAGTTGTTTGAATGCAAAATCAGCAGCTGCTTCATCAGACATTTTTCCAATGTCGAGAGCCAGTTGACCAGCTGGCATGTAGACAAGCACAGGGTGACCAGTGGCCTTGTGCAGGTTAAGAAAATAACTGCATTCGTAAGTAGTCTCCGCAACAACTCCCAAGAACTCTACATTGGTCCAAAACACGTTGTCAAAGTGCAAAACTATCTTGTTCTCTATCCCAATTCCGAGGTCATTAATTGCTGCTTCCTTCCACTCTGGTAGTCTGGGCTCAAAAGTGATGCAATTTGATTTTAGAACACCAAGAGGCACAGCAACAATAGCAGCATCTGCTACAAATGTTCTCCCCTCTTCTGTTGTTACCTTCACTCCATTAGAACGTCTATCTATTTTCGTCACTCTAGAACAAAACATGGAATAACAAGCTTAGAATTTGATTGTACGTATATTAGCAAGGTATAGTCCATTAGAAACTTATGACTTACCTGTGGCCCAAGCGAATGTCAAGACCTTTGGCGAGTGTATTGATAACAGGACGATATCCCCGCACCATTAGCCCATGCCCACCAGGAAGCAGCACTTCCTGTAAATGCAATATTACAGATCATCACAATCAAGGAATTCTTGAAACATACATGAATGAAGTCATACATGTACAAGAACAAAATCAAATGCAAATACAAGAATTATAGCAAGGGGGGATAACCTGGTCCCAGCCTTTAAGTGATATGGTATCAGAATCCGCAGAAAACCAGCCTTCCATTCTGCATAAGTACCACTGCATAACCTTGTGACTCAGCCCCTCTAACCTGTAACGAAAAGTAACATCTTTATTAAATAAGCATACTAAAATAGTTGATATTAGTGTAGAATGTTGCACCATCAGAACCTTAAATCTGGTCTCCTCTCGAAAACAATTGAGATGGCACGCCTTATGGACATGTCCTCGCTAAACTCTTGCCTTATAAGCTCAGTCTACGCATAATAATAAAGTTAAGAAAGAAAAAATTAGAAACACAATATTAGAGGAGCCAGGCAGAAAGATGAAGGGAAGGGAAGAGACATGCCTCTTTCAAGATGCTTTCGAATGCTTCACCAACTTTCGCGACTAGATCTTGAGGAACTTGGTTTCCATCCATATCGAAAAGTGCGTAACTAAAATAGCGGATATTAGCTTTTGAACAATTGAACTACAACTGAAATAGGTAGATGCAAGAAAAGTTTCCAATTTATACATATCCAAGGTCTTGTTGATCAGTTAAGACAAATGCTTGATTCATAAAAAAGAAAAAGGAATCAATACAATTAAGCCAACACTCAAACTTTAAGCGCTATCAAATCAAATGAAAATACTTGCAACTAAAATAAACAAAGCAAATTATTGATGATTACATAGCATTAAACAGAAGCTTTCACAAAATGAGCATGCAAGAAGGAAAAAAGAAGTACCTTTCCAAATCATGATCATACAAAACGGAGTTGTCGCCACTCGTACGATAAAGTGGTAATCCCAGTCTTCCTATAACAGGGGCCAAAGGATTTTCCTTGCAAACACCATGTAACCTGAAACACGAAGATAGTAACGACCAGACTCTTTTAAAACAGTGGACATGATCAAATTCAAGAATTACCATGAAGCACCAAGGTCAACTGGAAAACCAAACGAATAATCGGTGTGCACTCTTCCACCGATTCTATCACGTGATTCCAACAACATAACCTGCAAATTTTTCTTGCTTTAATACTAATACCCTTTACAACCATACTAGAACTAGAAGAACATGCTCATGTAAACTATATACCTGAAAAGACGCATCATGAAGAGCTCTTGCTGCTGCAATGCCAGCAAAACCAGCGCCTATAACAATAACAGATGGCGACCCCATCGACTTCCCTTCCAAATTTGAATTGCAAACAGCTACAAAATACGAATATTACTACCAAAATTTGAAAATCCACTAGCTTCTTCTACAAATAGATATTTATAAAAGTGATAAGATTACCAAGAATATTGGGACTGCATTAGATAGGATACGTACAGTTTGATATTTGAATCTTTTCCTCATCTCTTATTTTATGAATTCTGTCGTAACTTTGATTACGATATATATACACAATCTCTCATCACGAGAATTCAAGGTGATTGAATACATCTCAAATATCATAATTAATTTATTTATACTAGTGCACTGAAATTTCATAATTAAAAATAATCTTATTTTATTTTAACGGGATGCATTAAGAAAATGCAATATGAAATTAAATTCATCGAGATTAAGTATGCATGAAAGTTCATCTTGATCAGAAGGGGAAAGGGGTATAAGGTTAAAATTTTATGCACAAAATCGCACCACACTTGAGCGTAAAAAAAAGCTAATATCAACAATTAAACGCAAAAAACAAACGAAATTAACAAGGAAGCTAAAACACACCTGTTTGCAGTTGACGATTACCCTTATTTCTGGAGTCCATAATTGAAATTGTTGCGACGATCGGAAGATAAAAAGTTAAGCAACAATATAACCGATCTTAATTTCAGTAAGAGCTCCGATAATATGAGCAACAAGAGGAACAATAAAAAGGTATTCGTTTCAGAGTAATGGAGAATGGAAGTTAAGAAATGGCTGGAATTCGATCTTCACCACGCCGTCTCCCAAACCAAAAAAACACAGAGAAACAAGAATCGAAGTTGAAATCAAGAAATTTCTTAGAATTTGTACTACAAGGAAATGGTGGTGCACAAACTGAAGAGAGAGAAAGTATAGATTTTGATGAGAGAGAGAGAGAAGAAAGGTGAAGAACTACTGCAAAATGTTGGGAGAGATTTATAGAGACGAAGGGTCTGGGCGTCACCAATTTCACGTTTCTGAACTTTTCAGTAATCACTACTCCGTACTAATTTATTAATTTTCCTAACAAATACTCTCTCCTTCCGCGCTTTCCGTTAAAATATAAAGTGATAAGTAAGAAAAAGTACTTAAAAAGAGTATGAAAAATGATAGGCGGGGAACCAAAATGGTAAAAAGAGTATGAAAAATTATAGGCGGGGGACCAAAATGGTAAAATAAGAAGCTTATAGACGGACAGACAGTATTACTTTTCTTATTTGTTTGTTTATGAAAATTAAGTTCATTTTTTTTTATAAAAATAATCACTTTATTTACTTCAGAACAATTTCAACCACAACATTTTTACTTTATCTATTTTTTTTTTTTTAATTTGTGTCCATAATTTTAGTGGATGGAGAGTATAACAAAATTACATAAAAGGGAAGGGTAAATTAATTAGGTAATTTGAGTTGCACGCGTATGATTCGGGTAGAGTGGAGAATTTAGGTAGTATTTCTCTATATATGCATGTCCACTATTTTTTATTAAAAGATATAATTAAAAAAGGTTTATTAAATTATGGAAAAGTTCATGCTACCTCAGATTGCCACATAGAGTCACAAGTCGCAATCCGTCTTGTTGTGTCTTGATAGCCAATGGTGTAGTTTTGACTAAATGACTTTCCTGCCCCTTTTGCAAACGAAAATACCTACAAAACCACCACATACAGATATTAGTATGTACAGTCCCTGTCAAAAAAATGATAAAATAAAAAAATTTATATTTGTATTCAGTATTTTATTTTAATGGAATATACAAATAAAATCTAATCGATGGTTGGTGAATTGGTTTTTTTTTTTTTTTTAGGGTGGTAAATTATGGAGTACTCGTTTTATGTGAACTGTCTTCTCTTGTCAGTATAATGCACAAGTCTTTTTTAATATTGCTAATTTTCTTTTCATATATATATATATATATATATATATATAGAGAGGGCATATTTGATAACAAAAACTGATTATCTAAGATGAAAATGATATTTAAACTTTGTAAATTTTAAAGTATAATCTACCTTTAATCTAATAAGTTATCAAACAATCAATAAAAATTATATATAATTAATTTATATTTAATCTAAGCTATCAAACATGTGAATAGAGTTATATTGTATGCACAATTACACCTTGTAATTGAGACAGTTCTAATTTTAACTTATAATTGTTATAAATTAAACAATTGAAAATATATTTATATAGTTTAAAATTTAATTTAGGTGTGCTGGCATAAAAAGAATATTACGTCACATATATTATAATTGTCTATAAATAACTAAATATTAGTATGTCCAAATGATATTGAACATTATCTGTAGGTGGTCAATTTTCCATGTTCTCGTGGGGAAATGAATTTATGGTGGGAATTTGACTATTATTTTATTATATTATCAAAGTTATTTTATTTGGGAAAAATACAAAAATAATGAGGACCACCGACACACTTGTACAGTACAACTTAATTTCCTCGTGCTAACATAGGACTCGTATATTTATGGATTTGAAGACATACATACATACATCTTGTATTTCATAGTATATTAATTATATTTTATTTATAGTATAAAATATTACTAGTACATTTTAATTTTAAGAAATGAGTAAAAAGATATGTATCCTCACGGATCAATAGGATACTACTCCCTCCGTCCACGAAAAGTAGTCTCATTTGCCCTATATTCTTTGTCCACAAAATGTAGTCACATACCATTTTTTAAAACTATCACCCTTCAACCATCACTTAATTATTCAAATTGCCATCAACTTTATTCACAAACAATCACTTTATTCAAAATGGACCCCACAATACCCTTACTTTATCTACTTTATCTACCTTCTTCTTAAAACATGTGCCCCATCCCCATGTCCCTACTTTTCATGGATGGAGGGAGTATGATTTAAATTGTTGTCTTTTAAAAAAATTGTACAATAACACGAAAAAATGTACACAAAGAAGAGTGAAGCAGAAATTTGGCAACGCGCATAACATAAACACAACACACATATAAAACACATAAAACTAAGAGTGTAACAAAGACAAAGTATTGAAGTACCCCTAAAAAAATCAGCAAAAATAAATAAATAATATGAATAATTTTGAAAATTAGCAAGTAACATTGGTGATCCGCCCCACCCCCATCTCGATGGCGATTTTTTTATCTATTTATCAGGTTCGGTTCGATTTTCGAGAAAAATCGAAAAATATTAAATCGGGGACGATATTTTTATGCCTTGCAACCCGCCCCTATATATATTATATACACATTTTCTTATATTTATGTATGTACATATATTTATATATATTTAAATATTATTTAATCATTTATGTTTTATTTTTAAAAATATTTTTAAATAAATAGTTTTATAATACATTTGATTTTCAATAGCATAATATTTTTTTTTAGAAAGATATGGTAATTCTTAAAATAAAAAATAATAATTAAATATACAATTCGCTTTTCGGGTCGAGAAAACTCGATACCGATCAAGGCAGGGATGGATATGTAAAAGAAATTCCCGTCGGTGCCGGGACCGGAGAAGGCATAAATCGATCCCGCCTCATTGTCACTTCTAGTATTATCATATAAATAAGTACGTACTACTATAATTATGTAATAACACGTACTTCTTCATGTGGTAGTACTTGGAGGTCCAGGTGCTTAAATACGTGTTATCACACATGAACATTGAACACAAAAGTGTTACTATTTGAAAAAATCATGTTACTACATTAATAAATAACTAGTACAAAAAAAGAAGAAAAATGCATAGGTTTAAAGAATTGAAGATTAAAAAAAGAAAATACACAAAATAAAACCTTCTTTTAAGGCACAATATTAAAAAAAAAAGTATTTTTTTAGTGGTGGAAAAATGGTTCTAAAAAGAGCAACAAAATGAATGAAAGAACTAGACAACTATGGTGAAAAATATCTTATTGAAAACTTTCATAAAAACGAGGGAGAGAGATTTTATTGTAAAAGAAGAAGTCGGGTTGGGACAAAGGACAAGAGAGTGAAAGCGGATAGAATGAAACGTATTTGCATAAATCTCAAATTTGTGAAATATTGTATAAATTTCTTAATTATTTATTTAAATTTATATTGTTCTCATACATATAAAAAAAACATCTATCAAAATTATTTGTAGATTATAAATTTAAAATTATACTCCGTATATATTTAAATGACTCAAAATTTTAAGTTGTCAAATAAAATCTTAAATTTCTAGAGTTTAATTGATATGTTTTTATCATTGGTTTAGTCTAGTATACACTTGAGTTCATGTTGTACACGGTCTAATTTATTATTATTATTATTATAATGACCTATAAAATAGCTCTTTTTATTTCATTTTTTTCTTCATTTTATTTAATTTTTTGCTTTTTTTTTTCGTTTCTTTTTATATAATTTTTTTTACCCCTTTTTTTTACTTAAAAATACACATTCTCCATTTAAATTAAAATTTTAAGGAAAATTTTTATTCAATAAAAAGTGCAAAACAAAATTACTAAAAAATGTAAGTCGATATAACAAAAAAGTGCAATATCATATTTACTAAAAGTATAAGTTAGTATAACTAAAAGTGAAATACGATATTTTTGAAATGTGCAAGTAGGTATTACTGAAAAGTGCATCACAATATTAATGAAAAGTGTAAGTCAATATAACTGAAAAGTGTAAGAGTCTATAACTGAAAAGTGCAACAAATTTTTTTACTGAAAAGTGCAACACAATATTATTAAAAAGTGTAAGTCAATATCACAATTTTTAATGAAAAATGTAAGTTATTAAACTGAAAAGTGTAACACAATATTACTAAAAAGTGTAAATCAATATAAATAAAAATATTATTATATAGTTTAATAATTGAAAAGTGCAACACCATTTTACTAAAAAAAAAAAAAAATGTAAGTCATAAAAAAGTGAGAAAAGTGCAACCTGTACCCGAGTGTACATTGTAGACCAACCCTTATCATTCAACCATTTCTGTTGTTTTTATCTTTTAGGTCTCAACTTGAGAGTTAATATATCTTTTATGATCCAAATTGATAAAAGTCCTCATAATATCTATATATATAAAAACAGAATAGTCCCTCTTGCCATTTTCCCGCCTAAAACATTTGATATTTTCAGAAATATAATAAACTAGTATGAGACTCGTGTAAATAATTACGCAAGATTATAAAAAAGAATAATTTAAATAGAATTTTAAAAGTTTAAAAAAAATGTAAAAAAGAGAAGTTAGAGGAGAGAAAATTGAGGAAAAGGGAGAGGAAAGAGAAAAATATTTTAAAAAAATAAATCAAAATTACAGAAATAAAAAGATTATGAAATCAAGAGTTTTGAGAAAGCCACGTCATTTTAAAAAGATTCAAAATTAGTATATAAGGGAGATTATTCCTTTAGTGTGTTGTTTATTGGTATTCTAACTACTACAATATTTTTCTTTTTCGTTATTTTTTTACAAATATTTACCTGCAATATAATTATATGCACAAGTTTCAAGCTGATTCGGGTGGAATTTACACGTTTTAGAGGCACATGTTAAGCTTGTTTTGATGTGGATTTCATTGATTTATGCATTGAATATGATTGTTTAAGCCGAAATGAGAGAAAGGTTGTGTTTTGTCGATTTTATAGGAAATACGATGGAATTTGGAGCAAAACATCAACCATACTTTACTGGATCAGGAAGAGGAGTGCACGGTTGGATTCGTCTCGAAAAACGGAGTGGATTAGCCGAAGGAATCGAGTCAATCCGACACCCGAGGCAAAAGTTATGCACGAAACGAGAAAGGAGCCGGAGTCGACCGAGCGAGCACGGCCGAGCACCATGCTCGAGCTGGCCGTGCTCGAAACAGTGATTTTGGGCCAAGAGAGGGCACGGCCGAGCACCCTGCTCGGCCGAGCTGCTGCCAAGACAAAAATTCATGGGCACGGTCGCGCACGCCTCTCGGACAAGCCATCCTCGAGACCGAGATATTTAGGCCACAGCAAGGGCACGGCCGAGATGCTTGCTCGGCCGAGCATTCCGTCGCCCTTGTTCCGCGCGCCTCGGCCGAGATCGCTGCACGGTCGAGCACCCTCCATTTCATGCCTCCACGCAGCACGGCCGAGTCACCTGCTCGGCCGAGCACCTGCACGCCTATATGCTCATTTTGCACGGCCGTGCTCCGTGCACGACCGTGCTACCCCAATTTTCGGTGCCATCTCCCTATTTTGGCAATTTTTTAAGGACCAACTTGCAATTTTGGCATTTAAACCCTACCCCAACACTATATAAGCCCCATTTCTTGAATTACAAGCAATTCTCCCCCAATCCACACATAGTTACACATACTTGGAGGTGTTTTGGCCATATCTTCATCAATTCTCCACCAAATCAAGGAAGAAAGGATGCAATAGCTCCCAAATTCCATTCCCTACCACATTCTAGACTAAGCTTTCTCTTTCTTTTCCTTTTTATTTAGTTATTTCATTTGGGATTTGTAATTTCATTATGTTAGTAATTAGCTAAACAAATTTGTGGTTCTAAGGCATTGTAAGACTTGGATTGATGTTTATGAGTAATTTCTTGCTTTAATTGGTGTTTGTTTCTTATTTGCATGTTTAATTATCCATTGTCAAGCATGTTGTTATTGGCCATGATGATTTGCTTATCTATTGTTAATTGGAGTAAGATCGAGAGATTTATTTCATTTAATCGTATGCAAGCATGCAACCCGATATTATTATGAGCTCGAGAGAGGATTAATTATCGGAGAGGGAATCGAATGGTCTTAGGAGCTCTTTTATGCGGTGTAATGTTTGTGAGGTAGAAATACGAGCCTATGTTGCATTGCGCCTTTGGTTAATTAGATCGAGAGA
The DNA here is from genome assembly GCA_963675135.1 of Galeopsis tetrahit. Classification (NCBI taxonomy): domain Eukaryota; kingdom Viridiplantae; phylum Streptophyta; class Magnoliopsida; order Lamiales; family Lamiaceae; genus Galeopsis; species Galeopsis tetrahit. The sequence continues at coordinate 33,240,445 of OY776126.1, read as the reverse complement.
TTAATTAATTCTTCTTGTGTGATCACCCTATATGAGATAAACTTAATGGCCATCTAAACGAGATAACATTCATAAACGGACATCTAAGTGTTACAATCGCCTTGGAACCCACTTTCTTTCTTTGAATTACATCCATTTTACCTTCGTTTTATTGATTTGCATGGTATTTGATCGATTTCGTATTTACTCTTCATTACTTATTGGTGACACATTGTTAGGTAATCTTAGAGTAATTCACACCACTCAAATTATCGATCACGTCTACTTAGAACTCGACTAGCAAACTACCACTTTTACGCTTAACCTCCTTGTGGGATCGACCTCGTGCTTATCACGCTACAATAGACGCCGTACACTTGCGGTTGTTTATTTAGTGTTGCATAACACGTGTATCAAGTTTATGGCGCCGTTGCCGGGGAGGTTTTTATAAGCTCTAGAGTGTAGGCTAGAAGAGTTTTAGTTTAGACAATTTATTTGCTTTCTTTATTTGCAAAAATCAAAAAATATTTGTGTTTGTTACTTTGAGCTTATTTGTATTTCTCACTCTCGTTTACTCTTTTGATAGACATGGTTTATGATCACACGATCTAGGAGGAATCACCAAGAAGTGCTACCTTTAGATCCGGAGATTGAGGCCAATTGTCGAAGAAGGAACGCCGAAAGGAGAAGACTAGAGTTGGAAAGAATGAACCGAAGAGAGAATCCGGTTGTAGAAGAGGTCGAGGAGGAAGTCAAGAATTAAGGGGTTGATGGATTTGAGGAACCGAATGGGAATGGGGTAAATCGACCACAAAGGGTACTAAGAGATCATTTCCGCCCAATTCCGAGGCCCTATGGAGGAGCGGGCCGGGAACCCGTTGATGCTCATAACTTTGAGCTCAAGCCGGCCCTAATCATGATGGTTCAAAACAACCAATTTGGAGGGTTGTCAAAGGAGGATCCTAACCTCCATTTATCTCAATTCCTAGAGATAAGTGGAACGGTTAAGATTAATCGTGTCCCTCAAGATTACATCCGTCTCCAATTGTTCCCATTCTCCCTCCGTGATCGTGCAAAGCAATGGTACATGTCCCTTGATCTAAGGACGATCGAAAATTGGGCCGATCTTGTAGACGCTTTCCTCATGAAGTACTTTCCTCCAAGCAAGACCATCAAGATAAGAGGAGAAATTTCTTCTTTCATGCAAGACGATGATGAGTCTTTAGCCGAGGCTTGGGAGCGTTTCAAGGATCTCATACGGAGTTGTCCTCAACATGGATTCTCAAGAGACCAATTGATTTGTTACTTCTACAATGGGATGGACCATCGAACGAGGGGGATGGTGGATGCCTCGGCCGGTGGAGGTTCTTTGCTAGGAAAGACGACGGATGAAGGCTATGTGCTCCTAGAGGAGATGGCAAAGAATGGACACCAATGGCCATCCGAACGAAGGCAAGGCCGGAAAGTTGCTTCCACTAAGAAGTCGGATAATTTTGTCACTTTATCCAACAAGATGGATAAGTTGACTTCGATGATGGCGGCCAAGTCACTAATGGGACCTAGTGATGAACAATATGAAGAGGCCCATTATATGAACAATCAAAGGGATCGTCATTTTCGAGAAAGAGGTTGGAATGAGAGGCAACCTCCTAATCCGAATCAATATCATCCCGGATTGAGGCAACATGAGAATTTTTCCTATGCCAACACAAGGAATTCCATTGTCCCACCTCCAAATTTTAATGTTAGAGATGGAGCTATTATGGAGTCTTCATCAAAGCCATCAATGGAGGATATGTTTGGTGCTTTTATGGGGGAAACCACGAAATTCATGAGAGAGACTAGAGAGAATGCAAACATAACTCGGCAAAGACTTGATGAGCATGGTGAGATGATCAAAGATGTGACCACCCACATGAAGGCTATAGAGAAGCAAATAGGTCAACTTGCTACCATCATTGGAAAGCAACACGTTCCGGGGCAATTCCCCTCTAACACGGAGCTAAATCCTAAGGAGCAATGCAAAGCCATAAGGCTAAGAAGTGGGACAAGCTACGAAGGGCCCAAGATGCCGTTAGAGGAGGGAGTGGTAATGGCACCCGAGGGTGTTGACAAAGATGATGGCTTAGTGAAAGAGAAAGAAGGGGAGAAGAAGAGTGGGGAGGCAATCCCTCCTTTGTTTAGTAAAAATGTAATGCCCCTCCCATATCCGCAAAGGATGATGAAGAAGAAGAACTTGGATAGCAAGTTTGTCAAGTTTGCGGAGATGTTCAAGAAACTCCATATCAACATCCCTTTCGTCGAAGCTCTTGAACAAATACCACATTATTTCAAATTCTTGAAGGAGATAATGTCAAGCAAGAGGGAAATGGAGGCATATGAGACGGTGCACTTAGCCGAACATTCTAGCTCCGTAATTCAAGCTAAGTTACCTCCAAAGCTTAGGGATCCCGGATCCTTCACTTTATCATGCACTATTGGAGATGGAGGTACATTAAGAGCTCTATGTGATTCGGGAGCAAGCATCAACCTCATGCCATTGTCACTCTTCAAGTCACTTGGTTTAGGAGAGCTCACACCAACCACAATGAACCTCCAATTGGCGGATAGGTCTATGACATACCCTTTGGGTATAGCGGAGGATGTATTGGTCAAAATCGACAAATTTCTTTTTCCGGTAGACTTTGTGGTTTTGGATATGGAGGAAGACAAAAACATTCCATTGATATTGGGAAGGCCATTTTTGGCAACCGGAGGGGTTATTCTTGATATGAGGAATGGAGAGTTGGAGCTTCGAATGAATCAAGAGATAGTTACGATTGACATGTTTAGAGCTATCAAACTCCGAAACGATGAGACTGGAGAGTATGGGTTTCCTAAGGGAGAGTATTCCCCAATACCCATGAGAAAGGAGGTGGAAGAAGAGCCCAAGATAAATATTGTGGAGGAGGACCCCAAGGTGGAAGACAAGGAGTTAGAGATGGGCAAGAAGGCCAAGTTTGGGGGAGTTTTCTTCAAAAACTCCCCCAAATCAAGAAAAGTTACTTATACGAACTTGGGGATGAATGAAGCATCAACCTCCTATGGCATGATTGAAGAGCCGGATGGAGTGGCTAGTGGATGCTTTAATGGTTTCAAGAAGGTTGCTTGGGCCAAGAAGGTCGAGAACAAGGATGACAAGGGGGTGACTTGATATTCCCCTTTAGGAAGGACCGTCCGGCATAGGACGTTAAAAATAGCGCTTCTTGGGAGGCAACCCAAGGTTTTATTGCTTTCTTGTTTTTATTGCTTTAGTAGTGTTGATAGCTTAGTTTATTTTGTAGGTATGGATGAAGAATACTATGGATAGCAAGTCTTGGAGAATGAAGAAGAAGCAAAGCCAACTTTGGAGTGGAGGAAGCAAGTGTTGCAATGGTGATCTTTGAAAAAGCATTGGATGTGCAAGGAGGGAGGTAACAACTTGTAGCCCCAAACTTAGAATTTATACATAGTAAAATTCTAAGTTTGGGGGAGTTATTTTTTTTTTACTAGTTGTTACCCTTGCACCGGTTCGTCATTCTACTTGAGTCACATTTTGCACCGGTGCACACTTGACTTGCACATGATTATATTGGTTTAGTTGGTTTTGATCATATGTTGGCTAGTAAATCCTTGGTGAAATGTGAGCATGAATAATCATTGGAATCCATGGTTGAGTAGTTGTGGTGATGTCTATTTGCTTTGAATGTATGCATGATTGGTGTTGGAGAATAGTATCATGTTGTGTTCATATTTGTGATCTTTGATAGCATGGATGCATGATGTGTTGTTGATTGGGAACATTTGATGAATGTGAGGGTCCTATTGTATAAACCGGTGAGAATTGAGCCTTAAATCGAACATGTAATCCGGTTTAGTTCATTTGAGAGTGGACTATGTTATTGCTAGTGATCCTAGAACTTGCCCGAATTCTTGTTTGAAAGCATGATTGTGTGAGATGATGTGATGTGATGTAGGCCATCTTGTTCTAAAAAGAGTCACTTAGCCAAAATTTCCCAAAATCGAAGTAATTTTCCGTAGTTAGCCCCTTGAGCTTAATTCCTCATTTTCTTGGCAAACTACAATGTTAACCACTTAGCCTTTTTGAGCCTTTTGATTCCTATATCTAGTGGGGGATAAAAGACAAAGTGGAAAACATGTGCTTGAATGAACATCTTTGGTGAAAAGAAAAGTTGGAAGAGTTGAAAGAAGAAAAATAGAAAGATGAAAAGAAAATCAAGGAAAAGAAAAGAGGGACAAAGGGCCCCAAAAGCTTGAAAAGAAAAATGGTTCAAAAGATAAGGTGATGAATGTTTGAAAAGAATGGAAAAATAAAAGTGAGGATGAAGTTGTAAGCTTTGGAGGTGAAAGCACACATTGTAAAACAACAAGCTTTGTCCTCCACTAGAAGAGTCACAATTCCCAAATTCATCCTACCTTGTCCAAAGAGCCAATGTTACATCCTTGATTTAAGTCCTATTGATCACATTGTTGAGCATTTGAGTGTGGTGAAAAGTAGAGGTTGGGCAAGCATATGGTGATTGCATAGCATAACTTGGTTGATGAGTGCATTAATATCCTCAATTTGTTTGTGTGTTTGAGAGAAACACTATATCATGTGAGTAGAGGACTTGAGCATTTGGATTGTGTCTCCCATTCACAATGTGTTGTGTGTTTGTGCATTCTTTGATTCATGAACGTGAATTGCAATAATGAGCTTATGATCTTCATTGAGAAATGCACTTTGAGAAAGAGATATCAATACATTCTTACTTTGCATGTGTGATTTGCATTGAATATTCCATTGTGATCATTCCACCCTCATTGCTTTAAGTGCTTAGTTGTTTGAGGACAAACAACATTTTAAGTTTGGGGGAGTTTGATTCGGGTGGAATTTACACGTTTTAGAGGCACATGTTAAGCTTGTTTTGATGTGGATTTCATTGATTTATGCATTGAATATGATTGTTTAAGCCGAAATGAGAGAAAGGTTGTGTTTTGTCGATTTTATAGGAAATACGATGGAATTTGGAGCAAAACATTAACCATACTTTACTGGATCAGGAAGAGGAGTGCACGGTTGGATTCGTCTCGAAAAACGGAGTGGATTAGCCGAAGGAATCGAGTCAATCCGACACCCGAGGCAAAAGTTATGCACGAAACGAGAAAGGAGCCGGAGTCGATCGAGCGAGCACGGCCGAGCACCATGCTCGAGCTGGCCGTGCTCGAAACAGTGATTTTGGGCCAAGAGAGGGCGCGGCCGAGCACCCTGCTCGGCCGAGCTGCTGCCAAGACAAAAATTCATGGGCACGGTCGCGCACGCCTCTCGGACAAGCCATCCTCGAGACCGAGATATTTAGGCCACAGCAAGGGCACGGCCGAGATGCTTGCTCGGCCGAGCATTCCGTCGCCCCTGTTCCGCGCGCCTCGGCCGAGATCGCTGCACGGTCGAGCACCCTCCATTTCATGCCTCCACGCAGCACGGCCGAGTCACCTGCTCGGCCGAGCACCTGTACGCCTATATGCTCATTTTGCACGGCCGTGCTCCGTGCACGGCCGTGCTACCCCCATTTTCGGTGCCATCTCCCTATTTTGGCAATTTTTTAAGGACCAACTTGCAATTTTGGCATTTAAACCCTACCCCAACACTATATAAGCCCCATTTCTTGAATTACAAGCAATTCTCCCCCAATCCACACATAGTTACACATACTTGGAGGTGTTTTGGCCATATCTTCATCAATTCTCCACCAAATCAAGGAAGAAAGGATGCAATAGCTCCCAAATTCCATTCCCTACCACATTCTAGACTAAGCTTTCTCTTTCTTTTCCTTTTTATTTAGTTATTTCATTTGGGATTTGTAATTTCATTATGTTAGTAATTAGCTAAACAAATTTGTGGTTCTAAGGCATTGTAAGACTTGGATTGATGTTTATGAGTAATTTCTTGCTTTAATTGGTGTTTGTTTCTTATTTGCATGTTTAATTATCCATTGTCAAGCATGTTGTTATTGGCCATGATGATTTGCTTATCTATTGTTAATTGGAGTAAGATCGAGAGATTTATTTCATTTAATCGTATGCAAGCATGCAACCCGATATTATTATGAGCTCGAGAGAGGATTAATTATCGGAGAGGGAATCGAATGGTCTTAGGAGCTCTTTTAGGCGGTGTAATGTTTGTGAGGTAGAAATACGAGCCTATGTTGCATTGCGCCTTTGGTTAATTAGATCGAGAGATTAATTAATTCTTCTTGTGTGATCACCCTATATGAGATAAACTTAATGGCCATCTAAACGAGATAACATTCATAAACGGACATCTAAGTGTTACAATCGCCTTGGAACCCACTTTCTTTCTTTGAATTACATCCATTTTACCTTCGTTTTATTGATTTGCATGGTATTTGATCGATTTCGTATTTACTCTTCATTACTTATTGGTGACACATTGTTAGGTAATCTTAGAGTAATTCACACCACTCAAATTATCGATCACGTCTACTTAGAACTCGACTAGCAAACTACCACTTTTACGCTTAACCTCCTTGTGGGATCGACCTCGTGCTTATCACGCTACAATAGACGCCGTACACTTGCGGTTGTTTATTTAGTGTTGCATAACACGTGTATCACAAGCTTCTAAAAATTAACAGTGTATATAAATGACAGAATCGAGAAGGCTACTTTTTCTTTTAAATTAAAATCTGTAATTCTCTATTTTCTTCTCATAGAAATTTCTATATTTCTCATGTTCATTTTATACGCATTTCTTGCATTAATTAGCTACACAAATTTTAAATGATGCTGTTTTCAGAAGCTTGATTTCATTGGTGCCAACGGCCAAGAGAGATGAGTAGAAGAAAATTAAACAATAAAGAAGAAATGCAATCAAACATTTGATTAAGGCTTATGATCCAAAATCTATTGTCTTGATGAATGAAGAACACTGTTTTAATTTCTGTAAAAACAAATTAGAACAATATTATTAGAATCTTATTAGTAAACTGTTTTCAAAATAACAAAAAGAATCTTATTAGAAACTGATTTTTTTAAAGTAAGAAAATGGTGACTCAAGGAACAAGGCAAATTTTTTCTTTTTTAAAATAACCAAGAAAAGGAATACCAAGAGACAAGAAAAGGAATACGAAGAGACACATGCTGTGTCGTGTATGAACCTCAAACAAGGTGATACTCCTTTCGTACCGGGATTATTTACACATTTTTTTATTGGGACGTCCCAAATTTACTTGCACACTCTTTATATGAAAATACCCCATAAAATTAATAACCTCACAACATCATTTTATTTTTAAATTTATCACTCATTTTTTCTATACATTTCACTTTACACATCATCAAATTACCTAAAATACTACTCATTTATCTTACATCATCAACCACTAAATCCACTTTTCTTAAATAACGTGTCGGTCAAACTATGCAAGTAATTCCGGGACGGAGGGAGTATTAACAACCTTGCCAACCGTCTTTTTTTTTAATGTTGATTAATTGTTAATAATAATATTGATAGATGTGATTATATTAGTTTAATTTAAAATAAATTATTATATGATTTTTGTTGATTTTAATGGACTATCATTTTATAAATTTTAGTTTGGGTGGTGACTTTAGTACATAGGTTATGAGACACATACACACACAATTGTGAATAAAGTGATTGTTTGTGAATAAAGTTGATGACAAATTGAGTAATTAAGTGATGGTTGAGGGGTGATGGTTTTCATAAAGTGTATGAGACTACATTTATTGGACAAAGAATAAGAGACAACTAAATTTCATGTACTTAGCGAGTATATATATATATTACTCCCTCCGTCCCGGTATAAGTTTCCCCTTTCTTTTGGGTGTTTAGATTAAGGAATATGATAAAATAATAGATGTAATAGAAGTGATGTGATGGTCAGAGAGAAAATAATAGATTAGTAAGAGATGGAGTATAATAAAATAATAAATAAAGTAGAAGTGATGTGATTGGGAGAAAGAAAATAATTTGCCAAAAATGGAATGGAAAACTTATAGTGGGACATCCAAAAAAGGAAAGTGGGAAACTTATAGTGGGACGGAGGGAGTAGTATATAATTTTTTTTAATAAAAATCAAATGCTAATTTAATTTAGATTCTTATGTATTACGTTAAAATTTATAAATATTCCATCTGTGCAACTCACGGGAGAATTACTAGTTATTTTATAATAGATGGATAGATATATGGACTTAATATTGTTTCCTTTACATAACCACACACAAGTACACATAACTTCTATTGAAATTGACTGTTTAAAAATATGTATATTGCCTAATGGTATTAACTACTCCAATAACACAACTAATTAGTAAAATTAGAACTGTATAACTTTTTACAGCGTTGAATTAAAATATTAACCGCAATGCCATTTCATTATTAATATTAGCATGAAAGTAAACCACAGAAATTTGTGTGATTGCCTAAAAAAGAGTGTTAAATAAAATATTTAATAATATTATTTATTAATTGTATCATATATTTTTGTTTAATTAACTAATTGTATCAGTATATTTTTGTTTAATTAACTAATTGTATCTTATTATATCTAACTTAATTAAGTTGCCTTTTGGGGAAATGAATTTGTGGTAGTAATTATTCTACCCAATTATTCCTTTTCTCTTTTAATTTCCTGAGCAAGACAGAGAGAATTTACATGATCGAATTTTATTTTATTTTATTTTCCCACTTGAACCCTTTTATAGATAAAAAGTGTGGAGGAGGAGTATTTTTTCCATAGTACAAACATTGCTTATTTATTCATATTATCATTCATTTTATTTATAAATAAACCCCTCAATACTATATAATATACTCAAATTAAACTCATCTATTTTATACATAAATTAATAATCAATTTTTTTTTTTTTAAATCCGTGTCAAATAAATTATACATATAAAGTTTGAACTATTTAAACCCATTTGTTTTTTTTTTTAATCATTAAACACAACTTAATCCTATCAAATTTCTAATAAGATTTGTACTCTCTCCATATTTTGTTCCAAATTAAACGTTTTTACATGCAAATCTCTGAAATATCTCATTTAATTAAAAATATATTTTTCACTTGCACAAATTGAAAAATATTAAAATTGGAGAAAGAAAAATAAAGAATGAATGATATTGATCGAGTCGCAATTTTTTTTTTTTTTAATTTAAAATTTCTAAAATTACTTTTTAGTATTATGAAAGACACTTTTTTTTTTTTTGAATTACATTAAATACACATCCCTTTTTTTCCTCTTCTAATGACTCGAACGCAGGATCTAAAGCCTAGGTAGTGGTGCTCTAACCACTTGATCTATCCAACTTCATCTGTTTATGAAAGAGACACTGTTATCTATCTATTACTCCCTCCGTCCGCCTATAAGCTTCTCGTTACTTTTTGACACAGAGATTAAGAAAAGTGATTAAATAGGGTATGTGAAGCTTATAGGCGGACGGACCAAAATGGTAAAATTGGAAGCTTATAGGCGGACGGAGGGAGTTGCGGTAAGTTGGCCAGTTTCTTGGCGGTAGCAGGTAAGCCTTCCACACAGTTGGCAATTTTCTGCAAGTACTATTTTCCTAATCTGGTTACTTATCTAAACAATAGAGAATTTTAGGGATGTGTCATGATTTAATTTTAATAATCATGTCTTCTTCTGTATAAGATAAATTAAATAATCATGTTTTACCGTATAAGATAAATATTAGACATAATAGATTACATGTATAATTTATTTATTTTTTATAAAATTTAAGTAATATTAATTGTTTATATATAAAGTAGATAGTTTAGAGGGTATTATGCAGTGACGGACCAAAAAATTACAGATTGAGGGCTCAGGGCTCAATTTATACTAATACAAAGACAAAATATTTATATGTACAAAACAAATTATTATAAATTTTTCAATACATCCCATTTCATTAATTTAAATTTAACGATTTTTTTATGTTTCGAAAGAAAGTAATTTTGACTGTTCTAGCCTATAATAGGTGAAACAGTGTTAAACTTTAAGATACAACTCCGATCGTTGAGACATTGGCCACTATTAATCAAATGTAGAACTTAAAATATACTCCCCTGTCCCGTAATGATTTGTATATCTTGATTGACTCACTTTTTTAAGAAATGTGAATTTAGTGGAGTGTTAGATCAAATAAGTAAGAATCATTTTTGGTGTAAAAAATAGATCTTGTGAAGTCTAAAAAAAAATTTAGTGAAGTGTATTAATAAGAGAAAATGTGGATCTAAAATAAATAATAATTTTAAAAATAAAATAATGTAGTAAATATGTCTATTTTATGAATTATTTTTATATTTGAAGTGTGCAAGTAATCTTAAAACATAAAAAAAAATGCTATAAATAATTACTGAAAAAAAAATATATATATATAAAGAAAATTGGTGAGGGTCATTGCCCCCGGGCCCGTCTCTGAAATTTAAAACAGAAGTGTATACCATTAGTTATCAAGAAATTAAATAGATGGAGAAATAATATGACTGTCCACTATATATCATACTCTATATATTAAATATTACACAAAATTCGGGTAAATACCTCAAGAATTGAGGTCTGCCTATAACTAGTATTTAAATCAAACGTTTTTTTTTTACTAACCGTAATTCATCATAAATGTCAACGTAAAGTGACGTTGATTTGATTTAAGAAACGTGGCTTTATAGAGCACACATTTAGACAAGTGACCACCAAGCTACTGTACTAATCATTGAGTGACACAATTGACAGAATACAGTACTACATATCAAGATTTTATTTAAATAAATTAAAATAAAAGTGTACTTATGCATAAAAATCTACTAATAATCTGCACATTTTAAAGTGTTGTACCAGGCTAATTAAGAGTAATAATATCTTGAACTCTCGATATATGCATAAATCTGTACAAGTCAAAACCTCCAAAGGAGATAATGGAGAAAAATGGGAACTCCAAATTATTTTTAGACATATAGTATATCACTTTCCATCTAACAAAATTAATCAATATATATATATATATATATAGTATAGTGTATATATAAGTCACATTTTTTTTTGAATTAGCTATATATAAGTCACATTTAAAGCTGTATTCTTAGGCATTTTAGAAAAGTCTTATATTGTTAAAATATTTTTTACAAATTTTTACTATATTTATTGTATCTTTTAAAACCATACATATAAACTTTTAGTAAGCATGCGAGCGTGAAGCAGTGATGAGCCAAAACCTAATCAAACTGTAAAAAATTATTGTTTTTACTATTTTTACAATGTGATCACACATTCACACTACAAAAAACGCGGAGTTTGCCGACGGAAGGCTACCGACGGAATCCATTCTGTCGGCCGCCCCGACGGATCGCCGACGGAATTCTCGAATCGACTGACTCCCGACGGAATTCAGTTCCGCGGCCAAACGGTGTCGTTTAGCCTTGCTTCCCGACGGATTTTTTCCGTCGGTCGTTCAAATTTCGACTGCCAACGGAAAATATCCGTCGGTAGCCGACCCGCTTTGACTGGCACAATAATATTCGCGTGCTACCGACGGAAATATCCGTCGGTAGCCACAATTTTTTTTTATAAGAACTGCCGAAGGAGGCGGTTCTTCCCCATAAGGGAAAATTTTCTTTTGGCTTTCGTCCCCCTCTCCCTGTTCGTCTCCTGTTCTGTCCTCGTGGATTGGATTTTCTTGTGCGTGGTGTGTGGATTGATCGACAAATGGCATTACGATTATCTACTCCAATTTTCTTCAGTTTAAACGGTACGTTTTATAAATTCTTAATTAATTTTAATTAAGTTATTGTATTATAAATTGCATGTTAATTATTATAAAATTTCATGTACGTAGTTGATGAATATATATATATGTATAATTAATTCAAATATATGTTAGTACGTGGATTATATGTTTTTTATTAGTTAATTGTAATTAATTAATGTATGTTAGTTCAAATATATAATGTAGTTTTGTTAGTTCGTTTTGATAATTAAACTAGGTTATTATTGTTGATTAAATTAGTAATTATTCTTATAATTAAACTAGGTTATTATTGTTGATTAAATTAGTAATTATTCTTATAAGTAGGGGTGTTGTACGGTTTGATTAATATAGTAATTATTGTTATTGTTTAAATTAAGTCATTATTAATTAGTTTGGTAAATTATTGATTTCATTAGTAACGTGATTTTGTTATTGATTAAATTAGAAAATTATTGACTTAAATTACTAAAATGTTATTAATTAAAATAGAAAATTATTGATTTCATTACTATATTAATTATTGATTAATTTATTATACTTTTAAATTTTATTTATTAAAATAGATGAGTCAAGATGCTAGTGGGGCCTCAGGATCTCGACGTAGGAGAGGCTCACTTAGGCCTGTTGAGCCTGCTACGTTGACGTCGTCGGCATCCGTTCCACAGCATTCGCCGCCGTCATCTCAGTCGTCGGCAGCTCGTGGACATCCCACGCGGGCCCGAGAAAACAGACTGAAAATATGGATTGAGGGTGTACAGTAAGTAATTAATTAAATAATTTTAAGGTTTAACAATATTTAATAGCATCAATTTTTGTACGTTTTTTAATTTATAATGTGGTGATTACTAAGTGCAAGGTTGTTGCGAATGCCTACTCTTGGTTGAAGGTGCCGCAGACGAAAAAGGATGAATACTGGGAGGAATTCCAGGTATTTGAGTTCATTCAATTAAATATTAATAAACAATTTATTATATATATTATTTGATAAATATGCTGATCGAATATGTGTAGAAACATTCTTATTGGCATAGGGAGTTTTTTTCGGACAACGATATCCACAGTCACTGGCTATCTTCATGTCAGTCTAGGTATAATGAGATAATGTACACCTGGAGGAATGCTTGGCGTAGACGTGGTGTGGTGCAGACGTTGGGGGAGGACGAAAATGGAGTCGACGTGTGGAACACGTTGACCACGTATTGGAGTAGCCCGGAGTACATGACGAAGTGTGCAACTGCTCGAGCCAACCGTATAAGTGATGGGGAGGTGGGATGTCAAGGCATGGGGGGGGGGGGTAGGGGGGGTGGGGGGGGGGGCGATCCGCGTATGAGCACTCAATTGCTCTAATAAGTGTTCACTAAATTTATTTCAATTATTTATATTATATTATATAAAATAATTTTTATATGCTCATTTGGTACGAAATAGGAGCGGGAACTTGGGCGTGAACCCACACACGTGGATCGGTTGAACGTTCTTCATCCGTTTGATCTAGATTCGCAGACGTCCACATATGGACGCACTACCCAGCTTCACGTAAGTTTAATTAAATTGTGATGTTTTTTTAATATTTAATTAATTAAATGTATTGAACTATGTATTAATTTAATTTTTTTGTAATTATGTAGTTGGATGTGAACCGGAGGATTGAAGAGGAGACGACACAGGCTTCTGCTGAAGTCGGGCCCAGCGCTCCGCCTGATCTTAACCGGATTTACCTGGACGTTGCCCCGGCTGATCGAGGACGGGTCCTTGGCCTTGGCCGGATGAGCCGCTCAGTGAGAGCTGCGTCGTCCAGTTCGTCCCAGTGTGCATCGCAGGCCTCTGTATCCTCCACTGCTGTTCCGGACCCGAACGTAGTGCACATGATGAACCACTACTTCCGACAGCTAACTGACATTATGGGTCGATCGTTGGGGATGTCTTCTGAACAAATAAATACATGCTTTGAACAGGCGATGAGCGTTCCCCCTCCGCCTTTCGATGCTCCGGTTGGTCCAGTTCCCCCTCCGCATTTCGATGCTCCGGTTGGTTCAGTTCCCCCTTTCAATGCTCCAGATGCAGAGGCAGACGACGGCTTGGATTTCATTGGTGGTGGTGATGATGAGTTTTTTGAGTATAATGGTTGATGTTTGAACTATTTATTTTTCTGTCGAACTATTTAATTTTCTGTCGAACTATTTATTTTTTCTGTCAAACTATTTAATTTTCTGTCGAACTATTTAATTTTCTGTCGAACTATTTAATTTTCTGTCGAACTATTTATTTTTTCTGTCAAACTATTTAATTTTCCGTTGGACATATTTATTTCGGTTGATGCTTGTTTGTCAATGGATTGTTTATTTATGTTATTGTTTTTAATTTATACATAATACATAATTTTTCGTTAGATTTTGGTATAAAGTAAAGTATTTTTTATTTTTTTTCGATTTTTATTTTATCCCGCCAATATTACCGACGGAAATAAATATTCCGTCGGAAATAAAGTCTGCCGACGGAAATTCCGTCGGCTAAGTACTCCACCGACGGAATTTTGGGCGGCACCCTACCGACGGAATTTCAGAATCCGTCGGTAGATTCAAAATGTACTCACCGACGGATTTTGAAATCCGTCGGTAGCGCGTAATATTTACAGAAACTTTTTTCCCCTTTCTCACTCAGTCGAAAAAAATTGTGGAAATTGTATGAGAGCAAGCAAATTTCGGTACGTTTTTCTTTTTTACTTGGTTAAATTTCGTAGTTTATTTGTGCATTTTATATGGTTATAGTTTAATTAGTTGTGCATTTTATATATTTGTAGTTTAGTTGTGTAGTTTAATTAGTTGTGCATTTTATATGGTTATAGTTTAATTAGTTGTGCATTTTATATATTTGTAGTTTAGTTGTGTAGTTTAATTAGTTGTGCATTTTTTTATAGGTTTGTAAGAATTTTATGTTAAATGTTTAACAGATGGAATTGCCGGATCGTCGATGGATGTATGAAACTCCTAGGTTCATTTTAGGAAATGTGAATAGTGAATTTTACAATGAACTTGTGTCATTTGTTGAATTTGCAAAGCTCCACCCACATTACATGCATGGGGATTGTATCAAGTGTCCGTGTAATGCCAAAAAATGTCAGAATAAAATATTTAAGTCGATTGATGAGGTTTTGGTACATGTTCTGAAGAATGGTTTCACTGTTAATTATTATAACTGGACATTTCACGGCGAAGGACGTTGGCCTTATAACTTTGATCAAGTTTTATACTATTACACTGCTGGTATCTATGAAAGACAAATATATGGTAATCAAGCCAGCACGAGTAATGAACAACAATTTGGTGGGGAACAACAATTTGGTGGGGAAGAACAGTTTGGTGGGGAAGAACAGTTTGGTGGGGAAGAACAGTTTGGGGAGGGAGAACCCAATATGTATCAAACAATGATAATGGAAGCCGGTTTTTCAAATGTAGAAGAACAGTCGACGGATGAAGCATTTCGGTTTTATGAAATGCTCAAATTATGCGATCAAGATTTGTATCCGGGTTGTGATTCTCACTCTGAACTGTCATTTAATGCCCGACTTATGGCTATCAAGACCGAGAACAAGCTTTCTAACAGGGCATATGAGCAAATGACACAATTATGCAGTGAGATCTGCCCTCCTGAGAATAAGGTGCCTACAACGTATCATCAAAGCAAGCAAATGATGAAAAATATGGGATTGCCGGTCGAGAAGATTGATTGTTGTGTAAACGGTTGCATGTTATATTGGGGTGATGAAGATAACAATCTGAACATGTGTAAGATGTGTGGTCATCCTCGTTACAAAGAGCCACGTCGGAAGGGGCCCGCTGGTCAATCAAAGTCGTCGAAGAAGAAAGTGGCACACAAGAAGATGTATTATCTTCCAATCATTCCCCGTTTAATGAGATTGTATCAATCTACTGCCACAACACAACACATGACGTGGCATGCAACAGATTCGTCTTCGACCGAGTCTAGGGAGATGCGACATCCGGCGGACTCGGAGGCCTGGAAACACCTTGACAACGTGTATCCCAATTTTTCTTCTGAACCGAGGAATGTGAGGCTAGGTTTGTGTACTGATGGTTTTGCACCGTTTGGGAGCTTTGGAAAGCAGTATTCGTTGTGGCCGGTGATTCTGACTCCGTATAATCTTCCTCCATGGATGTGCTTGAAACCTCAAACAATGTTTCTAACTGTATTGGTGCCAGGTCCGTCGAATCCAAAGGATAAACTTGACGTTTATCTCCAGCCTCTTATAAAAGACTTGATCTTTTTATGGGAAAGTGGTGTCCAAACGTATGATGTGTTCAGAAAACAGAATTTCACGATGCGTGCTGCTGTATTGTGGACCATTAGCGACTTTCCTGCATATTCTATGTTGTCTGGGTGGAAAACGGCTGGGTTTCAAGCATGTCCGTATTGTATGGATTTTTCTGAAGCTTTCAGTCTTGATAAGAGTAGGAAAGTTACATGGTTCGATAATCACCGAAAGTTCTTACCTCGAGATCATCCATTTAGAAGAAATAAGAACAACTTCTTGAAGAACAGAATAGTTACACACAATCGACCGCCCCTTCGAAACGATATTTTAATTATACAATTATTTGATCTAGTATAATGTTATACGTATATGTTTTATTAATTTTTTCTAGTATAATGTTACCGTACAGGACAAACGTTGTTACATGAGATTCAGTGGACGGGTTTGAAAAAATCTACTGAGGAAAATGCAGCTGAACACAACGGTCGAATCCCAGGTGGATGGAATAGAAAGAGTATTTTTTGGGATTTGCCATACTGGAGTTCACTATTGATCCGACACAATTTGGACGTGATGCACATTGAGAAGAATGTGTTTGATAATGTGTTCCACACAATGATGAACACAGAAGGCAAGACGAAAGATACTCCAAAGTCCCGGGAAGAGTTGAACATTTATTGTCGTCGCGAATAGTTGAAAATGGATCCCAGTACAGGTAAATATCCGAAGGCTTGCTACACACTGGATAAGCCACAGAAACAACAACTATGTCATTGGATTCACGAGTTGAATTTTCCAGACAACTACGTGTCAAACTTGAGTCGATGCACAGACATAAACAGGGGTAAGGTTTCAGGGATGAAGAGTCACGATTGTCATATTTTTATGCAGCGTTTGATACCGATTGCGTTCCGAGACGTTGTTCCTCTCAATGTGTGGAGAGCTATCACTGAATTAAGTCTTATTTTTAGAGATTTAACATCTTCAACGATCAAGATCGATGATATGATTCGTTTGGAGCAAGACATTCCAGTGATTTTGTGTAAGTTGGAACAAATTTTTCCACCTAGCTTCTTCAACTCCATGGAACACTTACCCGTTCATTTAACGTATGAAGCCAGAATTTGTGGTCCAGTGCAGTACAGGTGGATGTACCCATTTGAAAGGTAAACTCTTACATTTTTCATTTTTTATATATACTACATGCATGTTCACTGAATTAAAATATATGTTTTTTTATTATTAATCAGATATCTCCATAACTTGAAACGCAATGCTAAACAAAAGGCAAATGTGGAAGCATCGATTGTTAATGCATATTTGAATGAAGAGGTTGGCATGTTTTGTTCTTATTATTTTGAAGACCATGTCAACACTCGGTTGAGAAGTGAACCACGTAACTACGGTGGTAGAGATACAGACAATATCGGTGAAGAGGTCGATGGAATGCTGTCTATATTCAAGTCTAAGGGACGACCAATAGGAAAATTCACAGAACGAGAGTGGGAGTCGAACAGAGAGGCAGAAATAGCACAAACGTATGTGCTATTGAATTGTGATGAAGTTCAGCCTTACATTGAGTAAGTATTTCATATTTTTATCATTATTTCATTTATGTAATTTAATATTAATTGTGATTGGATGTTGTGAATTAGGATGTATACTCAAGAACTAAGACGAACAGAACAAAACATCTCAGATACAGATATAGATGCTCGTCTTCAACGTGATTTTGCCCGATGGTTCCAACGTTGTGTGAGTACCATTTCCTTAAATTTTACGTAAATAAATATGATTCATAATTAATGTTAATTATTTGAACTGTATAGGGACGGTCAAACGATTTTGAGAATCGATTCTTAAAGGATCTCAGCAAAGGACCACCACGTCGTGTAAAGACTTACAACGGTTATATTGTGAAGGGCTACAAATTTCATACATCCGAGTATTCCTCAAGAAAAGCGACTACCAACAGTGGTGTTTGCATTAGCAGTGCAAACTACAATGCAAATGCAAGTGACTACTATGGGGTGTTGCACGAAGTCGTTGAAGTAGAATATCCGGGATATCCAACAAAGACTGTAGTGTTGTTCAAGTGTCATTGGTTTGATTCAGGCCCTTTAGGAACTAGGATTCATCCGGAGTACAAACTCGTCGATGTTAATCCGAAAAGGAGCTATATCGGGAATGATCCATTTGTATTTGCCCATCAAGTATCTCAAGTATACTACTGCAAGTATCCAGTACGATCACGTAGTAAAATTGAATGGCACGCTGTTTGCAAAGTAAAGTCAAGATCAATGGTAGAAGTCCCTACAAAGGACAGAAGTGATGAAGATGATTCTCCGTTTCAAACGGAACAAATAGAGGCTAGAACTGAAGTCTTTTCGGGAGATTTGAATATTCACGTAGACTTGACGGGTGGAAATTCACAATTGATCGAAATTGAAAACGATAATGGAAATGAGGAAGATGATGAAAATGAAGAGGAAGAGGAAGAGAAGGAGGAGGATGATGAAGAGGAGGAAGATGAGACAAATAATCAAAATGTAGATGAAGAAGATGAAGAGGAAGAAGATGAATAATAAATTATATAATGTAAGCTAATTATTTTATTAGATGTACAATTTAAAAATATTTATTTATCATTAAGTTACAACTAAAAATTGTGAAAAAAAATTAATTTTTTGAAATTTTTTAAAATATAATTAGCAAAAAAATGAATATTTTAGTAAAAAAACATGAATATTTTAGTATATATAAATTATAGATTACAAATTTAATTATTTAATTTATGTGAATGAAATTAGTTTTTTGAAATTTTTTAAAAAATAATTAGCAAACAAATGAATTTTTTACTAAAAAATATTAGTATTTTAGTTAAAATATGAATATTTTAGTATTTTAAAATATATAAATTATAAAAATATAAATTATAGATTTCAAGTTTAATTATTTGATATATATGAAAGAAATTAATTTTATGAATTTAAAAAAAAAGGGCCGAAAATGAGTACATATACAATTAATATTACAATTACGAACAAGTAACACACATGTCCGAGTGGTAGGCGCCCCTCACTAGGCGCCCACACACCCGGGTTCGATTCCTGGCAAGACCAGAATAAATGGTGGCCTTAATAACAGATTGCGGG
Organism: Galeopsis tetrahit; assembly: GCA_963675135.1. Taxonomy (NCBI): domain Eukaryota; kingdom Viridiplantae; phylum Streptophyta; class Magnoliopsida; order Lamiales; family Lamiaceae; genus Galeopsis; species Galeopsis tetrahit. The sequence continues at coordinate 33,221,226 of OY776126.1, read as the reverse complement.
CCGGGTTGGGGTCGGGGTCGGGTCGGGGCCGGGTTCGGTCCGCCCCAGTTATTATTTTTTTTGGGTTGACTTACCGACGGAACCACCGACGGACACCGACTGAATATAATTCCGAATTAAAAAAAATATAAAATCGAGTTCCGTCGGCAGATCCGTCGGAAGGTACCGACAGAAGCCGACGGATATATTTTTGTTAAAAAAAATTCTAAAATAAATTTCCGTCGGTACTACCGACGGACGGCCGACGGAATTGCCGACAGAAATCAGACCCGGTTTCAAAACGGGTCATTCGGCCTACCGACGGAATGAGATCCGTCGGCAGACTCGATTGATTTATTACGTCGGGAATCCGTCGGGACTACCGACGGAAAAAAAAATTTCGTCGGTAAACCGGGCCGACGAGCCTAGAACCGACTGAATTATTCCGTCGATAGTTCCGTCGGAAACCACGCCTACCGACCACAATTCCGTCGGTAGATACGTCGGTAAACCGCGCGTTTTTTGTAGTGTCACTAAATTATCAAATGTAAATTTCTCAAACTCAAAACTTCACGACTTAGATAAATGATGTTCTAAATCACTTGAGTTATCCTACTTAGTAAAAATAAAATTATGCTTTTTTTAAAATTTTATATAAAACAACAAAAAATAGCAAACATTATGAAATACAAATAATAATAATTACACTACTGATATTTTAACAATTCACATAAAAATTGTTACATGATTATTGAATACAAAAAAAAGAACTGAAATTATTTTTTCTTTTATTTTTTATTACTCCGTAAATAATATTTAAAAAAACAAATTCATATATAATGTAAAAAAGAAAATTGGAAAACCCCCGTTGGAACCCCCTCCCTTCGTCTCTAGCGTAAAAGGTGAAATTACTTACCATAAATCTAATTTATGGGTTATTATTAAGCATTATATTAATTTAAATATATGTCTTCATGTAGTACACACTTAGTTTTCTACTATTTATAAAAAATAATACTCCGTATATTTTCTTTCAAATAACCATTGACAAATTTAAAATAGTTAGCTATAATATATATATAATATTGTAATTTATGAGAATATTAATTTTATCTACTCCCTAATTACTTGCACACTCTTAATATGGAAATACCCCACAAAATTAATAATCTAACAACATCATTTTATTTTTAAATTTAACACTCATTTTTTTCATACATTTCACTTTATACATCATTAAATCCACTTTACACATCATCAAATTATCTAAAATACTCCTCATTTATCTAACATCATCAACCACTAAATCCACTTTTCTTAAACAACGTGTCGGTCAAATTATACAATTTATTCCGGGACCGGATAACTTTGAACGGACCAAAAAAAATGTGCTTAATAAACATGGAATTAAAAAAATTGGCAGAGACTAGAGAGTGAGTGAGTGACTGTACGACTTGACATTTCAACCGAAACAAAATAGGCATGTGGCGCTGCTGTTAGCAAACATGTGGCTGTATATCCCTTCAAAAGGATAAGATTATTATCCATAATTTGTATTATCAATTTCGGTGAAAAATCTGACCTCTTAATGCAACGCGGATAACGACTTGAAGTTGAAATATATATGTCCTTTCTGGAATAATTTTTACATAGTAGATGAACACCTAAATTAAATTAAGAAGTGTAATAATTAGTTGAGTTTTAAAAAATATTTCCTCCTTTTATAAAATGTAGTCTTATTTGCTTTATATTATTTGTTCATTAAATGTAATCTCATACACTTTATGAAAACTATCACTCTTCAATCCATCACTTAATTACTCAATTTACTATCAACTTTATTCACAATAGACCCTACAATACTCTATAATACCCTTAATCTATTTTTTTCTTAAAATTTGTGCCCCATCCCAATGGAATTACATTTGGTGGATGGAGGGAGTAATTATATAAATTTTTATGTATAAAACAAAGAAAAAAATTGACTTATGTCTATGTGTGAGTAAAAAATAATGACATTTTGTGTAAAACTAAGGATATTGTGAATGTGAAATTTTATAAAGAATTTTTCATTTTAAATGTGTGAAAATTGGAATGTCCAAAAAAAAAAGAAGTGTAAAAACTATTGTAAAATGGAGGGGACCCAATTTACAATACTATAAATAAAAAATAATATTATAAAATTTTATATCTACAAACAAAAATTTATTATAAATTTTTTAATAGACCTCATTTTATTAATTTAAATTTAACGTATGTTTTAAAAAAATTTAATTTTAACTGTTTTAACTCATAATAAGGGAAACATTGTTAAAATTTAACGTGCATTCTCGTTGAGACATTAGTCAACAAATGTAGAACTTAAAATATACCTCTCTATCCAGTTGCATACCTTAACAAGTTCACTTTTGAATTTTTAGTGATGTGTGAGGTCAAATAAATTAGGAGTATTTTGAGTGATTTAGTGAGATTTAAAGGGACTTTAGTGAGGTTAAATAAATGAGAAGGGTTTAAATGTGATCTAGTGAGATGTACGAAAGAATGTGGACCCAAAATGAGTGACAATTTTAGAAATAAAATAATGTAGGAGAGTATATTTTTGGGTGATTTAGTGAGGTTTAAATGTAATTTAGTGAGGTGTAAAAGATAATTTAGTGAGATGTAGGAAAGAATGTGCACAAAAAATGAGTGACAATTTTGAAAATAAAATAATGTAGTAAGATTATTAATTTTGTAGATTATTTAAGTATTATATGTGTGCTAAATACTTTGAGATGTCTCATTAAAAAAGTGAACAAATAATTACGAAATGAAAGAAATATATAATAAAAAAAAAATCAGTGGGGGGCCCATGGGCACTACTTGGGACCGTCTAATTATAAGTTTTCATTTTATTTGGATGTTTAAAAAATATAATAAAATAATAGAAGTATTATAAATGATGTGATGGTGGAAAAGAAAATAATAGATTAATGAGATGAACTATGAAAAAAATAATGGAGTAGATATTACTAATATAAGTGATATGATTGGAAGGGAGAAAATAATATTCCCTCTCTTCCGGCTTAAGATTCTCACTTACTTATTTTGGACGTACAGTCTCATCATAAGTTTCTCTCATTTCCTTAAATGACAAAATTCAACATCTCTCTACATTTTTTCTATTTCTATATCTCCTACATTTTATCTTTTCTACATTTTTCTACTTTTTTTTCTTTTTATGCATCTCTTTAACTTTACTATCCACTACACATTTTATATTATACTCCCTCCGTCCCCCTATAAGTTTCTCACTTTCCTTTTATGGATGTCCCACAATAAGTTTCCCATTTAATTTTTTTCCATTTTTGGCATATGATTTTCTCTCTCCCAATCACATCACTTACACTTTATCTATTATTTTATCATATTTCATCTCACACTCATTTATTATTTTCTCTCTCACCATCATATGACTTGTACTACATCTATTATTTAATCATATTTCTTAATCAAAACAACCAAAAGAAATGAGAAATTTAATCTCGCTTATGGTGAAAAAATGAGAAATTTGCTTCTAAAACGTACAAAAAAGTAAATGAGAAATTATAGTAAAAGGGGAGTATATATTAAAATGGAATTACTAATATGTATATCAGTATATATATATTAAACGATGAACAAATTCTTTTAAAAATATCATTGTACAATATTGAATTCACACTCGTAGGTGCGATTCGTGAATCCGTCAATTTGGTTGTCACCTAACCAAATTTCTAAATAATATACTCATCTCTGTTTCATAGGAATTTGCACACTTTTTATATATGGATGTTCCATACAAATTTGTACACTCTATAAAAGAAAATATTGTCATAACCCTCACCCTTAAAATATACACATATTTACCCATATGTCATTACTTTTTCACACTCAATCTATATTTTAATTTACTTTATTCATAAAAGTTTACAAAACTACTTCTCAAAACATCACTCATTACCCTTTTTTTTACAAAGTGGGATAGCTCAAGTGGTTAGAGCACCACTACCTAGGCCTTAGGTCCTGGGTTCGAGTCATGGGGAGGGGAAAGTTTGAATCGTATTTAACTTTCATAAAAAAATTACCCTTTTTTTTACACATTTATTAAAATATGTGTCATCCCAAAGGTACAAGTACCTCTGGGACGTAGGGAGTAATAAAAAATTAAGGGATGCTGCGTCAGTCTAAGTAGCTGGTCCGTCAATCTAACTAGATGATTAGACATATTGGTCATGTTAGTAAGAATAAAATGTGTTATTTAAATTTAAATTTATTATGTAATGTAACTCAAATTTACAATGTGACACTTGTTCGTATTGAATTCTCTATAAGGACTTACGTATTAGGCTGATGGTATAATCGTTGATTTGTTACTTAATTAGATTAAATATATTATTAAATATGCTTAAGTTTTGGGTGAGAGTAAAATATGAATTACTACATGCATTTGATTTACGAATTTTTTAAATTTATACTCTCTCCACCTCCTTTTAAACTTTACGTTTGATGTGTGACAAATTTTAAGAAATATAATATTTTATGTAAAAAATTGTTGGTGAAAAGTGTAAAAAACGTAAATAGGTTGAGAAAGAAAAGAAAAATGAGTGACAATTAATGTAATTTTGTTTAAAAGTAAGGACAGTTATTAATAAATGTAGGACCACAATTTTCCAAAAAAATAAACGTAAAACTTTAAAGAGAACACCCGAAATGACATCATGTAAAATTTTGAAAGAAATGGAAGAGTATATTTTATAGGTGTTATATATAATAAAATATAAATAAGCAGATCAATCCTTACCGACATGGACGGAGCCAAAGAGGGGCCGGGGCACTAGGCCCCAGTAAATTTGAGTATTTTTAAGGGTATTTTCATTTATATATAAAAATTTTAATATAAAAATACTACAACCATATATTTCTTGGAACATGTATGAAATTAAAAACATTGAAGACTTTTTAGCCAAAAAAACATTGAAGACTTAATGCTCAATCAGGGGTGGATTCATGTATAAATTTGGGGTAAAAATAATAATCATGTCTCAAAATATTTGAAAACTAAAATTTTACCCTTATTTTCAAATTTAATATATTCCGTATTTTAAATTCTAAATTCTGAATCCCTCGTTGTATCAATAAACATGGAGGGTTAAATCCTTCTTTGGCTGAAGTACTTTAAATTATGTATTTCAATAGTTGTATTTTAAAAAAATTAGGGAAAATTTGCTGAAAAATAAATCAATATTTTCTATACTCGATTTTGAATCGTTCAATAAAATTAAAGCTCGTTAAAATTTAATTAGACATTTTTATCAATCATGTTTGAACATATTTTTATATTCGTTTAAGCTTGAAACTTGTGTTTGACTCGATTAAAGTTCACCAGAGTCGACTCAATTAATTTTGAAACAAACTTAAATATAAATTTTAAATCTTGATAACATTCCTAACAAACTTGAACACCTACATATTCGGCTCATTTAAAACCCTATATTATATAGTTTGGGACACAACTATGATGCAACACTTTCAAAACATGGAAAATTGAAAAGGAATGTTATAACTTAATTGTATTAAGTTTTTATTTTTAAGCTTGATGCAATAGTGCAAAACTTTTCCTTTATTTTATTGTTAATTTAGTCATTGGATCGAAAATCTGGCTCCATCACTGTTTGTCGAATCTCACCCTATTTTTTTGAAAATTTGCATTTTTATTACATCAACTGATACGTGCACAATTGCTGAATGACTTATAATTTTAGTAGATTGTTGTACTCATTTTTAGCTCTGTTTGTTATTTCTCAGACATATATAAGCCTGGAATGTGAAAATTAATAATTAAGTATGCAAAATATTAGTTCCAATCTTGTCGGATTTCTTTAGAAAGAAATCCCTTTGCTCAAGAAGGGTTTCCTCACCGTACAAAGGCCGGCCACACCAACCTTAAGGTTAAAATTGAGGCATGCATGTTTAGAGAAATGATTATCCGTCCTAACATTTTGATTCCCTTAGCAAATAAAATTGAAATACATATCGATTTCACTAGGAACACTCAAATCAAAATATTCAGTAGTTGTTATTTACTTTTAGTTGTCATTTTCTTAATTTTATATTTAATTTACTTACATATTTGTTCTTCATTATGTTTTATTTGTTTTCTTGGTTTAGTAGTTAAATTATTTGTTAGCTTTCAATTGTGTTAGTTTCATTTATTGTATTTTGATTGTCGATTAGTTTTAGTTTAAAATTCAACACCCTAAACTGTCTTTACATAAGCATCCATTGCATTAGTCCATCTCCTATAATTCGATAACTATTTTATCGAATACGAGTACTTAATAAAATTATATTGCTAAAAATTCGTTCTACGTGAACTATGATTTACATAACTCCTACGTACTGTATTATTTTTTATTTAAACTGTTAATTTCTTTTGAAGTACTATGGAGTATAATTCAAGGAATTGAACTTGTCCTTATAATTGAACTGTGAATCCACCTTGTCGGCAATTGTTGAAATGCAATCATGATTTTATGACAGCGATGACCAAGCACAAACTTTTCATTGCAATAATAAAATAGGTCTTTCTCACGTTGTTCACATGCCTCCTGGTTAATTTAATTTAATCGTTTAAGTTATTTTTTTTTATAATAAGTAAAATTAAAAATAGATTAATTTAATAAATCATTTTAACAGGTTTGTAAAACTAATTTAAAAAAATATATATATATTTTTAATGTGAGAGTATTATGGTTAAAAAGAAGATAGTTTATGTATTAATTTAGTATTTATTTTAAAACATGGTTGCAATCAATCCACATAGTATTATATAAATAAAAAATCTTAACCTCTTAAAAAATTAAGATTGATGAAGAAAAAATGATTGATAATTTAATTTATTAATTTGTTTAAATTTTAAATCACAGTAAATAAAATTAATGAATAATGTCTTAATATTCAATAATTTGAGTGTTTATTTTTCAAATATCAATAATCAAACGACACATTGCAACAACAATATATTTTTCTTCCAACTCAATATCATTATTTTTATGTGTCAACAACAATATATTTTTCTTCCAACTCAATATCATTATTTTTATGTATATATATGTATTAGTATTTTGAATTATTAATTTTTTTTCACCCTTCCTAAACTCGATTCCTGGATCTATCCCTAGATGCATAAGATTACATTGAAAATATTAGTGCGGGGCTCGAGGCAGTCCTTAGGAGTATAAGTGAGTCGAGCCAATTCGTGAGCTACTTGAAAAAGGATCAAAATCGACTCGAGTTTAATTGAGTCGAGTTTCGAGCTACTCGAGTAGCTACCGAATTCGAGTTCATTAATACTCAAATCAAAATGCTCACGAGCCTAATCGAGCTTGAAAAATATTTACTATTTTATCATTAATATATAAGTTATATTTATATACAGGTAATCGAGTCGAACCGAGCTCGAGTTTATTTTACCATTAATTTATTAGAAAAATATGTTTTAATTTAATTTTAAAAATAATACAAGTAATTAAGTCGAATTGAGTTGAACTTGAGTTTATTGAATTTCTAATCGAGTCAAGTTTGAGTTTAAATTTTTTAGATTCGACCAAATTAAATTTTAAACTTCAAATATAACAATCAAATCGAATTTCGAGGTCTACGCTCCTCCCAGAGTCACAGTCCTTTCCTCCGCAACAAGGCAACAAATGCCGGTAAGAATGGTTAATGGTAGTGGGGCCATCATTAAATGCTTCTTGCCAACAATTCATTAATGACGTGGGCTCCACCATCAATTAATTCTGCATTTCCAATTTTTGTTTCTCACCTCCATAACTTTGCAATTGGGCTTCAACATAAATAATTGGGCTATTTATTTGATTCAAGGCCCGGGATATACACCCCCTCCAGCTTTGTTAAGTATACTCCCCCAATTTATGTACCACTCAATTTGATAAATGTTAGATCCCCCAATTTATGTACTCACTCAATTTCATAAATGTTAGATGTACTTTCCGTCAAATTACCCTAAATACCCTCATTCCAACTTTTACTTATTTTCTTCCTCAATTTTAAAAAAACCTTAAAACTAACACTTCCTCTCCCCTTCCCCTCCACCAACATCGCCGCCCTTGCTCGGTGCCGGCGCCAACCCACCAGCATCGCCGCCGAGCCTCCTACTCCCTCCGCCGAGCGCCGCCACCCCCTTTACGGTGGCACCCCTTTTTTTCTTCATTTTCTCTACACCAAACCCCCCTCCACCGTTCCCCACCTTGCGCACGACCCCAACCACTGCCACCACCCCTGCGCGCGGCCCTAGCCGCCGTCCCCACCTCCCCCTTTTTTTTCTTAATTTTTGTGTCAGCGCCGCCGCTCCTCATCCCCAGCCGCCCCATTTGTGAAAAAATCGCGACAGCTGGAGTTTCAGGTATGTGTTTTTTTTTAATTTCTGCTCGATTTCGCCATGGAGGTCACGACCCCCACCTGCGCGCGGCCGCCCTCCCATCGGCCATGGAGGTCGGCCACGGCCCCCCGCACGCCGCCGCCTTCCCGTCGGCTATGGAGATGGAGGTATGTATTTTTATTTTTTTTATTTTCGATATGAAATTGCCGACAATAGATATTGTGGTCGACAAATTGTTGTCGACCACCATGTTTATGGTCGAAAAACTCTTGTCAAATTTTTTTTTTTTTTTTCGAAAAATGTTGTTGACGATGGTGTTTTTCGTCGACAAACTATAGTAAAAAATATACTATATGGTCGACAAACTAGTGTCGATCTCGTTTGTCAGAAAAAATGTATTTTTTAAAGCTTACTAATAAAAAAAATCCGTTTTAATTACTGGTTGGGGCCGCTGGAGGAGTTAGGGGCGGCGGCGGCGACGCATAGTTGAGGGGCGGGGGCTGCTTTCTTAGGGCTAGGGTTAGGGTTAAGGGAAGTGTATTTATCTTTGATATATTTTATTAAAAGGATAAATTTGATATTTTATACAAATATTAAATTAATAAATGGAGAAGGGGAGTATACTTAACAAAGTTGAAGGGCCTTGATTCAATCATGCCTACCCAAAATTGATTCTTGGGCTTTCAATTTCCTCTTTTTAAAGGCCACGGTTAAATGCCCCCTCTTTTTTTGACTTCACTCCAAAAAGAAATTCTTGAAAATAAATAATATATAAAATGACTATATTACCCTTTCATCAATTAAATTAAATCACTCAAAATTTTTGAAAAAATTGTAAAAATGCGATCTCGAATTTTTTTATCAAGTTTATACACAAATTCAGAAAAATAGGGATTTTTTTTACCAAATTCGGAAATATCTTCCAAAAAAATACGAAAAAAATGGAAAAAAAAAATAGAGTAGAAAACAAAACAGGAAAGAAGATGAACAATTTTTTTTACCAAATTCAAATCACAACAAAAATCCAACGAAAAAAGGAAGCAAAATTCAGATCCTAAATCAAAAAAAAAAAACATGTTCATCTTTTACCATACATCCAAAAAAAAAAACTAAAAAAAACAAAGAGGGGGTGTGTTCGATTGGGCTTGGACGGTGGCATGTCGGGGAGGCCGCGACGCGAATGGTGGCGGCGAGCTGCTGGTCTAGGATAGGGGAATTCGAAAGGAAGAAAAAATGAAAAAAAAAAGGGTGAAATTAGGGTTTTGAGGCGGGGTAGGGCTGGAAAAAGGGAGGGGAACGAGCCCGCCAATTTGCTGTTTAATTAAATGAGCATGTTTTAATTTTCTCTTCAATATCGACTCATTCCATCTCAAATATTTTTTTGATTGACTTCACAAAATAATTGAGGCGTGCTTTGCTCTAAAAAAAAAAAATCTCATTTTCCCTATAAAATAAACAAAACATAACCTTTCTCGCAATTAAACACAATTAGTCGATTTAGTTTAAATACATGAAACCTATTAGATTAGGCAAATTAAACACATGAATCTCAAGTAATTTTTGAACTTTGTTGTTTAATATATGAAATTGTTTAACACACGAAGTGTCACTATTTAAAAAAAAAGGGTTGATTTTGTGATTGTTCATCTTAAAATCACTAACAGTGACACAATGACACTTCACAATGATACTTGAAAAATGAAAATTCACGTGAACTCGAATTACAAAAAATATTGTTTATAAAAGACTATTTTGATTTCCGAAATAACAACTTTCCTTGTTAGGCAGTTTTTATAAACAACAGATTCATGAAACAAACGAGTACGAGCATACAAGGTAAAATTAAGTCAAGGTTAAATCTTGATCGCAAAATGAACACATTTCTAACTAGTGCTCAAGGTACGACGTGACATTTTTAAGGGTAAAACGACTTTTGTGTTTACACGTTTAATGTCATAGCGTCTAGAGCTATGGCGGACTGAATTGACGAGAAAACTGAATTGCACTCTAAATGCATATGCAAATCGTTTGCAAAATGCTATGATTTTGTGCTATAATATTCTGCAAAAATTCATGTGAATTACAACAAATATTTTAAGTGTTCTGCAACAAAATTTCAAGTGTTCTTCAACAAAAATTATGCATCTTATTTATAGAAGTCACCCACCATGTAGTTAATGGCCACATCATTACAACGACACGGTACATGGAAGCTTGTTCCTCCTCCATCATACATTAACCTTATCGGTTGTAAATGAGTGTTTCGGATTAAGCAAAAATCAGATGACTCCATTAACAAATATAAAGCTCGTCTCATTGCGAAGGGATTTTATCAACGCCCTGGAATTGACTTCAAGGACACATTCAGCCTAGTCGTAAAACCTGCTACTATTCGAATGATTCTTACTCTTGCCATCTCGTCTAATTGGTCTCTTCGTCAACTAGACGTAAGCACTGCATTTCTCCATGACCATCTCGATTTGTCGGTTTATATGCATCAACCACCCGGTTCCAAGGATCCTACTATACCATCTCATGTTTGCTTGCTTCGCCGATCTCTTTATGGTCTTCGTCAAGCCCCACGAGCATGGTATGATTCCATATGCTCGACCTTCGCTGCTTTTGGTCTTTGTCGTCCTAAGGCTGATTCATCCCTCTTCACTTTTCACAAAGGATCCAACCATTTGATTGTGCTCGCCTATGTTGATGATCTCATCATAACTAGCTCGTCTTCATCCCTAATTACTTCTGTCACAGAGCATCTTCAATCTACCTTCCCTGTTAAGGATCTTGGCCCCTTATCCTATTTTTTTGGGTGTCGAAGTTGCTCATTGCAAGGAAGGACTATTTCTTTCTCAACACATATATTTGGTTGATCTCCTTCGTCGCCATAAAAGGAATGGTGTCAAGGTTGTGGGCACTCCTACTGCCACTAAGCCGCCTCTCGACTCGGGCCAAGTTGATGCGACAGATTATAGAAGAGCTATCGGTGGACGGCAATATTTAACTATCATTAGACTAGACATCTAATTTACAATCATCCGACTTGCTCAACATATGTACTTTCCGACTCCTACTGTATGGCATGCTGTAAATAGACTATTTTGTTACCTCAAAGGTTCACTTCATCATAGTATTCTTCTTCGCCAATCTGACCGTCTAACCATAACTGCTTACTCTGATTCGGATTTTGGGGGTGATCTCTCGGACTGTAAATCCACTTCGACTTACATAGTTTTCCTCGGCGGTTCACCTATCTCTTGGCATTCCCGAAAATAACGTGGTGTCGCCCGCTCCTTGACCGAGGCCGAGTATCGCGCATTGGCGACTGTTGCTTCTGAAATTTGTTGGATTCAACACCTTCTAAACGATTTACACATTGCCCTCGATGCATCTCCTCGTGTTCTTTGTGATAATATGCGCGCTACTCGACTTGCCCTTAATCCGGTTGACCATTCTAGGATGAAGCATATAACGATGATCTTCATTTCGTTCGTGACTTGGTGTCAAAGGGAGTTCTTTTAGTCCATTACGTCAACACAACAGATCAACTAGCTGATCTTCTTACTAAGCCCCTTGCTCGAGCTCGGTTTCAATCTCTTCGATCCAAAATCTCTGTGGCGGATGACACATTGATTTTGCAGGCATATTAGCAAAGCTTATCTAAATATCAATATATAAAGCCAAAGTGTCATGTGCACTCAAGTACACGGTGTACTTGAGTGAATTTTGACTGGTCAATTGTTGACCGTGGACCGGTCAACGGTCAAACTTTGACTTTTTTTTTTCAATTTTTGTTTCGATTTTTTTTTTTGAAAAAGTGTATGTTAGTATATTGAAAAGTGCATCTTTGTTTTTTAATGAAAATTGTATGTTACTATATTGAAAAGTGCAACATTGTTTTTAATGAAAAGTGTATGTTATTATAACTGAAAAATGTATGTTATATTAATGAAAAATGTATGTTATTATAACTGAAAAGTGTATGATATTATAACTGAAAAGTGTATGATCTATTAATGAAAAGTGTAAGTTATATATTAATGATATTAATGAAAAATGTATATTATTATAACTAAAAAATGTATGATTTATTAATGAAAAATGTATGTTATTATAATTGAAAAGTGTATGTTCTATTAATGAAAAATGTAAGTCATATATTATGAAAAATGTATGTTATTATAACAACTGAAAATATTATTGAAAAAATGTAAATTTAAAAAAAAAAATCGAAAAAAAAAAGAAATTCGAAAAATAGAAATCGAAAAAAAAGTCAAAGTTTGATCGTTGACTAGTGAAGTTACACTCAAGTACACCGTGTACTTGAATGCACAAAACACCATATATAAAACTTTGAATATTTGATCACTTAATTTCAGAAGCTTATCTAAATTTCAAAATCACTTAATTTCAGGAGATTAGTTAAATATTTTACACAATATTAATACTTCAAAAAAAGGAAAAGAAAAGGTTTACGTCAAACCAAACTGAATTAGTTTTATCGAACCCACTCGACCTTACCTTATACTAGTTTGAACCCAAAGAAAGATCTACGACAACGCCATACACAACGCATCCCGCGACTTATATCCCACCACGTGTCCTTTATGCTACGTGTCCTCTTCCAATTCGTCAGCCAACCCCACACTTTCCACGTTGACTCCCCCCTACAAAAACCCCTTCCAACCAGTCTCCATTGATGCTTCGCTCAGAGCTCAAAAATTCATAAACATGGCGATGGCGAATTCACTGCGCGCATTGCTCCTTCTCTCCCTCTTTCTGCTAAATTCTTTCCAATCTGAATCGGCGGTGGCAAGCATAGATCTTGGCTCCGAATGGATGAAAGTCGCCGTAGTCAACCTCAAACCTGGCCAACCCCCGATCTCAATCGCCATTAATGAAATGTCGAAGCGCAAAACCCCGTCTCTTATCAGTTTCCACGCCGATTCCCGGTTGATTGGCGAGGAATCGACTAACCTCCTTGCTCGTTACCCCACTAAGGTGTATTCCCATCTTCCATCGCTCCTCGCTAAACCCTACAATTTTACGCGTGAGTTCCTCCGGAAGCTGTACTTGAGTAACGAGATCGCCCCCGAAGATTTGCGGGATGTGGCAGTTTTCAAAGCGGAGGCTGGGGAATTCAATAGTTTCACGGCTGAGGAATTGGTGGGGATGTTGCTGAATTATTTAGTGGGGCTGGCGGGGACTCATGCGAGATCGAGTGTCAAGGATGTGGTGATCACAGTTCCGCCGTTCACAGGGGTGGCCGAGAGGAGAGTTCTGTTGGAGGCGGCGGATTTGGTGGGGCTGAATGTGTTGGCTTTGGTGAACGAGCATTCGGGAGCTGCTTTGCAGTACGGGATTGATAAAGATTTTTCCAATGGATCGAGGCATGTGGTTTTCTACGACATGGGGGCTAGCAGTACGTATGCTGCATTGGTATATTTTTCTGCTTATAATGCTAAGGAGCTGGGAAAGACTGTGTCAGTTAATCAATTTCAGGTAAATTGTTATTTTCGAATGTTTTGGTGATTGAAGTGTTTCAATTCCTTTCAATGAATGTGGCTATGTAAATTGCTATTTTCAAATGTTCTGACAATTGGGTGTTTCATTTTAATTGTTGGAATTCTTAGCATTTTTTTTTAGTTTAAAAAATGTGCTTAAACTTATTCTATTATTAGTTCAATCATGTGAAGGAACTTGAAGCTGTGAAACACTTCTATATGTTCTAGTTTTTTTTAAATAAATGATCTTGGGTTAAGTAAAGCTTTAAATATTTATCAAATGTCACATATGTTCAAGCTTTGTTGTTATGTTTATATGCGCAAATGACGTTATAGATTTAGATGTAGGATCACCACACAAGTATTGCCTTTGGACCCTAATTAAGAAGGAGTTGATTCTCAGTGAACTAATTTTTGAGTTCTGATGGTTGTGATAGTTATTTTCTGAATGGCATTGCATGAACTTGAAGAATTATTGGGTGGCCTTGTTAAATGCAACTCCAACACTTTGGATCATTTATGTAGACGTTCAATTCTGATTTTTTTTTTTTTTTTTGTCAATTGATGAAAATTTTGTGTCTGAAAAACAAACTTAAGTAGCTGAGTTTTAATTTACCAGGCACTTCTCTTAGATGCATGACAGAAGTACAGAACACATTTGCACAACTTGAGTTTTTTCATCAAGTATGCTGCCTCATATCTTACATCAACTTCTGTTTTATAGAAGTTTCTTCTGTTAGCGTAGATAGTTTCACGTTTGGTTGTTGTTCCAGGTGAAGGATGTCAAATGGGATGCAGCACTTGGGGGACAGAATATGGAACTGAGGTTGGTGGAGTATTTCGCGGATGAGTTCAACAAGCAGCTTGGAAATGGGAAAGATGTTAGAAACTTTCCCAAGTCTATGGCCAAATTGAAGAAACAAGTTAAGCGCACAAAAGAAATCTTGAGTGCAAATATGATGGCTCCAATATCTGTGGAGTCTCTTTATGATGATCTCGACTTCAGGTTAGTTAGCCCATACACACCTTTGAGATAGAACTAATTGATGACACTACACTAATCTTATAAAGTTATAATCTATTTTTGTGCTTACTCTTTCCAAAATCTATTTTTTTACTTTGTCGTTGCACATCCAAACTCCAAAGGCATGCGCCAGTATGTTGATATTTAGGAATCTCTACTACTATTGCCACATACCCTCTCGTCGACAGAACTCTTCGTCCATTCTCTTTTCTCTTCAGTATCAGTTTGTTTCCTTTTTTCTCCGTAAAAAGGAATACTAAAGGTAGTTGTAGAATCTATTCATTCAACTAATTTTTGATAATCCAAACCATAAGCTTACTCCAAGTTCAACTGTTTCTCTGTCAGTATTATGTAGAATATGTCAGATATCTTATAGATACAAGGAGATTGATTTGTATCTTTGCTGTTATCTGTATTTAAAAATAAAAAACTTCAATACAGCTTTGCTCTGTAAACTGTCATGAACTTCAATAACTTATTATTCAATAAATTTTGTTATAGCAGAAACTTGGATTTTATGAGTTTCCATGTTCTGACTTGTCATCTTGATTTGTGGGGGCATCTGTGCAAGGTTTTCATGTATCTTGTACGAGTGACTTTCTTTTAATGGTCCCTTGTTCTTTGCTTTCCCTTGTTGTGTCTGAGTTTATAAGTCTGATTGATAAAGAGAGGGCTATTTTTATGCTTCTTATGATTTTAGCCTGAGATTTCATGACAATTCCAATCATATCCATTCAATTGTCAAGTATGTATTGAATGGTATTTGTTTCCTCCCCTATTTTTCTCTAGGAGCACAATAAGTCGCGAGAAATTCGAAGAGCTTTGTGAAGATATATGGGAAAAAGCCCTTGTTCCTATAAAAGAAGTCCTCAAGCACTCTGGACTAAATGTTGATGATCTATCTGCAGTGGAGTTGATTGGAGGTGCCACTCGTGTTCCAAAGTTACAGGTACTCCCTCCGTCTCTGAGTTGACTACCCATGTGACCCGGATACAGGTTTTAATGTAAGAATTGTTTAATACTCCGTAGTATTTAAAGTGATAAAGTAGATAAAATGATAAAGTGGGAAAGGTTATGGGAGTCAATTAACTGAGAAAGGGTAGGGAATGTTTTTTTTATTGTAGATAAAGTAATGACATACAATGTAATATTGTGGTGTTTGGCGGGGATAGTTGAAGTGACTTATTTCCTTTTTAGGAAATTGGTAATCTAGTAAAAGACGGACCAAAAAGAAAAACATGTAGTCTAGTAAAAGACGGACCAAAAAGAAAAACATGTAATCTAGTAAAAGACGGAGGGAGTATTTGTTATTTAAATCCTGATTTCTAGAGTCAGTTTCTTATTGGAAAATTATGCTATGGGGTGCTTCAATAAGACTATGTCTTGTTTGTCTCATGTTTTGAAAAAGGCACATTGTATATATGTCACAATTTAAGTTTAGAACAATAAGGATAGTTTGCTATTTTTATTTTACTATCAATTTTATGTTTTTTTTGTTGTTGCTGATACAGTCCCTTAACTTGCTCAAAGAGAAAAATCAAAGCAAGGCTCAAATAATTATCTCTTATATCTCAGCTTACACTTCCATATCAATATAAGATTTGAATTTCACCATGTGTTTTTCTTCTGTAGGCTAAGCTTCAGGAATTTCTTGGAAGGAAGGAGTTGGACAAACATCTGGACGCTGATGAGGCTATTGTTCTAGGTGCCTCGCTACATGCTGCAAATCTAAGTGATGGAATTAAATTAAACCGTAAGCTAGGAATGGTCGATGGTTCTACTTATGGTTTTGTTTTTGAGTTGAATGGTGATGGTCTTCCAAAAGATGAAAACACCAGACAGTTGATTGTACCCAGAATGAAAAAGTTACCCAGCAAGGTAAAGAATTTTGGATACAGAAACTGGTATTGTTGCTGCCTATGGTATCGACTCAAACTAATTTTTTTACTGCAGATGTTCAGATCTGTTGTTCACAACAAAGATTTTGAAGTTTCACTTGCTTATGAAAGTGAAGATCTGATACCACCGGGTGCCTCCTCTATCACATTTGCACATTATGATGTCTTAGGTCTTGCAGACGCTAGTGAAAAGTAAGAATAATGTTGATTAAATATCTGATTTCATTCATTAGAGAACTTTTCTAAATAAGGTCTTTTTAATGCCTTAATGTTTTAGGTACTCATCACGGAACCTTTCCTCCCCAGTTAAGGCCAATTTACACTTCTCTCTCAGTAGAAGTGGTGTATTTTCTTTGGATCGTGCAGAAGCTGTCATCGAGATAACTGAATGGGTGGAAGTCCCACGAAAGAATCTCACTGCGGACAACTCAACAAATACTCTTACCAATGCTACTGATGCTAATGCTGCTGGGAGTGCTTCAGAAGAGAGCAGTGAAAAATTGGAGACAAATAATGGCAATGGTAATTCGTCAGATCCCACTGCAAATGATTCTAGCAATGTGAATCTTGGTACTGAAAAGAAACTGAAAAAGCGGACTTTCCGAGTTCCCCTGAAGGTATTTTAAAATAAATATTTTGTAGCCCATAGTTGTTTCATACATGTACTCTTTCCTTTTTTTTTTTTTAAATCCAGCTCGTATGTTTCATGTAGGTTATTGAGAAGACAATAGGTCCTGGAATGCCTCTCCCAAAAGAAACTGCTGCTGAGGCTAAACGCAAATTAGAAGCACTGGACAAGAAGGATGCTGAAAGGAGAAGAACAGCTGAATTGAAAAATAATCTTGAAGGGTACATATATTCTACCAAGGACAAGGTAAGGAAATTTTGTTTTGGTTTATGCAGATTGTGTGAGTGCCTGAAAATGTAGCCTCATCGTTCATGCCAATCATTTTGTACTTATTGTATTTGATTATTAGGATGTTAGTAGATGTTGTTTGGAATTTGTATATTAGTGGTTGATCTTCTTCTTGCTTATATTTGTGGTATATTTGATTGATATATTACTCACTTTAGTTCTATTAATGTTTCAAATGCATGATATCAGTACCACCCACACACCTTCTATAAGAACTTTCTGATATTATCCTTGTGTGCTTTCTGATTCCCCCATTCATCCCCTTCTCTTTAATTCTGATATTATTGAACTGTTACTCAGTTTTGTGTTTGATTTGGTTTACAAATCCGTGGAGTGTGCTCTGAAGTTTCTTAATTTAATTAACTTACACGTGCTTTTTGATTGTTGATATGCTAGCTTGCATCTGAAGAGTTTGAAAAAATATCTTCTGACCAAGAGAGACAGTCTTTTATCGAAAAACTTAATGAGGTTTGTTCTCTCTCCATCCCTGCGTGTGTGTGTCCCATGGATGTTAGGCCTACACTTTGTAGTCAAGTATCTCAATTAAATACATGCTAAAGTTATCCCCTGATGCAGGTAGAAGATTGGTTATATACTGATGGTGAGGATGCCTCTGCCACTGAATTTCAGAAACGTCTGGACATGTTGACAGCTATTGGTGACCCAATATTTTTTAGGTTTGACTTTATCAATTTAAATAAAGTAGTAGAACATTTTTTTGCATGTTTAAGGTGGAATTACATGTAGTTGTTTATTATAGGCATACAGAACTCACTGCACGACCGGCGGCATCTGAACATGCACGGAGATATCTGACAGAGTTACAGCAGGTGAATAATTGATACTTTCAGAAGTATGATTAATTTTGTCACAGCTGATTGGTCATCAATGTATTTTGTGATAAACTGATGTACAGAAAAAATGAAGTTTGTTTCCTGCTTTGGTTTCACTGAATAAAAAGTTCCTTGAATCCAATATAGCTTTGAGATCATATTATGGTTTCTTTGCTTTTTACATGCCATGTGCATTTATTTTTATGAAATGTTTGGGGAGAAGAACATAACATCGAATTTTATAGGGCTTGCACAAGGCTGAACTTTGGTTAAGTCAACCTAACTGCATATTTTTCACGGAAATATACATTTCATTTATTTAGCATCTTTACTATTTTACAGAACACCAATTGTAAACAGTTGAAATTATATTGATGTTCAACTTATATTTTACTGGAACACTAATATTTTCACACATGCCTGGACTTGCATTACCTAGTCAATCTCTAATGTGTTTCAAACATCCTATTCAGATTGTGCAAGGATGGGAAAAGGACAAATCTTGGCTGCCAAGAGAGAGAATAGATGAGGTTCTATTCTATCAAACTCTTATCTTAAACAGAGTGCATATATTATGTAGACAGCCACACACACAATGTCTGAAAATAATGTATTGTTCTAAGAAATTTAAATTTTGACATCAACTTGATATCTGTGGTTGTAGGTCTTACGTGGAGCTGAACAGTTGAAAAGTTGGTTAAGTGGCAAGGAGGCCGAGCAGAAGAAGTAAGTTATTTCCTATTGTAATATTTGGTTTTGGATTCTAGTTTTATTTTTGTTATTCATTCTATTTCCTCATTCTGGTATTTGAAAAAAGGGAAGAAAAAAAACTATGGATGGATACTTGAATAACTGTGTTTGTTACTTTGAAATGGAATTCATTATAAAATTCCTGCCATATTACTGGTGTGATAGGTGTAGGTAGGAACCTTGATATTTTTTAAAGATAATATTTATTTCCTCCATATAATCCACTTTTTTTGGCCTCTGCTTTTTGATGAGATTGTGTTGATTATTTGTTGCAATACTTCTTTTTAGTAATTGTTTCTTGTGAAAGAAATGAGAGAGGTGGTACGAGGAAAAGAATTTGGAGCCGAAATGATGCAAATAATAAGTCACACTGTCTGATAATATGCAAAGCAATGTATATCGTTGAGTTGTGCACTTACAACTTCTCTCAATTTGCTAACTCCTTAATGTCATCTCTGACAGGACTTCTGTGTTTAGCAAACCAGCTTTCACATCGGATGAAGTATATGCCAATACGTTAGATCTCCAAGACAAGGTATATATATTAATCTATAATGTTTTTCATGTGCTTGCATATTACACAAGCTTTCTTTAGTTCTTACTTGCATGTACATATGATGCACTAGTTATTGATGCTTACTCATGGTCTTCCATAGGTTGCAAGTGTGAATAGAATCCCCAAGCCAAAGCCTAAAGTCGAGAAACCTGCCAAGGAGGAAACAGAAAGTGCTGGCGACAAAGCAAACACAAGCGATGGAGAGACGAGCTCTTCAAAAGACCAACCAACCAGCGATTCAGACAATGTGGCTAATGACAAGTCAGGTGCTAAGTCTGATGGTCACGATGAGTTGTAATTATCATTTTAGGGACACACGAAACCACGCAATACGTGGTGATGATGATTACCGATTAGATTTGTTAGTAACCTGATGTGGTTAGAAAGCAGAGTTGAACCCAGTTTTTGATGGTTGGCTTTCTTCTTGCGATCTCTGTGATTGTTAATTTCTCGCCACCTTGGGTTCGAATATTACATAGGCAAACGACTGTGCCTTTTGTTATTAGGTATTTTATTATATACTTGTAATATTTCTTATTTTTGAAAAACAATCCCACGTTGAGTGGGTATGAAGCATTTTTGAGTTGGGTATCGAAAGAATTTTCTAGTGGAAATCCATTCAGATAAATGCTTTAAATTATTCATCAATCATTGAATGATCAACTACAAAAAGTATTGTTAATGATTTGCTTTAATCTTGGAGTGAGTAGGGGGATCAAATTATTGTTGGTTTATAAATAGTGGAAGGATTGATAATGAAATGATAATTTATTACTAATTTTGAGTCTACTTATTTTGTAGCAAATATTAAGAATATGATTTGATCATGTTTTGTTTTCATTAATCATCTCAATTACCTTATGGCCATTCTCATAACAAATTTGAACCCTTGGAATTATGTTGTGTGGTATGTGTTAGTGTCAAGGTTATTAGTTCTATATTGGCGACCATTTCAGATTTTCAATATTTGTATGAGATGTAGTCTGAGATGTGATAACTTGATTTTGGAAGAGTAATAAAAAAAACTTGTAAATTTTCATGTTCAATTGTTAACAATATTTTATTAAATTTAATAACAATATTATGAAAAGAATTGGGAAAAATGGGAATCCTTGTTTCTAAAGAAAAACAATTTTGGACTAATTTTCTTGATTGAAAGTGAAGAGATTAGCAAAGTGGCTGTGCTTTTGTTGGATAAAAAGCAAATCCTTGATAGTATTCTGGTCCTCAATGAGTTGGTGGATTCTCACGAGAGAATATGGTTGATTCTGAAAAAGCATACAACTGATTTTATGGACGGAATGAATTTTTGTTGAAAATAGACTGGCATTGGATCAAGAATTGTTTGTCTTCGGCTACTGTGTCAGTTTTGGTGAACGAAAGTCCCTCATGAGAGTTCGCAGACAACATTGTGATTGTGGGTAAAGCTTCGATTGAGAATGTCAAGTTCTATCAAAGGAGTACTGCGATCATTTGAGATTTCTTTGGGACACCAGGTGAAGTATTGCAAGAGCTCTCTCTTTACATGGTATTAGAGTTGGGAATCAAGATTTAGCTTTGGGACTTTGGATTTGTGCGAATGGACTTATTGCTCAAATAAAACACAAGTATGTATGTATCTATCTAAATGAAGTACATTTTACAAACGTTCACCTTATGATAGAGATATTATTTAGTAGTAAATATATGAACAAGAAAATCACAACCTTAACATTGCATTAAACTATATATTGTATGCATCCCATCCCCACTTCTAAAACAAAAATGTGCTCCTTTTGAGTGAGTCTCTGTAGCAAAACAAGAATTTTTCTTTTAAGTATTGTAACCATTTTTGTGTGCCTTCTGCCATCTCCAAGCTGTGCTCAAACTTTGTTGAAGATTAGTGAACTTAGCTGTCCAGTTTAGTTCGTTGAAAATCTTGGAAGGATCGCTGTAAACCTCTGCGTAATCCCCTGGACGCCGACTCAGGAAATCCACCTTTATCTCCACACCAGTCGCCTTCTTACACGCCTCCACGAATTCCTTAACCGAGCTACCTGTAGTAATCACAACCCCATTAAAACCAACATTCTCGACTGCATTTGCATTCAAATAAAAAGAAGCACCTTTTCCTGTCCCAACGTTGTAGATCCCGACTTTTCCAGGCGTTGCGTGCGCTAAAGCTTTCACGTGTGCGTCTATCAGATCAGTAACGTCAATGTAGTCTCTTACACAGGTTCCATCTTGAGTCTTGTAATCAGTTCCTCTTACCTGCAAAATATTTAATCTCAAGTACCCCGTTTCTCGTCTGTTTGACAGTCACAACAACACGACATACGCACCTTTAAACCTGGGATTATTCCTCTGGCTGCGTCAAAACAAGCCCCCGATATTCTTCCTTGTTCACGAAGTTCAGGCCGTGGAGCTTCGCCTAGCCTTCCCTCAGGGTCTGACCCAATCACATTGAAGTACCTTAAGATCATGACAGCCATGTCTGATGTCTTTGAGAAGTCGAGGATTATATCTTCTGCCATTTTCTTGGCTTTACCATACGGATTGATGGGGACCTGCATTTCACAAAATTAACATCAAGTTACAAACTAATTTGAGGTCCAAGAAAGTGATCAAAATGTCTGGCAACTAACTTGAGGGGTGTTTTCAGTAATCGGCATCTTTTCAGGCTCCCCGTACGTAGCACAAGTACTCGAATAAATCAACGTTTTAACGCCATGTGCTGCCATCGCCTTCACTACTACCAAAGTATTCGAAGTAATGTTATGATAATATCTGTACAGCCAAAGAATCCAGACATCAGAAAACACGATGCAACATAATATAATCGAAACTATGATGGGAAATCGCGTGTGATACCGTAGAGGTTCAGCTGTGCTTTCACCAACATAAGCAACAGCAGCAAAATGCATAACAGCATCAAAAGCATTCTCAGAAAACACTTTGTCTACCTAATATAAAAGCTAAGGAACAACTTTTATAAATCGAAAAAAGTGCATCCCAATAAACCGAAAACAAGGATACAGCAGCTGCATCTCCAAGATCAGCATATATGAACTGAAGTCTCCCAGGCTCCGGATAAAGCCCTTGCAGAACTTTAACGGCTCCCATGTTCCCACGCGAAAGGTTGTCCTGTACAAATATGTAAGAGTATCAAGACATGTGGAATCAACTTATACTAAAGAAATGAACATACCACAATAGTCACACGGTATGAATCTCTCAGAAGGCGAAGAACAGCATGGGAACCAATAAAGCCTGCACCTCCAGTCACTAAAACGTGCGTTACTCCAGGCTCGTGCTCAGAAAACTGAAGATGCAGACGACCAACATATATAGTTACAAGCAAAAACCAGACTTGTTCAATTATAATGCCACATATATATACCTTGGTATTGCCACTACCAGACGGACGCTTAACCATGAAGATGAAAAGCGCGGTTATGCCAGCAACCAAGAGAACTTTCCGGGTGAAGTTGCTCCGCCTTTTGATCTCTATGTAATCCATCCCTAGATGTGGATTATAGTCCTTAAGCAGCATATTTCTACATGAAAACGAAAATTTGATCAAAAAATGGAAAACGACTTTCAAACCATCCCAAAAGCTATACAAGTATTGATCAACAAGAATCATCAGTAAGAATATACTAATCTGAGTTTCATTAAGCTATTTCCACCATT
The DNA here is from genome assembly GCA_963675135.1 of Galeopsis tetrahit. NCBI lineage: Eukaryota > Viridiplantae > Streptophyta > Magnoliopsida > Lamiales > Lamiaceae > Galeopsis > Galeopsis tetrahit. Next base: position 33,197,669 of record OY776126.1, on the reverse strand, counting down.
TTCAAGTGATTTCTTAAAAACATTGCTCGTTCTAAAGATGTTATCTCACCTTTGTGTTCGATCAAGAGTGAAATATGTTACAAATCCTAAAAAAGAAGCAGAAATTCAAAACCTTATTTGTGCCTTCAATAGGAAAGCAAACCATCAACAAAAGACAGAGAATTTTCCTATCAATCAGTGAGTTTCAAGAATACTAGCTACCACACCACACTCTTATATATATGTGTGTATGTATAGCAATGACAAATTACAAATCTAGCCATACAAAACAGGAACGTGCAAATTTAGCAAAAAAAACAAGAAATCAAATACCAAAAGATTGAATTTTTTTGATGAACATGCTATTTACTCTTGCCCAAAAATCACCTAATCAGCAACAAAGTTTCCACTTATTTCGAGATAACAAAGATGGCCAACTTAGGAATGAAGAGATTTCATAGAAACAGAGGAAAATGAATTCATTTATAAGTTAGGCAAAATATCATGACTTTTTTTGACAAAAATGAAAAAAAAGTCGTACCAAAAAAATTCCTAATTCTTGACTCTTCAATTCCATAACCAAACACATTAAATCACAATTCAAGAAACACCCCAATTGAAAGGCTTAAAGAAAAAGTGAGTAATTAATTAGTTACCAGAAAGAATAAATGAAGAATAGTAGGTGAAAGTTGAAAGTTAAAACGTGAACATACAAAAGGATGTGCGTGTATAGAGGTGTGAAAAATAAGAAAAAAAGTGATTTTTTTCATGAATAACAAACAAAGAAAGAAAAGAAGCATAAAATGAGGAGATACATACTGAATATTAACAAACACCCACAAATATTGCCATAAGAAAAGCAATCAACCATGCATTGACATTTAGTCTGCGTGCGTGTCTCCTCCGTGTGTGAGAGAGAGAAAAAAAAATCTTTTCAGATTATTTTAATTACTGAAACTAATTTATTTGTATAAAATAACAAAAAAATTAGTATGTAAGTAAGCGAGGGAAATTGTTTTCAAGGTTTTTTAATATATTAATTATAGTGTCCAAAGATGCTATTGATTAATACTGCAAATGTTATATAAAGTGGATAAATTTATAAATAAAATATCAATTGACAGATACTTATTTGAAAAATGAAAAGTCGTCAAATTTCAAAGTTTACCCACACCTAGTTATAATACTGAGGTATCATTTACTACAGAATTGACCAAAACGTCCTCGAATCACAAACAAAGTGACAAATATATTTGTTTCTTGTTTTCTAACAAAATAGAAATAATATGGATAAGTAGTGTATTTGCAGTCTCAAACCTGCAGAATCAGTGGCAAAATAATATGGAATCCGTACATCAAATGTAAGTAGTGTATTTGCCGTCTCTGCAGAATCCGTGGCAAAAATTGAAAAAAAAAAAAAAACCTAGAAGAGTATCGAATATTCTTCTCAAATGGTAATGTACTCTAGCCATCCATACCAATCCGTAGGGAAACCTACCTATTTTATCAAAAAAGTTGAATGTAAGCACAGAGTGATTTGTTAATAAAAAAATAATCAACTTATGAAAACTTACTGAATCAACAGTGGCTAAACTTTCGATGTAGATTCCCGAACAACACAGAAAACGAAATTTATTTAAGGGTCCCCCGTTATTCTGGCAACTCTAAACAAATTATCTCTGGAATTGTAAATGAGTGCATGTGAAGAAGCATAGATTAGCAACACTTCCCTGGTGGTTGGCCTCGATCAAGCAAGGGAATGGCTATTTCTTTAACCCACTGATACTCCTGCCTAACCCAAATCTCCAACTTCTTATCTTTTGGATTTAAAAAAAAAATCATTATACATCCCCAAACCACACCGAGTCTAAACTCAAATTCAATGGCACAGCGATTACTCTATATTGGTGACTTGTCAAATCAAAATAATATTCAATAAAATTTTGATTATCCATGTGGAAGCACCATGCTGTTGTGCTTGAGGACCCTGCCCCAATTAATATCAGCTCTTTCGACCACATTTTTCCACTCATTGCCCCTCCCTCAAACTATTATAAGTAATATAATGAAACCGGGATTCGATAAGAGGAGATTTCGTTACCATAACAAAAATTTTGTAGTCGTCGTATAATCTGGCCCATCGTATCTCACAAAGTGTAACTTTTCGCTATCTGCCCCTTGAATAAGAACACTAGGATCGGGCAACCTTTTTGTGGCTGGGTTCCACAAGACGAACAATCTTGAATTTAAGAGTAAGCATATTAACCCATCACAAGAGCCCACAAGGTCAATATCGTCAATTGAAAAATCTATTCCTAAACCTAAATTATCCTCATAGAGAATTGAAGGAGTAGCCCACTTGTCAAATAGACACAGGATTCTAAATCCGTCAAAAGTTTCATAAAAGATTCTATGGTGTAAAAGCATTGGGCTTTCAACTGAGCTGCGCTCGGATGTCAATGAAATCTCTCCAAATACTTGAAACAACCCTTAAAGTCACAAGTTTTTCTACTGAATAGGTTGTAAGATTCAACGCATACTCTTGATCAGCCATACCTAAACAACGAGCAGACATTCTATCAAACTCCTACTTCCCATTACCATCGAGTAATTATACAACACAACAGAAAATTTAAATTGTTGGACAAATTATTCTCGGATGCAAACAAACGAATTAAAAACTTACTCTCTTTACAAGATAATTGCAGCTGCATGCATACTATTTAACTAATTAATCAATATAGTATATGAATACATTGAAAAGAAATACAAGATTATTATACTATCAATCAATTTGGTTAACACAACACAACACAACAAGAATTCATTCCAACATCAAATTCAATTCAATTCACAATATATATACTAGTATATAACAAAAAAGATATATGAATTTGGTTGAAAAATGAAAAGAATAATGCTGCACAAGAAATCGAATACATTAATGACTTACTCAGATGATAATTTCAAGATAATGGCAGCTCCACACGATTATTATACTATCTGCAATTTACAAAAAAGAACAACACAAGAAGAATTTCAATAAATCTCGGATGCAAAGAAACATTTGATTGAAAAATGAAACAAAAATACAAGTACATGCACGATTATTATATCAATTTGCATGAGATTTTGGTTTACAGAACACAACACAACACATTGACAGAAGAGAATACAAACAATTTCAAGTGCATTATAGTTATGTAACAAAAGAGAAGAAAAGAATTTCAAGAAATGGAATACATTAACGACTTACTCAGATGATAATTTCAAGATAATTGCGCAGCTGCATGCATTGATGATATATATACATATCATAGCAGTTATCACCAGATTACAACTACTTCAAAATACACTTTGCAAGTTTACAAGAATACCCCTTGCATAACAAATTTCTTGAAATTAAAAATTCATTCTCACTTACTTTTGCTTTTCTATTTCGGGCCGGGTTTTTAAAGAAAATCAAGGTTAAACTTTCTCAATATATATTAAGAAGATTTTATTAGATATTCTGAAACAAATTTATTTATTTTACAAGCACAAAATTTTATGTATACAAGCCAATTGAATAATACTGATATTTACCATGTTCATGTAAAAAAAGTGAGTTGTTGGATCAATGAAATAGTAGTATGTTGTTTTACAACTTTAGTCCTCTCCTTGACTCCCATGGAGGACTATTATTAATATTATAAACTTTTAAGGTTTTACTTTCTTGTTATACATTAATTTAATAATGCTTTCTAACAAAATACTACAACTTAAAGCTAAGATAATATGAAAATGGAGCATAAGAACAAGAACAAAATGAAGAAAAAAAAATGAAAATTTACAACAGGTCCAATTTACAACATGACAAAGGGCTAGCTAACACAAACACAAAGACAAAGGAACCTTAAATGCTACTACAAGAGATCGAGATGAAATACACAAAAAATACTAATATTTTACGTCTCGAAAACCTAGCTAGCTCCAAATTAACATTCTATGAATAATCTGCGGAAGAGACATTCATGGAAGAACACAAAAGGGTTGCCCAGTACATTAATTCACCCTTCCTTACTGTTAAAATGTTGGATCCACAGCTTTACAAAATACACTACTATTCATGAATAGTTCAAAGAGCTTTTTGAATTTTGATATAGCTAGCTAGATACAGAGTTTTCAAGATACTAGTTTTTATTCATGAAAATAAGCACAAGATATACCATTTCCAAATCCTAATTAAACACCACCAAGCTTACAACTTTAGGCACTAAAATTCCGCCCATCCCCAATGCTAATCATCTCCATGATCCAACCAACATACAGCAGCAATGCATTTACAATTCAAAGATGATGATGCAGCTTCGCTACTAACCTTTGACCGATTCAGGACTTACCTGTCCACTATTTCCACCACGAGTATTAAAACTAGTAACAGGCATTGAACGTTGAGCAAAATTCACCAACAATTTCTTCTGATTCTCAGAAGCTCAACTAGCATCTCCCTGCTTACAGCTCTTGCGGTGTCTGAACCAATTACCTGTGGGTTTTGAGCCATCAGTGCTTGCAGTATACCATCATATTTACTGACGCAGTACTTGGTCAGGAGTTCAAAGAAGGCATCGAAAGAAGCTTGCCAAAGAGCGGGATTAGGTATGTTGAAGTTGCTGCTAGGTTGAGGATCTATTAATGATTGAGTTGCTCTTTCTAGAACAGATCTCAAGATAACCGTTGCACCATCTCCAGCAGGCCGGGCTTCCCATGGGGCGGAGAGGTGGCTGTTCAGACGAACAAACAACAGCAGCATTAAGATTGTTTTAGCAAGATTGTTAATGGTATAAGCTTCTTCTGGATCAGACGGAATATGGCCATGCAAACTATTCGAGCAAGTTCGCTACCAGGTAAAGAAGCTGAAGAAACCTCGAAATGAGTTTCCGGCCCTTGGAGACAGAAACTATCCTTAGAAATGAGTTCTCCCTTCTTTATAAGCAATTGAGTGGTGAATAAAAATTTTGACTTGGTTAATTTTTTTTTATTATTATTTTTTTTTTATAATTTTTTTTTATTGATAATTTTTTTTCGAAATTGTGTGTGTTGAAAAGTGTAAGTTAATATTACTGTATTCACAAAGATGTGTTACTGTAACGTCATTATTGAGAGTGGATGATACACCCACATTAAAAAAGACGAAAAACAATAATTGAAAACACGTAAAACACAACCATGTTGAATAATTTATCGATCGCTACAATTACAAAAACAATAATTAATTGGAATAAATTTATTGTTGATTTTTTCTCATTAATTCATTCAAAAAAACAAAAATAATAATTTATGCGCTTGTTTCGTGATTAGCAGATCAGAAATCTGAACTGTTTCTGTTTTTTTTTTAATTATTGAACCCTGCAGATTTCTCTCAGCGCGCAGAAGACAAGGCATCGCAAAGAAGGAGAAATCTGCCGCGCGCAAAAGATATGGCATCGTGAAGAAGAAGACCGGCGCAGAAAAGAAGGCAGGAGAAAGGAGCGACAGGCGGCGCAGAAAACAGAGGGGGAGAAGAAGACGGGATACCGGATGAAAACATAAGAATATGTCATATTGCACCATAAGACTATGGTGAAATATTATATATAAGTTTTTGGCAATATTCTTATATTATAATTTATTCCTATAATTTAGCTTTTTAGGAAATTTTGACTTTCCAAATTCGAAATTTTAAACAAAGATTTCTTGTTTATCGGCAAAACCAACCAAATTTAGGAAATTTCCCAAATTCAACCATCAATTTCATTTTTTCAGATTCTGATTATCAATTTCGAATCAATAATATTTTTCTTGACTCGGTTTTTGAAATTCGATTTCAATTTTGCCATTTTCGATTATGCACCGAATTCTGAATTTGGATCGACATTTTGATTATATATCCAGATTTTGGTACGTATTCAATTCTTGTCTATTGAATCATATGCAGTCATTGTTGTTATGAAATTCGATTTCAATTTTACCATTTTCGATTATGCACTGAATTCTGAATTTGGATCGACATTTTGATTATATATCCAGATTCTGGTACGTATTCACTTCTTGTCTATTGAATCATATGCAGTCATTGTTGTTAATCTAAATTTAAAATCGCATCTCACCTTGTAAAATCAGATTATCAGTCCCTCCTTCGTAGTACAGAATACCTTATCAAATCATTCAAGAAATTCTGATGAAGAATACCATCATAGAATAGATTTTGAGGGAATTGGTAGTATACCTAGTTTTGATATATGTCCAGTTGAAAAAAAAAGTCATATTTATCCGATCATTGGGTTAATATAATGGAAGGTGGTGTGGGTACATTTTTTGTTGGGGGCACCCCTGAATTTAGGAAAGAGTTGATTAAATACTCTACTAAACTCAACTTTAAGTACAAGTATAAAAAGAATTCCCCTAGGTATGTATATGTTGTGTGCAATGAGACATCAACACTCAACTGCACATGGTTCATCAAGGCCAAGAAAACTCCTATGAATAGCTGCTTTGTCATTGATAAAGCGAATCTAGTACATAATTGTGTTGGCAACCTACTTCGTGAAAAAAGGAACAGGTTTGGACCGAAAATAGTTAAGGAACTTGTTATCGATTCTGTCAAAGCCAATCCTACTGTGTCTGTGAAGGATGTAACCCACCATGTAAATGAGGGATACGGTTTTGCACTGCCTTACTGGAAGGTGTGGCGTGGAATAGAAGCAGCAAGAGATGATATATTTGGTAGTTATGATGAATCTTATGACCAATTGCGTTGGTATTGTGAGGCAGTGAAGCGTACGAACCCCGGAAGTATAGTAGACCTAGAGAAGAATGACACAACCAACCGATTTGAGCGTATTTTTGTTTCATTTAATGCATGCAAGGAGGGTTTTAAAAAATGCAGACCAATGTTATTCATAGATGGCACATTTATGAAGGGTAGGTCAAAGGGGGTGTTGCTTGCTGCCACTGCAAAGGATGGAAATAACGGTAACATATTCCTTCTCATTTCATTTCAACTATCTATTGTTTCATTTCAAATGATCGGGTTAATACTCTTTTTCAAGAATTATAGTTGTCAAACGAATCACAGTTTTCATTGCATTTCCGTATATTATAATTTCAGTTTTATATATCTTCCATTATGCTGTTCTTTATCCAGGCCTTTTCCCCGTTGCATTTGCTGTAGTATCTGCTGAGAATAGGAACAACTGGGCATGGTTCTTAACCAAGTTGCGTGATCTTATCATTCATGAAAAGAAGATCATTTACATATCAGACAGGAATCTGGGTTTGATGTCAGCTTTTTATGATGTCTGGAATGATCCTGCCCACTTCTACTGCTTGTATCATCTACTTTTAAATCTCAGAGGCAGATTTGGTGGAGGTTGGAACACCCAACACCGTGATAACATGGCTGATCTATTCAAGCAATGTGCATATGCTCCAACCATCACTGTTTTTAAAGAGAAACTTGAGGTTTTTAAAACAGTAGGTGGTCAGATTGCAGAGCAATGGCTTGAAGACATGCCCTACAAACAGTGGGCAGTTGCATATTCACCTCACATCAAGCGATATGGTGAAATGACGTCTAAGGCAGCTGAGTCTTTTAACATGTGGATTAGCGAGGCTAGAGGTCTTCCAATTACCTATATGTTAGACTCTATTAGGAAAAAGATATCACAGTGGTTTGTAGACAGACGTGAAAAATCTAATAAATGGACCGGGTTGCTTGTTCCTAGCAAGGAAGATCGGTGAAACGAGCTTGGAAACATCAGTGCAGCGTGGGATGTTTCAATTTATCCTAATGGTCAGTTTGAGGTTCGGTCAAGGACGTCTGTCACAGTTGATTTGGAGTGCAAAATATGTACTTGTTTTCAATGGCAGATCACAGGATTTCCGTGCGCACATGCTGTTGCTGTTATTAAGAAGCATTGTAATTCCATGTCCAACCTCATTGAGGACTGTTTCTTTACATCCACATACAAGCAATGTTATGAAGAAGATTTAATTCCTGTGCCAGAGACATAACGTTTTGAATTTGCTACTGAGTCCAGCCCTGAAAAAATACTACCACCCATATTAAACAAAGCCCCTGACAGACCAAACAAAAGAGAATCACTTCATACGGAGAATTTCGTAAGGTCAAGGCTACCACTTGCAAGCGATGTGGAAGGACAGGTTGACATGATCCATTAACATGTGCTGCTGTTTTTGGAACGGACAAGACAAACATTCAGAGTTAGTCAAACACAATATTTCATTGTGTAATTTGATTTGTAATATTGTGTTTTTTTCCAAGTCCTTTACGATATATTAATTCCACTACCTTAAGTCGATGTGTACTGAGTTTTATAATCTGACATGCTTTATGAACATAAGATTTCTATAATTATCTATTTTTATTCTATTTGCTTATTTTTCCCTCATATTTCCAGGATTTGCAAATATTGTCCAATTTTCTGTTTTTCTGGGTTTGTGTAGTAGAATATCAAACCTTAATAAAATGTACGGTTCGGATCATATGCCATATTGCATGTATAATGCAATTACCTGGTAGTATTCACCACACAGTGCATACTGAACACTTAAGCATATATTACAATCATAGGTCCTGTTCTACTACCCATCATGCATATAATACTTTTAAACTCGACCTGCTCCTGTGTTCAGTATTCAACACCATATAAATTTACATGATCCAATGAATTTTTATATGTTATTATCCTAATCTCCATATGTATCTTCATCAGCATGATGTGTATTTCCATGCATATGGCCCATCTGCATAGTGTGGTGAATGCATTCCCACCCATGCTTACCCTATCCATGCACTTCGTAGTCCATATACGTATTACTTCTCCTATGCCTGACTTTTTCTCAATAACTAATCCGTTTACACCAATATTACTAATTTTTATTATTTTATGATCCAATTAATTTTAATATGTTATTAAAATAATCTCCATATGTAACTTCAACAACATGATGTGCCTTTCCATGCATATGACCCATCTGCATAGTTCCAACATGCATCATCAAACATGCACTTCGTAGTTCATATATTGAGTACTTCTCATATGCATTAACCGTTCCCAATCACTAATCGGTTTACAACAATATTAATGTTAATTGTTGAAATGTCCAATGAAAGGTCCATAGGAAATAAATAATATTAGTTAATACGGTTAATTATTAATATACCCCACACGTTTCCAAAATCCATTATGTGTAAAAATAATGGGCAGTTAAAAACCCTAAAAAAACTGCCCTCCATTGTTCCCACTATGAACGTGTCCACTATACTTTTAACGTTTCTCCCCCAATTATTAACATTTATAATCTTTAAATTTCAGTTTAACTATTAATAGACACTACAATCATTTTAATTCACTACATCTCATTGACAAAAAACACAGCATACCAATATGCAGAATTCTAGAATGATAGAATTTCTTCCTGACGAAATCACTATTAATATTCTTTTGTTCCTTTTTCCACAAGTCCTATGTAGATATAAAACAATATCTACAGTATGGAACTCAGTAATATGTTTTAAGTGGTTTGTAGAAGCACATCTCTTCAATATGAAAGCGGGTAATCATTTTCGTTTTATACACAAGTACCATGTTTCTAGCCCACCCATATCTTATGAATTAAAAATTAGTAAGGGATCTAGTTACGTTTGTAGGAAAATAGCAAAGAACGATGAAGAATTCGAGGTATTGGGTAGCTATAATGGTCTAGTATTATTCTGCAATACTAATGGCCAATATACTATTAATAACCCCACTACTAAACAATATATAATTGTTCCAAATATGCTGATATCATTTCCCAAGGGACATGATGTGGCTTGGGTTTATTTTGGGTTTGGGTATGAAAAAAATTCCAATGATTACATCATAATGAGAATTGCATATCTTTGGGCTGAAACTGGTGGGTTGACCGAGGTTAGTATTTTCTCACTTAATTCTAAATTGTGGTCAAAACTTTCTTCATTCCCTTTTGATCATTACCCATCTGGAAATGCCTATTTTGTATGTAATCTCTTTCATTGGTATTTAAATTTTGGCCGTGGTGTTCATAAATTGGCCACATTTGATATAAATAGTGGCATTTATTCATTAATTGTCATTCCAAAGTTTAATTTTCACTCATTTAATGTACAAGTCCAGGGTTTGGATGACAATACAATTGGAGTCTACTGTAGTAGTGTGAAATCAGTGGAAGGTCGTTTTTATAGTAAATTCGTGTTTCAGATGCATATACTACATTACTCACAAGAAATTCCTACATGGACTAGTATTATGATCTTCAGAAGAACCCTAGTACCAAACAAATATCATATAACCCCAATCTCATTCATGAACTCTGATAGAACAAAAATACTATTCCTCGCTCTACCATGGGGAGACTACTATTGCTATGATACGATTGCCAAGACGTTTCAACTCAGTGAAGAATATGAAATGACATACGACGTTCAACATGCATATAAGTATATCCAGAGTCTTGTAGATCCAAGAATGTGTTAATTATATTAAAATAGTTGCACGTTTTTTAAGATGTTTTTGACTATTTTTGTTTTATTTATTGTAATAGTGGACTTATTAAGCAATAATCTCATTATTAATTTTAGTTGTTAGTTTCCTTTTAATTTTAAATTTATTACTTTACACCATCAGTTTTTATAATTTATATTGATTTGCAAAACATATGCTCTGTACCACATGCATAAAAACAACAAAACACTAAACATTACATGAGTTTATAAAATTAACATAAATAAAAAAAAAATTAAAAAAAAATGAATTAATGCACCGAATTGTTTTAATTTGTTATTCATACAAATGTATTATATTATATTGTATATTACAACATAAAACATATGATAAATAAAAAAACATATATATAGTTGATGGATAGATTTCCTTAATTTATTTCAAATTAATGTATTGCATGGCCTCGTAAACCGCTTCCATTAAATTCAGATTAGACACCTCCATTTAAATAAGCAATGATGGAAGTTGAAATGTTTTGATTTTGTATTGTGCCTCTTCACATTGTATTTATTAGTTATCTCTCTCAAATCTATACATTTTCTCAATCTTCTTCATTAAGTTATCAAAACTTAATTTCTCATCCATAAACAATGAACAGCCAGGCAACCGACATGTTCATCCCCTCTGAAATCAAAGACAAATTTCTTGAATCACTAGATCCAAAACCACTTTCCCGTTTTAAATGTGTTGACAGGTACTGGAATCAGTTAATATCCTCCAAAGCTTTCGTCGATTCTCAACTGATTCGTGCAAAAAATAAGCAAAGGTACTCATTTTTACACAAGAATCAGGTGTCTAACCCACCCGTGTGTTATCTGCCTGTGGGGTATGGAAGGTCTGGTACGAGGCAATATATTAAGCAAGAGTCAGACGATTTTGAGATTCTCGAATCGTATAACGGGTTAGTTCTCATCTGTAATATTGATGATGATTTTATTTTGTCAAACCCATGTACGAATCAACAAATCGTTTTACCCCCTGTTCCAGAAATCCTAAGACTTAATTTAGGAGAAGAGTGTGCTTTTTTTGGTCTTGGATATGATGACATGCAAGATGATTTTTTGATTATGCGAGTTTCTCGTTTTTTGCAATTAGAAGGGTACACTTAGTTAGTTATGTTGTACTCTCGAAATCTTAATACCTGGTTTTCACTACCCCCATTTCCAAGTGTAAACCCTCCTTCTGAAAATGCATTTTATGTTGGGGGTCTTTTTCATTGGAAAGTACAAACCTGGAATGGTCATGCAATTGTTACTTTTGATTGCAAATCCCAACTCTATGATCAATTTGATGTGCCTGCTTTTATTCTTCAACCCAGGACTTGTAAGATGGAGGGGCTTGACGACAACACCGTAGCTATATATGCTGATCGACTTTCTGTGGATGAGTTTGGTGTCTGTCGTTATTTTAATGAAGTGCATCTTCTGCATTATTCCAATGGTGCTAGAACTTGGTCTAGGTTTACAATCTTCAAGGAGGAAAATTTGCCAGCTGGTTTTGCACTAGAGCCAATCTGTTTCTTGAACACCGCTAGGACCCAATTAATGTTTAGTGTTAAGCCCTACGGTACGTTTTTCTCGTATGACATTATCTCAAGGAACTTTGAAAGGATGGAGGGCATTGAATCGTGGCCAGGGTGTGCAAAATCATACAAGTATATAGAGACTCTTATATCACCTCAACGCAATTAAATTTCATAGTGTAGATCATATTACATATATTTTAGTTTATGGTATGCTGATGTATCTTGAATATACTTATATTTATTGGGTATGTAAATTCACTTTGCTTTTGTTCTTCCCAAGTTGAGATACATGATGTGATGTTTTTAGTTTTTATTTTTGTAATACATCTAATCTAAATCATTTTGATATTCTAATCTTGTGTTATTTTATCTTTATTTTTTATCGTATTTTAGAATAGAAAAGAATCGATGTAATGTTATGTATTAACTGTGCATATGACTATTACATGCACCATAGTGCAAAACGAATGCATATTGAATCGTGCAGATCATAGTACATATATTCTAGTTTATGGTATCTTGATGTATCTTGAGTATACTTATATTTATTGGGTATGTAAATTCACTGTTTTTTTTATCTTCACAAGTTGAGATACATGATGTGATGTTGTTAGTTTTTATGTTTGTAATACATCTAAACTAAATCATTTTGATAGAATAATCTTGTATTATTTTATTTATACTTTTGACCGTATATTAGAATAGAAACGAATCGATGCAATATTATGTATTAACTGTTCATATGACACCCTCATGTAAGAGGAATGCATATTGCATATTGTAGATCATAGTACATATATTTTAGTTTATGGTATCTTGATGTATCTTCAATATACTTATATTTATTGGGTATGTAAATTCATTGTTTTTTTTGTTCTTCCCAAGTTTAGATACATGATGTGATGTTGTTAGTTTCTATTTTTGTAATACATCTAATCTAAATCATTTTGATATGCTAATCTTGTGTTATTTTATTTTTAGTTTTGACCGTATATTAGAATAGAAACCAATCGATTCAATTTTATGTATTAACCGTGCATCTGACTTGATCGTGCAAAACGAATGCATATTGCATAGTGTAGATCATAGTACATATATCTTAGTTTATTGTATCTTGATGTATCTTCAATATACTTATATTTATTGGGTATGTAAATTCACGGCTTTTTTGTTCTTCCCAAGTTGAGATACATGATGTGATTTTGACCGTATATTAGAATAGAAACCAATCGATTCAATGTTATGTATTAACTGTGCATATGACTTGATCGTGCAAAACGAATGCATATGGTATACTGCCATAACTAATGTATATGTTACATTGAGCTCTAACTTAATTTACATCAATTAATTGTTCATTATAGTAGTTTACAAATTTATTTATGGTAGTTCTTTAAATGGATTTTGTTGACTATAATGGTAATAATTTGATTTATGGAAGTTCATTACAAACGTATTTTTTATGTATGTGAATTTCAGTAATCAAAATCTATACTAGTGACCCTATCTTTATAACAAATACAATCATATATTTGTTACAAATGTCACATTTAGGAAAAAGGACCTATTCTCACAAAGTACATAAAATATAAATCCAAAAAACCATATTATATCTCAAAAGAAAGCTGCCAATTCATGAGTAATGAAGATGGCTAATAGTTTAACTAGTTTCCAAAAATAACATCTTAGTCTTTATCCAAAAGAAACATAAATACGTAAACAGTTTAGCAAAATGCGATTTGTAGTAAGTAGCAAAGCTTAAATAGTCTAAACTTCCACACATGTAGTTAATCAAAACTCATATGCATTGGGTCAACGAAAGATTCTACGATTCTAGCTCGCATTGTGCTTGACGCTAGTTTGCCAAATTCACCCGACTGCGAATCTTCACTTTTATAAATATATTCGATTTCCTTGCAAACTATTACACCACAGTCTACTGACTCCGATCCCTGTCTCCAAGTATCAGCTGGAATTGGGTATTTGAACGACATTTTTAAGAAGGGATGGTTATGCTGCTTTGCTTTGAACAGGCTGACCAATTTTGCATCTACATACTTCACCTATAATTATTTTACAAAATAAAAAAAATCAACAATCCTTACAATTATTATCAATGATAAATTAAGTAATTCCCAAAAAAACAATGTCATATTCGATGAACTTACCACATTTAAGGACTCCATCAAGCATGTATCCTCATGCGCCTTTGTTCTTTGGGGAAGTGAGTTGTAAAATGTCCATTCCCTCGTGGTCAGATCAAGTTTGAGAAGTGTCCAATGGTCCACTGCTTTTGAACCACTCGATGAACCCATTGCACATACATTGATTGGGAATAAAAAGATGCTTCTGTCTAAGCTATCCTCAATAACTTTGTCTACAAGGGTGTAGAAAGACTTCTGTTTTGAAATGTTTCGATTGGTGATCATTGCCTACAAAATAAGAGATCACAACAAAATTATATATAATTCTTCACTTAACAGAACAAATAAATAATCTTCATGAAATAGTCATAGGATTTTATAAAATACCCACCACGTAGAAGTAAACACCCTCACTCGTCTAGATTCTGGCCTTGATGTGAATAGAACAGATCGCAATATATCAGCCCATGCATTGATTACCTAAATGTATGCACAGTGTTATCATATAAATATATACTGTTGGTCCCAAAGTTGAGTTAAGATTGAGTAAGCTAAGAAAGTCTAGAGGGGAGGGGTGAATAGACTTTCAAATATCTTTCAAAATATCAGAGTTTATAATGCGGAATAGTGTTCTGAATAGTACTGTTCTTACTGAGTTAGATCAGTACTTCCAGTTTCAGTTTTATACTCAACTTTTATTTAGATCTTTACTTAGTAAATTCTACTGTTCTTGTTTTAACAAATATCAAACAAATATCAAACAGAAAAGTAAAGAACACAGAATTTTATAGTGGTTCGACAAATGTCTACATCCACTCTCACAACTCCAGTTGTGAAGTTTTATTACTCTTCTTCGAGTTTCTTGTGGCTTAAAGTCCCAAGATTAAGTATTAACTATTCTAAGAAGATTAACTATTCTAAGATAATCAAACTATTCTAAGATAATCAAACTACTAAGTACTATTGAGTACTTAGTTGAATAACTATCTAGGGGAGTTATATGTGCGGAATAGTGGTTGGCCCTTTAAGTTTAGACTCCTATAATTTCTGAAATCACTTTCCCAATCCAAAACAGTCCAGTTAAGCTTCAGGGAACTTGTCCAAATCAGTTTTGCACAGTCTTTGAATATGTATCCTTGAAAGATCAGTTTTGTGTGCAGTGTTGAATGAATGTAAATACTTGTAAAGTAAATCAACACAAGAGTTTATAGTGGTTCAGAGACTCAAGCTCCTACATCCACTTTCCCTGATTTAACAGGATAATTCCTTCACTCTTGGAATTAACTTGTTTTATAGTGCCAAGGTGCACTTGATCAAGAACACCACTCCTTGGTGAATTGATCCCTAGGATGTCTAGAGTCCTAGTACCCTCTTCTCAACTCAGAACTGAACTGTTCTTCTCTCAACAGTCAGCTCCTACCACTTCTACTACTACAACCTTCTCACTTTCACTCTTGAAAGATGTAAGGGTTGAAGTAAGGTTCCAACTAATGAGATATCCTTTACAATGGAGATCAGTGTATAAGGATAGGATATCTCTCTAAGCTTGTGTATGAATATACAATGAGTTCAGCTTAGAAGAAGTGTTTGAAGACTAAGATAGTCTTTTGAAAGCTTGAATGTTCAGTGAGCTTTAGAAAGCTTGAGTAGATTGATTCTGTTGAGGTTAGTTGGATGCTTTCAAATGGTCTTCACACTTCTGTATTTATAGACAAACTGGAGGATTTGCCCGTTGGAGAGGCAGCCCCAAATTGCTATAAATGTCTTCCTTGAGTTCTTCAAACTGGAAGACAGATTCTTGATAGTGACATGTCCTCATTTGGGCAATAAACGGCTTGTAAGACTTTGTCTTCATTCTGCAGCACTTTTCCCAATGTTTGTCTTCTTGTTAGGACTTGGACATGGCTTCTGAAGGTTGATCCAATGATAGGACAACATTCCTTATCAACTGGACAACTCTCCTTATCACTATCAGCAGTTTTGCTTTTCAGCAAGGTTGGCTTGCTCTTCTTCAGATGACTTGGCTCTTTCCCTTTATTTCACTCCAAGATGATCTTGGCATATTGCATTTCTTTAGGGCATGGTTGTCCTTAATTCTTCAGCATAGTTGACCTTCAACCTTTAGAGTATCTGTTCTGATTCAATCATGCTGAGACAACTCTTTTGGACAACTCTTCTGATCAGCATATTTGGTCTTTTAGCATCAGAGCACTTTTCATACAAAGTGGGCTTCTCTGGACAACTCTTCTGATCCAAAGCCTTTGAGTAGCCTTGTCCTTTTGAGCTAGGTAAAGTTGTTCTTGCATATGGCTAGCTTCTTTGGACAACTCTGCTGATCAGAGTCATTAAGCTTGTCCTTTTGATTTTGCCAATCTTGCATATGGACACTTTCTTTGGACAACTCTCCTGATCAGATCATCTTGTTGGACTTGTCCTTTTGAGCTTTACAATCTTGTTCTTGCATAAGAACATCTTCTCTGGACAACTCTCCTGATCAGTGCATTTGATTTTCCATAGAGTGTCCTTGCTCTTAAGTGATAGTTCCAGAATTTGAGCCTTGAGGGGACTTGATCTTGATCATCTTCAAAGCATAGGTTCCCCCTCAAATTGTGCATCTAATTGTCTAAGAGCTGCCTAACATTTCAGCTTCTCATCTAGCCTTATGCTATGTGTTCTAACATTTTTAGAACACTATCAATTTTGACTTAGGCATGTCTCAGGGGGTTTTGGTATTAGATCAAAACATATCTCATTTTATTCCCAACACAGACCTTCCTCTCCTTGGTCTAATACTGCTCGGATCATGCCTTGTCTTCGATCTAACTTCAGGTTGATTGTCCTCAGAATGGTATATTGAAGCTCCAGACTCTTGTGCTTCAAGTTCTTGAGGTTGTTCCAGAGGGTTCTCTTGTTCAAAACGAACAGACTCCTTCTTCATCAAGAATTTCCCATGATGGAATTTCTTGGGATTACTCCAATACGGCTTTTTAACCAGCTGAGGCAACAAGAAACTCAGCTTGCTTCCAAACCCTAATTTCGATTTAATCGAAAATTCCATAGTATCCTCATCGAACAAAACTTTTACTTTCTCAATCAGCAGCCTTTCCAAGAAAAATCCTTACCAATCACCTTGAACTCTGTCAATGATTGCAGCCATAATTCGAATCTTGGAACTTGATAAAGCATCCTGGCTATGATGTTGCCCTAACAAGCATTTTCCGGCTATGTCCATAAAAAACTGCAGACCAGTAGAAAGAACATCCTTCTTCAGATTAGTCAAGGACTCTGTTTCAACTCCTGACCATCTTCCTACACATTCCTTCTCCTCTCCAGCTTTGTAATTCATGATGTCTACAGGGCCTTGAGGCAAGTCCAACATCACTTCTAGGATTTCCCTAGTAATAGTGACCTTATGCCCAGAAAGCATAGAGTGAAAACCATTGCTATCTCCTTTGAGCTGTAAATAAAATTCCATTGCCTCTGGTTCATAGACATTCAGTGGAGATGATTCCAGAAATTTCCTCAGCCCACACTCCTCGCACATTGTCAAGATGGCTTGATTTTCAGCGTTGTGTCGGCCATTGAAATAGACAACATTTTCTACAAAAATGCCCTTTTCGCGAACCCAGAAATTTGAATCAAATGTTCCTGCAACTTCGTTAGTTTCATTGATAATATTGATAGTTGCCATTTGAGAATTTTGTAGAAACCAGATTTTTCAGTAGTTGAGTTATGAGATTTCCAGAAATGAACTCGTAAGAACGAAGACGATGAAGAGTGATCGTTTTTGTCAAATTCAAAACCAATCTAGGGCTAGGATTAAATTTGATTATCACAAGGAATGGTTGGGATTAAGTCTCGAAATTCAAGTTTTAAAAATAAACTGTTCATATTCTAGTACCATCCTTAATTTTGGAGCCAATTTGTGTTTAATAAGTACACCACAGTTTTTAGGTTAGAAATAGAAGAGTGTATTAATCTTCTCTATTAGTAATCTAAAATTTGAACAATTTTTGACTTAGAGTAATCTAAACCAAAAGACTGTTCTGATGCAGATCAGCACAGTAGTTTCCAAAACTATTTCACTTCATTTTCTTACTTATATTTAAAGAAAATTTCACTTATCTGGATCAGCTGAGTACTGTGATCAGCTGAGTAAACTTTTTAGAAATCAGATCAGTAGATGAATCAGCACAGTAGATTTCAGTTCAGTAGATGGGTCAGCACAGTAGATTTCAGATCAGTAGATTTCTTGTAGACAGATTAGTAGTAAACAAATCTTTCTGTAGACAGATTAGTCAGTAATCAGATTAGTTCTGTAGAATAACTGATTTGTAATCAGATCAGTACTGTAGACAAAGAAGCTTTGTAATCAGTACAATTCTGTAGACAAGTCAATTTATTAATCAGAATATATCTGTAGACTGCTATAGTCTGTAATCAGATCAGATTAGTAGACTTTTCAAATCAGTAATCAGATCAGTTCCCCCTTCAGTGGAGAATTCCTCTTCTGTGCCTGTTTCACCTTGGTAAAAGTGTTAGTTCATCAATAATTGGTGAATTACAGTACAGATCAGTAAAAATGTGTTTAATTTAATGATCACATCAAGGTTTATGCTAAAGTGACTTAGTGATCTGAGTCAACAAAAGGATCTTTAAGAAATCACAGATTCCCCCTTAATGTATGTTTTCAGTGTCCCTCAGCTTTACCAGCTTCCTCATTGGGATGAAGGTCACTTTAGTAACCTTGTTACCTGTTTTAGTGATCTGACATTAGATTGTCTCTTCTGACTTTTGAGTTTTGGTGTACTGCTCTTAGTTTCTACTTCATGTCCTTCTTGGTATAAGATCAGTACCTGAAATGTTAGCACAGTTCTATATACAAACAGAATCCATATCTATCAATCCTAAACTAATGCACAATTCTCTGAATCTCACTTCAGCCAATGGTTTTGTAAAAATGTCAGCTCTTTGAATATCCGTATGAATCTTTTCCATCCTAATATTCTTCTTTTCAACATGATCCCTAATAAAATGATGCCTAATGTCAACATGTTTGCATTTAGTATGTAGAACAGGATTTTGTGTGATGGCAATGACACTATTACTGTCACAATATATAGGTACATTAGATTCTATAACATTGTAGTCTCTGAGTTGTTGTATTAGCCAAAAAAGCTGACTACAACAACTACCTGCAGCCATATATTCTGCTTCAGTAGTAGAAGTTGCCACACTTGTTTGTTTCTTTGAAAACCATGAAATGAGCTTAGTTCCTAAAAATTGACATGAACCTGAAGTAGATTTTCTATCTATTTTGCAACCTCCAAAGTCCGAGTCTGAATAACCACTTAAAGATATATCATCATCTGCAGGATACCATAATCCTCGATTAATGGTCCCCTTTAGATATTTCAATATCCTTTTAGCAGCTTCCAGATGACTTTCCTTGGGGTTTGCTTGAAATCTTGCACATACTCCAACAGAAAAAGCAATATCAGGTCTGCTGGCAGTTAGATAGAGTAGAGAGCCAATTAAAGCACGATAGTGAGGTTGGTCAGAAGACTTACCTCCTTCATCAGGATCCATTCTGTATGTAGGTTGCATGGGCACACCAACTGTCTTACAGGTTTTAATACCAAATTTATCTAGCAAATTCTTAGTGTATTTTGCTTGATTTATAAAGATACCTTCTGAAGTTTGTTTTACTTGAAGGCCAAGAAAATATGTCATTTCTCCCATCATAGACATTTCAAATTTACTTTGCATGAGTGTAGAAAAGCTTTTACTCAAGGTTTTGTTGGGTGATCCAAAAATAATATCATCCACATAAATTTGAACAAGTAATATATCATTACCTTCTTGTCTTCTAAACAAAGTTCTATCAACCTTGCCTTTTGTAAAACCATTTTCAAGTAAGAATATAGAAAGAGTATATACCATGCTCTTGGAGCTTGTTTCAATCCATAGAGTGCTTTCTTTAACCTGTATACTTGGTGACTATTCACTTCAAAACCAGGTGGTTGTTCCACATAAACTTCTTCAGCAAGTATACCATTCAAAAATGCACTTTTCACATCCATTTGATACACAGTAAATTTCATATGTGCAGCATAAGCAAGGAACAATCTTATAGCTTCTAGTCTAGCTACAGGGGCAAAAGTTTCATCATAATCAATACCCTCAGCTTGAGAGTAGCCCTGAGCAACTAATCTAGCTTTGTTTCTAACTACAAGATCATTTTCATCCCTTTTGTTCTTGAAAATCCACTTAGTGCCTACAACATTATGATTACTAGGTCTATCAACAAGTTCCCAAACTTCATTTCTAGTGAGCTGATTAAGTTCTTCCTGCATGGCTATAATCCAGTTACTATCACTTAAAGCTTCAATCACAGTTTTAGGCTCAATAGATGATAGAAAACAACACCAGCAAAATAGAGACTTACTAGGTTCTTCCTTGGAATCAAACAATTGTTTTCTAGTTTTAACACCTATACTAGAATCACCTAGAATCAGATCAGTAGAATGAGCAGACTTCCATGTCCTTCTATTCTTAACAGAAATGCTATCATCATTTTTATCATGCAAATTATCATGCAGATCAGTATCATTTATATCAGCAGATTTGTTCACAGGAGAGCAGTCATTCAATTCTTGTATTTCAGAAGTTTTAGATGACTCACCTTTGTCTTTTACCTTTTCTTTATCAGAATCTTGATCTAGGACTTTCAGGAAAGGATTATATGCTTGTACAGATTCATATATTCCTGTATCATCATCTTCATTGTTGATTTGAAGCTGTAATTTGTCTATTTTCTTACTGAGCTGATGATCAGCAGAGTCCTGCACATTCTCATCAAAGACTACATGGGGTGTTTCTTCCACACATAGGGTAGAGTAATTAAACACTCTAAATGCTTTGCTTACAGAAGAGTATCCTAAGAATATCCCTTCATCAGCTTTTGCATCAAAAGCATTTAATTTACTTTTGCCATTGTTATGAATGAAACACTTACATCCAAAAATATGAAAATAAGAAACTCTTGGTTTTCTTCCTTTCCATACCTCATAAGGTGTTTTACCATGCACCTTATTAAGAGCACTTCGATTTTGGGAGTGGCAAGCTGTGTTAATAGCTTCTGCCCAAAATTTCTGAGGTGTGTTGAATTCTGCAATCATGGCTCTGCAAGCTTCTTTTAGTGTTCTGTTTCTCCTTTCTGCAACACCATTTTGTTGAGGGGTTCTGGCTGCACTTGTCAAATGCTGTATGCCAGACTTAGAACAGTAGTCAGAGATGTAACAATTTGTTGGGATATGAATCCTAGACAAGTTCTAAATAATGGAAAGATAAGATGAAGTTTTGATAAGCCAAAAATAGTTTGAATATTTTCTAAGTGTTGACTAATCTAGTCTAGTTGAGTTGAAGTCATCTTGAACAGATCAGTAGAGTTCACATGAAAAGAAAAGTATTGTTTATGTTTAAAAGATAAGTGCGAGGTATAAGTACTTCATATCTGTTCGTATATGTTTACATTGATCATAACTCTACTTAGCACTTATTTCTTGAAATCATGTCTCTTGAGATCAGCGCTAACAAGCTACCAAAGTTCCAGGTACAAGACTACGATTACTGGAAGCTAAGGATGGAAGCCATCTTCAGCTCCACTCACGACTTAATGATCTCCGTCGTCACTGAAGGTCCAATTGTGACCATGATCCCCAATACTGCTGCCCTTGATCCAAATCAACCAGTGGGTACTCTCGTCAAGAAACCAAGGTCAGAACTAACCTCTGAAGAAATGAGACAGAATAATTTGGATAGCTTGGCCAAGAATTACATCTTACACACTCTTCCTAACGAGTATCTGGGAAAAGTGTTAAAATGTAAAACTGCCAAAGAAATGTGGGATCGCTTAGCTATCATTTGTGAAGGGACATCCCTAATCAAAGAAAGCAAGCTTTCCACTGCAGTCCAAAGATTCGAATCATTTCATATGAAAGCTGGTGAAACAATAGACCAGTTGGATACTCGTTTTACTAAAATCATGAATGACTTGGAAGTCCTTGGTAAATCTTATACCCCACGTGAAATCAATCTTAGGATTCTCAAAAGCCTTGATAGTCGATGGAAGATGGTAAAAATGCTTGTTAAGAATACCCAAGATATAGACGTATGGACAGCAGAGACTATGTTTCAAACTCTAAAGGCTCATGAGTTTGATCTAGACGAAGATGAACCCATAGTAAGTAGTGACAGAGAACATGCTGTATCTAAGAACGTTGCTTTTAAGGGTAGTTCGTCTAAGATAGACAGGTCTAAAACTAAGACTAAGTCTGCTTCTGTTAAGGACGAGATAGATACTGATCTTAGTCTGAAGGATCAGGTAAGCCTCATGGTTAGAAAGTTTGATAGGCTGAATAAACGTTTTGGTAGATATAAGAAGTTCTATAGAGAGCATAGAGGGTCTGCTTCTAAGAACTCGTCTGAGACCAGACGAGACCGAAACTCGTCCGAAAGGAGAGACGAAGTCTCGAAAGGTAACAGACAAGATAGAGAGTCTGATGGTAGGAAGATTACTCGTTCTGATAGACGTGATAAACGAAGGAACAACTCTCCTATTAAAAAGGCTACTAATGATCTCGTGTGCTATAACTGTGAGAAACCAGGTCACTACATATATGAATGTCCAGACCTGAGTACTGATGATCGAGAAGAACGCAAAGCACGAAGGGAAAGAAGATACAACCGTGGTAAGAAGGCAATGATGGCCAATGATGACTCTGACTCAGACGAGTTGCCTTCATCCTCATCTAGCTACCCGTCTGAACCAGATCGCAATGAAGCCTTCATAGTAGATGATGGCCTATGCTTCATGGCTAAAATCGACCAAGAGGTATCATCTGCTACTTCTTTTCAATCCTGTGATGAATCAGAATCTGATGAAAGTGACACTGCCAGTAGCCAAGTAGGGAGTAGTCTTCAGCACTCTACTAGTGCAGTTGAAGACGACCTCCTACTTGCCAACAAGGCATTCATTGAAGTCAGTGACGAAAACATCACCTTAAGACAAGAAATCATTGATCTTAAGGAAGCTCAGTCTAAAGTAGATCCTAATATAACAGTCCTAAATGAACGCTTGCAAGAAGAGTTGAGACAACTCAGAGAGAAGTGTGCATTGACAGACAAGTTGTATCAAGACCTACTTAAGACACACGCTACTGAGAAACATGAATTCAATGTTTTACAAAGTAAGCTCAAAAAGCTTGAAGAACGTAATAAGTTCTTAGAAACCGAGGTTGTCACATTAGACCTTAAACTTACTGACCTGGTTAACTCATCTAAGGTTAACCTTGAACTGTCAGATAGGTATAGGGCTCCTGCTGACAAGACAGGCATAGGTGCTGAGACACCCAGCTCGTCTACTCAAGTTCCTAAGAACCCTACTATTTTCATCTCAAGCTCTTTGACTAATGATAAAGGAAAAGAACCATTGATATACGATATTGACACTCCATCAAAAGGTACTGTACCAAAACAAGCTCAAGTTAACATTCCAATTACCAAAGGTGGTAAAAAGAAAGTTAACAACAAGCCTGTTCCGTTTAAGACAAGTCAACAAAGGACTAGGAATCGTGGACGACCAAATCAGGTCAGATACGAGGACTGGTATCCTGAGGAGACTAGTACTAGACAAGTACAGACTAGACGACAAGAGTCTAGACCTCCTTTCATAAGGCAGTCTCAACTCTACTCGTCTAGACCTAGACAGGAAGGTCCAAAATATCGTACACAAGCTGTTCTATATCCTCCACCTTTGTCATATGATATCAAAGGAGAAGAAAGACCTAAACATGTCTATAAACCGTATGGACCTAATGCATATAAACCTTACTCTGACTATCATAGACAAGTGCCTGCTCAAGTAGAGATTAAGTCAAAAGGCTATCTCCAAAGAGTAGACCCGAACTCGACTGATAGGCCAGATAAGGACAACAAGGTCTTATTTTGCAACAAATATGGTCGAAAGCTTAGAAGGTCAAACTTGTTCAGGACTCCAATGTACATTTGGATTCCATTGAACTCGACTAACCCCCAAGGACCCCAATAAACAAGGAGGGTACCTAAATTATGTATTATCATCTATTGCAGGGTCGACTCGATCTATACAAGAAAGGTGGCTCAACAGGAGAAACTTGGTACATAGACAGTGGCTGTTCGCACCACATGACTGGTACCAAGACTCTCTTATCAAGCTACCATGAGCAAGAAGGACCAAAAGTGATATTTGGTGATAGCTCCACTGCTGTTACCAAAGGATTTGGTTACATTCGGAATGGAGACATAGAGATTCAAGATGTTTCTTATGTTGAAGGCTTGAAATACAATTTACTCTCTGTTTCACAATTTTGTGATCGTGGATACAAGGTGCAGTTCAAGAGTCAGAAATGTGAAATCATTGACAAAAGAACTCACACAGTCTTACTGGTCGGCATTAGACAAGGAAGTGTGTACATAGTAAACTGGAACAGTTGTCCGAGGGACACCTGTCTACTTACTAAGAATCCTAAAGAACTTGGCTGGCTCTGGCATAGACGCCTTTGTCATCTAAACTTTAAGGTTCTTAATAAAATAGCCAGAGACTACCTTGTGGAAGGTATTCCCAATGAAGTCTACTATAAGTCACATGTATGCACGTCCTGTCAAAAAGGTAAACAGGTAAAGGGTTCTTTTAAATCTATTCCATCCCTCTCAACCAGTAGAGTTCTTGAACTTCTACATATGGACTTACATGGCCCAATAACTCCTCCAACTTTGAACGGTAGAAGGTACACACTTGTTGTGGTAGATGACTATTCTAAGTTCACTTGGGTAGTCTTCTTACACAAGAAGAGTGATACACAAACGCTTTTGCCTGATCTGTTGAAGAAGTTACAGGTTGAGAAGAATCAGTCAATTGTCAAGATCCGTAGTGACAAGGGTACTGAATTCGTTAACTGCTATATTAAAGAATTTTGTTCTAAGCGTGGCATCCAGCACCTTACTAGTGCAGCTAGGACACCACAACAAAATGGAGTAGCAGAACGAAGGAACAGAACTCTTAAGGAGGCCTGCAGGACCATGCTGACAGAGTATAATACGCCTCAGAAATTTTGGGCAGAAGCTATCAACACTGCATGCCACTCACAAAATAGAAGTGCTATCAATAAAGCACTAGGTAAGACGCCCTATGAGGTATGGAAAGGTAGAAAACCCAGAGTTTCATACTTTCATATATTTGGATGCAAGTGTTTCATCCATAACAATGGGAAAAGCAAGTTGAATGCATTCGATGCTAAAGCAGACGAGGGGATATTCTTAGGATACTCCTCGACTAGCAAAGCATTTAGAGTATTCAACTACTCAACCCTTTGTGTGGAAGAAACACCACATGTGGTTTTCGAAGAATCTCAACAGGACTCGTCTACCAACAAGATCAGTGAGAAAGCTACTGAGCTAACTGTCGAATCTGACAAAGACTCAGAGGTATATGAATCCGTTCAAGCTTACAATCCATTTATAAAAGCTCTCGAGTCAGATGACCAGAAGAAGGTGAGTGCTCAAGGTAACTCTACTAGACCAGTTGACATACCTAAACTAGTCGACTCGTCTACTCCCATTAAGTCTTCTGATGATAATGATGTTGACATGCATGATGCTGTACATGATATAGATGATAGTATTATTGTTAAGAATAGAAATACATGGAAATCAGCGCATAATACTGAAAATATTATTGGTGACTCTACTGTTGGTGTGAAGACTAGACGACAACTCTTTGAGTCGCAAGAACAATCTAGTCCATCTCTGTTTTGCTGGTGTTGTTTCCTCTCATCTATCGAGCCAAAAACCATTAATGAGGCATTGGCTGATAGTAATTGGATCATTGCTATGCAAGACGAGTTGAATCAGTTTGTTCGAAACGACGTCTGAGAACTTGTTGATAGACCGAAACATCATAATGTAGTTGGCACTCGATGGATTTTCAAGAATAAGAAAGATGAGAATGATGTAGTTGTTCGTAATAAGGCTAGACTAGTCGCCCAAGGCTATTCACAAGCTGAAGGCATAGACTATGATGAAACATATGCTCCTGTTGCTAGACTAGAAGCCATTCGATTGTTCCTTGCATATGCTGCTTACATGAAATTTACTGTATATCAAATGGATGTTAAAAGTGCATTTCTTAACGGTATTCTTGCGGAAGAAGTGTATGTTGAACAACCCCCAGGATTCGAAGTCAAAGGTAACCAGGTATACAAATTAAAGAAGGCCTTATATGGACTAAAGCAAGCTCCAAGAGCCTGGTATGATACTCTTTCTCAATTTCTATTAGAAAATGGTTTTACTAAAGGCAAGGTAGACAGAACCTTGTTTAGAAGACAAGAAGGGAAAGACATTTTACTCGTCCAAATTTACGTAGATGACATCATTTTTGGTTCACCTAACAAAGAGCTGAGTGAAAGTTTCTCAACACTCATGCAAAGTAAATTTGAGATGTCTATGATGGGTGAAATGAATTACTTTCTTGGACTTCAAGTAAAACAGACCCCTGAAGGGATTTTCATAAATCAAGCAAAGTATACTAGAAATCTTCTAGACAAGTATGGTATTAAGACATGCAAGTCTGCTGGCGTACCTATGCTACCTACATACAGAATGGACCCAGACGAACAAGGTAAGTGTACTGATCAAACTCATTACCGTGGTCTAATTGGTTCATTACTGTACTTGACTGCTAGTAGACCTGATATTGCATTTTCTGTTGGTGTATGTGCTCGCTTTCAAGCTAATCCAAAAGAGAGTCACATGGAAACCACTAAAAGGATTCTGAAATATTTGAAAGGAACCATCAATCGTGGTATATGGTATCCTTCAAATGATGATTTATCTCTAAGTGGCTACTCTGATTCTGATTTTGGTGGCTGTAGAATAGATAGGAAATCTACATCTGGTTCTTGTCAATTCTTAGGCACAAAACTCATTTCATGGTTTTCGAAAAAGCAGACAAGTGTTGCTACCTCTACTACTGAAGCCGAGTACATGGCTGCTGGTAGTTGTTGTAGTCAATTATTATGGCTTATTCAACAGCTTAGAGATTATAATATTTGTGAATCAAATGTTCCTATATTCTGTGATAGTAATAGTGCAATTGCCATTACACAAAATCCTGTTCTGCACACACGTTGTAAGCATGTTGATGTGAAACACCATTTCATACGTGATCATGTAGAAAAGAAGAATATTCGCATGGAAAAGATTCATACTGATTTTCAAAGAGCTGATATTTTTACAAAACCATTAGCTGAGGCACGATTTCGTGAATTATGCATTAGATTAGGGCTAATTGATTTAGATCCTACTTGCCTATAGCTGTGTACTAACCAGACAGGTACATCAAACGAAGTTTGGAGACAAGATCACTAGACTAGAGCACTCGTCTACTCACGCAACAGACAGGTACACAAGGCTAGACAAGATGACCAGACAACCCGATGAGGAAGCTGGTAAAGCTGAGGGTAATACTAAGGGAATAAACATTTAAGGGGGAATCTATGATTTCTTAAATATCCTTATGTTGACTCTTATGTTAGTCAATAGTCATCTTGTTCGAAACCTTGATCATTGCTTTAGATTGATATTCATCTTATTTATTGTTACTTTACTTGTACCATCGATTACACGTTGAATGTGATAAGATAGGTACATGAAATCGTTCGATGTTCAGAATAGATATGCACAGACGAAGGGGGAACTCGTCTGGTGTACGTAAGCCAACTCGTCTGGTGAAGCTTGAGTCTACTCGTCTGTTCTGGATGGACTCAAACAGACAAGCTAAGTTTTTTTAATGCTAAGTGTTTAATCAAAACGGATTAAGGATATTATAGTTGTTGGGAATAAAATGATTTTGATCTAAGATACCAAAACCCCTGATTGATGATGTACAAATTAGTTGAGATATGCTCAAGTCATTATTCAGGCAAGTTGTCCCAGAACACTTAATGAGTAGTATGCTTAAGCTAAAATCTCAGAAATGTTATGAGATATTAGTAATCAGGATAGTTGTCCCAAGCTGAAATGTTAGGCAGCTTGATAGGTCTATAGGACAAAGTTGCTGATCTTTTCAAGACAAACTGATCAAATGGACAACCTGGCTGAAGAGTTCTAGTATACTGAAGCTGTGCTCATAAATGCAAATGATCAAGACAGTTGAAGTACAAATAATCAAGTGGATTAAGTGTCAAAAGCTTACAGAAGACATATTCAATGAAGCATTTATTGCCAATCATGCCTGAACCAAGCATTAAAGACTTAGAGCATTAAAGAGTGAAGCATTGAATGAATGTTGGAACATTCTAAAACTGCAGCAGGAATGTTCAGGGAGCTTGTCCCATCTGACCGTTGGCTGTGTGTAAAGTTTGCCACAAATCAACCTAGGACAATGTGCAAAATTGGAAACTGACACAAGTCTTCCCAACCGCCCTTGTCAGAAGTCAACACATTCATTCAAGCAACCATTGAAGACCTCTTTTACACAGTGGATAAAAGGATGTCAAGCTTCATAGCCGTTTCAATGGTGCTGCAAATAGACATATTTGAATTACTAATCCCTCCAACGGTTAGGTGTTCAAATTGTCTATAAATACAGAAGTGATCAAAGGAATTCTGCATCCAACTACAAGCTATCAAACTATCATCAAGCTTACAAAAGGAAACCAAGCTGCTCTCTAGAATTCCAAGTTTCCTGAATCACTTCAAGTTAGCTAAGCCAAATTCTTGTTAACATCCTAGCTTAGCATTGAGATATCCTATTCCTTTACACTGTTCTTATTGTAAAGGATATCTCTATTAGTTGGAACCAAACCTCAAACCTTATCTCATTTAGTGAAGAGAGTGTTTGTTGTAGAAGTGAGGAGTTAAGGACTGTTAGTGTGAAACACAGTCTTAACTCAGAGAGATTGAGCACTAGGACTCAAGTTATCCTAGGGATCAAAACACTAAGAGAGTGTTGTTGATCAGTGCACCTTGGCACTATAAAACAAGCTAATTCCATTGAGAAGGAATTATCCTGTTCAATCAGGGAAAGTGGATGTAGGAGCTTGAGTCTCTGAACCACTATAAATTTGTGTCTCATTTACTTACTGCATTCTTAACTTCACTTCATTCAAACATATTTCAAAGATTCATAACTCAGTAAGTAAGAAAATCTGTTTTGGACAAAGTCCCTGATAACCTGTATTTTCAGAAATCAACTTGGAGTATTTCTTTGAGTAAAGGCCAACCACATTCCGCACTTAGCAACTCTTTTAGATATTTAGCCAACTGATCACTTAATAATAATCAGTAGGACAAGTATCTATCAAAGTTCACACTCAGGCCAGTTGTGAGACAACCTGCCTGATAGGACCAGTTTATCAAAAAGAAAAGAATTTGCATACACAAGTGCATTCCCCCCCTCCATACACTTGTGTTATACTCCACCAAGGACCAACAAGTGGTATCAGAGCAGGGGTTCAAAGACCACTGCTTCTGAAAATCCAACTGATTTTCAAAATCACATTTTTCTGTGGTCACTGAACTGATCCAAAATTTCTGAAAAACTCTTCTGTGTTCATCCTATATTACATTTGTTGAAATGGCTAACAATGCAGTTCCAGGAGATGTTGTCAACACCATCAACAATATGGGTCCAAACCAAGTCAATCATATTTCTCATCACAAACTGCCAATGTTCTCAATTGAGAACTATGATTTCTGGAAGATCAGGATGAGAGCACATCTTGCTTGCCAGCATGATGAGATGCTTAAAGTCATCACTAGAGGGCCATTCACATTCACTAAAGCAAATCCCAAGCTCACTGATGCTCAAAAAGCTGATCCAAGGGAGTTGCTGCCAAAAGATGAAGATGACCTTACAGCTGAAGAAAGAAAAAGGCACAACCTGAACTACATTGCAATGAACACATTGTACCAGACAATTCCAGATGCAGTGATGGGGAGAGTGTACCACTGCACATCAGCTAAAGAGATTTGGGATACCTTAGCACTTATGTGTGAAGGTACCCAAAAGATCAAGGAGAACAAGCTTCAAGTGGCTATCCAAAAATATGAACAATTCTCTATGGAGGCCAATGAAACTATTGATCATCTTGATGGCAGGTTCACTGACATCATGAATGAAATAAACTCTCTTGGCAAGTTCTATGCCAAAAGAGAGGTTGCTCTGAAGATCTTGAGAAGTCTCACATCCAAGTGGGACATATACTCAGTCATGATGCAAAACACCAGCAATCTTGACAACATGCCAATGCAGCAAGTATTCTCTGAACTCAAAGCATATGAGTTTGATCTCAATAGAAAGAAGGTGCATGAAGAGCCATCCTCTTCAAACAAAGGTGTTGCCTTCAAAGCTGCTGAAACAGAAAAGAAGATTACTCAAAGATCCTCTCAGTCTGTTTCAAAATCTGAAATAAAGGAGGAGCTGGCACTCATGGCTAGAAGATTTGAGAAGCTCAACTCCAGATTTGGTAGATACACGAAGTTCTACCAAGATAACAGAACCAGAAGAAGATTCAATTCTCCTGAACATAAATCAGAGGACAAAGTCTCTGATGAAAAGAAAGAAGACAGATATGCTGATAGGAAGAAATTCAGCAAAGGTGAGCCATCATCATCAAGAAGGAAGGAGTCCTCAAAGAATGATGATGAAGATGTGTGTTACAACTGCCAGAAGAAGGGTCATTTTCAGTATGACTGTCCTGACCTCAGTGCAAAAGAAAGAAAGGAAAGGCAAAACAAAAGAGATAAAAGGCTGAACAACAGGAAGGCTATGGTAGCTGGAGATTCAGCAAGTGAGGAGAGTGTCTACTCTTCTGATGATGGGCTGTTCTCCAACAGTGACAGTGATGAGGACTGTCAAATGGCACTTGAAGATGAAGAGGTATGCTCAACTTCCAACTTGTCAATTAACACACATGAATCTAGTGAAATCCATCTTGACTTTGAAAAGTTGTTGGAAGATTTCACCAGAATGCAAGAAGTATGCAATATGGCTCTGAGAGAAAATGAACAGTTGAGGTCTAAAGTCAAAATGTCCAATCCTCCTGAATCTGAAGTTGACATTAAATCAACTGAGTTGTATCAACAGATTGTGAGAGAACATGAAGAAATGTCTCTCAAGGTCTCTGAACAACAAAAGCTGATTGATGAACAAAATCAGACTCTAAAGAAAAGGGATTTTGACTCTAGAACTCTACAAGCTAAATTTGACAATCTCTCAAGAGAATTTGATACTCTAAAATTAAGTGAGGGGAGCTTGAAAATGAAAATGTCTGCCTTGAACAAATCTGCTAAGGCAATAGAGGAAATTCAAGGGTTTCAAAGACCATTTGCTCAAAGGGATGGATTAGGCTATAATCCATTTGAACCCTCACCTGGTCTTAGTTTTGCTTCATCAAGCAATTCTAAGATGACTTTTGTAAGATCAGTGGCACAACAAAATGAAAATGAAGTAAATCAACCACTGATCAAGGATAAGGGAAAAGGAATTTTTATACCAACTCAGATAAACAATGTACCTAAACCCACACCTTTGGAAAAGGTTAAAGGCATTGCTTACAGGAGGAATGAGGTTCAGAAAGGTAGAGCTAATGGAAGGCCAACCTATCTGAATCATCATCAGAGGAGTTGTCCAAAACCTGTTCAGAAGAGGCCAACTCAAATGAGGCAACCTCAACTAAATGGATTAAGGCCAATACCCTCTGATAGGTATAAAACATTCAGGAAGCCTGGACCTTACTTGCCAAATGGAAGAGGCCATCCAAAAACCTATCCTCAAAAGTCTTACCCAGCTGCACCTAAGCTTAGTAACTTCAGGAGAAATGTCCCAAAGAAATTTACCAACTCTCCTGAACTCTACAAAGCTAACACTTATACACAGAAGTCACCTAAGGCATTTAAGGGTCAAACTGTGTATGTAGATGTAAATGGAAACCAAGTCAGTCACTTTGAATCAATCAAAGTTATCAGGCAGATTTGGGTTCCAAAAGGTACAACTAACCCTCTAGGACCCAACACTCAAAGGGTACCTAAATTTTGACTTTGCAGGACTGCAAGGACCCCAAAAAGAAGAGGAGCATCAACAAGAAAACAGCATGGTACCTGGACAGTGGATGTTCAAGCCACATGACTGGAAACAAGGAGCTTCTCTCAGACTTCATAGAAAAAGATGGTCCTTCAGTAACCTTTGGAGACAGCTCTCAAGGCATCACAAGAGGCTATGGTACATTAAACATTGGTAGTGTTAAAATTACTGATGTCTCATATGTTCTAGGCCTAAAATATAACTTGTTGTCTATAAGTCAAATTTGTGACAAAGGATATTGTGTTGAATTTGCACCAAATGAATGTACTATCAAAAACAAATCAACACAACAGGTGCTACTAACAGGGGTGAGAAAGGGAAATGTTTATTTTGCAGATTGGAGCAAAACCCCTGAAGCAGTCTGTCTTGTTGCCAAAAGCACAAATGAGCAAAGCTGGCTATGGCACAAGAGACTGAATCACCTGAACTTCAAAACCATCAACAAGATTGCAAGAAACTCTATAGTTAAAGGGCTGCCAAATCAAGTGTTCACCAAAGAACATATATGCCAGCCATGTCAGGAAGGAAAGCAGATCAAAGCCTCATTCAAAGGAAAACCTGTCATTTCAACTGAGAGAGTCCTTCAACTATTGCATATGGATTTATTTGGACCAATAATCCCAGTAAGTTTAAATGGAAGAAAATATGCTTTAGTTGTTGTTGATGATTTTTCCAGGTACACTTGGGTAGTATTCTTGCTGAACAAAAAGGAGACCCAAGTCAAACTACCTGAATTGATGATGAGATTAAGCAATGAAAAGGGCCTAAACATTGTCAAAATCAGATCTGACAAAGGCACTGAGTTCATTAACTCATACATCAATGAGTATTGCAGCAAAAATGGCATCACTCATGAAACTTCAGCAACAAGAACACCTCAACAAAATGGGGTTGCTGAAAGAAGGAACAGGACCTTGAAGGAGGCAGCTAGAACCTTGATTGCTGAATCCAAACTTCCTAAAAGGTTCTGGGCTGAAGCCATTAGCACTGCATGTCACACTCAAAACAGGTCCTTAATCACCAAAGGACAAGGTAAAACCCCATATCAAATATGGAAAGGTAGATTGCCCACTGTTGCTTATTTTCACATATTTGGTTGTAAGTGTTTCATCCATAATAATGGGAAAGAGCAATTGAAAGCTTTTGATAGCAAAGCTGATGAAGGAATATTTGTTGGATATTCACAAATCAGCAAGGCTTACAGAGTTTACAATTGCAAAACTCTTATTGTGGAAGAAACACCTCATGTTGTGTTTGATGAATCTATTAATGAGTTCAGGGATAGAAACCTGAATATGGATGAGATAACACAAAGAACAACCAGATTAAGGCTTCAAAGCAAGGAAACAGTGTTTGTGGAGGTTGCCCAGCCTGAACTTCATGAAAATCAAAAACTGGACAACCTACCTGATAGCAATCAACCAGTAGACAACCAACCTGAAGGAGAAATTGAACTGACTGACCCCATCCCAGTTCAAAACCAGGTAACAACTACCAATGAAGAAGCATGCAATGCTGAGGTAGTTAATGGATCCACTATTCAAGGGGGAACCAATGAATATGTCAACTTATCTGACAATGAGGACAACTCCCCTGAATATGATCCTGAACTTGATCCTTCAATTAACTTTCCTGAATTTAATGAATCTAGTGATCCAACTTCAGATGAGGACAATCCTCCTGAAAGGATCAGGTCTAGAAGGACTTGGTTGCATGACCACCCATCTAGCCTGATACTTGGTAATCCAAGTGAAGGGATCAAAACTAGAAGATTTCATGGAGAAAGTGCTCTGTTTTGTTGTTTTCTTTCAGAACAGGAACCTAAAGACATTGAGGAAGCACTACAAGACACCAACTGGATCATAGCCATGCAAGAAGAGCTGAATCAGTTTACCAGAAATGAAGTTTGGGAGCTGGTAGACAGGCCAACTCATCAAGATGTCATTGGAACTAAATGGGTGTTCAAAAACAAGAAAAATGAAAATGACATCATTGTAAGAAACAAAGCAAGACTGGTGGCCAAAGGATATTGTCAATCTGAAGGGATTGATTATGATGAGACCTTTGCTCCAGTGGCCAGACTTGAGGCAATCAGACTCTTCCTAGCATATGCAGCTCACATGAGATTCAAGGTGTATCAAATGGATGTGAAAAGTGCATTTCTCAATGGGGTGCTCAAAGAAGAAGTATATGTGGAACAGCCCCCAGGCTTTGAAGAAGGAGACAAGGTGTACAGATTAAAGAAAGCCCTCTATGGCTTAAAGCAAGCTCCAAGAGCTTGGTATGACACCTTATCACAGTTTCTTCTAGATCATGGTTTTGTCAAAGGCACTGTTGACAGAACCTTGTTCAGAATCTGTGAAGGAGATGATATTTTGTTAGTCCAAATCTATGTGGATGACATTATATTTGGATCTCCAAATGAAAAATTGTGTGAGAAGTTCTCTAAACTCATGCAAAGCAAATTTGAGATGTCCATGATGGGATTGATGAATTTCTTCTTAGGACTTCAAGTCACTCAATCAAAGAAGGGAATATTCATCAATCAGGCCAAGTATACAAGAGACATGATCAAGAAATTTGGATGTGCTACAAGCAAACCAGTCAGAATTCCTATGAATACTAACTGGAAGATGGATCCTGATGAAGGTGGAGAGTCAACAAACTCCACTAACTACAGAGGAATCATAGGATCACTGCTATATCTCACTGCAAGCAGGCCTGATATCACATTTGCAGTTGGAGTGTGTGCAAGATTTCAAGCAAATCCAAAGAAGAGCCATCTTGATGCTGCCAAGAGGATTCTAAGATATCTCAAGGGATCTGAGAATCTTGGATTATGGTATCCAGCTGATGATAACATTGAGCTTACTGGATACTCAGATGCAGACTATGGAGGATGTAGAATTGACAGAAAATCCACCTCAGGAACTTGTCAATTCTTGGGCAGCAAGCTTATCTCATGGTTCTCCAAGAAGCAAAATACAGTTGCAACTTCAACAACTGAAGCTGAGTATGTAGCTGCTGGAAGTTGCTGTGCTCAGATTCTATGGCTCAGGCAACAATTAAGAGATTACAAAGTAATCACAAATGAAGTGCCAATATTCTGTGACAACAATAGTGCAATTGCCATCTCACAGAATCCAGTGCTCCACACAAGATGCAAGCATGTGGACATCAAGCATCATTTCATAAGGGATCATGTGGAGAAGAAAGATATCAAGCTTGTCAAAATTCACACTGATAAGCAAAAAGCTGATATTCTGACCAAGCCTCTAGCTGAAGCAAGGTTCTTGGAATTGTCAGCTGAATTAGGGTTACTTGATCCAGGCAAGATGGACAAATGAGGAGAGTAAAGCTCATATGAAGGGGAAAGTTCATCAAAATGGAACTTCAGCAAAGTTGACCAACCTCATTGAAGCTGTCAGCCACAGAGGGAAACTCAGCAAGGTTGTCCCTGGAGTGATCAGCAATGTTGGTCAGGGGATTTGTCCAAGTGGGACCCACTCAGGCAAAATAATCAGGCAATTTGGTCCACACAGAAACCAAAGCACATCTCAGGATGTTTGTCCTAGTTAATTGGATAATTATTGCTATTATTAGCATTGATTAGACATTTAAGAGGTTTCTTGGTCTAAGAGTAGGCCATTTTAGGATGGAGTGTGTTATAAAAATTTTTAAACCCAAAAAGGCAAATCAGCATTTAATGCAGAAATCTTGATAAGATTGCATGAATTCTTGAGCCTTCATCCAAACCATTAAATTGCATTCAAAACTCCATCGAACCATTGAAAGTCCACTACCCCACTATATTCAAACGGTTTTTCAAATTACCCACTGTTACATTCCATTACCCAACAGTTAATAAATCCCTTCCATATATAAACCTCTCAATTTTCACCACCATCCCTACGCACTCATAATTCCCAAACCCTTTGAAGTCTCAAAACCTCTAAACCTGCAACTTTTCTCCAAAACCTTCCTTCTCTCAAATCTACCCATGGCACCAAAACTCAAGAGAGAAGAACTTGTAGATTTCAATGATTCCTCCCTGGACATTGATTTCTCTTATCTCAGTAACCCAAACTCCTTATGGTTTGAAAAGCTGGTTGCTTTTGACAGCCTAGACAAGGAGATTGAGCCAGTACTCCATTGGCTTAGGGAAGCAGGCCTAGAAAAATTTCTTGGCACCAAGCCTGACTCATGCCTAAATTCATGTATGGCAGAATTCTTTGCCCATCTAAGATGGAAGGGCAAGAAGGGGGATGTGTGCACAAAGCTCACATATGCTGAAGAAGATGAAGAAGAAGAAACTCAGCATACAATCATCTTCACTGCAGAAGACCTAGAAGCTAGCTTTGGGCTACCTTCTGAAGGTATGAATCCTGAATTGTACAAGGAAGAAGATGATCAGGAGTTTTATTATTCTTGGATGATAGAACCTAAAAAGGTTGTGAGTGCTCAAAACAAAAACACTTTAAAGCCAGTGTTTAGGCATTTGTTTGATTGTGTTGTTAAAAGCCTATTGAGCCACTCAGGGAGTGTTGAACAAATCAGTATGCCCAAATTAAGAGTGATGGCTGCTGTGATTGACTCTGCTGAGAAGAGAGTCAAGTTCAACTGGAAGAAATTCATTCTTGACAAGATGATGAATGAAAAGTTCAAGTTCAAGGAGGTGAAACACCACAAGGTGGTGGTTGAAGGAAAACTCCAGTTCTGCACAAGAGCAAGCCTACTCTTGGAAAGATTTGCACACTACACCCACCTCCAAGCTAAGCCAAAGCCTTTTCCAGCTCAAAAGGTTATGTTTAGGAAGCTGTCTTCTAAAACAGAGAAGAGGAAGCAGGATGCAGCTTCAAAGAAGGCCATCACAACTGTACCAGCAACAAGAGCCTCTCCAAGAAAGAGAAAAGCCCAGCCACCAAAAGCTCAACCAAAAATGAAGAAAATGAAGAAGATTTTGCATGAATCTTCACCAGAGAATCAGTCAAGAAGTGGAGGAGCCACTTCTGAGGAAATAGAAAAGGTAGCTGAGGAAGGAGTCAACCCTCCTGAAGAGGGTGAAGTATTCAGAGAAATTGTCCCCTTACAGCCTGAGAGCATAACTGAATTCAGAGACCTTGACCAGCCAACAAGGTATGAAAGAAGAAGAAGAATCATCAAGACCTCTGAGAAGCAAAGGTTGATGGAGGAAGAAAAGCAAAAGAAAGAGTTCTTCAAGGAAATTAGACAGGCCAGCAAGTCTAAATCCAAGTCCAAACCCAACAGCCCTGAAGCCAACTCTCCTGATATTCAATCTCAAAGAATATCTCCAAGACAAGAAGAAGAGGAGTGCAAGACTCCTGAAGATGCACCAATCATTGCCAAGAAGGTATACTCTCCTGAAGGTGCACCTGATAGATCAGGTATTGATGTGTTGGCTGATTTGGTCAATCTTGAAGATAGACCCTTTTCACCACTTGATCCAAGACTTCTCTCATATACCAAACTTCTTGAGACTGCTCTTCAAGAAGGTGATCAAGTTGGTTTCCCACCCATTCCAGCCATTCCAATTACCTCTTCAGGCACAATGCTCTCAAAAGCACCTGAATCCCAACTTGCTTTGATTTCTCCTGACCCCAACCCTTCTGAACCCAACTTACCTGAATCCCAGCCAAGCTTACTTGAATCCCATTTCAACCCTCCTGAATCCAACTCTTCTGGAGATGAGAGTGGTGAAGAATACACTTATGAGGGGATGCTAAGGCAGATTGCCAAGGCTAATGTGGATGCACTTTACCCAGGGTTGAAGGACTATCCTAGACTACAGCAACAGTTCTATGATCTCAGAGCTCTTGTTGAGATCAAGGATAGAACTATGGTGGAAATAGCTCAAGCTATTCAGGACAAAGGAGCAAGCTGGTGGCAAGTAGAAGAGAACAGGCTCTTAAACTTTGCAAATGTGAAGAAATCCAGTGTGTTAACCACTGAGGCCCTGTTTTGCACAATTGTCTCAGAAAAGGTGCAAGCTGAGAAAGAAAGAATTGCCCAAGGACTCAGGCACCCTGATAGTCCATCTGATGATGATGATGATGATGATGATGATCACACCAATCCCAATCCCCCTGGTATCAACTCAGCTCAGGTACATTACTTGACTTTTCATTCTGTAAAGGACTCTGATCATTCAGAGGAGTTGACCAAAGATGGTGACTCAGTCCAAGATGCATTGGCCAAGGATGGTTCCTTTGAACCTGAGGCACAGCTTGACAATGCTGAGACTTCCATAGGAGAAGCTGGTTTGGCTAAAGCCTCATCAATGTCAGGCAAGGTGGACATTAACCAGCCTTTAGTCATTCAGGATGACTTAGTGGACTTGGGATGCCCAAGCACTGTGATCTCCCAACAACTGCCCTCTGTGGATCCTGTTGAGGATATAGAGGTGTCAGGTTTTGAAGGAGTTGAAAAGGCTGTGAGTGCTGAAAAATCAGAGGGAGGTGTTGGTGAGGAGTGTGTGATCACTGGTTCCTTGAGTGCACCACAAATAGAGGGAGAGGAAGTAGAAATATTGGGTGCAGCCCAATATGAGAGTCAGGCTATTCTTCAAGTCAAATCTGAACTTGATGAATCCCTTGGTGAAAGGAGGCCTGATTCTCCAGTGAATGTGAGTTTATCTCTTGAAAAGGAAGGAGAAAAGAATAAAGTTGAAAATGAGAGACAAGGTGCTGATGTATCAGACCTTATGGGAGTAAAAGAAATAGAGGGTGATGAGGGAGTTTTTACTAACCCTATTAGTTTTGCAGATTCAGTTGCTGTTACTCTTGAACAGATTTTTGCAGATGCCTCCCTGACAGATATACCAGTTGAAGCTGACACTGATCTTCAAGCAGTATCAGCAAATGTGTCCACACTTAACCAAATCTACTTTGAACAGGCCAACACCTCTGAGGCTCACTTTCAGATGGCTACTCAGACTGCATCCATCATTGAAGAGCAGTCAGGGAAGTTGGACACACTGGTCAGGGAAGTTGAGAAGGCTCATGCAACCACTGCTGATACCCTAGATGGCCAAGGGAAGACTCTAGCCTCTGTGGAGATGAGGCTCACAGGGTCTGAAGAAGTGATCTTACCTACTATTGATGCAAGACTATGTGGAGTTGAAACTGGACTGCAAACAGTTTCAACTGAAGTGACAAAAGCCAAAGATGCTATGGGTATATTCACTAGATCTGTGAAGAAAGAGCAGCAGGGTCTCAAAACTTTGTACAAGCACAATGTAAAGGCATTGAGAAAGACAATCAAGGATGCTTTAAGGCAGAGGACAGCAGCACAGAGAAAGAAGGCAGCAGAGTTAAAAGCTGCAATGGTGAAGGAAGCTGCTGAGAAGTTCACTGTTGAACTCATGGCCAAAGTATCTGATCAAGTTGTGGCCAATCTCACTGAACAACTTCAGGCCAAACTTGATCAATCACTAAAAGCCACATTGGATGCCATAGTTTCCCAGAAGATGAAGCCTATTCACACCTTTTTGAGCATGGCAGATGATAAAATGCAAAACATTCATGATGAGAATGTTTATCTACTGCAGGAATTGAAGTCCCTCACCCATTCCCACTCACATCTCTCTGTCACTATGAGTGAATTGAAGCCCCAGTGTTTTGATAATGCCAAAAAGGGGGAAAGACAGAGAGCAAGGGCAAAGGGAACCTTGGTGATTGGTGAATCCAAGGGAAAGGAGAAGGCCCCTGAAGTTGAGGAGGAAGCAGTAGAAGACATTGGGAAAGGCAAAGGCCCAATGAATGTTGAAGACTTAACTGAGGAAGAGCAGATTCAAATAGCTGTCAAGGAATCCATGGTATCAGCTATGGAAAGTCAGGCAAGAAAGCTTCAAAGGCCAGGTGGTGAGTCTACAGGACTTGAACCTCAAGAGAAGGTTGCTGAAGTAAGGGGGAAGGTGACAAGGTCATCTGAAAGAAAGAGGAAGGAACTGGAAACCTTCAATGAATTCCCATCCAGCCTGACTTTGCCATCAGAATTTCAAACTGAAGAATCTACTCCAGCAAAGAAATCAAAGAGAATGAAGAAAGCAGTCCTGATGCCTGCTATTGAAGAAGTTGAAGAGGAAGTACAGGACAAAGAGCCTGAAGAAGTAGTGCCCAAGCTTGCTGATGATCCCTCCAAATTGTTTGAAGAAGGATTTGGGAAAGATCCAGAAACTCAGGAAAAGCTAGCTCTCTTGAGAGCCAAAGA
The DNA here is from genome assembly GCA_963675135.1 of Galeopsis tetrahit. Classification (NCBI taxonomy): domain Eukaryota; kingdom Viridiplantae; phylum Streptophyta; class Magnoliopsida; order Lamiales; family Lamiaceae; genus Galeopsis; species Galeopsis tetrahit. The sequence goes on along the minus strand of OY776126.1, from coordinate 33,157,040 downwards.
AAAAATGGATCAGTTGGTTGAGGCCAACAAAGCAAGAGATGGGAGAAGGGCAAACTTCAAAGCTCCAAGAAGGAGGGCTTCATACAGAAGGCTCAAACCTCAAATGCTGCAAAGATGGGACACTCAGTACCCTCACCATGATAAGTGGGTTCCAATCTCACTGAATGATGCATGGGAGGAGGCCAAAAGAAGTTTTGTTTATGACTTCTATGTCATTGGAAAGTGGCTTGGTGAGAGTGTGGAGGAAATCTTTGTTCAGTTCATGTTTGAGAACAACAGGGACCTCTACCAAAAGCTGTTTGCAGCAGCTGAGATGGCAAGAGTGGAGTTCAAGGCCCCTGGTCCAATTATGTACATGCCTCCCAAGTTCAATGGGAACTTGATTGATGAAGGGAAGATTCTGGAGGAGTTCATCAACATCATGAAGATGGAGAAGATGAAGATAGGCCCTAAAGGCTCCAACAAGGATGTTTGGGAGCTGAAGAAGAGGGTCTGGGCTCAGTATGGCATTGCTCCTCAAGATGATGGAACTCTGTGAAGGATAAGTCCACTCTTTTCCCTATTTTGCTGTTATAATTTCTGTTGTTATTTCTGCCATTCTAGATTAGTGAGTCCTTTGATTTTCAGCCCTGTAATGGTTTATCACATCTATAAAAGGATCACCATGTTTCTATCAAAGAGATAACAACTCATTATCTCAACTAACCTAACCTGACATATATTACTTGATTTATTGTGCTAACAGTTTCTTTCAGGCAAGTTGACCAGTTCACTCTCCCTGAAGGTAATATCTAGTTTAAGTCAAGGTCCCTTTGTAATAGGTTTTGGCATCATCAAAAAAGGGGGAAATTGTTGGGAATAAAATGATTTTGATCTAAGATACCAAAACCCCTGATTGATGATGTACAAATTAGTTGAGATATGCTCAAGTCATTATTCAGGCAAGTTGTCCCAGAACACTTAATGAGTAGTATGCTTAAGCTAAAATCTCAGAAATGTTATGAGATATTAGTAATCAGGATAGTTGTCCCAAGCTGAAATGTTAGGCAGCTTGATAGGTCTATAGGACAAAGTTGCTGATCTTTTCAAGACAAACTGATCAAATGGACAACCTGGCTGAAGAGTTCTAGTATACTGAAGCTGTGCTCATAAATGCAAATGATCAAGACAGTTGAAGTACAAATAACCAAGTGGATTAAGTGTCAAAAGCTTACAGAAGACATATTCAATGAAGCATTTATTGCCAATCATGCCTGAACCAAGCATTAAAGACTTAGAGCATTAAAGAGTGAAGCATTGAATGAATGTTGGAACATTCTAAAACTGCAGCAGGAATGTTCAGGGAGCTTGTCCCATCTGACCGTTGGCTGTGTGTAAAGTTTGCCACAAATCAACCTAGGACAATGTGCAAAATTGGAAACTGACACAAGTCTTCCCAGCCGCCCTTGTCAGAAGTCAACACATTCATTCAAGCAACCATTGAAGACCTCTTTTACACAGTGGATAAAAGGATGTCAAGCTTCATAGCCGTTTCAATGGTGCTGCAAATAGACATATTTGAATTACTAATCCCTCCAACGGTTAGGTGTTCAAATTGTCTATAAATACAGAAGTGATCAAAGGAATTCTGCATCCAACTACAAGCTATCAAACTATCATCAAGCTTACAAAAGGAAACCAAGCTGCTCTCTAGAATTCCAAGTTTCCTGAATCACTTCAAGTTAGCTAAGCCAAATTCTTGTTAACATCCTAGCTTAGCATTGAGATATCCTATTCCTTTACACTGTTCTTATTGTAAAGGATATCTCTATTAGTTGGAACCAAACCTCAAACCTTATCTCATTTAGTGAAGAGAGTGTTTGTTGTAGAAGTGAGGAGTTAAGGACTGTTAGTGTGAAACACAGTCTTAACTCAGAGAGATTGAGCACTAGGACTCAAGTTATCCTAGGGATCAAAACACTAAGAGAGTGTTGTTGATCAGTGCACCTTGGCACTATAAAACAAGCTAATTCCATTGAGAAGGAATTATCCTGTTCAATCAGGGAAAGTGGATGTAGGAGCTTGAGTCTCTGAACCACTATAAATTTGTGTCTCATTTACTTACTGCATTCTTAACTTCACTTCATTCAAACATATTTCAAAGATTCATAACTCAGTAAGTAAGAAAATCTGTTTTGGACAAAGTCCCTGATAACCTGTATTTTCAGAAATCAACTTGGAGTATTTCTTTGAGTAAAGGCCAACCACATTCCGCACTTAGCAACTCTTTTAGATATTTAGCCAACTGATCACTTAATAGTAATCAGTAGGACAAGTATCTATCAAAGTTCACACTCAGGCCAGTTGTGAGACAACCTGCCTGATAGGACCAGTTTATCAAAAAGAAAATAATTTGCATACACAAGTGCATTCCCCCCCCCCATACACTTGTGTTATACTCCACCAAGGACCAACAATAGTAATTAGGTATTGATAGAATTTGAAAACCCTTGAATTAGATTTATACACTCTCTTTTGATGTGGTGTATACATCCAGTTCTCACTCATCTACACTAGGACAGATGAGTTCACTCCTCTGTTCTAACTAAGAAGGGGCGGATTTCAAAGTTTACAATATCAAATTACATAATACTCTCGGTTCCGTAACCGAATGCCAAAGGTCTTAACCGTCTTGATCAAAACCCAAATTCTCACATGACTTAGTCACAATTTTTCTAACTCCCTTTCTCTCCAGAAGATTTTTCCTCTCCCTATTTTCAAGCAATCTAGTTACTGATTATTTTTGAGATGTCTACTCGATCTATCTTCGATCTTAGAACCAACATGCAGGTCACATTCGACCTAGGCCGGTACATCTCCGACAACAAAGTGAATGTTGAACCATCTGTGTTCTTCAAAGGCAATCACTCAGATGACAATGCCGAGATTCTGACTAAATGCACTCGATGTGGGCTCAAACCTTATCTAGAATCATTTCCTCAAATGGTCTTGGAGGAGGAGGTGCTAGAGTTCTATGCCAACGTCATCAGGCAAGGCGATATTCTTGAGTCTTTCATTGGTGAAGATCGTGTGCAAATCACTCGAGAAGCGATGTTCAACCATCTGAAGCTGCCCACCGGAACAATTGACGTTGATAGTTATGCTCTTGGGCAAGAAATTCGATACTTGAGCATTTTCTGTGGCAAGAAGCTGAAGCAGAAACCGGATGGCAAGTATGCTCCAGTCAAGAAGGGGGATCTTCTTAAAAAATATCGCACACTGTTGGATATTGCCAGCAAAATTTTGTTAAGTTCGACTGGTTCTCATGACTCTGTGACCTTTGTGAAGGCAAGGGTTATGGCTGTAATTTTTGATGGCATCACTGAATGCAATTGGTTCAAGCTCATTGCAGATCGGATCATGTATTTTGAGCGCAGTGTTCGAGTAGATGACAATACTCGGAATTGGGTGGTGTCTACTGCCGTTGGATATGGTAATAAGTTAAGTATCCTACTTCCTCTCCTAATGCCAAACAAGACGAAATGGAGTAAAGGAAAGCCATTTCATCCTTTGAAATTTTATTTGAAAACGGGGGCAGTGAGGAAATAAGCTGCTGCTAGGCCATCTGCACCTAGGCAAGCCAGAATTGATCCAATGGAAGCTTTGCCTTATGCTGGTGCGTCTGGTTCTTCAGAAGATGAGTCCGCTGAAGACAAGTCAATGGAGGTTGCACAAGACTCATCTAGTGCAGAAGACTCTGAGAAGACTCAGTCGGAAGAGGAGAAAGAGTCGAGTTCACAAATTCCGGAGTTATACACGCTAGTGAGAGTTGGAACTCATCCTCCTCCAGAAGAGTCAAGTTCGAAGGTTAGTACTTCTTCTCCAGATGTTATTCCCTCTTCTGTTCGAACCAAGGCAAGATCACACCGATCTAGGCCTAGACCTTTTACCTCAACCTCACAAGTGCTGCCAGCATATCCGCTGAGGGTCAGCCTACCCGAAAACACTCCCATATTAGATACAACTGATACTCCTACAGTTGTCACACCAAACCAAGACACGTCAAAGCCCCAAGAAACCACAGACCAAAGCTTATCCTTACCCTCAACAGAATATGTTGAACCCTTTATCTCATCTACTTCAGATCAGACGTTAGTTGCCACTGCAACAACTGAGTTAGAGACCCCATCTACTCAGACCCCGACTGAAGCTAGATTCGAATCCTTGGTCTACTATCCTATGTGTCTAAGAGAGAAGCGAATCCGTTCAAAGATGAGCAAGAATTTGAAGAAGCAGCTCTCATCTGTTGAAGTCGACTACTCTTCAGAACAGTTTGAGAAACTGGTTCGAATATGTACTTGGGTGGCCTTGAAGAAGTCTGGTACAGATGATCTTTTCAAAGTCATCTTAGGGAAAGGTGGCATTTCAAATTTCATGGATTGGGAAATGGAGCAGAAGGAGAATAGTGGTGTTAGTGACCACTCAGAGCTTTTCCCAAATCATGCTATCACTGCTCTTGCGAAAAGATTACTTGGTATTTCTGACGACTTGATGAGTTCAGAATTCCAGTTTGATGTAGGTGTTCAGGTTCCAGACCTTGATGTTGTGCAAGATATTGTGGTGTTTGAAGATGATCAAGCTGAGTTGATTCAGACTACTGATCCAGTCATAGATTTAGACAATGTCTCAGATCAGTTGAGAGGCATTGTGTTCAAATTTCAGATGGACCATGCTGATAGTCCAAGATCAGATTTTCAGTTTATTAATCGATATTCTGATTTTTTACTTCCCATTGAGTTATGTGGATACATGGAGAAGTTGCATGCCTTAGTGAAGAAGGACATAGCTACTGCTGCAAGGAAGGCTCGTGAAGCAAGGTTAGCTATTATTTCTTACTCTCCTCAACTTAATCTAAGAGCTATTGCTGGAAGTGTGCTTCCAGAAGTTGATCTAGTCGAAGACGAGGTCTTGACTACTGTTTTAGAAGATCAGTTGGTGAAAGTTTTAACTCCAGTAGATGAAGTCATGCTTGATGTTACTCATGTTGAGGTTGGACAGTCATCTCAAGCTATCTCAGCCGCCTCAATAGATGAGTTGAAGGACGAATTGAAAGCTGTCATCAAATTGTCAATTGATGAGTTTCTTAAATCTGATGTCCAGAAGATTCTTATTGAACAAAACAATGTCCTTGTGACAAGTTCAAAAGATTTGATCGTGAATGCAGTCAATCAGATAGATGATGAATACAGACAGCATATGTTTGAGCAACTTGAAGGATTTCTCCAAGATCAAGTTGAATACTCAGAAAAGAGTTCAGTCGATTTTGCTCGCGTTCTAGCTACTGAATCCAGGAAGTTGGAAAGAGTCTATAGAGCGAGAATCGAAGTAGCTGATGTTCAGAGGAAAGAAGCTTATGATCAGTTAGCACAAGCAAGAGATATTATTCGTGCTATGACTGATGAAAATAAGAAGTTACGTCTGACTGCAACCCATTTTAAGAATGAGTTGAACCTATCTACTCAGAAGCTGGAGTTGGTGGCGACTAGACTTGATAAGATGAGTCAGGAAGGTTCTCATCAAAAACAGATTGAGAAAGCTACAGACCTTATGAAGCAAGCTATGATGGAAGAAATGACTCGTTTCACTTCTCTTTTCTCTCTCAAGGCATCTGATGAAGCCAAAAAGGGGGAAGAGGCAAGTCGAGTTGACTTTGTTGCGGCAAGTCGAGTTGACTTTGTTGCTGAAGGTGTGAAAGAGACAAGTGCTGAACCAGAGGCTAAAGATGCTGCTGAAGCTATGCAAGATCTTAAGAGGCCTAAGAGAGGCAAAGGCAGGTTGGTAAAGACTGCTGAACTTGAGCAAGCTAAAGTTGAAGCAGATGAGTTGAAGAAGAAGGAGAAGGGCAAGGCTATTGCATCTCCAGAAGCTGAAGTGCAGACAAGAATGGTATCGAAAAGGAAGTCTATTCACATTGAAGAACCTACTCCTGAGTCAACTATTTTGAAGAAGCAAAAGATTGATGAGCCAAGTGATGAAGCTCATTATGCTAAGAAGAAGAAGATTGAGAAGCACATTGAAAGTTTGTTGAAGCAGAAGTCTGATGAAGATCAAATAGAAGACAAGCTCATTGATCACTTTATTGACAAAGAACATCGTCAAGAATGGATGAAAGTGAAAAGGCAGTGGGAACTAGATCACTGGATTATCAGGAAGTTTGGAGATTCTGATAACTCTGACGATCTCTATGCTATGTTTGATAAATTCATGGAAGGACAGCATAAGATGCTATGGAATTTGATCATAAGGATATCTGCTGCTGCTAATTTTAATATTCTTGTTCCTGGTTTTCCGAAATGGAAGTGTCCTATGACTAGTTCAGGTAAAAGGGCAGATGTGAACCAGATCAAGAAGTATGAAGATGAGCTACTAGACAACGAGAAGATTGAAGACGAAGAACATATCAAAGGAATTCATACTAGACTACTAAATGCTTTCTGTGTTCCAGATTCAGAAAGAGGTAACTTTTCAGTATAGTTTAGTTTTATTCTGATTTTTTGAAGTATTTGTAATATCTACTGATCTTATTTCTGAATGAATGAAAAGATAAAGTACTATTTGGTGTTAAAGACAAGATAACTACTTAACTAGTCTACTATTGAGAAAAGATTCAAGTAGTTTTGGCTTCATCAAAAAGGGGGAAATTGTTGGGATATGAATCCTAGACAAGTTCTAAATAATGGAAAGATAAGATGAAGTTTTGATAAGCCAAAAATAGTTTGAATATTTTCTAAGTGTTGACTAATCTAGTCTAGTTGAGTTGAAGTCATCTTGAACAGATCAGTAGAGTTCACATGAAAAGAAAAGTATTGTTTATGTTTAAAAGATAAGTGCGAGGTATAAGTACTTCATATCTGTTCGTATATGTTTACATTGATTGGTATTGAGCTATAATTGCTGTATAGAGCTCATGATGTTTTTATATGTAATAGATTAGATTCATTGTATAGTTTATAAGTTGACTAAGCTTGTATTATAAAAGCTTAATGTAATGTAATAGTCTTGTTAGGTTAGATGATAGGACTAGATTAGTTCTATTAGAAGTCTACTGCACAAGAAGAGAAGACCAGTCTACTACTCAAGACAAGTGCATCTACTAGACTACACAAGACAAGTTAATTTGAAGTCAGTTACCAATACGCGTGAAAGATAAGGATGAAGAAGTTAGTTATGGAATAACTAATTCACAACAAGAAACGCGTTTATGGATAAGAAGATTCAGTTGAAATCAGTTATCAAGAAAGGTTGGTTACAACTACCTGAGTTCTTGAAGTTCGAAGTCTATAAATACTTGAAGGAGTTTTATCATTTGAAGACGACTAACTACTGAATACTGATACACTGAAAATCTACATACTCAAGATAGAGATATATTTGAAGTTTACTCTCAGAGATTGAAGTTCAGAAAGTGAAGCCAGAAGACAAGTGAAGAATCAAGAAGGCTACTACTGAAGATCAGAGAAGTTTTTAAGTTTTTGTTTGTTACTTTTCAAGGTGCTAGATACTTGTAAAATTTCTAGTAAGATCGTAGACATATTTGGAGGTATAGTCTGTTGAAGATCTAAGTCTTCTTCTTGGGACTTTAAAGACAGGAACATACACTTGTACTCGATTGGAAGAGTTTAGTGGAAACATCACAACTGGGTTTGTGAGAGTGGATGTAGACAAGTTGTCGAACCACTATAAATCTCGTGTTCAATTTACTTTACTATTTTGATTGTTTAAATTGATTAATTGGTTTAACTACTTAACTGAATTTGATTAGTTGAGTATAGAACAGAGTTCTCGAATCTAAGTTGAGTATAATCTTGAATTGGGCTCATTGTTAATTTTGTATTCCGCATATTGTACTTTGATATTTCGAAAGATTTTTGAAAAGTCTATTCACCCCCCTCTAGACATTTTCACTAGCTTACTCGTTATTAACTCAACTTGGGACCAACACAATTAATAAATTCAGTCCCCTTGTCACTCCTAATCTTGACAATGGGATGACCTTTTTCAACCTGCAACCTCTTCAATAGATCTGGAAGTAGTGTTTGTGTATCACTCTTTTTGTGTAGAAAGACTACCCAAGTGAACTTAGAGTAATCATCTACAACAACTAGAGTATACCTTCTTCCATTCAATGTAGGAGGATTGATAGGACCATGAAGATCCATATGCAAGAGTTCTAAAACTCTGCTTGTTGAAAGAGTTGGTATGGACTTAAATGAAACCTTTACCTGTTTACCTTTTTGACAGGAATCACATACTTGTGATTTGGAATAGATTTCATTAGGAATGCCCTCAACAAGATGTTCTCTAGCAATCTTGTTGATTATCTTAAAGTTCAGGTGGTAGAGGCATTTATGCCAGAGCCAACTGTTTTCTTTAGGACTCTTAGTAATAAGACAGGCATTCTTAGGACATCTATTCCAATTCACAATGTATACACTTCCTTGTCTTGTACCAACAAGTAGAACATTGTGAGTCCTTTTATCTATTATTTCACATCTTCTGGTCTTGAACTGAACTTTGTATCCCCTGTCACAGAATTGAGATACAGATAACAAATTATATTTCAAACCTTCAACATAGGAGACATCTTGGATTTCAACATCTCCATTCTTGATGAATCCAAATCCTTTTGTGATTGCTATTGAGCTATCACCAAAGATGACTTTTGGTCCTTCCTTCTCATGATAGTCAGTAAGTAAGGCCTTGGTACCAGTCATATGGTGTGAACACCCACTGTCTATGTACCAGGTCTCACCAACTGAACCACCTTTCTTGTATAAGTCCAGTCGATCCTGCAAGGTAGTGATCTTAATAACTTAGGTACCCTTGTTTATTGGGGTCCTTGGGGGTTAGTAGTGAGAGGTACCCAAATGAACATTGAGGATTTGAATAAATGGGACCTCTTCAGTTTTCTTCCAAATTTATCACAGAACAGTACTTTATTAACCAATTCAGAATTATCAGCAGACTTAGGATCTATTTTTCTGAGATAGCCTTTCCTTGGTTCTATCCCTTTTTCAGTAAGATCAGTATGCCTGTAATAGTTTGAATAAGGTCTAAAAGCATGTGGACCATACGGCTTATAGATGCGTTTTGGTCTTTCCTCACCAATGATATTGTAGGATAAAGGAGGAGGATAAAGAACAGGTTTGTTATGATAATGAGGCACAAATCTCCTAGGTTTAGTTAAATACAGCTGAGACTGCCTTATGAAAGGAGGTCTAGGCTGTTCCCAACTTGCCTGTGCTTGTCTTGACCTACTGTTCTGAGTTTGTCTCTTCTGATTCCAGGACTGATCTGATCTGGTCAGAGGAGTATAACTCTTCTGGTATGGTCTTGACTGTACTGGTCTTAATACATTCTTCATTTTACCATTCTTGGTAGTGGGAGGGATGTATTTAGACTGTACTTTGAGTTTTGGATCATCATCATAAGTCGTAGGTTCTTTTCCTTTATCTAGTTGCAAAGAACTTGTACTAGCTCCATTAGTGTTCTTAAATTCTGAAGTAGATGAACTAGGCAGATCAGTACCTATTCCACTTTTATCATTTGGAGCTCTATATCTGTCTGAGATAGTTTGATTAATTCTAGTAGAGTTAATCATCCCAGATAGCTTTCGATCTAGGCTCACTACTTCAGATTCTAAGAATCTATTGCGCTCTTCAAGTTTTTCACACTTAATCTTTAACTCATTGAATTCATTAGTCTCTTTAGCTTGAGTTTTAAGCATACCCTGATATAGTTTGTCAATGGATGCATACTTTTCTTGGAGTTGAGACAACTCTTCTGATAGCCTTGCATTTATGACAGCTATATTAGGATCTACTTTTGACTGAGCTTCTTTCAGATTAATGATTTCTTGCTTTAAAGATATATTCTCATCACTAATTTCAATGAATGCTTTGTTAGCTTGTAGAAGGTCTTCTTCAGTCACTCCTTGGGAATGATGAAGACTACTTCCTACACTGCTAACAGCAGCATCACTTTCATCAGTGTCAGAATTGTCACAAGATTGAAAGGAGTTAGCAGATGATACCTCATCATTTATTTTGGCCATCATTACCAGTCCATCATCTGCTATGAAGGCTTCATCTTCATTGCTAGAGGGGTAGTCAGATGAAGACGATGGTAACTTTTCTAATTCCGAATCAGAGTCATTGTAAGCCATCATTGCCTTCTTACCCTTGGCATATTTTCGATCTCTTCTAGCTTTCCTTTCTTCTCGATCTTCAGAACTCAGATCAGGACATTCATAAGCATAATGACCTGGCTTATCACAATTATAGCAAACATGATTGTTAGAAGTTCTTTTAGGAGGAGAATGCTTTCTGTTCCTGTCATGCTTGTCAATTGAGTTCATGTCTTTCTTATCAGAATACTTTCTATCTCTCTTTTTAGATGAGTTCCTATCTCTCCTGTTCTCATTAGAGATCTCATCCCTTCTTTCAGAAGAGTTTTGATCCCTTCTGTTCACAGAAGAGTCCCTGTTATTAGAACCCTTAGTTTCCTTATAGAATCTCTTGTACCTACCATACCTCTTATTCAGTTTATCAAATCTTTTGATCATAAGGCTCATCTGATCTTTCAGACTAAGATCAGAACTATCTAGTTCATCTTTTATGCTTGAGACCTTAGACTTAGATGATCTAGACCCCTTAGAGGTAGAGGCTTTAAAAGCTATGTCCTTAGAGGCATCCTTATCCTTATGAATCACCGTAATATGATCTTCTTCATCTAACTCAAACTCATGTGCCTTAAGTGTTTGGAACATAGTTTCTGCTGGCCAAGAATCAATGTCTTGTGTGGTTTTAATGATCATCTTGACCATTTTCCACCTTTCATCCAAGGCTTTCAAGATTCTCAGGTTAACTTCTCTGTCAGTATAAGTCTTTCCTAATACATCAAGATCATTCATAATTTTGGTAAATCGAGTATCCAACTCATCAATTGATTCTCCTGGCTTCATCTTAAATGATTCAAACCTTTGGACAGCAGTGGATAACTTGCTTTCTTTGATCAGTGTGGTACCTTCACAAAGAATAGCCAATTTGTCCCACATTTGTTTTGCAGTCTTACATTTTAGTACTTTACCAAGATACTCATTTGGTAAGGTATGTAAAATGTAGTTCTTGGCAAGACTGTCCAAATTGTTTTGTTTCATTTCTTCCGAAGTCAGTTCTGACCTTGGTTTAGGGACCAGTGCTCCAACTGGTTTAGATGGATCCAAAACAGCAGTGTTTTCCACCATGATGACAATTGGTCCTTCAGTAGTCATAATCTGTAATCTTGAACTTAGGCAGCTTGTTCATATTAGTGTCATCCATGTTTGATTAGACAAATAGGATCAGTAATATAGCAGATAGTTTTCAAGTATTCAGATAGTGACAAATATCAAGAAATAACAGCAAGATCAGTAAGATATCCCTCAAGATCTGTAAGGTTATCAAGAAACAGCAGTCCAAAGAACTACTGCTCTGATACCACTTGTTGGTCCCAAAGTTGAGTTAAGATTGAGTAAGCTAAGAAAGTCTAGAGGGGAGGGGTGAATAGACTTTCAAAAATCTTTCAAAATATCAGAGTTTATAATGCGGAATAGTGTTCTGAATAGTACTGTTCTTACTGAGTTAGATCAGTACTTCCAGTTTCAGTTTTATACTCAACTTTTATTTAGATCTTTACTTAGTAAATTCTACTGTTCTTGTTTTAACAAATATCAAACAAATATCAAACAGAAAAGTAAAGAACACAGAATTTTATAGTGGTTCGACAAATGTCTACATCCACTCTCACAACTCCAGTTGTGAAGTTTTATTACTCTTCTTCGAGTTTCTTGTGGCTTAAAGTCCCAAGATTAAGACTTTGATCTTATCGATTATACCTCCAGGTATATCTTCGATCTACTAGTAATTCTACAAGTAACTAGCACACTTGTTTTACAAAATACAAACTTAAACTTGAAAAGTAAAACTTCTCTTTGAATAGCCTTTGATTCTTCTCTTCAATTTAGTGGCTTCTCTTCTTTAATCTCCTTCAACTCTGTGAGTTCTTCTTGTGCTCTGTAGACTTAGATTGCTTGTAAACGCTTTAAGACCAGTAGTCTTAGCAGTAGGAGATCACACAGTATTTATAGAACTTAGTATGACAGTTAGCAGTTTGTGAACTAACTCTCAACTAACTCTAAAACTGTTTTTGTAACTTCTTCTTGTAACCGACTTTGTAACTTCCTTCAACTTCCAAGTCAGCATATCTTCAATATATCTTCAGTTACTCTTTAAATAAGCTTTCCAAACTTATTCTTCAAATTCACCAAATCAGCACAGTAACTTACTTTTCTGATTTTTACTCTTCGGATTTTTTACTCTGCTGAGTCAGTTAGCACAGTAACTTAAAACTGTTCAAAACTTCTCCAGATTTCTTCTAAGCTCTTCTTCAATTCTTCTTTGAAGTCTTCTTATTCTGAAGTAGTCCTCTGAGTCTTCATTAGTCTTCTGATCTTCATCTAATCTAGTTCTAATCTACTGTTCTGAACTTTTACAATGCTGAATATAATAGAATACAACTTTACAATTATAAAACCTATCTATACATCAACTGAACTATATACAGAAGAGTATATCAAAGTCCTATTCTATAAGTTGTCTATACAATACAAAACATCAGCTTAGTTCCTAACAGTTCATATATCAGATCAGTAAACAATAAGATCAGTAACTCATGTAAGTTCAATAACTTTCATATAAGATCAGTAAACACTAAGATCAATAATCATTTAAGATCAGTAACTTACATATAAGATCAGTAAGTATATAAGATCAGTAACTCAGATTCAAATATCTCATATAACATCACTAAAATTATTCTCAGTTTCCATACTCAGATCAGTAATCTTATTCCATATAACTCAGTTAAGATCAGTAATCTTATTCTTAATATTACTAGATAAGATCAGTAAACTTATTTCAGATATCATTAAGATCAGTAATCTCAATTTAAGTTTATCATCAGATTAGTAAGCTTATATTCAGATGACTTAGAACCACATATATCACTAACTTTAAGTTGCTTTTGGCCATCAAAACATACTTTCATCAATTAGAACATTGTTTATAGGATTCATATCCCAACATATACAATCAATAAAACATATATATATTATGTAGTATACCTGACTTGTAATGAGACCATTATTTAAAATGTCAATCAACATCTGTACTGACACATTAGCCAGTGGTATATCAGCGTGCCAAACAATGCAACTTCACCATTCACAAAATTCACAACTCAATATATATATATATATATATATATATACACTAAATCATATTAGAAAAGAATTACGTACTATAAACTATTTACTTACTGTGGACCATTGGTCTTTAGCTCTTCGAATTTCTGGTCTCTAACATACTTAGAACACCTCCTCACAGTTGACAATTTATTGTTGAACGGATACTTGACCACTCCTTTAGGTTTGTTATCCAACTCTACATTCTTTGATGCATCATCATCGTCATCGTTGATTTCATGGAACACTACAAGCTCTTTTGTCATTGGTTGAGGAGATATCATCATTGGTTTATGATCATCTGTTATCGTTCGACCCTTAATTCTCTCAACTAATGAACTTGGCGATATATACGTGGTCTTCTTCTTCACTGGCCGTTTAGGTGTCTTTAACACTTCCTCATTTAATTCTTCCACAGGCATATTTTCCTTATCAACAGATTGTTCAATGATCGTTTGCTCTGCGTTACTGTCAAAATCCCCTTGAAAAACATCCTCATCAATCAATGTTTTTGAACAAAATTCAGATGTAATTTCTAGGTTCCTACTCAATCTTTGATTCTCAGCTTTCAGGCTTATGATGACATCGTCCTTAATTTGTGATTGTTTTTCGAACCTTGCAGCCACATCTTCAAATTCCTTCTTCATCTTATTCAACTCAGAAGCAGATTCCTCAATCCTTTTAGCATACTGATCATTTTCTGTCTTCAGCTTTTGAATTTCTACATCCTTTTCCATCAGTTCTTTATCACAGCGTACTCTCACATCTAGTATCTTTTTCTGCAGAATTCCTATTTCAACCACATAATTATCAACTCTTGTAGGCTGATTAACATCACCTACAGGTGCATCGATCTTATCTTCTGAATTAACTGTCTTGTCTAAAGCAATATTGTCTTCTTCCGTATCCTTTAGATTACAATCTACATCGGCTGCTTTCAGATCACCAACATTCACAGTTTCACCATTGATTTCCTTACAAACCTTCATAACTGGATCCTCAATATCAAGCCCAATATCGAATGATGGGCACTCAACCGTAAAGCTCTTCTTTGCTCCTGAACTGGATCCAACTTCGAACACTTTTGATGATGAATTCTGGAAAATATCACTCTGCCCCACCGCCACATTCATCTCTGTCTGCAATTCATTTGTTGACTTTGCCATACCAGATGACAACTTTCCATCAGTAGCAGGCGTTCTAGTTCCTCCTAACCCTGAGATGGTTTCTTCACATCTAAAACGACGAACTTCTGAGTGCTGTTCCTTTTCATCATTCGTAGGTTTAGGCTCCTCCGTGAAAACCTTATATTCCATAAAAGAACAATAAAAAATCAAGTATATGATCATAGTATAATAACAATTTAAGTATATGATGAAATCTTTACCCTTGTTCTGCGAGTCAGTTTATCATTTACGATTGCACCATGCACTTTAGTGGTATCCCATTTGAGGAACCGAGGAAAAGCAGATGGATTGTGTGGTTTAACAATCCTTGTATGCTCGCATAACCAGAACTAAAAAAAACATAACCAGTTAATTTAAACAATGTATAAATACATTAAACTAACATAAACCAAACAATAGTTTTAAGAATTAATAATTGAAATAATTTTACCGGCAACAACATAGCACAACCACCGGACTTTAGATGTTTGCTTCTTTTTAGTTGACTTTTCAATTGATCAACTATGAATGTACTCCAGTCGTATCTGCAAATCTCTGAGATGTTTTCCAGGTAATGTGTCAAATGCCATGGTACAGCTGAGCTCCTAACTGGACAGAGAAGAGCAACCAGCAGATAACAACAAAGTAATCTAGCCACATCGCGATTGGCTTCATTGTACTGTTGTATCAAAACCTCCTTTAACTTTAAAAGGACAGGCTGTTTATACAGAGAGTTATATTGTCTTGGTCTTGCTAGCATATCATTTCCGAAACATCGCATTACCCATGGAGGATGCTGATAATCATCTACTCGGTGCCTGATCTCATCAGTTCCACAGCTAATTCCGAAAATAAGTTCTGCATCATGCCTTGACAATGCTACCCTGGTTCCTCCAATTACAAAACTCTCCGTTTCAAAGTCAAACCTTCTAACAATTTCCACGATGTCACTCTCGAATTTGAAACATCTCTTCTTTAGTGAGGGACTAACATTGAGGCAAACAGAGTTAAACAAAAGCCAGAATGGAGTTTTCTTCAGATGTAATATATGCTGGTTTGTGAATGGAATTCCCTTCAAGTCATTGATAGTTGTCCTCAGATTTGACCTATAATAGGTCTCACTAAAGTCTACTTCCACACCAGCTGAAAATTTTTGAATGATTTTTATATAAAATATTACTTCATATATCTAGTCTACTAGCAAGCCAAATGTTTACAAAATATTACCAAAACAGTTTTCAGGCTTTATTTCTGGTACTTCTTTCTCCTTCCTAGCATGCTTTCGAACCCTTTCGTCCCTTGATGTATCACTTTCTGCAATTTAAAAAACAATTACTATAAGCAAGCCCATAATCATATGGGTTATTTAAGAAACTATAAAATTACCTTCCGAATCAAACGTGGTGTATTTACTTCCGTCATCACTTTCAAAATCTATTTATTCAGGAAATAATATTGTTATTATTAAAATTCATCAACTACTAAATACTAAAATAATCACAATCTCTGACAAAGGCAAATGACAATTGCATAACCTGAATCCGATACTACACGGGACACCTTTGATGGCCTTTTATCTGCAGAATATCTATATTATGTAAGTTATGATTTCACTACACAGTACAAATTTAACTACAACGTAAGCAATGCATTAGTACATAAACCTTTACGTTTTTCAGATCTCTTTTCCTCCCTCCTACGCTTTTTAGAAGATCCTGTTAATAAACAATAATAGTAATATGTTAGGAATCACTGTTTCCAAATACCTCATTCGTATTGTTCTTAATTGACTTAAATGTATAATTTGTTAAATTACCTCTTGTTTCTACACGCCGGACGGTCTCTTCAGTAGCCTTCTTTTGTTTCCCACTTTCCCTGCTTGATCCCTCACCCAATCGATAACCCGATTTTTTTGTTTTAGCAATCTGTAACATATATATCTAAATTCAATGTAACAATACATATAATTCTTCTATGCTCCTCATCATACATATGCGAAAAAATTGCAACCAGTCTTTTAGAAAAGTATGCATCCCAGACCCATTCTATTCTTTTTTCATAAAAACCGAAGCTGATTGACACTATCATCAAAACAATATAGTAAAACATAGATTATTAGGGTTTACATCCGTCGTAAGTAAATGTTATATACTTATTTGATCAAAGATTAAAAAAAAAAAACTACGAAACAACACATGCAGTTTACCTAGAGAAGCCCTCTGTTCCTGTATGCGTAAAACTACGAAAAAAATACCAAACTCGCCGCCGGAAAATGGTGTTAAAACTCAAACAATCGGCGCCGGAAAGTTGCAGATGCGTAAAACCCCAAAGCTCAAACAACTAAAACGATTTAATGTGCTTACCTACTATTTAGGAAAGTTTTGAAATTTGGAAATCCTAAAATTACGCGAAAATCAATATCAATGTTTAAATGTATAATTATGGAAATTATTTGTTTTGTTTATTTGAATTCATAATTTCGAATTTTTAAAATGAATGAAAGGGTACAATTGTCTTGTATTTTCCAATTTGACTCTATTAGACAAGAAACAATATTAGAGGCTTTATTAGACTAATCTTATAGTGAAATGACCCTATTAATAACTAACCCTTTTATTAAAAAGTGTAAGTCACTATAATTGAAAAGTACAACGCAACTTTTAATGAAAAGTATAAGTCAATATAACTAGAAAATGCAAGTTAGTATAACTAGAAAATGCAAGTTAGTATAACTAGAAAGTGCAACACAATCTTTATATATAAAAGGAGGACGCGGACTCTCCTGTGTGCGCCAAGTGTCCATTTTTCCTATCTTCTCCTTTTGCCACGTGGAAATTAGAGAGTTTTAATTTTTACCAATTTTTTCTTCCAAAACGGAAAGTCCATTGATTGAGAGTTAATTAACTTGTAACGTCAAATTTGATCATTTCCTCTCCCCTTCTCCTTCCTTGAATAATACACATTGAGCAATGGATCACACAGTTGCCTCAAACATCGCTCAGCCACTGCTGCCGCCTGGTGTCTCGATCCCGCCCCACCGGCGTTGTCATCTTCCGTGCGCGCGTTCCGCTTTTGGCTTGCCTGAATTTTGGTTAGTTTTTATTTTATTTTTAATTATCATAATTTACAACTCAATTCAATTAAACCCTAATTTGAAAAGAAGAACACAAGTAGTGCAATACTTCTGCCTTTTTCTATTTGTGCCGAGATACCCTTATGTATGCAAAGTACGACCCGTTTGGCTGAGCTCCATACAACAGTGTGTGCCTAAATTTGTTATATATAAAGTCATACAGTATTCCATATCTACATATGTTACAAGAAGCACAAACCTAATTTAGTATATGAGAAGTGTTCCCTAAAATATAGATCAGCCTGGGACATGTTGTTAGATGCGTGTGCACTTGAAAGTTCAGGGAGAAGGAAGAGGGGATTTGCATAGTTTGACATGTTTCTTTCTAACAGAGAATAGAGCATAATTACAATACTCTGAAATTATAAAATGTAGATACAAAGTCTGATCTCCTTTTATATATAAAGATTCTTATTATAACATTGTTAATTAAGAATTTGAGTTAAATTTAATTTAACATGTCATAATAGAAAAAATAAAGGGCCCTTAGTTGATCTCAAATAATAAAGAGACTTATGCAAGTCGTAGAGTCGAATTTTTGTTAGTTTTTTTTTCTCTCTTCATGTCTCAACTCTGATAATTCTGGTGCATGTCTTAACAGAAGAAGCAATTCGGAGTTCCAACACTTTCCAGAAAGATGGCATTGGGACTTTAAGGTTTGTCATATCATTCTCTTAAATTTCATTTTCTATGCCCCTGCTATCCAACTTATCATGGTCCAATCTGTTCCTACTTCCTAGAAAAAAAAATCCCTTGGGGAGAATCAGAATCCCAATATATAAGTTGGTCTAGAGACCTGATGTCGGATTTGTTAACTACATTCTGTTCGAAATCCTCTGGTGCCACGATGTTTTAGATATTTATTCAGCTAGACATATTTTCAAGCTGATTGTTGTCTAATATTTTCAGATTTTTTATTTTATTTTATGGGTGTTGTATAAGATTTTTCATTCTACATATTAGGTGTTTCACTTATACTGGCACATATTAATCTTCTCCTCTGCATCAAGGCAAGAGTGTCTGAAGAAAATGGAGCAAAAGAAATTAGAAGACCACTTCTCGGATTGATAAGGTTTCCAAAAGCGACATTATTGTCTCTTCTTCGGTTTTATCTACTAATTTTGCTAAATTTGTAGAGCAGGTAGATTTCATTGACTAAGGGCGTGTTTGGCTCAGCTTATAAGCTACTTAAAACAGCTTATAAGTTGTTTAAGAGCTTATAAGGTGTGTAAATGTGTTTGGCAATTTTTTTTTTTAAACATCTTATAAGTTGTATAAATAAGCTACTTGAAGCTTATAAGCTCCAAAATAAAAAGTAGGACAACCCCAACTTATTTTTTAGAAACTTATAAGATATATGTAAATTACAAAAATATCCCTAATACTTTTAATTATTTACATGAATATTAATACAAAAAATAACAATTTCATTAATCATAATTTTTTTATTTTCTCTCTCCTCACGATCTCTCTCCCCCTTTTCTCCCTTCTCTGTCGCGGTTCTCTCTCAAAACCCTAATCCCCAATCCGCACGGTCTCTCTCCACCCTAATCGAACGAGAGAATTGCAGGAGAAGGTTTTGATAAAGACAAATAGCACGCTCTCGGTTCCTCTTCTCTTTTGATAAAGACAAATGATTGTGGCGTGTTGAAGAAAATCTGATTCTCCCAGCGAATCCGATTCTCCCTGCGAATCCGCATGCTCAGGCGGCAGCGAATCCCCACGCACAGGTAATAGGCAATCGCACACACATGCAACAATTGAATCCTCACACCCCCACAACCGCGCCCGCACAGACTATTTCAGGTTTCCAGCTTTATTTTTTGCAATTAAATGGATAGTTTTAGGAAAAAAATTAAACAATTTTTAGAAAATTTTGCAGATTAGTTCATAACTCAAAGATTAGTTTTAGGAAATTTTGCAGAGACAACAATTAAAGCAAAGTTGTTGTTTAGGAAATTTTAACAAAGTTATCGTGACGTCTATTCATTTCTGAACCATTTTTTTGTATTGACTGTCTTATCTTTTAGGTGTTGGAATTCTATGGTTTCAGTTCTTGTACTGAATTCATGTGTGTTTTTTACTCTTGAAGTTTTCATTGTAGCAAAGCCCTTTAATTTTTGTGCATATAGGTAATATTTTATTTCTAGCAAAACGAAAATCTGTCTGTTGATAATTTCACATTGATTATTAGGAGATGTGCATAACTGAAATTGAGATTTATGCGTAAGGCATTTTTTTAAACTTTTAACGTTGATATGTTTGCTTATATGTAGAATTGCAATTCACCAAATCATATTAAATTGTATTCTATGCTGTTATTAATTGATATTTGTGATGTACTATGATGGAAGTTTGAGTTTTCTTTGAACCTAAAAATGTTCTCCACAGAACAAAGAGAACATCAAATGATAAGATTAGTTTTAGACAGGACGAAAACAATTCATGGGGTTCTAAATTAGTCTATTGTAATTCGAACAAGTTGTCAAAATTTTGGCACATTAACTAAACATGTTTAGGTCGTGCATTTGGATTCAAAACTGTGAAAGCAGTACCTACAGAATTTTTGCTAATTTAGTTGTTCAACTCATTGCATGGCATTGGCAGTAATACAGTCATGAATGCATGGACTTGGTATATAGATAAATTCTAATGTAAACATAAGTAGGCTATTTTTCATCCTTTACTTTTCATTTTTGGATTTTCTGAAATATGATATTGATGTTAGTTGTCTTCCACTGTTTCTCTGTTTTTTTTAATGGGTCTTCTTTGCATACCAAAATGGGTTGGCTTTTGATTAGTCAAATTCTGAGTTTAAGAAAGACAACTTTTATGTCTTGGAAGGTAGCTATTCTATTAATGGAGAATCCACATAAACTTTTATGTCTTAGAATGGTTTGTTGTTAACGGGATCGTTACTACTATGCTTCTTTTGTTGTTTCACTATTGAAGCTCTTCTTTAATCTTTTTCTGCAGATCTGTTTAATCTTTTGTTGCCCAATGCCCGACCCGCCTGGGCTCAAATTGAAGAAAGAAGGGCTGCAGGCGAAGCATCCGGTTGTTTTCGTGCCTAGTATTGTGACTGGAGGGCTTGAGCTGTGGGAGGGACATAGTTGTGCTGATAATTTGTTTAGGAAAAGACTGTGGGGAGGCACATTTGGTGAAGTTTACAAGAGGTGAACAAATCTGTGTTTTCTGGTGCTTTAATTTTATTGCACAATATTATTTGATCGTATGGAGTTATTTGAAGTGCCAGATTACTTGGGATGATATGGATTTGATCTTTATTTATGAGGTTTGTGGTATCCTTTAAAGGTTAATGTGCTTGAAATTTAATGCTGCTTTTAATTGGCAATATATTTTACACCATCTGGATTAAAGCCTCAACACATTGGTCTTACCACGGTTCAGAGTAAATTATACTTGTTGATCAAATTCCAAGTTGGAAGCTCAGCTTATATGTTTTTGACTTTTAAATAGAAGTATATGTCTTTGTGGGGATGCTTGTTTAGTAGAATAAACTGATATGTTTCTTGGTGGTCTTAGTGTTCATATATTAGCATGAATAATCTGTTTTTGTTAGTAGCTTTCAAATATTTTCCTGGAATTTGATTGAATTACACTTGCACTTTATCGTGGTTTAGAGTTTACTCGAGTGGTAGATTGAACAAGAAAAATGTCAACCTGTCTGGATGCTTGATATTTGTGCAATAAATGATTGCTTGATTAATGTGGAATATTATTGATCAATAACAACACCACACTGAGTGAATAAAATTCATAGATTGATTGTGGAAGAATCATATATATGAGTCTGAAACTTTAGGGGTTGTGGATAATAGATCAAAATTTGAAACTTTGACTATATGAGTGTCAATTTTGATATTTTGGCAGGATTTATTAAGTGGCACATTTGCTATTTAAGTGTTGAGTGTTATTATAACTCATCACTATTTGAGTGGATTTGTGTTGCTCTTTTGTTGGTTGGTAATTCTTGTGGTTCATCAAAATTCAAAAGGAAAAGTTCAATTACTATCACTCTTCATGTAGAAATTGTGTTGAACGCACTTTTGGGGTTTGGAAAGCTAGATGGAATATTTTGGCTGATATGCCTTATTTCCATATTGACACGCAAAGAGAAATTGTGTTAGCAACTATGGCGATCAACAATTACATAAGGAAAAAAAATATTCTAGACAAGGCCTTTGAGATAGCAGAGAACGAAAATTATGAGCCAAATGTCGAGCATGTTGGAACATCTGTGGGAGCTTCTAATGTAGAAGACGTAATTGGTCATCAGAACACCTACTGGATGGCAGTGCGAGATTCAATTGCTGTGGAAATTGCTAAGCAAAGTTGATAATCTTGAATTCGATTAATAGGTGATGGTAATTATTATTTAGTATTTGAAGAATTTTGTTTAACAAAGTTTATGTGTTTGCGCGTTGTAAAGATTTTTTTTGTTGAATTTAATATATTTTTAGCACTATTTTAATCAAAGTAAATAGTTTTTTTTTTTATTATTATTATTTTGGTTTAGATAAAATAAAAAAATAAAATTTGAATTTATTGAATTTATATTTTAAGATTTTGTTAAGTAGTAACAAAAAAAATCCAAATTTAAAAAATTAAAAGATTAGATTTTAAATTGTTTAGTAGTATTTATTAAAAAAAATAAGAATGATAATAAATTCAAAAAAAGTTGTGTTAACAAATTTTGTTTAAAAATAAAAGACTATTTGCATTTTTCGAGAAAAGAAAAAATGAAAAGACTGTTAACAAATTTTGTTTAAAAAAAAAGACTATTTGCATTTTTCGAGAAAAGAAAAAATGAAAAGACTATCTAAAATTATTGCGTTAACAACAGATTTTGTTTAAAAAAAATTGCATTAACAAAAACATGGAGTAAACATGTCCTTTTTGGTAATTACAATACTAAAAATAGCTTATAATGCCAAATACATCATCATCTTATAAGATTGTATAAGAACTTATAAGTTCCATTAGCCAAACACTTTTATAACTTATAAGCTACTTAAAAATTACATCTTATAAGTTGTTTTAAGAGCTTATAAGATGTTATAGCTTATAAGCAATTTAAAATAAGTTGAGCCAAACACCCTCTAAGCCAACTCCAGAAATTGTTTGTTCCTGCAAATTACATTTTTCAATCTTATTAATGTTAATCCAAGTCTATTGAAAAACATAAACAGTGAAGTTAGATGCAACAACACTGTGGCCATTGACATTGATGTAGTCACTACTGCTGAGTATCATCTACTCCTTGTTAAAAAAGGAGTACCGTGGTTTGGTGTACCAGTTAGTTACTTAGTTGCATCATCTCATGACAACTCTTCTACTCAAATTTTCAGATTTTGTCTCTTAGGAATTAAAGGTATGAATATTCTTTTGTACCCTGTTAAAATTTGACAGTGAAATTTTAATTGATATACTGTGGATGAAAAATTAATATAGTAATGTTTGATTTTATATTTGACAATCCGACATGCATTCACACACACACACACACATTTTTTGGAATGTTCCCTTTGCTTTCTTTGCCTATATGCTGTGTTTATAGTGTCATTGGTTATTTGATATCTATCTTCTTCTGTTCTTTGTAATTTCAGATCTGATCCTCACTCCTTTGTTGGACCAATGACACCTCTCAGGCAAGACGAGCATCCTGAAATCTGAGTAGTTATTTCTCATCAGCTCAGAGTTATTATCTATCCAAAGAAAGATGATAATTTTATGGCTTAAACGGTTAGCTTATCGTGAGGGTGTTTTTCTAATACATAATTCTATGAAATGATAATATGGTGAAGAAAACCCCTTCATCAAACATAACCTGGTGCCTCTTATATTTGTTAATTTTTGTTTGTGAAGTTTGAGAAACAATAATTTTTTTTTGGATGTAATCTAAACTTGATTATATATATAAAGTTGGTTGATGTTTAGATATGTAATAACCGTTTCTTTTCGATGGCCATGTAATAATTATGGTACTTAAACAAGAACTTCAAGTCTTATTTAACGCGGTCTTAATTCTAATCTTTTTTAGGAATCAAAACTGTTTGGTAATTAATATTTTTGAGACCAAAGACCACATTGCTCCATGCTTGTGTGAAGTGTGGAGAATTGGACTATGCCGACAAGCTGTTCGAGGAAATGCCCAGCATAAATTCTGAATATGCACAAGTTTAGGCAAAAAAATTCTGTGGAGATAAAGGATGATTCAACGGGAAGATGTTTCCCAAAAGCCAAGGTATGCCCATTAATTTGCGTAATGGAATCACTTCAAATTATGAGGCAAAATCTGAAAATCTACATCAATATGGAGAAATAGATTGGTACTTTGTTACATTTTAAAAGGATGGCAGTGAATACAATACAGGCCATTCTCAGCAAATGACATCATAATAATGTATTGAATAGTTGTAAAGATGTCATGGAGTTAAATGGTTGTTACTATCCAAGTTAAATTTTAGATGTTTGACTGAACCTTCTCTTTGCATCTCTATTTTCCAATCATTTTCTTGGTTTATTTCATTTATCACGATAAAATGGTTTTTCTTAAAGCTAGGGAATATTTCAATTGATATTATTATATTGGAATATCATAAAGTATCAGCTTCTTAATAGAAACATCAGTTTGATGATATTAATAAGATTTAACCTAATACTCTCATTAATTTGTGGCTTACAAGTTTGACACCAACGACGAGTATGCTCGGGAATGTCTTTCTACACCTGTTGAATTATAAACTGAATGAATTAACCATCTATGTGATAAACCATAAACTCCGCTCCAAGTTGCCGAGATGCTTGCAGGACGTGGTCAATTATTCAATTATTAACATATTGTTTAAAAAAGTATTTCTCATATCAACTACTAATTCGTATTACAATAACAGACCCGTGCATTGCACGGGCAAAAAACTAGTATTATTAAAAAGTGCATGTCAATATACTTGAAAAGTGCAACACAATATTTTAATGAAAAGTGTAAGTTATTATAACTTAAAAGTGTAACAAAATACGAGTAAAAAGTGTAACATAACATTACTAAAATATGTAAGTCACTATAACTGAACATATTGTTGAAAATTGTAAGTCACTACAACTGAAAAGTGCAACAAAATATGACTAAAAGGTGTACCATAACATTACTAAAAAGTGTAAGTCAATATAACTAAAATATATTGTTGAAAATAGAAAGTCACTACAACTGAAAAGTCATGTTACACTTTTCCTTATTTTCAACATGCACTTTTATAATTAAAAAAAATATATGTGAAAATTGTTAGATGTAAGAGTTGAACACTAGACCTCAACATAAAAAAAAATTATTCTCAACCGTATAAGCTACATAAATTATCATACACATTTTTCGCGTATTTTATTTTTATTATCAATCCTACCAATTTTTTAAAATTTATTCGGAGGTGTATTTCTTTATGTTGGGACTTGAAAAAATATGAATTATGATTCCAAATTACAACTGGTCCCAAGTTGGGACCATGAATTTTTATTTCTAAAGAGAGTTTATTCCTTAATAGAGTATTCTTTTTGAGAGGTTTTACTGTACTGCCTAATTATTTAGATCCACATATATGGATTTAGTTTTTGTTGACCATGTTTCTTTTGCCCAAGCTTTGATTTGATTCATGAATGATCTTTTAGTGATATTTAGACAAGGATTAGAATATTGATGCAGGATGTTATCAAGCGTAATGCTGTTTGTGTTTTTAGAACCTCATAGACTTAGGATTGTGAAATAGACTTAGGATTGTGAAATATTCTATTTGAATATGATCCTCTGGTTTCCATAGAATGAAGTATATGCTGCACAATGAGCTTTTCTCATTCTACTTGACAATTAATTTTTTTTGGGTTCAAAAGCTAGAAGGTTTTGTAGGATCGATCTATCCAATAATTTATTTTCCGATTAATTTCTTTGCAATAATAATTTGGCTTTTATTTACCAGTCCACCTTGATTTGTTTTGTTAAATTTATCTTATACATTTATTGTCTACTTATTTTACTGAAATAATAAGAGTATATTATTGATACAAAACAATCGGATGCATATAAAGACATAGTCTTAATACAAGTTTAATTAATCGTCTCAAGAGAACGAGTATATATGTGTGTGTTGTGTATATATATCTATCTATATTTGTATTTGTGTATTGTGTATGAACATATATATGTACAATAAGTAACAATATATACATCATAATTATATATATATATATATATATATTGGTAGTGAATAGTAATGTGTCACGCCCCAATTTTTATAAATGTAAATTTGGTAAAAAGACAGGTTAAATCGAAGTAAAGGGGCATGCACTAAAATTTTAAGGGTAATTTGTTATTAAAGTCATTTCACAATTAATTTTTTCTAATAGGGACTAGCTTTTTGAATTTTATCCAATAGATTCAAATTGGGACCTAAGAAGACAAATATGCCCTTTTCAATTTAAATAATTTTGAATTATTATCGATTATTCATAATTGACATCAAATCAGCTTTTAAATGCATTTTCTCGAAGATTGTGTATGTTTATCACCTTCCATAAATCAAATATTTCCTAAAAAAAAGGTCAAAGCAATTAGCTGAATTTATTTTGCTGAAAGTTTTCTTTCCACAATTTCTGCATTTCATTCCACCGATTCTGAAGACAGGCTCTGCATTTTCCGGCAACGAAGAAGACGATCGACTGCTTCCTTTAATCTTAATTATTCCTGTCGAGAGTGCAGATTAAATTGCATATAACGTTATGCATAATTCAAAATATGATTATTATATTGCATATCACGTTATGCATAATGGTGTGCATGCAATTAGTATACAATTTAACAAATAGAACTATTCAACCAAAATTAAAACTACAGAACAAATTCTACATTTATAAACCAACCCATTTATTTAATAGTTTAATAAACATATAAGTTTACATCTTATGCTTTATCTGATGGTTTAAGAAATCAAAAGAATTATTATGCACACTCAAAGTGGATCGACGAATTAATAAAGCGTACTAATTTAGTAATCAAATTTTTAGAAACACATAGATTTGAGCACTTTGAAAACAATCTACAATACTTTGGGATAGCCCTAAAATTTATTTGAGACTAGCATCAATTATAATTTATAAACCATGGCATGATAGTTTCATATATCAATATATAAAACAAACGATCAAATAACACGGTAAATTTTGTCAAGTGTTTAGGGCAAGATCTCCTATTTATATGTTAATAAAATTTGGGTTTAAAATTACACTTTGACTTGGGCTTGGACTTAAATGAGATAAAAATAAATAAATCATAATTTAAATTCTCAAATCTTTTATATCACTAGAATATGAATTTAAAATAAAATTATAAAATCAATTAAATATATATATATATATATATATATATATAATTTGAGGGTATTACATACTTCCCAACTCAAAAAAATTTCGTCCTCGAAATTCAGAGATAAGTATGTTTACATATGCTGAGTTTGAAAATAGTCGTAAAATTTAATATACGTTTAGCATGGTCTTAACATGTGACATAAGACATTTAAAATACATTATAGTCAATGTGACATAATAGAATCAAAATTTTGCATGCAAATTAGAATGAAAAACATAGTAGAATGTACCTTTAAGGAGCTGGAGTAGTGAGGGGTGATGGACAACCAAAAATTTATTTATTAATCAATGCAATTTAAATAACTTAACTTAAAGTAGATTTATTTTTAAAGCAAGTATACAAGAACATAGACCCGCTCTGATACCACTCTGTCACGCCCCAATTTTTATAAATGTAAATTTGATAAAAAGACAGGCTAAATTGAAGTAAAGGGGCATGAACTAAAATTTTAACTAAAGAAATGAGATTTTCGAACATATTTATTAATAAAATTACTTGAATAACAGCAGAAGACTCGATGAAATAAACAACAGTTTAAAAGGAATTTAATTTAAAACATCAATCATGTCTAAACTAGAATATCTCCTAAAAGTCACAATAGTGAAACACTTGGAAATTTATAAAGTTCTTATAATAAACTGTGACAAATTAATTGACATCCACCACCTCTCCTCACCACCAACTCTTCAACCTGAAAATGTTAAATGTTGGGATGAGTATGCAAGCACACTCGATGGGGCATAATTATTCTAAATTAAATATTAAAAATAAACAAACAAGATGTCTATGTTAATTGAATAACAATCACATATTCTAGCTCATTGCAACATAAATAGAGCTGTTATTCGAGCCGAGTCGAGCCGAGTATTTGAGGTTCGAGCTCGACTCGAGCTCTTATCGAGTCGAGCCGAGCTCGGCTCGATAACATTACCGAGTTAAAAATTGAGCTCGGCTCGACTCGTTAACGAGTTTAACGAGCTTACGAGCCTATCGAGTCGAGCCGAGCCTAACGAGCCTAATGGAATTTTTTATAAAAATTTAGTTATCGAGCCTAACAAGTCGAGCTCGAGCCGGCTCGTTAGTAAATCGAGTATTTAACGAGCTCGAGCTCGGCTCATTAAGCTAAACGAGTCGAGCCTTATCGAGCCTTAACGAGTCGAGTAGAGCCGAGTCTCGTTAAGGCTCGATTCGAATAACAGCACTAAACATAAACCTTGTCATAGATACTTTGCCACACCTTGTCTTTAATACTTGTCATTTAGTATTGTGGACCTTCCCAAAGTTCGTTCTAAGAAATGAGGTATTCCCACACGTGGAGTTTGTGGACCTTCCCTGTAGCCGAGTCTAACGACTAAGGTATTTCCACACATAGAATTTAACTTCGTATTGGAGCACGGCGGGAAGAACCCGAAGACTCGTCGGCCCCGGACCTTATTTGGCCCCTGACTATTAGAAACTTTGCCATTTGAATAACATAGGAACAACTCACATAGCAGACAACTCGAAATTTATTGAAAGCATTTAATAAAGAATAAACATGCAATAAATCACTACCAAACCACTGTAGGAATTAAAGCAATTAAACCCCACCTTAAATATGGATGCGAGAAGTGATAAATAGAAATTTCATATGAATTAATCCTCCGAGACGTGCGTCATGGCCTTGCATTAATAATGGTGTGCATGCAATTAGTATACAATTTAACAAATAGAACTATTCAACCAAAATTAAAACTACGTAAACGAAGTAAAGGGCGTTGAATGAATAAATCAAGTGGAGAATTAATACATAGCGTGAAAGAAATTATCTCTCTACAAAAATCTCTCCCCCCCTCTTTTTCAACCCAAATCCTCTTCTCTCCCCTCCCTACTGTAGATCTTATCTCGTATAAAAGCTATTGAGATCGAGCCCTTGCTACTGTTGCCGCCCAAAACAACCACCGCCGTCCAACACCGTCACCGCCGCTAGCACCGTCGACTTTTCTCCCTTTCCATCATTCAAAACTTGTAGAGAGATAAAGAAAGAGGTAGATCGGTTGAATCCGTCTAAAATACAGTAGAACTGCTACCGTCGGATCACCGCCGTCGAGTCGCCGGATCACCGCGGCGCCGCCGTAGCTCCGTCTTGACCACTCTCGTTTCAGATTTTTCAGTGGGTGAAGGTCTTATTCAGGGATTTAGTTGGGATCAATGGGTGAATCTCCCTATCGGAGTCACGCTGATCGATCGGGTGAGTCATCCGTTTGATCCCATTTTATTTTCGTTTTAAGCTTTCTGCATGTTAGTTTATTTGGTTTCCTAGTTTAGATCTGGCGTTATTTTAGTTTCGCTTTTCCTGCCTAGTTTTTCTTTTCCCCTGTTCTGGTTTCCTCCCCTACTATGCTTGGGTTTTTTATTCCCGTTTACGGGTTTTTCCCATGGTGGCACTTTGTTGTGTCTGTTGGAGCTGGTAGCTCTTGGGTCCGTTCTTATGTGATTTTGGAGGTTTGTAGCGCGAGTCGTTGTGTGTGACAGTCTGTTCCTTCTCTGAAGACGATTTGCTATCTTCTTAGATTGCGGAGCTTCAAGGTATGCTAGTTTGATCTATGATCCTTCAATTCTCCCACGATTGAGTTTGGAAAATGTGGTCTTCTGATAGAACTTTACTATATGGATAGGTGAGAGTGAGTGATATGTAACTTATTTTCTATCTGTAATTCTACCGTCCAAAAAAAAAAAAAACCAAAATTAAAACTACAGAACAAATTCTACATTTATAAACTAACCCATTTATTTAATAGTTTAATAAACATATAAGTTTACATCTTATGCTTTATCTAATGGTTTAAGAAATCAAAAGAATTATTATGCACACTCAAAGTGGATCGACGAATTAATAAAGCATACTAATTTAGTAATCAAATTTTTAGAAATACATAGATTTGAGCACTTTGAAAACAATCTACAATACTTTGGGATAGCCCTAAAATTTATTTGAGACTTGCATCAATTATAATTTATAAACCATGGCCTGATAGTTTCATATATAAATATATAAAACTCAAACAATCAAATAACACGGTATAAGCGCATAACAAACTATTGAATTTAATATTGAGATTGTAAATTTTGTCAAGTGTTTAGGGCAAGATCTCCTATTTATATGTTAATAAAATTTGGGCTTAAAATTACACTTTGACTTGGGCTTGGACTTATGTTGGTCCTAAAGTTGAGTTAAGATTGACTAAGCTAGGAAAAGTCTAGAGGGGAGGGGTGAATAGGCTTTTCAAAATCTTTCGAAATATCAGAGTTTTAATGCGGAAATGTGTTCTGAACAGTACTGTTCTTACTGGGTCAGATCAGTACTTCCAGTTTCAGTTTTATACTCAGCTTAGATTTAGATCTTGAATATGTATGTTAAACAAATATTAAACAGTAAGTAAATTAACACACAAGATTTATAGTGGTTCGACAAATGTCTACAGCCACTCTCACAACTCCAGTCGTGATATTTTATTAACTCTTCCTTCTTGAGTTTCTTGTGGCTTAAAGTCCCAAGATTAAGACCTTGATCTTATCGATTATACCTCCAGGTATATCTTCGATGTACTAGTAATTTCAAAAGTAACTAGCACACTTGTTTACAACAAATCACAAACTAAAAATAGTAAAGTAAACTTCTCTAGAATGTAGCCTTTGATTCTTCAATTCAGTACGTGACTTCTTCTTATTTTGATCTCCTTCAACTCTGTGAGTTCTTGAATACTTGAATGCTTTGATTGCTTCGAATACTTTGAGTAGCAGTAGTATCAGTAGTCTTTTCAAGTAGAAGATCATACGGTATTTATAGAACTTAGTATGACAATTAACAGTTTGTGAAACTAACTCATAACCGTTTCTTGTAACTTCTTTTTGTAACCAACCTAACTTATCTTCCAAGACAGCATATCATCAAATATATCTTCAGTTACGCTTCAAATAAGTTTTCCAAACTTATTCTTCAATTCTACTAACTCAGCACAGTAAATACTCTTCTTAGTCTTACTGTTCTTAGTCAGTCAGCACAGTACTTCTCAATAACTGTTCTGTGCTCCTTCAAAATATTTCTCTTGTATCTCTGAGCTTCATCTTACTCCTTTTGATAGTCTTCTTACTCTGGAGTAGTCTTCTGATCTTCTTTAGTCTTCTTTAATCTTCTGATCTGATTCCAATCTACTGTTCTCAACTTTTACAATACTGAATACAACATAATACAAACTTACATATATAAAACTTATCTATACATCAACTGAACTATATACAGCAGAGTACATTTAAGTCATATACTATAAGCTGTCTATACAATACATTTATCAGCTTTGTTCCTAACAGTTCATATATCAGATCAGTAACACACTAAGATCAGTAAACTAAGTTTTCATAACTCATTAAGATCAGTAAACTTATTTCAGATGACTTAGTTAGAATGACTTAGAACCACATATTTCATTAACTTCAAGTTGCTTTTGGCCATCAAAATATATAATCATCAACTAGAACATTGTTTATAGGATTCATATCCCAACAATTTCCCCCTTTTTGATGAAGCCAAAACTACTTAAATGTTAATAAATCAGTAGTTAAGTATGTAGTCAATCATAACAATTCATCTAATTAAAATTCAGATTCATATTCAGATAAGATCAGATAATTCACATATTACACATAATCACAAAATATAAAATAGAAATAAAGATAAGTTAAGAAATGTTATCTTGTAAGCTTAGTCCTTCATCTTCATTCTTCAAATTCTGAATGCAACATACATCATTGCCTTGATATCCATCATGTGTTGATGATCAGTGATGCCTTCATCCTTAATGATCTTCTCAATGATTTTTCCAATTTCCTTGTAATCAGGTTCTCCATTCTCTAATCTTGGTGGTTCCCATACAGGTTCTTCCGGACATAGGATTGTAATACTTGCAGCACGCACTAGCAGTTAACATGATATCTTCCCAGAAATCTCTTGCAATGTTCATCATGAACTCTTCAAAATCAGCAAATTCATCTTCTCTGCTAGAATGATCACCAAACTTCTTAACAATAAAGTTTGCTATTTGCCATCTTTTCTTAAGATCATTCCAGAAATCCATGTTCTCTGGCAATACTATGAAATCAACAAAGTTTTCATCTTTGAAATTCTCAGACTTCTTAGCGTTCATTTTCCTTTTCAAAGATGCAACACGATTTTTAAATCTCTTACTCAATGGTTCAACATCTTTCAGTTTCTTCTTTTTCAATTCCGCTTCAGCTTGTTTCTTCTTCATTAATTCAAGCTTCTTCTGAGTTTCAACCATTTGAGCTTCACTGGGTTGATCACTTGAAACAACATGCTTCGGTTTTCTTTTAGATCTGGTAACTCTACCAGTCTCTTTAGCCCCTTGTTCTTCTTCTTCATCAGCTAAGATCAGTTTTCTCTTTCTCTTTCCTGAAGAAGAATCAGCAATATTCTTTTCAGCACTTGTAATCGCTACATCTTGAGTACCAGCTGTTTGATGCTTTCTAAGTTTGATTTTCAGATTCAAACTTATAATTCCCTCTTTCAGCTCATTTTGACTTTTCTTAAGCTCATCCTGACTCTCAACCAACTGAGCTTGTTGTGTTTGAGTTTGCTCCATAACTCTTATTATGTTCTCTTCCCCCTTTTTGGCTTCATCTTGCCACCTTTGCAAGGGAATGAGATGTTCTTCCAACTTCTTATGAAGGTCAGCCGAGAGCTTACTTTCTTGTAATCTATGCAGATCATAGATCTTTGACATTGTATGCTCCATCACTTGTTCATAAGAACTTTCAGCTGTCAACTTTGTGAGCTTATCTGTCACCTCTTGAAATTGTTTCAGAGTGGCTTCCATCTTGTCGGATAGAAAGTACCTACAACTTCATTAGACTCGTTCATAATATCAATGATCGCCATTAGAAAGAAGTGTAGAAATGTAGAAGATAGAGTAGTGAAGTTTTGAGAAAGATTTCAAGCTTGGAGTTTCTAGAAATGTTAAAGTGAAGAAGATGAAGTGTTTGAGATCGTGGATATCCAATTCAAAACACATCTAGGGCTTGGATTGGATAAGATACTCACGTTGTGTGGTTTGGATTGAGTCATGAGATCCGTAATTTAAAAAAACGTTCCAGATTCATTAACCCTTTCCAATTTTGGAGCTAACTTGTGATGATTTATACACCTTTTAAAATTAGGTCAAAAATAGAGGAGTGTATTAATCTTCTCCATTAATAGTCTAATTTTGAACAGATCTTGACTTAGAAATTTCTAAGGCAAAATACTGTTCTGATGTATATCAGCACAGTTGTTTCCAAGTACACTTCACTTAATTTTCTTGCTTGTATAATAATGAAATTTACTTATTTGGATTCAGTTGAGTACTGTGATCAGCTGAGTACACTTTTTCGAGGATCAGATCAGTAGTCGGGTCAGCACAGTAATCCTCAGATCAGTTCCCCAACTCTTCTGATTGTTACTTTCTCGATATTTTGAGCACTTTTTGGTATCAGCACAGTACTCTCAGATCAGTACTGTGACTCAGATCAGTTCTATTCTGTTGACAGATTATTTCAGTAGTCAGATCAGTTCTGTAGACATATTGATTTTGTAGTCAGATCAGTTCTGTAGACAAATTAACTTTGTAGTCAGAACAGTTCTGTAGACAAATCAATACTATAATCAGAACAGGTCTGTAGACAGATAAATGTTGTAATCATATCACATTTGTAGATAGATTAATTCTGTAATCAGATCACATCTGTAGACATATTAATTCTATAATCAGACCAGTTCCCCCTTCAGTGGAGAACACCTCTTCTGTGCCTGTTTCACCTTGGTAGAAGTGTTAGTTCATGCATAATTGGTGAAACACAGTACAGATCAATAAAGAATATTTAAAATAAGGTCTTTGTAAGGTTTGTTCTAAGATGACTAGTGCTCTGAGTCAACAAAAAGGAATTTTAAGAAATCACAGATTCCCCCTTAAATGTATATTCTCAATTCGCCTCAACTTTACCAGCTTCCTCATCGGGATTAGGCACCTTAGTAACCTTTTTACCTGATTGTGATGAATGTAGTGGTCTTGGCATGGTCGATCCTTCTGAATTACCCTTCTTGGTGTACTGTTCTTGGTATCAGCTCAGTACCTGAAATGTTAGTACAGATCTCTATATACATGCAGGATCCATATATATCAATCCTAAACTTATGCAAAGTTCTCTAAATCTAGTTTCAGCCAAAGGTTTTGTGAAAATGTCAGCTCTCTGAATATCAGTATGGATCTTTTCCATCCTAATTTTTTTCATTTCAACATGATCCCTAATAAAGTGTTGTCTTACATCTACATGCTTACAACGTGTATGCAAAATGGGATTTTGAGTGATGGCAATTGCACTGTTGCTGTCACAGAATATAGGTACATTTGATTCCACAATATTGTAGTCTCTAAGTTGTTGCATTAGCCATAGAAGCTGACTACAACAACTTCCTGCGGCCATATATTCTGCTTTAGTGGTAAAAGTTGCCACACTTGTTTGTTTCTTAGAAAACCATGAAATGAGCTTAGAACCTAAGAATTGGCATTAACCAGAAGTTGATTTTCTATCTATCCTGCAACAACCAAAGTCAGAATCTGAATAACCACTTAGGGATAAATCATCATCTGCAGAATACCACAAACCTCGATTAATGGTACCTTTTAGATATTTCAATATCCTTTTAACAGTTTCCACATGACTTTCTTTGGGATTGGCCTGAAATCTAGCACATACACCTACTGCAAACGCAATATCTGGCCTACTAGCAGTCAAATAGAGTAAAGAACCAATTAGAGCTCGATAATAGGATTGGTCAGCACACTTACCTCGATCATCTGGATTCATTCTGTATGTAGGTAGCATTGGTACTCCAACTGTTTTACAGGTCTTGATACCAAATTTATCTAACAGATTTCTTGTATATTTTGCTTGATTGATAAAGATTCCTTCAGATGATTGTTTTACTTGAAGGCCAAGAAAGTAAGTCATTTCACCCATCATTGACATTTCAAACTTACTTTGCATGAGCTTTGAAAAGCTTTCACTCATGCTCTTGTTTGGAGATCCAAATATGATATCATCAACATAAATTTGGACAAGTAAAATGTCTTTACCTTCTTGTCTTCTGAACAAAGTACGATCTACTTTGCCTTTGGTAAAACCATTTTCAAGTAAGAATAGTGATAGAGTGTCATACCAGGCTCTTGGGGCTTGCTTTAGACCATATAATGCTTTCTTCAACCTGTATACTTGGTTACCATTCACCTCAAATCTAGGAGGTTGTTCTACATAAACTTCTTCAGCAAGTATACCATTTAAAAATGCACTTTTAGCATCCATTTGATACACAGTGAATTTCATATAAGCAGAATAAGCAAGAAACAATCTTATAGCTTCTAGTCTGGCTACATGGGCAAATGTTTCATCATAATCAATACCCCCAGCTTGAGAGTAGCCCAGAGCAACTAATCTAGCCTTATTTCTAACAACAAGATCATTCTCATCTTTCTTATTTTTGAAAATCCACTTAGTACCTACCACATTGTGATCATCAGGTCTCTCTACAAGTTCCCATACATCATTTCTAGTAAACCGATTTAATTCATCTTGCATAGCAATAATCCAGTTACTATCAGTCAAAGCCTCTTTTACAGTCTTGGGCTCAATAGAAGATAAAAAGCAACACCAGCAAAATAAGGAATTACTAGGTTCTGCCTTAGAATCAAACAATTGTCTTCTGGTTTTGACACCTTTACCAGACTCACCAATAATCAGATCAGTAGAGTGAGCTGATTTCCATGTTTTTCTTGTTTTAACAGGAACACTCTCATCATCAATATCATCATCATGTATATCCATATCATCATTATCAGCAGTTTTATTCACAGGAGAGCATTCAACCAGTTCAGGCATATTAGTAGGTCTGGAAGACTTACCTTTGCCTTTTACCTTTTCTACATCATCATCTTTGTGTAGGATGTTTAGGAATGTATTGTAGGCTTGAACTGATTCATAGACTTCAGTCTCATCATTATCTTTGTCAGTTTGAATTTTCAGATCATCAACTTTCTTACTGAGCTGATGGTTAGCAGAGTCCTGTACAACTTCATCAAAGACAACATCGGGTGTTTCTTCCACACATAGAGTAGAGTAATTAAAAATTCTAAATGCTTTGCTTGTAGAGGAGTATCCTAAGAATATCCCCTGATCTACTTTAACATCAAAAGCATTTAATTTTCTCTTTCCATTGTTATGAATAAAACACTTACATCCAAAGATATGAAAATATGAAACTCTAGGCTTTCTAACTTTCCATACTTCATATGGTGTTTTACCATGTACCTTGTTTAGTGCACTTCTGTTCTGAGTATGGCAGGCAGTGTTGATTGCCTCAGCCCATAACTTTTGTGGTGTGTTGTACTCTGCCAGCATTGTTCTGCATGCTTCCTTAAGTGTTCTGTTTCTTCTCTCAGCTACACCATTTTGTTGGGGTGTTCTAGCTGTACTTGTCAAATGCTGAATTCCAGACTTAGAACAATATTCTTTAATGTAACCGTTTATAAATTCAGTCCCCTCGTCACTTCTTATCTTGACAATGGGCTGACCTTTTTCTACTTGCAACCTCTTCAACATATCTGGTAGTTGGGTTTGTGTATCACTCTTTTTGTGTAAGAAGATTACCCAGGTAAATTTTGAATAATCATCTACCACAACTAAAGTGTACCTTCTACCATTTAGTGTAGGGGGTTTTATAGGACCATGAAGATCCATGTGCAAGAGTTCTAAGACTCTGCAAGTAGAAAGAGTGGGAATTTACTTAAA
Source organism: Galeopsis tetrahit (assembly GCA_963675135.1). Taxonomy (NCBI): domain Eukaryota; kingdom Viridiplantae; phylum Streptophyta; class Magnoliopsida; order Lamiales; family Lamiaceae; genus Galeopsis; species Galeopsis tetrahit. The sequence goes on along the minus strand of OY776126.1, from coordinate 33,120,108 downwards.
GGAAACTTTTACCTGTTTACCTTTATGGCAAGCATCACACTTGTGACTTGAAATATATTTCATTAGGGATACCTTCAACAAGGTAATCTCTTGCGATCTTATTAATTATCTTAAAGTTCATATGGCGTAGGCGTCTATGCCATAGCCAGCTGATTTCTTTAGGACTCTTACTAAGAAGGCAAGCATCCCTAGGGCAGCTATTCCAATTCACAATGTAGACACTGCCTTGTCTTACTCCAACCAGTAGAATAATGTGAGTTCTTTTGTCTCAGATTTCGCATTTGCTGCTTTTGAAGTAAACTTTGTAACCCCTGTCACAAAATTGAGAGACAGATAACAAATTGTATTTCAAACCTTCTACATATGAGACATCTTGAATCTCTACATCTCCATTCTTGATGTATCTAAATCCTTTTATGATTGCCATGGAACTGTGACCGAAGATCACCTTGGTTCCTTCTTGATCATGATAGTCAGAAAGAAGAGCCCTGGTACCAGTCATGTGGTGTGAACACCCACTATCTATGTACCAAGTTTCTCCAACTGAACCACCTTTCTTGTATAGATCCAATCGACCCTGCAAGTAGTGATCTTAATAATTTAGGTACCCTTTCTTTATTGGGGTCCTTGGGGGTTAGTGGTAAGAGGCACCCAAATAAACATTGAAGATTTGAATAATTGAGACCTCTTCAGTTTTCTACCATGCTTATCACAGAACAATACTTTATTGACCTTATCAGAAGTATAAGCAGACTTAGGATCTATTTTTCTGAGATAGCCTTTCCTTGGATCTATCCCTTTTTCATTAAGATCAGTATGTCTGTAATAGTTCGAATAGGGCCTAAAAGCATGTGGACCATACAACTTATAGATGCGTTTTGGTCTTTCCTCTCCAATAATATCATAAGATAAAGGTGGAGGATAAAGAACAGGATTATTATTATGATAATGAGGTACAAATTTCCTAGGTTTAGTTGAGTACAAATGAGACTGCCTTATAAAAGGAGGTCTAGGCTGTTTCCAACTTGCCTGTGCTTGTCTTGACCTATTGTGCTGAGTTTGCCTCTTCTGATTCCAGAATTGTTCTGCTCTGGTCAGAGGAGTAAAACTCTGCTGGTATGGTCTTGACTGTACTGGTCTAGATGCATTCTTCTTTTTACCATTCTTGGTAGTAGGAGGAATGTATTTAGACTGTACTTTGGATTTTGGATCATTATCATAAGTCATAAGTTCTTTTCCTTTATCTAATTGCAAATAACTTGAACTAGCTCCAGTAGTGTTCTTAATGCCTGAAGTAGAAGAACTAGGCACATCAGCACCTATTCCACTTTTATCATTTGGAGCTCTATATATGTCTGATAATGTTTGATTAATCTTAGAAGAATTAACCATATCAGATAGCTTCAGATCTAAGCTCAGTACTTCAGATTCTAAGAATTTATTGCGCTCTTCAAGTTTTTCACATTTAATCTTTAAATCATTGAATTCATTGGTCTCTTTGGCTTGTGTATGAAGCATATCCTGATATAGCTTGTCAATAGATGCATACTTTTCTTTGAGTTGAGATAACTCTTCTGATAGTCGTGCATTTAGGACAGTTATATTAGAATCCACTTTTAATTGAGCTTCTCGAAGACTAATGATTTCTTGTTTTAAAGATATATTCTCATCACTGATTTCCATGAATGCTTTATTAGCTTGTAGGAGGTCTTCTTCAGTCACTCCATTGGAATGATGAAGACTACTCCCTACACTACTATCAGCAGTGTCATGAGTATTAGAATCAGAATCATCGCAAGATTGAAAAGAAGTGAAAGATGATACTTCTTGTTCTATTTTAGCCATCATGACCAGTCCATCATCTGCAATGAAGACTTCTTTTTCACTGCTAGAGGGGTACTCAGATGAAGACGATGACAACTCATCTGAATCCGTATCAGACTCATTGTAAGCCACTATAGCCTTCTTACCATTGGCAAATCTGCGCTCTCTCATTGCTTTCCTTTCTTCTCTGTCTTCAGCACTCAGATCAGGACATCCATGGATGTAATGACCTGGCTTTTCACAGGTATAACACAGAGGTTCATTAGTAGAATGTTTAATAGGAGAACGATATCGATTCCTATCCTTTCTATCAGTAGAGTTCTTATCCTTCCTATCAGCAGAGTTCCTATCTCTTCTTTTCTCATTAGAGACCTCATCTCTACTTTCAGAAGATTTGTGATCCCTTCTGGTCTTAGAAAAGTCCCTGTTACTAGAGCCCTGAGTGTCCTTATAGAATCTCTTATATCTACCAACGCTTGTTAAGTTTATCAAACCTCTTTATCATTAAGTTCAACTAATCCTTAAGAGTAAGATCAGTACTATCTAGTTCATCTTTTATGCTTGAGGGCTTAGACATAGATGGTCTAGACTTCTTAGAGGTAGATGCCTTAAAAGCAATACTCTTGGAGATTTCCTTCTCCCTACCACTGGTTACTATTGGATCTTCTTCATCCAATTCAAACTCGTGTGCCTTAAGTGTTTCGAAGGTGGTTTCTGCTGTCCAGGTATTTATGTCCTGTGTAGTTGTTGGGATATAAATTCACCCTAAGCCCCATTTGATGATAGAATAGTTTTGATGGCCAAAACACTTAGAGTTTATAAATGTATGCAATAGGATCAGCTGACTTTGTATAGAACAGCTTAGACTAGTATTGTGTGATCAACTGTATTGATCTCAGCTGATCAGCACAGTATTTGCATACATGCACATTCTCAAGATATGAAGAGTAGAAGACATGAAGACTAGAAGATCCTTGAAGATCAGATAAGTAAGGTGCTTGTATACCTACTTAGCTGATAGTGTCCAAGTTGAAGATGGCCTAAATCAGTACAAGTAATTTTTCCAGATCAGAGAGTAATGCTCATCTGATATCAGAAGACAGAAGACATCAGGCCAGACGAGTTTGCCAGAAGACTAGGAATGAAGATCAGAAGACTAGTAGCTCGTCAAGGACTCGGCTGATTCCAAAGTCATCTTGCAATTCAAATGAAGACTTACCATACTTAGAAGATTGACATGATCCCAAATTTGAAGCAATCAAGCAGCTGGAATCAAGGAATCAACCAAACTCTCAAGGAAAGATTGCCAAACGGCTAGTCAACTCCAACGGCTAGTTACAGCAATCCTCCCTATAAATACAAGAGGATGAGGAATAACAACACACAAAAATACAACAAGAGAATTCGAATAAGCCAAGCAAGCAAGCAAGCAAAGAACAGTATTTTGTCAAGAATTCTCAAGAGCCCAGAAAAGCATTAGAACATCCTTTCTAGCTCTTAAGTTATTTCCCATCCAACCAAAGAACCTGAATCCTACACATATTGTATATCCATTGATTTAGGCATAGTGGTTAAGCAAATTTATAAGCTTGAACCATTAGTTGGATCCATTCAAAAACCCCAAAACCCCCACCATAAGGTTAAGTTTTAATTTTGAACCCTAGTAAGAGTGCAAGTGCTCACAATCACTTGCGGAGACCGCAACAGTTTGGAACTGCTCAGATCTCAAAGTCCTAACCTTGGGACTATAAAGGACAAACCCTTGTAATTTTCGGGAAATTAAAGGGATTAAACATCATGTTGGAACGTGAGAGTGGACGTAGGAACGTATATCCGAACCACTATAAAATCCGGTGTTCTCTATTTAATGCACTTTACATTTCAGCTTACTTATATTTTTATATAGTGCATACTGTGTTTTGAAAATGCTTTCTAACTAAGGCCATATCTTTCAAACAAGCATAAGCTGAGTATTTCACAAATAAGCAATTGATTATTTCAAAAGAAATCTTGAACGAGTCTAAACAAAAGGTCTACTCACTTCCGCATATAGATCTCTCTATCAGATAACTATAGTCATCTGGACCAGCAGAATTGTAGTCCAGCTGACATAGATATCAGAAGAGGTTTCTAACTCTTTGATTGAAAAAGTTTTAAAGTCTATTCACCCCTCCCCTCTAGACTTTAATCCCATTCACTACTCGTTCAGGGACCAGCAGTAGTTTTAATGATCATTTTGATCATTTTCCACCTGTCATCTAGAGACTTAAGTATACGCAAGTTGATTTCTCTATTGGTATATGTCTTTCCTAGCACATCCAAGTCATTCATAATACGTGTGAAATGAGTATCTAACTGGTCTATTGTTTCACCAGCCTTCATCTTAAATGATTCGAACCTCTGAATAGCTGTGGATAACTTGCTTTCCTTTATTAGGGATGTCCCTTCACAAAGAACAACTAGTCGATCCCACATTTCTTTGGCAGTCTTACATTTTAATACTTTTCCCAGATACTCGTTGGGAAGGGTATGTAAAATATAGTTCTTAGCCAAACTGTCCAGATTGTTCTGTTTCATTTCTTCCGAAGTGTTGGTCCCTGAACGAGTAGTGAATGGGATTAAAGTCTAGAGGGGAGGGGTGAATAGACTTTAAAACTTTTTCAAGAGAGTTGGGAACCTCTTCTGATCTCTATGTCAGCTGGACTACAAGTCTGCTGGTCCAGATGACTATAGTGATCTGATGAAGAGGTTATATGCGGAAGTTTAGTAGGTCTTGTTTAGACTCGTTCTTTTGTTTCTTTTGAAAGTATCAACTTGTTTATTTAATGAAAATACTCAGCTGATGCTGGTTTGAAAGTTATTGCCTGATTTGAAGATAGTTGAAAACACAATATGCACTATATAAGATATATGAAATGACAATAAAGTAAAGTGCAGAATGTAAAAGACACCAGATTTATAGTGGTTCGGATATACGTTCCTACGTCCACTCTCACGTCCTAACGTGATGTTTAATCCCTTTAATTTACCAAAATTTACAAGGGCTTGTCCTTTATAGTCCCAAGGGTAGGACTTTGAGATCTGAGCAGTCCTAACTGCTACGGTCTCCACAAGTGATTGTAAGCACTTGCACTTTGCAGGGGTTCAAAAACTTTAACCTTTCGGTGGGGGTTTGGGGTTTTTGAATGTTTCCAACTAATGGTTCAAGCTTATAATATGCTTAACCACTATGCCTAAATCAATGGGTATACAATATGAGTAGGATTCAGGTTCTTTGGTTGGATATAAATCACTTAAGAGCTAGAGATAATCTAAGAATTTCTGGGCTCTTGGAGAACTCTCACAACAGTGTGGCTTTTTGCTTGATTGCTTGTTTAGCATGTAGAATTCTCTCGTTGTGACTTCGTATCTTGTGATTTCTCATCCTCTTGTATTTATAGTGGTGATTGCTGCAACTAGCCGTTGGAGTTGACTAGCCGTTGGGGCAATCTTTCCATATTGGCTTGATTCCTTGATTCCAGCCACTTGATTGCTTCAATCCTGGGATCATGTCAATCTTCCAATTAAGGTAGGTCTTCATTTGAATTGCAAGATGACTTTTGGGAATCAGCCGAGTCCTGGACGAGTACATAGTCTTCTGATCTTCACTCATATTCTTCTGATCTTCACTCATATTCTTCTGATCTTCACTCATAGTCTTCTGACTACTCGTCTGACCTTATGTCTTCTGATATCAGTCGAGTAGCACTCTTCTGATCTGGCAATTCCTTGTGCTTCTTTAAGGCCATCTTCAACTTGGACTCCATCAGATAAGTAGGTATACAAGCACCTTACTTATCTGGTCTTCAAGGATCTTCTAGTCTTCATGTCTTCTACTCTTCTCATCTTGAGGATGGGCATGTAAGCCAGGACTGTGCTGATCAGCTTATATCAATACAGTTGATCACACAAGACTAGTCTAAGCTGTTCTATACAAGGTCAGCTGATCCTATTACATTTGTAAACTCTAAGTGTTTTGGCCATCAAAACTATTCTAACATCAAGTGGGGCTTAGGGTGAATTTATATCCCAACACGAAGTTAATTCTAACCTGGGTTTAGGAACAAGAACACCAACAACTTTTGATTTATCCAGTGTGGCAGTGTTGGGCACCATGGTAGTGATTGGACCTTTTTTGACCACAGAAATCATCAGGTCATGAGTTGAGCTGAAGATGGCCTCCATCCTCAGTTTCCAGTAGTAATAGTCTGCAACTTTAAACTTAGGAAATTTGTTCACGTTAGTTTCATCCATGATTGATCAGACAGATAAGATCAGTAGTATAGCAAGTAGATTCAGATATACAAGTATTGATAAAGATCAAGAATCAGTGACAAGAATAAAAAAGACTTCCCTCAAAGTCTACAAGGTTATCAAGAAACAGCAGTCCAAAGAACTACTGCTCTAATACAACTTTTTTGGTCCCAAAGTTGAGTTAAGATTGAGTAAGCTAGGAAAATTCTAGAGGGGAGGGGTGAATAGACTTTTCAAAATCTTTCAAAATATCAGAGTTTTAATGCGAAAATGTGTTCTGAACAGTACTGTTCTTACTGGGTCAGATCAGTACTTCCAGTTTCAGTTTTATACTCAACTTAGATTTAGATCTTGAATATGTATGTTAAACAAATATTAAACAGTAAGTAAATCAACACACAAGATTTATAGTGGTTCGACAAATATCTACATCCACTCTCACAACTCCAGACGTGATATTTTATTAACTCTTCCTTCTTGAGTTTCTTGTGGCTTAAAGTCCCAAGATTAAGACCTTGATCTTATCGATTATACCTTCAGGTATATCTTCGATCTACTAGTAATTTCACAAGTAACTAGCACACTTGTTTACAATAAATCACAAACTAAAAATAGTAAAGTAAACTTCTTTAGAATGTAGCCTTTGTTTCTTCAATTCAGTACATGGCTTCTTCTTAGTTTGATCTCCTTCAACTCTGTGAGTTCTTGAATACTTGAATGCTTTGATTGCTTCGAATACTTAGAGTAGCAGTAGTATCGGTAGTCTTTTCAAGTAGAAGATCACATGGTATTTATAGAACTTAGTATGATAGTTAGCAGTTTGTGAAACTAACTCTCAACTAACTCATAACCGTTTCTTGCAACTTTTTTTTGTCACCAACGTAACTTATCTTCCAAGTCAGCATATCTTCAAATATATCTTCAGTTACGCTTCAAATAAGTTTTCCAAACTTATTCTTCAATTCTACTAACTCAGCACAATAAACTACTCTCTTCTTAGTCTTACTGTTCTTAGTCAGTCAGCACAGTTCTCAATAACTGTTCTGCGCTCCTTCAAAATATCTCTTGTATCTCTGAGCTTCATCTTACTCCTTTTGATAGTCTTCTTACTCTAGAGTAGTCTTCTGATCTTCTTTAGTCTTCTTTAATCTTCTGATCTGGTTCCAATCTACTGTTCTCAACTTTTACAATATTGAATACAACATAATACAAACTTACATATATAAAATCTATCTATACATTAACTGAACTATATACAACAGAGTACATCTAAGTCCTATACTATAAGCTATCTATACAATACATTTATCAGCTTTGTTCCTAACAGTTCATATATCAGATCAGTAACACACTAAGATCAGTAAACTCAGTTTTCATAACTCATTAAGATCAGTAAACTTATTTTAGATGACTTAGTTAGAATGACTTAGAACCACATATTTCATTAACTTCAAGTTGCTTTTGGCCATCAAAACATATAATCACCAACTATAACATTGTTTATAAGATTCATATCCCAACAACTTAAATGAGATAAAAATAAATAAATCATAATTTAAATTCTCAAAGCTTTTATATTACTAGAATATGAATTTAAAATAAAATTGTAAAATCAATTAAATATATATATATATATATAATTTTCACGTTTTACATAATGTGTTGTATTTGAGAGGATATATATATGTGTGAATATTATTATAAATTAAGAAGGAATATAGAGTTGTCAGTATTGAACTAGTTTTGTGTATTTGTGAGAGACATGGGCTTCAAAATTTTATAGATAGATAAGATTTTTTTTTTTTTAGGAAATGAGAAAAATTGTGCTTGAGCGTACCCAAAACATTTGACCACTTATTGTCTTGAAAATCAACCAAATAATCTATTTTATATAAATTCTCCATTTCATTTGTTAAGATGTTTATTTGACACATAAAGGTGAACGTGGTAGAGGACAAGTTAGAGGTAGGAACTCAATTATTAGTAGAGATTGCAGCAAGGACGAGGCAAACACATATGAAGAGAGCATTTGAGAGCACATTTCAAAGACACCATCTTAAAAATCACAATGACATATCTACACCATATGAGAGAGTTCCATCTAAGAGAGTCCATGCACCATCTGTGAGAGTTTCATCTGACTGTGATCCTTCACCAATTTGAGAGAGTTCCAACGCAATCTGAGAGAGTATTTGAGAGAGACTTGCACCTTCTAAGAGGATTGAAAGGATGATCAACACTTAAGCATTTAGGGTTATGATTTTTAGACTACATTATTTTTGTTACGACGCTAGTTATTTTAGATTGTATTTGACTTTGGAGTTATTATATATATATTTTTTTAATTTGATTATATATTTGAATTGTAATGGTGTGTTGTGTAATTTTAATTGATATTAACAGAGCTTTTAAATATATTTTAATAAAAAACAAATATTTGTTCAATAAACTCGTAACAAAAACATATTCTTGTAATTTATATTGGACAAATTTCTACATTTAAATATTCCAAGAATACATGTTTGTTGGAAATTTCATTCCAATAGAATAATGTCGTTGGAATTGACATTATAATTTGATTTAAATAAATTTCCAACAATTGAAATTCCAATGGCTAATATCTGTTGGAAAAATTCCAACGGAAAATAACTATTGGAATTGACGATGGAAAATTCCAATAGCTGAATATTCCAACGATACATATCCGTTGGAATAAAAATTCCTACGACTTCTTTTGTCGTTGGAATTAGCGTAGGAATTTACGATTATAATTTCCAACAACTAAAATTCCATAAGTCAAAATTTGTTGGAAAAAATTCCAACGAAAAATTACAGTTGGATTTATTGATGGAATTTACGTTGGAAGAGAATTCAACAGGTGAAAATTCCAACGCCCACAATCCGTTGGAATGTACCGTTGGAATTTTTTTCCGTTGGATTTTTCATTGGAATTTTGCAATTCCAACGCCCACTTTTCCAATGGTCGTATTTCGTTGGAATTTCCGTTGGAATCGTTGTTTTCAACGGAAAAAACTCAAAAATCCGTTGGAATTTTTCTGTTGAAATTTCCTTGTTTTCTTGTAGTGAGTTGTTACATAGAAGGCTCTAGAATGTCAAACCTCTATATATAGTGTACATATCTCTCTATGCAATACAAGCTGAAATTACACTTTTCAACATGGTATCATGAGAGCAGGGATTTCTCATGGTTTGTGTTTGATTTTGCAATCACTTGGTTTTTTCTCAGCTTTATCTACCTTTCTTAGAATCTTCATCCTCCCTATTCATATCTTCATATCTCCCTCTTCATATCTTCAACCAGAAACTGTTTTGTTCTTCTGGTAACCGTTTTTTTTTTCAGCTTCACGATCCATATACTTCCTCTATACTCTGTCATGTCTTCTTCTTCTTTGCATAATCCTCCACCTATACCCAGATTTATCACACTTTTGATTCGCTTGGATAATGATAACTATCCATTTTGGCGTAATCAAGTGCTCGCATCTGCCCGAGCTCATTGTTCTGAAGATGTCCTCTAATTCGGATTCAATCTCGTGGCAACGCAAAGATTAGTTCCTCCTTAGCTGACTTCTCAGCTCTGTTTCTGAATCAATGCTAGGGCATGTTACTAGATGTGAACACTCCTTTCAGCTTTGGTTGGTGTTTGAATCATTGTTTCAATCGCAATCCAGTGCCAAAGCAATGATATTACGACTTCAACTCCAGACGCTGAGAAAAGGTGATCTCAGCATTGATGCGTTTATATTGAAGATGCGTTCGATTGTAGATGGTCTTCATCACGTCGGACAACTTACCAGTGATGATGAACTGGTATTGTATATACTTGTAGGGCTTGGTGCTGATTTTGATGCTATTGTGGTCTCACTAACAACCAGGGGATCCGTACCTTCCATTCCTGAGGTGCAATCAATGTTGCAAACATATGCGATGCGATTACAAAGCCATAATGCTCACTCTCTCAATTTGGTGGGTGGTCGCATTGCTTCTCCGACTCCACCTTCTGCTCATGCAGGTACCAAAGGTCAGAATTCTAATAAATCACATGGCAAGGGCAAGGTTTTCTCTAAACCTAGAATTGTTTGTCAATTATGTGGTAGAAATTATCAGGTTGCTGCTAAGTGTTTTAAAAGGTTTGATCAATCCTTTCATGGTCTTGAAAACTCTCGTAATACTACATCTGCTCATCGTCCTCCTTTAACTACTCCATTCCAAGCTAACATTGCTCAGCAACAAGCAAGCACATCTCATCACCAGTACTACCCTACCACTTATCCAGCTTACTCTCCTTCACTCACTGGCATCATGGATTCAGGTGCCTCATCTTCAAACTCATGCACTTCCAACTCCCCTTGGTTTGTTGACAGTGGAGCTACACATCATGTCACTTCTCAACTATCAAACCTTCATGTAACCTCTCCATATCGAGGTATGGACTCTTTAGTTGTTGGCAATGGTGCATCAATACCTATATCACACACTGGTTCTTTTTCTGTGCCTACGTGTGATCATTCTAGATCTGTTGTTATGGATAATGTGTTTCATGTGCGTGCCATCACTAAGAATCTCATCAGTATATCCCAGTTTCTCAAAGATAATGATGATGTCATTGAGTTTTTTGTTGATTGTTGTCTTGTTAAGGATCTGAAAACATACAAGATACTATTGAGAGGGGAGCTTAGAGATGGATTGTATGTTCTGAACTTTGGTGGTGTTGACAGCATAAGGAATAATGTGAATAAAGCTCAACGCTCATTTTCTACTGTTCAAGTGAATAAAGCCAAGTCAATTTGGAAGTTGTGGCATTGCAGGCTAGGCCATCCTGGAAACTCTACTCTTTCTACTATATTGAAGAGATTGAATATTGCTTGTACTAGTGTAGTTGATAAATTTTGTGATGAATGTAAACTTGGAAAGATGCACCTTAAACATTTCTCTTCTGTGTTGCATCATTCTACTACTTCATTTGAATTGTTACATATGGATGTGTGGGGGCCTGTCTCTCTATTGTGGATGACTTCACACGTTTTGTTTGGGTGTTTCCTTTGATGGCTAAATCTGAAGTTGTTGGGGTATTTCACCAGTTTATGCTAACAATTGAAAGAATGTTTGGGGTGTGCATCAAAACTATACAGCATGATATGTGTACTGAGTTTCTACATGTTGATAAATTAGTTAAGCCACTTGGTATACAAGTTAGATTGTCATGTGCTTACACTCATCCACAAAATGGTATAGTTGAAAGAAAGCACCAACATGTCACTGAACTTGGCCTTGCTATGCTCGGTCATTCTAATCTTTCCATGAACTTTTGGTGGCATGGTTTTTTCACAGCTGCTCATTTGATCAACATGTTACCCACACCAACTCTTGATCACACTTGCCCCTGTGAAAAGCTCTATCTCAAGCCTCCTGACTACCATTCTCTTAGGGTCTTTGGGTGTGCTTGTTTTCCATTTCTCAGACCATATAATTCATCAAAGCTTCAATTTCGTAGCTCAAAGTGCATCTTCTTGGGCTACAGTTCCAATCACAAGGGCTACATATGCTTACACTCTTTTGGAAAACTTTATGTTTCAGCTTCTGTCCAATTTAATGAGAATGAATTCCCTTCTTTCACACCTCAATCTTCTCCTTCACATATTCAAAATCATTCGTTCTCAGCTCAAATACCTCTCCACCTATTTGCTCATGATCCCCCCTCATCTACTGGTTTTTCATCCAGATATATACTACCTCCATCTCCTCCTGATACTAATATCTCATCTCCTACTTTAACACCCGTTGATTACATTTCCTCCTCATCTTCATCCAGATATATGCTACCCCCTTCACCTCTCCCATCTATCTCTCCTTAGAATCCATATCTGCTACCCTCCCTCTCATATGATCCTCCTGTAACATCCACTTCAAAACACTCCATGCAAACCAGGTCAAAATTTGGTATTTTAAAACCTACAGCTCTTTTATCCACAACTCCCATTACTGAACCAAATTCTGTTTCTGAGGCCAGGCTCAGTCCTGATTGGAAGCAAGCAATGCAGTCAGAGTATGATGCGCTTATCCAAAATGAAACTTGGAAGTTGGTGCCCCCATCTTCTACTATTCACCCCATCACTACCAAGTGGCTCTTCAGAGTTAAGTACAAGAAAGATGGCTCAGTTGAGAGGTACAAAGCTCGACTAGTGGCTAGAGGTTTTCAACAACAAGCTGGAGTTGATTACTTTAACACCTTTAGCCCTGTTATAAAACCTGTTACACTTCGTATTGTGTTTACTATAGTTGTCTCAAAATGGTGGCCCATACAACAGGTGGATATCAATAATGTTTTCCTCAAGGGTATACTACATGAAACTGTTTACATAGCTCAGCCTGAGGGTTTTGTAAATGAACAACATCCCTCATATGTGTGTCAGTTTAGAAAGGCATTATATGGGTTGAAACAAGCCCCTAAGGCATGGTATGATACATTGAAGGCCTTCTTGATCAGTCAAGGGTTTACTCACTCCACATCTGATCACTGTTTGTTCCACAGAGTTAGGCATGGGAAAACCACCTTTCTTTTGGTATATGTGGATGATATTCTAATCACTGGAGATGATAATACTTTGGTTCAAGCTCTTATTGACACACTCCACTCTCAGTTTTCTCTTAAACATCTAGGAGAAATTAACTACTTTCTGGGTATTGAGGCTCATACCACTTCTACCTCTATCAAACTCACTCACTCTAAATATGATACTGATCTTATTGCCAAAGCTCATATCACCTCTTGTAAACCTTGTCCTACCCCTCTATGCCATTCCACTCAACTCTACTCATTTGATAGTCCCTAGCTCGTTTAATAACCCTTCTTTATATCGTAGCATCATTGGTGCCTTACAATATCTAACCCTCACTCGACCTGATATATCCTTTAAAGTCAACAAGGTCTCCCAATTTTTGCAAAATTCGACACAAAACCATTGGAAGGCTTGTAAACGGGTCCTTAGATATCTTAAGGGCTCTATTTCTCACGGTATCACTTTAAGTGTCTGATTTCAGGTTACAGGGCTTTGTTGATGTTGATTATGCCTGAAGCTTGGATGACAGAAGGAGCACATCAGGTTTTTGTATCACTCTTGGCCAAAACTTGATCTCGTGGAGCTCTAGGAAGCAAAATGTAGTCGCACGAAGCAGCATTGAGGCCGAATACAGGGCTCTTGCCCTAGCTCCCACTGATATTCTTTGGATCTCCAGTCTATGCAAGGAACTTGGCATCCCAATCTCTACACCAACTATCTTATGGTGTGATAATCAAGGTGCAATCACCCTTGCATTCAGTCCAGCGTTTCATTCACTTACCAAAACACATCGAGGTTGACGTCCACTTCTTATGGGAAAAGGTTCAAGCTGATATACTTGACATTCGATATATATCATCCGAAGATCAGCTGGCTGATCTCCTCACCAAGCCACTTGCCCCTGCCCGCTTTGCTAGGTTAGGTGCATGGCTCAATCTTGCTTAATCACTGTGGTCCGGTTTCTTCCGGGGCGTGTTAAGTATATTAGCATGCAAACCCTCAATATACATGCAAACCCTCACAAGTTGTTAGATAGAAGAAAGGTAGTTACAAGTCAAGTTATATTAATTTAACAATAAGTACAGTTGTTACATAGAAGGCTCTAGAATGTCAAGCCTCTATATATATTGTACATATCTTTCTATGCAATACAAGCTGAAATTACACTTTTCAACATGGATGAATCAAATGATGTTGTACCAATATTTGCAAACACGTTTGCATGTTAGTAGTGATTGAAGTGGAAGATGCAATAGTATATATTTCTCTTCTCAGATAATTGTTTAGATCATCCATAGGATTGATTATATGAGCATGAGGCCGGAGGATATATATATATATATATATTCAAACAAATTTCTTCAATTTATACTAATTAATATGCATGCATGATGAACCGGCCGGATCAAGATGCATGTACAAGAATTATTCAAGTCTTAATTCAGTTTCGTTATACAACTAATCTTCTCCTTAATACTAGCTCCAAATTTGTTAAATTCAGGATGTAGAAGAAGAATTATTAATTCAAGATGTACAAGAACTAATTCTTGTTAATTAATTTTTTTTTTAAATTCAGGATGTAGAAGAATATTAAGAATATTAATTCGTGCTTGAGAAATGAACATAATGAATTTAGACAACATTACTTTTTGCAAATCATTCCAATATAATTAAAAAAATCAATTTACTCTTGTAACTATGTATATTATTCAAGTTGCATCCATTTTCTTGTTGTGAATGAGTTGATGATACTTGTAGAGTCAAATTAATTCATGCCTTGCTAATATATCTCTTTAAGAAAATAACATTATTGTTTTTTATTCTGAACTAAACAATATTAAATTCAAATTTGCAACCGTTGATGATTTTGTTTGCAATTATTTAAAAATGCAAATTAATATTTAAGAAAAAAGATTCTCCTTGCATGAAAATAATTACTACATACTAATAAATATATAAAATTAAAGAAATACTGGTCCGTATTTATGGTGAAATAAGGGAAGCCTTATACTGAGAGATGTCTATAGCTGAGTAGGACATGAGATGACAAGTCTTAATTCCTACAACTTTGTGAATAGAGTACTCATATAAAATATAACCACCACCACCTGCTCTATTGAAAATGACCCCGTGTTTCTTCCACAACGCTATGGGCCACATAATCATGTATTCAAAATATTTCCCATTTGTTTTCGGAAGGAAAAAATCCGGACTGGTCAATGGTGGAATGCCCATAAAATTAATCATTCTTTCCGAATTTGGATGGAAAAGACTAGGTATAATATCGGTGACATGGGTCCAATTACTTCCTCTCCCGGCCATTGGGCGGCTTTGCAGTTCCCATACCTCCAACTTTGTGTAATCGCAAGTGTAAACAAAGAGGGTAAACGAATCGTCATCCTTTACGAACACCTCCAACGATCTCAAATATACATTCCTACCCTCCAAGTTGGGATAGGAGATGGTCTCAAACACCTCATTCTTCATATTGAATGACAAAATTTGGTAATGTCCATCAGCAGGAGTTTGGATCTGCCAGTTGGCCCAGGAGCCACTACCTTTCTTGGAGGGCATAATCGTCTTAATACTATGACAATGTGTAATAAAGTGATCATCATCAGCGTTGAGGGGCACTTCCCTCCAAGTGTGGGTTGTTCCTAAATAGACCTCCATGCGACGTGTATCACCATGGAACGATACCATATGCACTATTTTGTAATCATTGTTGTTAATGTCGGAGCAAAATCCGATGATGAGTCGAGAGAAATATCGGCATCGATGATCTAGTATCCAGGAGGATGGAGGTAGAATCTTGATTTTATCAAGATAAGGGTTGTATACGGAAATAGATAGAGCTGTGGGAGTGGGTGGAGGAAATTGACCATCAAAGTAATCAGAGTAGATAGCTTCATTATAAATACAGATCAATCCATTAACAGGTCCAACAAAAGATAAGTCGTGGTCGTCGCCTATGAGGCCATGCTGTTTCTCCTTCACCTCCAAGGCATAGTAGTGTTTTATAAATCCCTCAAGAGTTCTATTATGAGTGTATATTAGAAACATGGTGTCATCGTCATCGTCCTGGAGGTGGAAGTGGGATTTTTTGAAGGTGGATGAATCAATAATGTTGTACCAAGATTTACAAACACGTTTGCATGTTAGTAGTGATTGGAGTGGAAGATGCAATAGTATTTCTCTTTTCAGATCATTGTTTAGATCATCCATTGGATTGATTAATTATATGAGCATGAGGCCGGAGGATATATATATATATATATATTCAAACAAATTTCTTCAATTTATACTAATTAATATGCGTGCATGATGAAACGGCCGGATCAAGATGCATGTAGAAGAATTATTCAAGTCTTAATTCAGTTTTTTTATCTAACTAATCTTCTCCTTAATACTAGCTCGAAATTTGTTAAATTCAGGATGTAGAAGAAGAATTATTCAAGAAGAACTAATTCTTGTTAAATTCAGGGAAATATTTTTTTTACGTCCCATATCTTTTCAACTTTTTCAAAAACGTCCCAAAAAAGTTAATTTTCCAATTACGTCCCAAATTTCAGTTAACTTTTCCAATTACGTCCCAAGTCGTCGGAAACATCAAAACGACGCCGTATTACGTCATGGTTACGACGTCGTTTTGATGTTTCCGGCGATTTGGGACGTAAATGGAAAAGTTAGCTAATTTTTGGGACGTAATTGGAAAACTTAACTTTTTTTAAATTTTTTTAAAAAATATGGAACTAATAAATTTTTAACACTAATGAACATGACAATATTATATACTCCGTATAATATTACATTGAATTATTACATACGCATATAATATATTAAAAATAATGAGTAATAATAAATAAATAGATAATAAAATTTCATATACTCCATATTAATTAAAAATTGTGAATCGATTTAACATTAAAATTGTGAATGGATTTAACTTTATAAAATTAAAAAATTATATATAATAATTATCATAAGAAATTATATGCTAATATTAATGACCATAAATATAATATTTAACAAAATATCATGTAATTCTATTAAGTATAATTTTATGCTCTAAAATTGAATGAAATAAAGGGTAAATTTTTTGAATTGTATAAGATAAATTAATATTAAAATTATAATCATTTTCTTTAAAATAATGAGTATAATAAATAAATAAATAAATAAATAGATAATAAGATTTCATATACTCCGTATTAATTAAAAATTATGAATCGATTTAACTTAAAAAAATTAAAAAAATAAATATAAAAATTAATTATTATTATAAGGAATTATGCTAATATTAATCACCATAAATATAATATGTTAACAAAATATCATGTAATTCTATTCAGTATAATTATTATAAAATAAATAAATGTGATAACTTACTACTTAATACTATCCAAAAACTAAATTTATTTGTTTAGATTTACATTACAAAGAAAATTTTAAAAAAAAGTATATAAATATGAAATATATAAATTTTAAAAAAATATATAAACATATACAAACAATTAATCAAACAATTTCAATAAAATATTTTTTTAGATCCCATAACTATTCTATTTTTTCAAAAAAATTTCAAAAAAGTTAAGTTTTTCAATTACGTCCCAAATTTTAGCTAATTTTTCCATTTACGTCCCAAATCGCCAAAACCATCAAAACGACGTCGTAACCATGATGTAATACGACGTCGTTTTGATGTTTCCGGCGACTTGGGACGCAATTGGAAAAGTTAGCTAAAATTTGGGACGTAATTTGAAAAGTTAACTTTTTTGGGACGTTTTTGAAAAAGTTGAAAAGTTATGGGACGTAAAAAAATTATTTCCCTTAAATTCATGACTAGTTCACAAATCTTGCAATAAATTTATATTGGGCGAATAATTTTAAATACCTACACAGGAGGAATATATAAGGGGTAATGAAAACATACTAGCACCCTCCGTTTCGCTATAAGTTTCCCCCTTCTTTTGGGTGTTTTGATTAAAAAATATGACAAAATAATAAATGCAGTACAAGTACAAGTGATGTGATGGTGAATAGAGAATTATAGATAAAGTATAAGTGATGAGAGAGAGAATAATATGAAACTTATGGTGGGACGGAGGGAGTATTTCTTTTTGGGCTTGTTCATCTAGTACCTAACTAGACTAAATAATTTTAGGGTACGGCTATCTACACCCTCGACTTGTTTAAATGCACCCACCCCTTTAATTTATTAATTTAATAAGGGTGCGGCTAAAGGCATACACGAATCCTATGAGGACACCCACCGAATCTTTTTTTTATGACAAGGGGTATGCAAAATGTCGTTTGTACCCTTCCTGCAAAATTTTTAAAAAATGGATTATGAACATAGCCAATTGTTCACAAGCAGAAGACAAATAATTCTCCAAATCTGTGTGAAACTGAACAAAAGGGGGAAGGTGCAAAAGAAGGGATTAATTAAAGATTGAAGGTGTAATTTGAGGATTTTGCTTTTTTTAATTTGGGGATTTGGCTGCAATGTTAGGGTTCTGGCACGATTTGAGATTTTTGTTAAAGGTTTACGTTGGTTTGAAGTGAAAATTAAAGACTAACGACCACGTGATTTGCACGTGCACTACAAAAAACGCGCGTTTTAGAGATGGATTTACCGACGGAATGTTGTCCGTCTCCTTTCTTGTCGTCGGCTTTTTTTGCCGACGGATTTTTTAATTCCGTCGGTATTACCGACGGAAATACCGACGGAAAATTTGAGGTTTCATGCACATCCACGGAGGAAGATTATACGGAGTTAGTATCACCGGCCACAAAGAATACTGCTTCCCATGCATCCCAAACGGTGCAAAACCATCAGTACACAAACATAATCTCACATTCCTCGGTTCACAAGCAAAATCTGGAAACACGTTGTCAAGGTGTTTCCAGGCCTCCGAGTCTGCCGGATGTCGCATCTCCCTCGACTCAGCCGAAGAGGAATCTGTAGCATGCTGTTGGTCCCAAAAGTTGAGTTAAGATTGAGTAAGCTAGGAAAAGTCTAGATGGGAGGGGTGAATAGACTTTTCAAATTCTATCAAAATATCAGAGTTTTAAGTGCGGAAATGTATTATGTATGATACTGTTCTTAGAATCAGATCAGTACTCAACAGTTAGCTTTTATACTCAACTTTTCTTTAAATCTTTTCTTAGAAAACTTACTGTTCTTGTTTCAACAAATATATCAACAGATAATCAAAACAGAAAGTAAAATACTCAAGATTTTATAGTGGTTCGACAAAATGTCTACATCCACTCTCACAACTCCAGTTGCGATGTTTTATTACTCTTTCCTTCTTGAGTACTTGTAGTTTAGAGTCCCAAGATTAAGACTTCGATCTTGTCGATTATACCACCAGGTATATCTTCGATCTACTAGTAATTTCACAAGTAACTAGCACACTTGTTTACACAGTACAAACTTAAAATGAAAAGTAAAACTTCTCTAGTAATAGCCTTCGATTCTTCTCTTCAGATCTGTGGCTTCTCTTCTGGTTTGATCTTCTTGACTCTGTGAGTGCTTGAATACTTGAATGCTTCTTGATTGCTCTTGAATACTTTGAGTAGCAGTAGTCTTTTTAAGTAGAAGATCACACTGTATTTATAAGCATTAGTAAGACAGTTAGCAGTTTGTGAACTAACTCATAACCGTTTCTTGTTGTAACTTCCTTCCTTTTGTAACCAACTTATCTTATCTTTCCAAGTCAGCATATCTTCAAATATATCTTCACTTACGCTTCAAATAAGTTATCCAAACTTATTCTTCAAACAAACCAACTCAGCACAGTAAACTATTCTTCTTAGTTTTACTGCTCTTGGTCAGTCAGCACAGTTCTTCCAAAACTGTTCAGCTTCCTTCAATAATACTTCTCTTGATTTCTTCATACTCTGAAGTAGTCTTCTGATATCTTCTTAGTCTTCTTTAGTCTTCTGACTTCAATCTAATCTACTGTTCTAAACTTTTACAATGCTGAATACAATAAAATACAACTTTACAAATATAAAACATATTTATACATCAACTGAACTACATACAACTGAGTACAACTAAGTCCTATACTATAAGCTGTCTATACAATTCATTATCAGCTTAGTTATTAAACAGTTCATATATCAGATTAGTAAAACACTAAGATCAGTAAACTCAAACTTCATATCATATTAAGATCAGTAAACTTAATCCATATAACTCAATTAGAATAACACATAATCACATATATCATTAACTCCAAAGTTGCTTTTGGCCATCAAAACATATAATCATCAATTAGAACATTGTTTATAGGATTCATATCCCAACAATTTCCCCCTTTTTTATGAAGCCAAAACTACTTAAACATTAACAGATCAGTAGTTAAGATATATAGTTAATCATATCAGTTCATCAATTCAAAATCAGATTAAGATTCATATCAGATCAAATAATTCACATACTTCACATAATCACAGAAATACCAAATAAAGAAATTAAAGATAAGGTTAAGAAATGTTATCTCTTCAGCATAGTCCTTCATCTTCAATCTTCATTAGGAATTCTGAATGCCAAGTACATCCTATTCTTGATATCCATCATATGCTTATGATCAGTGATTCCTTCATCTTGAATAATCTTTGAAATAATATTTCCAATTTCATTTCGATCAGGTTCTCCATTCTCTAATCTTGGAGGTTCCCAAACAGGTTCTTCTGGAAAAATAATCTGGATACCTGCACCAGCAGCCAATAATAACATGTCTTCCCAGAAGTTCCTTGCTATGTTCATCATGAACACATCAAAGTCAAAATACATATCTTCCTTGCTAGAATGATCACCAAATTTCTTCACAATGAAATTAGCAATCTGCCATTTCTTCTTCAGATCATTCCAATATTCCATAGATTCTGGATCAACAACAAATTCCATGTATTCTTCATCAAGAACTATTCCAACAGGCTTAGATTTCTTTTTCCTTTTCAATGCAGCAACTCGATTATCAAAATTTTTCCTTGTAGCTTCTGCATCTTTCAATTTTTGCTTTCTAATTTGTTCATCAGCTCTCTTTTTCTCAGCAATTTCAGCTTTCTTCTGAGCAAGTATCTCATTATGCTTCTCAACTGCTTCAGCCATCTTATCATCACTTGGCTTATTACTTCCAACAACATGCTTCAGCTTACTTTTAGACCTGGTAATCCTTCCAGTCTGTTCAGCCTCTTCTTCATCATCCAAGATCAGCTTACTTTTTAGCTTTCCAGAAGAAGATTCAACAATGTTTTTCTGAATTGATACAATTTCTTGAGGTTCAGAAGCCTTTTGTTGTCTTCTGAGGTTTCTTTTCAGCTTCAGACTAATGATTTCTTCTTTCAAATCATTAATACTTGCTTTCAACTCATCTTGACTCACAACCAACTGAGCTTGTTGAGTTTGAGTCAGCTCCATCACTTTCATGACCTTTACTTCCCCCTTTTTGGCTTCATCCTGCCAATCCTTCAAGGGTGTCATAAGCAGCTCAACTTTCTTTTGCAACTCAACAGAAAGCTTTTTCTCTTGTAATCTATGCAGATCATAGATCTTAGACATTGTGTGTTCCAACACTTGCTCATACGAATTGGTAGCAGTCAATCTTTCCAGCTTCTCAGTAGCTTCTTGAAATTGTTTCAAAGTAGCTTCCAGCTTGCCTTGTAACTCTTCATTCTGCTTTTTCAACATCTCAAAGCTAGAGTTATCTTGCACTGTCTCAGCAGGAACAGTTCTTACTGTTTCTTGAACATCATCAAACACAGTATCTTCAGCAGCATTGATTGGTGTGCTCTCCAACTCATCAGCACCCAAAGCTTGTTCCACTAAGACTTCAGTTTCTTCAACTACAATTGTGTTCTCAAACACCGCAGTTGCATTGGTATCAGCTTCATAGTCAGCTTCCAAATCAGCTTCATTATCAAAATTTCTAACACCAGTATCCTCAGCTTCCATGTTGACATCAGTATCAACATTTTCATCAGCAGACTTTACCATAGAATACTTGCAGCCAGTTATCCTCTCAATCAACTGAATAACTGAATCAAGAGTGAATAATTCTGTAAAAGAATTAACATCTGCAGCTTCTCTCTGTTCTTGTTCCCAGTCATGGAACATAGATAAACCACCCATGCCTTCTGCTACAATCATCAGCTCATTTACACCTATACCTCTAAGATACACCCAAGTGCCTATCCTTAGAAGTTGCTCAAAGGTCATAGAGTTGTCATCTAAACCATGAAAGTTTTTGAGAAGATCATTTCTCAATTTGAATCTTATTCTCTCTTCCTTATCACATACATGATAGTCCATCAAGAACACTGAATTTGGTTGGATAAACTCAGGTTCTGGTGAAGAGGTAATCTCAACTGGTTCAGGAGAAGGTATATGTTCATGCTCAGTAGAGTGAACATGAACTGGTTCAGGTTCAGGAGAGAAATGAGGAGTGGGATTATGGTGAGGACTAGATTGGGGAGAGGGATGAAATGAAGTGTTCTGAGGGGGTGAGGGAGGAGTGTTCTGTCGAATAGGAGAGTAGTGTACTGACTCCTCAAAACAGGTAGGCTCAGCTTCAAGGGGTTGGGTTTGAATAGAATCAGAGGTTGAGGGTGATACACGTGTTATGCAACACTAAATAAACAACCGCAAGTGTACGGTGTCTATCGTAGCGTGATAAGCACGAGGTCGATCCCACGAGAAGGTTAAGCGTAAAAGTGGAGTTTGCTAGTCGAATTCTAAATAGACGTGATCGAATAGATTGAGTGTTGAATTACCCCTAAGATTGCCTAACTATGTGTCACAAATAGACAACGAAAGAGTAATTATAAAATCGATCAACTAATCATGCAAAGTAAGAAAACGAAAGTAAAAACGGATGAAAACTCAAAGAAAGAAAGTGGGTTCCAAGGCAATTGTAGTATTTAGACGTCCGTTTATGAGAGTTATCTCGTTTAAATGGCCATTAAGGTTATCTCATATAGGGTGATCACACAAGAAGAACCAATCGATCTCTCGATACAAATTAATCCAAAGACGCAATGTAATATAAGCTCGTATGTCTACATCACAAACATTACACCATCTAAAATAGTTCCTAAGATCATTCGATTCCCTCTCCGATAATTAATCCTCTCTCGAGATCATAATAATACCGGGTTGCACATTCTCATACGATTAAATGGAATAAATCTCTCGATACTACCCCAATTAACAATGGATCAAGCAAATCATTATGGCCACTAACAACATGCTTGGCAATGGATAATTGAATATGCAAATAAGAAATAAACACCAATTAAAGCAAGAAATTACTCATAAACATCAATCCAAATCTCTACAATGCCTTAGAACCATAAATTGTTTAGCTAGCTACTAACATAATGAAATTACAAATTCCAAATGAAATAACTAAATAAAAAGGAAAAGAAAGAGAAAGCTTAGTCTAGAATGTGGTAGAGAATGGAATTTGGGAGCTATTGCATCCTTTCTTGAGTGATTTGATGAAGAATTGATGAAGATATGGCCAAAACACCTCCAAGTATGTGTAACTATGTGTGGATTGGGGGAGAATGGCTTGTAATTCAAGAAATGGGGCTTATATAGTGTTGGGGTAGGGTTTAAATGCCAAAATTGCAAGTTGGTCCTTCAAAAATGGCCAAAATAGGGAGATGGCACCGAAAATAGGGGTAGCACGGCCGTGCAAAATAAGCATATGGGCGTACAGGTGCTCGGCCGAGCTGGGAGCTCGGCCGTGCTCGGTATGAATGTGGAATGGGGAGTGCTCGGCCGAGAGTAGTGCTCGGCCGTGGCGTGTAAAACAGGGGTGGCCAGGTGCTCGGCCGAGACATGTGCTCGGCCGAGGCGCTCGATGTGGGGGTGATGGCCAAAATGTCTCGGTTTCGAGGGTCGTTTGTCCGAGAAGGGTGCTCGGCCGTGGCCTTGGCGTGGAGCTCGGCCGAGAAGGGTGCTCGGCCGTGCACTTCGGATTTCCTCTTGGCTCAAAAACTCTCGGTCTCGAGGTGCACTTGCTCGAGCACGCGTCTCGGGCGTGCTCGCGCTCGGTCGTCTTCGGCCCTTTCTCGTTTCGTGCATATCTTTCGCCTCGGGTGTCGGATTGACTCGATTCCTTTGGCTAATCCACTCCGTGTTTCGAGACGAATCCAACCGTGCACTCCTCTTCCTGATCCAGTAAAGTATGGTTGATGTTTCGCTCCAAATTCTATCGTATTTCCTACAAAATCGACAAAACACAACCTTTCTCTCATTTCGGCTTAAACAATCATATTCCATGCATAATTCAATGAAATCCACATCAAAACACGCTTAACATGTGCCTCTAAAACGTGTAAATTCCACCCGAATCAGAGGGAGTAGAGGTAGTGCTCTTGAGGACTCTTCTGGGTCTAAGCACACCAGAAACTTTTGATCTCTTATGTAAAACAATGAGGCTTGAAGAACTTACCTCTTGCTCTACAGAAGTCTCCTTCATAGCAGCAACTGACTCTTCTGATTTTTCAGAGGCAACCCTGGCTGATCTGCCCCTTCTTAATCCAGCTCGGTGAGGATCATGCCTAGCCTTTGTTCTCAACTCCGGCTCATCATTGTCAGAACGGAACATAGAATCACCAGATTCTTGAGGTTGTTGTTGCTGACGCTGATCTTGTTCAAATTTGACAGATTCCTTCTTGAACAAAAATTTGCCCTGATGAAATCTCTTTGGAGGACTCCAATCCACCTTTCTATCAGCTAATTGCGGCAACTGGATGCTCAACTTACTTCCAAATCCCATCAAAGATTTAATGGAGAATTCTTTGGTGTCTTCGTCAAACAACACTTTCTCTCTTTCAGCCAACAGTCTGCCCAAAATAAATCCTTGCCAGTCACCATCAACTCGATCAATGATTGCGGCCATAACACGAATCTTTAGTTGAGTGAGGGCATCTTGACTGAAGTGTTGACCTAACATGCATTTTCCAGCAATGTCCATCAACAATTGAAGACCTTCTGGAAGGATGTCCTTCTTCAAATTGGTGAGATTCGCTGGGTCAACATTCAACCATCTACCCACGCAAGCCTTTTCTTGCCCTGCCATATAACTTAGAATGTTTACCGGTCCTTCTGGTAAATCGAACGCGATTCCAAGGGTTTCTCTAGAAATGACAACCCTGTGACCAGAAACCGTCGAACGGATGCTATTCGAATCACCTTGCACCTGTAACAAGAATTCCATTGCCTCAGGTTCAAAAACCATCTTGGGGAATGATTCTAGGTACTTCTTCAGCCTGCATTCTTCACACATGGTGAGAATGGCTTGATTCTCGCTCTTTTGCCGTCCATTGAAGTACACCGAGTTTTCAACGAAAATTCCTTTCTCACGAATCCATCTGGGTGAATCAAACGTACCTACAACTTTGTTTTCTTCGTTAAGAATGTCAATAATAGCCATGGAGTAGTAATGTAGAAGTGTAGATGAAAGAGTAGGAGTATCGTGAAATCGTGAGCTTAGAGAGATTTGCAGAAAGATTTTAAGTGAGGAAGAAGAAGTGAATGTGATCGTGTTAATCTAAATCAAAGCAAATCTAGGGCTTGGATTGATTTAGATTCCCACGTTGTGTGGTTTGGATTGAGTATAGAAAAGTGTAATTTTGAGAAAAACGTTCCAGATTCATAAAAACTCAATTCCAATTTGGAGCCAACTTGTGTTGATAAATACACCTTTTAAAATTAGGTCAAAAATAGAGGAGTGTATTAATCTTCTCTATAAATAAACTAATTTTGAACAGATCTTGACTTAGAAGGATTCTAAGGCAATAATACAGTTTTGATGTGTATCAGCACAGTTGGTTCCACGCACACTTTACTTCAATTTCTTACTTAAAATTTATTGAAATTGACTTATCTGGGTTCAGTTGAGTACTGTGATCAGCTGAGTACTCTCTTGAAGATCAGATGAGTAGTTGGGTCAGCTCAGTAATCCTCAGATCGGTTCCCCAACTTTCCTGATTTTTACCTTTTTGTTACTAGCACAGTACTTTCTCAGACCAGTACTGTAACTCAGATCAGTTCTATTCTGTAGATAGATTTCCCTGTAATCAAATAAGCTCTGTAGACAGTTTAATCAGTAATCAGATCAGTTCTGTAGAGAGAATGATATTGTAGTCAGAATAGTTATGTAGACAAATTAACTTTGTAATCAGAACAGTCATGTAGACAAATCAATTCAATAATCAAAACATGTCTGTAGACAGATATGTGCTGTAATCAGATCAGATTTGTAGACAGATCACATCTGTAATCAGATTGGTTCCCCCTCCAGTGGAGAACTCCTCTTCTGTGCCTGTTTCACCTTGGTAGAAGTATTAGTTCATGCATAGATGGTGAAATACAGTACAGAATAGTAAAGAATAATTAAAATAAGTCTTTATAAGGTTTGTTCTAAGGTGACTTGTGCTCTGAGTCAACATACAGGATTTTTCAGAAATCATAGATTCCCCCTTAAATGTATATTCTCAATTCCCTCAGCTTTACCAGCTTCCTCATCGGGATTTAGGCACCTTAGTAACCTTTTTACCTGATTGTGATGAATGTAGAGGTCTTGACATGGTCTGTTCTTCAAAATTACCCTTCTTGGAGTACTGTTCTTGATATCAGTTCAGTACCTGAAATGTTAGTGTATAGTTCTATATACATGCAGGATCCATGTCTATCAATCCTAAACTTATGCAAAGCTCTCCAAATCTAGTGTCAGCCAAAGGTTTTGTGAAAATGTCAGCTCTCTGAATATCAGTATGGATCTTTTCCATCCTTATGTTTTTCTTTTCCACATGATCCCTAATAAAATGATGCCTAACATCTACATGCTTGCATCTAGTATGTAAAACGGGATTTTGAGTGATGGCAATTGCACTATTGCTGTCACAGAATATAGGTACATTAGATTCCACAATGTTGTAGTCTCTAAGTTGTTGCATTAGCCAAAGAAGCTGACTACAACAACTTCCTGCAGCCATATATTCTGCTTCAGTGGTAGATGTGTTGCCACACTTGTTTGTTTCTTTGAAAACCATGATATGAGCTTAGAACCTAAAAATTGGCATGAACCAGAAGTTGATTTTCTATCTATCCTCCAACCACCAAAGTCAGAATCTGAATAACCACTTAGGGATAAATCATCATCTGCAGAATACCACAAACCTCGATTAATGGTACCCTTTAGATATTTCAATATCCTTTTAGCAGTCTCCACATGACTTTCTTTGGGATTGGCCTGAAATCTAGCACATACACCTACTGCAAATGCAATATCTGGCCTACTAGCAGTCAAATAGAGTAAAGAACCAA
The DNA here is from genome assembly GCA_963675135.1 of Galeopsis tetrahit. NCBI lineage: Eukaryota > Viridiplantae > Streptophyta > Magnoliopsida > Lamiales > Lamiaceae > Galeopsis > Galeopsis tetrahit. The sequence goes on along the minus strand of OY776126.1, from coordinate 33,093,057 downwards.
TTAAAGCTCTGTAATAGGATTGATCAGCACACTTACCTTGATCATCCGGATCCATTCTGTATGTTGGCAGCATTGGTACTCCAACTGTTTTACAGGTCTTGATACCAAATTTATCTAACAAATTTCTTGTATATTTTGCTTGATTGATAAAGATACCTTCAGATGATTGTTTTACTTGAAGACCAAGAAAGTAGGTCATTTCACCCATCATTGACATTTCAAACGTGCTTTGCATGAGCTTTGAAAAGCTTTCACTCATGCTCTTGTTAGGAGATCCAAATATTATATCATCAACATAAATTTGGACTAATAAAATGTCTGTACCTTCTTGTCTTCTGAACAAAGTTCGATCCACTTTGCCCTTAGTAAATCCATTTTCAACTAAGAATAGTGAAAGAGTGTCATACCAGGCTCTTGGAGCTTGCTTCAGACCATATAGTGCCTTCTTCAACCTGTATACTTGATTACCATTTACCTCAAATCCAGGAGGTTGTTCTACATAAACTTCTTCAACAAGTATACCATTCAAAAATGCACTTTTCACATCCATTTGATACACAATGAATTTCATATAAGCAGCATAAGCAAGAAACAATCTTATAGCTTCTAATATAGCTACAGGGGCAAATGTTTCATCATAATCAATACCCTCAGCTTGAGAGTAGCCCTGAGCCACTAATCTGGCTTTGTTTCTCACAACAAGATCATTCTCATCTTTCTTATTTTTGAAAGTCCACTTTGTACCTACCACATTGTGATCAGTAGGTCTCTTTACAAGTTCCCATACATCATTTCGTGTAAACTGATTTAATTCATTTTGCATAGCCATAATCCAGTTACTGTCAGATAAAGCTTCTTTCACATTTGCAGGCTCAATAGAAGATAAGAAGCAACACCAACAAAACAGAGAATTACTAGGTTCAGGCTTAGAATCAAACAGTTATCTTTTGGTCTTAATACCTTTATTGGATTCACCAATAATCAGATCAGTAGAATGAGCAGATTTCCATGTTTTTCTAGTTTTAACAGGAATACTTTCATCATCCACATCATGTATATCAGAATCATCAATATAATATCATCATTTTCAGCAGTTTTATTCACAGGAGAACAGTCAACCAATTCAGGCATGTCAATTGGTCTAGAAGACTTACCTTTGTCTTTTACCTTTTCTACATCATCATCTTTGTTTAGAACATTCAGAAATGGATTGTAGGCTTGTACAGATTCATAGACTTCAGTCTCTTCATTGTCTTTATCAGTTTGAATGGTCAGATCATCAATTTTCTTACTGATATGATGATCAGCAGAGTCCTGTACAACTTCATCAAAGACAACATGGGGTGTTTCTTCTACACATAGAGTAGAGTAATTAAACACTCTAAATGCCTTGCTAGTAGAAGAATATCCTAAGAATATTCCCTGATCAGCTTTAGCATCAAAAGCATTTAATTTGCTCTTTCCATTGTTATGAATAAAGCACTTACATCCAAAGATAAGAAAATATGAAACTCTTGGTTTTCTACCTTTCCATACCTCATAAGGAGTTTTACCATGTACCTTGTTGAATGCACATCTGTTCTGAGTGTGACAGGCAGTGTTGATTGCCTCAGCCCAGAACTTCTGTGGTGTGTTGTACTCTGCAAGCATTGATCTGCATGCTTCCTTTAGTGTTCTGTTTCTTCTCTCAGCTACACCATTTTGTTGGGGTGTCCTAGCTGCACTTGTCAAATGCTGAATTCCAGACTTAGAACAAAATTCTTTAATATAACAGTTTATAAATTCAGTCCCCTTGTCACTCCTGATCTTGACAATGGGCTGACCTTTTTCTACTTGCAACCTCTTTAACAGATCTGGTAGTTGGGTTTGTGTGTCACTCTTTTTGTGTAAGAAGATTACCCAAGTGAATTTTGAATAATCATCTACCACAACCAGAGTGTACCTTCTACCATTCAGTGTAGGGGGTTTTATTGGACCATGTAGATCCATATGCAAGAGTTCTAAGACTCTACAAGTAGAAAGAGTGGGAATTGACTTAAAGGAAACCTTTACCTGTTTACCTTTTTGGCAAGCATCACACACTTGTGATTTGAAATAGATTTCATTAGGGATACCTTCAACAAGGTAGTTTCTTGCAATCTTGTTAATTATCTTAAAGTTCATATGGCATAGGCGTCTGTGCATAGCCATCTGATTTCTTTAGGACTCTTAGAAAGAAGGCAAGCATCCCTAGGGCAACTATTCCAATTTACAATGTAGACATTGCCCTGTTTTACTCCAACTAGTAGAATTGTATGTGTTCTTTTATCCCAGATTTCGCATTTGGTGCTTTTGAAGTAGACTATATAGCCCCTGTCACAAAATTGAGAGACAGATAACAAATTATATTTCAAACCTTCTACATATGAGACATCTTGAATCTCTACATCTCCATTCTTGATGTATCCAAATCCTTTTGTGATTGCCATGGAACTATCTCCAAAGATCACCTTTGGTCCTTCCTTCTCATGATAGTCAGAAAGAAGAGTCTTGGTACCAGTCATGTGGTGAGAACACCCACTGTCTATGTACCAAGTTTCTCCAACTGAACCACCTTTCTTGTAAAGATCCAGTCGACCCTGCAAGTAGTGATCTTAATAATTTAGGTACCCTTTCTTTACTGGGGTCCTTGGGGGTTAGTAGTAAGAGGTATCCAAATAAACATTGAAGATTTGAATAATTGAGACCTCTTAAATTTTCTACCATGCTTATCACAGAACAGTACTTTATTGACCTTATCCAAATTATCAGCAGACTTAGGATCTATTTTTCTGAGATAGCCTTTCCTTGGTTCTATCCCTTTTTCAGGAAGATCAGTATGTCTGTAATAGTTTTCATAGGGCCTAAAAGCCTGTGGACCATACGGCTTATAGATGTGTTTTGGTCTTTCCTCTCCAATGATATCATAAGATAAAGGTGGAGGATAAAGAACAGGTTTGTTATGATAATGAGGCACAAATTTCCTAGGTTTAGTTGAGTACAGCTGAGACTGTCTTATAAAAGGAGGTCTAGGCTGTTTCCAACTTGCCTGTGTTTGTCTTGACCTACTGTTCTGAGTCTGCCTCTTCTGATTCCAGGACATTTCTGCTCTGGTCAGAGGAGTAGTACTCTTCTGGTAAGGTCTTGACTGTACTGGTCTAGATCCATTCTTTTGTTTACCATTCTTGGTAGTGGGAGGAATGTATTTAGACTGTACTTTGGATTTTGGTTCATTATCATAGCCCACAGGTTCTTTTCCTTTATCTAATTGCAAAGAACTTAAACTTGCTCCAGTAGTGTTCTTAGTGCCTGAAGTAGAGGGACTAGGGAGATCAGTACCTATTCCACTCTTATCATAAGGAGCTTTGTATCTATTTGATAATGTTTGATTAATCTTAGAAGAGTTAATCATCTCAGATAGCTTCAGATCAAAGCTCAGTACTTCAGATTCTAAGAATCTATTGCGCTCTTCAAGTTTTTCACATTTAATCTTTAAGTCATTGAATTCATTGGTCTCTTTAGCTTGTGTATGAAGCATACCCTGATATAACTTGTCCATAGATGCATACTTATCTTTGAGTTGTGACAACTCTTCTGATAGCCGTGCATTTAGAACAATTATATTAGGATCCACTTGCATTTGAGCTTCTCGAAGACTAATGATTTCTTGTCTTAAAGATATGTTCTCATCACTGATTTCCATGAATGCTTTGTTAGCTGGTAGGAGGTCTTCTTCATTCACTCCAGTGGAATGATGAAGACTACTCCCTGCACTACTATCAGCAGTGTCACATAAATCAGAATCAGAATCAGATTCATCACAAGATTGAAAAGATGTGACAAATGATACCTCTTGATCTATTTTTGTCATCATGATTAGTCCATCATCTGCAATGAAGACTTCTTTCTCACTGCTAGAAGGGTAATCAGAAGAAGACGATGGCAACTCATCTGAATCCGTATCAGATTCATTGTTGGCCACCATTGCCCTCTTACCCTTTGCATATTTGCGATCTCTCCTTGCTTTCCTTTCTCTTCTGTCTTCAGCACTCAGATCAGGACATTCATGGATGTAATGACCTGGCTTTTCACAGTTATAGCACAAAGGTTCATTAGTAGAACGTTTAGAAGGAGAATGATATCGGTTCCTGTCCTTTCTATCAGTAGTGTTCTTATCCTTCCTATCAGCAGAGTTCCTATCTCTTCTTTTCTCATTAAAGATCTCATCTCTCCTTTCAGAAGATTTGTGATCTCTTCTGGTCCTAGAAGAGTCCCTGTTATTAGAGCCCTGAGTGTCCTTATAGAATCTTTTGTATCTACCATAACGCTTGTTAAGTTTATCAAACCTCTTTATCATTAAGTTCAACTGATCCTTAAGACCAAGATCAGTACTCTCTAGTTCATCTTTTATGCTTGAGGACTTAGACATAGATGATCTAGACTTCTTAGAGGTAGATGCCTTAAGTGCAATACTCTTAGAGATTTCCTAATCCCTATCACTGCTCACTATTGGATCTTCTTCATCCAATTCAAACTCATGCGCCTTAAGGGTTTGGAAAGTGGTTTCAGCAGACCAGGTATATATATCCTGTGTGGTTTTAATGATCATTTTGACCATTTTCCACATGTCATATAAAGCCTTAAGAATACGCAAATTTATCTCCCTATTGGTGTAAGTCTTACCTAAAACATCCAAGTCATTCATAATCTTTGTAAAACGAGTATCGAGCTGGTCTATTGTTTCACCAGTCTTGATTTTGAATGATTCGAACCGCTGGACAGCAGTGGATAGTTTGCTTTCCTTTATAAGAGAAGTTCCCTCACAAATGATAGCTAACTTGTCCCACATCTCTTTGGCTGATTTACATTTAACAACTTTCCCAAGATACTCATTGGGAAGGGTATGCAAAATGTAATTCTTAGCCAAGCTGTCTAGGTTGTTCTGCCTCATTTCCTCAGTAGTTAAATCTAACCTGGGTTTTGGCACGAGAACACCAATGGCTTTGGAAGGCTCCAGATTTGCAGTGTTGGGTATCATGGTAGTAATTGGCCCTTGCTTGATCACAGACATCATTAGATCATGGGTTGAACTGAAGATGGCCTCCATCCTCAGCTTCCAATAATCGTAATCTGCAACTTTAAACTTAGGAAGTTTATTGATGTTAGTTTCTTCCATGATAGAGCAGACAGTTAAGATCAGTAGTATGGCAAATAGGTCCAGATAGACAAGTAAGATCAAGAAACAATTATCAGTAATAAGAGACAATTAGACTTTCCCCAAAGTCTACAAAGTTATCTAGAAACAGCAGTCCAAAGAACTACTACTCTGATACCACTTGTTGGTCCCAAAAGTTGAGTTAAGATTGAGTAAGCTAGGAAAAGTCTAGAGGGGAGGGGTGAATAGACTTTTCAAATTCTATCAAAATATCAGAGTTTTAAGTGCGGAAATGTGTTCTGTATGATACTGTTCTTAGAATCAGATCAGTACTCAAAAATTAGCTTTTATACTCAACTTTTCTTTAAATCTTTTCTTAGAAAACTTACTGTTCTTGTTTCAACAAATATATCAACAAATAATCAAAACAGAAAGTAAAACACTCAAGATTTTATAGTGGTTCGACAAAATGTCTACATCCACTCTCACAACACCAGTTGCGATGTTTTATTACTCTTTCCTTCTTGAGTACTTGTAGTTTAGAGTCCCAAGATTAAGACTTCGATCTTGTCGATTATACCACCAGGTATATCTTCGATCTACTAGTAATTTCACAAGTAACTAGCACACTTGTTTACACAGAAACTTAAAATGAAAAGTAAAACTTCTCTAGTAATAGCCTTCGATTCTTCTAGCTCTTCAGATTTGTGGCTTCTCTTCTGGTTTGATCTTCTTGACTCTGTGAGTGCTTGAATACTTGAATGCTTCTTGATTGCTCTTGAATACTTTGAGTAACAGTAGTCTTTTTAAGTAGAAGATCACACGGTATTTATAAGCATTAGTAAGACAGTTAGCAGTTTGTGAACTAACTCTCAACTAACTCATAACTGTTTCTTGTTGTAACTTCCTTCTTTTTGTAACCAACTTATCTTATCTTTTCTTAGAAAACTTACTGTTCTTGTTTCAACAAATATATCAACAAATAATCAAAACAGAAAGTAAAACACTCAAGATTTTATAGTGGTTCGACAAAATGTCTACATCCACTCTCACAACACCAGTTGCGATGTTTTATTACTCTTTCCTTCTTGAGTACTTGTAGTTTAGAGTCCCAAGATTAAGACTTCGATCTTGTCGATTATACCACCAGGTATATCTTCGATCTACTAGTAATTTCACAAGTAACTAGCACACTTGTTTACACAGAAACTTAAAATGAAAAGTAAAACTTCTCTAGTAATAGCCTTCGATTCTTCTAGCTCTTCAGATTTGTGGCTTCTCTTCTGGTTTGATCTTCTTGACTCTGTGAGTGCTTGAATACTTGAATGCTTCTTGATTGCTCTTGAATACTTTGAGTAACAGTAGTCTTTTTAAGTAGAAGATCACACGGTATTTATAAGCATTAGTAAGACAGTTAGCAGTTTGTGAACTAACTCTCAACTAACTCATAACTGTTTCTTGTTGTAACTTCCTTCTTTTTGTAACCAACTTATCTTATCTTTTCAAGTCAGCATATCTTCAAATATAACTTCAGTTACGCTTCAAATAAGTTATCCAAACTTATTCTTCAAACAAACCAACTCAGCACAGTAAACTATTCTTCTTAGTTTTACTGCTCTTGGTCAGTCAGCACAGTTCTTCCAAAACTGTTCAGCTTCCTTCAATAATACTTCTCTTGATTTCTTCATACTCTGAAGTAGTCTTCTGATATCTTCTTAGTCTTCTTTAGTCTTCTGACTTCAATCTAATCTACTGTTCTAAACTTTTACAATGCTGAATACAATAAAATACAACTTTACAAATATAAAACCTATTTATACATCAACTGAACTACATACAGATGAGTACAACTAAGTCCTATACTATAAGCTGTCTATACAATTCATTATCAGCTTAGTTATTAAACAATTCATATATCAGATTAGTAAAACACTAAGATCAGTAAACTCAAACTTCATATCATATTAAGATCAGTAAACTTAATCCATATAACTCAATTAGAATAGCACATAATCACATATATCATTAACTCCAAAGTTGCTTTTGGCCATCAAAACATATAATCATCAATTAGAACATTGTTTATAGGATTCATATCCCAACACATGCCACGTCATGTGTTGTGCAGTGGCACTTGATTGATATAATCTGATCTATTTGAGGAATGATAGGAAGGTAGTACATCTTCTTATATGGCACTTCCTTCTTTGTCTTCTTCGATTGACCACCAGGTCCCTTTCGACGTGCCTCTTTGTACCGGGGATGGCCACACATTCTACACATTTTCAGACTGCTATCTTCGTCACCCCAATATAACATGCAACCCTTCACACAACAATCAATCTTCTCAACCGACAAACCAACATTCTTCAACATTTGTTTGCTTTGATGAAACGTCGTAGGCACCTTATTATTTTGAGGACAAATTTCACTGCATAACTGTGTCACTTGCTCATATGCCCTGTTAGAAAGCTTGTTATCGGTCTTAATGGCCATGAGTCGTGCATTAAATGACAAATGTGAGTGAGATTCACAACCCGGATATAAATCTTCTTCGACTAATTTGAGCATCTCATAAAACCGAAATGCCTCATTCGTCGGCTCCTCTTCCATGTTTGAAAAATCAGCTTCCCTGATCATTGTTTGATACATATTCGGTTCTTGTTCCCCAAACTGTTGTTCTTCTGCCTCAAATTGTTGTTCTTCTGCCCCAAACTGTTGTTCTTCGTCCCCAAACTGTTGTTCTACCTCGTTACTAGTGCCAACATGATCGAAATTTGCTTCTTGTTGATAGATTCCAACAGTGTAATAGTATAACACTTCATCAAATCTATAAGGCCAACGTGCTTCACCATGACTAGTCCAATTATAATAATTATCAACGAAACCATTCTTCATAATATGTACTAGGACCTCATCAATCTCTTTATATTGCTTATTCTGACATTTCTTAGCATTACACGGACACCTAATGCAATCTCCAATCATGTAATGTGGGTGGCTTTTTGCAAATTCAACAAATAACACGAGTTCATTATAAAATTCCACATTCACATTTCCTAAAACCATTCTAGGAATACAGTACATCCAACGACGGTCAGGCAAATCCATCTGCTAAACATTACTAAACTAAACTTATAATAAATTCAAACAAAACTTATAATATAAAACATGTAATTATATTATATTGAATTTTATGTATAGAGTAAAAATGGTAGAAAATGTACCGTAATTTGATGTTTCTGAATACCAGAGCATAAAAAATTAGGCAGTAGAAAGTTTTGGTGTAAATTTGTAATACGAAAGTGGAAAAAAAATTAGGCAGTAGAAAGTTTTGGTTGAAAGTTTCCCGACGGAAATGCCGACGGAATTATCTTTCCGTCGGCATTTTACCCGCCCAATATTCCGTCGGCATAGCGTCAGAACGACGGATTTTCCGTCGGCATTTGTTTTCCGACTGAATTATCAGTCCGTCGGCATTTATCAAATTGTGATTTCCGACGAAAAGCTAATTCCGTCGGCATATTACCCGCCCCATTTTCCGTCTGCATGACGTCCAATCGACGGAATTTCCGTCGGCATTTATCAAATTGCAATTTCCGACGGAACATATATTCCGTCGGTAATGTGGCGTTTTTTTTTTTTTTTTTAAATTAATTCAATTTGTTTGGTATAAAAATAAAAGTTGTTTAACAGTTGTTACGTTGTACAGGATATACTACATAAAAATAAAAGTTCGCACAAAAGAAGTCGTTTAACAGAAAAATATATAGTTCAACATAAAGATAAATAAGTTCAACACAAAAAAGTAAATAAGTTCAACACAAAAAAGTAAATAAGTTCAACACAAAAGTAAATAAGTTCAACACAAAAGTAAATTAGTTCAACACAAAATTAAATTGTTCAACGAAAGTTAAAATACTCATCCATATCGCCAGCCAAATTGACGTTGACGTCGTCATCGTCGGCCTGCACTGCACTTGGACCTGGAGCTTGATCTGGAGCTGGAGGGGGAGCTGGTGGGGCTTGCACCATCGTTTGTTGATGGACGGCCTCGATCTGCTCAGCAGACATCCCCAATGTGCGACCCGCGTTGCCACTCCAGAGGCGAAAGTAGTTCTCGAACGTTGCCATGACGTTCGGATCCGGGACGGTAGTGGAGGATACGGACGCCTGCGATGCACTCCGGCCACTTGATGACCTCACGACGTTGCTCATCCGACCAAGGCCAAGGATCCTTCCCTTGGAGGTCGGGGCAACGTCAAGGTAAGCCTGGTCCACATCAACAGCCGGAGGGGGACCGCTGCTTCCGGATTCAGCAGTAGTCGTCGCGACTTGCGTCTCGACCTCTTCAATCCTCTACCGGACGTTCAACTACATAATTAAAAAATTAAAATTAATTTAATTATCTATATATATAATTTAATTAATACATAAATTTAATTAAACTTACGTGGAGGTCAGTAGTGCGCTCGTAGGTGGACGTCAGTGTATCAACATCAAACGGATGAATAAGGCTCATCCGATCCAAGTGGGTGTGTGAACGTCCAGTCTCCCGCTCCTATTACGTATCAAATAAACATATACAAATTAATTTAGATAACTAATATAAATAAATTAACTATAATTATTTAATTTTTAAAATTAATGAAAACTTACGATAGCAAGTGATTGCTCGAGGACGGACCGAGCTCCCCCCCGATGCCTTGCCATCCCGCCTCCAACGTCGGTTCTGCGGTTGGCCCGAGCTTTCTCACACTTCTCTTGGTAAGTCGGGTCCATCCACTTCTCAATCAACGACTCCCACAGGTCAACACCATCCTCGTCTTTCCCCAGACCATGATCCACGTTACGTGAGCGCCAGGCCGTTCTCCAGTCGTACATCATGTTCGTGTACCGAGCAAAACAAACACCGTACCACTTCTCGTAAATAGTGTCGTCCGAGTAGATCGCCGTATCCCAACAGGCCTTTTTCTATACAAATATTCAACGGTAAAGTCTAGTATGCACTCGAGTGCATGATGTGCACCCTAGTCCATGTGCATTTTTTTGTTTACTGACTTACACTTTTTGGTAAATGGTGTTGCACTTTTCAATTATTACTTATACAGTTTAATAATTGAAAAGTGCAACACCATTTACCAAAAAGTGTAAGTCAGTAACTGAAAAGTGCAACATGGACTAGGGTGCACAACATGCACTCGAGTCCATAGCAGACCAACCCATATTCAACATATTTATCAAATAATATGTATAATTAGTTATTTAATAAACTTTAATTATTGTAATTATATATCTGGAACTCCTCGAAGTATTCATCCTTTTTAGTGTGCGGCACCATCGACCAAGTGATAGCACCCTTAGCAATCTTGCACTTCAGAAAGGATGCTGTGCAGATCCTGGACAACTCATTACCGGGCAACAACCTGTAAAATTATTAACAAATATATTTATAAACTAACACATTATAAATAAATAAATAAAGTTAATCGTTATTGAATACTGTTAAACATTAGAATTATTGACTTACGTTCCTAAATGGATATAAACTTCTTGCCTACGGTCTACAGATCGAACGGGATGCTGACGAGAAGAGGATCCTACGGTTGTTGACGAACTAGACGACATCGTAGTCGGCGGCGGCGACACTACCACAGGAGGAGTAGGAGGAGGCCTCCTTGCACGTGACCCATATGACCTACGTGAACCAGAACCTTGATTCGGTACTTCACTCATCTGTTTCAATCAATAAAAAATACATAATTTAATTTACAATAACCTAATTTAATCAATAATTTAGTAGTTTAATTATAGCACATTCCTAATTTAATCAACAATTTACCAATTTAATCAACATTTTCCTAATCTAATCAACAATAACCTAATTTAATTATTATTTTTCTAATTTAATCAATAATAAAAAATTTAACATATTCTTAAATTAACAAACCTAAACCTAATTAAAATAATAGTTTTCTAATTGGGTCAATAATTATCAATTTAATGAACATATTCCTAATTTAAAATTTTTACTAATATAGCATATTCCTAATTTAATCAATTACTAATTTAATCAACATATTCCTAATTTAAATCAAAACAATATACTCCCTCCGTTTTTTAATAAGTGTCACTTTGACTTTTTAACTAACTTTAAAATAAGTGTCATTTTAGGGTTTTTTCTTTAGTTTTGACTATTTTATCCTTATTCATTTACCATAAATATTTTTCATTAATAAATTCCACAAAAATTGTTTATACCAAAATTAATTTGGTTTATGAATACTAGCTACATTTTTAACTACATTCTTTATCAAACAAAATTTCTATATTAAAATTAATTATAATTAATGAAGGGTGATATTGACCACAATTTATAATCTTAATTTGTTGAAAAAAGCTAAAATGACACTTATTAAAAGATGGAGGGAGTATAACCTAATTACAATGTGATACCACCGTCGAACCATCTAATTAACTAATAATTTAAACAATTGATTGAAACATGCATCACCTACATTAAAAATATTCTATATCAAAATTACACCATTAAATTAAACTAGTAATTAACTATACATGCATATAACAATTAATTAATTAACCTTAAAAAACTACTCTATCAAAATTATTCTAGCTTAATCAACAAATTAAATAACATACTAACATGATCATAATATTTTAACAACTAACTAAATCAATAACATGCAAATCAACGTTAAATTATTCATATTTACATATATCCATGCATAAACATATATAAGTATTAAAACTAATTAAGAAAACGTACCGTATCAATGTAATCGGAGAAATTTGATTCAATAGCCTCGTCCTCGTCTTCGTCTTCCCCCCCCCCCCGAATCGACTCACGCGTTTTTTTGTTTTCTAAAACTCATTCTGTAATAATTCTTCCTTATATATAAAAAAAAAAGTTACCGACGGAATTGCCGACGGATATTCCGTCGGTAACCGCCCACTTTAATGCCAACCGTTATCTTTTTGGAAACCGAGGCGGTGCGAAATTAACGGGTCAAATGCCGACGGATTTTCCGTCCGCATTTCCGTCGGCATGCATATTTTAAAAGATCAGTCGGCATATTCCGTCGGTAAATGCCGACGGAACAGAAATCCGTCGGCACGCAGGTTGACTTTTCAAACAACAATAATCCATCGGCATTCCGTCGGAAATGCCGACGGAATATAATCCGTCGGCAAATGTCCGTCTCTATAACACACGTTTTTTGTAGTGGTGCGTCCTTCCGTTAAAAATTGAGGGAGCGTGGTTGGTGGGACCAAAAGTGTCATTTCCTCTTGGTTTTTTGTCAACTGATCGAGAAAATGGGAGTTTTGGTCCCACCAACCACGCACCCTCGTTTTTTGGGTCCCATGACTTTCAAATGTAGTCCCAATAGGCTAAATTTTGTCAATTTTGGTCCCCGTATTGTACAAAATTTGTAATTTCGTCCCAGCCCCGTTAAATTTTAACGGACAGACGCAAGTGTTGAATGAAGAAGACGAGAAATTGGATTTAGGGTTTCAATTCAACCCTGTGGTAAGCAATTTAGAGAATCTCGATTCTGATAAATTGAGGGTACATTAAAACAGGGGAAGCTCTAGCAGTTAGTTTAATTATGCAATTTCATACTCTTTTAGTGTGAGATGCATGCTGGATTGGCATATGACGTGGAAGCAAACTCAAGATGTTAATCAGCTATGTACATAATCTTTCCAATGGGTAAATCCATGTTTTTGTTCTTATTTATGTTTTGGAGGACTATTTGTCTTCATTGTATTTCAAGTGTTACGGTTTTGTCATTAGATCTAATGGATTCTTGTGAGTATAATTATTGAAATTAAGAGCCAAAGTATAGGATCTTGATCTACTACTATGGCATTTTTTAATTGCACGAAGCCTAGCCTTTTGCTGTTTCTTTTGGGAAGCATTTCTTGAATCTTTTTTTTTTTTTTCTAATTGTACTGTTGTGTTGGGCCTAATTGCACTGTGTCTTTTGTAATATTTTGATTTTCTACAAACATCATACTTATCTACGTCAAGTTCATATGCATCATCTACATATGGTTTATGACCCTTTTTTGTCATATGGTCTATGCCCCTTATGAGTTAATTGTACTGTTATGTTGGGCTTAATTGTACTGGTTCTACTATGGTATTTTGAATGCATTTCTGTACACACCACGCTTGTCTACCTCACGTTCTTCATATATATCTTGAAATTTGTCATTTTGCTACTGGTCATATATATCAAAAAATTTGACATTTTGCCCACACCTAAATTTTATTGACATTCTCATTTGGGCTATATCTTGTTTCTCATTCTCATTCCAGTTTTGTGAGCTGTTTGATGCTGGTTCGTGTGTTTGTGTTTGTGAATGTGAATATTGTTGTTTCTAGTTAATGGGCTGGATGCATGTTGTTTTAGCATTGCTTGTTTTTGACAGCTTGTTTTGTCAATTTGATAAAAAAAGAGTAATTGATTTCTTTGCTCGATAATTCGTTGAGGTTACTTATTAATGTATATATAGATGAAGCAGAATATTGAGGTTGGATATATAGATGTAGTAAATTTTTCCTCCTATTTGGTACCAACTTTTCCTCCAATTGTATTAGAATTCATATTGGGAGCCAATTTCCGCTCCAAAATGGAAAAAGACTTAACGGGACCAAAAACGCTAACAGTTGACTCACGGCTGACTAACGGTGGGACCATTATTGTCAAAATTCAGCATATTGGGGCTACATTTTAAAGTCGAGAAAATTTCATTTTACGTCCTGTAACTTAGGCCTAATCCAGAATATATCCTTTAAGTTTTCACATTTTCAATTTACATCCTAGGGTGTCCAATTTACATCCTTTTAGGTCCAATTTACGTCCTTTCCACCGGAATTGAAAATCCGGTCAAATAGTCCAATTTACATCCTTTATGTTTGAAAATTATAAATTAAAAAATTCTGAAAATATCATTAAAAATTAAAAAACCTCATTAAAAACTTATAAATGGTGTAAAACAAATATAAAAAATCTGAAAAAAATTTATAAATTCTACCATTCAAAAAATCTGAAAAATGTGTAAATTTTATTTTTTTCCTTCTAAAAACTCATAAAAATAAAAAAATCTATAATTTCTACCATTCAAAAAATCTGAAAATGTGTAAATTTAATTTTTTTTCTAAAAGCTCATAAAAATAAAAATAAATCTATAAATTAAAATTTTAAAAATGTTTAAAATAAAAAAATCCATAATTTTAAAAATATCGTGAAAATGAATTTGGGACGGTTCCAAAATCGATCAAGGTGTGGAACTTCCACTCAACCTCGACGGCGAGTTGGAAAATCTCGTGAGATCCAAAATTATTAGGAGTTCGAGCAAAACTTTATTTAATGAAATGTTAATAATTTTTATTATTCTTATTAGATTTTTAGAATTAGTAATTTTTCATCTACACATTTTTAATAAATTAATCAGATTTTTTTAGTTTTTAGAAATTTAAATGAGATTTTGAATTTCTTAATTTTTAAATTACACATTTTTCATTCTTTGAATTGTAGAATTTTTTATTTTTTGTATTTTAAAAATTTTAGAATTTTTTATTTTTGTTTTACACATTTTATAATTTGTAATGTTATTTTTTGAAATTTTATTGATATATTTTGAATTTTATTTACACATTTTATATATTTTAATTTTAAGGAGATTTTGGGATTTTTAATGATATTTTAGAATTTTTAAATGTTTAATGGGATTTTTAGAAAATTTTAATTATTAAATTTTAATTTTCAAACTTAAAGGACGTAAATTGGACTATTTGGCCGGAATCCCAATTTATTCCTCACATTCCGGTGAGTTTTAAAATTTTCCGGCGGAAAGGATGTAAATTGGACCAAAAATGACGGAAATCGAAAAAGTAAAAACATAAAGGATATATTCTGGATTAGGCCTAAGTTACAGGACGTAAAATGAAATTTTCTCTTTAAAGTCATGGAACCAAAAAAATGAGGGAGCGTGGTTGGTGGGACCAAAAGTGTCATTTCCTCTCAAGTGATCCTAAAATTGTACACACTACTAATCATCTTCAAGAGGATTCTGGTCAACATGATTTTCAATAATTAACTATTGCAGGGTACTGTTATGATGGCAACATTGTGGCTACTGCAGCTGCTGTGATATTGGAAGCAAGCAATATTCTTTATATAGCATATTTGCCTCTAGCTCATGTTTTCGAACATGTTCATTGGAATCATTTCTAATGATCAAGAACCAATATTCCATCCTACTAAATTGGAACAAGTGATCTCATTCGATTTTTTTTACAGTTTTACCTCGTTATATCAATACTTTGTGTTTTTTTATGCACAACGTGTAAGATTTTTTGATATGTTGGTTCGCACAATAGAGCAATTTTACAAGAATGTCCCTTGTATAAGAAATTTCTTCGAATTACATAGCTAATTAAATATTAATTCCCACTCCTTCCCTCAACGGGAAAATTGCACTTTTAGTCATTAGGAATTTTTAGAAATCACTTTTGGTCCAAGGTATCAAAATGGTACTGTTTATTGCAGATTTGGATGAAAACAGTTAGTTCACCAAAATATATTTTAAAAAAAATAATTATATTTAAAAAAATACAAAATATATTTTTAAAACTAATAATGAATTATATATAATTAAAAATTAAAATCAATAGAATTTAGAATATTAATTATTTTACTATATATTATGAAATTTCACTCATTTATATAATCTGAATTTTTTTTTTATAGAATCTGAATATTTTTCTTTTAACACTTTTTGGTAAATTGTGTTGCACTTTTCAATTATTACTAAAAATATTATTATACAGTTTAATAATTGAAAAGTGCAACACCATTTACCAAAAAGTGTAAGTCAGTAAAACTGAAAAGTGCAACATGGACTAGGATGCATAACATGCACTCGAGTGCATACTAGACCAACCCAAAAAAAAATCTGAATATAATTAAAAATTACTCAAAAATAATACAGTGTAAATTCTGAAATTTAAATAACCTTTGAAGAATTTTTTTGTATCAAAACTAAAATATATACAAAAATATAAATTCAAAAGTAAGTTAAAAAAATCAAAATAATTTATAACCCCATAAATCAGTAAATAATTTAAAATATAAAAATCAAATTAATTTGTAACCCCATAAATAGTAAATTAGTTCAAGATTTAATTAGATAACTTACTTTTCAATTTTAGTGATATTACCAAAAATTGATTATTTTTAATATTTTTTAGATTTTATTTATATTTATTTTACTTTTGATGGTTTTTTTTTAACTTTTGAATTTCATATATATTTTTTTTGGCATTTTCCAATTTTTTTTGTCAAAATTGTTATTTAGATTTTATAAAATTTTATTTACATATTTTAAAATGATTCATATTCTAGATAAATTAATATTTAAATTTCATAGGTAGATGGACATGTATATTAAGAAAGTATAATCGTCACGCCCCAAATTTAAAAATAATTAATTTTACTGAATAACTGTCGATTTAAAAATAAAAGGGCATGAACTAAATTTATACTTAAAAAATAAGACTTACAATTTTATTTTACAATAAAAATAATTAACAATCAGTGAAAGCTTAAAGAATAAATAGAAACTCGAAAGAATTTGAGAATGTCTAGGAAACCACAACGTCTCAAAAGATAAGTTTACTAAATAATTGAACAAGTTCGATTGATTTTATTAAATGATAATAACTTTGTCATCCACCGCTCCTCCTCGCCACCAGCTCCCTAAATCTGAAATGTTTAAATAAAGGGGTGAGCAAACCACAGCTCAGTGGGGACAAGCTTGCCAAAACTAAATACAATAAGCAATTAAATCATCAGTTCACATTAAGATGTATAATTCCATAACAATTTCAATAACATCACCTCGTAAATAAATGGCAAATGATATATCCTCGTTTATAAAGGCCAGAAGACCTATCCTCGTTTATAAAGGTCAGATGACCTATCCTCGTTTATAAAGGTCAGATGACCTATCCGTTTATAAAGGTCAGATGACCTATCCTCGTTTATAAAGGTCAGATGACCTATCCTCGTACATCTTTCACATGAACATCAAAATAATCACATGTCACATTTAATAATGACAAATAAGATAATATAAATCCCCACCTTGAAATCGAGTGAAAATTTACAATGGACGAATTCTGACTTTAGTCCTTCTTGCGATTACCGTTGCCTCGATAGATGAATGTATACATGATAGCCTCGCATGAATTATTTATCATAGTTATATTGTCGCCTTGACGTGCGATTCATAAAATATCAAAGAATATAGTTTTGTTTTATGCTATAACATTTTGCGTTACAATTATTACATAAAATTCTTTTACTGCCCATAATGAAAAACGCATGCATGATGATGAATTTAGTGACAATAAATGAACAAATATGAAAGGTTGTTAAATATATATATATATATATATATATAAAATATATTCAATACTATTAATTAAATACACACGCATATGTCTATATATATATATAGTATTATAATATTCTTTTTTCATAATTAATATATAAATTATTTATTTATTGAATAAATTTCTATTTTTATTATTATAAAATTTCTGGATATTACAATAATAATGTGTGCAAGAAAGTGTAATAATGTCTGGAGTTTTGAGGGGTAATTTTGTAAAACTTTATGTATAAAGTAAAGAAATTAGTTGACTTTTGTGTATGTGCGGTGAAAAAGTAATGTCATTTGTGTAAAATTGATCGAGGATATTGTCAGGGTTGAGTTTATAAAAATATTTCCATTTTAAGTGTGTGAAAGTTATATAAAAAGAATGTAAACACAACTACTGATTTCAACATGTCATATCAAGAGTCTGTCTTCATCCATTGGTGAGATAGCAACCTATTTTAGCAGAAAAATTGAATGTAAACACGACTACTGATCATTTCTAAATTTAAAAAGAATCATCAAATTAAGAAAACTTACCGGATGATCATCATCAATCAGGATCAATTGAGGCTAAACTTTCAATGTAGATACCGGTACAAAAATAAAAACAATACCTAGCGTGGCCCGTTATCTTGGGAGTTCTATACACTTTACGTATGGGATTATATATCAAGGCACCATTCACAGCATAGGTTAGTAAAACTTCCCCAGTTGGACGTATGGCTAAATACCTTGGCATACCAAAACAACTTAATGGAATCGTCACCACTTTATCCCTTCATAACCCAAACATCCAACAAATTGTGCACTAAGGCATCCCCCAACCACTCCCAAACTAAGTTTGGGGATAACTTTCAGGTGGCTCAACGACTCCATACACATGGCTATTCAAGTTGAACGATTCTACATCATGTCCGTCGGCCTTTGCCAAGCTCCAATGAAGCTTTCCACTCGCATACATATATGCCCATGCCTCTGCCCATAATACTACCAAGTGGAATTTCCTCATTTATCCACGCATTAGTAGTCCTTAGACTATATATATATGTAAATTGAAACCAACTGCTTTCTGGTTCTCCTGCCATTACTAGTCCATAAACCTTGTAATCATCGGTCAACTCGTCCAATCCAAACCCGTATTGCACAATCTTTAAAGTCTCTTTGTTGTGAAGTTGAAGATGATTTCTAGGATCAGGCAACCTTCTGGTGGCTGGGTTCCACAAGATGAAATTTCTGTAATCTAAAAGAAGGCAGACAAGACCATTACAAGAGCCCACAAGATCAATATCCTCGTTCCTAAAATCGATTTGAAGATGATCATCATTATAAGGAATTTGATCAGTACTGGATGGGTTATCGAACAAGGAGGGCAGAGAGAGTAACTTGAATCCTCGAATAGTTTCGAAAAAGATGGTACGGAGGTCAAAGCTTGAGCTTTCAATTGATTTCTTGAGGTGGGCTTTCATGAAAGGCTTGGTCAGAATTGAAGTGTCCCATGAACTCGCAACACTTCTGAATCTCAACAGTGATTCTACTGGGACTCTTGACAATATTTCGTAGAAAATAACGTCATCAGAAAGTAAGGGGCGGAACCACATACATCCCGGGGGTGGCCCGGGCCCCCTCAACCTTTTGCTTTTTTTTAGTACTCCCTCCGTCCCACAAAGATAGCCAAATTTGACTTTGCACACAGATTAAGAAAAATCAATAAATGCAGTCAAATTGAGCTAATGTGCCCATTTTACCCTTGAAATCTAATACTCTAAAATCTGTTAAGCATTAATTACTCTTATAAATTAGGGGTAAAATTGACAATAAAACATTTAATACTAAAGTAAAAGAAGAAATGTGACTATAATTTGAGACATCCAACAAAAAAGGAATATGTGGCTATCTTTGTGGGACGGAGGGAGTATATATTTGGTATGTAGTGTTAACTATTAAGTACGTATACTGTATATATTCATTTACATTCACATAATTCCAATCATGAAATTCAACACAAACAGAACAATGGGCCTAAAAGTGAGAAAAACACAAATTAAAATGAAATGGATTGGCCAAAAGTGAGAAAATACTTTTCTTCTCAATTTCTTTTGTATTAAAAAAAATTAAAAATAAAATAAAAAAATAATAGAAATAATAAAAAAAAATTAAACGGACATAAAATAGAAATTTAGGAGTAATTTTTTTTAGTCTAATAACTTATATACGTACTATCTAATTCTGATTTAAAAATATTCACAATTTTTACTTAATCATAAATAATATCAAGAATATTATTCAATTAATCTTAGTATCGTTGAAAATTTAAAAAATCAAATTAAAAACACTATTTTGTCTCAATATTACAAATAATCTATTAGAATATATTAAGAAGCTAGCCATTAGCAAAAAAAAAAAATTAACTTGTAGATGATTTGTAGGAGATAGTTCTAGATTTAACGCATTAGGCCTTCTCCAATGAGGGAAGTTAACTTGAGGTATTTAGTACTCCACCTTAGCGCCACGTCAACATCTACCCCAAACACAAAATCCTCTCCCAACAACCTACCTCAAAAAGTAAGTATTTGTGACCTCCATTCAATATAAATTATGAAGCAAAAAGTAGGTATTTATGGCTCGGAAAATTCTCAAATGCACCATGTGCACCAAACCAGGTTTGGTGCACATGCTTTTGTCCTTATCCTTCTATTCTAACTTATTATGCTTTTTTCTTATAATTCTATTTTTTTCTATTAATTAATTAATTAATTTATAATCTATTACTTTATTAATTAATAAATTACAGTCCTTTCAAACCTTTTTTTTTTCGTTTTTTTTTTTAGTTTTTTTTTGGTTTTTTTTTTGTTTTTTTTTTTGGTTTTTTTTTTTCGTTTTTTTTTTTTCGTTTTTTTTTTCGTTTTTTTTTTTCGTTTTCTTATTTCGTTACTCACCCCCACTTTTCAATAATAATAGTTGCTACTTTTCATTAATAAAATTTCCACTTTTCACTAATAACAGTTACCACTATTCAGTAACAAAATTTCCACTTTTCACTAATAATAATTACCACTTTTCAGTAACAAAATTTTCACTTTTCAATAATAATAGTTACCACTTTTTAGTAACAAAATTCCCACTTTTCAATAATAAGAATTACACTTTTCATTTAAAATATTTACCACTTTTCACTAACAAAATCTCCACTTTTCAATAATAAGAATTACACTTTTCAGTTAAAGTGTAATTCTTATTATTGAAAAGTGTAATCTTATTATTGAAAAGTGGTAGATATTTGAACTGAAAAGTGTAATTCTTATTATTGAAAATGGTAGATATTTTAACTTAAAAATGTAATTTTTATTATTGAAAAGTGATAAATATTTTAACTGAAAAGTGCAATTCTTATTATTGAAAAGTGGAAATTTTGTTACTGAAAAGTGGTAGATATTTTAACTGAAAAATGTAATTTTTATTATTGAAAAGTGGTAGATATTTTAACTGAAAAGTGTAATTCTTATTATTGAAAAGTGGTAACTATTATTATTGAAAAGTGGAAATTTTGTTACTGAAAAGTGGTAGCTATTATTAATGAAAAGTGGTAATTTTGTTATGAAAAGTGATAATTATTATTAGTGAAAAGTGGAAATATTAATTAATTAAAACATGTATATTTAATTATAAATTGTACAGTTAAAATTATTATTAAAATTGAAAAAATGTTATTCTTATTATTGAAAAGTGGTAGATATTTGAACTGAAAAGTGTAATTCTTATTATTGAAAAGTGGTAGATATTTTAACTGAAAAATATAGTTTTTATTATTGAAAGTGGTAGATATTTGAACTGAAAAGTGTAATTCTTATTATTGAAAAGTGGTAGATATTTGAACTGAAAAGTGTAATTCTTATTATTGAAAAGTGGTAGATATTTTAACTTAAAAATGTAATTTTTATTATTGAAAAGTGATAAATATTTTAACTGAAAAGTGTAATTCTTATTATTGAAAAGTGAAAATTTTGTTACTGAAAAGTGGTAGATATTTTAACTGAAAAATGTAATTTTTATTATTGAAAAGTGGTAGATATTTTAGCTGAAAAGTGTAATTCTTATTATTGAAAAGGGGTAACTATTATTATTGAAAAGTGGAATTTTTGTTACTGAAAAGTGGTAGCTATTATTAGTGAAAAGTGGTAATTTTGTTATGAAAAGTGATAATTATTATTAGTGAAAAGTGTAAATTTTATTAATGAAAAGTAGAGACTATTATTATTAAAAAGTGGAAGTGAGTAACGAAAAAAAACGAAAAAAAAAAACGAAAAAAAAACAGAAAAATAAACAAATTTGAAAAAAAAATCGAAAAAAAAAAACAGAAAAAAACGAAAAAAAAAACAAAAAAAAAACAGAAAATAAAATGAAAAAATAAACAAGTTTGAAAAAAAAAATCGAAAAAAAAACAGAAAAAAAAACCAAAAAAAAAAAAACCAAAAAAAAAAGGAAAAAAAAACAGAAAAAAAAAACAAAAAATGAAAAAAAAAACAAGTTTGAAAGGATTAACCTGTGACCTCAAGCTTTTAAAAAGGTATCTATAACCACTAGAACATTCATTACTTAATTATTTATGTTTATGTTTATCTTTATATATAGATATAAGATTGGTCTGTGCATTAGTGTGCACGTGCACGCTGTGCACAGGAGACCAACTCTTGTGGCCCCCATTCAATATAAATTCTTTTCCAACCCCTTCCCTCCTCCGCATCATCCACCTCAACATCTTCCCCACTAAATACCTCTCAATGGAGAGGGCCTTAAAGGCATATCTATAGGCATATCTAATGTATTTTGAGATGTTTAACAATATAGGTATATATTGATATATCTATGTTAAAATATTAAATATTTAATTTTATTATAATCAGACTTATACTTAGATAAATAGATATGTATATTAAAAAAAATGTAATAATGAGTAAGATTTTAAGGGGTAATTTTGTAAATGTATATATAATTTTTAAGGGTAATTCTGTAAACATATTATGAAGTAGTAATTAGTATAGAACTATAATTATGGGCCCCCCTAACCCAGAATCCCGGGTCCGCCAAGTTGAGGAGGAGGATCTTCCATGATCACTTGAAGGGCATGAAATTCAATTGGATCAAAAGATATATGAATTTGGTTGAAAAATGAAATTAAAGAATACAATTAGTTATGTTAACTCAACAGAACAAGAATTTCAAGAAGATAATTGCAGCTGCATGCATACTATTCATAGCAGTTTTCACAACAGTTATCACCAGATTACAACTACTTTGTCATTTTACAAGAATACCCCCTTGCATAACAAATTTCATTTCTTGAAATTACCAAATTATTTCTGACTTTTGCTTTTCTATTTCGGGCCGGGTTTTTTTCAACTTTGATCAGACGAAATTGTTTTCTAATTCTGTATAATGTGTGTGTGTTTTTCTGGCACAGGTAATACAAATTATTATTTGTTTATGTATAAAGCAGATAAAATAGAGAATAAAGTAAATTCGATATAGAGAGGAGATAAATAAATATGATGAAGTATGCAGAAGCGCACACTAACAACGAATGAATAAACCAAGAGGTATGCGTCTTGACACTACATGTACTAGACGAAATAGCCTCCACAGAAAAAACCTTTATTTCTTAATATTATTCTAAAAAAGTGCGGCTTACAGTAAAGATACTAATTTTTAAAAGTTTGTAAATCTTTATAAAACTACTATTAAGATTTATAAAGACACAAAAACTTTTGTGCAAATATTTTACATTTAAATACGTGTAAATGCTCATTTAGGAGATTTGGGTTGTACCCGTGACCCATTTAACCGCTCTTTTATTCTTTTTTATTGACCCCTTTTACTTGTTCTTAAATTCTCAAATCCCTATTGTTCATGTTCTTAAATTCATTCACACATATCGTATAGGGCATCTTAGATTCTGGCTAGGCTAAAGATGTTGCATCCACACCTCCTGAGATTCACAAATTACGGCTCCGAAATATGATACGAGAGAAGTTTCTTTGTCGTCGCGTTCTCTCTCCGGCTGCGGGCGCGGTGCTCTGTGATCGGATTATGGCTTTTGGTCAACTCAGTAGCGACCATGTGATTAAGAACTGAAATGGAAAGATAATTAGGGGTTCTGCTTGTGCTATATCATATCGATGTTGCTGTTGATGTTAAATTGGGGGTATTTTCTGTTTGACGTCGTGCGTATTAAATCACTTAATAGTAGATAATGATTGCTCTATTTCTTTTAGGTTATGGTTTCCTAGCTCTATATTTGTACCCTAAGAAAAATAAATGATCAACCTCTTGGTGTGCTTGCTCCGGCCCTCTGTTGTACTATTCCTAATTTCTTGACCTATGTAAGGAATTGCAAACAAGTGAATTTAGACAACAACATGTATGCTATTATTTTCTTGTCCAAAAGTATCAACAAAAATCAGTTTGTTTACACCGGGTTGAGGTAGAACTAGCTAGAATCTTGATTGGATCATGTTGTTCTCTGTGTATATACAGTTAAATCTTGTTAAAAGGGTAAATTTTTTATGCTACAAATTTTTTGGGTTGGATGCTCATTTGATTGTGGGGATATGGCAAGCTTGAAACTGTACGTGCAGATGCTTCCCTCTTTAATTAGTGCCCTGGTGACAGCAATGTAGAAGAACACCCAGCCAAAATTCTTCACAAACTTGATTTTCCTTTGTTCTTCTTCCTTCTAGAACCCACCCTTCGATCCTTTTAATGTTTTTCTATCACTCTCTCTTGTTTTTATTCTGCCTGAAACTGAAATCAAAAGAAACAGAACAGTTTTTTCTATAGTGAGTGTGTGATTTTTAAAAAAATGAAATTACCAAGAAAAAAGAAAATTGGAATCTGATGTTAAAACAAAAAAAAAAAAAAAACACCCACCCACCCCGTCTCTCAGTCTAATAGTCTATATATAGACATGATATGTTTTTTTGAGGATGATGAAGTGGTGGATAATGTGGTTAGGAGGAAAGAAGAGGAGGATTTTATAATAATAAAATTTGGGTATATTGCATGTAATATTGTTGTGCTTTATCATGTAATACTATTGCATTTTGATTGTAATACTATTTGTGTGTATAATGTAATATTGTATGCCTTTAAGTGTGATACTGTCAAAATAATGTGACAACACTGGGAACAAAAAAAACAAGGGCAAGAAGTGAGGATGATGAAGTGGTGGATAATGTGGTTAGGGAAGAGGAGGTTCTCCATTGATAAAATTTGGGTATAATTGAATGTAATATTGTTATGTTTTATCATGTAATACTACTACATTTTGATTGTAATACTATTTATGTGTATAATGATGAAGTGGTGGATAATGGGGTTAGAGAAGAAGAGGAGGATGTCGAGGTGATAAAATTTTGGTATAATTGATTGTAATACAATTATGCTTTATCATATAGTACTGTTATGTTTAGTTTGTAATACTATTTATGTTTTTGTTTTGTAATATTGCTTGATGTCCAGGTGATAGAATTTTGGTATAATTGATTGTAATATTGTTATGTTTTATCATGTAATACTGTTATATTTTATCATGTAGTACAATCATGTTTTGTTTGTAATACTATTTTATGTTTTTGTTTGTAATATTGCTTCAGTTTTGCTATGATGCTCCGACAACAAAATTTGGTTGTAAAATAGATGAAGAGCGTGCTTCTGAATATAATATGTTTTTAGTCTAATATTATCAAGTGTGACAATTTCTATTGGGCCAGTCCATACAGAGCTCAAACTCTGGTTTAAAACGGCAGCCCCTGCAAGTGGCCGGTGAGATTGTTCCCTCAGGATTAGTCGGTCCTTGGATCAGATTTCCGAGACTTCAAAAAAAAAAAAAAATCAAGTGTAATTGTGTAATATTGTCAAGTGTAATTACGTAGTACTGTCAAGTATAATGATGTAATAATATTTCAAAAAAAATTGTTATACTACTACATTGTTGAGTGGAATTGTGTGATACTGTAAAGTGTAATTGCATAATATTGTGTGTAATACCTTTTCAATTTTGCATTTAAAATACCATTCAGAAAAAAAAATAGATAAAAAAAGAAAAAGTAAGAAAAAAAAATTTTAGACACATTTAATACCAATCAGAAAAAAAGAATAAAATTGGTGTAAGTGGAGACCAAAATAGATGAAAAAAGAAAAAGTAAGGAAAAAAAAAAGAAAATTTTAGATACATTTAATACCATTCAGAAAAAAAAAAGAATAAAATTGGTGTAAGTGGAGACCGAACTCAAGACCATCAATGAAGAAGATGGACTCCTAATCCATTAGACCACAATAAATTATTAAACCACCAGTATCCATACGACCAGTAAGGGCAGTAGCAGAGTAGGCAGAGACAGGATAAGAACCTGATTGATGTTGAGCATAGTGTGCCTGATATGGAGTAGTGAGAGGTGGACGAGTAGAAGGTCTAGGATGAGAGTTCTCAAGTCCATGGAAGGAGTGATCAAAGCGTTTGCAACATTTGGCAGCTACATGATAATTTCGGCCACACAGTTGGCAAACAATCTTAGGTTTGGTGAATACCTTACCCTTGCCACTTTGCTTCCCAGAATTAG
This sequence comes from Galeopsis tetrahit, assembly GCA_963675135.1. NCBI lineage: Eukaryota > Viridiplantae > Streptophyta > Magnoliopsida > Lamiales > Lamiaceae > Galeopsis > Galeopsis tetrahit. The sequence continues at coordinate 33,066,795 of OY776126.1, read as the reverse complement.
GGTTTCGAGTGTCCCGAGAGACAGCATGCACAGCTGGGGAGGGTGAAGAGATATTACCTCCAGTTAGTTGAACTGAATGTGCTGAGTGACTTAGCAAACGCATCTCATAAGCCTGCAATATCGATTGAACCTCTGGCAACGAAGGAATTGAGCTTCGAGTTGTAAGAGTGACCACCACCGCATCATAATCAGCACCTAAACCACCGAGAATGTATAACACCAATTCACCATCTGTAATTGACTGTCCAGCGTGATATAATCCATCAACAACAGAACACATCTTCAGAATGTAGGCATCAATGCTTAAATCACCTTTTTGTAAGGTCTGAAGTTGCAAACGCAGAATCATAGCCTTGGCACTATATTGCGATTGAAATAGTGACTAAAATACTGTCCACAACTGGAACGAATGTTCACAACGCCTGACATGGCCAAACATGGACTCAGAGACTGAGCTTAACAACCAGCTGAGAAGGAATTGATCCTTTCTCTGCCAAGAAATCGAATCCGAGGTCGAAGAGATTGAATTCGCAAGAACATTTGTACATAGAAGTACATCTTCAAAGCAGTGAGCACGAGCAAATGCTAACACTTGATTACGCCAGAATGGATAGTTATCATTATCCAATCGGATAGAAAGAGTGATGAATCTGGGAAGTGAGGGAGAAGAATTGGATTGTGTTTCCATAATGTGAGAAACAGAATCAGAGTGAGCGGAAGATATAGGTTGGATCGAGAAGTTGAATATGAGGTAGTTAGATGATGAACAGAGCAGTTACTATAAGAGAATGGATGAAGATATGAAGAGAAACTGGAAAAACAGATGAAATAGTAAGGGAAAAGCAGATTAAACACTGGAAAAGTGAGGTTGTTGGATGAAGAACAAAACGGTTATTTTGAGGACTGGATGAATATGAGAAGAACGGATATGAAGAAGGGAAGATAGTAATTGCAAAGTTCAACACAAATCCATGAGAAAAGCTGACCTCATAATACCATGTTTGAAAAGTGTATATTTCAACTTGTGAATTATGGTGAAGTTTGTACATTATATAGAAGACTCTACATTCTAGAGACTTCTTCCTAACAATCTATTGTTTTAAATATAACAACTTTATAACTACCCTTCTTCTAGAATTGTTCATAAAATGAGCTATACTAGTGTGCTTCACATGTGCATGCATTGCATGTGCTGATGTGTGTATATACTCAATATAGGCATAAAAAATATTCCATCAGTGTAATGTGTTTGTTTCTTTTTGTACAGGTTATAAAAAATATTATTTATTTATGAATAAAGTACATAAAATAGAGAATAAAATAAATTAGATATATAGGAGATAAAATAAATGAAATTGTTTTCTAATCTTACACTACAAAAAAAGCGGGATTTGCCGACGAAAGTTTACCGACGGAATCCATTCCGTCGTTCGTCCCGACGGATCTCCGACGGAATATCGGAATCGACACACTACTGACGGATTTCAACTTCTGTCGGGACGTTCCGACGGAATTCAGATTGATAGTGAAACAACGCCGTTTTTGGCCCGCTTCCCGACGGAATTTTCCGTCGGAAGTTCAAATTGCAGCTACCGACGGAATGATCCGTCGGTAGCCGACCCGCTTTGACTCCATCGCCTCAAAAACCACTAAAAATACGCGTGCATTAATATTCGCGTGCTACCGACGGAAATATCCGTCGGTAGCGATTTTTTTTTTTTATATAAGACTGCCGATAGGCAGTAGGTTTCTTAAGAAGGAACAAAAAAATTCACTTTCCTCTCCTCCGTTCGTGGTCTCGTGCGTGGATTGGATTTTTTGTGCATGGATTGAAAGACGAAGAGCATTCCGATCATCTACCTCAGTTTTCTTCAATTTAAACGGTACGTTTTATAAATTCTTAATTAATTTTAATTAAGTTATTGTATTATTGTAATTAATTAAATTGCATGTTAGTTATTATAAAATTGTTATTGAATTATTTTAAATTGCATGTTAATTATTATAAAATTGCATGTATGTACGTAGTTGATGAATATGTATAATTAATTGATATATATGTTACGTGGATTATATGTTTTTTATTGGTTAATTGTAATTAAATAATTATTTGTGTTATATATAGTGTAGTTCTTTATAATTTTTTTTTTTTTTACGTTAGTTTGTTATATATTTTGTTTATTTAAACTAATAATTATTGTTATAAGTAGGGTTGTTGTTGTTATTGTTTAAATTAAGTCCTTATTAATTAGTTTGATAAATTATTGATTTCATTAGTAACTTGTTATTGATTAAATTAGAAAATTATTGACTTAATTACTAAAATGGTATTGATTAAATTAGAAAATTATTGACTTAATTACTAAAATGTTATTAATTAAATTAGGAAATTATTGATTTCATTACTATATTATTGATTAATTTATTATATTGTTAAATTTTATTTATTAAAATAGATGAGTCAAGATGCTGGTGGGGCTTCAGGATCTCGACGTAGGCGGTCGAAGGGCTCACTTAGGCCTGAGCCTACTTTGATGTCGGCTCCTACGACGTCGCCGTCCTTTCCACAATAGTCGTCGCCGTCATCTCAATCGTCGGCAGCTCGTCAACATCCCAAGGCATCCCTCGAAACCAGATTGAATGTATGGATTCTCCAAGGACAGTAAGTAATTAATTAAATAATTTTAAGGTTTAACAATATTTAATAACATTAATTTTTATAAATTTTTAATTTATAATGTTTTTTTTTTAATATATAATGTCACAGATTATTATCTGGTAACGAGGTGTCGAAGATTTGCACTGATTCGATTGTTAAGTGCAAGATTATTGCGAATGCCTACTCTTGGCTGAAGGTGACGCCTACAAAAAAAGATGAATATTGGGAGGAGTTCCAGGTATATTTTGAGCGCATTCAATTAAATATTATTAAAAAATTTATTATATATATATATATTATTTGATAAATATGTTGATCGAATATGTGCAGAAACATGCTTATTGGCATAGGGAGTACTTCTCGGACGCCGAAATTCACAGGCACTAGGTCGGTTCATGTCAATCTAGCTAGGTATAATGAGGTAATGTACAACTGGAGGACGGCTTGGCGCTGTCGTGGCAAGGTGTAGACGTTGGGTGTGGACGAAAATGGAGTCGACGTGTGGAACACGTTGACCACGTATTGGAGTAGTCCAGAGTACGTGGAGATGTGTAATACTGCTAGGGCCAACCGTGCAACTGATGTTGGAGGTGGGATGTCAAGGCATTGGGGGGGTCCCTATCCGCGTATGAGCACTCAATTGCTCTAGTAAGTGTTCACTAAATTTATTTCAAACTAATTTTAATTCAATTATTTATATTATATTATATAAAATAATTTGTATATGCTCATTTGGTACGAAATAGGAGCGGGAGACGGGGCGTGCACCCACACACATGGATCGGTTAAACCTTCTTCATCTGTTTGATCCGGATACGCAGACGTCCACATATGGGCGCACTACCGACCTTCATGTAAGCTTAATATATTAAATTGTGATGTTTTTTTAATATTTAATTAATTAAGTGTATTAAACTATATATTAATTTAATTTTTTTAATTATGTAGTTGAATGTCAACCGGAGGATTGAAGAGGCCACGACACAGGCTTCTACTCAAGCCGGCCCCAATTCTCCCCCTCCGCTGGTTGACCTTAACCAGATTTACCTACGTTGCCCCAATTGATCGAGGACGGATCTTTGGCCTTGGCCGGATGAGCCGCACTGTGAGGTCGTATAGTTCGTCTAAGCGTGCATCGCAAGCGTCTGTATCCTCCACTGCTGTTCCGGACCCGAACGTACTACACATGATGAACCACTACTTCCGACAGGTAACTGACAGTATGGGTCGATCGTTGGGGATGTCTCCTAATCAGATAGATACATGCTTTGCACAGGCGATGAGCATTCCCCCTCCGCTTTGAATGCTCCAGGTCCAGGTCCAGGTCCAGATGTAGATGCAGCCGAAGACGACGAATTGGATGACCACGTCGACTTGAATTTCGCCAGTGATGACTTTTTTAACTTTGGTGGTTGATGTTTGAACACTTTAATTTTCTGTCGAACTATTTAATTTTCTGTTGAACTATTTAATTTTCTGTCGAACTATTTATTATTCTGTCGAACATATTTTATTTCGGTTGATGCTTTTTTGTTAATGAATTATTTATTTATGCTATTGTTTTTAATTTATACATAATTTTTCGATAGATTGGGTATAAATTTTAATAAACAAATCAAATAATAATTTTTTTTATTCCGCCAATTTACCGACGGAAACAAATGTTCCGTCAGAAATAATGTATTCCAAAGCTACTGACGAAAATTTAGGCGCCACGCTACCAACATAATTTCAAAATCCGTCGGTAAATTTAAAAGCCCCGCTACCGACGGAATTTTAAAATCCGTCGGTAACATGCAGTACATTACATAAGCTTTTTTCTCTCTCTCAGTCGAAAAAAATTGTGGAAATTGTATGAAAACTTCAAATTTCGGTACGCTTTTCTTTTCTACTTGGTTAAATTTTGTAGTTTAGTTGTGCATTTTATATGTTTGTAGTTTAATTAGTTGTGCATATTATATATTTGTAGTTTAGTTGTGTATTTTAATTATATTTTTTATAGTTTAGTTGTGCATTTTATATGTTTGTAAGAATTACATTTTAAATGTTTAACAGATGGAATTGCCGGATCGTCGATGGATGTATTGTACTCCTAGGTTCATTTTAGGAAATGTGAATGGTGAATTTTACAATGAACTTGTGAAATTTGTTGAATTTGCAAAGCTCCACCCAAATTGCATGTATGGGGATTGTATCAAATGTCCGTGCTCCACCAAAAAATGTCAGAATAAATTATTTAAGTCGATTGATGAGGTTTTGGTACATGTTCTGAAGAATGGTTTCGTTGTTAATTATTATAACTGGACATTTCATGGCGAAGGACGTTGGCCTTATAACTTTGATCAAGTGTTATACTATTACACTGCTGGAATCTATGAAAGACAAATACATGATAATCAAGCCGGCACAATTAATGAACAACAATTTGGTGGGGAACAACAATTTGGTAGGGAACAACAATTTGGTGGGGAACAACAGTTTGGGGAGGAAGAATCACAATTGGAGAGGGAAGAACCCAATACGTATCAAACAATGATAATGGAAGCTGGTTTTTTAAATGTAGAAGAGGAGCCGACGGATGAAGCATTTTGGTTTTATGAAATGCTCAAATTTGTCGATCAAGATTTGTATCCGGGTTGTGATTCTCACTCTCAGTTGTCATTTAATGCCCGACTAATGGGTATTAAGACCGAGAACAAACTTTCTAACAAGGCATATGAACAAATGACACAATTATGCAGTGAGATTTGTCCTCCAGAGAATAAGGTGCCTACAACGTATCATCAAAGCAAGCAATTGATGAAAAATATGGGATTGTTGGTCGAGAAGATTGATTGTTGTGTAAACGGTTGTATGTTATATTGGGGTGTTGAAGATAACGATCTAAACATGTGTAGAATGTATGGTCATCCTCGGTACAAAGAGCCACATCGGAAGGGTCCCGCTGGTCAATCGAAGTCGTCGAAGAAGAAAGTGGCACACAAGAGGATGTATTATCTTCCAATCATTCCTCGTTTAATGAGATTGTATCAATCTACTGCCACAGCACAACACATGACATGGCATGCAACAGATTCTTCCTCGACCGAGTCTAGGGAGAAGCGACATCCGACGGACTCAAAGGCCTGGAAACACCTTGACAACGTGTATCCCAGTTTTTCTTCTGAACAAGAGGTTTGTGTACTGATGGTTTTGCACCGTTTGGGAGCTTTGGAAAGCAGTGTTCGTTTTGGCCAGTGATAATGACTCTGTATAATCTTCCTCCATGGATGTGCTTGAAACCTCAAACAATGTTTCTGAGTGTATTGGTGCCCGGTCCGTCGAATCGAAAGGAAAAACTTGATGTTTATCTCCAGCCTCTTATAAAAGACTTGATATTTTTATGGGAAAGTGGTGTCCAAACGTATGATGTGTTCAGAAAACAAAATTTCACGATGTGTGCTGCTGTATTGTGGACGATTAGCGACTTTTCTGCATATTCTATGTTGTCTGGGTGGAAAACGGCAGGGTTGCAAGCATGTCCGTATTGTATGGAGCATTCTGAAGCTTTCAGTCTTCAGAAGGGTAGGAAAGTTACATGGTTCGATAATCACCGAAAGTTCTTACGTCGAGATCATCCATTTAGAAGGAATAAGAACAACTTCTTGAAGAACAGAACAGTTACAAACAATCGACCGCCCCTTCGAAACGGTATTTAATTATACAATTATTTGATCTAATGTTATACATATATTTTTTATTAATTTCTTCTAATGTTATTTATTATTTATTCACCGTACAGGAAAAAGGTTGTTACATGAGATTCAATGGACGGGTTTGAAAAAGTCTACAAAGGAAAATTCAACTGAACACAATGGTCGAATCCCAGGTGGTTGGAATAAAATGAGTATTTTTTGGGATTTGCCATACTGGAGTTCACTGTTGATCCGACACAATTTGGACGTGATGCACATTGAGAAGAATGTATTTGATAATGTGTTCCACACAATGATGAACAAAGAAGGCAAGACGAAAGACACTCCAAAGTCTCGGGAAGAGTTGAACATTTATTGTCGTCGTGAAGAGTTGAAAATGGACCCTAGTACAGGTAAATATCCAAAGGCTTGCTACACACTAGATAAGCCATAGAAACAACAACCGTGTCGTTGGATTCACGAGTTGAACTTTCTGGACAACTACGTGTCAAACTTGAGTCGATGCATAGACATAAACAGGGGTAAGGTTTTAGGGATGAAGAGTCACGACTGTCATGTTTTTATGCAGCGCTTGATACCGATTGCGTTCCGAGACGTTGTTCCTCTCAATGTGTGGAGGGCTATCACTGAATTAAGTCTTCTTTTTTAGAGATTTAACATCATCAATGATCAAGATCGATGATATGATTAGTTTGGAGTAAGACATTCCAGTGATTTTTATGTAAGTTGGAGCAACTTCTTCAACTCCATGAAACACTTACCTGTTCACTTAGCGTATGAAGCCAGAATTAGTGGTCCAGTACAGTACAGGTGGATGTACCCATTTGAAAGGTAAACTCATACTTGCTTCATTTTTTATTATACATGCATGTTCACTTAATGCATCGATTGTTAATGCATATTTGAATGAAGAGGCAAATGTGGAAGCATCGATTGTTAATGCATATTTGAATGAAGAGGCTGTCATGTTTTGTTCTTATTATTTTGATGACTATGTGTCACACCCCAATTTTCATATTTGAATGAAGTTAATTTTATAAAAATAGTTGACAATTTCAAGATAGAGGGACATGAACTGAAATTTTAACGTATAGAAATGAGATTTATGAACTTATTCAATAGTAAAATATTTGATAAGCAGCGGAAGACTCAAAAGAATTTTAAGTTTAAAATACTAATCTCTACTATCTCGCGAGAAAGTTAAATAAATAAATAAACTAGTCCAAATTGATTTTACAAAGTGATAATTGTTTTGTCATCCACCGCCCCTCCTCGCCACTAGCTCCTTAATCTGAAAATGTTAAATAAGGGGTGAGCAAACCACGACTCAGTGGGGACATATTTGTCAGAACTAAATACAATAAGTAATCAAATTGATAAATCACATGAACATGTATAATTAACAATTTAGTATCAATTCAATATCGTCACCTCGTTTATAAAGGTCAAAAGACCTATCGTCACCTCGTTTATAAAGGTCAGAAGACCTATCATCACCTCGTACATACTTCACATGAATATCGATATAATTAAATATCACATCGTACATCTTTCACATGAATATCAATACAATTAAATATCATATTTAATAATGACAAACACCAGTTAGAAATCCCCACCTCGAAATGAACTGTCGTGAATAAAATGGATGGAAGCGTCCTTAGATCACTTGTCGTGGTTAACAGCTCCTACCATTAATTAAATCTACTAGAATTGATCTCATAACTTAACAATATATACACCAAGTAGTAAAATTAGATTAATAAGTATTTTACTATATCTACCTTTACAACAGTTAATATCTTATTTAATGATTAATGAGTTCAAAGTGTTTAATCAACAATTATACTGGACTAGAGGAAATATTAAAAATGACAATGAACATGAGTGGTTGATTTGTCGTGAGATTGCTCGAATTTGTGGATGAATTGTGCTCTAAATATCAAGTTATTCTTGCAAGAATCGTGTGATTGTTGGTTAATTCTTGAAATTTTGATACACGAACATTCTTTGTTTGATTTCTAGGTAATACGAGAAGTTTCGAAGCAAACCACGAAGAATCCAGCCGTTGGATCGTTCCGAAGATGCAATCACATGAAAGACATCGAAGAGAGGATCGTAACAAGACAAGAATCGAGCCGATCGGGCATCGGGATTAAGAGTTATGCATGAAACGAGAAGTGGAGGAGGCAACTCGGCCGAGTGAGCCAACTCGGCCGAATCTGAAACTTTGGGAATTACTGCGCACTCGGCCGAGTGACCCTAACTCGGCCGAGTTGAAGGAAAAAATTGGAAGTCCCTGGAATTGAGCATCACTAGGCCGAGTGAGCCAACTCGGCCGAATCTGCGAGTTTCAACTTTACTGCGCACTCGGCCGAGTGACCCTAACTCGGCCGAGTCTCGGCTAAACAAAAGCGTGGCACGCTTTTTAAAGTGCTCCACTCGGCCGAGTCACAGAAGAAATTTTGTCCACTCACCCTTTTGACCTAGGGACACGTGCCAAGCTCAAGGGGGAGGGTATAAAAGGCCACAAATTCGTTTTTTCAAAGGAGGCAGCCATTGGAAGAGGATAGAAGCTTCCTAACATCCAAACTTCACCATCTTAGCTCATTTTCCTTTAGTTTAACATAGAATTGAGTGGAATTTCATAGTTTAGTGTTCATTTGAGATGTAATTTCATTTTCAAGCAAAGATTGGAGACTCTATTGAAGCATTTTAAGGTTTTGTCTACATTTTCAATCAAAGAGGTGATATCTTACTTTAATTTGAGTATTTTGTTGATTATTAAGCATGGGTTTGTTGATTGTCTCTCTTTTCTCTCTTAATTTCATTAAATTAGCCATGGGCTAAGCATATTAGTGTTTGGGTGTTGTACAATTGTGATGGAATTAATGTTATAGCTTGATTTCAATTGTGGAATTCATTGGTGGGATTTATTGGTTAGGTTTATGGGTTTTGAGAGATCATTTTACAAGAACTCAATTATTAGGTTGTATTAGAAGCATGATTAGTGCAACGAGAGTTGGTTAGTCTTGACGATAGTATAATCGAGGGTTGGGAGTCGAGTGAATTGAGTTAATATTGGTTTATCGCAACGAGAGTTGGATAAATTTCATTAGAACCCCATTTATCTACATTAATTGCTTTAATTGACATTTAAGTGATTCGTGAGAAGACCATAGGAGCTTGGTTGTTAGTATTCAAGTGGAAAAGCATAACTAGGGATTAGTTTAGTTTAATTAGGTAGAGTCGAACCCCCTAGCCGTGTGATTACCCGGGTAAGAAAACTTCTATTCATCCTCTCGATCCTAGGTGCTTACTCGATTTATGCCTTAGCGATTGCTTCTACCAAATTCTATCCAATGAATTACACATAGACTTCGAATTTTAACATCGATTCCACACAAGGACGAACACCCGAACACTACCTTTCCTCACTTGATTTCTATCGTATTTTTCTTAGTTATTTGCTTGTCTCCTCACTTGATTTCTATCGTATTTTTCTTAGTTATTTGCTTGTCATTAGTTGTTATTTGTGAGTTTCAATTACATTTCATTGCACAAAACATGAGTTTTCATTATATTCAAAGATCAATGCATAGAACTAAGGCTACTTTCACATATTAGTCCCACGGATCGATAATTTAATCGGGCCTTGCTTTTATTACACGCGAACCTCTTATACTTGAGGGGAACGTGTTGGTAAAAACACGTGTCAGTGGTGAAAATTAAGTTAGTGGTGAAAATTAAGTTTTTAACTAAAATTAAATTTGCAATTAAACACATTTACGCCTATACCTAATTAGACACCATCATTAAATAGAAAAAGAAATAGAATGTCCATTGAATAATCTAGACTATTAAACATTCTGCTAATATGAATTAATGTATTAAAGCATATACTAGGTACCTTTTGAAAACAAGATACAAAACAAATGGTTTTACTTTTTTTTTTTTATTAAAATAAGGCACTGGCCATTAAAATTAAAATACATTGAAAGATGTAATTGACATTAGATTTTTAATACATAAAGCAACTGACGCATAAATAATCAATTAGATAAGTATAATGTTTGTCCACCGACTAAAATGAATAGACAATAAAAATAGCATAATGGATGATTGAAATCCAGCGAAGAAAAGAGATGAAAATTGTTACTGTTTTGCACCAAGAGAAATCGCAGTGACTTCATAGGGGAATCGGGCGCCGCGGTTTGGGAATTTGGTTCTTCTGATTTTGGCAAGAGGGAATTACGTGTGTTTTTATAGATCTAAGGCAAAACTAATATATATATCTATATTAACGTTGAACTTGGGCTTAGGCTAAAATTTAAATGGGCTTAAAATACTTTATCTAATTAAATTAGAAAATTAGTATGCTACTAACATTAAAATAAATTAAATATTTTCCTATCTAAAATATTATTATAAAAATTGCGGATATTACATCCTCCCTCACTAATACGAATATGACATCAAACTTGTAACTCATCAAAGCACATATTTAATTCTAAATTATTTTCATACCTGGATAAGACACGTGTGCATGTTCACTGTCTTGACAAACTAATGAGTATACTCGTGCTTTTCCTCCGGAAGTGTCTCCCTTTGATCCCCATCCTTGAGTAAGTTGGGGGCAATATCGGGACGTGTGTCCAGGTTGATGACATTTATAACATTTCCCTTGTCCTAGAAGACATTGTCCCTTGTGATTCTTTCCACACGTAGTGCAAGAGGGTCTAACGTCTTGGGGTATCGATGTCGTGTCCCCAAATTTTCCTTGCTTGTTCTGGTCTTCAATTTAATTGTAATCATCACACTTTCTTTTCCCAAGGTTGTCGCCTGACCTTTTAGTGGTATCCTCCGCCCTCATACACGCAGCTATCTTTTCAGCTCTCTCCAAGGTCTCCACGAACGTGAGATCTCCATGACCAGCTAGGATACTATGAATTTCTGGTCGCAGTCCTCTTTTGAACTTGTGCGCTTTCTTGTACTCTGTGTCCACTAGGTGTGGAGCAAACTGTGCCATCCGACTGAACTTTCTCTCGTATTCAGCCACCGTCATTTCTCCTAGCTTAAGATCAAGAAATTCTGACTCCATACGATCGCGGTAGGATTGAGGGTAGTACCTCCGCATCAATATCTCTTGAAATCCCTCCCACGTTAATGCCTCTCGTTCTGCAACAGGTCTAATTCTCAAGCCGGGGGGGTAATCCGAAGGGGGTGAATAAATTGGTGGGGGTGAATGGATCAACGGGGGTGTAGGGGAGGGGGGGGGGGAGGGCAGAGGTGGGGTGCGATGTTTAGGCTCCCTTTTTTTGGGGATGAAGGCTTACTAACTTCACCTTGAGAAGTGGGAGGGTGTGCACTGCAGTTAATATCCACAATTAATTAGTTTATGCCTCGTGTATCTTCAACCGCCTCCTTCGAATGAATGCTAACAGTCAATTCATTTTCCAAGGGCGATGTTTCTGCTTCCAATGAATCGGGCACAATAGATGATAGGGTAGTAAATGCGTTGAATAATTGGGCCCCACACGAGGAATCAATCTCCCCTAGCTTCCTCCAATTCGCCAGTGATTGCATCGTCGGCGGGCGGTTCTTGTGCAACGTACTCCCTTACTTCCGAGAAAGCCGGTTCGAATTCTTGCGAAACTAGACTTTGATTCCGTGTTTTGATGAAGAGGAGAGCTAGGCGTTTGAAAAATCTTCTATTCCAGACATGAATTGGAACTCCATACCGATCTTTGGATGCTAACGTCGGTTTTTTTCCAGGGGCGATGGATTCGAACCAATGATCTGACCATTCTTCAAATCCATCCAACCTGCCGCCCATGTGGGTGAGCCTGATATTTTTTTCCACATTCGCCGGAAATCTCCTCCATGTGTGAGTCCCAGTCGAAACTCAGTTTCAGTTGACCTGTGAGACAGCCCTCTCCTCCGAGGTGGATTGAAAATTGATTCCCGCTGAGGGCCTCCTTCCGTCGTGCAACGAGGTATCAGGGTGGAGGCCGTGATGGACGCGGGGCCGGGGGATGCTGGCCAGTGGGATTCTGCTTTTGGCTCTGTCCAGGTACGACACACCTAGTTGGGTTCTGGAGTACTTTGACAAGTTTGCCCGGAGTTTGAAGGAATCGAACCAGATTGTATTCAGAAGAAAAAGGTGTAAAACTCCACCACTCAACTTGGAATCTCAAATAGGAGCCCGGTAATCATCTATCCTAGGGTGAAAAGGTTCTTTCTGCCTCACAGGAAAACTCTCGGGATGGTGTGTATGACTAAACCTAGAAACTACCCCTCTCCTCCTTACCCACTCGGCTCCTTTTCTCTCTTTAGCTCTCATTCTCTCTCTGTATATGAGAATTAATTCTTTGCACTCAACAACTTTGTGAACATGAAATTGTGGAATGTATAAAACTCGATCGAGGTGTAAGCCATTAGTCAAAACTACTTCTCCAACTGATTGAACTGGTATGACATTACCATTTCGTATTAATTTTAACCGAGGGCTCGGCACGGTTCATTGCAATGTTAAACATTGTATCACTGGTGTAGGTTATGTGTTCGGCAGCACCAGTGTCTATTAACCATGTACCTGCTATGTTAACCGTTGTAGTTATCCCACCATCTGAGTCTGATCGCAGAAATTCTGCTAGTCAACGAAGTTGCTCGAAAGTTAGTCCTGGAACAGGGCTTGAATCGGCGACTTGGGCAGCTTTCGGTGGTCGCCTATTGCCCTAGTTGACGGATCGTGAGGTGTTAGTGCGATTGTATCCCATTTTGTTAAATTCAGTTTCGTTATACAAGAATGCATGTACAAGAATTATTCAAGAATTTGTTTAATTAAGGATGTAGAAGAAGAATTATTCAAGATGTACAAAAACTAATTCTTGTTTAATTTATTAAATTCAGGATGTAGAAGAATATTAATTCGTGTTCGAGAAATGATCATAATGAATTTAGACAACATTGCTTATTCAAGTTGCATCCATTTTCTTGTTGTGACTGAGTTGATGATACTTGTAGAGTCAAATTAAAGTACAGCTGCCAAAAAAATAAAAGTAAAAATAAATAGAGAGGGTTAATTATAATTAAATTGCCACACTAAACTTTTAAATAATTGCAAATAAATTTATCAACTTAGAATATTATTGTAGTTTAAACTAATATATCTCTTTAAGAAAATAACATTATTGTTTTGTATTCTAATCTAAACAATATTAAATTCAAATTTTTTGGGGATTTTATTTGTAATTATTTAAAAAATTTAAATTAAATTGCAATTAATCAAGGCAAATTAATATTTAAGAAAAAAGATTGCTTGATGAAAATAATTACATACTAATAAATAAAATTAAAGAAACACTACTCCGTATTTATGGTGAAATAAGGGAAGCCTTATACTGAGAGATGTCTGTATTTATGGTGAAATATTTATGGTGAAATAAGGGAAGCCTTATACTGAGAGATGTCTGTATTTATGGTGAAATAAGGGAAGCCTTATACTGAGAGATGTCTACAGCTGAGTAGGGATAACAAGTCTTAATTCCTACAACTTTGTGAATAGAGTAATCATATAAAATATAACCACAACCTGCTCCATTGAAAATGAGGCCATGTTTCTTCCACAAAGAAATGGGCCACATAATCAAGTATTGAAAATAATTCCCATTTGTCTTCGGAAGGAAATCATCCGGTCTGGATGGTGGAATGCCCATAAAATTAAGCATATTTTCCGGATTTGGATGGAAAAGACTAGGTATAATATCGGTGACATGAGTCCAATTACTTCCTCCTCTCCCGGCCGTTGGGCGGCTTTGCAGTTCCCATACCTCCAACTTTGTGTAATCGCAAGTGTAAACAAAGAGGGTAAACGAATCGTCATCCTTTACGAACACCTCCAACGATCTCAAATATACATTCCTACCCTCCTCCAAGAAGTTGGGATAGGAGATGGTCTCAAACACCTCATTCTTCATATCGAATGACAAAATTTGGTAATGTCCAGAAGGATACCTTTGGATATGCCAGTTGGCCCAGGAGCCACTACCTTTCTTGGAGGGCATAATCGTCTTAATACTATAGCAATGTGTAATAAGGTGATCATCATGAGCGTTGAGGGGCACTTCCGTCCAAGTGTCGGTTGTTCCTAAATAGACCTCCACGCGGCGTGTATAACCACGAAACGATACCATGTGCACTATTTTGTAATCATTGTTGTTGTCGGAGCCAAATCCGATGAGGAGGCGAGTGAAATGTCGGTATCGATGATCTAGTGTGGAGGGTGGAGGTAGAATCCGATGATCTAGTGCCCAGGAGGGTGGAGGTAGAATCTTGATTTTATCGAGATAAGGGTTGTATACGGCAATAGATAGAGCTGTGGGAGTGGGTGGAAGAGATTGAGCATCAAAGTAATCAGAGTAGATAGCTTCATTATAAATACAGATCAATCCATTAACAGGTCCAACAAAAGATAATTCGTGGTCGTAGCCTATGAGCCCATGTCGTTTCTCCTTCACCTCCAAGGCACGGTAGTGTTTTATAAATCCCTCAAGAGTTCTGTTATGAGTGTATATTAGAAACATGGTGTCGTCGTCGTCGTCATCCTCGTCCAGATTATTGTGGAGGAGGAAGTGGGATTTTTTGAAGGTGGATGAGTCAATGATGTTGTACCAAGATTTACAAACACGTTTGCATGTTAGTAGTGATTGGAGTGGAAGATGCAATAGTATTTCTCTTTTCAGATCATTGTTTAGATCATCCATATGATTGATGATTATATGAGCATGAGGCCGGAGGATATATATATATATTCAAACAAATTTCTTCAATTTATACTATATGCATGCATGATGAAACGGCCGGATCGATCAACATGCATGTAGAAGAATTATTCAATTGTTATCTAACTAATCTTTCTCCTTAATACTAGCTCGAAATTTGTTAAATTCAGGATGTACAAGAATTATTCAATTCTTAATTAGATTTTGTTATCTATCTAATCTTTCTCCTTAATACTAACTCGAAATTCAGGATGGAGAAGAATTATTCAAGATGTAGAAAGAACTCATTCTTGTTAAATTCATGACTAGTTCACAAATCTTGCAATAAATTTATATTGGGAGAATAATTTTAAATACCTGCACAGTAGGAATATATAAGGGGTAATTAAAACATATTAGCTCCTTCCGCCGCTATAATTTCCCTCTTCCTTTCCTTTCGGTGTTTTAATTAAAAAATATGATAAAATAATAGATGCGGTACAAGTACTAGTGATGAACAGAGAATTATAGATAAAGTTAGATCTGGAAAATCAGGCCGCCCGGCCCAACCCATCGGGCCAAGCGATGTTCGTTGGCTGGGTCGGGCCGATCCATGAATTAGTCGGGCCTATAAAATTTGAGCCTAGTCTAGCCCCCGCTGGGATAGCGGGCCGGACCACACCACAAAAAAAGTGCCTAAAGGCGAGGGGGTAGGCAACGGATTCCCCCTTGCTAATCATAAAGGTAACGGCAAAGGCAACGAATTTCCCCCGTTGCCAATATGCTCGTTGCCATTTTATAGGTAACGGATTTGGGGAATCCGTTGCCTTTTTGCAAAGGCAGGTGGCAGTTGCCTTTTGGCAAGCGCGTGCAGGTCGTTGCCTTTTTGCAAAGGCAGGTGGCAGTTGCCTTTTGGCAAGCGCGTGCAGGTCGTTGCCTTTTAGCGAGTGCGACAGCCGTTGCTTTTTCGCAACGGGCCCATATTTGTTGCCTTTTATGTCGTCGCCATTTTATCAGTTTTAAAAAATGCGAAAAAAATGCAAACTTGGGTTTTTCGCGAGCAGGGTTTGAACACGTGACCTCTTGGTCACGAAAGCTTTTGGGCGCCCCCTGTGTGCCGTTTAGGCTAGGAGCTTTAGTCAACATGTTGTGAATGCAATTAATATATATACAATTTAATTTTAGTTTTAATTCTTTAATTCAATCCATTCTAACTTTAATTGTTGTTTATTAAATTGTCATAATTAAATAATTTAATTAGGGTGATTAAAATATCAATTCACACTATTTAAATTTATTCTAATCTTCAATTTACAACATTTAAATTCATTCTAATTTTCAATTCACTACAATATCATTACATACAACATTGAGTATAATTATTTTCACTTATACATTTAAATTTATTCTAATCACATCGTTTAAATTCATTCTAATTTTCAATTCACAACAATATAATGACATACAACATTAAATATGTTGGTCCCAAAAAGGAGTGTGACACGTGTATGGGGGGAATACACGTGTATGTGTTTTTCAAAAACTTTTGCAAGTAATCAACACAAATAATCAGAGTCAAATAAGTTACACAGTATGTCAAGTCCTATGAAAATACTAAACAGTAAATTCTAACAGATCTTAACAGTACGCAATTTGTATGCGGAATAAATGATAGGCCTTATTATACTCCTTAAGTATTATGCACTTAAATACTAGATTATCAAATAGCAGTAAGCAATTATAACAACACAAAAGTTAAAGCAATAAGATAAATGCAGTAAGTAAGAACACAAGATGTAAAGTGGTTCAGAGACTAAACTGCTCCTACGTCCACTCTCCTAATTTAATAGGATAATTCCTTAATCACTTTGGAATTAACTTGTTTTTACAGTGCCAAGGTGCACTCTACTTCTTCTTCTTCTCTTCTCTTGATTTCTTACAACCTTCTCTCGTTGCAATACTCTCAATCTCTACTACGAACTCAACAATACTCTCAAACTATCTCTTAAGGTGAAAGTAGGGTTTTGTTCTTGTACCAACTAAGTGCGATATCCTTTACAATTTAAGAACGAATGTAAAGGCTAGGATATCACTGTCTAGGCTTTGGATAATCAACACTCACAAATAAATATGCTTAAAAGCTAGCTTTGATCTCTCGAGTGTTTTTGAATGCTTTCAATTGCTAAAATATTGCTATAGAATGCGTATGGCTCGTGTCTTGTAGTATGTCCCATAATCTTGAAATGATTCAAGATATGGCCTATTTATAGATGAAGCAAACTATCCGTTGGTGGAGATAGCAAGCTTATCCATAAATTTGAACTTTCAAATTGTTCAGGGGCCTGCATGCAAATAGTACATGCATTCACGTCCATTCTGCATTTTGCATTCCATCCTCAGAATTTGTTATGCGCAGTGACAGGTGGCACTCATTCTTTGGCTAATTTGGAATAATTCTGTCCTTCCCGCTAACGGCCTCGTACTGGGTAAAGTGCCTAGTCATTCCTCGTCTTTGACCATGAGTATGCCAAGTCCAAGGTATATGAATATCCAAATTCATCATCCTTGACTTTTGTCGTTCAGCATACTTGTCTTCATGAATCCTTGTCACTTTCTTCATAACACTTCAGCTCCTTGTCTTCATGTGTTTTGTGCTTTTCAGGTCATTTGTCATAGATTCAAAGAATAATCTATCTAAGAAAAATTAAAGTTCCCTAACATATATGAGCTTTTCTAACCTGAAAATCTAGACTTGGCAAATCATCATACTTGGGGTTTTACTTAGGGTTTTGGTATCAAATCAAAATCAAATTTTCTTTTATTAATATAAACCATATCCCAACAAAATATAATTATTTTCACTTATCCATTTAAAAATATCAATTCACTTAGGGGAAAAAACAGAATAGGACAATTCACCCTAAGACTTTAAGTTTCAAGATTTTTTTTTTTATTAAGCTGTGTATTTGTGCATTGCATATTTGTATGATGTTTTTGATAGTTTGATGCATATACATAATATGTGCATATATTGCATATTTATAGGGGATGCATATATCAAATATGTGCATTGCATAATAATAATATAAGACTGTATCATAAATTCTATATGCATATTTTATTATATGCAACCGATAAGTGCATATAATTTCAAATATACATGCATTTTTTTATATATGCAACCGATAATTGCATATACTTCCCAATTAAATTAATTGTATCTACAATTGACCCTACTTTAGTAAATTAGGTGCACTTGTTTCCAAGCTCCCCAAATTTAAAAAATTCATGTTCTTGGTGTCTTACTCCCCTGTAGGGAAAATTATTTTTTCAGGACCGTAACTTAGGGGTGTTTGCAAAAAGAGGACCGTAACTTTGCGGGCTAGCAAAATTAGGCCCGTAACTTCTTTTTTTCGCACTTTCAGGCCAAATTAGCCCAATCAACCCAATTTCGGGCTGATTGAGACCCATTGTTCGGGCCAAACTTATTTATGGCAAAAAGAGGACCCCAACTTTTTTTAATGCAATCCTAGGATCAATTAATATCTCAATTATAATAATTTGGAATCTTTTTTTTTTCTATGTGTCTCAACACAAATTCAATATTCATATTTTTTAATTTTCTCATAATTTTACTCTTTTTTTTCCTTTGAAAACAGATTTTTTAAGAGGTTTAAAATTGTCTCTAACCACTTCTTCTACCACTCTTCTTCCCCAATTTTTAACAATTTAAAGTCTAAAAATTGTGTTTGTATTTTAATGCATTTTTTATAATCTTAAAAAAAATAAAAAATAAACTCTTTTTCATTCTTTTGGAGCTAAACTGGGTCACGATGAATTTTTTTTTAAGTAAAATCAATTATAACTTTTATAATAAAATAAACTTTAAAATTTTAATTTTTAATGTTACTTTAAAACAATGAATATCTCGTGTGAAATTGACTTTCATGAATGGGATTGAACTTTACTCTAGAGTTTGTATTTTACTTTATATATAGTCTTTATTTTATAATATGATTTAAATAAGGTTAAATACTTTATAAAATTTATAAGTTTTAAAAATATGTATGAGTCCGTCTTATAATTTTTTGTCAAAATATTAATATAATAAATTATCTTCAATCCCGCGTGTTAGACGCGGGTCTTCCACTAGTAAATATATAATTTTTAAAATATACTCTAGTTTATATTCCCTTCATCAATTAAATCCATTCTCATGTCTTATATTATTTTAAAATATTATACAAATTTCTTCCATAAAATTTCGAATCGAATAGTTTAAATAAAAATATTGGAAAATGTTTGATCGAAATTTTGTAATTAATGTTTACTATAATCTTCTCAATAATAAATCTATGAAATTTTTTCCTTCAATAAAATTTATAAGCATTATTTATGTAAATAAAATCTAAAATGAACTAATTAAACATTTAAAAATTATATTTATATTTAAAAATTGTGACAATCTTTTTAATTAATAATTAAAAAATTATAATCCCAAATTATAATATTTTATTCTTTTCAATTCACTATAATTTATATGTAGTATATATTTTTTTCTTTAAACATAAATAATGTTGTCTAAATCATAAAAAATTATTACATCTACAACTTTCAAATTTAATTTTAAAAATTTTTTGAGCTTAAAATTGCATTAAAAAAAGTTACAGTCCTCTTTTTGCCATAAATAAGTTTGGCCCGAAAAATGAGCTTCAATTAGCCCGAAATTGGGTTGATTGGCTAATTTGTCCTGAAATTGAGAAAAAAAGAAGTTACGGGCCTAATTTTGTCAGCCCGTAAAGTTACGGTCCTCTTTTTGCAAACACCCCTAAGTTGCGGTCCTGAAAAAATAATTTTCCCCTCCCCTGTATAAGATATTTCAAGAAATAGATTTAAAGCTCGAAGGCCTCATATAAATCAGACAAAAAGACGTTTTACAATTATCATGACTCCAAACATTCCAATATACAAAATCAATTTCTACAAAGCAACTAATCAAATGAATCTAAGATTATTGCAATTTCTGCTTAATTAACTACTACAGTATATGATATGTTCATCTAAGGAGCAAACTTCAATTTTGCAGATACTCACTACTCCATTTTCTGACTTGACATGCTTCATTACATCCAAATCCAAAGCAGGGGCAAACACTGTACCCTCCATTTTTTTCCTCAGCTGCATAGATTAAATAACACTGTTAGAAAACACGGGATATTTACCCGATCCATTATCAATAATTCATTCAAAATCTCACTCCATATTAACAATTTAGAAGGTTAATTCATTCACCTACCCTTTGTCATTTCTTTTGTACTCAAATTCTTGAGAGCCTATGAGTTTTGGCTTTGTATTACTCATTTCATTCGCGGTAATTCTCATACCCCTGTTAGTGAATAAAATTTTACTTACCAAAAAAAAAAATGCAGAAGTTATTTCCCTCGAATCACTTATCTAGATCCAATTAATCAAATATCCAACATTCTCCCCTTAATAAAATCATCAAAATTGAAATCAAAATCTCCATATAACATGTCAAAGTTCACGAATTCATACCTGCTTTTGTAGTTATATCAAAGTTCACGAATTCACACCTGCTTTTGTCATTCCGAATCCACTGCAAACCAAAATAAATACTCCCAAATCAATTTATCAACTAAAGCAATCCAAAATCATGAGAATCCAACTTTAAATCAAATTTACCAAACCTGTAAACTCGGTAGTATCTTCGTCTATGACCTTCCCCCAATTCTCAACAAATATATCCTCGACAACTGTCACGAATTAGACCCATGGAAATCCCAATACAACGCCGTTTTCAACGCCGGATTCGGTCCCCTCGCCACCGGCCTCGACGACGTTATTCTGAAAAACCTCTCCCCTGCGTGGTAGGGTGCCGCCGACGGAGAGACTTCGTCTTGTGCCGTCGTTCTTCAAGGACGGAGGAGTGGTATGGTGCCGCCGTTCTTTAGATCGAAGAAATTCCATTTGCCAAGAAATTTTTGTTGTAATTTTGGTATGTTTGACTGCAGGCGACAAGACACTATGCGATTGGAATTGAATTGAATTCAAATATGGAATGTAAACCGAAATTGGGGGATATTCTTGAAGAAGACGGACAGTTCAAATTATATCAAAATAAGGGCAAAAGGGGAATTTTGTAGGCTATTTTGGTCTTAATTGTTTTACTAGAAATTTTTTTCCTACTTTGTTTAAATCACTTATGCATTGTCCTACTTTGTTAATAAACTCATTCACTTATCCATTTAATTAAAAATATTTTCATCTATTATAAAATCATTCTCAAGCTCATTTTCAATTAAAATAACATCACAAATAACATTAATTATAATTCTAATCTCCTCCTCTAAGCGGATTTCATTCATCTTTTTTATTTCTCTTATTTCTCTCGGTGGTTAGTTGGGATTTTCTTAGGATAGTTTTTGTATTGCCTGGACTATTAATAGTTCGGATGTCAAATTGCATCGCTATGTGTCGCCCTCTGTGTCGCCCTAACTTGATACCTGTTGCCTTTTTTTAATATTTTAAAATAATTATTTAAATTTTATTTTATTATTTACTATTTTATCCTTTATTAAAATTAATAATAATATTATTTAAATTAAACAATACGAACGTAAAATTAGATTTTTTTAATAGAATTAAATTATTATTTTATTTATATTTTATCTACACCTGCTCATTTAATTAGTTCACCCTCAAATTATTTTTTTACTACGTTATCTGCACCCGCTCATTTTATGAGTTCACCCAAATCATTTTTTAACCATGGTTATCTGCAATCGCTCATTTTATAAGTTCACCCAAAATTATTTTTTACCACGGTTATCTGTACCTGCTCATTTTATAAGTTGCACCTCAGAAGATTTTTTTTTAAAATGAAGTAATTACATTTAAAGGACTATATTATCCTTTTATTAATTTACACAAAATATAATAAAATCAACCCTAATTTGTAGGGTGATACTCGAGTACATGCAAGATACCGGTACACACCAATTTTAATTTTTTATTTATATTTTATCTACACCCACTCATTTAATGAGTTCACCCAAAAATCATTTTTTTTACTACGGTTATCTGCACCAGTTCATTTTATGAGTTCACCCCCAAATCATTTTTTTATCACGGTTATGTGCACCCGCTCATTTTATGAGTTCATCCCTAAATTATCTACACCCCTCATTTTATGAGTTCACCCCAAATCTTTTTTTACTACGGTTACCTGCACCCGTTCATTTTAGGAGTTCACCCCCAAATCATTTTTTATCACGGTTATGTGCACCCGCTCATTTCATGAGTTCACCCCTAAATTATTATTTTTTACCACGTTTATCTACACCCCTCATTTTATGAGTTCACCCCAAAAATATTTTTAAAAAAGTAATTACATTTAAAATACTATATTATCCTTTTATTAATTTACACAAAATATAATAAAATCAACCTTAATTTGTATATTTACAATCTGTAGTCAAGTCATTACCGAGTTACCGTCGATTCACCATCAAGTCATCCATATTTTTAGAAAAAAATCGTAAAACATAATTTTTTAAAAAAACTATCGAAGTTAGGCAAAAATCTTGATTTTTTTTCTTTCTAAGTTTTCTTCCCTTTCCTCTTTTTCTCCCATTTTCAGTTTTTATTCCAAACTTTTAATTTCTTCGTTTTTTTTCCTTTTACTTTTTTTTTTCCATTTTTTCATGTGTATTTTTTTTTAAAATTTTAATACAAAATAATATTATATGTATGGTTTTATTATAGTCGTTAATAATAAGTAATAATGAGTAATACCATAAATTGTAATCAGTAATACCATTAACAGTAATTAGTACGAATAAACACTTATCTTATTCAAAGTGAGATGGTCTCATGGCGACACTGTTCATAAATTAGTAGAAATAAACACTTTATTTTTTCCAAAGTGTTAAAACGTCATTCTCAAACTATATTTTGGAAAGCAGAATTTTGGTGAAATCAGAATAAAAAAACTTTAGAAAATGTGAATGGAACTATAGGAAAACGTCATGATTAGACCATCGATTAGTTCTAAAAATTACGTGTCCATATAATGTTGCTTACGAACATTGACCTAATGTCCGATTTGTATAATGTAACTAGATTGATATTTACCAGACTTGAAAATTACATTATTGAGGACACATTTTTATTTTGGAAGGAATGCTGGTAGTAAAGTTTTTATTTTGAGAATAATATTGAGTGTTTCGATGACACGGCTCCCATAAAGTTTCGAATAACATAATTTCTTATTCTATTGTCTTTTGCAATGACGATAAATAAAAGTTAAAGGTCAGTCTCTTTTCATGGTAGGTGTGTAGTGTGTACCTTCTAAAACATGTTCATGCATAGACAATTATATGTTGCAGCCCTCTAGAGTTAAGAGTGTATTGAAAAATATTTACCTAGATTCAAATGAATAACAAATTTACAAATTTATACTATGGAGTACATGTTTCAAATATTTTTTTAATTGACAAATTAAACTTAAAATATATTATAAATTTATTTGAATTCTTTACGGGCACTAACAGTCCTACGTTGCCCATTGTGACATTGTCCCTCCTTTACGTAAAAAAAAAAAAAAAAATTTTGATCGAGAGCAAACCGAGTAAGTAGAGACTTTTTGGGCCAACAATGTTAGCCCATTTAATTAAAAGTGGAGAATGTTTTGGGCTAGCATTTAATTAAAAGTGGGCAGCCCAATTGTTTTATCAAATAAAATAACCAAATTGAACAGCCAATTTCTTGAATTGTGCGTGAGTAATAACAAATGTTCAAAAAAAAAAAATAACAGAATGTTCTTTCAACAATTACAACGAAAAAATACATCAGTTTTTCAAAATAATCTCATCTTCATGTTGAGCCCCCTAAAATATTATAAAACATGCTGAAATTTTATAATGAATGAACAAAAAATTCCTCAAAATTAATCCACACAATTGATGTCTTTTGTCTTTTCTTTTTAATGACAAAATCATTATCTTAGGTATTATTAGATGAAGTTGTGTCATCATTCTCATTCTCATGTTGAGAAGACATATCTGCAAAATATACATTAAAAATAAAATTAATAAATGTCAGAATCTTATTATATTCATAAATAAAATTTATAAATTTCAAATAAATCTCACAAATCAATAACCATATAGAAATCATACAAATTTTATATGAATAACAAATCAATAACCATATAGAAATCATACAAATTTTATATGAATAACAATTGAGATTTGAGAATACTGCGTTTAATGTGATTGTGCAGAAAAAACAGAGTATTAACACAGAAAAAAATCAAAAGTTCAATCAGAGGAATGCTCAATATCACATAAAAAAAACTAGGAGTAATTATCAACAATTTGAGAATACTTCTTTTTAGGCATTCTAATAATACTCATGATTTGACTAAAAATGAACAAAAAAATAAAAAAATAAATATAAATTACATAATGTTAACTTGATCGAGCAGCGGATGTGCAGAGAGTTTTTTTTTAACGTGTTTGGGATCGTAATGGAATTTTGTAGATTTTCTCCTGATTTTAAAAAACCAAACGAATCTCTTTCGGTTAGATTATATAATGTATCTTCGCTAATTTTCTGATCATAAACATATCAATTACTCCATGATCATAAATTGTAAGAATAGACGACCGACCAATAGCACATAGCCGCGTCCAATTTTGTGATCTCGAAACAGAAATTTGTAATTTAACCTAAAATTCAATTCATTCAAATAAAAAAAGATAATTTATTGTTTATTATGATTATTAATGATATGAGAATTAAAATAAAGATTATATATTATCAATTAATTTTTTTATTAATCATGTGAGGATAAATTTGTAATTTTATAATTATATATTTAAAATTATTAAATTTAATTTAAAAGTGTAATAGGGCGACAAAAAACGATAATAAGTGCAATGCAAGGCGATGGATTCTGCGACGCCAAATGCAACAGGTAGCAGGTCATCAAATATAAGCCATTAGATTTCAGATCTGATGGCTCAGATTACTGGACTGTTGATAGTCCAGGCGACATTGGACTGTCCTTAGAAGGCCCCTGGTTAGTTTCGATTTTTTTTTTAAATTTCTGAAGAATCTTAATTATCCAATTATATCAATAACCTTTATACATATATGTGTTTTATATTTTGATTCTTAATTTTTTAATTTTCGGAAATATGTATACATATATTTATCACAATAATTATTGTGATTATTAATTATGTGATAATTCACGGTTTATTTATTTAGATTTATGGTATGTTTAATTAATATATTTGATTATATTGTTTTTAAAATAAATGTGATAAGTTCTTAATTATTTCCGCGATAATATGCATAATGGTGCATATTCAAAATTTAATTATTAATATAATTGTTATAATAATCAAAATACTTAAAAAATTAATAACTATATAGCAAAATTTAAGGAAGAGTTTAAAAATTTAAATTTATTACTTCGCCATCCATATCAATTTTAAATTTAAAACAATTAAGTAACACTATTTATTAACACTATTTATTAATTGTATGAAGGGTAAAAACGTGTATATCGTGAAAGTAACTATGCAAACTTTTCGGACGGAAGTAGTATATAGGATAGAGATAGAGATATATAATGATTTGACATATTTTCAAATATCTTTTAACCTATTTTCAAGGGATCTAATACAATTTTTTTTAAATTGCGTATTTTTTAAAAAATAAATAAATAATATATTACGTACGTTTTTTACCAAAATTTAGCTGATTTATGAATATTGACTACATTCTTGACCAAAAATTCTATCATTAAGGAGGGATTTCAAATTAAAAAAAAATGCACTATACTCTTAAATTAAATTTTCCCAATAAAATTTGCATATCACAGTAATATATTTGAATTTCAAAAACTCAGAATTTGAAGAGTTCGATTTTTATACATAAGTGGTGAAACTTCCTTAAAATTCGCACAATAATTATGAAAAATACGAGAATTAAAATATATTTCAATTTAAAATATGAGGAGGGAGGAGCGCTGGTACTGCCGTTGCCTTTAAGCGAGTGGGGTCCCGTTGCGAAATGGCAACGGGCCCACTCCCGTCGCCTTTTGGCGAGTACAGAAGACGCCCTTGCCTTTGTCGTTGCCAAAAGGGCGAGTGGGGTCCCGTAGCCATTTCGCAACGGGCCCACTCCCGTCGCCTTTTGGCGAGTACAGAAGACGCCCTTTGCCTTTGTCGTTACCAAAAGGCAAGGGCGTTATAATCTGTCGGCTTTTGGCGAGTGCAACTCACGTCGTTGCCTTTTCCGTTGCCAAAAGGCAAGGGCGTCCACATCCATCGCCTTTTTTATGTCCGTTGCCAAATCTGTTGCCAATTGGCAACGGTACACTGCCCTTGCTAAAATCCATTGCCTTTTAGCCAATTTTTTATAGTGTCAGCCCATGAAATATTTTTAACAAAATTCATGGGAAAAATGCACTTTGTCCTGTAGAAATAGCTCCAAATCACTTTTGGTCTTTTTTTCCATCACTTTTAGTCCGATAAAATTACTTTCGTTAAATACTAACAGAAAATGTGGGTGAACTTCACACACAGTCAACTCAATATAATTTTTAATTAAATTCAATTCAAAATTTTATAATTATAATATAATTAAAAATTATAATATGGAGTATTAAATTTTCAGCTTACCCATTATTAAACTCAGAAATTTGCCTGCGAATCTCCCTCCCGGCGGACATTTCCGGCGACTTCCCAATCACTCACTGCTCCTCCAATATAGATTTTGACAAGCCCGTCATTCACACCACGCCCCCAGTCCCAAACACTAATATATAAGAATATAAAAAATCAGAAAAATCTAAGTTAAGAAAACCGATCAAAAATTGCAGAAAAAATGGCAATGAAAGTTCCCAAATTGGAGATGAGGGAGAGATCAAAATTTAAAATTGACAAGGGGCTTTGATTCCTACCACCGACACGAAACTAGGTAGTCTCCATAAATTCCATAACCGAATTTGAATTTTGTAGTCGTATTTTTCATGAAATATTGAAAGAATATGGAGTTAACGGTGGTGGCGCGGTGGTGGCGCGGCGGTGGTGATGGGTGTCGGCAAGGTGATGACGAGAATGGGCAAAGTGGCAGCGTTAGCAGCGATCGGGGTTCGCTGGGCTGCGCAGAAGAAAAGGGGAGGGGGAGATATATACATATACTTCTATGTACGTATAAATGAGATTTTTTACCTCATATTTTATTATCTCTAAAATTTAATGGATTTTCCTTTTAAATAATTGTAATTAATATTTTTTAAATTATATTTGATAATCATTTAATATTCAGACTTTAGTTGAATTATATTTTGTATTTTCAAATTATATTTAAACACAGAGTTTATATAAATATTTTTATTTTAATAGATTTTTATTCAAATTATTATTTGGCTTGAAAATATTACTTTTTTAGTATTTTTAAATTATATTCTAATTCTTCAAAAAAAAATAAAAATCAGATGCAACATAAATTATTATTTGATTTAAAAAAAATTATTTCTTGTATTTATATATAGAGTAACCAACCTTCTGGTTTTTTATGGAACCACTGAGCTGTCACTCCGCGTCATCATCCACATCATTCTTATTGATATATTTTAAAAGATAATTTAAAACAAATATTATCCATTAAAATATATTTTAAATTTTAAAAGATAATTTAAAACAAATATTATCCATTAAAATATATTTTAATTTTTTAATATGTAATCTCTCACTTAAATCGTTAGTAAGAATCAGAAAACATCTTCAAACCAAATCAAATCTTCCATTTGCCCACCCACCAACACCACCAACTATTTATTTTTTCTGAAAAATCAGGAAAAGCAGAAAGCTTTCCCACAAAGCAAATCCAAGTTTTTTTGCAATTATTACTTATTTTCTAAGCAAAAAAATAAATTAATTTAATATCTTAATTTTGTCGTATATGTATAATTTTGTAATCGTTATTTCATAAGATATTTTAGAAAAATTTGATGTATCATAGATTAGAAAATTCACTCGTATATAATAACAAGTTCTTAGAATTTTTAAAAAAAAAAACTTTAATAGCATAATTTACAATTTAGCAGTAACATGTTAAATCTAAAAAATGAAGGATGTACTTAATTATTAACTAATTCAAAGAAAATATATGAGCAAGCTGCATGAAATGTAATCCATTCTCTTTGCAACTGGACTCAAGATTAATATAATGCATCATCAACTTATTTTATTTCTGTGTGAGCCTTTGAACAACATAAATCTCATTTATAATGCATCATCAATTGATGCATCGAAAAAGAACGCCTTCGGATGTCGATCGTTCTCTTGCGAGCACTATTAATCACGAGTCCAATCTCTAGCTGAATCCTTGGTAATCTTCAAGTAAATTTCAAAGGTACGCCGGAGGGGGGCTCCGGCGTAGAAGCTCCGACGCTCAAGTCAAGTCAGATTCAATCGTAGGCGAAATCAAAGAGGAATTCCCCTAGGGAAATTCCGGCGTATATAATGAAGTTTCTCTTCAAATCAGTGTATAATTCTTATAAAAGTGCGTATCATATGTCAAAAATGTCCGTATCATAATCAAAAACTTACCTGATAATGTCAAATAACCAGCTTATATACCTGGCCCCTTCTCTCGGGGGAGAAGGGGACTTATTCTCCCTATATCCTTGGTCCACTCCTCAGAATCCGGCCTCAAATCCCTAAGGACTTGGCCCCTCTCCCTGAAGATTTGGTTCTTCAGCTTATCGGCTCCTATTTTCGTGGGTTGACCCACTCCTTTGACTCGGTAAGGAAAGACTGATTAGGCGTTCTGTATTTGGGCCAGATCCCTTCAGGCCCCAAGGGTTATTAATCTTTCCAAATATGGGCCAAAGGCCCAATCACCCTGATTTCTCTAATTTCCCTGCTTAAGCCCAGGGGTATATTAATCATGTTCCTTCAGCGTTTTTGACCTAATCACAATTATCATAATTTATCCTGTTTCCACGTGTCGACTTCTCGGAGAGCGACATATTTATCTACATCAACCACTCCCCCCTACTCTCATAAAAGGAATAATTTTTAGGAGAGTAGGAAAACAATAATCAATAAGATAAATATTAAAGGAATATTCCATTCCTTAAAATACTCTTCTAAATGCTGCCGATTTAATTTGTTTCCTAATAATTATCTTTAGAAAGCTCCACGCCTTTTCCACTTCCACACGCTAACTTACTCTCGATTCTTGGAGCCAGGCGTCTGCCCGAGGGGAAACATCCAGCCCCCTTTTTTTTCAGTCACGCGCTTGTTTATTGGGGAGTATTTAATTCTCCTCGATCTCCTCCCTTCTCTCTCTTCTGCTTAATCATTTCAAAAACCCCCTCTTTTCCACCAAAAAGCCTTCTTTCTTTCATTTCAAACTTATCTAATTTCCACCTTCATTTCCACCTCTGCGATTCTAACTTCTTTGTGCACGTTCAGCGGCCGTTCCGTCGTCATTCTTAGAACCGACTTTACTCCAGGTATCTATTCCTTCCTTTCCTCTCTCATTTACAATATCCTCATGTCGTCCTCTTTAGACTCCATTTCCATGGAGAGTTCAACTTCCAACCCACTCCCCATATTTCCCGTAACCGACCGAGCTTTGAAGGATAAAATTTATGGGCCCTCCATTCTTACTCCTGAGCGCGTTGCCGCTTTTCTTCGTTCAGGGATCTTCCCCGCCGATTATTCCGTTAGGGTTGCACATAAGAGAGAGCGCCCTAATTTTCCAGGTCATAATACCTTAGCCTTTTGGGAGGCTCAACTAAAAGCGGGCCTCCGTTTCCCCATCCATCCTTATCTCTGTGAAATTTCCAATTATCTCCGCATACCTTTAAACCAATTTACTCCCAATGCCATACGCGCAATGTTAGGCTTTTATATTCTGATGAGGGGAAATGGTGGGGATCCCTCAGCTCAACTCTTCTTAATCCAGTATGTATGCAAGTTTTCGGACGGGTTCTTTTATGCTAGTGGTCGCACCTCCCGGACCGGCAAGTTCATGGAAAAGCTCCACGAAGGGGTCCAGGAGTGGAAAGACTACTATTTCTTTGTTACAAATCCTCTTCCTTGGGAATTTCCTCATGAGGGGTGGATTTATGAAAATCCTGGGGTGCCTCGTCCTCCTTTTTCCGTTTGTTCCTCCCTAAACCTGGATGTGATGGACCATTTAAACGATCATGTCTCTATCCATGGCTTTTTTGATGTAATGGGTATCTGTAAAAATCCTAGAGTCCTTTCTCATTTCGGTTTTGGTTGCCCTGATTACCCTTTAGGTCCCGATGATGGTAATACCATTTCTCCTCTCCTGGTATTGTACTCAAGACCTTAACCCGTTATACTTATTAATGTCGTTTCATATTTCTTTGTACAGCTATGAGTTGGTTGACTCAGATTTCGCGTGATGCTGCCCCTCTCTCAATGGTTAATAGGTCTCCGGCGCCCGAAAGTTCTTCGAGGGCTCAAATTTCTCCTTCCCCAGTGGAACCTGCTACTGGATCTGTTGCTAAGCGTACCCGTTCCTCTACCGAAAAAGCCATAGTTTCTACGTTGCCTCCTGCCCCCGATGCTTCCAAGAAGAAGAAGTCCAAGACCAAATCCTCTCTGCCTAATGTCGCTTCTGATGCTCCAGATGAGATTAATGTTGACCATCTCCTGGCTTTTGTTGAGCGTTACACTTTGGCTCCTGCCACTGAGGCCCTCAATGCTCTGTCCTTCGGAGAACGGGTTGTGCATGCAGCCCACAGTTTTACCCAGGTATTCTCTTCGTGGAAATACATTCCTAAGTAATTCTAATAAGAAAGAGTGTGCTTGTCTTACTTCTTTAGATGATTCATTGTGTAGTTTGGTCTCCTGTTCTCCAATGTGTCTGAACGAGCTCTTCAGTCCCTTCAGCTGGTGGATGACCTCCACAGCCAGGTAGAGTTGGAGAAGGTGAAGAGGGACATTCTCGAAGCAGAATTACATGACGCTAATCAGAGGTATAAAGTACTCCAAACAACACTTTCGGGGGAGATTTCTCTGCTGAAGAAAGAGTTTGGTAAACGGGTGGAACAGCTGGAGGTTACCCTTCCTCAGGCTGGTATGAAATTATGTATAGATTCCCTGTTTACCTCTGCCGCAGGTCAAAAATTTCTAGGTACCTTGCATCAGGAGTGGCTGGAAGCCTTTCTTTAGAGTAGCAGCTTTTTGGGGGCGATGGGTGCATATATCCCTCATTTCATTGATCATGGATTTTCCAACGCTGTAGCGGAACATTCTGCTCCTGGATTTAACGGTCAATATACTCGTGCCCTCCGGTTAGAAGAATTGGACACTCCCCCCAAATTCCCTGGAGATGCTAAAGAAGACATCCATACTCCTTGGTGGTTACCTGGGATGAGGAAGGCGATCCTGGAATTGAAGGATGCTGCCCTGAAATTGGATGATCTTGCACCTGCAAAGGATATGGCTTTTCCTGTCCATGTGGACAACCCAACTCCAGTGGCTACTGTGGCAGCGGGTGCTCTGATGGAGAAGGCGGAGGAAGGCGATTCCAGTGGACGAGCGGAGGAGGCAGGAGAAGGTTCCGAGGGGAAGAATGATGTTCCCCTCTCTGCATGACTTTAATTCCTTGATAACACTTTGGTACTTTAAAACACTTTTTTTATTTTGTTAAGGCCTCTAAGGCCCTTTTGGTATTTTTCGGAGACTCCACACTCCGGGGTTTTTCTGTGGAGGGCTTAGGCATGGTGCCTTAAGTCTTGAATATTCCTGCTTCTCTTTCGTTTAATATCGTACCTGCACATTTATTACTTGGCATGCATATATACATATACATCTCTATCTCTGTTATAAGGTGTGGTATCTGTTAGCATGTTTTCGACATTTTCTGGACACGTAAAGGCTCTAAAGCTCTAGAGGAACCTTAATGAGGAGATATGGTTTATATCCCTGTACTTACTTGGTGATTTGCTAACGTCTCTAGCCTTTCTCTTGACGCCAGAGTTTTTAGGGATTATCCTCTCCCCTAGGTCAGAATTCGTAGGGATTATACTCTCCCTTAAGTTGTTTATACTCGTAAGAGTTAGTTTATACTCGTAAGAGTTAGTTTATACTCGTAAGAGTTAGTTTATACTCGTAAGAGTTAGTTTATACTCGTAAGAGTTCCTAGGGATTATACTCTCCCTGAAGTTTAGAATGTTTAGGGATTATACTCTCCCAAAAGTTAGAATTCGTAGGGATTATACTCTCCCTTAAGTTGTTTATACTCGTAAGAGTTGGTTTATACTCGTAAGAGTTGGTTTATACTCGTAAGAGTTTGTTTATACTCGTAAGAGTTTGTTTATACTCGTAAGAGTTTGTTTATACTCGTAAGAGTTAGTTTATACTCGTAAGAGTTTGTTTATACTCGTAAGAGTTTTGAGAGTCGCTAGGGATAGGGTTCATCGACGAGTTAATCATGTCTTCCGCTACTGTACCATTGTACCCCCTACTCCCCCTAGCTTTAGAGGCTGTCGTGAATAGGAACTTTAGGAATTTTTCCTAGGTATTCTCTATTCGGGCATGTATGAATTGGTGTAAATTTCTCTATCTTGCAATGTCTCTATCATGCTATATTTCAGTTTCCAAAACATATTCGTTATTTCGGCACTCATTATGCAGGCCCTCAACAGTTATCTTAACACGATATTAGCATATGAGAAACATTTCATCATAAAATTAGCACATAAGAGTCATCTCATCACAATATTAACATGCATTTAGGGAAATTGCTGAAATTTTATCAAAACCGATGCTCCATTGATCAAAAATGTTTATCAACATAGGCAAATAAGGGGAACCTATGCCGGCCTCATTAAAAACCCCTCCGTGGTAAAACCCCAAAGGGAAACCCACGTAGAGGGAAAAAGAGTGCCGGTGAAGCAATTATTCGAATAAGAAGTAAATGTTCGAAATTGTTCATAAAGAAAAAGGAAGTAGGGGAATAACACCTTCCTCAAACATAAAATCTCTTCAAGTGACACACGTTCCATGACCTTAGTATCTCTTTCCCGGTCATGTCTTGGAGCTTGTATGCTCCGCCTTTTAGTACCTGTATTACCCTGTACGGACCTTCCCAGTTGGGTTCCAGCTTTCCCGTGTTCTTCAAAGCATCTGCTCTCCGAAGGACTAAGTCTCCCACTTTAAAGCAGCGAGGGATCACTCTGCGATCATATGCTGCTTTGATCCGACTCTTGTACCTTTCTGCTTTTAATCTCACCATCTCCCTTTCTTCATCTATCTGGTCCAGCGCCTCCCTCATCAACTCTTCATTTCTTTTTTCTTCAAAATAGGTGATCCGGTGCGATTTGAGTCTAGCTTCAGGGGGTATCACTGCCGCTGCTCCATATACTAAGTAGAAGGGAGATTCGCCTGTAGCTGTCTTAGGGCTGGTTCTGTAGGACCAGAGGACGTTGTCCAACTCCTTCACCCATTTTCCTCCAACCTCTTCCAATCGCGTTCGAATACCATCCACTAGGATTCTGTTTGTAACCTCCACCTGCCCATTAGCTTGTGGATGGGCTACTGAAGTAAACCTCTGTGTAATGTTCCACCTTTCGCACCACCTCCTTACTTTCTCTCCATTGAACTGCGTTCTGTTGTCGGAAACCAGGATCCTGGGTATTCCAAACCTGCAACAAATATGTCTAGCAAGGAAAAGAATTACATTATCTTCTTCAATTTTGGCCAAAGGCACGGCCTCTACCCATTTACTGAAATAATCCACGGCTACGATCAGAAATTTTCTCCCTCCTGGTGCCAAGGGGAAGGGTCCCACCAGATCGATTCCCCATTTGGCGAAGGGACAGGGCGAGTACATAGCCCCCATTTCTTCTGCAGGTATTCGTATCAAGGGTCCATTCTTCTGACACTTCTCGCATTTCTTCACATACTCTCTAGCATCTCTGATTATGTTAGGCCAGTAAAAACCTGCCCTAAATACCTTCTTCACCATGGTCTGGTACCCTTCATGGCTGGATGCGCAACCTTCATGGATGTCTTTGATCACTAGCTCTGCTTCTCTTCTTGAAAGACATTTCAAATAAGGTTGAGTGAAGGACCTCTTGTACAATTGACCTCCTAGGATGCAATACTTCCTTCTCCAAGCCTTTGCTTCTCTGGACATTGGGGCTGCTGGATTCCTGTTCCATTCTTCCCATATTTCTTTCCTCCAATCATCCCCTGCTGTTATCTCTCCGATCAGGGTTTCCGTAGCTACTTGATCTGCCACCAACAGGGTTACCTTTCCGTCTCCCTCGAATTCAGTGGAACTAGCCAGTTTGGACAGTCCATCTGCTTTCATATTCTCTTCTCTTGGTACCTGTATCACTTCAAAAGTATGGAATTTATTTTTTAACTTCTTTACCTCTTCTAGGTAGGTGATCATTCTTTCATCTTTGGCGAGGTACTCCCCCATGACCTGCTGTACTATCAGCTGTGAATCGGAGTATAGGGTGACCTTTTGTGCTCCCAACTCTGCAGCCATGCTCGCTCCTCTAATCAGGGCCTCATACTCCGCACCATTGTTTGAGGTTGAAAATCGGAACTTGACAGCCACCTGCACTTCTTGACCCTCAGGGTCAATCAGTAATATCCCTGCTCCACATCCCAAGGCAGATGCTGAGCCATCCACATATACCTTCCATCCTTGTTCTTCTTCCACTCTGGTAGACTCTTGAATAAAATCTGCTAGGGCTTGAGCCTTGATGGCTCTCCTTGGTTCATAGTCTATATCGTACTCCTGTAATTCCACTGCCCATCTGACCATTCTCCCTGATAAATCTGCTCTCCCTAATGTTTTCTTCAAAGGGAAATTAGTTCGCACCATAACTTTATAGGACAGGAAGTAGGGGTGTAATCGCCTAGCCGTTACCACCACCGCCAGGGCTGCCTTCTCCACTTCTGAATACCTGATCTCTGCCCCTTGGATGACCTTGCTCACGTAATAAATGGGTTGCTGTGTGGACCCTTCCTCTTTCATTAGGGCAGTGCTCAGGGAGTGTTCCCCTACTGAAAGGTATAAGAGCAACACATCTCCCTGAGAGGGCTTCGTCAGCTTTGGAAGTTGTTCAAGGTGGAGCTTTAGTTCCTCGAAAGCTTTCTGACACTGGTCGTCCCACTCGAACTTCGACCCCTTCCTTAAGGTTCTGAAGAAGTGGTGGCTCTTTTCTGCTGACCTTGATATGAACCTACTGAGAGCTGCGATCCTACCATTCAGGGTTTGCAATTCCTTCAAATTCCGAGGGGGCTGCATGTCGAGCACCGCCTTCACCTTAGCAGGGTTCACTTCTATCCCTCTATGAGTCACCATATATCCCAGAAATTTCCCTGATCCTACTCCAAAAGAACATTTAGCAGGGTTTAATTTAATACCATTCTCTCGGATTACCTGGAATATCTCCTTCAGGTCGCCAATATGTCCCTCTGCCTTGACACTTTTAGCTAGCATATCATCCACGTAAACCTCCATGTTCCTGCCTATCTGCCCTCGGAACACCGAGTCTACCATTCTTTGATAGGTGGCTCCTGCATTTATTAGTCCAAAAGGCATACGTACATAACCGAAAATACCACATGTCGCTATAAAGCATACCTTTGGTATATCGAGGGGGTTCAACTGGATTTGGTGGTACCCCTGGTACGCATCCATCATGCTGAGTAATTCAAACCCAGACGTGGCATCTACTAACTGGTCGATTTGGGGTAGGGGATAGTGATCCTTTGGGCATGCTTTATTCAAATCTCTAAAATCGATGCACATTCTCCACTTGCCAGCTCCTTTAGATACTAGCACCGCATTTGACAGCCACTCCGGGAACTGCACTCTCTTCACATACCCTGCACTCAACAATTTATCGATTTCCTCTTTTACAATGAGGTTCTTCTCTTTGCCGAAGTTCCTCAACTTCTGTTTCACGGGCCTAGCTTTGGGGTCCACATTCAGATGATGCACTGCTATTTCTGGCGGGATACCCGTCATATCCGTTGCCGTGAATGCAAAGATGTCCGCATTCTCCTGGAGGGTGAGTATCATCTTTCCCTGGAGCTCAGGGTTCATATTCATACCTATCCTGGTTGTAAATCCCTCCTTTCCTGGGTAGAGCTCGATGCTCATTAACTCCTCATCTGCTTTAACTTTGGGTTGCTCTTGTACTAGCTCACCCACTTTCTGTCTCTTCAACTCAGGGTCTTCGCCCTTAAATCTCTCCATTCCCCGGAACACGGCCCTGTCTGCTATCTTGACCGATTCCACGTAACACTTCCTTGCCTGATACTGATCGCCACGTATCTCTCCCACACCCCCCAAGGCAGGGAACTTCATCTTCATGTGGAAGGTGGAGATCACTGCCTGAAAAATATTCAAGCTTGGCCTTCCCATTACTACATTATAGGAAGATGGGACATCTACAATCAGGAATTCTATTATTTGCACACGATGGTTAGGGGCAACTCCTAACCCTACTTGCAGTAACACTGAACCAAGGGGTTGAATAGCTCCCCCTGAGAATCCATAAAGGGCCGTTTCCACTGGTCTGAGCTTTATATTTAGGTCCATCTTCTTGAAGCACTCCAA
The DNA here is from genome assembly GCA_963675135.1 of Galeopsis tetrahit. NCBI lineage: Eukaryota > Viridiplantae > Streptophyta > Magnoliopsida > Lamiales > Lamiaceae > Galeopsis > Galeopsis tetrahit. The sequence goes on along the minus strand of OY776126.1, from coordinate 33,030,001 downwards.
AAACATGATATCGGCAGAGCTTCTAGTATCTACAAAGATTCTTGCTACGTCGTATCCAGCTATATCCGTGGTAATGACCAATGCGTCATTATGAATTTCTCTAGGTTCTCCGGCGTCTTCTGGCCCGAAATGAATGTCTGGGCCCTCTGCCATCTTTCCCACCTCATGATGCTCTATATTCCTTTCATTCTTCAGCGACCGAACGCTCTGCTTCCTCTGCCTAAAGGAATCCCCATCGGCAGGGCCTCCCATAATCATATGAATAGTTCCTCTCTTCTGGGGAGGGGGTGGTGGCTCCTCATTGTCCTTCCTTTGATCTCTTCTATCATCTTCCTGCTTCCCCTCGGGGTCCTTTCGCTTTTGACCCCTGGGGCCTTGTCGATCTCTGAAAATAAACTCTTTCAGGTGGCCTGCCTGAATCATCCTTTCTATCTCATCCTTCAGATGCCAACATTGGTTGGTATCGTGGCCATAATCGTTGTGGAACCTGCAGAATTTGTTTGACTTAGGGTTTTGGGGACCTCTGCTTCTTGAATAGGGGAATTTCATATCCGGATGGTCCCCTGCCACCTCTAGGACTTCAGCCGGCTCCATCCTCAACGGGGTATATCTCTTCGCCCCCCTCCTTGGGTTCCAGGGTGCAACTTCCTCTCTTCTTACGCTTTCTAGTCTCCTGGAGCCTCGATGTCTCTCCGGACTTGGCCTCCTAAACGGAATCTCTTTCCTCCTTTCTCCATTACTCACTACGGCCCTGGTCTCTGATCGCTTAGCTTTCCTTACCTCTTCCAGGGTAAGGTATTTCTCTGCTCTCCTCAACAATTCGTCAAAGGTCCGAACTGGCTTCTTGGCTAGAGATGTGAATAGATCCCCATCTCCTAACCCGTTGGTGAGAGCGTTGATTTTAACCTCTGAGGAGGCTGTAGGTACTTCAAGAGCTGCTTGGTTGAATCTTTTCAAGAAAGCCCGAAGACTCTCATTCTCCCTCTGTCGCATGTTAAACAAGGTGAGGGTGGCCCTAGGTTGCCTCCTAGCGCTGGCAAATTGGTGCAGGAATAGTTCACTGAACTCCGACCATGAATGGATAGTATCTGGCCCTAATTGGGTGAACCATTGCTGCGCCGCTTTAGATAGGGTAGTCAGAAATACCCTGCACTTGACGCCCTCTCCGTATCGATGCAATAGGGCGGCATTTTCGAATCTCATCAAATGCTCGTACGGGTCCGTGGTGCCATCATATTCGAAATTTAAAGATTTAAAATTAGGAGGCAGTTCATCTTGTAAAATAGTGGATGAAAATTGATAACCAGTAACGTAAGAAGGTTTACTTACGTTGTCAATCATATGCATGTCTTTCATCTCCTTCCGCAAGGCCTGTATCTGATCGCTGACGGCTCCTTGATACGTGTCGTCCGTGCTTTCTCCCACCCCTGTCTCCAGAGTGGTATCCCCAAGGATCCTCTCCGTGTCCCTCCGAGGGGGTCTTTCCAAGATGCTTCTTTCCGCCTGAGAAGGTACTTTTTCTTCTAGGTTCTGAGGGGGATCCTCATTCCTGGAAGGGACTGGAACAGAATCGATGACCTGTTCTGGGAGATTTTGTCTTGTACCCTTACGAGTGATTGGAACAGGTTCGGGAGGGCGAAGTCCTCGAGTAGCGATTATTCTTTCAACTGATTGCGCGATCATCTCATCTAATTGATCTCGAGAGACAGTCAAGAGTTCCGGTTGAGTGTTAGGGTTATCCCTATTTGTTGGGATATGAATCCTAGACAAATTCTAAATGATGAAAAGATAAGATGAAGTTTTGATAAGCCAAAAATAGTTTGAATATTTTCTAAGTGTTGACTAATCTAGTCTAGTTGAGTTGAAGTCATCTTGAACAGATCAGTAGAGTTCACATGAAAAGAAAAGTATTGTTTATATTTAAAAGATAAGTACGATGTATAAGTACTTCATATCTGTTCGTATATGTTTACATTGATTAGTTTGTTGTTGAGCTATAATTGTTGTATAGAGCTCATGATATTTCTATGTAATAGATAGATTTGTTGTATAGATTTATAAGTTGACTAAGCTTGTGTTATAAAAGCTTAATGTAATGTAATAGTCTTGTTAGGTTAGATGATAGGACTAGATTAGTTCTATTAGAAGTCTACTGCACAAGAAGAGAAGACCAGTCTACTACTCAAGACAGGTGGACTACAAGACAAGTGCATCTACTAGACTACACAAGACAAGTTAACATGAAGTTAGTTACAAATACGCGTGAAAGATAAGGATGGAGAAGTTAGTTATGGAATAACTAATTCGTAACAAGAAACGCGTGTATGGATAAGAAGATTCAGTTAAAGTCAGTTTTCAAGAAAGGTTGGTTACAACTACCTGAGTTCTTGAAGTTCGAAGTCTATAAATACTTGAAGGAGTTTATCAATTGAAGTCTACTGATTACTAAGATACTGATACGACTACTGAAATATTGATACTGAAAGCATTATTGAAGATTCAAGTGAAGAAATTTCTCTCAGAGATTGAAGTTCAGAAAGTGAAGCTACACAAGTCAAGTGAAGATCAAAGAAGGCTACTACTGAACAAAGAGAACTTTTATTTTCTTTTGTTGTTTCAAGTTGCTAGATACTTGTAAATCGCTAGTAAGATCGAAGAGGCACTTGGTAGTGTTATCGAGAAGATCTAAGTCTTCTTCTTGGGACTTTAAAGACAGGAACATACACTTGTACTCGATTGGAAGAGTTTAGTGGAAACATCACAACTGGGTTTGTGAGAGTGGATGTAGACAAGTTGTCGAACCACTATAAAATCATTGTGTGTTGATTTACTTTACTGTTTTGATTGTTTAAATTGCTTAATTGTTTTAACTACTTAACTGAACTTGATTAGTTGAGTATAAAACAGAGTTCTCGAATCTAAGTTGAGTATAATCTTGAATTGGGCTCATTAGTAATTTCGTATTCCGCATATTGTACTTTGATATTTCGAAAGATTTTTGAAAAGTCTATTCACCCCCCTCTAGACATTTTCACTAGCTTACTCGTTATTAACTCAACTTGGGACCAACAAGTGGTATCAGAGCAGTAGTTTTCGAACTGCTGTTTCTTGATAACCAATTTAAGATTTAGGGCGAAATCTTGGTCTTTGATTGCTCTTATATACGTGTTCTTGATCAAATACTCTTGTTATATCTGTTTCGTGCTCCCTGTTCTTGACTTATCTGTTATTCTTGATCATAACTCTACTTAGCACTTATTTCTTGAAATCATGTCTCTTGAGATCAGCGCTAACAAGTTACCTAAGTTCCAGGTTCAAGACTATGACTATTGGAAGCTAAGGATGGAAGCCATCTTCAGCTCCACTCACGACTTAATGATCTCCGTCATCACTGAAGGTCCAATTGTGACCATGATCCCCAATACTGCTGCCCTCGACGCAAATCAACCCGTGGGTACACTCGTCAAGAAACCAAGGTCAGAACTAACCTCAGAAGAAATGAGACAGAATAATTTGGATAGCTTGGCCAAGAATTACATCTTACACACTCTTCCTAATGAGTATCTGGGAAAAGTGTTAAAATGTAAAACTGCCAAAGAAATGTGGGATCGCTTAGCTATCATTTGTGAAGGGACATCCCTAATCAAAGAAAGCAAGCTTTCCACTGCAGTCCAAAGATTCGAATCATTTCATATGAAAGCTGGTGAAACAATAGACCAGTTGGATACTCGTTTTACTAAAATCATGAATGACTTGGAAGTCCTTGGTAAATCCTATACTCCACGAGAAATCAATCTTAGGATTCTCAAAAGCCTTGATAGTCGATGGAAAATGGTAAAAATGCTTGTTAAGAATACCCAAGATATAGACGTATGGACAGCAGAAACTATGTTTCAAACTCTAAAGGCCCATGAGTTTGATCTAGACGAAGATGAACCCATAGTAAGCAGTGACAGAGAACATGCTGTATCTAAGAACGTTGCTTTTAAGGCTAGTTCGTCTAAGGTAGACAGGCCAAAGTCTAAAACTAGGTCTACTTCTGTGAAAGACGAGTTAGATACTGATCTTAGTCTGAAGGATCAGGTAAGCCTCATGGTTAGAAAGTTTGATAGGCTGAATAAACGTTTCGGAAGATATAAGAAGTTCTATAGAGAGCATAGAGGGTCTGCTTCTAAGAACTCGTCTGAGACCAGACGAGACCGAAACTCGTCCGAAAGGAGAGACGAAGTCTCGAAAGGTAACAAACAAGATAGAGAGTCTGATGGTAGGAAGATTACTCGTTCTGATAGACGTGATAAACGAAGGAACAACTCTCCTATTAAAAAGGCTACTAATGATATCTTGTGCTATAACTGTGAGAAGCCAGGTCACTACATATATGAATGTCCAGACCTGAGTACCGATGATCGAGAAGAACGCAAAGCACGAAGGGAAAGAAGATACAACCGTGGTAAGAAGGCAATGATGGCCAATGATGACTCTGACTCAGACGAGTTGCCATCATCCTCATCTAGCTACCCGTCTGAACAAGATCACGATGAAGCCTTCATAGTAGATGATGGTCTATGCTGCATGGCTAAAATCGACCAAGAGGTATCATCTGCTACATCTTTTCAATCTTGTGATGAATCAGAATCTGATGAAAGTGACACTGCCAGTAGCAAAGTAGGGAGTAGTCTTCAGCACTCTACTAGTGCAGTTGAAGACGACCTCCTACTTGCCAACAAGGCATTCATTGAAGTTAGTGACGAAAACATCATCTTAAGACAAGAAATCATTGATCTTAAGGAAGCTCAGTCTAAAGTAGATCCTAATATAACAGTCCTAAATGAACGCTTGCAAGAAGAGTTGAGACAACTCAAAGTCAAGTGTGCATTGACAGACAAGTTGTATCAAGACCTACTTAAGACACATGCTACTGAGAAACATGAATTCAATGTTTTACAAAGCAAGTTCAAAAAGCTTGAAGAACGTAATAAGTTCTTAGAAACCAAGATTGTCACTCTAGACCTTAAACTTACTGACCTGGTTAACTCATCTAAGGTTAACCTTGAACTGTCAGATAGGTATAGGGCTCCTGCTGACAAGACAGGCATAGGTGCTGAGACACCCAGCTCGTCTACTCAAGTTCCCAAGAACCCTACTATTTTCATCTCAAGCTCTTTGACTAATGATAAAGGAAAAGAACCAATGATATACGATATTGATACTCCAACTAAAGGTACTGTACCAAAACAAACTCGAGTTAACATTCCAATTACCAAAGGAGGTAAAAAGAAAGTTAACAACAAGCCTGTTTCGTTTAAGACAAGTCAACAAAGGACTAGGAATCGTGGAAGACCAAATCAGGTCAGATACGAGGATTGGTATCCTGAGGAGACTAGTACTAGACAAGTACAGACTAGACGACAAGAGTCTAGACCTCCTTTCGTAAGGCAGTCTCAACTCTACTCGTCTAGACCTAGACAGGAAGATCCAAAATATCGTACACAAGCTGTTCTATATCCTCCACCTTTGTCATATGATATCAAAGGAGAAGAAAGACCTAAACATGTCTATAAACCGTATGGACCTAATGCATACAAACCTTACTCTGACTATCATAGACAAGTGCCTGCTCAAGTAGAGATTAAGTCAAAAGGCTATCTCCAAAGAGTAGACCCGAACTCAACTGATAGGCCAGATAAGGACAACAAGGTCTTATTTTGAAACAAATATGGTCGAAAGCTTAAAAGATCAAACCTGTTCAGGACTCCAATGTACATTTGGATTCCATTGAACTCGACTAACCCCCAAGGACCCCAATAAACAAGGAGGGTACCTAAATTATGAAATATCATCTAATGCAGGGTCGACTCGATCTATACAAGAAGGGTGGCTCAACTGGAGAAACTTGGTACATAGACAGTGGCTGTTCGCACCACATGACTGGTACCAAGACTCTCTTATCAAGCTACCATGAGCAAGAAGGACCAAAAGTGATATTTGGTGATAGCTCCACTGCTGTTACCAAAGGATTTGGTTACATTCGGAATGGAGACATAGAGATTCAAGATGTTTCTTATGTTGAAGGCTTGAAATACAATTTACTCTCTGTTTCACAATTTTGTGATCGTGGACACAAGGTGCAGTTCAAGAGTCGCAAATGCGAAATCATTGACAAAAGGACACACACAGTCCTACTGGTCGGCATAAGACAAGGAAGTGTGTACATAGTGAACTGGAACAGTTGTCCGAGGGATACCTGTCTACTTACTAAGAATCCTAAAGAACTTGGTTGGCTCTGGCATAGACGCCTTTGTCATCTAAACTTTAAGGTTCTTAATAAGATAGCCAGAGACTACCTTGTGGAAGGTATTCCCAATGAAGTCTACTATAAGTCACATGTATGCTCGTCCTGTCAAAAAGGTAAACAGGTGAAGGGTTCTTTTAAATCTATTCCATCCCTCTCAACCAGTAGAGTTCTTGAACTTCTACATATGGACTTACATGGCCCAATAACTCCTCCAACTTTGAACGGTAGAAGGTACACACTTGTTATGGTAGACGACTATTCTAAGTTCACTTGGGTAGTCTTCTTACATAAGAAGAGTGATACACAAACACTTTTGCCTGATCTGTTGAAGAAGTTACAGGTTGAGAAGAATCAGTCAATTGTCAAGATCCGTAGTGACAAGGGTACTGAATTCATTAACTACTATATTAAAGAATTTTGCTCTAAGCGTGGCATCCAGCACCTTACTAGTGCAGCAAGGACACCACAACAAAATGGAGTAGCAGAGAGAAGGAACAGAACTCTTAAGGAGGCCTGCAGGACCATGCTGTCAGAGTATAATACGCCTCAGAAGTTTTGGGCAGAAGCTATCAATACTGCATGCCACTCACAAAACAGAAGTGCTATCAATAAAGCACTAGGTAAGACACCCTATGAGGTATGGAAAGGTAGAAAACCCAGAGTTTCATATTTTCATATATTTGGATGTAAGTGTTTTATCCATAACAATGGGAAAAGCAAGTTGAATGCATTCGATGCTAAAGCAGACGAGGGGATATTCTTAGGATACTCCTCAACTAGAAAAGCATTCAGAGTATTCAACTACTCTACCCTATGTGTGGAAGAAACACCACATGTGGTTTTCGAAGAATCTCAACAGGACACGTCTGTCAACAAGATCAGTGAGAAAGTTACTGAGCTAACTATCGAATCTGACAAAGATTCAGAGATATATGAATCCTTTCAAGCATACAATCCATTCATGAAAGCTCTCGAGTCAGATGACCAGAAGAAGGTAAGTACTCAAGGTAACTCAACTAGACCAGTTGACATAACTAAACTAGTCGACTCGTCTACTCCTATTAAATCTTCTGATGATAATGATGTTGACATGCATGATGCTGTACATGATATAGATGATAGTACTATTGCTAAGAATAGAAATACATGGAAATCTGCACATAATATTGAAAATATTATTGGTGACTCTACTGTTGGTGTTAAGACTAGACGACAACTCTTTGAGTCGCAAGAACAATCTAGTCCATCTCTGTTTTGCTGGTGTTGTTTCCTCTCATCTATCGAGCCTAAAACCATTAATGAGGCATTGGCTGATAGTAATTGGATCATTGCTATGCAAGACGAGTTGAATCAGTTTGTTCGAAACGACGTCTGGGAACTTGTTGATAGACCTAAACATCATAATGTAGTTGGCACTCGATGGATCTTCAAGAATAAGAAAGATGAGAATGATGTAGTTGTTCGTAACAAGGCTAGACTAGTCGCCCAAGGCTATTCACAAGCTGAAGGCATAGATTATGATGAAACATATGCTCCTGTTGCTAGACTAGAAGCCATTCGATTGTTCCTTGCATATGCTGCTTACATGAAATTTACTGTATATCAAATGGATGTTAAAAGTGCATTTCTTAATGGTATTCTTGCGGAAGAAGTGTATGTTGAACAACCCCCAGGTTTCGAAGTCAAAGGTAACCAGGTATACAAACTAAAGAAAGCCTTATATGGACTAAAGCAAGCTCCAAGAGCCTGGTACGATACTCTTTCTCAATTTCTATTAGAAAATGGTTTTACTAAAGGCAAGGTCGATAGAACCTTGTTCAGAAGACAAGAAGGGAAAGACATATTACTTGTCCAAATTTACGTAGATGACATCATTTTTGGGTCACCTAACAAAAAGCTGAGTGAAAGTTTCTCAACACTCATGCAAAGTAAATTTGAGATGTCCATGATGGGTGAAATGAATTACTTTCTTGGTCTTCAAGTAAAACAGACCCCTGAAGGGATTTTCATAAATCAAGCAAAGTATACTAGAAATCTTCTAGACAAGTATGGTATTAAGACATGCAAGTCTGCTGGCGTACCTATGCTACCTACATACAGAATGGACCCAGACGAACAAGGTAAGTGTGCTGATCAAACATATTATCGTGGTCTAATTGGTTCATTACTGTACTTGACTGCTAGTAGACCTGATATTGCATTTTCTGTTGGTGTATGTGCTCGTTTTCAAGCTAATCCAAAAGAGAGTCATATGGAAACCACTAAAAGGATGTTGAAATATTTGAAAGGAACTATCAATCGTGGTATATGGTATCCTTCAAATGATGATTTATCTCTAAGTGGCTACTCTGATTCTGATTTTGGTGGCTGTAGAATAGATAGGAAATCTACATCTGGTTCTTGTCAATTCTTAGGCACAAAACTCATTTCATGGTTTTCGAAAAAGCAGACAAGTGTTGCTACCTCTACTACTGAAGCCGAGTACATGGCTGCTGGTAGTTGTTGTAGTCAATTATTATGGCTTATTCAACAGCTTAGAGATTATAATATTTGTGAATCAAATGTCCCTATATTCTGTGATAGTAATAGTGCTATTGCCATTACACAAAATCCTGTATTACACACACGTTGTAAGCATGTTGATGTGAAACATCATTTCATACGAGATCATGTAGAAAAGAAGGATATTCGCATGGAAAAGATTCATACTGATTTTCAAAGAGTTGATATTTTCACAAAACCATTAGCTGAGGCACGGTTTCGTGAGTTATGCATTAGTTTAGGGCTAATTGATTTAGACCCTACTTGCCTATAGCTGTGTACTAACAAGACAGGTACATCAAACGAAATATGGAGACAAGATCACTAGACTAGAGCACTCGACTACTCACGCAACAGACAGGTATACAAGGCTAGAATAGTTGACCAGACAACCCGATGAGGAAGCTGGTAAAGCTGAGGGTAATACTAAGGGAATAAACAATTAAGGGGGAATCTATGATTTCTTAAATATCCTTATGTTGACTCTTATGTTAGTCAAGAGTCATCTTGTTCGAAACCTTGATCATTGCTTTAGATTGATATTCATATTATTTATTGTTACTCTACTTGTACCATCGATTACACGTTGAATATGATAAGATAGGTACATGAAGTCGTTCGATGTTCAGAATAGACATGCACAGACGAAGGGGGAACTCGTCTTGTGTGCTTAAGCCAACTCGTCTGGTGAAGCTTAAGTCTACTCGTCTGTTCTGGATGGACTCGAACAGACAAGCTAAGTGTTCTTTTGATTCTACAATGCTAAGTGTTTAATCAGAACGGATTAAGGATGTTATAGTAATTAGGTATTGATAAAATTTGAAAACCCTTGAATTAGATTTATACACTCTCATTTGATGTGGTGTATACATCCAGTTCTCACTCATCTACACTAGGACAGATGAGTTCACTCCTCTATTCTAACTAAGAAGGGGCGGATTTCAAAGTTTACAATATCAAAATACATAATACTCTCGGTTCCGTAACCGAATACCAAAGGTCTTAACCGTTTTGATCAAAACCCCAAATTCTCATACGACTTAGTCACAATTTTTCTTACTCCCTTTCTCGCAAGAAGATTTTCTATTCTCCCTATTCTCAAGCAATCTATTTACCGATCTTTTTGAGATGTCTATTCGATCTATCTTCGATCTAAGAACCAACATGCAGGTCACATTCGACCTAGGCCGGTACATCTCTGATAACAAAGTGAATGTTGAACCATCTGTGTTCTTCAAAGGCAATCACTCAGATGTCAATGCCGAGATTCTGACTAAATGCACTCGATGTGGGCTCAAACCTTATCTAGAAGCATTTCCTCAAGTGGTCTTGGAGGAGGAGGTGCTAGAGTTCTATGCCAACGTCATCAAACAAGGCGATATACTTGAGTCTTTCATTGGTGAAGATCGTGTGCAAATCACTCGAGAAGCGATGTTCAAACATCTGAAGCTGCCCACCGGAACAATTGACGTTGATAATTATGCTCTTGGGCAAGAAATTCGATACTTGAGCATTTTCTGTGGCAAGAAGCTGAAGCAGAAACCAGATGGCAAGTATGCTCCAGTCAAGAAGGCGGACCTTCTTAAAAAATATCGCACATTATTGGATATTGCCAGCAAAATTCTATCGAATCATGTATTTTGAGCGAAGTGTTAGAGTAGATGACAATACTCGGAATTGGGTGGTGTCTACTGCCGTTGGATATGGTAATAAGTTGAGTATCCTACTCCCTCTCCTAATGCCAAACAAGACGGAATGGAGTAAAGGGAAGCCATTCCATCCTTTGAAATTTTACTTGAAGAAGGAGGCAGTGAGGAAACAAGTTGCTGCTAGGCCAGCTGCACCTAGGCAAGCCAGAATTGACCCCATGGAAGCTTTGCCTTATGCTGGTGCGTCTGGTTCTTCAGAAGATGAGTCTGCTGAAGACAAGTCAATGGAAGCTGCACAAGACTCATCTAGTGCAGAAGACTCTGAGGAGACTCAGTCGGAAGAGGAGAAAGAGGCAAGTTCTCAAATTCCCGAGTTATATACGCTAGTGAGAGTTGGAACTCATCCTCCTCCAGAAGAGTCAAGTTCGAAGGTTAGTACTTCCTCTCAAGATGTTTCTATTCCCGTTATTCCCTCTTCTGTTCGAACCAAGGCAAGATCACATCGATCTAGGCCTAGACCTATTCCCTCAACCTCACAAGTGCTGCCAGCATATCCGCTGAGGGTCAGCTTACCCGAAAACACTCCCAAATTAGATACAACTGATACTTCGACAGTTGTCACACCAAACCAAGACACGTCAAAGCCCCAAGAAACCACAGACCAAAGTTTATCCTTACCCTCAACAGAATATGTTGAACCCTTTATCTCATCTACTTCAGATCAGACGATAGTTGCCACTGCAACAACTGAGTTAGAGACCCCATCTACTCAGACCCCGACTGAAGCTAGATTCGAATCCTTGGTCTACTATCCCATGTGTCTAAGAGAGAAGCGAATCCGTTCGAAGATGAGCAAAAATTTGAAGAAGCAGCTCTCATCTGTCGAAGTCGACTACTCTTTAGAACAGTTTGAGAAACTGGTTAGAATATGCACTTGGGTGGCCTTGAAGAAGTCTGGTACAGACGATCTCTTCGAAGTCATCTTAGGGAAAGGTGGCATTTCTAATTTCATGGATTGGGAAATGGAGCAGAAGGAGAATAGTGGTGTTTGTGACCACTCAGAGCTTTTCCCAAATCATGCTATCACTGCTCTTGCCAAAAGATTACTTCGTATTTCTGACGACTTGATGAGTTCAGAATTCCAGTTTGATGTGGGTGTTCAGGTTCCAGAATTTGATATTGTGCAAGATATTGTGCTGTTTGAAGCTGATCAAGCTGAGTTGATCCAGTCTACTGATCCAGTCATAGATTTAGACAATGTCTCAGATCAGTTGAGAGGCATTGTGTTCAAATTTCAGATGGACCATGCTGATAGTCCACGGTCAGATTTCAAGTTTATTAATCGATATTCTGATTTTTTACTTCCCATTGAGTTATGTGGATACATGGAGAGGTTGCATGCCTTATTGAAGAAGGACGTGGCTACTGCTGAAAGGAAGGCTCGTGAAGCAAGGTTAGCTATTATTCCTTACTCTCCCCAACTTAATTTAAGAGCTATTGCTGGAAGTGTGCTTCCAGAGGTTGAACTAGTCGAAGACGAGGTCTTGACTACTGCTTCAGAAGATCAGTTGGTGAAAGTTTTGACAACTCCAGTAGATGAAGTCATGATTGATGTTACTCATGTTGAGGTTGGACAGTCGTCTCAAGCTATCCCAGCCGCCTCAATAGATGAGTTGAAAGAAGAATTGAAGGCAGTCATCAAATTGTCAGTTGATGAGTTTCTTAAGTCTGAATTGAAGAAAACTCTGGTTGAACAAAACAGTGTCCTTGTGACAAGTTCAAAAGATATGATCGTGAATGCAGTCAATCAAATTGATGATGAATACAGACAACATATGTTTGAACAGCTTGAAGGATTTCTCCAAGATCAGGTTGAATACTCAGAGAAGAGTTCAGTCGATTTTGCTCGCGTTCTAGCTACTGAATCCAGGAAATTGGAAAGAGTCTATAGAGCGAGAATCGAAGTTGCTGATGTTCAGAGGAAAGAAGCCTATGATCAGTTAGCACAAGCAAGAGATGTTATTCGTGCTATGACTGAAGAAAATCGGAAGCTCCGTCTGACTGCAACCCATTTTAAGAATGAGTTGAATTTATCTACTCAGAAGCTGGAGTTGGTGGCGACAAGACTTGATAAGATGAGTCAGGAAGGTTCTCATCAAAGGCAGATTGAAAAAGCTACAAACCTTATGAAGCAAGCTATAATGGAAGAAATGACTCGTTTCACTTCTCTTTTCTCTCTCAAGGCATCGGATGAAGCCAAAAAGGGGGAAGAGGCAAGTCGAGTTGAATTTGTTGCTGAAAGTAAGAAAGATAAGAAAGATACATCTAGTGCTGAACCAGAGGCTAAAGATGCTGCTGAAGCCATGCAAGATCTTAAGAGGCCTAAGAGAGGCAAAGTCAGGTTGGTTAAGACTGCTGAACTTGACCAAGCCAGGGCTGAAGCAGATGAGTTGAAGAAGAAGGAGAAGGGCAAGGCTATTGCATCTCCAGAAGCTGAAGTTCAGACAAGAATAGTATCGAAAAGGAAGTCTATTCATATTGAAGAACCTACTCCTGAGTCAACTGTTATGAAGAAGCAAAAGATTGATGAGCCAAGTGATGAAGCTCATTATGCTAAGAAGAAGAAAATTGAGAAGCACATTGAAAGTTTGTTGAAGCAGAAGACTGATGAAGATCAAATAGAAGACAAGCTCATTGACCACTTCATTGACAAAGAACATCGTCAAGAATGGATGAAAGTGAAAAGGCAATGGGAACTAGATCACTGGATTATCAGGAAGTTTGGAGATTCTGATAACTCTGACGATCTCTATGTTATATTTGATAAATTCATGGAAGGACAGCATAGGATGCTCTGGAATTTGATCATAAGGATCTCTGCTAGTGCGAATTTTAATATTCTTGTTCCTGGTTTTCCGAAATGGAAGTGTCCCATGACTAGTTCTGGTAAAAGGGCTGATGTTAACCAGATCAAGAAGTATGAAGATGAGCTACTGGACAACGAGAAGATTGAAGACGAAGAACATATCAAGGATATTCATACTAGACTACTAAATGCTTTCTGTGTTCCAGATTCAGAAAGAGGTAACTTTTCAGTATAGTTTAGTTTTGTTCTGATTTTGTTATTTTTGAAAGATGTGTAATATCTACTGATTCATATTTGAATGAATGAAAAATTAAGTACTATTTGGTGTTAAAAACAAGATAACTACTTAACTAGTCTACTATTGTGGAAAAGATTCAAGTAGTTTTGGCTTCATCAAAAAGGGGGAAATTGTTGGGATATGAATCCTAGACAAATTCTAAATGATGAAAAGATAAGATGAAGTTTTGATAAGCCAAAAATAGTTTGAATATTTTCTAAGTGTTGACTAATCTAGTCTAGTTGAGTTGAAGTCATCTTGAACAGATCAGTAGAGTTCACATGAAAAGAAAAGTATTGTTTATATTTAAAAGATAAGTACGATGTATAAGTACTTCATATCTGTTCGTATATGTTTACATTGATTAGTTTGTTGTTGAGCTATAATTGTTGTATAGAGCTCATGATATTTCTATGTAATAGATAGATTTGTTGTATAGATTTATAAGTTGACTAAGCTTGTGTTATAAAAGCTTAATGTAATGTAATAGTCTTGTTAGGTTAGATGATATGACTAGATTAGTTCTATTAGAAGTCTACTGCACAAGAAGAGAAGACCAGTCTACTACTCAAGACAGGTGGACTACAAGACAAGTGCATCTACTAGACTACACAAGACAAGTTAACATGAAGTTAGTTACAAATACGCGTGAAAGATAAGGATGGAGAAGTTAGTTATGGAATAACTAATTCGTAACAAGAAACGCGTGTATGGATAAGAAGATTCAGTTAAAGTCAGTTTTCAAGAAAGGTTGGTTACAACTACCTGAGTTCTTGAAGTTCGAAGTCTATAAATACTTGAAGGAGTTTATCAATTGAAGTCTACTGATTACTAAGATACTGATACGACTACTGAAATATTGATACTGAAAGCATTATTGAAGATTCAAGTGAAGAAATTTCTCTCAGAGATTGAAGTTCAGAAAGTGAAGCTACACAAGTCAAGTGAAGATCAAAGAAGGCTACTACTGAACAAAGAGAAGTTTTATTTTCTTTTGTTGTTTCAAGTTGCTAGATACTTGTAAATCGCTAGTAAGATCGAAGAGGCACTTGGTAGTGTTATCGAGAAGATCTAAGTCTTCTTCTTGGGACTTTAAAGACAGGAACATACACTTGTACTCGATTGGAAGAGTTTAGTGGAAACATCACAACTGGGTTTGTGAGAGTGGATGTAGACAAGTTGTCGAACCACTATAAAATCGTTGTGTGTTGATTTACTTTACTGTTTTGATTGTTTAAATTGCTTAATTGTTTTAACTACTTAACTGAACTTGATTAGTTGAGTATAGAACAGAGTTCTCGAATCTAAGTTGAGTATAATCTTGAATTGGGCTCATTAGTAATTTCGTATTCCGCATATTGTACTTTGATATTTCGAAAGATTTTTGAAAAGTCTATTCACCCCCCTCTAGACATTTTCACTAGCTTACTCGTTATTAACTCAACTTGGGACCAACACTATTGATCCCACTCCCTGAAGCCCCTGAGGTGCCTGGCGCATCTCCATCCAGAGCGAGAGGAACATCCTCCGGTACATGATCTACGGGCTGTTTCCCTAGGTTTCGATTTGAGGGAAAACCTGGAGGGGGAATATCTTCTGATGTATGGTCCACGGGTCGTTTCCCTAAATTTCGATTTGAGGGAAAACCTGGAGGAGGCGGAGGAAGAGGAGGAGGAGTGGAATCTCCTTTCTCCTTCGTCTGCTTCACTAGATCGTGTCCTCCACCCATTTAAGTACGGAACTTTTCTCACGCCTTAGCCTGAAAGGTTCCCACAGACGGCGCCAGTTGATGCGTCGAAAAAGAACGCCTTCGGATGTCGATCGTTCTCTTGCGAGCACTATTAATCACGAGTCCAATCTCTAGCTGAATCCTTGGTAATCTTCAAGTAAATTTCCTCGTCTACCCAAAAATAACCTGCAAAGGTACGCCGGAGGGGGGCTCCGGCGTAGAAGCTCCGACGCTCAAGTCAGATTCAATCGTAGGTGAAATTAAAGAGGAATTCCCCTGTATATCTAGGGAAATTCCGGCGAATGTAATGAAGTTTCTCTTCAAATCAGTGTATAATTCTTATAAAAGTGCGTATCATATGTCAAAAATGTATGTATCATAATCAAAAACTTACCTGATAATGTCAAATAACCAGCTTATATACCTGGCCCCTTCTCTCGGGGGAGAAGGGGACTTATTCTCCCTATATCCTTGGTCCACTCCTCAGAATCCGGCCTCAAATCCCTAAGGACTCGGCCCCTCTCCTTGAAGATTTGGTTCTTCAGCTTATCGGCTCCTATTTTCGTGGGTTGACCCACTCCTTTGACTCGGTAAGGAAAGACTGATTAGGCGTTCTGTATTTGGGCCAGATCCCTTCAGGCCCCAAGGGTTATTAATCTTTCCAAATATGGGCCAAAGGTCCAATCACCCTGATTTCTCTAATTTCCCTGCTTAAGCCCAGGGGTATATTAATCCTGTTCCTTCAGCGTTTTTGACCTAATCACAATTATCATAATTTATCCCGTTTCCACGTGTCGACTTCTCGGAGAGCGACATATTTATCTACATCATCAATTTATTTATATAAACACAAAAAAGTTTCACTTTGTGTACAAATTGGCTTGTTTCTGTAAGCACAAAATCATTTGTCTTTTTATTGGCCATATTCTATCAACACTAAAAATGTGTTTCACATATGCCAGAACCTATCGACTACGCAAATCATACACACGTTGCAACAACCCATTAGGACCTCTGAATATAATATTATTAATGAGTTGTCTAAATTTTTCATATTGTAATATGTACGTGGGAATGCTTGGGTGATAGCTTTCGACATTGCACTGTTTTCATATTATAATATTCATCCTAGCGATTTGATTAATCTTCTCTTAAATGAATGACTCTGATTCAATATTATCATTTTTTTTATCATTTTATTGCTAAATTATAAATTTTGTCATCCATCACCACTACTATTTGTTTGTGTTAGTAAATTGGAAAAAAAAAAAAAGTAATAATTGTAGAAAACTTGATTTGCTTTGTGGGAAAAGCTTAATTTTTCCAGGAAAAATAAATAGTAAATCAGAAAAATAAATTGTTGGTGGGTGGGCAGATGGAAAATTTGCTTAGTTTACTAACGGTTAAGTGAGAGATTACATATTAACAAATTAAAATATATTTTAATGGATAATATTTGTTTTAAATTATCTTTTAAAATATATCAATAAGAATGATGTGGATGATGACGCGGAGTGACAGGTCAGTAATCTGGTTCCATAAAAAACCGAAGTTTGGTTCTATATCAGTACTATATATATATATATATATATATATATTTTCAATTAATTTATAGTTTAAGGATATACTGATTATATATAATTAATTTATATTTAATACTATTATTATTTTCAAACTAACAGTTTTAACCCTAAAACTAACAGTTTCCATCTAAGTCTAACATATAGGACCACTTTTGCATGAAAAAGGACCACTTTCAAATATCAGGATTAAAAGTGATTTTGAAATATTCTTACAGGACTAAAAGTGCAATTTTCCCCAAAATTTATATATATATAAACCTTGTTTTGTATTGGTGTCATAACTAGTATAAATTAAACTCAAAATTAAATAAAAAAACACAATAATATTTAAAAATAATTTACTTTACTTATTTTAATTATTATTTTCCTAAAGAAAAAAATTGATCGGGCCTGCCCATAGGCCGGCGGGCCAAATTCAGCCTAGTCCATTAGGCCCATCGGGTCGGGCCAAATAGGCCTAGTTGGGCTTCTAATTTTAGAGTCTCGTCCATACTAGGTTTCGGGTTGGTTGGATCGGCCCATCGAGTCGGACCCATATTGTCGGCTCCAGATAAAATACAAGTGATGAGAGAGAAAATAATATGAAATTTAGTGTGACGGAGGGAGTATTTATTTTTGGACTTGTTCATCTAGTACGTAATTAGATTAAATAATTTCATCTAGTACCTAACTATATTAAATAATTTTAGGGTACGTGCCCTCGACTTGTTTAAATGCACTCACCCCTTTAATTTATTAATTTAATAATTGTGTAAAAAACTCAAAATATCCTTTGAGGTAAATACTACTACTAAATGCATCCCCACTACTAACTACACCTCATTCAACATTTAAATTCTAACCATAATAGTCGTCATCACCAGACTCACCACAACTTCTGCCCGCCGCCCCACCACCACTTTCCGACCACTAACTTCATCCAAACAGTGTCAAACTCTCGTAAAATTTTCAGAAATTTAAAAAAAAAAATTTAAAAATTCGGTTTTTTTTTTTAATATTTTCGACAAACCAGTGTCGATCATGTTGGGAAAGGAAATGATTTTGATTAAGATACCAAAACCCCTTATTAATGATGTTTAGGATCGTTGAGATATGGAATCAGCATTATTGTCTTAGGTTAGTTGAGACAGTCATGTAAATTTTTTCAAGTATAGAATATCTCAGGAATGTTGAGATATTAGATGTTCAGGTTAGATGTCCAAGCTGGTATGTTAGGCAGCTTAGTATTTGACTTAGTTAGTTCAGGATGAACTCAACTTATGAAGACAAATTCACTGAAGACTCGAGGGAATGGACAACCTGACTGACATGGCAAAGAAGTTGATCAAGTCAAGAGAAGCACTGTCACATATCATGACATATTTATGAAGTCTCTGCAAGAAGCATTTATATCAATGTTGAAGAATACGAAGTTGTGAAGCATTAAAGACCAAACAGCTTGAGAAGCATTAATGACTCAAGAAAATTTAAAGGCAGAAGACAAAAACTGAACACATATGTTGTTAAAAGAACATTCCAACTGCAGCTGAGAATGTTCAGAGGAATTGGTCATTCTAACCGTTTAAAAAGAGATAGATTCTGACACAATCTATCTTGAAAAATGTGTCTATAAACTGACACAAGCTTTGTAGCCAACTGTTCACAAGCAGTAAATATCCAACAAACCTAATCTACATAACTGCTGGATAACTCAAGAAACCAGTCCAAAGATGTTAATGTTACACATAGAAAATTTGAACGTTGGCTTCTCCAACGGTCATATGTTCAAAATTTGAACGTTGGCTCCTCCAACGGTCATATGTTCAAAATTATTTATAAATAGAGAAGTGATCAAAGCTTATCAAGTACGGGAAACAGAATTCATTCAAGCATACAAGTTCTCAATTTATTCAAGCATGAATCCTAAAGTTTCCTGAATCACTTATAGCTAAGTCAAACAGTAATCATCCTAAGCTTAGCAAGAGATATTCCATCCCTTTACACTTATCTCAATTGTAAAGGATATCTCACTTAGTTGGAACCAAACCTCAAACCCAAACCTTTCAAGAGAGAAAGTAGTAGTGTTGGTTGTAGAAGTGAGGAACTAAAAGTTGTTAAGAAAAAACACGGTTTTAGTTTAGTGAAGTTGAGTACTAGGACTCAAATATTCCTAGGGATCAATCACTTTGAAGAAGTGCTCTTGATCGGTGCACCTTGGCACTATAAAATAAGTTAATTCCAGGTTGAAGGAATTATCATGTTAAATCAAGGAAAGTGGTCATAGGAGTTTGAGTATCTGAACCACTATAAACTGCATGTGTTATTTACTTATTGCTTATCATTCAATTGACACATTCATACGCAACACACAAAATTGATCTTAAAAGACATAAATTTAAAAGTGTGAAAAACAGTTTTTGGACAAGTTCCTTGATAGAAGTTTTCAGAAAATTAAGAGGAGTTTCTTAAGAAAAAATGTCAACCATCATTCCGCACTAATAACTTATTATAGTTGTCCAACTGATTACTTCATAGTTTTCAATAAGTTGATTATCTGAGCAAAGTTATCATACTCAGAGAAGTTGTCAGACAACTTTCCTGAAAGGTTAATCTGTTTGTAAAAAGAAAAAATTGCATACACAAGTGCATCCCCCTCCCATACACTTGTGTCATACTCCTTCAACGACCAACTGATCATATGCACTATTGTCGATAAATTGTTGTCGACGAGAGTGTGTATGGTAGACACTGGTTTGTTGGAATTTTTTTTTTTTAAAATAGATAATTTCGACCCTGATTTGTCGAAATTAAATAAAAAAAAAAATACATACCTGCACAGCAACGGGAGGGTGGGGGGAAAGGTTTTTTTTTATTTTCCCCATTTCTGCACTTACAAGGGGAAAAGGGAGAGCGGCAGTGGACGGTAGAGGGGCGACGAGGTGGGAAGATTTTTATTTTTTTTCATTTCTGCAGCAAAGTTGTGCAAGTTAAGGGGGAGAGGGAGAGAAGTGATAAAAATTAAGGTTTGGGGTGGGGTGCATCTAACAGTGGGGTGTGATATGTAAAAAGGCACTAATATAATAAAAAGGGTATTTATGACAATTAGAAGGAAGTGCATCTAGCATAATCAAAATTGGGGGAAGTGCATAAATCGGGGGTGTGCACTTAAACAGGTCATAGGTGCATATAGCCGTACCCATAATCATAATTTTGATAGGAATTCATCTCATGACTTTTACAGCCCAAAACTCAAAATAATTTTCCTCTTTAACATACATATATGATATATGGTTAATCATATATATATATAAAAGATCGGGAAAATTATTTTTTCAGGACCGCAACTTAGGGGGGTTTGCGAAATGAGGACCGTAACTTTACGGGCTGGCAAAAATAGGACCGTAATTTTACGGGCTGACAAAATTAGGCCCGTAACTTCTTTTTTTCGCAATTTCAGACCAAATTAGCCCAATCAATCCAATTTCGGGCTGGTTGAGGCCCATTTTTCGGGCCAAACTTATTTATGGCAAAAAGAGGATTGTAACTTTTTTTTAATGCAATTTTAGGCCCAATATAAATATATAATTTTTAAAATCTACTCTAGTCATATTCCCTTAGATCCATTCTCATGTCTTATTAATTTTAAAATAATATATAATTGTTTTTCATAAAATTTCGAATCGATTATTTTAAATAAGAATACTGAAAATGTTTGATCGAATTTTTGTAATTAATTGTTTAGTATAATCCTCTTAAAAATAAATCTATGAAATTTTTTTCTTCAATTACGGATATAGTTGTAAAATTTATAAGCATTATTTATGTAAATACAATCTAAAATGTACTAAGTTAAACTATATTTATATTTAAAAATTGTGAGAATTTTTTTAATTAAGAATTAAAAATTTATCATACCAAATTCTAATATTTTGTTCTTTTCAATTCACTATAATTTATATGTAGTATATATTTATTTCTTTAAACATAAATAATGTTGTTTAATTCATAACAAATTATTACATCTACAATTTTCAAATTTAATTTTTAAAAGTTTACGGGTATTTTTTTTTTTCAAATAAAGTATTAATTGAATACTTTCTTTAATCCATGAAACCCATCTTATATATATTGCCCACAATGAAATCCCTCAAAAACATAAAAAGTTCAAATATAAATTTCAATATACATTTTTTTAAAATTTCATGTAACATAATATATATTTAACTTAAAAGCTCTAATTAGAGCCGGTTCTGAGATTTTGTAAGTGTGAGGCGAAGATGAAAAATGAATATCATTTCTTATGTCATAGTGGATAATAAAATTATCGTTTTATTAATTTGTTCTAGCATATCATTTTCAATAAATTAAATTATTAGTTTATTTAACTTTTTTTTGTGATATAGTGGATCGTAGCTACATTTAAGTTTTATTTTTTAAGATTAAAATTTTATTAAAAAAAAATATTTTCAGATTATTTTTTTAAGTTTTATTACATACTATCTTCGTCCCACAAAAGTTTTCATACTTTTCATATATTGTAATTTCGTACATTGCTTTATATTATAAATAAAATTTGAATACTCTATTTTATTTATTTATTTTTATATATATATATTTTTTAAATTATTCGATTCTAAATTTTATGGAAAAATTTGTATAATATTTTAAAATAATATAAACATGAGGAAGTGAATATGAGCTAGAGTAGATATAAAAAATTATATATTTATATTAAACCTAAAATTGAAGAAAACAAAATGTTACAGTCCTTTTTTTGCCATATATAAGTTTGGCCCGAGAAATGGGCTTCAATCAGCCCGAAATTGAGTTGATTGAGCTAATTTGGCCTGAAATTGTGAAAAAAAGAAGTTACGGGCCTAATTTTGCCAGCCCGCAAAGTTACGGTCCTCTTTTTGCAAACACCCCTAAATTGCGGTCCTGAAAAAATAATTTTCCCATAAAAGATCCAAAGATGGAAACTTTATTAAAAATTATCCTCAAGATAAAACTCCTAGTCAAAGAAAATGAAATTCTTCTAAAGGCGCGGAAAAGAAACAAAATTTGAGATATATAAAAAATTGACCAACTTTGATAATTTAACCAAAACAAAATTTAAAAAATTACAATTATTTTTCAGTTTGGCTTTAATAATACTCCTACGTACTGGATCAATTAATAACACAAAAAATTGGAGAGATTTATCACCACTTGTATCCTCCAGCATAAATTCGCTTGGGTAGAATTTGTAAAATCAGTGCTGGCCAAGAAACAAAAACAACTTAATTTGATTTTTTTTGTAAAATTCTATTATGTTCATTTCCTTTGTGTAAATAATATTATTCATACTATTTTATCTCCACCCTTGATCCACTCATCACTTATTTACCCACTTTATTATTCACTTTATTCATAGACAATCATATTTACAAATGGACCCCAAAATATATACCCAATTATACCCTCAACCTATTTATTAATAAATTTAATCAATATTAACTAAAATTCGTGTCCTAGAAATGAACATAATTAATTTGAACAGTATTAATTTTCAAAAATCATTCCAATATAGTTAAAAAAAAATCAATTTACTCGTGTAACTATGTATATTTCTCAATTTACATCCTCTTTTTGACGAACGACATCGTTTTTCTATCACTTAACTTTTACCTTTTTTTCGCAAATTTGTCACAAGATGTGTAAAAAAAGACGATGTTTGGCGATAAGAGGACATAAATTGGGTAATGTTTCGGCAAATGATTATTAATTTTTTTTTTTTTTTGATGGAAGTTAAATACCCATCCCTTTTTTGCCCTCCCCATGACTCGAACCCAGTACCTAAGGCCTAGGTAGTTGTGCTCTAACCACTTGAGCTATCCCACTTTGTCGCAAATGATTATTAATGAAATTGAGAAAAACTTTAACGGTGGATGTGTCTAAATCAAGTCTGATATTTAATGAAATATTAATAATCTTTATTATTTTTATTGGATTTTTAGAATTTGTGAGTAGCCATATACTTTTTAGCCTCAATTAATTCTCTTTAATTGCATAAAATAAACAAAGGGATAAAAAATGAAAATATAGGAGTAAAAAAAGGTTTTTAAGTCTAATACTATGTCTACGGTACAATTTTTATTAAAAATATATTTACCTTTTTAACTTAATTTTAATATTAGAAAAATTATCCAATTTTAACATTAAAAAAAGAAGACTAATCTCAATTTTATCTCAGTATTCTAGACAATCTATTGGATTGTAGTATATATCGATAAATAAATAGAAAAAATTTATATAAACATTGTTAACGATTTTTGTGATAGGCATGAAAGAATTCTAGATTTTAACATATTGAGGCATAATTATATAGTTTAAGATATTTAGCTATGTATAATAATATATCTAGATTTAAATATAAAATATCAAATTTTATTTTATCGCCCCCCTAACCTACCATCCTGGGTCTGCCCCTGCTGTGAAGTAACTATATATAATGATGAGTTGATGATCTTGCTAGAGTCAAATTGAAGTACATACAATGATACTGCCCAAAATATATATATATATTTTCACCTAATTGCAATTTAATCTAGACTTTTGAATAATTGTAAATAAATTTATCAACTTTAAATATTATTAATGCAGTTTAAACTTTTACTTTGATTTTTATTCTGATCTAATCTCAAAATATTAAACAGTATAAGAAAATTATTTTTTAGTGATATAATCCTCTCATTATTGCTTCTCTAACTAAAAGTTTTTAGTGACAGGTCCTATCATTAATTTAGTCCACACGATTAGAGCCGTCAAAACGGAATGGGCCCATTGGGCCAGCCCGTCCCGCCACTAAAAAAAAGTGGATTGGGCAAGGATTTTTCAAGCTCGCTAGGAGGTGGGCCTAGACGGTCCAGCCCGTTTGGACCACGGTCTTTAGCGGGTTGGAGCGGGCTTTGGCGAGCTGGCCCGCCATATATATATATATATATATTTAATTAATAAAATATTTAAAATATATATATATATATATATTTAAAATATATATATATATATAATAATAATATATAATAAAAGTCCAAAAGTAAAAAACCCTAGCAAAGGCAGAAGACTGAAGCGTTGCATTCTTCTTCAATCTTCATTCCTTTTTCAATTTCTGCTCCTCCAATACCAGTGACGGAGCCAGAAATTAATCGATGGGGGCCCAATTATGAATAATAAATTTCACAATATATTACTACTAATGAATCAAGTTAAGTTTTGATAGGTTTCAATAAAAGTTTCATTCATTCCGCTCATTACCTACAAAATAATATTTATACAGTCTATATACGAGCATCTTTTAATTTTTATGTTTTAAATTGGTATATACTTCACTCGTTTCATATTGATTGACGCTATTAGTCTTAATTCTTGTTTTAAAAATTTATCATTTTAGTTATTTTTACCACATTTCTCCCTAAATTACTCATACGTAAATTTCTATAATTTTTATTTTAATACTTTTTTCATCTTTCTTTCTTGATAATTGAAGCAAGTTATTCCACCATCTCTTATACTTTCATTCATTTTTTCCCTCAATCTCATGATAATGAAAGATAAATTTGCAAAAAAAAAAAAAATGTTATTTAATTATACACAAAACAAGTATATTATAAGACGGAGAAAGTAATAATTGCACTACTAATATTTTAGTAATACACTTAGAAATTGTTATATAACTATTAAATATGATTAGTTATAATTATAATTATTTTTTCTTTTATTTTTTATTATTTAATATTTTTTTTTAAATTATTAAAGAATTTTTGTAAAATGGGAGGGGGCCCAGTGACCCCCTGGCCCCTCTCTCCCTCCGTCCCTGCCAGTACCTCATGGGGCCACCACCTGCTTGCGCCGACTGCCTGTGCCGCCCAAAAGCCAGGTAATATTGATTATATATATATATATATATATATGTATATATATATGTATATATATATTAATTGTTGTAATATATATGTATATATATATATATAATTTAATAAATATTTTTGTATATAAAAAAAAGTTGGCCCACAAAAACCCGCGGCCCGCCCATTTTTTAGTTAGGTTTTGCCAGCCCGCTTGGCAAACGGGCAGCCCCGCCCCGTTAGACAGAGATAAACGAACAGAGGTGGAAAGGGGTGTTTGGAAGTGATCATATTATATCGGGTGAGAAGGTCAATGATATACTTACGTTGAGAGAGAAAATAAGATTTCTTAGTACGAAGAACTTCCACACCTAAAAAATTGGAAAGAGAGCCCAAGTCTTTGACAAAAAACTTGGTATTAAGGTCTGAAGCTACCTTTATGAGGAAAGAAGTGTTATTTCCTGTAAGGATTAGATCATCAACATATACAAGAAAGTATGCAATAATACCGAATTTGTTGTACACAAAAAGAGACTCATCAGATTTAGTGTGAATGAAACCAATGCTTTCCAGGAAGGTTCGAAGAGGATAATACCAAGTACAAGGGGCCTGTTTTAGGTCGTAGATGGATTTGTGTAACTTACAAACATAGGTAGGGAAAGTTTTGTCAACAAACCAGGGGGTTGGGCCATGAATACGGTGTCGGATAAGGAACCATGGAGGAAAGTATTGTTCACATCAAACTATCGAAGTGGCCAATCTTGAGTGACTGCAATACTTAGGACTGCTCGAACGGTTGCTGGTTTGACTACTAGACTGAATGTTTCTAAAAAGTCAACCCCGGGACGCTGGTGAAAGCCGTTGACAACAAGTCGAGCTTTGAACTTGTCTAAGGAGCCGTGGGCAGGGGTGTAGTAATCGGGTCAGTGGGTGTATGTATGGAACTTGGTAGGGAAGTGTTCCCATCGTGGGTGGTAATTGTTGGGAATGGGGTGTATGTGTGAAATCAGTGGATGGGGCAGGAGCAATAGTGAAGGTAGGGGGTGTATGTATGAAATCAGTGGGTGGGTCAGGAGTTGTAGGGAAGGAAGGGGTGGATAAATCATAATAGTAGGGTTTTCTGGTAGATAGGCGGTGTATCTACTAAAATGGGGGGTGTATCAGGAACAATTTTGGATGTGGCTAGCGGAAAGATATTTTCAACGAATTGAACATGACGAGAGGTATATATCCTTTTGATTTCTAAATCAAGGCAAAGATAAACACTTTGGGTAAGAGAGTATCCAATGAAGATACAAGGGGTGGATCGAGGTTCTAATTTGTGGAAAGTGTAGGGACGAAGCCAAGGATAACATAAGCAACCAAAGACTCGAAGTTTAGATAGGTTAGAAGTTTATTTTAGGAGACATTGATATGAAGATAACATGTTTAGGTTGGGTTTTGGGAGACGGTTTATAATATAGGTAGCAGCACAAACGACGTGAGGCCAGTGTTGTAGGGAGTTTAAATATGTATGATATGGTGTGTTGTAGACCAGATTTGACTCATGCGATGAGTGTGATTATTAGATACATGAGTGAACCAGGCTTAAGTTATTGGGAGACAGTTAAGTGGGTCATGAAATATGTTCTGGGATCAGTTAGGAGAGGTCTGAAATTTCAGAAGATATCAGATGAGTCAGACACACTTGTGGGATACGTGGATGTAGACTACGCAACCAATGTTGAGAAAGTCCTTAACACGATATGTCTTCACCTTATTTAGTACAATTGTATCGTGGAGGTCTATTCACAAGTATGTGGTTGCATTATCTACTACTGAATCAGAGTATGTGGCATTGACTGAGGCAGTTAAGGAGAGCATGTGGCTTAAGGGAATCTTGAAAGAGTTTGGTTTATCACAGAGAAGTGTGACTGTCTTCTGTGATAATCAAAGTGTAATACATGTTGCAAAGCATCAAGGGTATCATGAGAGAACCAAACATATTGATGTGAAGCTGTACTTTGTAAGAGATATTGTAGAGAAGGGTGTAGTCCAGGTGGCTAAGATAGCTACAGAGGAGAACCCAGTTGATGCGTTCACTAAGGCATTTCCAAAGGAGAAGTTTGATTTGTGTCTTAGGCTTATTGGATTCAATTAAAGTCCTCTGAAGAGAAGGTTGTTGTTCTTTTGGCATGGAGCAGTGGTGGAGGCTATTCTTTGAGAAGAATAGTGGGTTGTTTAGTTTGAGTTTGAAATTTTGAGCTAAAGGTGGAGAATTGTGAGTGTTATCTCATAATTTCATAATCAGTTGAGTTTAAGGGTTTCAGTCAGCTGAGAAGGTGATGCTTAAAGTCAACTAAGTTTGTCGGATCAGATGAGGTTGGATCAGTTGAGTAGATGTCTATTAGCAGAGTTAATCTTTAACTAAATGTGGAATCAGAATAGGAGATCAGTTGAAGGGAGTCAGCTGATGACTCACCTCATAATGTCATCTGTTACGAGTTACAAGGAAAGGGGCAAAGTTGTCATTTTGATTGGGCAAGGGAGGAACACGTGAGTTTTTTACAACAAACTAACAACTTCACGTTTTCTACACTGTGCATCAATCACCATTGATTAGTATAAATACCCTAACACTTGTATTTTGTAAAGTTTGATGCATTACGAGCATTCGTCTTTGAGTTGTGAGTTCACGAGTAAAGTGGGGATAAATCCTATTCCGAGTGAATGAGTGTGTAAACATTCTTAATCAATCAAAGTTGAAGTCGCCTGGTCCAGTGGATGTAGATCACATTGATCGAACCACTTAAATACTTGTGTGCTGTGTTTTATTCTTGTTTGTTTAATTTTGTGAATATCTATCTTAGTTGGCTTACTCAATCAAGAGTGATACGTGATTGGAGACGTCTAATCTTGTGGATTTCTTGACAAGATCAAAACTTGAAGTTGTTTCATCGCAAGAATAATGAGATCCAAGGGATCATGGTGCAGGGAAAGTGGTGCGAAGATGTAAATGACGTGAAAAAAGGCATTAGGGAGCATTTTGCTAAGCACTTCAATAACCCGAACATTAGTAGGTCGAAACTGATTCAGGACTTTGCCCCGAAAAAAGTTTCAGACGTTGAGAATGACATGTTAACCGCACCATTCTCGGTCCAAGAGGTTAAAGCAGCAATCTGGTCGTGTGATAGCTCGAAGAGTCCTGGACCCGACGGGTTTAATTTTCTTTTTGTAAAAGAATGTTGGGAGACTTTAAAAGATGACCTAATGAGATTGATAGGAGAGTTCCACACAACGGGTAAGCTGGTAAGACCTCATTTATGGTGCTGATTCTAAAGAAAGAGGAGGCTACGGAGATGGGAGATTATAGGCCAATCTCATTGATCGGTGGAATCTATAAGATTATATCAAAGTTGTCGGCGAACATGTTACGTAAAGTTTTAGCCTCAATTATTTCAGAACATCAGAGCGCATGCATATGCGGAAGACAAATTCTGGACGACATAGTAGTACTAAATGACTTTGCAAAGTGATGCTTTTCAAGATCGACTATGCAAAAGCATACGATTCAGTGGATTGGGAATACTTAAATATGATCATGGACAGACTCAGATTTCGACAGAAATGTATAAGCTGGATGATGGAGTGTCTCTCGACAACACACACGTCTGTTCTAGTGAGTATCATGATATCTAGGGCAGTGGAGAGAGGAGTGTTCAATCAAATCGAAGTAGGTAGGAACAAAGTTGGGATCTCGCACCTCCTATTTGTTGACGATACCATTTTTGTTGGAAAAGCAAGCTTCGCAAACATCCAGTTCATGAAGCGTTTCCTGAGACTCCTTGAACTTACATCTGGACTAAAGGTAAATACAGAAAAATGCAACATATATGGCATAAACATGCAAGGGGAGACAACAACTAAAATGGCGTCTGAGCTTAGGTGTGCAGCAGAAAATACTCCATTTAATTACTTTGGTATGAAAGTGGAATTTGGAAATTTAATCAAAGAAGGACGGCAGACTGGGAATAGGTTCAGAAGATAAAGAACAAGCTCAAAAAATGGAATGGGATGAAAATGTCAACTGGTTGGGGGAGGGAGGAGTGAGTGAAAATTGTAAAAATTCTAAAAAGATATCGTGGGTGAAAGATATATCTGATCTGTTCTGTAAAACTAAACAACAAGGGGACTAGGGGTGAGAGATTTAAAGATTTTTAATGAAGTTCTTTTAGGGAAGTGGATGTGGAGAATTCCTTAATGAGAGGGAGAGTATGTGGGCAAGGGTGATTGAGTCGAAATTTGGGCTAGGCTGGGGTGAGGATCTATAGGTAGCTGGTACTACAAGAAACAGGGGGAATAACATCAAAAAATTTGCGACAAATCTAAATTTCATAGCTAAAACCAATTTTTTTAGCAATGAAATAAAAAAATTTGTCGCGAAATTCTTAGATTTAATATTTGCGACAAAATTAATATATTCCATCGCTATACTAGTAATAAATTGCTTCATTTTGTTGTTAATAAGCAGAACAACAATGAAAATTATATTTTGTCGCTAATATTTTGCGATGAAATAGAAACTTTTGTGGCTAATTTCTTAAAATTAATTTTTGCGATGAAATTAAAATATTTCATCGCTATATAAACTAGCAAAAAAATATTTTATTTTGTTGTTAATAATCAGAAGAATAATGAAAATTATATTTCGTCGCTAATATTTTGCTATGAAGAAGAAAATTTTTGTGGCTAATTTTGTAGATTTAATTTTGGCGATAAAATTAAAATATTTCATCGCTACACTAACAACAAAATTAAATTATTTTGTTGGTAATAATCAGAACAACCATAAAAATTATATTTCATCACTAAAATATTAGCAACGAAATACAAAATTTTGTGGCTAATTTTTTGGATTTAATTTTTACGACGAAATTAAAATGTTTCATCGCTAAACTAGTAATAATTATTTTATTTTGTTGTTAATTATCCGAACAACAATGAAAACTATATTTTGTCGCTAATATTTTGCTATGAAAAAAATATTTCTGACTAATTTCTTAGAATTAATATTTGCAACAACTTGTTTTATTTTGTTGTTAATAACCAGAACTACAATGAAAAATTATAATTGTTACAAGTTAAAAATTAATCAATTATTATATGTGAAATAAATTAATTAAATTTTTTAAAAAATGAATACATATACAATTAAGAAAAAAAATATTATATTTACAAATGAATATATATATATATATATATAATAAAGAAATTAACTAAATTAGTAACAGTTTAATACATATATAATTAATATTAAAAATTAAACCAACGAGTACTAATTTAGTTAATTTATTTATGTCTGTCCGAGTGGTGGGGCGCTTATAGCTGGGCGCCCATGGGATCAATTCCCACAAAAATCAAATAAATAGTCATTTAAATAATATCCGTAGCCAAACTAATTCTAATATTTTTGTTGCTAATGTGAGTTAGCGATGAAATAATTTCATCGCGGGATTTGTTGTTATACACCCGTCGCTAACGTGTTTGCGACAAATGTTTGATTTTCCTCGCAAACATTTTTCAATAAAAATTCATATTTTAGTCGCTAATATTTTGCGATTAACCTCATATTTTCGTCGTTAATATTTTGCAATGAAATTTATATTTTCATAGGAAATATTTGCGATAAAATTAAAATATTTGTCGCAAACACGTTAGCGATGGGTGTATAGCAACAAATTTCGCAACAAAAATATTTTTAAAAAATTCGCGGATAAATTGCAGTTTTCTTGTACTGCAGGTTGAGGAGAGGTAGGAAAATACATGGATGGTGGGCTGAAGTGGTGAAAGCAACTGGGTCAAGAGAGGGGCACAGAGGCTGGCTGTGGGAATGGGGTGGAGAGAAGCATAGGAAATGGCAGAAATATATACCTTGTTTTGGGAGTCGAGATGGGCAGGGGAGGAATGTCTTAGAAGCAGATAATATTGTCTAAACCTCGACAAAAGGAAAAATGTGGGAGATATTGGGGAGTGGAGGTGGAGATGGAGATGGAGAAGAGAATTTAAGAGAAAGGGACTTAGAGAGTTTAAAAAATATAGATTGTGTGATTAGCATGTACAAGCTGAGGAGGGACAAAGAAGACTATTGGAGCTGGAAATTAGCACACTACAAGAAAGGGATTATACTTTTTTTTAGTCCATTAAGTTGTCACAATTTTGATTTTAGTCCACTTAGTTAACACATTTTAAATTTAGTCCAGTAAGTTTCATATTATTTTGAATTTAGTCCATTTATAGGCTACTCCCGGTATATCAACAACCGATCATGTCCACGTGGAATTTATTTTCTTTTTTCAATTTATTTTTTTATACGCGTGTAATTTATTTTTTAATTATTTTTTTCAAAACTGATTGGGTAATTACTCCTTCATAAAACAAAATAATTGGCCCTCCATTCTTCTTCTTCTTCCCAAATCAAAAAAGAATGGTGCTCATTCTTCGACTTCTCAAACAAAAAAAGATTGCAGTTCTTCTTCCCAAATCAAAAAATTGTAGGTCTTCTTCTTCCCAAACCCAAGAATTGACCCTCATTCTTCTTCTTCTTTCGAAACACAAAAATTGAAACTATGGCACTCTATTTTACCCTCGACATACATGGGTTATCAAAATCTGATCTTGGAAACAGATTCGCAAATTCTGGTTCGGGCCCTCCATGGCGAGTTGGAACCCGATCCTTATACCATGGTACTTATTGAAGATCTTTGCCTCTTGGCAGGTATCTGTTGTTTCACCCGCCGAGAAGTCAATCGTGCCGCTCACTTTCTTGCGCACTTTGGAGCTGGACGGAACTTTGAATATTTTTGGAACAATGATATTCTAGTGATTGTAATAGTTTTGGTTTCGCCATTCAATCGTGATCAATGAAAACCTTTTGGTTGTGTTTGGATGGAGGGATTTGATTTCAGGAGGTATTTCAAATGAAAGGTTTTGAAAATAGATGGATTTCAAATGACATGGTTTTAGAGAGGATTTAAATCCTCTCAATTTTAACTAAAAAAAATATGCTTAAGATTTTAAATCCATTCATTTACTTTTTAATTCAAACAAGGGGGTGTGAATTTGAATGGTGTATTTGAAATCCATAGATCAAATTCCTCCATCCAAACGGGGCCTTTAAGTTCATGTAGAAAAAAAAAATTGACCCTCATTCTTCTTCTTCCCAAACCCAAAAATAAATTACAGGTCTTGTGCCCTAATTTATTCATTCTCACTCACCATCTGAAAATCGCACCCTCATCTTCTTTCCATCTAAGAAAATTAGGGCATGCAATTTTTGGATTGGGGAAGAAGAAGCCCTCTAATTTTTAATTTTTGGGTTGAGAAAAAAGAAGAATGAGAGTCTAATATAAATTTTTGGGTTTGGGAAGAAGAAGATTTACAATTTTTTGATTTGGGAAGTAGATGAATGAACACCGATTCCTTTTTGGATTAATTGGGAAAAAGAAGAAGAATGGAGGGCCGGTTATTTTGTTTTAATGAAGGAGTAATTATTGAACCCGTTTTAATTACTCGCCCCACCCATTTTGTTTTATGATTTGAATTTTGAAAAAAAATAATTAGAAATTAAATTACACGCGTATAAAAAAAAAAATGTCACGTGGACACCGGGAGTAGCCTGTAAATGGACTAAATTCAAAATAATATGAACTTTACTGGACTAAATTCAAAATGTGGTAACTAAGTGGACTAAAATCAAAATCGTGACAACTTAATGGACTAAAAAAAATATAATCCCCTACAAGAAATTGTTGAATTGCCTACAAAATTTTCCAACAAAAATAATTTCATCTTTAAATATTGAAAATTACCTACAGATTGTCTACGGATCTTTATAAATTATTTTACACATTTTCACCCACAAAATTACCAAAGAAAAATCTGATGGTGATTTACCTACAAAATAATCCGTAGGCAAAACCGCATTTCCCTACCGAAACGGTTGTAGGTGATTTTTTTTTATTTACCAAAGAAAAGTTTCCTAGCTATTTATATTTATAAATTATCTAATTGTATTATCTACAAAATTAGCTAGGAACTTAAAAAATATTGATTTACCTACAAAATATATAATCAGTAGGCAAAACTGCATTTCCCTACCGAAACGGTTAGGTGATTTTTATTTTTATTTACCAACAAAAATTTTCTAACTATTTATATGTATAAATTATCTAATTGTATTACCTACAAAATTAGCTAGGAACTTAGAAAAGCAATAGTGTTACTAACAAATAAGCATATGAACTTTATTATGTCCCACATCGAAAGAGTAGAAAAAACAATATAAAAGTAGTAGTATTAGTAAGTTAGTAACCAACAAACATAATTTTTTTGTCCCACATAGAATAAGGAGTAGAAGAAATATGAGAGAAAAACATTATAAAAGGCGTCTAATGTGCACCTAAGTTTGTATTTTAAAAATGTTTATATATTTTAACACTTTTTGAACTGGTTTTGTGAGCTTTGTAGAGGGAGTTGATTTTGATATTGAATAAAATTCGTGGGCTAATCTCAAAAAAAACCCTAGCAAGCAGGCCCAACACACTCGTGGGCTAATACAAAAAATAAAAGGATTGAAGTTGACAATTATTATCAAAATTAAAACATAATAAAAAATAACACCATTCTTCCATAATTACTTCTTTGGCTTGAATATTCTGTCATGTGCCTCCATGAACTCTGTTGCCACATCATTCTCCCCAGCAGAGAGAAGGTTCGACCTCGAACCGAAATTGTCAAAGGTAGGATCATCGTTGTCGCCCGTGTAAGGAATTAGATGCTTCATATTAAAAACATTTGAAGTGCGCAAATGGGAAGGCAACTTCAACCTGTAAGCATTGGGATTGATTTTGGTGAGCACCTCAAGGGGGCCAATTTGTTGTACTCATGGGCGGGCTAGCGATCCCGAGTAAGGACAACCCACACGAAGTCGCCAGGTTCAAAATCAACGTGACGACGATGTTTATCTGCGGCCGCCTAATACTCAAGTGTGGATGCGAGTAACTGGTCATGTGTTGCTCGATGTGTGTTGCACAAGGCCTCGATCAGGTCGGCAGCGTGAGGATCCGCGCGAACAGGGGAGGGCAGGCTCATAAGATCATTCGGGCCGCGAGGAAGGACTGCATACACCACGTGCGAACTCAGCCTGGCTGAGGCGAGAATCCCACGTGCGAATATGCTCCCGACGAGGCATCGCAGCAAGTTTCCCAACAAACTATTCACCACCTCTGTTTTCCCATCATTTTAAGGGTGATAGGACTGCAATAGTCCAAGCGGGTGTTTCAACTAAAATCAACGTCTCATACTAATTTTATTTACTATTTTAAATCATTTTATAATTATAAACACAGCCCAACATATTTTACATTATTATTGCCTACCTATTCAAAACAAAAATAAGCCCTTTTTTCCTTTAAGATTATGTTATTAGATATTTTGATACTGTGAAACAAATTTATTTATTTTACATATAAAAGCAGAAAAAATTATGTATAGAAAATTTAATAATTCTGATATTTACCATGTTCAAGTAAAAAAAAAGGATGTTTCCGAATCTTGTATATATTTTCAAGGATTTTTAATATATTATTATTCAGTCCAAAGATGCCTATTGAATCTGACTTTGCAAAAAAAAAAAAAAATTAATTCTTCTCAGGTGAATTAATCACTTCATACAATAAAAGATAATATGTTATTATTATTATAAACTTTTAAGATTTTTCTTTTTTGTTATACATTTAATAATTAATGCTTTCTAACAAAATAAAGTTAAAGTGAAAATGGAGCAAAAGAAAAAAAGAGTATGTACAACAGGTACAATTTAGAGATGACAAAAGAAATACTAATATGGAAGCTTATAAAGTACGAGGGGAGGGATTAAAGTATTGAAAAATGGTGAAATACACCAAACATAATACTGTATTTGCACTATCAATGCAGATTGCAAAAATGAAAAACAAGTTTGAAGGCATCCCAAAAGAAAGAAAAGCTACAAGAAGAGTATCGAATATCCGTCTCTTGGTATCATTATCATATCGTATCATATCAAGCGTCTGTCTTCATCCATTGGTGGGATAGCAGCTACCTATTTTAGCAGAAAAATTGTTGAATGTAAACACGACTACTACTACTGATTTCTTATAAAAAAAGCTACAAGAAGAGCATTGAGTATCCGTCTCTTGGTATCATTATCATATCGTATCATATCACATTGTTAAGTAATCCATCCATCCTACCGAAGAGTTCATTCCATTGCGAGAGGTGCCTATTTTAGCAGAAAAGTAGAATGTAAACACGACTACTGATTACTTTAAAAAGAATCAAATTAAGAAAACGTACCGGATCAATCGAGGCTAAACTTTCAATGTAGATAGCCGAACAACCCTCACCAAACCCAATTATCTGGGGTTCTCTAAATTCATCACTTATCGGATTGTAAATCAGGCTAGTCATATTATAGACCAGTAAAACTTCGTCAGTTGGAAGTATGTATAGATAGGTTGGAAGTATGTCTATATAGGGTTGAAAATGACTTAATGGAATCGTCACGACTCTCTCCCAAGACTCAATCACCCCGTACTCCCTCATAACACAAACTTCCAAATCATTATCCAGATTAAGAAAGTGTGCACTAAGGCATTCCCCAACCACTCCCAAACTAATAAGTGGAACCATATCGGGATAATTTGGTAGCTCAACGACTCCATACACATGGTTATTCAAGGCGAAGGATTCTACACCAGGTTTTTCGGCGTTGATGGAGCGCCAATGAAGCTTTCCACTCACGTACATGCCCATGCCCATGCCAATGCTCCGATTACCATTAGGTGGCCTTTCCGCAATATTTGTCCACGTATTAGTCGTTACACTATAACTGATATGAAACCAACGGGATGGTTCCCCTGCCAAGTCCATTACCATTACAATTCCAAAAACCTTGTAATCATCGATCACCTCATCCAATCCAAACCCGTATTTGACAATCTTTAAAGTCTCTCTGCTGTGAAGTGGAAGATGATTTCTAGGATCAGGCAACCTCCTGGACCTTTTGGTGGCTGGGTTCCACAAGATGAAATTTCTGGAATCTAAAAGAAGGCAGACAAGACCATCACAAGAGCCCACAAGATCAATCTCCTCGTTCAGAAAATCGATTTCAAGATGATCATCATTATAAGGAAGTGGATGAGTGGGTGCATCATTGAACAAGGAGGGCAGAGAGAGTATCCTGAATCCTTGAAGAGTTTCCAAAAACATTTTATGGTGGGGAAAGCTTGGACTTTCAATTGATTCCCTGAGGTGGGCTCTAATGAAATCTCTGCTCACAATAAAAAGGTTCCATAATCCCGAAACAAGTCTGAATCTCAACAGTGATTCTACTGGGAGTCTTGGCAATATTTCAAAGAAAATTAAATCATCAGGAAGATCAGGAGGAGGAGGAGGAGCTTCTTCTTCTTCCATCGCTTAAAAACTTAACCTACGTAACGTAGCCCATCAAATTCAATTAATAAATTCACAATACATATCAAACTTATAATGAATTTGGTTGAAATATTAAAAGATTATTATACTATCAATCAATTTGCATGACATTTGGTTAACACAACAAAACAGAACAAGAATTCATTCCAACATGAAATTCAATTCAATTCAATTCACAATATATATAGTAGTTACAAAAAAGATATATGAATTTGGTTGAAAAATGAAAAGAAATACAAGATTATTATACTATCAATCAATTTGCATGAGATTTGGTTAACACAACAGAACAGAACAAGAATTCCAACATGAAATTCAATTCAATTCACAATATAGCTAGTAGTAACAAAAAAGATATATGAATTTGGTTGAAAAATGAAAAGAATAATGCTGCATTACAGTTATGTTAACACAAGAGAAGAGAAGAATTTCAAGAAATCGAATACTTACTCAGATGATAATTTCAAGATAATTGCGCAGCTGCATGCATTGCATACTATTCACAATTGATGATATATATATACAATCATAGCAGTTATCACCAGATTACAACAACTTCAAAATACACTTTGTAAGTTTACAAGAATACCCCTTGCATACCAAATTTCTTGAAATTAAAAATTCATTCCGACTTACTTTTGCTTTTCTATTTCGGGCCGGGTTTTTAAAGAAAATCAAGGTTAAACTTTCTCATATTAATTTTCAACATTAAGATTATTTTATTAGATATTCTGAAACAAATTTATTTATTTTACAAGCAGAAAAATTTATGTATACGTAGCCAATTAAATAATACTGATATTTACCATGTTCATGTAAAAAAAGTGAGTTGTTGGATCAATGAAATAGAGGACATTCATTTGATAGAATAATAGATAATAGTAGTATGTTGTTTTACAACTTTAGTCCTCTCCTTGACTCCCATGGAGGACTATTATTAATATTATAAACTTTTAATGCTTTACTTTCTTGTTATACATTAATTTAATAATACTTTCTAACAAAATACTACAACTTAAAGCTAAGATAATAGCAAAAGAACAAGAACAAAATGAAGAAAAAAAAAAAATTTTACAACAAAACAGGTCCAATTTACAAAATGACAAAGGGCTAACACAAACACAAAGACAAAGGAACCTTAAATGCTACTACAAGAGAGTTGAAATACAAAAATTAAACATACTAGTAATATTTTACGTCTCGAAAACCTAGCTAGCTCCAAACATTCTATGAATAATCTGCGGAAGAGACGTTCATGGAAGAACACAAAAGGGTTGCCCTGTACATTCACCCTTCCAGCTTACTGTTAAAATGTTGGTTCCACACAAAAGGGTTGCCCTGTACATGCAAAATACACTACTATTCGCTACTAACCTTTGACCTATTCAGGACTTACCTGTCCACTATTTCCACCAACAATTTCTTCTGATTCTCAACTGGCATCTCCCTGCTTACAGCTCTTGCAGCGTCTGAACCAATTACCTGTGGGTTTTCAGCCATCAGTACTGCTTGCAGTATACTATCATATTTACTGACGCAGTACTTGGTCAGGAGTCTAAAGAAGGCATCGAACGAAGCTTTCCAAATCTGATGATCATCAGGATCAAATCCAGCCTCAGTTGCTAAATGATGCAAATTGTCAAGGGAAACTTGATCGTGTGCCATAGTCATGAGTTCTACTAATGCTTGATTAATCGAATCCAAGTACAAGGAACATGAAATTCAATCAGAACCTAGCTTTCCAACATAAATAACACATGTGATGCCCATAATCGTCCGTGCAATACCACTGAGTAGTTTGTGTATTAGATTTCTCTAAACTGCAAGAAGTAATACAGTAGTTTTACAATATAAAATTTGGAAAATTATTGCATTGCATGGTGAGCGTACTGATCTGCTGACCATCTCTTTAACATAGGCTGTTTGAAAAGTGTATATTCAACTTGTGAATTATGGTGAAGTTTGTACATTATATAGAAGACTCTACATTCTAGAGACTTCTTCCTAACAATCTATTGTTTTAAATATAACAACTTTATAACTACCCTTCTTCTAGAATTGTCCATAAAATGAGCTATACTAGTGTGCTTCACATGTGCATGCGTTGCATGTGCTGCTGTGTGTATATACTCAATACGCCCTGGAAGAAATTGGACCACCTCGTGCTACGTGAGATTAAACCAGGTGTTGAGATGCATGAAGCGAGCCGGAGCAAGGGGCTTGGTGAGTAGATCAGCCGGTTGATCTTCAGAAGAAATGAATCTGATATCAAGAAATCCAGCTTGAACTTTTTCTCTTAGAAAGTGCACATCTACCTCTATATGTTTGGTGCGAAATGAAATGACGGGCTGAAAGCCAATGTTATCGCGCCTTGGTTGTCACACCAGAGAATGCCCGGAGTAGATATAGGTATGTGTAATTCCTTGCACAGGCTAACAATCCATAAGATGTCAGATGTAGCAAGACCAAGGGCCCTATACTCTGCCTTCGTGCTGCTCCGAGCAACAACCTTCTGTTTTCGTGAGCTCCATGAAATCAAGTTCTGTCCAAGTGTAATGCAAAATCCAGAAGTGCTTTGTCTATCATCCACACTTGATGCATAATCCGCGTCCACAAAACCCTGTAACCTGAAATCAGAAACTGAAGAAAAACAAAGACCATGAGATAATGAGCCCTTAAGATGTTGAAGGACCCTTTTCCATGCCTTCCAATGGTTTTGAGCTGGACTTTGCAAAAACTGGAACAATTTATTTACACTGAAGGATATATCGGGTCTGGTTAGAGTAAGGTATTGTAGGGCTCCAATGACGCTGCGATAGAGGGTAGGGTTTTCAAAGG
This sequence comes from Galeopsis tetrahit, assembly GCA_963675135.1. Lineage (NCBI taxonomy): Eukaryota > Viridiplantae > Streptophyta > Magnoliopsida > Lamiales > Lamiaceae > Galeopsis > Galeopsis tetrahit. The sequence continues at coordinate 32,990,847 of OY776126.1, read as the reverse complement.
GAGGGTTGTCAGATAATGAGAGTTTGGACGAGGGACTGATGGGAGTAGAGCATGGTTTGCAAGTAGTGAGATTGGCTTTTAAGATAATGCCATTGGTGTATTTGGATTGAGTGAGTTTGATATGAGATGGAGTAGAGTGAGCTTTGATTCCGAAAAAATAATTGATCTCCCCCAGATGTTTGAGTGAGAATTGGGAATGTAGAGCATCTATAAGAGTCTGAACAAGAGTTGAGTTATCACCAATGATGAGAATATCATCCACATAGACCAAGAGTAGAGTAGTGTGGCCATGAGAGAATCTATGTAACAAGCAGTGATCTGATGCTGAGTGAGTGAAACCCTGACTGGTCAGAAAGGCTTTTAGAGTGTCATACCATGCCTTGGGTGCTTGTTTCAACCCATAAAGTGCCTTGTGAAGCTTGCAAACATAAGATGGATGTTTCGAATCCACAAAACCCTCTAGCTGAGAAATATATACTGTCTCATGAAGTACTCCTTTGAGAAAAGCATTGTTTATATCCACTTGTTGAATAGACCAACCTTTGGAAACTGCAAGAGTAAACACAATGCGAAGAGTAATTGGCTTTATCACATGACTAAATGTGTTGAAATAGTCCACCCCAACTCGTTGTTGAAAGCCTTTAGCTACCAAACGCGCCTTATATCTTTCAACTGAATCTAGTGGGACAAGAGACCAAGTGTCATTCTGAATGAGAGCATCATACTCAAGTTTCATAGCATGCTTCCAATCTGAGCTTTGCATAGCCTCAGAGACAGAGTTTGGTTCTGGAATAGGGACAGTAGAAGTAAAGGCTTTAGGTTTATAAATTCCTGACCTAGATCTTGTTTGCATAGGGTGGGAAGGTTTAGTAGAGACATGCTGTGAGTTTGAGATTGTAGATGGAGGTACCATGTATCTGGTGGAACTGGATGTAGAAGATGGATTAATGTGAGAAGAAATTGAATGTGGTGGGGATATGGGAGATGGAGGAGCTGAGTTGGAAGATGATGGTGTGGGAGTGTGAGTGAAATTTTCAGGTATATGAGCAAAAAAGATGGGTGGAGCAGGTGGAGCAGTGAATGTAGAAGAGCTGAAAGATGGGAATTCATCCTCATTAAACTGAACTAAGGCTGAGATGAAAATTTTACCTAAATAATGAAGGCATTTGTAGCCTTTATGGGTAGTAGTACTATATCCAAGAAATATGCATTTGGAGCTTCGAAACTGTAGGTTAGATGTGTTGTATGGCCTGAGAAATGGGAAGCATGCACAACCAAAGATTCTGAGGGAAAGATAGTCAGGTGGCTTATGATATAAAAGTTCAAAGGGAGATGTATGATGTAGGACAGGAGTTGGAAGCGAGCAAGTATAGCCAAACCAAATTATGTTATGTGTTGATGCTTTCTTTCAACAAGGACATTTTGAGGATGTGTGTATGCACAAGATAATCTGATCTGAATGCCAAGAGGTTTGACAAGCCGTGCCACAGGAAGAAACTCAGTTCCCATGTCATGTTGGATTTCTTTAATAGATAAGCCAAATGATCTTTCAACAAATTTCATAAATTGAGAGAAGACTGTGCACACTTCAGATTTTGCCATAAGGGGAAATATCCATACAAATCAAGTGCAATCATCAACAATTGACAAATAGTATCTACAGTAGAAACTCTATAAATTAATAATCTTGGGACCACCAAAATTTATTAATTAAAAGAGTTATTAATTTATCTATAAATTAATAATTATTAATTTATATATTAATTAATATTTTATTAATTTATAGAAAAACACTCTTTCAAACTTCCACTTCTAATTATTTATGGTATATCAAATGAATGGTCTAATTTAAAAGATAAAACCTATCTATACATCAACTGAACTACATACAGATGAGTACAACTAAGTCCTATACTATAAGCTGTCTATACAATTCATTATCAGCTTAGTTATTAAACAGTTCATATCATATTAAGATCAGTAAACTTAATCCATATAACTCAATTAGAATAGCACATAATCACATATATCATTAACTCCAAAGTTGCTTTTGGTCATCAAAACATATAATCATCAATTAGAACATTGTTTATAGGATTCATATCCCAACACATGCCACGTCATGTGTTGTGCAGTGGCACTTGATTGATATAATCTGATCAAACGAGGAATGATAGGAAGGTAGTACATCTTCTTATATGGCACTTCCTTCTTTGTCTTCTTCGATTGACCACTAGGTCCCTTTCGACGTGCCTCTTTGTACCGGGGATGGCCACACATTCTACATATTTTCAGACTGCTATCTTCGTCACCCCAATATAACATGCAACCCTTCACACAACAATCAATCTTCTCAACCGGCAAACCAACATTCTTCAACATTTGTTTGCTTTGATGAAACGTCGTAGGCACCTTATTATTTTGAGGACAAATTTCACTGCATAACTGTGTCACTTGCTCATATGCCCTGTTAGAAAGCTTGTTATCGGTCTTAATGGCCATGAGTCGTGCATTAAATGACAACTGTGAGTGAGAATCACAACCCGGATATAAATCTTCTTCGACTAATTTGAGCATCTCATAAAACCGAAATGCCTCATTCGTCGGCTCCTCTTCCATGTTTGAAAAACCAGCTTCCCTGATCATTGTTTGACACATATTCGGTTCTTGTTCCCCAAACTGTTGTTCTTCTGCCTCAAATTGTTGTTCTTCTGCCCCAAACTGTTGTTCTTCGTCCCCAAACTGTTGTTCTACCTCGTTACTAGTGCCAACATGATCGAAATTTGCTTCTTGTTGATAGATTCCAACAGTGTAATAGTATAACACTTCATCAAATCTATAAGGCCAACGTGCTTCACCATGACTAGTCCAATTATAATAATTATCAACGAAACCATTCTTCATAATATGTACTAGGACCTCATCAATCTCTTTATATTGCTTATTCTGACATTTCTTAGCATTACACGGACACCTAATGCAATCTCCAATCATGTAATGTGGGTGGCTTTTTGCAAATTCAACAAATAACACGAGTTCATTATAAAATTCCACATTCACATTTCCTAAAACCATTCTAGGAATACAGTACATCCAACGACGGTCAGGCAAATCCATCTGCTAAACATTACTAAACTAAACTTATAATAAATTCAAACAAAACTTATAATATAAAACATGTAATTATATTATATTGAATTTTATGTATAGAGTAAAAATGGTAGAAAATGTACTATAATTTGATGTTTCTGAATACCAGAGCATAAAAAATTAGGCAGTAGAAAGTTTTGGTGTAAATTTGCAATACGAAAGTGAAAAAAAATTAGGCAGTAGAAAGTTTTGGTTGAAAGTTTCCCGACGGAAATGCCGACGGAATTATCTTTCCGTCGGCATTTTACCCGCCCAATATTCCGTCGGCATAGCGTCAGACCGACGGATTTTCCGTCGGCATTTGTTTTCCGACTGAATTATCAGTCCGTCGGCATTTATCAAATTGTGATTTCCGACGGAAAGCTAATTCCGTCGGCATATTACCCGCTCCATTTTCCGTCTGCATGACGTCCAACCGACGGAATTTCCGTCGGCATTTATCAAATTGCAATTTCCGACGGAACATATATTCCGTCGGTAATGTGGCGTTTTTTTTTTTTTTTTAAATTAATTCAATTTGTTTGGTATAAAAATAAAAGTTGTTTAACAATTGTTACGTTGTACAGGATATACTACATAAAAATAAAAGTTCGCACAAAAGAAGTCGTTTAACAGAAAAATATATAGTTCAACATAAGATAAATAAGTTCAACACAAAAAAGTAAATAAGTTCAACACAAAAGTAAATAAGTTCAACACAAAAGTAAATTAGTTCAACACAAAATTAAATTGTTCAACGAAAGTTAAAATACTCATCCATATCGCCAGCCAAATTGACGTTGACGTCGTCATCGTCAGCCTGCACTGCACTTGGACCTGGAGCTTGATCTGGAGCTGGAGGGGGAGCTGGCGGGGCTTGCACCATCGTCTGTTGATAGACGACCTCGATCTTCTCAGTAGACATCCCCAACGTGCGACGACCCGCGTTGCCAATCCAGAGGCGGAAGTAGTTCTCGAACGTTGCCATGACGTTCGGATCCGGGACGGCAGTGGAGGATACGGACGCCTGCGATGCATTCCGGCCACTTGATGACCTCACGACGTTGCTCATCCGACCAAGGCCAAGGATCCTTCCCTTGGAGGTCGGGGCAACGTCAAGGTAAGCCTGGTCCACATCAACAGCCGGAGGGGGACCGCTGCTTCCGGATTCAGCAGTAGTCGTCGCGACTTGAGTCTCGACCTCTTCAATCCTCTGCCGGACGTTCAACTACATAATTAAAAAATTAAAATTAATTTAATTATCTATATATATAATTTAATTAATACATAAATTTAATTAAACTTACGTGGAGGTCAGTAGTGCGCTCGTAGGTGGACGTTAGTGTATCAACATCAAACAGATGAATAAGGCTCATCCGATCCAAGTGGGTGTGTGAACGTCCAGTCTCCCGCTCCTATTACGTATCAAATAAACATATACAAATTAATTTAGATAACTAATATAAATAAATTAACTATAATTATTTAATTTTTAAAATTAATGAAAACTTACGATAGCAAGTGATTGCTCGAGGACGGACCGAGCTCCCCCCGATGCCTTGCCATCCCGCCTCCAACGTCGGTTCTGCGGTTGGCCCGAGCTTTCTCACACTTCTCTTGGTAAGCCGGGTCCATCCACTTCTCAATCAACGACTCCCACAGGTCAACACCATCCTCGTCTTTCCCCAGACCACGATCCACGTTACGTGAGCGCCAGGCCGTTCTCCAGTCGTACATCATGTTCGTGTACCGAGCAAAATAAACACCGTACCACTTCTCGTAAATAGTGTCGTCCAAGTAGATCGTCGTATCCCAACAGGCCTTTTTCTATACAAATATTCAACGGTAAAGTCTAGTATGCACTCGAGTGCATGATGTGCACCCTAGTCCATGTGCATTTTTTAGTTTACTGACTTACACTTTTTGGTAAATGGTGTTGCACTTTTCAATTATTACTTATACAGTTTAATAATTGAAAAGTGCAACACCATTTACCAAAAAGTGTAAGTCAGTAACTGAAAAGTGCAACATGGACTAGGGTGCACAACATGCACTCGAGTCCATAGCAGACCAACCCATATTCAACATATTTATCAAATAATATGTATAATTAGTTATTTAATAAACTTTAATTATTGTAATTATATACCTGGAACTCCTCGAAGTATTCATCCTTTTTCGTGTGCGGCACCATCGACCAAGTGATAGCACCCTTAGCAATCTTGCACTTCAGAAAGGATGCTGTGCAGATCCTGGACAACTCATTACCGGGCAACAACCTGTAAAATTATTAACAAATTTATAAACTAACACATTATAAATAAATAAATAAAATTAATCGTTATTGAATACTGTTAAACATTAGAATTATTGACTTACGTTCCTAAATGGATATAAACTTCTTGCCTACGGTCTACAGATCGAACGGGATGTTGACGAGAAGAGGATCCTACGGCTGTTGACGAACTAGACGACATCGTAGTCGGCGGGGGTGACACTACCACAGGAGGAGTAGGAGGAGGCCTCCTTGCACGTGACCCATATGACCTACGTGAACCAGAACCCTGATTCGGTACTTCACTCATCTGTTTCAATCAATAAAAAATACATAATTTAATTTACAATAACCTAATTTAATCAATAATTTACTAGTTTAATTATAGCATATTCCTAATTTAATCAACAATTTACCAATTTAATCAACATTTTCCTAATCTAATCAACAATAACCTAATTTAATTATTATTTTTCTAATTTAATCAATAATAAAAAATTTAACATATTCTTAAATTAACAAACCTAAACCTAATTAAAATAATAGTTTTCTAATTGGGTCAATAATTATCAATTTAATGAACATATTCCTAATTTAATTTTTTTACTAATATAGCATATTCCTAATTTAATCAATTACTAATTTAATCAACATATTCCTAATTTAAATCAAAACAATATACTCCCTCCGTTTTTTAATAAGTGTCACTTTGACTTTTTAACTAACTTTAAAATAAGTGTCATTTTAGGGTTTTTTCTTTAGTTTTGACTATTTTATCCTTATTCATTTACCATAAATATTTTTCATTAATAAATTCCAAAAAAATTGTTTATACCAAAATTAATTTGGTTTATGAATACTAGCTACATTTTTAACTACATTCTTTATCAAACAAAATTTCTATATTAAAATTAATTATAATTAATGAAGGGTGATATTGACCACAATTTATAATCTTAATTTGTTGAAAAAAGCTAAAATGACACTTATTAAAAGATGGAGGGAGTATAACCTAATTACAATGTGATACCACCGTCGAACCATCTAATTAACTAATAATTTAAACAATTGATTGAAACATGCATCACCTACATTAAAAATATTCTATATCAAAATTACACCATTAAATTAAACTAGTAATTAACTATACATGCATATAACAATTAATTAATTAACCTTAAAAAACTACTCTATCAAAATTATTCTAGCTTAATCAACAAATTAAATAACATACGTACTAATTAACATGATCATAATATTTTAACAACTAACTAAATCAATAACATGCAAATCAACGTTAAATTATTCATATTTACATATATCCATGCATAAACATATATAAGTATTAAAACTAATTAAGAAAACGTACCGTATCAATGTAATCGGAGAAATTTGATTCAATAGCCTCGTCCTCGTCTTCGTCTTCCCCCCCCCCCCCGAACCGACTCACGCGTTTTTTTGTTTTCTAAAACTCATTCTGTAATAATTCTTCCTTATATATAAAAAAAAAAGTTACCGACGGAATTGCCGACGGATATTCCGTCGGTAACCGCCCACTTTAATGCCAACCGTTATCTTTTTGGAAACCGAGGCGGTGCGAAATTAACGGGTCAAATGCCGACGGATTTTCCGTCCGCATTTCCGTCGGCATGCATATTTTAAAAGATCAGTCGGCATATTCCGTCGGTAAATGCCGACGGAACAGAAATCTGTCGGCACGCAGGTTGACTTTTCAAACAACAATAATCCGTCGGCATTCCGTCGGAAATGCCGACGGAATATAATCCGTCGGCAAATGTCCGTCTCTATAACGCACGTTTTTTGTAGTGGTGCGTCCTTCCGTTAAAAATTGAGGAAGCGTGGTTGGTGGGACCAAAAGTGTCATTTCCTCTTGGTTTTTTGTCAACTGATCGAGAAAATGGGAGTTTTGGTCCCACCAACCACGCACCCTCGTTTTTTGGGTCCCATGACTTTCAAATGTAGTCCCAATAGGCTAAATTTTGTCAATTTTGGTCCCCGTATTGTACAAAATTTGTAATTTCGTCCCAGCCCCGTTAAATTTTAACGGACAGACGCAAGTGTTGAATGAAGAAGACGAGAAATTGGATTTAGGGTTTCAATTCAACCCTGTGGTAAGCAATTTAGAGAATCTCGATTCTGATAAATTGAGGGTACATTAAAACAGGGGAAGCTCTAGCAGTTAGTTTAATTATGCAATTTCATACTCTTTTAGTGTGAGATGCATGCTGGATTGGCATATGAGGTGGAAGCAAACTCAAGATGTTAATCAGCTATGTACATAATCTTTCCAATGGGTAAATCCATGTTTTTGTTCTTATTTATGTTTTGGAGGACTATTTGTCTTCATTGTATTTCAAGTGTTACGGTTTTGTCATTAGATCTAATGGATTCTTGTGAGTATAATTATTGAAATTAAGAGCCAAAGTATAGGATATTGGGCTGCCGCTAGGGTTTGAAACATGCAGATTGCAAAAAAGTTTGAATGTAACGAATATCCATGTCTTGGTATCATCATCATATCGTATCGTATCGTATCATATCAAGCCGAGCGTCTTCATCCATTGGTGGGATAGCAGGTACCTATTTTAACAGAAAAATTGTTGAATGTAAATACGACTACTACTGATTTCTTATAAAATTTAAAAAGAATCATCAAATTAAGAAAACTTACCGGATGATCATCAATCAGGATCAACTGAAGCTAAACTTTCAATGTACATACCCCAACAACCAGCAAAAGTTTACTCACCAAACGTATCTATCCGAGGAATTCTAAAGTTATTCGTTCTCAGATTGTAAGTCAGGCCAATTGTATTATAGGCCAGTATAACTTCCTCAGTTGGATGTATGTTTAGATAGGTTGGAATACCACGATAAGGAAGATGACTTAATGGAATCGTCACGACTCTCTCCCAAGACTGAATCACCTCGTACCCCCTCATAACCCAAACATCCAATTCATTATCCCGATTAAGAAAGTGTGCACTAAGGCATTCCCAAACCACTCCCAAACTAAGTTCAACCTCACGGGGATAATTTGGTACCTCAACGACTCCATACACATGGCTATTCAAGGCGAACGATTCTACATAATGTTTGTTGTCCTTGATCGAGCGCCAATGAAGCCTTCCACTCACGTACATGCCCCTGCCAATGCCCCGATTAATACCATCAGGTGGCTCTTCCTGAACATCTGTCCAAGTATTAGTCCTCAGACTATAACTAATATGAAACCAACGGAATGGTTGCCCTGTCAAGCTCCTTATAATTACAATTCCAAAAACCTTGTAATCATCTTCCAACCTATCAAATCCAAACCCGTATTTGAAAAACCGTAAAGTCTGTCTGTTGTGAAGTTGAAGATGATTGCTAGAATCAGGCAACCTCCTCGACTTTTTCGTGGCTGGGTTCCACAAGATGAAATTTTTGGAATCTAAAAGAAGGCAGACAATACCATTACAAGAGCCCACAAGATCAATATCCTCGTTCATAAAATCGATTTCAAGATGATCATCATTATAACGAAGTGGAGCAGTGGGTGGGTCATTGAACAACGAGGACAGAGAGAATAGCTCGAAAAAAGATAGTAGCTTAAGGATCTTTCAATTGATCTCCTGAGTTGGTCTCTCATGAAAGAATTGCGCACAATTTCAGCGTTCCATGATTTCTCAACACATCTGAATTTCAACAGTGATTTTACTGGGAGTCTTGGCAATATTTCGTAGAAAAAAAGTTCTGTAGGAAATTTTGGTCCTTCTTCTTCTTCTTCTTCCATCACTTGAAAACTTAACCTACGTAACGTAGCCCATCAAATTCAATTAATCGATTCACAATACAAGTGCATGCACAATCAATTTGCATGAGATTAATTGACTTACTCTGCTTACAAGATAATTGAGAGAGACAACGTACACATGCATCCACTTGATCATCATGATCATATTCATATATATGTATAGCGTCAGAGCAGTTTTCATTATCACCAGATTACAACTACTTGAAAATACACTTTGTAAGTTTACAAGAATACCCCTTGCATAACAAATTTCATTTCTTGAAATTAAAAATTCATTCTCACTTACTTTTGCTTTTTCCTATTTCGGGGTTTTTTTTTTCAACTTCAATACAACTGGTGTTTTTTTATCCCACATAATTTCGGTTTTAAGTGAAAAGAAAATCAAGGTCTTAAACACAAAACTTTATCATATTAATTTTACAATAGGCCTGTAAGAGCGGGTTAGACAGATTGAAGCGAGCGCTATCTGATCACGCACCAATACACGGATCCTCTCTTCTCTGCCGTGGACGTAACTGTTGAAAAAGGAGAAACTTAAAATTCTTTTTCATATTATTGATCTGAATGTTATGAATACAATGTGTTTGTTTAAATACTAATCAGAGCATAACCGCCTTCTAGTTTAGCTCAACTGTCAAGCAGTTATTCTAACCACTCAATGAACCTACAATGTGTTGGAGAAATTGGTTAGAAATTGATTAATTTTAATTAATTAATTAATTTTAAAATGAGAGTGGAGAACACTCGTCTTTGACCAATTTATTGAGGGCTATAAATGTAATTTCAAGGAAATTAAATGGCATAAAATCGTTCTACTCTCGGAGTAGATGATCGTAGTGTATTTAAAATCTAAAAAATCGAATTTCGGTGAGTGAGAAATTAATTCACGAAGTTGAAACGTCAAATAATACACTTTATGGGATAAAGTGTTACAACTTGACAATTGTCCCACATTGAAACTTTGAAAGTTTAATGAAGCTAATTACTCCTTATCAGTGTTGCAGAAATCGGTTCTAGGCGCCGACTAGTCGGTGCCTAGTCGCTAGGCGGGAGGCTTCCGAGGGGATTTCATGCAAATCGGCCAACAAAGTCGGTTGGGCCACTAGTCGCCGCCTAGGCGGCTGTTTCCGACTAATCGCATTTTTTTTTTTTTTTTTAATTTTAAATTCCAAAACGACGTTTTATACTTAGTAAATAAAATAAAAAATAAAAAACAAAAATTACCATTACATTTTAATTTACCCTACAACAAATTGTGAAACATTAAAAAAAATGAAGAGATTACTACCGACAATCAACCAAATGCCTAACTTAATTAATTTAGTTAATTGAATATTTTGACCATTTCATGTGAAACATTGAAACATGATTTTTTTGTGATGTGAATTTGGGATGTTAATTTGAAACATGTGGAAATTAGTTGTTTTATCTTTAATTCTTTATTATGAACTGTTTTTTTTAGTATTAATTATTCTGTATTTTTTAGTTTTGTCTTTATTATGAACTTTTTTTAGTATTAACTATTAATAATTCTTTGTTTTAAATTTTTTTAAAATTTACAAAAAAAAAAAAAAATCGGATTTCCTAGTCGGCGCCTAGGCGGCCTAGGCGCTAGGCGGACAGAAAACGCCCGATCAGCGATTTCCGATTTCTACAACCTTGCTCCTTATAAATAGGAGGGTGTTAAAATGGTTCAAATAATAATGACTAAGGAGCAATCCAATAGTCTATACGGATGCACATGTGTGCTCGTCCGGTTGAGCTTGGGTCTAGTCTTGGGCTCGTGACTCGTGGGTTTTAAATTTGGGCTTTCAGACCCATCGAAATTGGGTTAACCCAAATAAATTTAAAAGTTGAATTTGAACTACGACGAATTTGAACGTTGAGGATGTCTAGGTACATTGACGTTACAAATTGTGATGAACTTGGACGTTCGGGTGTCCAGGTTCATAAACGTTTCAGTAATGAATTTGTAACCGCAAAGGAGTTACAAAACCATGAATGTCATACTTAAATTTTGTAACCGCAAGGCGTTACAAATAACATGAATGCCATAATAAATGTGGAGACCCCTCACATGTTGGAACATGCCTATAAATAGGGTGCATGTTTTATGTTGCAAAAATACACTTACACACAACACTTGAGATTTTCTAAAAGAATCATAGCATCACACATTTTGCATCAAGCATATAGAGTGTAGTCCAGTTTTCGTGTCGATTCAGTTCGTTGGAACTCTATACGTTGTGGTGCTACTCGTATAGAGGCGAAAGTCGTTTTACCTTTTAAAACGTTACGTCAAACCGTGAGCACTAGCCGGGACGTATTCGTTTTGCGGGAAAAAGGTTTCCTTGACTCGACTTTAACTTTGTTCCTATTGTTCGTGAGATGGGGTCGTTGCTGCTAAAGGAGAAAAGCTGCTAAAAGAGGAAAATCAAGACTTTGTGTAAATATTAATTTAATTGTATTTATAATTCTATTATTTATTTCTGTCAATTTTGTAAAACCATAGTTGGGTGCTCAAAAATTCCAACACAATGTGAAATAGCGCAATACATCAATATACCCCGAAGAAAGTGGACCTCCCAAAGAGCCAAGGCCAAGAAGAAGGTGCAATGATGTAAAACGAGTAGGAGCAATAGGCTTGGTTAGAATGTCCGCCGGCTGACACTCCGTCGGAACATACCGAACATCAAGTTGTTGCGACTGAACTTTTTCCCGGAGAAAGTGCACGTCGACCTCTATATGTTTCGTGTGTGAGTGAAAAACCAGACTAAATGCCAATGTAATCGCACTCTGGTTGTCACACCACAAATAAGAAGGCGTTTGCAGCAGAATGTTTAGTTCTCGAAACAACGTGGTGACCCATACAATATCCGTAGTAGCTAAAGCCAAGGACCTATATTCTGCATCTGTACTACTACGGGCGACAACATGCTGCTTACGAGAGCTCCAAGAGATCATGTTATCACCGATCTTGAGGCAGTAACCGGACGTACTTCGACGATCATCCAAGCTGGATGCATAATCAGCATCAGCATAGCCATGTATCCTGAAATCAGAGATAGGAGAAAAAAGCAAACCAATCGTTAGAGAACATTTGAGATATCGAAGCACACGCTTACAAGCTTTCCAATGGTTTTGTGTGGGGGCATTCAGGAATTGGGAGAGTTTATTCACTGCAAAATTGATATCTGGACGAGTGAGAGTGAGGTATTGTAGTGTACCAATGACATTACGGTACAAGGAAGGGTTGTCAAAAGGAAGGCTGTCACATGACGACAATTTCTGACTGGGACATATAGGAGTAGGGCATGAGGATGCCTGGTCAAGTTTGGTTTTTAAGAGAAGATCTTTTATGTACTTGGATTGGGTCAAGGTAATAGAGGATGGAGTGACAAATTCCTCCAAAACAAGGAAGTAGTTCATAATACCAAGATGCTTGAGAGAAAACTTGGCATGTAATTCAGAAATTATGGTGTGAATCTCTGATGATGACCCCCCTGTGATGAGTATATCATCCACGTAGACAAGGACGAGAGTGGTGTGATTATGGTGATGCCTCATGAACAAGCAATGATCTGCTCCGGATTGTGAAAAACCCTTCAACAACATGAACTTTCAAAGTGTGTCATACCATGCTTCTGGGCCTGCTTGAGCCCGTAGAGAGCTTTATCCAACTTACACACATGATCTGGGCACGACGGGTCCACAAACCCTTCCGGTTGCTTAATGTACACTGTTTCAAGCAAATTTCCGTGCAAGAATGCATTGTTGATGTCAACCTGCTGGATAGACCAACCCTTAAATACGGCCAGTGTGAACACAACACGAAGGGTGGCAGGTTTTATAACTGGGCTGAATGTATGGAAGTAGTCAATTCCGGCAGTCTGCTGAAAACCACGAGCCACGAGACGGGCCTTATATCGATCCACAACTCCCTCCTTAGTATATTTGACCCGAAATAGCCACTTGGTGGTGATGATATTCATATCCGAGGACCTTGGAACCAAATGCCACGTTTTATTTTTTATCAAAGCATCAAATTCAAGTTGCATGGCATTTTTCCATTCTGGAATCGAAGCAGCTTGTGCAACCGAGTCAGGTTCTAGAACTGGATAAGCCACAATAGTTGTGTATATTTTCGGTTTGAATACACAATTTTTGGACCTGGTGAGCATAGAATGAGAGTTATGAGTAGGTGGCAAAGCCTTAGGTAATGAGTTATGAGGCAGATCAGGCGAGGTGGGAGATTGAGTATGAGGCAAAGTGTTTTGAGGAGCAGAGTGAGAGGAATTAGATGAGGAGAGAGAATGTTGATGAGTAGAATTGGATACAGGAGTATTTTGATGAATAGGAGTGGAGAAGGAGGGGGAGGAGTAGGAAGTAGAGGTGGATTAAAAGCTGGAAGTGGTATAGGATCAGAACATGGTTGGGTAACTTGAGAGATGAGCAAGTCATATGGAAACTCATGCTCAAGAAAATCCACCGTATCCGAGATATACACCCGTCCTGATGGATGAAGACACAAGTAACCTTTGTGAGTAGGGTTATAACCAAGAAATATGCACTTAGTAGATCGAAATTGAAGTTTTGTATTATTATACAGTCGAATGAACGGGAAGCATGCACACCCGAAAACCGTAAGATGTAAATAATTAGGTTTTCGATTGTACAAGACTTGATATGGAGAGATATGTTTCAGGACTGGTCTAGGAAGCATGTTGATAAGAAATACAGATGTGGTGAAGGCATGCCACCAGAATTTCATAGGTAAACGACTTGTAGCCAACATAGATAGGCCAAGCTCTGTCACATGTTGGTGCTTGCGTTCCACAAGCCCGTTTTGTTGGTGCGTATGTGGACATGAGTGGCGAAATAGAATGCCAAGATCAGCAAACACCCTCTTAAGTGCAACAAACTCCCCTCTTAACACGTGTTTGACTACGTGGTACGTGGGCCCCTCCTATCTAGCTATTGTTGACCAAGGTTTCCTTTCCTGTCCCCTTGAACCATGGTAGGATGACCTCGTCGAAGTGGTTGCTCGACCTAGATGGACAACCATGTGAGATGACCTCGTCGAAGTGGTTGCTCGACCTAGATGGACAACCATGTGAGATGACCTCGTCGATGAAAGGGCTATATATATGATTGGTCTTTGAGCATGATGGCCTCTATCAGAGCAGATTACAACAACTTTGTATAAGAACTTTCTTCAAATGAATTTTAAATTAATTCTCACTTCTTCAAGTAAACTGCTTTTTTTTTTCTTTTCATCCCTCATAATTTCGAACAATATCAACGTCTCATACTAATTTAAATTTACTATTTTAAATCATATTTAATTATAAACATAGCCCAACATATTTTACATTATTATTTGAAACGAATTTATCTATTTAATTACATATAAAAAATGTATGTATAGCTAATTAAAGATATATATACCATGTTCATGTAAAAAAAGGCTGTTTCCTAATCATGTACATTTTCAAGTATTCTTAATTAATATATCATACTGTCCAAAGATGTCTATTGAATCGACTTTGCAAAAAAAAAAAAAGGGACATTCTTCTCAAGTAAATTAATCACTTCATAGAATAAAAGATAATATGTTATTATTATTATAAACTTTTAAATTATTTTTTTCTTTATTGTTATACATTTAATAATTAATGCTTTCTAACAAAATACTACAAGTTAAAGTGAAAATGGAGCAAAAAAAAAAAGAGTATGTACAACAGCTGGTCCAATTTAGAGATGACAAAAGAAATACTAATATGGAAGCTTATAAGTAGGAGGGGAGGGATTAAAGTATTGAAAAATGGTGAAATACACCAATTAACATAATACGTCTGTAAACATGCAGATTGCAAAAATGTTTGAAGGCATCCCAAAAGAAAGAAAAGCTACAAGAAGAGTATCGAATATCCGTCTCTTGGTATCATTATCATATCGTATCATATCAAGCGTATGTCTTCATCCATTGGTGGGATAGCAGCTACCTATTTTAGCAGAAAAATTGTTGAATGTAAACACGACTACTACTACTGATTTCTTATAAAATTTAAAAAGAAGCATAAAATTAAGAAAACTTACCGGATGATCATCAATCATGATCAACTGAAGCTAAACTTTCAATGTACATACCCCAACAACCAGCAAAAGTTTGCCCACCAAACGTATCTATCCGAGGAATTCTAAAGTTATTCGTTCTCGGATTGTAAATCAGGCTAATTGTATTATAGGACAGTAAAACTTCCCCAGTTGGACGTATGTCTAGAAAGGTTGGAATACCCCGATAAGGAAGATAACTTAATGGAATCGTCATCACTCTCTCCCAAGAGTCAATCACCCCGTAGTCCCTCATAACCCAAACATCCAAATCACTATCTAGATAAAGAAAGTGTGCACTAACGCATTCCCCAACCACTCCCAAACTAAATTCAACCTCAGGGGGATAATTTGGTACCTCAACGACTCTATACACATGGTTATTCAAGGCGAACGATTCTACACCACGTTCGTTGGCGTCGATGGAGCGCCAATGAAGCCTTCCACTCACGTACATGCCCATGCCCATGCCAATGCCCCGATTACCATCAGGTGGCCTTTCCACAATATTTGTCCACGTATTAGTGCTTACACTATAAATGATATGAGACCAACGGGATGGTTGCCCTGCCAAGCCCATTACCATTACAATTCCATAAACCTTGTAATCATCGATCACCTCGTCCAATCCAAACCCGTATTTGACAATCTTTAAAGTCTCTCTGCTGTGAAGTTGAAGATGAATTCTAGGATCAGGCAACCTCCTGGACCTTTTGGTGGCTGGGTTCCACAACATGAAATTTTTGGAATCTAAAAGAAGGCAGACAAGACCATCACAAGAGCCCACAAGAGCAATCTCCTCGTTCAAAAAATCGAGTTGAAGATGATCATCATTATAAGGAAGTGGAGCAGTGGATGGGTGATTGAACAAGGAGGGCAGAGAGAGTATCCAGAATCCTTGAAGAGTTTGCAAAAAGATTTTATGGTGGGGAAATCTTGGATTTTCAATTGATTCCCTGAGATGGGCTCTAATGAAATGTCTTCTCACAATAAAAAGGTTCCATAAATCCGAAACAAGTCTGAATCTCAACAGTGATTTTACTGGGAGTCTTAGCAATATTTCCAAGAAAATGAAATCTACAAGATGAACAGGAGGAGGAGGAGGAGCTTCTTCTTCTTTCATCACTTGAAAACTTAACCTACGTAACGTAGCCCATCAAATTCAATTAATCAATTCACAATATAATGAATTTGGTTGAAAAATTAAAAGATTATTATACTATCAATTTGCATGAGATTTGGTTAACACAACAAGAATTCCAACATGAAATTCAATTCAATTCACCATATATATAGTAGTAACAAAAAAGATACACTCCCATATGAAACTCATGAATTTGGTTGAAAAATGAAAAAAAATACAAGTACATGCACCATTATTATATCAATTTGCATGAGATTTTGGTTTACAGAACAGAACAGAACACATTGACAGAAGAGAATACAAAGAATTTCAAGTGCATTATAGTTATGTTAACACAAGAGAAGAATTTCAAGAAATCGAATACATTAACGACTTACTCAGAAGATAATTTCAAGATAATTGCAGCTGCATGCATTGATGATATATATACATATCATAGCAGTTATCACCAGATTACAACTACTTCAAAATACACTTTGCAAGTTTACAAGAATACCCCTTGCATACCAAATTTCAGTGAAATTAAAAATTCATTCTCACTTACTTTTGCTTTTTCCTATTTCGGTGTTTTTTTTTTCAACTTCAATACAACTGGTGTTTTTTTTATTTATCCCTCATAATTTCGATTTGAAGTGAAAAGAAAATCAAGGTCTTAAACACAAAACTTTCTCATATTAATTTTACAATAGGCCTGTAAGAGCATGTCAGACAGATTGCTAATAAACAATGAGTGGATCGTACACTGGTCGAGCACATACCAAAGAGGATTGAAGAGAGCGCTATCTGATCACGCACCAATGCACGGATCCTCTCTTCTCTGCCGTGGACGTAACTATCACATTGATAGTGAACCACGCAAATCTGTGTTCTCGTTTATCGTTTTATTTATCATTCTCACATTAGTTCTAACAAATTGTTATCTAGAGCCTGATTAGAGTTTCCGCAATTTGGTGAGAAAGATGTCTGGGATGAACGTAAAAATTGAGAAGTTTACGGGGAGGAGCAGTTTTAGTTTATGGCAAATAAAGATGCGTGCTTTGTTGAAACAACAAGGGTTGTGGGCACCGCTGATGAAAAAGGCTGTGGATCTGGACGAATCTGAGATGGCCACTCTGGAGGAGAAGGCACACTCAACAGTTATGTTGTGCCTTGCAGACGACGTCATTACCGAAGTCGCAGAGGAGGAAACTGTGGCGAGTCTTTGGTTGAAACTGCAGAGTCTGTACATGACGAAGTCTCTCACCAACAAGTTGCTTTTGAAGCAATGTCTGTTCAGTTTGCGTATGCAAGAAGGTCAGTCACTCCGCGAACACTTAGATCAATTGAATACAATTTTATTAGAATTGCGTAATATTGATGTTAAAGTTGAGGATGAGGATGCGGCGTTAATTCTGTTAGTTTCTCTGCCTTTGTCATATGAGAATTTTGTTCAATCTTTCATTGTTGGGAAAGATTATCTCTTGAAGAGGTTAGGTCATCTCTTCATACTAGAGAGTTGAGAGATAAGGCCAATGGTGGGGGTGCAGACAATCAGGCTGTTGGGCTAGTAGCTAGCAGGAGTAAGGGACATATAAAATCTGGGAAAGATAATTTTTCTAAGAAGCCTGTTTCCAAAGATCCTAAACTTGATGACGTTTGTAACTACTCCAAGGAGAAAGGGCATTGGAAATTCGATTGTCTGAAAAGAAGCCGAAAAATAAGAGTGGTATTGTTGTTGTTGCAGAAGATGATGACACCAATTCTGAGGAAGATTTGTCCCTAGTTGTTGATGAACAAACACATCATTCTGATGTGTGGGTTCTTGATTTACGGGCTTTTTACCACAATGTAGTTCTGTATGTCTGCAAGGGTGATAATGTGGTTCTGAAAGGTGTGAAACGGGGGACTTTGTATTTCCTGCAAGGTCCAATGCTGTCAGATTCTGCTGGTGTTGGAACTTGTTTAACCAAGGATCAAGTTCATCATGAGAGAACGAAGCATATTGACGTCAGGTATCATTTTCTGAAAAGTGAGAAAAGAGTTGAGTGAAGAAAGTTGGGACTGCTCATAACCCTGCTGACATGTTCATCAAGCCGGTTCCAAATAACAAGCTCCAATACTGTTTGGACTTGTTGAAAATTACAAGCTGTTAGTTGCCCTGTTGGGGGCAAATCTGTGTACGAGGAGTCGCTGTTACAATCTGACATCTTTATAGTGCATCTGAAACATCTGTTAATCTGTGAGAGGACTCAAGTCAAGGTGGAGATTTGTTGGAATGCCTTGAACCCTAAGTTTCTGTTTTGGGTCTCCTTTCGGGGCCTAGTATGTTAGGGTTTATATTTGGAATGCCTTGAACCCTAAGTTTCTGTTAGGGTTTATATTTGGAATGCCTTGAACTCTAAGTTTCTGTTTTGGGCCTTCCTTTGGGGCCAAGTGTGTTAGAGTTTATATTTATATTCCTATTTTGACCTAGTGTCATTTTGTACTCTGAAATCTGTACTCTGAAAAACTATCTGAATAATATACGGATCATGTCTCTGCCGTGGATATAGTTATCACATTGATAGTGAACCACGTAAAATCAGTTTCCTCGTTTATCATTTTATTTATCATTCTCACATCAGTTCTAACATAAATGACGTGAAAAAAGGCATTAATGAGCATTTTTCTAAGCACTTCAGCAACCCGAACATTAGTATGACGAAACTGATTGAGGACTTTGCCCGAAGAAAGTTTCAGACGCTGAGAATGACATGCTAACCGCACCATTCTCGGTCGAAGCGGTTAAAGCAGTCATCTGGTCGTGTGATAGCGCGAAGAGTCTCGGACCCAACGGGTATAATTTTCTTTTTGAAAAAGAATGCTGGTAGACTTTAAAAGAGGACCTAATGAGATTGATAGGAGAGTTCCACACAACGGGTAAGCTGGTAAAAGGACTTAACCCCTCATTTATGGTGCTGATTCCAAAGAAAAAGGAGAAATCTTAAGTGGCCTTGACTCTGAATTTGATCAGGTACGAGGAGAAATCTTACGCAAAGATCCGAAACTAGATCTGGAGAGCACATATGCGTATGTTAGGAAGGAGTACCATCAAAGACAAACAATGGGAGGACGACATCAAGGGGCGGACCCAGGATTGACACCGAGAGGGGGGCCAATTTTATATGTTCGTTAATAAAATTTAAATATTTTATATTTATATTTTTTTCTTAAATATATCAAAATACATAAATATCTTAAATCCTATAATGATCAAAATTCAATTAAATAATTAAAAATATATTAAAATCACTTGAAATTTAATTGTATGATATGGTATATAAGAATTTGTCAATACAAATATATACTATTATTTGATAGTGGCCTTTTAAAAAAGTATTAACTTGTATAATTAAAATATAATAAATTAAAGCATATTTTAATATTAGTATTTGAGTAAGAGTCGGTTACTTTAAAAGTGGAGAACAATCTAATTAGTAGCCCAACTAATAACTAAGAAATAAATTTATCTATAACAAAAACAATTAATTTATAAATTAATTTAATAACTATAATATATATATATATATATATTAAAAAAAAAAGTTGAGGGGGGCCATGGCCACCCCAGAACTATGCCTGGGTCCGCCCTTGAGGACATCATCCAATTTCTGAACACTCGACTATGGTGGCTACCCAAACTCGCCAAGGGTCATCATACGTTCCGAGAAATAATAATAGAAATCAATCCAACGGGAAACCTAACTATCGTAATTGTGATCATTGTGGTGAATCAGGCCACCCGAAGCAGCGATGTTATGAAATTATTGGTTATCCTAATTGGTGGGATTTTTTAAAAAAACCAAGAAAGAAAACAGTTAGGAAGGCTATGGTGACAACTTCAAATGAAGCAGAGTACACTAATGAGACCAAATCACTACCCACAACAAATATTGCTCATTCAGGCATTGTTGGTAAGGCAAATGCTTTTTCTGCAATTTCTAAGAATAATACTTGGGTTATTCATACATGTGCATCTGACCATATGATTAGAGACTCTAGTCAGTTACAGTCCATCAATCCTTCTCCTCAATCAATTATTTCAACGGCTAATGGTAATACTTGTCCTATTGTTGGGCCAAGGATTTGTCATTTTATCAAATACTCTTACATTAAATTCTGTTTTAGTGGTGCCGTCCCTTGAATATAATCTGTTATCAGTTTGATAACTTATATTTGACCGGAATTGTACTGTAACTTTTGGACATAGATTCTATATTTTTCAGGATATTCTGACCTGGAAGACTCTTGGTTATGGTGTTAAACAAGGAAAACTATACTACTTGGAGTTAACAAAGAATGAAGGATAAAAGTTTAGTCAAGCACATCAGACTGTTAGTCAAGAAGAAAACACTACAAAAATATGGTTATGGCACCGACGATTGGGTCATATGTCTTTTGGATATCTTAGGAAATTGCAACCCCACCTTTTTTCGAACATTCATAATTCAGATTTTCATTGTAATGTTTGCGAACTAGAAAAAAGTCACCGTGTCCCTTACCCACCTAGTTTGAATAAAAGTTTTGAGCCTTTTGAACTTATACATTCAAATATATGGGGACCTGCAAAAATTCCTTCATTATCCAAAGCCAAATATTTTATTACATTCATTGACGAATGCACACGCATGACTTGGCTATCACTATTTCACAAAAAAGAGTGATGTTTATAGAGTATTTCAAGAATTTCAGAATATGGTTAACACTCAATATCATAAGCAGATACGAATTTGGCAAATAGATAACGCGAAGGATTTTATGGACACTTCTCTTGCAATTTCTTTGAGTCAGCATGGCATTCAACATCAAACCTCTTGTACGTATACACCGCAACAAAATGACTTAGCAAAAAGAAAAAATAGACAAATACTTGAAATAGTTCATGCTTCACTCTTTGAGATGAATATGCCTCGTTTTTATTGGGGAGAGGCCGTAAAGTCCGTTGTCTATCTCATGAATCATTCTCCATCTCGAGGTTTAGGTTTTCAAACTCCTCTACAAAAAATGCAGTCCTTGATATCTATTCCTCACATCCCAAACCTCAAACCACGATTTTTTTTGGTGCACGGTGTATGTTCATATCCCTAAAGCTTTGCGAACTAAACTTGTCCCATGTGCAAAAAGGTGTATTTTTGTGGGCTATTCGGATTCTTAGAAGGGATATAGGTGTTATGACCCTCAAACTCAGAAGTTGCATGTCACTTTAGATGTTCTTTCCATGAATCAAAACCCTTCGATTCAGGGGGAGCTTCAACATGTTCCCTTCAGGGGGAGACAAGTGGAGAATCGAACATGTTGCAAAATTTGATAGGAAACCAAAAAGAATATTCAGAATCAAATTTGTTAAGAGAAATCAGTTTTTAAGTGCAGAATGAAAGTCAAGACAACACCGCAATGAAAAAGAAGAACCCGAGAGTATAGAATTCCCTACTTTAACACTGTCAACCGAAGAGTCCATTCAGAATATCCAAGACGATAACTCTCAGGTAGTAATAAATTCATTACCTACTGATTCTACTAATGAATTTTTTGTTCACTCTCATGAAAATTTAGTACCAAGGTACCCGCAAAGATCCAACAGAGGTATTCTGAAGAAACAATATGAGCCCAATATGAGAGCCAATGTCAAGTATCTTATCAATAATTATGTTTCTACAAAAAATTTATCTGAGACACATGCGCTTATTGCTAATCAGTTATCCAATATACATACTTCTAGTAATGTGTAGGAAGCTTTGAGTGATCCAAGATGGCAGAAGGCAATGAATGAGGACTTAACCTCTCATTTATGGTGCTGATTCCACACAACATGTAAGCTGGTAAGAGGGCTTAACCCCTCATTTATGGTGATGATTCCAAAGAAAGAGGAGGCTACAGAGATGGGAGATTACAAGCCAATCTCATTGATCGGTGGAATCTATAAGATTATATCAAAGCGGCTGGCGAACAAGTTAAGTAAAGTTTTAGCTTCAATTATTTCCGAACATCAGAGCGCATTCATATGCATAAGACAAATTCTGGACGACATAATAGTACTAAACGAGATCATTGAAGAGGCAAAGGGGGAAAAGAAAAAAGTGATGTTTTTCAAGATTGACTTTGCAAAAGCATACGATTCAGTGGACTGGGAGTACTTAAAGATGGTCATGGAGAGACTCAAATTTTGATAAAAATGGTAAGCTGGATGATGCAGTGTGTCTCGACAGCACACGCGTCTGTTCTAGTGAATGGCAGTCCATCAGGCGAATTTAAATTGGAAAAGGGGCTAAGACAGGGAGATCCACTATCACCGTTCTTATTCCTTATATTGGCAGAAGGGATGAGTACCATGCTATCCAGGGCAGTGGAGAGAGGAGTGTTAAATCAAATCAAAGTAGGTAGGAACAAATAAAGTTGGGATCTCGCACCTCCTATTTGCTGACAATACCATTTTTGTTGGAAAAGCATGCTTCGCAAACATCCAGTTCATGAAGCGTTTCTTGAGACTCCTTGAACTCACGTTTGGACTAAAGGTAAATACATAAAAATGCAACATATATGGCATAAAAGTGAAAGGGGAGACAACAACTGAAATGGCGTCCGAGCTTGGGTATGCATCAGGAAATACTCCATTTAATTACTTTGGTATGAAAGTGGGAAATAATCAAAGAAGGACAGCAGACTGGGAATACATGGTTCAAAAGATAAGGAACATGCTCAAAATCTCAATTGGGGGTCGTTTGACTCGATCTACTCAACGCGGTGCTGGTTTCAATACATGTGTACTATATTGTGAGTATCCAACGTATGTTTTTTTGGAGGTGGAGTGAGTGAAAATTCTAAAAAGATATCGTGGGTTAAATGGGACTTGATCACTAAACCTAAACAATAAGGGGGACCAGGGGGTGAGGGATTTGGAGATTTTTAATAAGTTCTTTTAGGAAAGTGGATGTGGAGGTTCCTTAATGAGAGGGAGAGTCTGTGGGCAAGGGTGATAGAGTCCAAATTTAGGCTAGGCTGGGGTGAGGGTCTAGAGGTAGCCGACACTAGAAAAAATAGGGGAATAGCAACGAAAATTTTGCGACAAATCTAAATTTCATCGCTAAAATCAATTTTTAGCAACAAAATAAAATATTTCTTCGCTAAATCCTTAGATTTAATATTTGCGATGAAATTAAAATATTTCATCGCTAAACTAACAACAAATTATTTTATTTTTTTGTTAATAATCAGAAGAATAATGAAAATTATATTTCATCGCTAATATTTTGCTATGAAGAAGGAAATTTTCGTGGCTAATTTTGTGGATTTAATTTTGGCGATGAAATTAAAATATTTCATCGCTACACTAACAAAAAAATAAAATTATTTTGTTGTTAATAATCAGAACAACCATAAAAATTATATTTCATCGCTAAAATAGTAGCGACGAAATACAAAATTTTGTGGCTAATTTGGTGGATTTAATTTTTACGACGAAATTAAAATGTTTCATCGCTAAACTAGCAACAAATTATATTATTTTGTTGTTAATTATCAGAACAACAATAAAAACTATATTTCGTCGATAATATTTTTCTATGAAAAATAATTTCTGGCTAGTTTAGAATTAATATTTGTGATGAAATTAAAATATTTTACCGTTATATACTAGCAATAGCTTGTTTTATTTTGTTGTTAATAACCAGAACTACAATGAAAATTATATTTCGTCGCTGATATTTTGCAATGGAATTGATATTTTGTGGCTAATTTCTTTGAATTAATATTTGCGATGAAACTAAAATATTTGATGGCTAGACTAGCAACAAATTATTTTATTTTGTTATTAATAATCAAGACAACAATGAAAATTATATTTAGTCGCTATTATTTTGCGATGAAATAGAATTTTCGTGCCTAATTTCTTGATATTAATATTTGCGACGAAATTAAAATATTTCATCGCTACACTTGCCATAAATTATTTTATTTTGTTGTTAATAATAAGAACAACAATGTCAATTATATTTCGTCGCTAATATTTTAACGAACAAATTGAAATTTGCATGACTAATTTTTTGGATTCAATATTTGCGAGAAAATTAAAAACTTTCACCACTATATTATCAACACAATATTTTATTTTATTGTTAATAATTAGAAAAACAATGAAACTTATATTTCATCGCAAATATTTTGGCGACGAAATAAAAAGTTTCAGGTCTAATTTTATGAATTTATTATTTTCAAGAAATTAAAATATTTCATCGCTAAATTAGCAACACAATATTTTATTTTACTAAGGGATTATATATTTTTTAGTCCATTAAGTTACCACGTTTTTTAATTTAGTCCATCAGATTACCACTTTTTGAATTTAGTTCATTAAGTTTCTATTTATTTTAATTTTGGTCCAATTACCTGTTACAGCAGGTTTAACAGGTCATTTTTTAAAACACACACTATAAAATGTTATACACACCCCAAATGTTAAACACACCACACTAAAATTTAAAAATCATTAATAAATTAACAAAAATAATTAAATTAAAATAAAATAAGAATTCACATAAATATACAAAATATCAATAAAAATCTATAAAAAAATCGCCTAAATCTTCAAAAATTAAACAAAGCTAAAAATAAATAAATAAATTTAATTAGTTTTGAAGATTTAGTAGATTTTCTACTATTTTTAAATTTTATTTAGCCTTATTGTCGACATTTTTATAGAAGTTAGAACGCAAATAAAACATTAATATATAAAGCATTGGAGTTTAAAAGTTTTTTTATTTTATTTTTCTTTTAAATTTTTCTTTTATATTTCATGAACCTACTAACACCCCATAAATATTATATACACTTCAAATGTTAAACACAAAAATTAATTAAAGTTAAATAAAATCATAAAAATATTTAATAAATTATCAAAAATAATTTAATTCAAATTTATATGAAAAATATAAATAAAACCTATAAAAAAATACCTAAATCTTCAAAATTTTATTAAAGCTAAAAAAATGGCGTCCAGGGGTGGTTGGAGAATTATTTCTCATATTCTAACTCACTGGACAATCACTATGAGGAATTCTGCAGCAAAGGAATAAACCATAACATTAGAAAAATCATGGGGATGATTTGGCAATGAACTGTGTGGAAAATATGGAGATTTCGAAACGATCTAATTTTTAACGATAAATAATGGATTACGGAAGAAACCTCGGATATCATCAAATTTAGTAGATGAAAATGTCTTACAAAATCATTGAGAACTGTTATCATGAGTCGGAACAAGCTCCATGAATGTGTATCATGGCTGAAGGCTCACTAATTAAATAAATTAATTTTTTTTTAGCTTTATTTAATTTTTGAAGATTTAGGCGATTTTTTTAAAGATTTTTATTTATATTTTTTATATTTATGTGAGTTCTTATTTTTTTTAAATTTAATTATTTTTGGCAATTTATTAAATAGAAAAGAATTGGGGTGTGTATAGTAATAAAAATGATTTTTAAATTTTAGTGTGGTGTGTTTCACATTGGGGGTGTGTATAACATTTTATAGGGTGTGTTTTAAAAAATGACCTGTTAAACCTGCTGTAGCAGGTAACTGGACCAAAATAAAAATAAATCGAAACTTAATGGACTAAATTCAAAAAACGTGGTAACTTAATGGACTAAAAAAAATATAATCCCCTTTTATTAATTATTTGTTGTTATTCCTACTAAGCATGAGGGAATAGTACTACTTCAACTATACATATTAAATTTAGAAAATCGATTTAAATGTTTAATAATTCTCCAAATTGTATCTCATAAATCAGTTTGAATGTTTATAAATTAGTTTAAATTTTTATAAATTAATGTTTTTAATATAGTTATGGTTTAAATTATGTTATATATATTTTCAAAAAAATCTTTTTTATATAACAATATTATATATATATTATAAAATTAACATATATATTATAGGTCAATACCTTTTTATATGTTCATCGAAATTGAAAACGATGACGAGAAGCGAGAAGGATAACGAGAGAGAAGATGATCCAAATGAAGATGGACATAAAGATGTGAGGATGAAGATTAGCTAGATGTAATAATTATTAATTTTTTGGAATTGTTAAATTAACATTGATTTTTTACATTTGAAGTTGTTTTAAAAATTACAATATATATATATATATATATATATATAATTGTTACAAGTTAAAAATTAATCAATTAATATATGTGAAATAAATTAATTAAATGAGTAAAAAATGAATGCATATACAGTTAAGAAATTCAGAAAAAATATTATATTTACAAATGAATATATATATATATCATATAAAATAAAGAAATTAACTAAATTAGTAACAATTTAATACATATATAATTAATATTAAAAATTAAACCAAAGAATTGCCTGCCCGAGTGGTGGGTGTCCATCCATCAATTCCCACAAAGACCAAACAAATAGTTATTTAAATAAAAGAGGGAGGGGGTATGCGGGTTGGGTGTGGTGCGGGTTAGGTCAGTTTGGTTGTGTGTGGTGCGGGTTGGGTCAGGTCGATTGGGTGTGGTGCGGGTTCAGTTGGTCGAGTGCGAAAGTGGATTTAGAGAACGATTTGTAAATCGGACATCCATAGCCAAATGTTAGCGATGAAACATGAGTTTCATTGCAAATATTAGCGACAAAATTAAAATATTTATCGCAAAAATATTAACCACGGTTTAAGGAGTTACTATTTTAGACACGAAAAAAATTGTCGCTAATTCTAATATTTTTGTTGCTAATGTGAGTTAGCGATGAAATAATTTCATCAAGGGATTTGTTGCTATACAACCGTCGCTAACGTGTTTGCGACAAATGTTTGATTTTCCTCGCAAGCATTTTTCAATGAAAATTCATATTTTAGTCGCTAATATTTTGCGATGAAACTCATATTTTCGTCATTAATATTTTCTTCGCAAATATTTGTCGCAAACACGTTAGCGACTGGGGTGTAGCAAAAATTTTCGCGGAAAAATTATTTCATCGCTAATTCGCGTTTGCAACGAAATATTAGAATTAGCGACAAATTTTTTCGCGGAAAAATGTGTTTCACATATGTCGGAACCCATCAACTACGCATATCATACACGTTTTGCAACCCCTCGTTATCTTCTAACTTTGTAGCTTTTACCATCTCACTCCATTTTTGTTCAAATTCATGGGTGTCTCTAAATATAATATTACATATTTCATATTATAATATTCATCCCTGTAAGCAACTGGATTAATCTTCTTTGAGAACTTGTTCAAGAAGTGCCATATGCAATATCGATGAAATGTATGTGGGAATACTTGAGTGATAGTTTTCTACTTTTCCTAGGAAAAATAAATCGTAAATCAGAAAAAATAAATCGTTGGTGGTGGGCAGATGAATGATTTGATTTGCTTTGGAGATGTTTTCTGGTTTTTACTAACGGGTTAAGTGGGAAATTAGATATTAAAAAATTAAAATATATTTTAATGGATAATATTTGTTTTAAATTATATTTAAAATATATTAATAAGAAGGGAGTATATTTTTTTAGTCCATTAAGTTACCACAATTTTGAATTTAATCCATCAGGTTACCACTATTTGTATTTAGTCCATTAAGTTTCGAATTATTTTTATTTTGATCCAGTTACCTTCTACAGTAGGTTTAACAGGTCATTTTTTAAAACACATCCCATAAAATGTTATACACACCCCAAATGTTAAACACACCACACTAAAATTTAAAAATATTTTTTTTATTACTATACACACCCCCAACTATTTATTATTTAATAAATTACCAAAAATAATTAAATTAAAAAAATAAGAATTTAAATTAATATGAAAAATATAAATAAAACCTATAAAAATTGCCTAAATCTTTAAAAATTAAACAAAGCTAAAATAATTGATTTAATTAGTTTTGAAGATTTAGTTGATTTTGATCTACTATTTTTAAATTTTATTTAACCTTATTTTCGACGTTTTTTTATAGAAGTTAGAACGCAAATAAAACATTAATAAAGCAATGGAGTTTGAAATTATTTTATTTTATTTTCTTTTAAATATTTCTTTTATATTACATGAACCTACTAACACCCCATAAATTTTATATACACTCCAAACGTTAAACACGAAAATTCAAAAATCAAATATAGTTAAATAAAATTATAAACATATTTAATAAATTGCTAAAAATAATTAAATTAAAAAAATGTAAGAATTCAAATTAATATAAAAAATACAAATAAAACCTATAAAAAATCACTAAAATCTTCAAAAATTAAACAAAGCTAAAAACATTAATTAATTTAATTATTTTTGAAGATTTAATTGATTTTTTTTACTATTTTTGAAGATTTTTAATAAATTTAAAAAAAAAATCAACTTGAAAGATTATTAAATTAAATAATTTTTTTAAAAGTATTAAAAAATTAATTAAAATTTTAAAACTAATTAAATTAATTAATTTTTTAGCTTTATTAAAATTTTGAAGATTTATGTATTTTTTATAGGTTTTTTTTATATTTTTCATATTAATTTGAATTCTTACTTTTTTAATTAAATTATTTTTGACAATTTATTAAATATGTTTATAATTTTATTTAACTATATTTGATTTTTATATTTTTATGTTTCACGTTTGGAGTGTATATAAAATTTATTGGGTGTTAGTAGGTTCATGTAATATAAAAGAAATATTAAAAAAAAATTTAAACTCCATTGCTTTATTAATGTTTTATTTGAGTTCTAACTTTTATAAAAAAATGTCGAAAATAAGGCTAAATAAAATTTAAAAATAGTAGAAAATCAACTAAATTTTCTAAACTAGTTAAATTAATTAAATTTTTTTAGCTTTGTGTTATTTTTAAGATTTAGACGATTTTTATAGGTTTTATTCATATTTTTCATATTAATTTGAATTCTTATTTTTTTAATTTAATTGTTTTTAGCCATTTATTAAATAGGAAATAGCTGGGGGTGTGTATAGTAATACAAAATAAGTTTTAAATTTTGGTGTGGTGTGTTTAATATTGGGGTGTGTATAACATTTTATAGGCTGTAGCAGGTAACTGGACCAAAATTAAAATAAATCGAAACTTAATGGACTAAATTCAAAAAGTGGTAACCTGATGGACTAAATTCAAAATTGTGGTAAGAACTATGTGGATGATGGTGTAGCGTATAAAAAACCTGAAGGTTGGTTCTATATCGATCACTACTCTATTATATATATATATATATTAATTTTTAAAACAATTCCAATTGTAAAAAATCATTGTTACTTTAACAATTTCAAAAAATAATAATAAATATTACATCCAATCTTCATCCTCTCATCTTTTTTTCTATAAACATTTAAACTCATATATAACACACAAAATTTGGAGAATTATTAAATATTGAATTATATAAATCGATTTTTTAGATTTAATATGCAAAGTTGAAGTAGTACTCTTCCCTCATGCCGAGGGGGAAAAACAATAAATAATTAATGAAATTAAGAAAACATAAAACAAATTATACATAATGAAATCAAGAAATTATACCCCAAAATAAACCAAACAAAAAACTTAATATGTCAAATTAATGAGTAAAAGTAAATGAAATTATATATTGATCCTATTATTTCAAACGTCATAGTGTTGGATTCGTCTCTATTATTTTACTATGCATGCACTCAAAATTTTTTTCCTTTATTATGTTTAAACGACAACAATTTTTAATTCATGAGAATTAAACATGAAAAAAACTATTTCATCACTAAAATATTAGAGACGAAATATAATTTTCATTATTGTTCTGATTATTAAAAATAAAACAAAATATTTGTGTTGCTAATATAGTAATGAAATATTTTAATTTTCTCGCAAATATTAAATCCACAAAATTAGTCATGCAAATTTTGTTTTTGTTGCAAAAATATTAGCGACGAAATATAATTTTCATTATTGTTCTTATTATTAAATTTTCATTGTTGTTCTTATTATTAACATCAAAATAAAATAATTTTTTGCAAGTGTAGCGATGATATATTTTAATTTTGTTGCAAATATTAATTCCAAGAATTTTGCCACAAAAAATCTATTTCATCGCAAAATAATAGCGACTAAATATAATTTTTATTGCTGTCCTGATTATTGACAACAAAATAATACAATTTGTTGCTAGTGTAGCCATGAAATATTTTAGTTTCGTCACAAATATTAATCCTAAGAAATTAGCAACAAAAAAATTATATTTCATCGCAAAATATTAGCGACGAAATGTAATTTTCATTGTAGTTCTGATTCTTAACTACAAAATAAAATAATTTGTTGCTAGTATAACAGTAAAATATTTTAACAATGAAATATAATTTTTATAAAATATAATTATTCCGTCGTTAATATTTTAGCGATGAAATATAATTTTTATGGTTGTTCTGATTATTAACAACAGAATAAAATATTTTTCTGTTAGTGTAGCGATGAAAAATTTGCCACAAAAATTTCCTTTTTCATATCAAAATATTAGCGACGAAAATAATTTTCATTGTTCTTTTGATTATTAACAACAGAATAAAATAATTTTTTGCTAGTTTAGCGATGGAATATTTTAATTTCATCGCAAAAATTAATTTCAAGAAAGTAACCACGGAAATTTCTATTTCCGCAAACTATTAGAGAGGAAATATAATTTTCATTGTTTTTCTGATTATTAACAACAAAATAAAGCAATTTTTTGCTAGTATAGCGATGAAATATATAAATTTTGTTGCAAATATTAAATCTAAGAATTTAGCATGTATTTTTTTTATTTCGTTGCTAAAAATTGATTTTAGCGATGAAATTTAGATTTATTGCAAAATTTTCGTCGCTATTCCCCCTTTCTCTTGTAGTGAGGTCGAACATTATTTTTGGAGGTAAAAGATACTCCACGCCTTGGCTCTAATTTCATCAAACATTTTTTCTGGTTTCGGGTCCTCATTTGAAAAAACCTTCTTGTTTCTAGCATTCCAAATAAACCAAACTGTCAAACACCATATGCATTCCAATATAAATTTCTTACGCTTCTTTCCGATGATGCCGCAGAATTGATGGAAATGTGATGTTGTGTTGATGCTGTATTCACATGTTACTTAGAATGCTGGGTATTTCTCATACCAAGGCATTATGCTGCATGTATAGAGACACAATGAATAGGAAAATTATTATTTCATTGAATTAATGTAAAGAATACATGAGGGGAGTATTTATAGATACAAAACATATCTACTATATATCTCTCTAATTTAAGGAAATAAAGATTTACAAGATATATAAAATATATTATACAAGATATATATAATATATCTTAATATATTTATATATGCCTAATACGCCCCCTCAAGATGGAGTACCATAGGAGAGTCCAATCTTGATCATCAACATTTAAAGACGAGAACGAGCAAGAGGCTTTGTGAGAGCATCGGCTAGTTGGTCTTCGGAAGACACGTGTGAAACACGTAACTGAGTTGTTTTGATCAAATCCCGAACGAAGTGATAGTCAATGGCAATGTGTTTCATTCGAGAGTGAAAAACCGGGTTGGAGCAAAGATACGTCGCACCAATATTGTCGCAGTAGATGGCAGGGAGAGTTTTGATGGTAAAACATAGTTCTTGAAAGAGAGATTTTAACCATTGTACCTCAGACGCAGCTGATGCAATGGCCCGATATTCTGCTTCAGTGGAGGAGCGAGCAACCGACTTTTATTTCTTGGATGACCAGGAGATGGGATTTGGTCCAAGAAAGACAATATAGGCACTTGTTGACGTACGATCATCAGTATTTTCGGCCCAATCAGCATCCGTGAAGCAGTGAAGTGAGTTAGATGGGTTGGGGCGGAGGGTAATTCCAACATCTCTAGTTCCATTAAGATATCGAAGGAGGCATTTTACAGTGCCCCAATGAGTTGTGGTGGGAGCATGCATGAATTGAGACAATTTATGCACAGCAAAAGCAATATCAGGTCTTGTAAGTTGGAGGTATTGGAGACTTCCAAGAACTTGACGATATTGGGTGATATCAGTGGGCGGTGTTCCATCAGAAAGAGATAAACGAGTAGAGGTGGAGAAAGGGGTTTGGACAGGTTTGGAAGTGAGCATATTATATTTGGTGAGTAGGTCAATTATATACTTACGTTGGGAGAGAAAGCAAGTTTTCTTAGTACGGAGCACTTCCACACCTAGAAAATAGGAAAGTGAGCCTAAGTCTTTGATAGAGAACTTTGTACTAAGGTTTGAGGCCACTTTTGTGAGGAACGGGGTGTTGTTTCCTGTAAGGATTAGATCATCAACATACACGAGAAAATAAGCAGTTATACCGGACTTGTTGTATACAAAGAGAGACTCATCAGATTTGGTGTGAATGAAACCAATACTCTTCAAGAAGGTTCGAAGAGCAAAATACCAAGTTCGAGGTGCCTGTTTTAGGCCATAGATGGATTTATGTAACTTGCACACATATGTAGGAAAGGTTTTGTCAACAAACCCGGGTGGTTGAGCCATAAATACAGATTCGGCTAAGGAACCGTGAAGGAAAGCATTATTCACATCGAACTGACGAAGTGGCCAATCTTTGGTGACTGCAATACTAAGGACTGCTCGAACGGTTGCTGGTTTGACCACAGGACTAAATGTTTCAGAAAAGTCAACCCCAGGGCGTTGGTGAAAGCCTTTGGCGACAAGTCGAGCTTTGAACTTGTCTAAGGAACCGTCTGGTTTCCGTTTGATGCGGAAGACCCACTTCGAACCAATAATGTTTGCAGAATCATCAGGTGGTACTAAATCCCAAGTACCATTTTTTAGAAGGGCATTAAATTCAGATGACATGGCCTCCCTCCATCGTTCATCTTTTAATGCCTGAGAGACGCAGCTAGGTTCAGTGTCAGAAGATAAAGTAGAAGATAGACCATACCTCGGATTTGGTTTGAAGATACTGTTTTGGGCTCGAGTGACCATTCGAGTTCGTTGTTGTATAGGTGGGGATGGCAGTGAGGGAGCATCTGGCGACTCGAGATCAAGGGTTTGTATAGTGGAATTAGGGTTTGGAGTTGATGGGGGTGTACTTAGTAATCTGGGGGGTGCAGCAGGGCTGGGCGTTGGGCTGGTGGGTGTACTAAGCGGAACCGGTGGTGGTAGCGGGGCTGGATTCTCGTCGAGAGATGGTATATTTTGGGGAGGGGGTGTATTCGTAAAGTTTGTGGGTGGAGCAGGATCAGGGGAAGGGGTCAGGGGTGTATTGGTGGGTGTAGGGGGTGGATAAATTAAAACAGCGGGTGTGTCTGGCAGATTGGGGGGTGTATCTGTTAAGGCAGAGGGTGTATCAGGAGCAGTTTTAGGAGTGGCTAGAGGAAAGACATTTTCAACAAATTGAACATGACGAGAGGTATATATTTTGTTGGTTTTTAAATCAAGACAAAGATAAGCAGCTTGTGTAGGAGAGTATCCAATGAAGACACATGGAGTGGATCTAGGGTCTAATTTATGGGAAGTGTAGGGGCGGAGCCAAGGATAACATAAGCAACCAAAAACTCTAAGTTTGGCTAGGTTGGGAGTTTGTTTTAGAAGGAATTGATATGAGGACAACATGTTAAGATTGGATTTTGGTAGACGATTTATAATATAGGTAGTAGCACAAACTGCATGAGGCCAATATGTAAGGGGCATGGAGGCATGATGTAAAAGGGCTAAGGCAGTATCAACAACATGTCTGTGACGACGTTCAGACATGCCATTGTGTTCAGGGGTGTGGGGAGGAGTTGTGAGATGAGATATACCATGAGTTTGAAGGAGGGATCGTAGGGCAATGAATTCGCCCCCGTTGTCAATATAGAGGGTTTTGATTTTGGTGTTGTAGAAGTTTTCTACGATACTCTTAAAGGATGTAAAGGTGGGGAGGACGTCAGATTTTCGTTTTAGAGGGTAAATCCATATATATTTGCTAAAGTGATCAACAAAAATTACATAGTATTTGAAGCCTTCAGTTGATAGGACAGGGGACGACCACACATCAGAAAAAAGAACCTCAAGAGGGGAACTAGATATAATACTTGAATCGTAAAAAGGAAGTTTATGACTTTTTATACAGTTGCAAGAATCACAATAATGCAGTTTTGAGTTCGTGATAGGTAAGCAATACTTGGATAAGGTATGGGAAAGGATTCTGGAGGACGGATGACCTAGACGAGCATGCCAGATGGGTGATGGTTGTTTTTCCGAGATGGAGGTTGTGGGGTTAAGAGATGCTCGAGTCGGCCATACGTAGAGATTATCCACGCGACTCCCCGTAAGGAGAATGGTCCCTATTTTGCCATCCCGCACCTCAAAATAAGTAGAACCAAAAATAATGTTAACATCACTATCTCGACACAAGGTTGAAACAGAGATAAGGTTTTTGGCCATTTGTGGGACAACAAGGACGTTTGAGAATTTAAGCATATTAACATTAGGAAACGACAAGGAACCAATATGCGAAATTTGCAAACCGTTACCATCACCGATGACGACATCATCCGTGCCGGAATATGGAGAGGAAACAAATAAGTTATGGGGGTGAGTTGTGATATGATGAGAGGCCCTGGAGTCCAAGATCCAGGGGCGAAAGGGGATCTGTGAAATAGCAGAGTGGGCGGATGTGGTGTATGTATCAGCAGGGTGGGTGTGTATATTGGGTGGGGTGTATGTAGTAGTGGAGTGAGTGCGTAGATGCGGGGGGTGTATTTACCAGAGTTTCGGGTGCATGCTGCAGTGGAGTTGTGGGTCTGGCCCATCTGGGCAGTACGGGAGTATGCCGAGTCGGAGGGAGGGCAAAGATGCTGGGGGTGTACTTACCGAAGTTGGGGGTGTATGCAGCAGGAGAGTAGTGGTTTTGGCCCATCTGAGCAGCAAATATTCAAGGAATTCACGGCTGCTATGGTTGGGGTCGCTGAAACAGGCGATTAATTTGGGAGAGTATTTGGGTTGATATCTATATTTAGTATTTGGGAGAGTAATTACTGTGCTGAAGTAATTAGCGTGATGGAGGAGTTGGCAACTAATTTGATAAAGAAACCAGGATGGAACTTGAGGGGGGTTACAACTGTGTTTTTTGATCGGTTGGAAGTGCCGTGAGTGTTGGTTCGAAAAGAAAACCGCACGGTAAGGGTGGTAGTCGAGGACTACGGATGAGGGTGTCGGATCGAGGCGTTAGCCGGACGACTCGTTGATACCATATAGAAAAAATTGAATAGAAAAATTATTATTTCATTAAATTAATGTAAAGAATACATGAGGGGAGTATTTATAGATACAAAACATATCTACTATATATCTCTAATTTAAGGAAATTAAATAAAGATTTACAAGATATATAAAATATATTATACAAGATATATATAATATATCTTAATAGCATGTGCATGGTTTTAACGTTGAATAAAGTTTATTTACCGACAAAAAAATAAAAAACAAAATAATAGATTAAAATAAAATAAAATGTAGAGAGACTATATTATTAATATTATAAACTTTTAAGGTCTTACTTTCTTGTTATACATTAATTTAATAATGTTTTCTAACAAAATACAACTTAAAGATAAGATAATAGCAAAAGAACAAGAACAAAATGAAGAAAAATAAATAAAATTTACAACATGACAAAGGGCTAACACAAAGACAAAGGAACCTTAAATGCTACACGAGATGAAATACACAAAACATATAACAAATTTTAGATAGACAGCCATGTGGGATGACCTCGTGGATCAAAGTGCTATATATATATGATTTGTCTTTGAGCTATTCCGAGTAGAGGAACTTATTTATACTGATGAATATGATGGCCCTCAAAGCAGTTTTCACAACAGATTACAACAACTTTGTAATTTTACAAGAATGCCCCTTGTATAAGAAATTTCTTCAAATTATATAGTACGGAGTAGCTAATTAAAAATTAATTCTCACTTCTTCAACTAAACTGCTGTTTTTTCATCCCTCATTATTTCGAACAAAATCATACCTATCTATTTTAAATCATATTTAATTATAAACATAGCCCAACATATTTTACGTACATTATTATTACCTACCTATTCAAAACAAAAATAAGCCCTTTTTTTTTCTTAAGACTATTTTATTAGATATTTTGATATTGTGAAACAAATTTATCTATTTTATTTATAAAAGAAGAAAAAATTATGTATATCTTTTTTTTTTTTTTTTGATACAACAAACATATCACTAGGAATACATCACCAATGCAAACAACAATTTTAAGCACTAAGTTCCGGATATGATTTGAAATTTCTTCTCCAACCCAATCATGAGGCAATGAAGAGGTGTACGCCATACTAGCTAGCTCATGAGCTGCTTAATTTATGATCAAGTTCCT
This sequence comes from Galeopsis tetrahit, assembly GCA_963675135.1. NCBI lineage: Eukaryota > Viridiplantae > Streptophyta > Magnoliopsida > Lamiales > Lamiaceae > Galeopsis > Galeopsis tetrahit. The sequence goes on along the minus strand of OY776126.1, from coordinate 32,953,986 downwards.
TGAGACGAACTGACAATCCCATACAAGCATTTCTCTCAAGTGGCACTTAATCCGATCTAGTATCAAGTTGTCAAGACCTTCTAGTATTGTACCCTGATTAATTGCATTAATGGCCTGGTTAGAGTCCGACCGTATTCCAGCCACAATGTACCGTTTTTCTCTGCACTTCTTAATGCCAATGTCAATCGCAATCATCTCCGCCGCCAGGACTGTGCATGGGTTCAGAATTCTTGTGAAACCAGCCAACGCAACACCCTGAGCACTACTACACAACAAATACCCAATATCAAAGATTTTTTTTTTTTTTTTCGGATTAAAAGCTGCATCCGTGTATAGTATATTCCGTTCTTCCTCATGCGTTTTTAAAGCTCCCAACAATTTGACAGAGTTGCCACTCCAACTTTTGTCCATATTTTCACGTTTAAAATCATTCCAATACGTACCTTAAAGCCCAATCAACAGAGAATGCTTGCATATATACCTCATATTTTCTTGTGATCCTGATCCTCCATATGTGTATAATTGCATCGTTCTCTCCATAATGCCCATGTTATAACCAAAATGCACTCCAACTCATTTTTCCCCATGATCTCATAACACTTGGAAAAGAACTCAAACGGCGAGCTCGATACAAAATTATTGATCTTTTTCCATAATCCATGTTTTTTCCAAACCTTTTTCGCAAAACCACATTTAAAGACCGCATGAGTGACGTCTGCAATCGGAGCCCCACAACATCGAAAATGGGGATCTATAGGAACATGATGCCTGTTCAAATTATCCTCAGTTGCCACCAAATCTTGAACTAATTTCCACCCAAAAATCCGAATTTTTGGCGGAATTAATCTTCATTTTCCAAATAATTCTCAAAAGATTGCGACTAACCTCGTTATTGGAAGGGCCATGATTGCCAACATTCCTTGCTACCAAATATGGCTCGTATGTATGGTAATATCGTGATGTAACCGTAAACCTTCCATCTGAATTGGCTTGCCAAAATATATGATCAGCTCTATCCAAGGGTGTTTTTAATATGACATATGTCTGAAAAGTAAGAAAAGCTTATCGAATTAATTCCACATTCCATGCATAACCAGGCTGTATGAATCTACCAACTTTCGAACCACTAGCTATACGGGAGTAAATCCATCCTTCATGAAGATTAGACACCCATGGATCTTTAAAAATATCAACCATTGCCTATTCTCCATCTTGCACCACTTTCCAACACCTCGCGTCCCCATAATAAGGACCTCCAAATGTATTACGGATTAGATCCTAGTTCCGCACTCATGATGTCCATGTTGCGAAAATACCGCGATTTTAAAATTCTACTCACTAATGCTTGCGGATAGTTATTCATCCTCAAAATTTGCTTTGCCAGAAGAGATTTATTAAAAGAAACAAGTCGTCGAAACCCCATTGCCTCATAGCAATTTTTCCGAAATACCCAATTGCCTCATAGCCCCTTTGAGAAATTACCATTCAACTCGGTCGTATGCCTTACTCATGTCTAACTGAAGGGTTGCATATCCTTCTTTACTCTTTGAAGCTCTAATCCAATGCATGCATTCAAATGCCATAAGAAAATTGTCTGATATGAGCCTATATATTGGTTGTTCAATGGTTCCAAGATTTGAACCACTATTCATGAAGAGGTTTTGATAAAAATCAACAAACATATTCCTAATCCATCCAATTCGATTTACACCCCTTCCGATATTGGCCCTATATATTGTGAAAGAATCTCGTATTACAATCACCTTTCTTCAGCCAAGCAACCCTAGAGCGCTGTTTCTAATACAATTCTTCTTGTGTGTGAAGTTTTTCGAGCTCATTTTCTAACTCACCCATTTTTCCTATATCCAACATGTGATCATCATTGTTTAATTCCTTTGCAAGGTAATTTTTAACTACCTTAATACGACATTGAATTGAACCCCAACGTTTCTTGCAGACCAACATCCTTCTCCCTTTGGCTCCAAACCCGTGAATTATGTCATGGAAATCAGGTTCTCTTGTCCAATGATTCTCAAACTTAAAGGATTCAATCTTGCCATTCGAGTTATGTACCAATCTAGGTATACATTTTAGCCAAATAGACCGATGATTAGAGCTCATAAAATCAAGATTTCTAGCCTCAAAGTTAGAAAATAACGAAATCCATTTATCATTAACCACAAATCTATCTAGTTTTTCACGAATAAGGTGTTCTCATTTTCTTTTATTGTACCAAGTATATTTGGATCCCTTCGTTTTCAAAGTTTTTAAATCATTAAACATGAGGGCATCATGGAATTGTTGCATTCTCCATAAGGGTTTAAGATCTCCTCCAAGTTTTTCATCGTGGAATAAAGTCTCATTAAAATACCAACCAAGCTTTAGGAATTGTATGATCATAATTTTTTAAGCATTTTAACAAATCCCAAGATTGGCTTCAAATTGAAGTAAGTGAACAACCATAAGAGCCTGTAAATCTCCATGCACCAATTTCAGAATCTATCACACAATCTACATGAGCAGAGGAGTAAGACAACACAGGAACGTCCCATTCATTCCACAATAACATCAATCCACCAACAAAACCACTAGCATCAACATTGAAACACGAAGCAAAACCTATTATAGACTTGATAGCATCAACATGACAGGAAAAATATTTAGATTCACTAATAAACAAAAGAGTAGGACGAAATTGCATAATTAGACTCATCCACCCCAGCGGGGCTGAGTCACCTCTGCCTCCGCCACACCCAGGATTTCCACATCATTCTCCTAACCATTTTGCTAAAAATTGCTTCTTGTCCTCTTGCTCGGTCCATCTACACCTTCATTGAGCAATGAATGCCTCGAAAGGGGCATGAGATCCTCAAAGTTATGTACCATAGTGTGATTTGGGGGCACCGACTACATCCTCCCCCTTAATACCCTTGCCCTTGTCCTGAAACCGAATATGTCCCTTGTTGCCCCCACTATCAGTTCTCTCAAGACTATCATTAAGCTTTTGCATGCCAATTTCCAGCACATTTTTGCAAAATTCTGCCTTACGCCATTCTAGAAATTCTCTATTTTTTGTACACCAAAGCTCCGTCTTTCCAATTGCAACAACACAATCCTTCTCTACATGATCCTGCATTCCACATAAGTGACAAAAGTCTGATAATCTCTCGTACCTGAAGGCAATAATCATCCTTTCTTCTTAATCCAACAAATCAACCGTTTTTTAGGGATGATGTGGGGTAAGAATGTAAACAGGCAGAAGAAAAAGTTTTTGAGCAATTAACTCTTCATAGCACCAGCGTAAGTATAAATAACCAAATGTGAAGAGGAAGAGAAATACAGGGATTTGGAAAGGATTTTGTAACAAAACATTGAAGAAGTGAGGATAGAATGTGTAATACTCACCGCCAATCAAATGGAACAGAGCAATGATATTGTTTCCTGAGAAAATAAGATTAAAAATCCAAGACCAATAACTAAAGGATATGAAAGTAGTTTTGTTCCTTTTGTAACTACTTTTATAACTTCTTAGTTAGTGGTTAGTTAGTAACTACTAGTTGTTACTTAGTCTATAAATATAGATTAGGGTCTTTTGTATTCCTTATGCATTTTAGCATTGTAAACATTGTAACACTCCATATATGAAATACCTTTTGTTTTGTATTTCCTTCTTTACAATTATTAGATGAGTGTGTGTTTACATCTCTACATGGTATTAGAGTTATGTATTGATTAATTAATTATGATCGATTAAACAAGTTTGTCAATCTAGATATGTTTCCGCAATTCGGTATGCATGAATTTCCGAATTTCTTGAGTCTTTGTACTCATTTCTGCCAAATCTTTGATGGATTAATTCTTTACGGGTTTTATGCTCGTGAATTTTTAGATTCGATTTCATCTTGATTCGAATTCTTCTTTGAGTTTCTTGAGTTTAATACTCATTTCTTTGCGAGTTATATCCTCGTGAGTTTATATTTGATTTCATGTTGATTCGAAATCGATTATTTCGTGTTTATCACGCGATTGCTCGTTGCCTTGGGTTTGATTTTGTGCAACTGCCGCTGACTTCCGTCGATTGGGGATTGTTGTATTTTGGCAATTTCGGAGGCGATTGGAAGTTATTTTTGGAGGCTGATTGCGGTTATTCTTCGCCGGCGATTAGCTTTTGAGTTGTTGTGCTCGGAATCGGTGGATTTTTGTGTTGTTTCCGTTCGATTCTCGACGTTTGGTAAGATTTGTTGTTGGTTAGTAAAGCTTGGTTATGGGGCTTTTGACTTTCAGTTGGAGATTGATCATTGCACTTCATCTATTGGGGATTCTTTTTTTATTGTGGTTGGTTGTGTGTACTAGCGTCATGGTACGATTTGAGAATGCACTTTGCTCAGAATGACGACTATTGCCAAAATGAGGTTGATTGACATCCACTCTCATTTTGAGGGGGTGTAAAGGATATGAAGTAGTTTTGTTCCTTTTGTAACTACTTTTATAACTTCTTAGTTAGTGGTTAGTTAGTAACTACTAGTTGTTACTTAGTCTATAAATATAGATTATGGTCTTTTGTATTCCTTATGCATTTTAGCATTGTAAACATTATAACACTCCATATATGAAATACCTTTTATTTTGTATTTCCTTCTTTACAATTATTAGATGAGTGTGTGTTTACATCTCTACAAATAGAAGTTGTAACTAAAACAACTACTTTAACTAATACTATCATTCGTTGTATTTGTTGTTATTCTTCACAATAACAGAGGAAGTGAAATACACGTGCACATCAAGTTGATTTGTAGAACTAATAAACTCAATGGACCTTGAGCCTCCCACTAAAAGATTTTGGGCGAAAATCAAAGGAACAATCAAATTAAATTACAGCAACGAGATACACTGGGAAAACAAACCGTCGTCGGTGGAGGAGGATGTTCTTGAAATTTTCCTGATGGAAGAGCTCTTTTCTACAAAGAGAAAAAAACATAGAAGGGGGGTTATGCACTTGGATAGATGAGTAATTGACTGATTCACATTTTTGCATTTTTTAACAACTATACGATCCCCACAAGTGTATGGGTTCGATAGTAGTATGATAAGTATACCAAGTAGATTTTCGTTCCAAGGACTTAATTGAGTGAGAATGAGTCTCTAAAGTTGCAAGCTATCATGCTATTGTAGTAACTAAATGTTGTTGTTTTTGGATTTTAAAAGAAGCAACGAAGTATATTAAACTAAATTCATGAAATAAGCAATTAACTAAAGAAGACTAGTAGCAAGAAATTAATCGGAATATATTAAATGCAACACAATTAAGAATAACGAGGCAAATGAAGTAAACGAACTAACTTTCTTTTGGAAAGTGCAAGGGAAGGGTATTGCCTCGGGTGTTTCCGTTTTGTGAGCAATTAAGTGAATTAGTGAACTAATTACATGAATTAGCTATGAATTTGGATTAAGCTAAAGGCTATCACATATATGTGTAGACCCCCTCGAAAGACATAGGTGAACAACGTGCATTGATTAGCAATTATAGGATTTAACCAAATACCATAAGCTCATAAGATAGTGTTTCATAAGCACTTTCAACACGATTACTAATGCTTATGAAACACCCTCTCACCAAACTCCTAGACGACCTTTATTCGTTTAGTGTCTAAAGTTGTCGGTCTAGCAATTAACCCTATCTCGGTTAAGCTAATTACTACTTAAATTTTATTCAATTGACCAAAGCTCACACTCACACTCCCAATCATGCTACCCAACTCTCGTTGCAATAAACATAATCAAACATGCTTGCTAATAGGGTTGATCAACCAAATGAATCAATCAAAATACAACTCTAGAAACATAAACACCCAAATCCTAAGCTATTCATGCAATTAACTCACAATTACACTAAACACCCATCAAAACATCCACACCCAAGGCAATGAGAATTTAGACCATGGTTCTAGAAGAGAATCCCATGGCTACAACAAAAACAAGCATCAAACTCATAGCAAAATAGTAAGTAATTGGAGAATTTAAGAAATTACCAAATTGAAATGCAAACAAAAGTAATATCACCTTGATAATGGAATTGTAGCTACAAAATGATGTAATAGACGATGCCCAATGATAATCGTAGCTTGATTCTAAGTAAAAATCACTAATCTATCTAGTTCTATGAAGAATTAAAACTAAAAAGGAAGAACACTACGAACTATGTGTTTGTGAGTGAGAAATTGCTTGTAAAAGGAGTAAGACTCCCCTCTAAAACTTAAATTGGCTCTATTTATAGTTGGTAAGAAAGTCTTGGATGAAAGTTGCCTTTAAGCCCTTCAAAATTGGAGAAAATAGGTCAAAACCCCCGAGAATTAATGGGCCATTAAAAGCGTGTACACGATTTCTCTACTCAGTTGGGCCTCTTTCTAGTCTCAGTCCATCCCTCGAGCTCGACCGAGTTCGAAATTTTGAGTTTTTGAGCAACTCGGCCGAGTCATTTCTGATCCTTGTTTCGTGCACAACTTTTGATTCTGATCTCCGATCGACTCGATTCTTTTTTCCATTCCACTCCATTTTTCGAGACGAATTCAATGGTGCAATCCTCTCTTTGACTCAGTGAGATATAGACATATGGTTTGCTCCTAAAAGCCTCGTTTCACCTACAAACATCAACAACAACATACATTTCTCACAATTAAATCAAATCATCCACAATTGGCCAATATAATTTGAAAATACAAGAAATATAAGTTCTAAATATACACTAAAGTCATGCAATTTACACCCGAATCAGTAATCGCGGCGGTGAGATTTCGTCGACGGGTGTGGTGGAATGACAACAGTGGGATGCACGGTGGCGAGGGCGGTTGTACCAAAAATGGCAGAACCCAATCGGTTTGGGAGATTAGAAAATCTATTAAGGGAAAAAGTTGACCGATTCACATTTATGTGAACGATTCACATTTATGTGAATATTATTCTTTGTATCTGTGTATTTATTGTTTTGATTGGTGTATTTATTATTTTGATTGGGTTTCCTTAATGTACTGAACATATTGTTGTATATATATGAATGATATTTTCCAATCACCATCAATAGTGATCAAACATTCAATCTTACATGGTATCAGAGCCTCTCACCTTAAACCTTAAATTCTTCCCTCACGGCGAACTATCCCGTTCACCTCTCATCTCTCTCGTGCAATCCGATCCGAACTAGCCCCCTTCGTATCATCTCTTGCACATCCATCAATGGCTGCTCCCGCTGCTAGCCCTCTCTCCTTTCAAACCACTACTATGATTAATCTTGTTCAAACTAAGTTATCTTCTACAACTTATTTGATGTGGAAAGGTCAATTCCTCTTCATGGCAACAACTTTTGAATTATTGGATATCGTCAAAGGTTCGTCTGTTACTCCATCTAAAACTATCAAGTCTGATGACGGTGTTGAATCTCCAAATCTGGCCTACACACCGTGTACCTCCGTGGCTAGAAATTGCTCGACGTTCTTTTCGCAACCCTTGAACCAGAAGCCATGGCCGAGGTCCTCGACTGTACGTCGTCTCATTCAGCGTGGCTTGTACTTGAATCCATATTTGCCAATGCATCGACGTCGCGTGTCAATCAACTTTGGGAGGCACTCTTATCTCTACGTCGTGAATCGCTTACCTTCGCTGAATATATAAAGAATTTCAAAGCCCTTTGGGATCAACTATACGTGATCGACAAAAGCCACTGGTTTCTGAGAGGGCTTGGTCATCAATTCGCAACCCGGGATGGTCTGCCGAGTCAGGGCCGAACAAATAATGGTGGCGGGTGTGGGGGTCGTTGTCCCTACGTCCCGCGCTGTCAACTTTGCTGGGGAGAACACTATGCAGACAAGTGTCCCAAATTATTGCAGTTACAGAATTGTGCAAACAGTCAATCTCGTGCGCCGACTTCTTCCTCCTTGACTAATCTTGCTCAAGCTTTTCGGGCTGCTTGCAATATTTTAGACACTAATTCAGCCCCTGATTGGTACATAGACTCCGATGCCTCAGCCTATATGACTTCGTAGACTGCTCATCTGGATTCTTTCGAATCCTACTATAGTAATGGCTCAGTTATTGTTGGTAATGGCTATGCTCTTTCAATTTCTCATATTAGTTCTCGTCATCTTACTTATGATGTCAATTTTTGGATGTATTGGTGGTGCCTCACATTACTAAGAACTTATTATCTATCAACAAGCTGACGTCCGATTATAATGTTGATGTTGTGTTTTCTGACAAGTACTTTACCATTCAGAACCGGGTAACCAAGGCAATACTGGCTCAGGGTAGGTGTGAGAATAGACTTTACATACTTGAGAAAGGTAGCTTAGCTTTGGTTGCTGCTTTACATTCCAAGGATTTAAGAGCTAGTTTTTCTTTATGGCACTTACGCCTAGGACATGTTTCTTCTGGTGTTATTACTTTGCTTAATAAGTTGGGACATTTATCTTTTACGTCCTTATTACCAAATCCTACTGTTTGTTCGCCTTACTAGTTGGCTAAGAGCAAGAAATTACCTTTTTCGCTGAATGATAAACGTGTTTCCTCTTTTCTTGATATGGTTCATTGTGATTTGTGGGGACCAGCTCCTGTTACTTCTTCTTCTGGTTATCGTTATTATGCAGTTTTTGTGGATGACTTTTCTCGGTTTTCTTGGCTTTATCCTATGCATGCGAAGTCCGTTTTTATGATATATTGGTGAGATTTCACACTTTTGTTTGTGCACAATTCTCGAGGTCGGTGAAAGTTTTTCAATCTAATGGAGGAACTGAGTTTGTAAACAAACATTTTAATGAATTCATAATTAATAATGGCATTCTTCATCAAATTTCTTGTCCATATACTCCATAGCAAAATGGCAGGGCAGAACACAAACACCGACACATCACTGAAACTTATCTTTCTATGTTATTTCATGCTTCTACTCTTGCGTCTTGGTTGTTTGAGGCTTTTGCTACAGCTGTCTATGTCATAAATCAGCTTCCCTCGTCTGTTTTAGATAGCAAGTCTCCATATGAATTATTGTTTCTCTCTGTTCCGAATTATGCTATCTTCAAGCCCTTTAGATTTCGAGTGTTTAATTTCCTTTCCTCCGGGATTATGTAGCAAACAAGTTATCACCTCGCAGCCATTCATTCATTTTTTGGGATACAACAATATTCATAAGGGTTTTCGGTGTTTCGATCCTTCTTCCGCTAAAATGTTTGTTACTCGCCATGCTCAGTTTAACTTGCCTCTCTCTGGTAGCAATGCCTCCCCGTCCATTGACTTTCCTGTTTCAAGCTTCTTGGATAACAACTTGTCGTGTTTCCCTGATTGGGTTCCACCCGCTCGTCCCACTTCGTGTCGTCTCTATCTAGATGTTGAGATGTTCTCCGACATTAACACGGTATACCCTCCACTTGGTGCAACCGCGCCAATTACACCTGTACCAGATTCTCCCACGACGGTTCCACCTGTAGTTGATCCTCCTTCTACTCCGCTCGTGCCGAGTCTGCCGACTCATCCGATGCTTACTCGTTCACAGGCGAGTGTCTTCAAGCCGAGGTATCCTGTCGACATTACCTCGACTGCTCTGCTTACTACTCTCGTTGCTGCCTCTGAGCCTAAGGGTTTCAAGCCCGCCTCAAAGTTTCCACATTGGGTCGGTGCTATGTAGGAGGAGATTGTCGCCCTAAAGGAAAATAAGACTTGGGATTTGGTCCCTCGCCCTCCAAAAACCAACATTGTCAGTTCTAAGTGGGTATTCCACACTAAGTTTCATTCGAACGGTTCTATCGAGCATCACAAAGCTCGCCTTATTGCCCAGGGTTTCACACAAGTTCCTAGCTCCGATTTCCATCACACCATTAGCCCTGTTTTGGCCCTATCGGTTCATCATAAGTGGTCTCTTCCTCATCTGGATGTGAAGAATGCCTTTTTGAATGGTGTGCTCACCAAACCCGTTTTCATAGCACAACCACCTAGTTTCATTGATCCACGTTATCCCGATCACGTATGCCGCCTTAAGAAGGCACTTTATGGTCTTCGTCAAGCTCCTTTGGCTTGGTTTCAGAGGTTCAGCTCCTACTTTATGTCCTTGGGTTTTCGGCGGTCTTAGTCTGATTCCTCTTTATTTTATCTTCTTTAGGGTTCTTCGGTTCTTTATCTTCTTGTCTATGTTGATGACATCATCATCACGGGCAATAATCAGGATATGCTTCATCGTTTTATTACTCGTACTCATTTCGAGTTTGCCATCAATGACCTTGGTGAGCACGGGCTCTTTGTTTCGAGATCCGACTATTTCTTGGGACTTGAAATTTCCTACACTTCGGATGGTTTGTTTGTTGGGCAAGCTAAGTATGCACATGATATATTGGAACGTGCCGATTTATTGGATAACAAACCCATTGCTACTCCTCTTGTTGCTGGTGAATCTTTGGTGAGCACGGGCTCTTTGTTTCGAGATCCGACTATATATCGTTCCTTGGTTGGAGCTTTACAGTATTTGACCATCACTCGACCCGATTTGTCTTATGTTGTCAATTATGTAAATCAGTTCCTTCATTCTCCCACTGATGATCATTTTTCAGCTGTGAAGTGCATTATTCAGTACGTAAAGGGCACCATTCATTATGGTTTATCCTTCACTCATCGTCCCAAAAACTATATTGTGGGCTACTCAGATGCCGACTGGGCTCGTTGCATTGAGACACGTCGTTCGACGTACGACTATTCCATCTTCTTGGGTGGTAATCTTGTTTCGTAGGGTGCGAAGAAACAACCCACAATTACCCGTTCAAGTTGTGAATCTGAGTATAGGGAGTTGGCCAACACGAATCTGAATATAGGGAGTTGGCCAACACTGCTTCTGAGGTTGACCTAATAAGGGAACTTCGCCAATTGCCTCCGTCTTGCCCTATACTCTTATGTGATAATAAGAGCGCGATTTTCCTCAGTCAAAATCCCATTGCTCATAAGTGGGCGAAACATATCGACATAAATTGTCATTTTGTTCGGGAACTCGTCTCTTCCGGAAAGCTACACACCCAGTTCGTCCCCACTCATCTTCAATTGGGCGATATTTTTACCAAAAGCCTTCCACGACCGACTTTTGAGTTCTTGCGCTCAAAGCTCTGCGTTTTCTTGCATCCCACGCAACACTTGATTGTGGGTATTAGGGGAAAGAGTTGACCGATTCATATTTATGTGAACGATTCACATTTATGTGAATATTATTCTTTGTATCTATGTATTTATTATTTTGATTGGTGTATTTATTAATATTTTGATTGGGTTTCCTTAATTTACGGAACCTATTGTTGTATATACATGAATGATATTTTCCAATCACCATCAACGGTGATCATACATTCAATCTCACAGAATCACACGACCGACTGGCGGCGGCGGTGGTGGCACGCGGTGGCGTAAGCTTAACGCACAGAGGCGTCAAAAATAAGCTATTATAGAGATTAGAGAGAGTATCTTCTAGAGAAAGAGACTCCTGCTTCTCAGCGGTGATGGCTACTTACGTTAATTAAAAATTTATGTATAGCTAATAAAAATATTTACCATGTTCATGTAAAAAAAAAAAAAAGGCTGTTTAGGGTACATTCTTCTCAAGTTAATTATTCACTTCATATAATAAAAGATAATATGTTATTATTATTATAAACTTTTAAGATTTTTCTTTTTTGTTATACATTTAATAATTAATGCTTTCTAACAAAATACAAGTTAAAGTGAAAATGGAGCAAAAGAAAAAAAACAGTATGTACAACAGGTCCAATTTAGAGATGTACCCATGACAAAAGAAATACTAATATGAAAGCTTATAAAGTAGGAGGGGAGGGATTAAAGTATTCAAAAATGGCGAAATACACCAAACATAATACTGTATTTGCACTATCATTTACGTCTGGAAACATGCAGATTGCAAACATGTATGAAGGCATCCCAAAAGAAAGAAAATCTACAAGAAGATTTATCTATTTTACATATTAAAACAAATATTTTGAATTGTGGATTTAAAATTCATAGACCTATTAGATATTTTGTTATTTTGAAACAAATTTATCTATTTTACATATTAAAACAGATTTTTTTTTATGTATAGCTAATTAAATAATACTGATATTCACACCATGTTCATGTAAAAAAGCTGCATGCTTATTGAATCGACAATTCATCTCAAGTAAATTAATGATTCTAATTTTAATATACAAAGCTGCATGCACTACAAAAAAGGTGTGATGCCTGTTTCGTTTAGCTAGTGAGGGTATTGGCAAGGGGTGTGTTCCCTCACTAAATCTCTTGCGAAATGGAATATTTTTTTTATTGTGATGCCTATTTTTAATATACAAAGTGATGCAGGCGAAAGCACGATACACACATAAATCCGTTTGATTCTACGAATGCCCGGAATATACGTAAACGAGATTAAAAGTGATAATCCATTGATTCAAAATGAATACTGGAAGAACACAAATAAAACACGTCAAAAGGGATAAAACCCAATATTTTTCTATTCAATCAAGTCTCCCCTCTACAACTTTATTCTCCATCCTTTTATAATAAGGTGGATTAATTCACTAATTAATTTCCTTGCAATCATACTAAAATTAAGATATGCATAATTGATAGGATTTAGAGCAGAAAGGAAATAACAATTAATTTTTCAATCAGTCGATTTCTTGCCACAATCTCTTCTTGATTTTGTCAAACTTGTCGGAAAAAGGCCAAAGGGGACGAATCTCCATCATTCTCTCCCTCTTCGAAAAGATTCGTCCTCGAATCTGCATGAATCTTATCTCTAGCAGTATAAAAAAAATCACTACGGGATCATCTTCAGAGAAAGCAAAATTAATTAACGCCTCAGGAAATTTGACGTCAAAACCATCTGCAGTTCGTACGTTGCCCAAGGTCTTGAGACTATAAACAAATGTTGGCTTAAGAGAAGTGCCAAAATAACTATCATTAGTAATAAAAAAATAATTATTACTATTGGGATGTGTTGTCTGATGGTGGTGGCCGTTGTCGATGAAAGTCGTCGACTGAATCCGTTGGTTGTGTAGAGATGTGAAACTGGTGGAATGAGTTTCTGGAACAGGGGGAGTCACTGTGGCGGCGGCGACAAGGGATGCCAAAACTGGAGATGGTGGTGGCGCTGGCGTTTCCAATGCGGCAAGTTCGTCTCGTTAGCTATAGCTGTCGAAAATTCCATCGACGGTGGCGGTCAATTGAGACCAGAGAAAATCAAATTTCTCCTCCGTATCGTAATTTTGCTTCATCGTTGATAAACGATAAACCCCACGGAATCGTTATGGCTCTGATTACCAACTGATGCAGGCGGAAGCACGATACACACGTAAATCCGTTGATTCTACGAATGCCCGGAATATACGTAAACGAGATTAAAAGTGATAATCCATTGATTCAAAATGAATACTGGAAGAACACAAATAAAACACGTCAAAAGGGATAAAACCCAATATTTTTCTATTCAATCAACTCTCCCCTCTACAACTTTATTCTCCATCCTTTTATAATAAGGTGGATTAATTCACTAATTAATTTCCTTGCAATCATACTAAAATTAAGATATGCATAATTGATAGGATTTAGAGCAGAAAGGAAATAACAATTAATTTTTCAATAAGTCGATTTCTTGCCACAATCTCTTCTTGATTTCGTCAAACTTGTCGAAAAAAGGCCAAAGGGGTCGAATCTCCATCACAAAGCTTCGAAAATTATTCTATTCTTCTCAAGGAATTTTAATATACAAAGCTGCATGCCTATTTTTAATGGGTTGGTCTGCTATGCACTCGAGTGCATGTTATGCACCCTAGTTCAGTTGCACTTTTTGGTAAATGGTGTTGCACTTTTCAATTATTAAACTGTATAATAATATTTTTAGTAATAATTGAAAAGTGCAACACCATTTACCAAAAAGTGTAAGTCAGTAAAATTGAAAAGTGCAACATGACTAGGGTGCATAACATGCACTCGAGTGGCATACTAGACTTTACCATTTTTAATATACAAAGCTGGATTTACTTTGTTTAATGATTCTAATTTTAATAATTCCAAAAAAAAAAAAAACGACACTCTTCTCAAGTAAATTAATCACTTGATAGAATAGAATAAAAGATACTAATATGTTATTATTATAAACTTTTACTAAGATTTTACTTTTTTGTTATACATTTAATAATGTTTTCTAACAAAATACAAGTAAAAGTGAAAATGGAGGAAAAGAAAAAAAGAGTATGTACAACAGGTCCAATTTAGAGATGACAAAAGGGCTAACACAAATACAAAGATTGTTTTCAAGGTTTTTTAATTATGATTAATCATTATAATTTTTATTTTTTTTTTGAAAAGAAAAAGAAAAAAAAAAAAATTATAATGATTAATCATAATCATTATAATTTTAATAATACTGCAATGGTTATATAAAGTGAGAAATATATTTGTTTCTTGTTTTCTAATTAAGAAAATAGAAATAATATGGAAGCTTAAGGATGAGGAGGGGAGCTGGGATTAAAGTATTCAAACATAATACTGTCGTCTGGAAAGAAAGTTTGAAGGCGGGGAGCTTAAGGATGCAGATTGCAAAAAAGTTTGAAGGCATCCCAAAAGAAAGAAAAGCTACAAGAGTATCGAATATCCGTCTCTTGGTATCATATCACATTGTTAAGTAATTCATCCATCCTACCCAAGAGTTCATTCCATTGCCATAGGTACCTATTTTAGCAGAAAATTAGAATGTAAACACGACTACTGATTTCTTTAAAAAGAATCAAATTAAGAAAACTTACTGGATGATCATCAGGAAAAATCGATGCTAAACTTTCAATGTAGATACCCGAACAAGCAGCATAAGTATCCTCACCAAATCTAGTTATAGGGAGAAATCTAAAGTCATCACGTCTCGGATTGTAAATCAGGCTAGTCGTATTATAGGCCAGTAAAACTTCCAAAACTTCCTCAGTTGGACGACTGTCTAGATAGTTTGGAATTAATTGAATACCACGATCAAGAATACGACTTAATGGAATCGTCACCACTCTTTCCCAAGACTCATTCACCCCGTACACCCTCATAACCCAAACATCCAAACCACTATGTGGATTAAGAAACTGTGCACTGAGGCATTCCCCAACCACTCCCAAACTAAGTTTAGCCCCCTGGGGATAACTTTCAGGTAGCTCAACGACTCCATACACATGGCTATTCAAGGCGAACGATTCTACATGATGTTCGTTGGGCAGGGGCTTGATCGAGTGCCAATGAAGCCTTCCACTCACGTACATGCCCATGCCCCTGCCAATGCCCTTAATACCATCAGGTGGCCTTTCCTCAACATCTGTCCAAGTATTAGTCCTCAGACTATAACTAATATGAAACCAACGGAATGGTTGCCCTGCCAAACCCCTTACCATTACAATTCCAAAAATCTTGTAATCATCGTCCAACCTATCCAATCCAAACCCGTATTTGAAAATCCATAAAGTCTCTCTGTTGTGAAGTTGAAGATGATTTCTAGGATCAGGCAACCTCCTGGACCTTTTGGTGGCTGGGTTCCACAAGATGAAATTTCTGGAATCTAAAAGAAGGCAGACAAGACCATTACAAGAGCACACAAGATCAACCATCTGGTGCGTATAATCGATTTCAAGATGATCATTATTATAAGGAAGTGGATCATCATTTAACAACAAGGGAAGAGAGAGTAGCCAGAATCCTCGAATAGTTTGAAAAAAGAGTGTATAGCTTGATCTTTCAATTGATCTCATGAGTTGGTCTGTCATGAAAGGATTGCTCACAATTAAAGTGTCCCATGAACTCACAACACTTCTGAATCTCAACAGTGATTCTACTGGGAGACTTGGCAATATTTCATAGAAAAAAAGTTCTGGAGGAAGTATTGGTCCTTCTTCTTCTTCTTCCATCCCTTGAAAATTAAACCTACGTAGCCCATCAAATTCAATTAATCAATTCACAATACATATCAAACTTATAATGAATTTGGTTGAAAAATTAAAAGATTATTATACTATCAATCAATTTGCATGACATTTGGTTAACACAACAAAACAGAACAAGAATTCATTCCAACATGAAATTCAATTCACCATATAGTAGTAACAAAAAAGATACACTCCTGTATGAAACTCATGAATTTGATTGAAAAATGAAAAGAAATACAAGATTATTATGCTATCAATCAATTTGCATGAGATTAATTTGGTTTACAGAACAGAAAGAAGAATAATTGACTACTCTGCTTACAATAATTGAGAGAACGTACACATGCATCCACTTGATCATGATCATCATATATATATATGTATAGGGTCAGAGCAGTTTTCAGTTTTCATTATCACCACGTTATAACCACTTCAAAATACACTTTGTAAGTTTACAAGAATACCCCTTGCATACCAAATTTCTTGAAATTAAAAATTCATTCTCACTTACTTTTGCTTTTTCCTATTTCGGGGTTTTTTTTTTTCCAACTTCAATACAACTGGTGTTTTTTTATCCCACATAATTTCGGTTTGACGTGAAAAGAAAATCAAGGTCTTAAACACAACTTTTTCATATTAATTTTACAATAGGCCTGTAAGAGCAGGTTAGACAGATTGCTAATAAACAATGAGTGGATCGAACACTGGCCGAACACATACCAAAGAGGATTGAAGCGAGCGCTATCTTATCACGCACCAATACACGGATCCTCTCTTCTCTGCCGTGGACGTAACTATCACATTGATAGTGTTGGGAAATAAAATGATTTTGATTAAGATACCAAAACCCTGATTGATGATAACCAAATTAGTTGAGATACAGTCTTGAAAAGCATCAGTCTAGTTGTCTCAGGATAGTTGAGACAGTAAAAATGCTTAAGTCTAAATCTCAGTAATGATGTGAGATTATAGTTCAGGATAGGTGTCCAAAGCTGGAATGTTAGGCAGCTTGTTAAGTGTTAGGACAAGTTTGCTGAATATACAAGACAAGCTGACTGAAGTAGACAACATGGCTGAATGATCAAGAATGATAAGGCAAAGCTTCATGCATTGATAAGAACTGTATCAAATCAATTGAAGTGCTAATGATCAAGAGCATTGAATTCTATACTCACAGAAGACATATTTAATGAAGCATTTATTGCCATCAAGCCTAGGCATTGAAGACTTAGAAGCATTAACGACTAAAGTATTGAATGAATGTTGGAACATTCTAGTTTGCAGCAGGAATGTTCAGGGGAGTTGTCCCATCTGACCGTTGGTTGAGTATAGAGTCTGCCACAAATCAACCTTGGAAAATGTGCAAATTTGGAAACTGACACAAGTCATCTCAGCCACATTTTTCAGAAGTCAACACATTCATTCAAGCAACCATTGAAGAAGCTTTTACACAGTGGATAATAGGATGTCAAGCTTCATAACCGTTTCAATGGTGCTGCAAATAGACAAGTTTGAAATGCTTCTTCAACGGACAGTTGATCAAATTTGCCTATAAATTCAGAGGTGATCAAAGGATTCAATCATCCAACTACTTGCTATCAAACTATCATCAAGAAATCAAAGGAAACCAAAAGCTGTTCTTAAGAATCCCAAGTTTCCTGATCACTTCAAATAGCTAAGCCAATTATTGTAATATCCCAAGCTTAGCATTGAGATATCCTAAGCCTTTACATTGTTCTTATTGTAAAGGATATATCTACTAGTTGGAACCAAACCTCAAACCCTTACCTCATTTAGTGAAGGAGTGTTTGTTGTAGAAGTGAGAAGTTAAAGACTGTTATTGAGAAACACAGTCTTAACTTAGAGAAATTGAGCACTAGGACTCAGATTATCCTAGGGATCAAAGCACTAAGAGAGTGTTGTAATTCAGAAAAGTAAGCAACAAGACAAATAGCACACAAGAATTTAAGTGGTTCGATCAATGTGATCTACATCCACTGGACCAGACTAGTACTTCTTTGATTGATAAAGAATGTTTACACACTCATTCACTCGGGATTGGATATTTCCTCACTTCACTCGTGAACTCACACAACTCAAAGAATACAATAACGTACTAAATCTCTCATCCAACCTTTACAATGTACAAAACAAGAGTATATAAAGACCAAAGGTAGTTGCTGATGTTAGGAACTGTTTTGAGTAGTTATCAACCATTTGCAACCGCTTGTAACAACCCATGTGCTCTGTTATTGCCCAACTGAAAATGGTAGTTATGCCCTCAAGTTGTTGTAACTGTAAAACTGTTAGTTAAACTAACTAACTTCGAATCAGAAGACTTGTCCATAAAGATCAGATCACTACTTAGTGTTCTGATACTCAACTCTTCTGTTCTGATGATCAAAAGCTAACTTTGCTGATACACTTCATACTATGCTGATCTTTACTGCACTGACCAAGTACTGTGCTGATCTGGTACTGAGCTGATCTACTCTGCTGAAGTACTGAGCTTGGTACATTCTGCTGAAGTACTGATCTTAGTCCAGTCTGCTTAAGTACTGGTCTTATTCCATTACTGTGCTGATCCCAACTGTGCTGAACTCTAAGCATCACCTTCTCATCTGATTGAAACCCTTCAACTCATCTAATAAGGCCTAAGTTATCTTATCTGATCCTATCAGCTCAGTACTTTACTGTGCTGATTTTGAGATTATGAGATAACACTCACAGGAGGCTATTCTTTGAGAAGAATAGTGGGCTGTTTAGTTTGAGGTGGAGATTTTGAGTTAAAGGTGGAGAATTGTTAGTGTTATCTCATAATTTCATATCAGTTGAGTTGAAGGGTTTCAGTCAGTTGAGAAGGTGATGCTTAGAGTCAGCTAAGTTGATCGGATCAGATGAGGTTGGATCAGCTGAGTAAATGTCTATTATCAGAGTTAGTCTTTTGACTAAATGTGGAGATTAGAAGAGGAGATCAGCTGAAGGGAGTTTGCTGATGACTCATCTGATAATGTCATCTGTTACGAGTTATAAGGAAAGGGGCAAAGTTGTCATTTCGATTGGACAAGGAGGAACACGTGAGTTTGTTACAACAAACAACGGCTTCAGGTTTTCTGCACTGTGTACCATTGATTAGTATAAATACCATAACACTTGCATTTTGTAAAGTTTGACGCATTACGAACATTCGTCTTTGAGTTGTGAGTTCACGAGTAAAGTGAGGATAAATCAAATTCCGAGTGAATGAGTGTGTAAACATTCTTAATCAATCAAAGTTGAAGTCGTCTGGTCCAGTGGATGTAGATCACATTGATCGAACCACTTAAATACTTGTGTGATGTGTTTTATTCTTGTTTGTTTGCTTTTGTGAATTGCTATCTTAGTTGGCTTACTCAATCAAAAGTGGTACGTGATTGATGACGTCTAATCTTGTGGATTTCTCGACAAGGTCAAAACTCAAAGTTGTTTCATCGATACATTAATAAAAGGCGCAAGAATAATGAGATTCAAGGGATCATGGTGGAGGGAGAGTGGTACGAAGATGTAAATGACGTGAAAAAGAGCATTAGGGAGCTTTTTACTAAGCACTTCAATAACCCGAACATTAGTAGGTCGAAACTGATTCAGGACTTACCCCGAAGAAAGTTTCAGACGTTGAGAATGACATGCTAACCGCACCATTCTCGGTCCAAGAGGTTAAAGCAGCAATCTGTTCGTGTGATAACTCGAAGAGTCCCGGACCCGACGGGTTTAATTTTCTTTTTGTAAAAGAATGCTAGGAGACTTTAAAAGATGACCTAATGAGATTGATAGGAGAGTTCCACACAACGGGTAAGTTGGTAACACCTCATTTATGGTGCTGATTCCAAAGAAAGAGGAGGCTGCAGAGATGGGAGATTAATTATAGGTCAATCTCATTGATCGGTGGAATATATAAGATTATATCAAAGTTGTCGGCGAACATGTTAAGTAAAGTTTTAGCCTCAATTATTTCAGAACATCAGAGCGCATGCATAGGCAGAAGACAAATTATGGACGACATAGTAGTATTAAATGAGATCATTGAAGAGGCAGAGAGGGAAAAGAAAAAAGTGATGCTTTTCAAGATCGACTTTGCAAAAGCATACGATTCAGTGGACTGGGAATACTTAAATATGATCGCGAGACTCAGATTTCGACAGAAATGTATAAGCTGGATGATGGAGTGTTTCTCGATAACACACACGTCTGTTCTAGTGAGTGGCAGCCCGTCGGGAGAATTTAAATTGGAAAAGGGGCTAAAACAGGGAGATCCACTATTAGCATTCTTATTCCTCCTATTTGTTGACGATACCATTTTTGTTGGAAAAGCAAGCTTCGCAAACATCCAGTTCATGATGTCTGGACTAAAGGTAAATACATAAAAATGCAACATATATGGCATAAACGTGCAAGGAGAGACAACAACTAAAATGGCGTTTGAGCTTGCAAGGGTGTGCAGTAGAAAATACTCCATTTAATTACTTTGGTATGAAAGTGGAAATTTAGTCAAAGAAGGACGGCAGACTGGGAATACATGGTTCAGAAGATAAAGAACAGGCTCAAAAAAATGGAATGGGATGAAAATCTCAATTGGTTGGGGGAGGGGAGAGTGAGTTAAAATTGTAAAATGGAACAGGCTAAAAAGATATCATGGGTGAAATGGGATCTGATCTGTTCTGTAAAACTAATTAAACAACAAGGGAGACTATGGGTGAAAGATTTAAAGATTTTTAATGAAGTTCTTTTAGGGAAGTGGATGTGGAGAATTCCTTAGTGAGAGGGAGAGTATGTGGGCAAGGGTGATTGAGTCGAAATTTGGGCTAGGCTGGGGTGAGGATCTAGAGGTAGCTGGTACTACAAGAAACAGGGGGAATAACATCGAAAATTTTGCGACAAATCTAAATTTCATAGCTAAAATCAATTTTTTTAGCAATGAAATAAAAAAAATTGTCGCTAAAT
Source organism: Galeopsis tetrahit (assembly GCA_963675135.1). Taxonomy (NCBI): domain Eukaryota; kingdom Viridiplantae; phylum Streptophyta; class Magnoliopsida; order Lamiales; family Lamiaceae; genus Galeopsis; species Galeopsis tetrahit. The sequence goes on along the minus strand of OY776126.1, from coordinate 32,933,038 downwards.
TCTTAGATTTAATATTTGCGATAAAATTAATATATTCCATCTCTATACTAGTAACAAATTGCTTCATTTTGTTGTTAATAAACAGAACAACAATGAAAATTATATTTTGTCGCTAATATTTTGCGATGAAATATAAATTTTTGCGGCTAATTTCTTAAAATTAATTTTTGCGATGAAACTAAAATATTTCATTGCTATATAAACTAGCAAAAAATTATTTTATTTTGTTGTTAATAATCAGAAGAATAATGAAAATTATATTTCGTCGCTAATATTTTGCTATGAAGAAGGAAATTTTTGTGGCTAATTTTGTGGATTTAATTTTGACAATGAAATTAAAATATTTCATCGCTACACTAACAACAAAATAAAATTATTTTGTTGTTAATAATCAGAACAACCATAAAAATTATATTTCATCACTAAAATATTAGCGACGAAATACAAAATTTTGTGGCAAATTTTTTGGATTTAATTTTTACGACGAAAGTAAATGTTTCATCACTAAACTAGTAATAATTATTTTATTTTGTTGTTAATTATCCGAACAACAATGAAAACTATATTTCATCGCTAATATTTTGCTATGAAAAAAATATTTATATTCTCCTCAGTGAGCCATTCCTTAAATTTTATTTACGATTGACCTTCAATATTGTAAAAAAAACTTATGTGACTCTAACGTGCTTATATCAACACAACTTACTCAAACAAAGAGAACAAAAGAAAATAAAAATCATACTTGGTGAGCACACTTCAAAGACAGGAAATATGGGCAAAACAATGAGATTAAGGGCCACAATCTAGTAAAAAATGCATATTTGAGGCCTCCAGAAAAGGGTAGTTAAATAAAGGAAGATGATAAATAACGTGGCCACTGAATCAATAAGCAACTGCTTTAGTGAACTACTTTAGACATTTATCATTCTCAGCACCTAACTAAACTATTCAATTCAGTAAATATTAAATAAACTCAGTTAAGAGATACTAAGAGAATTACATCATATGAATATATGCAGTGAATTAAGAGAACTTAAACCAGCACATTTGCACCTGACAATCAAGAATGAATTCAATCAAATCGAAAATAGAAATAAAACAGAGCATGAAAAAATAGTAGTGGATGTTTATCTGCGGCCGCCTAATACTCAAGTGTGGATGCGAGTAACTGGTCATGTGTTGCTCAATATGTGTTGCGCAAGGCCTCGATCAGGTCGGCAGCGTGAGGATCCGCGCGAACAGGGGAGGGCAGGCTCATATGATCTGTCGGGCCACGAGGAAGGACCGCATACACCACGTGCGAACTCGGCCTGGCTGAGGCGAGAATCCCACGTGCGAATATGCTACCCGACGAGGCATCGCAGCAAGTTGCCCAACAAACTATTCACAACCTCTGTTTTCCCATCATTTTAAGGGTGATAGTCCAAGCGGGTGTTTCAACTAAAATCAACGTCTCATACTAATTTTATTTACTATTTTAAATCATTTTTTAATTATAAACACAGCCCAACATATTTTACATTATTATTGCCTACCTATTCAAAACAAAAATAAGCCCTTTTTTTTCCTTTAAGATTATGTTATTAGATATTTTGATACTGTGAAACAAATTTATTTATTTTACATATAAAAGTAGAAAAAATTATGTATAGAAAATTTAATAATTCTGATATTTACCATGTAAAAAAAAAAAGGATGTTTCCGAATCTTGTATATATTTTCAAGGATTTTTAATATATTATTATTCAGTCCAAAGATGCCTATTGAATCTGACTTTGCAAAAAAATAATAAAAAAAGAATATTAATTCTTCTCAAGTGAATTAATCACTTCATAGAATAAAAGATAATATGTTATTATTATTATAAACTTTTAAGATTTTTCTTTTTTGTTATACATTTAATAATTAATGCTTTCTAACAAAATACAAGTTAAAGTGAAAATGGAGCAAAATTAAAAAAAGAGTATGTACAACAGGTACAATTTAGAGATGACAAAAGAAATACTAATATGGAAGCTTATAAGTAGGAGGGGAGGGATTAAAGTATTGAAAAATGGTGAAATACACCAAACATAATACTGTATTTGAACTATCAATGCAGATTGCAAAAATGAAAAACAAGTTTGAAGGCATCCCAAAAGAGAGAAAAGCTACAAGAGTACGTATCGAATATCCGTCTCTTGGTATCATATCACATTGTTAAGTAATCCATCCATCCATCCTACCCAAGAGTTCATTCCATTGCGAGAGGTAGGGGCGGAGCCACAATGGGGCCAGTGGCCCCCCACCAATTTTTTTTTTATATATATACTCCTTTTGTCCCGTAATTATTTACACACTTTTTTTATTTGGACGTCAAACCATTATTTGCACATTCTTAATATGAAAACACCCAACAAAATTAATATCCTCCCAACATCATTTTATTTTCAAAATTGTCACTCATTTTTGCATACATTTTATTTTACCCCTCACCAAATCATCCAAAATATTCATACTTTATTCACCAATCACTAAATCCACTTTTCTTAAAAATTGTGCCGATCAAACCGTGCAAATAATAGAGTATTGGAACACATTAATGTATTAATTAAAAGGCATTTACAATCGAAGATGAAAGTTAACTTGTTTTTTGAATAAAATGTTTAATTTTGAATCGAACTATCAAAACTTCAAGTCAAAACGTTTTAAATTTTTTTGAATAAAATGTATTAATTAAAAGACATTTAATAAAATGTTTTTTAATTTAATATTTTAGCAATTTTTAAATTGTTTCGCTTAATTTTGAATCGAACTATCAAAACTTCAAAACAAAATGAAAGTTAGCTTGTTCAATTTAATTTAATGAAATGTATTAACCATTTTATCATGTAAAATTTTGATAAGTATAACAAGTACATACTATTATTTTATTTTTAAAGTAATGATAATCGGACCCCCTACCGAAATTTCCTGGCTCCGTCACTGGCGAGAGGTGCCTATTTTAGCAGAAAAGTAAAATGTAAACACGACTACTGATTACTTTAAAAAGAATCAAATTAAGAAAACATACCGGATCAATCGAGGCTAAACTTTCAATGTAGATAGCCGAACAACCAGCCAAACTACCCTCACCAAACCCAGTTATCTGGAGATCTCTAAATTCATCACTAATCGGATTGTAAATCACGCTAGTCGTATTATAGACCAGTAAAACTTCGTCAGTTGGACGTATGTATAGATAGGTTGGAAATATGTCTAGATAGGGTCGAATATCAGGATCAAGAAAATGACTTAATGGAATCGTCACCACTCTCTCCCAAGACTCAATCACCCCGAACTCCCTCATAACACAAACTTCCAAATCATTATCCAGATTAAGAAAGTGTGCACTAAGGCATTCCCCAACCACTCCAAAACTAATAAGTGGAACCTCATCGGGATAATTTGGTGGCTCAACGACTCCATACACATGGTTATTCAAGGCGAAGGATTCTACACTAGGTTTTTTGGCGTTGATGGAGCGCCAATGAAGCCTTCCACTCACGTACATGCCGATGCCATTACCATTAGGTGGCCTTTCCGCAATATTTGTCCACGTATTAGTCGTTACACTATAACTGATATGAAACCAACGGGATGGTTCCCCTGCCAAGCCCATTACCATTACAATTCCAAAAACCTTGTAATCATCGGTCACCTCGTCCAATCCAAACCCGTATTTGACAATCCATAAAGTCTCTCTTTTGTGAAGTTGAAGATGATTTCTAGGATCAGGCAACCTCCTGGACCTTTTGGTGGCTGGGTTCCACAAGATGAAATTTCTGTAATCTAAAAGAAGGCAGACAAGACCATCACAAGAGCCCACAAGATCAATCTCCTCGTTCAGAAAATCGATTTGAAGATGATCATCATTATAAGGAAGTGGATGAGTGGGTGTGTCATTGAACAAGGAGGGCAGAGAGAGTATCCTGAATCCTTGAAGAGTTTCCAAAAACATTTTATGGTGGGGAAAGCTTGGACTTTCTATTGATTCCCTGAGGTGGGCTCTAATGAAATCCCTGAGGTGGACTTTCAATTGGTTGAATAGTGATAACGTTTATCACTTTTTGCATAAACATTGTCATTTTTCACATATGAGTTAATGAATGAGATTATATTTTACTAGGCATGATTACTAATTTGTGTTAATTTTCAAAGTTAATTGTTATCTCTTTTTAATTGATATAATTATTCGTATTCAAAAAGTGATAATAATTTTACGAAAAGTGACTATTACTTTTTACAATATTATCACTTTTTGAATAAACATGATCATTTTTTAGTTTTGAGTTAATGAAGGAGATTATAAGGTTACACGAGTATCTTTACTAATTGTTTTAATTTTTAGAGTTAATTGTTGTCAGTTTTTACTTGAATATTTTTAAAAAGTAATATTACAAGTTAAAAGTGAAAAATATAAGTAAAAAGTGATATTTAATTGATAAGATGTCATTTCTATTTTACAACGGATCTCTATCGACTAATATTACAAAATTTTAGGTTGAATAACCTATTTTTCCCTTAAATTTCACTACGTTTTTTTTTATAGGTTTTGGCATCATCAAATTTCCCTTAAATTTCCTTTAAATTTCACATCTACTGAAGATAAATGTAATAAGTGTAGTCAAGTCACCTTTGCATAATTTGTATAGGTTTTGGCATCATTAAAAAGGGGAAAATTGTTGGGAATAAAATTAGAAGTTTTGATTAAGATACCAAAACCCCTTAAGACATGTCAAATAAATAGGTCAGATTTGAATGAACATGTTCTAGGATTGTTAGAACATGTAGCTTAAGGCTAGTTGAGAAGTTGGAATGTTAGGCAGCTCTTAGTATGTTAGATGCACAACTTGAGGGGGAACACATGCCTAGAAGATCACATGAATCAAGTCCCCTCAAGGCTCAAAGTCAAAACATGACCTTAAAGTCTGCTGAATGCATTCAATGGACAATTGTGCTGATCAAGTCAGCTCAGTTGTATAACAACCTATCTGAAGATCATATGGACTTAATGCATCATCAAGACCAAGTCTACTGATGAATATGTCAAGGATCAGAAGATGTGAACAGCAGAGTAGTCCCAGCACAATTGAACTAGAATAGTTTGAAGAACAAGCCCAACTGTGCTGATAAGGTCAAGGCTACTGATCTAAAGCCATGAATGATCAAAGATCAACAAGAGATACACATGTAAAGAGACAAGAGTCAAGTCATCTGAAGAGCTAAAGCCAACATTGCTGATAAAGCAAACACTGCTGATTCTGATAAGCAGAATTGTCCAAGTGATAGGGAATGTTGTCCTTATCATAGGACCAATCATCAGAAGTGATGTCCATGTTTGATCAAGTGAATCTTGAAGTCAGACATTGAGAAGAGTGCTTCAAAGTCAAGACAAAGTGCTCATAGCCGTTTACTTCCCAAATTAAGGACATGTCACTATCAAGAAACTGTCTTCCAGTTGCAGAGTTCAAGGAAGACATTTATAGACAATTGAGGCTGTCTTTCCAATGGACAAATCCTCAATTTTGTCTATAAATACAGAAGTCTGAAGACAATTTGAAGGCATCCAACTAGTATCAACAATTTTGAAGCTACAAACCTCACAAGCCTTTCAAAGCTCTCAAGAGTCTTTCTTAGACTTCAAACACTTCTTCTAAGTTGAACCTTATTGTATATCCCTACAAAGCTTAGAGAGATATCCCATCCTTACACACTGAGCTCATTGTAAAGGATATCTCAACTTAGTTGGAACCAAACTTCAACCCTCATACCTTTCCAAAGGAAAGATAGAAGGTTGTTGTAGTAGAAGTGGTAGAAATTGATTGTTGAGAAAAGAACAGTTCAATTCTGGGTTGAGAAGAGGGTACTAGGACTCTGATATCCTAGGGATCAAGGCACCAAGGAGTGGTGTGGTTGATCAAGTGCACTTTGACACTATAAAACAAGTAATTCCAAGAGTGAAGGAATTATCCTGTTAAAACAGGGAAAGTGGATGTAGGAGTTTGAGTCTCTGAACCACTATAACTCTTGTGTTGTATTACATTCGAGTACTTTCATACAAACAACACATTCATACACATCACACAAAGTAACCTTTCAAAGAACATATACCTAAGACTGTGATTAAACTGATTTGGACAAGTTCCCTGAAACTGTATAACTGTTAAGGAGATTTCAGAACTTAAAAGGAGTTTAAACCAAATGGTCAACCACTAAATTCCGCACATATAACTCCCTTAGATAATTATTCAACTAAGTACTCAATAGTACTTAGTAGTTTAATTATCTTTAAAGAGTTATTCATCTCAGAAGAGTTGTCCAGGACAACCTTGCTGAAGTCTGTTTTGGTTAAATTGAATAAGATTTGCATACAAGTGTATTCCCCCTATACACTTGTTATATACTCCTTTCAGGACCAACAAGGAGTGATACATTTTCTATTACTTTGTTGTTTAATTATATTTAATTGACGTTAAGGATTGTTTATTTTAACGGACGCCTGCAGTTGCAAAAAGGCGACGGATTCCCCAATTCTGTTACCTATAAAATGGCAACGAGTATATTGGCAACGGGGGAAATCCGTTGCCTTTTCCGTTACCTTTTAGATTAAAGAGGGGTAATCTGTTGCCTTTCCCCTCGGCTTTTGGCCATTTTTTTGTAGTGGTTGAAGTCTACAAGATCTTGCACTTTGTTTTCAATTCACCTCAACATCTTCAACTGAAAAATACAAGAGTTTGAATATTAGCCAGTGGGGCAAGTGTGCATCAACAAAGAAAGAAGATGACAAGAATAAATAAGGGTAGTGATTCCATACTATTAACAAGCAATTCTATTCATGATAATGTTAAATTGCACGGCTCTCATAAGAGAAAGAAGCCATACTCACAATGTATCAATGTAGGAAATTATATTTTTATAATGCAGTGCAAGTCCAGCAGAGCCCAACTCTTTATGGTGATTATTTATTGGTTGTTTCTATCTTCAACATAAATTCAATCATAAAATAGTATATTACAATTGTATCTGTATTAGCATAAATGAAGATTGAGTAATAAATTTTAAGGTATATAAAAAGTAGAAAATAAAAACACAAAAACTGAATGATTTTCAGCTTATCTATTCCCCTTCACGTGATTTAAATAATACAAATAAGCAACTAAAGAATTCAAAAAAACTCAGATGACTGCACAAATCAGATCTTGATTTTGACTTATGCCTACCTGATCTAAAATTTTCAAATTCAACAAATTTCTTCATACGACGTATTAATTATTCGTAGGACAATAGTTTTAGCGTGATTCTAATTTTCTCCCTTAATTGATTTTTTGACCAACTAGTGATGCCAATATGTCATGAAGCATTTAAAATTAGCTACCATCTAGCATATATCTACAAACAAAAATAAATTGAGTAGCGCGCAGGGCAATCAGAGTAGCATACTAGCATGAGATTTTTCAAGAATAAATAGCCACAAAAATGTTATAACTTTCAAACAAAAAATAACAGATAAAAATTAGCACAGAAATTATGTCTTATCTACATAAAAAAACAGTTGATAAGCAACACAACAAAGCAAATGCATACGCATTGGGGTGTGGCATCTATCACGATGTATACTACTTCAGATGAAAACAATGTACTATTATCTGTTTGCAGAATTTATGTACTATTAGTGTGAGATGAACAAGTTAAAATGAAGCGATAATAAAACGATTGCAGAATTTATGTACTATTAGTCATAAAATGCAATCAAAAATACACCAAACTAAAATATCTAGTCCCACTCGTTAAGATCGAGACAAATATTGCAAATAAAACGATCGAGGGACCTTTCTGATGCATGAGAGTAGGCCCTTCTAGAAATTAGGGCTTAATTCATAAACAAAAGATAAATTAGGGGATAATATTTCAGAAATTAAGGCTTGAAAACAAACCTTCTATTGAGCACCCTTTAACCTTTGACTCTCATACAACATTTTAATCTATCTTAGAATCTGAAATCTGCAACCCTGCAGCAAAAAGTAAAATAAAAACAATCATAAATTTAAGTTAATCATATCTTTTCTTCATGTTTAAATTTTATCCATATAATGTTATGATTGTCAGCAATAACAACATACAACACTCAAAACCGTTTGTTAACCAATAAATTTAAACACCTGCAAATATGTATATAAAAGAATGGTGATAAAAATAAGGTAAACATATTTTTATTAAAAATGTGGGGTACAACTCTCGTTGATCTCTTGATTCCACTCTCTAAACATAATTTGATACCGGGGTCTCAGCGACGTGTTCCGGATTTTGATTTGACCTACAATTTAGTAGTAGGGAGTTGATGGAGATGGTATTCCATCAAACTCGATTTAGGGGGTTGATGGAGTCGTTTGTGACTTATTCCATCTCTAAACTCTGCAATTCTATTTTCACTCTCCTATTTATAAGAGACTAACGACTTTGAGAGCAAGAAAGATATTCAAAAATCGGAAATAGATAATTCCTTAAGTTTTGGAGATATTATTTTATATTCTTATCTCCAAAAACCAGGGTTTACAATATTTGACACTTTCAAATCTTAATAAAATCTTACTGTCTACACCGTTGAAACAGATTAGAATATAATGTTATGTGCTGCTTCCATATATTTCACTGCCTAGACTTTTATTTTCTGCTCTTTATTCGTTGCTTACATTAGTTATTACTGGTACCATGTAATATTCTTTACTGACTTTTCTCATCTAATATAAGGTTGTGTTTGGATGGAGGGATTTAGGTATGGATTTTAAATCCATGATCTAAATCCACTCCACCTGTTTGGATTAAATGAATGGATTTCAAATATTTAGCATCTCTTTTAGTTAAAATTGAGAGGATTTTAAATCTTCACTCAATCCATGTCATTTGAAATCCATCAAATTTTAAATCATTTCATTTGAAATCCCCTCATCCAAACACAATCTAAAATTTGTCTTTGCCTGACCAAAAGAAAATTAAAATAATAACAACATATTAAACACAAGGACTAAAATTCTAAGTTCATTGAGGATAAAACACTGTTACCCATATTAACGTGTGATTCTATTGAGCACTCTTTACCAGTGGTATTTACTTTGAATATGAGTTATTGTTTTGAGGGATAAAAAATGAAAAACTCAAACAAAAAAATTGTTTACTCGGGACTTTCAACAAACAGTTTATATGCGAAAAAATTTAAGAATCAAAATTGTTAAAAAAAAAAAAAAACACAAACGAGCAAATTATTCACTCATGACTTTCATCAAACAGTTTATATGCAAAAAAAATTAAGAATCAGAATCGTAATCAATTGAACCGTATGAGACAAATTCTTGAATGATACTATTCAATAACAAACATTGAATTACACGAATGTATAAGACAAATTCAAAACTAATTGAAAATAACCATATTGAAACTTGCGGAAGAGAAGACCTACATTGAATATCACCGAATGTAAATTTGAAGAATGAGTTTCTTTTACACCTACCTTGAATATCACCGAATGTAAATTTGAAGAATGAGTTTCTTTTACAGGTGAGTCCCGTGCACACAAGTACACGATGTATTGAGTGGACTGGTCAACTGTAAAACTTTGACTTTTTTATTTTTTTTTTATTTTTTTTTTTTGATTTTTTTGATTTTCAGTTATAATAACATATATTTTTTCCTTAATATATGTTTTAGGTGTTATATTAGGCTCTTTTATTATATTGTAGGATCTAGCAGACGGACACATGTTTGACTATGTGGTACGTGGGGCCCCCTATCTAGTGTTGACCAAGGTTTTCTATCGCCTTGAGTCATGGTAGGATGACCCGTCGATGAAGTGGTTGCACGTTCTACATGGACAATCATGTGGGATGACCTCGTTGATAAACTTATTTAGAGAATTTTTATAAAGATGGTCATTTCTAGATACATTTATCCAATTAAGAATCAAAATTCTAATCATTTAAAATAAGGACAAAATTGAATGTAAATAACCCATTATGCCCCTTATCTTTTTAATATAATTATTTAATTAATTTAAAAGATAATACATTCCTTAACACACGCCTATTTAATATATAGTCCATTTTCAATTTATGCAAAGACGTGGGAATTGGTTTAATTCACTTGACTTTCCCTTTTCAATTCACAATTCCAATAATACAGAATCAATGTTAATTTTGGTCAATTTGAGAAGACGATCATGTCTCCGTTTGGAATTGGGAACACCGCCAAGTTCTATCTTGTGCCTTTAAAAAAAATCGTATTTGCGTGTGACTAGAAATTCGTTTGAGTGTGTGCATTTTTAATCTTTGCTAGTAGCGTTTTAGGTAATTTATGAGTTGAAAGTCGGGGGTGTGGATGAGAGGCGTTTGGTTGGTGCCAAACGGGAGAAGGTAATGGAGGGCGAAACATGTGTGATCCTTAGTTGGACTATGAAATCTGATAGAGCTCAATAATTTTCTGACGTGATTGTGATTGATTCATTTTTTTTTTTCTGGATAGTGATTTATTGTTTGATTCAAGAAAATATCTAATTTGCATTATTAATAGGTGGATTTGAAGAAATCAGAATCAGCTATGGCGCCTCAAGCTCAATCTCACTGATCCCCTTCTCCTTCGCAGCCCTCCGGGTAATTCAATTCCTTAATTTGAAATATATGCAAACCAGAAGCACAACTGCACCCTTTACTCGTGCTTTTTCTCTTTTTTACTCGTACACTCATCATTTGTTCAATGCAATTTAGAGATGGACTTATTCAAGACTATGTCTTCACCACACAGGATTTTTCTTGTGGGCCTTCCTTGGTGGGAACACTTTACTCAGTGTCACAGTCGAGAAGACTGATGTTAATGGTGAAGCGGATGATTCAAGAAAAGATTTAATTTGCATTAAATTCATTTTTCTGCATAATGATATTTGTATATGCACATAATTTACTGCACACTTCAGCATTATTTATATGTTGATGCAACTTTAATTCTGCATTATTTATATGCTCATGCAACTTTAGTTTTTTTTTTTTTTTCTGCATTCAGAGATTTTCCTGCAAATCTTTTTGCATAATCAAGTCAGAGATTTTTCTGAAAAAAATATCTAATTTGATTTGACGATTTTTGTGCAGATCTTCAAGTCTGACAATGAAATTGAATATCAGAGTTTTGGGAAAATGCGATATTTGTAAAAGACTTGAATATCAGAGATTTAGGGAAGACTTGAATACAAGATCTTTGGGAAAGTCCTAAAATTGGGGATGTAGAATAATCAACGGTTTGAAAAAGAGAGAAAGAATTGCATTTCAAATTTTAAAATCGTTGACTAATTAATATATTAAAACCCAATTTAAAATATTAAGGGTAAGATAGTAAATTTAAGTTGGATTTTGACCTTAATTTGAAATTAATTTGAACCATATTTTTATTTTAAAAATCAGTATGTAAAAAGACCTTATTTGTGAAATCCCCGTACTGATGAATATGATGGCCTCAATTAGAGCAGTTTTCACAACAGATTACGACAACTTTGTAATTTCACAAGAATGCCCCTTGTATAAGAAATTTCTTCAAATTAATTAAAAATTAATTCTCACTTGTTCAACTAAACTGCTGTTTTTTCATCCCTCATAATTTCAAACAAAATCAACGACTCATACTAATTTTAATTTACAATTTTAAATCATATTTAATTTTCAACATAGCCCAACATATTTTACATTATTATTACCTACCTATTCAAAACAAAAATAATCCCTTTTTTCCTAAGATTATATTACTCCCTCCATCCAATTTAATTATTCTCACTTTCCTTTTTTGATTGAAAACAATACTATTCATACTACTTTATCTCCAGCATCCTACCATCACTTAATTTGTCATTCACTTTATTCATAAACAATCATTTATTTACAAATGGACTCCACACTACCTCATCATACCCTCAACTTATCTACTTTATGAATAAAATAATCAATATTCATTAAAATTCATGCCCGAAGAAGTGCGCATAATAAAATTGGACGGATGGAGTATTAGATATTTTGATATTGTGAAACAAATTTATTTATTTTACATAAAAGCAGAAAAATTTATGTATAACTAATTAAATAATACTGATATTCACCATGTTCAAGTAAAAAAAAGTTGTTTCCTAATCTATATTTTCAAGGATTTTTAATATATTATACTGTCCAAAGATGCCTATTGAATCTGACTTTGCAAAAAAAAAAAAAAAAGGACATTCTTCTCAATTCTCAAGTAAAATATTTATAACTTCATAGAATAAAAGATAATATGTTATTATTATTAATATAAACTTTAAAGATTTTTCTTTCTTGCTACACATTTAATAATACAACTTAAAGTGAAAATGGAGCAAATGAAAAAAAATAGTATGTACAATAGGTCCAATTTAGAGATGTAGCCATGACAAAAGGGCTAACACAGACAAAAATTGTTTTCAAAGCTTTTTAATATTCCCTCCGTCCCGTTATAAGTTTCCCCTTTCTTTGGGGTGTTTTGATTAAAAAATATGATAAAACAATAAATGTAGTACAAGTGATGTGATGGAGGAAGAGAAAATAATTGATGAGTGTAAGATGAAGTATAATACTCCCTCCGTCCGGTAATTACTTTCACTCTTTCCTTTTTAAGACGTCCCACAATTACTTTCACACCCTTAAAATGAAAAACCCTTTATATACTCTACCCTCACAATATTCTCAAAATTCACACAAATGTCATTACTTTTTCTCCACACATACCCAAAAGTCAACTCATTCATTTACTTTATACATAAAGATTTACAAAATTACCCCTTAAAATCCCCACCAAATTCAAACTTTTCTTATTCCGCGTGCCACTTCACATGTGAAGATAATCGAAGGACGGAAGGAGTAATATAATAGATAAAGTATAAGTGATGTGATTGGGAGAGAGAAAATAATATTCCAAAAATGGAATGAGAAACTTATAGTCGGAACATCCATAAAAGAAAAGTGGAAAACTTATAGTGGGATGGAGGGAGTATATATATTAAATATAGTGTCAAAGATGCCCATTAATTAATCATTCTAATTTTAATAATATTGCAATTGTTATATAAAGTGACAAATATATTGACTAAATCCCTCCAATAGTGCCAAAATTCATATGGAAGGTTTATTTATTTATTAAGATTTTTCTTTCTTGTTTTCTAACAAAATAGAAATATAATATGGAAGCTTAAGTAGGAGGGGAGGGATTAAAGTATTGAAAAATGGTGAAATACACCAAACATAATACTGTATTTGCACTATCAATGCAGATTGCAAAAATGAAAAACAAGTTTGAAGGCATCCCAAATGAAAGAAAAGCTACCAGAAGAGTATCGAATATCCGTCTCTTGGTATCATATCGTATCACATTGTTAAGTAATTCATCCATCCTACCCAAGAGTTCATTCCATTGCCATAGGTACCTATTTTAGCAGAAAAGTAGAATGTAAACACGACTACTGATTTCTTTAATTAAAAATAATCAAATTAAGAAAACTTACCTCATCATCAGGATCAATTGAGGCTAAACTTTCAATGTAGATAGCCAAACTACCCTCACCAAACCCAATTATCTGGGGTTCTCTAAATTCATCACTTATCGGATTGTAAATCAGGCTAGTCGTATTATAGACCAGTAAAACTTCGTCAGTTGGACGTATGTCTAGATAGGTTGGCATACCACGATCAAGAAGACGACTTAATGGAATCGTCACCACTCTCTCCCAAGACTCATACACCCCGTACTCCCTCATAACCCAAACATCCAAATCATGACTATCTGGATTAAGAAAGTGTGCACTAAGGCATTCCCCAACCACTCCCAAACTAAATGGAACCTCATGGGGATAATTTGGTACCTCAACGACTCCATACTCATGGTTATTCAAGGCGAATGATTCTACATCATGTTCGTTGGGATTGATCGAGTGCCAATGAAGCCTTTCATTCACGTACATGCCCATGCCCATGCCAATGCCCCGAATACCATCAGCTGGCCTTTCCACAACATCTGTCCACGTATTAGTCGTTACACTATAACTGATATGAAACCAACGGGATGGTTGTTCTGCCAAGCCCATTACCATTCCAATTCCAAAAACCTTGTAATCATCGTTGGGCCAATCGAATCCAAACCCGTATTTGAAAAACCATAAAGTCTGTCTGTTGTGAAGTTGAAGATGATTTCTAGGATCAGGCAACCTCCTGGACCTTCTGGTGGCTGGGTTCCACAAGATGAAATTTCTGGAATCTAAAAGAAGGCAGACAAGACCATCACAAGAGCCCACAAGATCAATCACCTCGTTCAGAAAATCGATTTGAAGATGATCATCATTATAAGGAAGTGGAGCAGTGGATGGGTGATTGAACAAGGAGGGCAGAGAGAGTATCCAGAATCCTTCAAGAGTTTCCAAAAAGATTTTATGGTGGGGAAATCTTGGATTTTCAATTGATTCCCTGAGTTGGGCTCTCATGAAAGGTCTGCTCACAATTATATGGTTACATAATGCCGAAACAAGTCTGAATCTCAACAGTGATTTTACTGGGAGTATTGGCAATATTTCGAATAAAAAAATATCTCGGGCCAAGTTAAATGCCATAACTCTTGCACGTACCTAAACACCAGCAAACACTTGAAATTCAATTCAATTCACCATGAAAAATGAATTTGGTTGAAAAATGAAAAGAAATACACGCTTATTATACTATCAATTTGCATGACATTTGGTTAACACAACAGAACAGAACAAGAATTCCAACATGAAATTCAATTCACAATATAGTAGTAACAAAAAAGATACTCATGAATTTGATTGAAAAATGAAAAGAAATACAAGTGCATGCACGATTATTATACTATCTATCAATTTGCATGAGATTTTGTTTACAAAACATGCAGAACAAAACAGAAGAGAAGAAGAATTTCAATAAATCTTGGATACATTGACTTACTCTAGCTGCTGCTTACAAGATAATTGAGAGACAGAACGTACACATGCATCCACTTGATCATCATGATCAGTTTTCAGTTTTCACAACAGTTATCACCAGATTACAACTACTTCAAAATACACTTGGTAAGTTTACAAGAATACCCCTTGTATAAAAAATTTCTTGATTAAAAAATCATTCTCACTTACTTTTGCTTTTTCCTATTTCGAGGTTGGATCAGTTGAGTAGATGTCTATTAGCAGAGTTAGTCTTTTAACTAAATGTGGAGATCAGCTAAAGGGAGTCATCTGATAATGTCATTTGTTACGAGTTACAAGGAAAGGGGCAAAGCTGTCATTTAGATTGGGCAAGGGAGGAACACGTGACTTTGTTACAACAAACTAACGGCTTCACGTTTTCTACACTGTGCATTAATCACCATTGATTAGTATAAATACCCTAACACTTGCATTTTGTAAAGTTTGACACATTACGAGTAATCGTCTTTGAGTTGTGAGTTCACGAGTAAAGTGAGGATAAATCCTATTCCGAGTGAATGAGTGTGTAAACATTTTTTATTAATTAAAGTTGAAGTCGTCTGGTCTAGTGGATGTAGATCACATTGATCGAACCACTTAAATACTTGTGTGTTGTGTTTTATTCTTGTTTGTTTACTTTTGTGAATTTCTATCTTAGTCGGCTTACTCAATCAAGAGTGCTACGTGATTGGAGACGTCTAATCTTATGGATTTCTTGAAAAGATCAAAACTCGAAGTTGTTTCATTGATACATTAATAAGAGGCGCAAGAATAATGAGATCCAAGGGATCATGGTGGAGGGAGAGTGGTACGAAGATGTAAATGACGTGAAAAAAGACATTAGGGAGTGTTGGTCCTGAAGGAGTATATAACAAGTGTATGGGGGGGGGGAGGAATACACTTGTATGCAAATTCTTTCAACCTTTGATCAAACCAGAGATCAGCAATGTTGTCTTGGACAACTCTGCTGAAGATGTATAACCTTTTCAAAGATAACCAAGCTACTAAGTACTATTAAGTGCTTAGTTGAATGACTATTTATGTTGGTTATAAGTGCGGAATTAGTGGTTGGCCATTTAGTTTAAACTCCTTTAAGTTCTGAAATCACTTAAGCAATATAGTCCAGTTTTCAGGGAACTTGTCCAATACAGTTTTTGCACAGTCTTTGAATATATGTTCTTTGAAAGATCAGTTTTGTGTGCAGTGTTGAATGTATGAAAGTACTTTGAAAGTAAATCAACACAAGAGTTTATAGTGGTTCAGAGACTCAAGCTCCTATATCCACTTTCCCTGATTGAACAGGATAATTCCTTCACTCTTGGAATTAACTTATTTTATAGTGCCAAGGTGCACTTGATCAAGAACACTAATCCTTGGTGAATTGATCCCTATGATGTCTAGAGTCCTAGTACCCTCTTCTCAACTCAGAACTGAACTGTTCTTCTCTCAACAGTTAGTTCCTACCACTTCTACTACTACAACCTACTCACTTTCTCACTTGAAAGGGGTAAAGGTTGAAGTAAGGTTCCAACTAATGAGATATCCTTTACAATGAAGGTCAGTGTATAAGGATAGGATATCTCTCTAAGCTTTGTATAGATATACAATAAGTTTAGCTTAGAAGAAGTGTTTCAAGACTAAGAATGTCTTATGACTTTTGAAGCTTCAGAATGCTTGTTCAGTTGGATGTAGAATGGATTCGTGGTTGGTGCTTCAAATGGTCTTCACACTTCTGTATTTATAGACAAATTTGAGGATTTGCCCGTTGGAGAGGCAGTCCCAGATTGCTATAAATGTCTTCCTTGAGTTCTTCAAAAACTGGAAGACAGATTCTTGATAGTGACATGTCCTCATTTGGGTAATAAACGGCTGTATGATCTTTGTCTTCATTCTGTAGCACTTTTCCCAATGTCTGACTTTAAGATTCATTTGTTAGGACTTGGACATGGCTTCTGAAGGTTGATCCAATGATAGGACAACATTCCTTATCAAATGGACAACTCTGCTTATCACTATCAACATACTTACTTATCAGCATAGTTGGCTTGCACTCTTCAGATGACTTGGCTCTTTACCCTTTGCTTCACTTGGAATTGATCTTAGCATCATTCTTTGAAGTCTTTTAGGGTGTAGTTGTCTTCATTTCTTAAGCATAGTTGACCTTTAAGCTTCAGAACACTTGTTCTGGTTCAATTGCACTAAGACAACTCTTCTGGACAACTCTCCTGATCAGCATACTTGGCCTTTAAGCTTCAGAACATTTGTTCTTGTTTTAATTGTGCAGAGACAACTCCTCTAGACAACTCTCCTGATCAGCATACTTGGCCTTCAATACCTTTGGTGATTGTTCCAGAATTTGAGCCTTAAGGGGACTTGTTCTTGATAGTCTTCAAAGCATATGTTCCCCCTCAAATTGTGCATCTAATCATTTAAGAGCTGCCTAACATATCAGCTCCTCATCTAGCCTTATTCTATATGTTCTAACATGCTTAGAACATAATCATCTTAAGCTTAGGCATGTCTCAGGGGGTTTTGGTATTGAATCAAAACATATCTCATTTTATTCCCAACAATTTCCCCCTTTTTGATGATGCCAAAACCTATACATTTTATGCAAAAGTGACTTGACTACACCTATTACATTTATCTTCAGAAGACATGACTAGAGTCAATTTTCCTGAAAAAGAATGTGTTAGTGTACTCACCATTCATGTTGCAGATAGGTTCCAAAGATAGGCATAGAGAGATTTCTGTAACAGTGTTTCTTGATTCAAAGGATGTTCAACTATCATTCATTCAAAAGTACATTACAAGCATGTTGATAGTTGAAGTTAACATATCAGAGCATGAATCCAAAACACTATTACATCAGAGCATATACTAAATACTTAATAACATCTAGATCTTCAAGTATCAGAGCAAAAACTTATATTAGAGCCTTCATATTATCAGAGCATACAGATTATTAGAGCACATCAGCATTCTTGGCCAAACTTCAGCATAGATGACCAATTAAACATATATTTAGATAAGATAAGTTTTCAACCACCAAAAAGGTCAGAAGACTTAGCCATTTTAGAGGTCATCCTCAGGAGGTGGCACCATCCCATATTGTGCCCACACTCTTCTTTTCAGCTCCATGGCTTCTTGGTTGGTTCCCTTGGGTCCAAGAACCATCTTGTTTAGCTTCACAATTTCTAGGAATTCTTGAAGAATCCTAGATTGATCAATCCATCCTTCCAGTTTGGGAGGCATATAGATGATTGACTTAGGAGCAGTGAGTTCAATCCTTGCAAGATCAGCAGCTGCAAGTACTTGCTGATAAAGGTCTCTGAAGTATTCAATCATGAACTCAGCAAAGGTGGTGTTGACTTCCCTTCCATTCCACCTATCAATGACATAGTGGTCATATACAAACTCCCTTTTGGCTTCCTCCCATGAGTCATTCAGTTGGATTGGCACCCATTTATCCAAGTGTGGATATTTGGTGTCCATGGGAATCAGTAGTTGTGGCTTCATCTTACTGTAAGTTGCTCTCCTTCTTCTTGGCTTTTGAAAATTTGCTCTTCTTTGGTCTCTTGCTCTTTGTGCTTCATCCATCAAGTCTATTTTCTCTTGGGCCCTCATCATGGCCAATTTCTGTTGAGTTTCAGGGTCTTTGCCATACCCTTCATGAAACAACTTTGATGGATCATTCAGCAACACAACTTTCTTCTTCTTTGGTCCTGGTCCAAAGCCTTCTTCATACAATTCTTCTATATCTTCAGCAGCTTTGGTACCATCAGGGGACTTAGTCTCAGCAGGCTTTTTAGTTTCAGAAGACTTGTCCTTTTCAGCAGTTTTGGGCACTTCAGCAGTTTTGCCCTTTTCAGCAGTCTTGGGCTTCTTCTTGGGAATTGATTCATCTACAACTCTGAACTCAAGAGGGAGTTCTAGGCTGTTGGGAAAGTCAGTGAATGTTTCAGCTTTTCTTTTATTTCCCTTGGCCTTCTTGATTTGGCCTCTGGTTTGGACACCTTCAGCTCCTTTGTCCAATCCAGAAACTTCTCCTCCTGGTCTCTGCTGAAATCTTGCCCTTTCTTCCTGTGCTGATGCCATAGAAGCCTTCAATGCTATGGCTAACTGCTCTTCTTCATCCAAATCTTCCAAGTTCAGCACTGCTGGCTCTTTTCCCTTATCTTCAGTAGCTTTTTCCTTGCCCTTGTCTGAACCTCCAATAATCAAGGCACCTTTTGCCCTTGCTCTTTCCCTTTTCCCCTTTTTGGCAACATCAAAGCATTGAGGTTTGAGCTCACTCATGGTTGTAGCCATCAGGGATTGGGCTAAGTTCAAAGACTTCATCTCTTCCAGCAGATAGACATTCTCATCATGTATATTCTGCATTCTATCACTGCTCAAGCTAAGGAAAGCTAGAGCAGGCTTCATCTTTTTCTCAACAACCTCCTCCAAGGTTGCTTTCAGAGATGCATCCAATTGGGCTTTTAAGAGCTCAGTGAGGTTGGCCACTGCACCTTCAGCAATGTTGGCCATCACTTCTTGGGAAAATTTCTCTAAAGCAGCTTTCACCATTGCTAGCCTTTGTTCCTCAGCTCTTTTTCTTTGTAGTGCATTCTTCTTTCCAAGGGCTTGCTTGACAGTTAGTCTGAGAGCTTTGACATTTGCATTGTGATTATCTCTCAGCAACTTCTGTTCCTTCTTGACCTCTTCTGAGATGGATTCCATGGTGGTTTTGGCTTTCTGAACTTCAGTGGAAATGGTTTGAAGACCAGATTCCACTCCACTTATCCTTGCTTCCAATGTAGGGAGCACTACATCTTCAGAGCCAGTTAATCTCATCTCTACAGATGCTAAAGTTCTTCCTTGCTCATTCAATGCTCCAGATGTTTCAGCATGAGCAGATTGGACTTGATGAGCTAAGGAGTCCAACTTTTCTGATTGCATCCCAAACAAGGCTTGTGCTGATCCAGTGTCTACTTGGATGGGTGCATCTGTTAAGAACTCATCTGCAAATATTTGGTCAAGAGAAATACCTGCAATGTTAGATAAATAAAAAATGTTAGGGAATAAACACTCATCACCCTCAATTTCTTTTTCATAAGACTCTGATACATCAGCAGCCTTCTTCTCATTTTCAACTCTTTCTTTTCTTCCTTCATTAATGATGTCCTCACCCAAGGAATCAGGCCTCCTTTCATCAAGGGATTCTTGAAGTTCAGATTTGACTTCAAGAATAACCTGTCCTTCCTCACTTATACCACCCTCTATTTGTGGTACACTCACTATCTTAGTAATTACAACCTCTCTTTCATCCTCTACTCCCTCTGATTTTTCAACTAAGCTCTCCTTTTCGACACCTTCACCTAGTCCTGCAACATCTCCACCTTCAACAAGGTTCAAAGATGGCAGTTGTGGGGAGATCACAGTGCTTATTTCAGCAGCCACTGAGTCATCCTGAATGAGTAAGGGCTGATCAGTGTCCAACTCTCCTGACACTGAATAGGCCTTAATCAAACCAGCCTCTAAAGTAGGAACCTCAACATCTTTAGGCTGTGCCTTGGGTTCAGAAGAACCTTCATTGGCAGATGTATCTTTGGTTGTGTTACCACCCTTGGTCAACACCTCTGATGAAACAGAGCCTTTCCTATGATAGGTTAAGAGGGGGATTGAAGGCAGATTGGATTCAGGAGGGTTGGGATTGGTTTCAGGAGGGTTGGGTTTTGAGGGGTTTGAGGGATCATCAGGAGATCAATCATCATCATTTGAGCTACTATCAGGGTGTTTGATGCCCTTAGCTTTTCTTTCCTTTTCCTCAATGATCTTTTCATCTACTAACTTTGCAAAAACATTCTCATCAGTGAGAAATCTTATTTTTAGCACACCAGCAAAGTGTAGCAGTCTGCTTTCTTCCACTTGCCACCAGTTTGCACCCTTATCTTGGATGACTTATGATATCTCCATTATGGTTTTGTCTTTCACATCCACAGGCATCCTTAAATCATGGAACATCTTCTGAATTCTTGGAAATTCAACAAGTTGTGGATACAAACTGTCCACAGTAGCCTTGGCTCCACCTCTGAGCATACTCTCATAAGTATACTCCTCCTCATCTCCACTTGAATGGGGACTTTGGGTTATAGGGGAGTTGGCTCTGTCTTCTCCTAAAGTGGCTTTAGGAAGGTTAAGTTCAGGGATATTGGCTTCAGAAGGGTTGGGTGCAGTTGAAGGTACTTCAGTTGCTTTTGAGAGCAATGGATCTGAAGGGGCTTTGCTCAGGGGGGTTGGCTCATGAAGTGCAGCTTCTAAAATCTTGGAATAATTGAGCATAGATGAGTCAAGGGGTGATTGCAATCTAGTCTCATCTACAGCTAAGTCTGCAAGCACATCTATCCCACTTCTTTGCACACTCCCTTCTGGAGAATATCTCTTTGTAAGATTGACAGGGGTGATTGGTTGGTTTGTGGGAGTAACATGAGTTTCAGGGGAGTTGGGATCAGGATTCTGAGTTTCAGGGAGATTGGCCTCTATTGGTTAACCTTCAGGGACCTTGGATTCTGGAGTTCCAGAACCAGAAGAGTTGGTCCTTGACTTTGATCTGGTCCTACTTTCAGCTCTGCTCTCTCTTAGAGCAAGTTGTAGAGACTTTTCCTCTTGAAGCTCTAACACCTTTTCAGGATTGGCCCTTCTCTTGCTAGCTCTACTGCTCCCACTTCCTTCTCCATCCTTCTCAGGGACAACTTCCCTAATCCTCTTTTCACCCTTACACTTTTGTCTAGTCTCATTGTATCTCTGCCTCAACTCTTCTGAGTGATCAGAAGGTACATGCACTCCTTCTTCAGCAACTTCTTCAATTTCAGTTGAGGCTCCTGAGTTCTCTTCTGAAGGAATTTGAGACACCTTTCTTGTCTTTACAGCTCTGGCCTTAGTCCTTTTCTTCAATTTTGGCTTTTCTTCAGCCTTCTCTTCAGCAGATTTGGCCAGGAGCATCCTTCTTTGCTCAGTTTTCTTGTTGGGCTTCCTGAACAATATTTTCTGTGCAGGGAGAGGTTTGGCAAAGGTCTGCATCTCAGAGTAGTGAGCAAACTTTTCAATTAAGAGACTTGCTCTGGTGCAATATCTCAGCTTTCCTTCCATCACAACTTTGTTGTGAGCTTTTACTTTGAACTTGGCTTTCTCCTTCATCATCTCAGACAAGATGAAGGTCCTCCAGTTGAACTTGATGCCTTTGTCACCGGCATCAATCACAGCTGCCATAATCCTTATCCTTGGATGGCTGACTTGCTCTAAACTTCCAGTGTTGCTGAGCAAGCTCTTTGCAACAACCTCAAACAAGGTAAGAAACTTTGGTTTGAGGGTTCTCTTGTGTTGTGTAGAGGATAATGGCCCTGGAGTGATAAGCCAGTCTTGAGCAATTTCTTGCTCAAGTCCATTTCCATAAAATTCTGGATTCCTTCCCTCAGAAGGCAATCCAAAAGCAGCATCAACTTCCTCCTCAGAAAATTTCACCCTGTGAAATCTTTCCTCCTCTTCTCCTTCTACAACAAAGGACAATCTTGTGGCAACTTCTCCATCTTCAGGCTTGCCTCTCCATTTGAGAAAAGCAAAGAACTCTGCCATGTAGGATTCAAGACAAGAGTCTGGCTTCTCTTGCATGAATTTCTGGAGACCTGCCCTCCTCAACCATCTTAAGGTTGGAACTACTTCAGGATCCTCACTTTCAAAAGAGAGGATTAGCTCAAAAGTGAGGTTGTTCTTGTGGCTGAGATAACCAAAATCAAGGTCAAGTTCCTTGTTGGTAAAATCAACAACCATCTCAGGTTTTGCTTTGGGAGCCATTGAAGGTTATAAAGAGAAATTTGGGAAGTGTTTGAAGAAGATGAAAGCTAGGGTTTCGAATACTTGGGGAAGAAATGTTTGTGGGGATTCTTAAGACTTGTGAATACTCTAAAAAGAATGTTTGTTAATGAGTTGGTGAAGTCTTGAGGCAATTCAACGGTTCACAAAAATGGAAAACAGAATTGGACGGCCAGGATTGACTTCAGGGGAGTTGGCCAATTTTGATCCAATGGTCAAAAACCAATGTAACAGTGAGTAATTGGTTTTATTCAAAACGTGGAGGTTATTTAATATTAGTTAATGGTTGGGGAGTTTTCAAGGTAGATCATGTCTTGAAAAAGTGTAATGCAAACAAGAGTTAAATCTTGGCATTAAATGCATGGAAAGTGACCTTTTGGGTGGGAGACAAATTAAATCCCAAAAAGATGATATATGTATATGGAATGGGACAGATTTCAAAATAGGCAATGATTACCCAAAATAGGTGCTTATCAGACCAAGATTTGGTTTGATAGCTAGGACAACTTATCTGACCCCACTGGGACAAGTGTCCTGAAAAGATGTGGACAAGTGTCCTGAATTTCAATGGACAAGTGTCCTGAATGATTTAGGTCATCTTTTCTGAATTTCAGTGGACTTGGCCAAGTCTGCTGAACATCATTTTAGTTCCCTTTCCTCCCATTAACTTCAATAGGATTTACTTTTCCAACTTCCCTGGATCAAGTAATCCCAATTCTGCTGATAGCTCTATAAATCTTGCCTCTGCAAGTGGCTTAGTCAATATATCAGCTTTTTGATGATCTGTGTGGATTTTCACCAACTTTATATCTTTCTTCTCCACATGGTCTCTAATGAAGTGATGCTTGATGTCCACATGTTTGCATCTAGTGTGCAATACTGGATTTTGTGATATTGCAATGGCACTGTTGTTGTCACAGAAGATAGGCACTTCAGTAGAGTTGACATTGTAGTCTCTCAGTTGTTGTTTCAACCAAAGAATCTGAGCACAACAACTTCCAGCTGCAACATATTCAGCTTCAGTAGTGGAGGTAGTTACTGTGTTTTTCTTCTTGGAGAACCAAGAAATGAGTTTGTTGCCCAAGAATTGACAAGTCAATGAGGTGGATTTCCTGTCAATTCTACATCCTCCATAATCAGCATCTGAGTATCCAGTTAACTCAATGTTGTCGTCAGCAGGGTACCAAAGGCCTAGATTTTCAGTGCCTTTGAGATACCTCAAGATCCTTTTTGCAGCCTCAAGATGGCTTTTCTTAGGATTTGCTTGAAACCTTGCATAAACACCTACTGCAAAGGTGATGTCAGGTCTGCTGGCAGTGAGGTAGAGGAGTGAACCAATGATTCCTCTATACTCAGTAGAGTTGGTTGGAATACCACTCTCATCAGGATCCATCTTCCAGTTTGTGTTCATTGGGATCCTTACTGGCTTGCTAGTTGTACACCCAAACTTTTTGATCATTTCTCTGGTGTACTTGGCTTGATTGATGAAGATTCCTTCTTTAGATTGCTTGACTTGAAGTCCCAAAAAGAAATTCATCAGACCCATCATGGACATCTCAAACTTGCTTTGCATGAGCTTGGAGAATTTCTCACACAGCTTCTCATTGGGGGATCCAAAAATTATGTCATCCACATAAATTTGGACAAGCAAGATGTCCTCTCCTTCAGTGATTCTGAAGAGAGTTATGTCCACAGTTCCTTTGATAAAACCATGATCCAAGAGGAACTGTGACAGGGTGTCATACCAAGCTCTTGGAGCTTGCTTGAGTCCATATAGAGCTTTCTTCAGTCTATAGACTTGGTTTCCAATTTCAAAGCCAGGTGGTTGCTCCACATAGACTTCTTCTTTTAAAACTCCATTCAAGAAGGAACTCTTGACATCCATTTGGTATACTTTGAACCTCTTGTGGCCTGCATAGGCTAAGAAAAGCCTGATTGCTTCTAGCCTTGCCACAGGTGCAAAGGTCTCATCATAGTCAATGCCTTCTGATTGACAGTAGCCTTTTGCTACTAATCTGGCCTTGTTTCTGACAATCACATCATTTTCATTCTTTTTGTTCTTGAAGACCCACTTGGTTCCAATAACATCTTGATGTGAAGGTCTATCCACCAGCTCCCAAACATCATTTCTGGTGAATTGGTTCAGCTCTTCCTGCATTGCTGTGATCTAGTTTGCATCTTGAAGTGCTTCATCAATGTCTTTTGGTTCCTGTTCTGATAAGAAACAACAAAACATAGCACTTTCACCATGAAAACTTCTGGTTTTGACTCCTATACTTGGGTCACCAAGTATCAGATTAGTAGGATGGTCAGATAACCAAGTCCTCCTTTTTCTGATCCCTTCAGTAGAGTTGTCCTCTACTAAAGTTGAGTCACCAGTGTTATAGAATTCAGGATAATTGAATGCAGGATCTAATTTATGATCATATTCAGGGATGTTGTCCTCAATGTTTGGAACATTGGTATTTTCAACATTTATGGTTCCCCCTTGAATATTGGATCCATTAACTACCTCAGCAGAGCTTGCTTCTTCATTGGTAGTTGTTACCTAAGGGTGAACTGGGATTGGATCATTCAGTTCATCATTTCCTTCAGTGGGGTTTTCTTCAGGTATATTGCCTTCAGGATTGTTGTCTAGTGTAGTATTTTCAGGGAGATTGGCTTGGACAACATCTTTGAATTCAGTGTCCTTGTCTTTTAAGCTTAATCTGGTTGTTCTTTGTGTGATCTCTTCAGTGTCCAGGTTTTTGTTCCTGATCTCAAAGATAGATTCATCAAACACAACATGAGGTGTTTCCTCCACAACAAGGGTTTTCTTGTTGTAGACTCTGAAGGCTCTACTGATTTGAGAGTATCCAAGAAATACTCCCTCATCAGCTTTGCTATCAAAGGCTTTCAACTGTTCTTTCCCATTATTGTGAATGAAACACTTACAACCAAATATGTGAAAGTATGACACTTTAGGTATTCTTCCTTTCCAGAGTTCATAGGGGGTTTTGCCTTGCCCCTTAGTAATCAAAAACCTATTCTGAGTATGGCATGCATTATTTATAGCTTCAGCCCAAAACCTCTTAGGTAGATTAGAATCAGCAATTAAGGTTCTAGCAGCTTCTTTTAGAGTTCTATTCCTTCTTTCTGCAACTCCATTTTGTTGGGGGGTTCTAGCTACTGAGGTTTCATGAGCTATTCCATTCAGTGTGCAATACTCATTGATGTATGAATTTATGAACTCAGTGCCTTTATCAGATCTTATCTTGATAATGATAAGGCTTTTCTCATTTGAGAGTCTCTTTAAAAGTTCAGGCAGTTTAACTTGTGTTTCCTTCTTATTAAGGAGAAATACTACCCATGTGAACCTGGAGAAGTCATCTACTACAACCAATGTGTATTTTCTACCATTTATGCTTGAAGGGGTTATTGGTCCAAATAAGTCCATATGTAAAACTTCAAGTACCCTTTCAATAGATATGACTGGTTTTCCTTTAAATGAGGCTTTAATCTGTTTTCCTTCTTGACATGGTTTACACACATGTTCTTTAATGGAGACCTCATTAGGCAGTCCTTTAACTAATGCATTTCTGGCAAGTTTGTTCATTGATTTGAAGTTCAGGTGGTTTAGCCTCTTATGCCATAACCAACTTTGTTCACTAGAGCTCTTAGCAATGAAACATGCGGCATCAGTAGACTTGTCCCAGTCTGCAAAATACACATTTCCTTTCCTAGTTCCAGTCAATAGAGTTTGTTGAGTCTTATCTTTGATTAAGCATTTTCCACTTGAGAACTCAACATTGAAATCTTTATCACAAAATTGACTGATACTTAGGAGATTATATTTGAGACCAGCTACATAAGAC
The DNA here is from genome assembly GCA_963675135.1 of Galeopsis tetrahit. Taxonomy (NCBI): domain Eukaryota; kingdom Viridiplantae; phylum Streptophyta; class Magnoliopsida; order Lamiales; family Lamiaceae; genus Galeopsis; species Galeopsis tetrahit. Next base: position 32,906,305 of record OY776126.1, on the reverse strand, counting down.
ACATTGGATACTTTGATGTTACCAATCATCAAAGTACCATAACCTTTTGTTGTTGCTTGTGAGCTGTCTCCAAATGTGACATTTGGGCCTTCTTTTTCAATAAAATCAGTGAGGAGTTCCTTGTTTCCAGTCATGTGCCTTGAACATCCACTGTCAAGATACCATGTTGACTTTTTGCTCACACTCCTCTTCTTGTGGCCCAAAGGTACCTGCAATTAGCAAGTTTTAGGTACCCTTTGAATTTTGGGTCCTGAGAGGTTAGCTGTACCTTTAGGAACCCAAACTTGCCTAATTACCCTGATTGATTCAAGGTGGCTAAGTTGTTTTCCATGTGCATCAACATACACTGCCTTTCCCTTAAATGTCTATGGGAAAGTGTGTGTGAAAGTATTAACTCTGTAAGTTTCAGGAGAGTTGTCAAATCTCCTGAACTTATGAGTTCTTTGTGTAACTTGATGAAATCTTTGAGGAAAGGCCTTTTTATGTCCATTACCCTTTGGCGTGAAGGGTTTTGGTTGTCTCATTTTATTCTGCCTTTGAGGATGGTTGTCCTTAGGTCTATTCAGCTGAGGCTTTCTCAGAAGAGTTGGCCTTGGCTGATTATACCTTGGATAACTCCTCTGAACATTGTTCAGGAGAGTTGCCCTTCCATTGGGTCTACTCTGCTGACCAACATTCCTCTTGTGTTTAGGGACTTTGGCCATTTCCTTAGGTTTGAGCCTAGTCTCCTGAAGCACTTGAGTTGGCAAATCATCCATTTTACCCTTTCCTTTGTTCAGTGGCTGAATTATTTCATTTTCAGCTTGTTGTGCCACTGATTTGACAAAGATTTTCTTAGTGTTACTTGTAGAAGCAACACTAAGACAAGGTGAAGATTCGAATGGATCAAAACCTAATCCACTTCTTTGAGCCATAGGTCTTTGATAACTTTGAATTTCCTCTATTGCTCTAGAGGATTTGTTCAAAGCAGACATTTTTAATTTCAGGCTCTCTTCACTTGATTTGAGAATGTCATACTCATGTGAGAGGTTTTCAAATTTTGCTTGAAGAATTTTTAATTCAAACTCTTTTCTCTTCTGAGTAAGTAATTGAGCATCAATCTGTCCTTGTTGGTCAACTATCCTGAGATTTGCTTCCTCAAGCTCTCTCAAGACTTGTTGGTACAACTCAGTAGATTTAATGTGAACTACTGTCTCAGCAGGTTTTTAAAGCTCAATTGAAAGTCTTTCATTTTCTCTCACACTATTGTCATGAAATTCTTGCAGCCTAGTGAAATCTTCCATTAACTTCCCAAAGGAAAGTTTCAAGTTAACTTCACTAGTGTTCTGTGATAGAAATGATAGTGAGCTAGAACTGGAGGATACCTCATCATCCTCAATATCCATGTTGCACACATCATCATCATCATCACTGTTTGAGAATAGTCCATCAGAAGAGTTGAAGCTTCCATCATTTTCAGATTCTTCACCACCCATCATGGCCTTCCTATTGGTGAACTTTCTGTCTCTTTTTGCTTGTCTTTCTCTTCTTTCTTTAGAGCTCAATTCAGGGCAGTCATACTGGAAGTGCCCTTTCTTCTTGCAATTATAGCACAAGTCTTCATCATCATCCTTCTTGGACTCATCTCTTCCTTTAGATGATGAAGGGTCAGCTCTACTGGACCTTCTCCTATCAGAGTACTTATCCTCTGATCTTTTCTCTTCAGGCTTTTTGTCCTTAGCATGATCTTCAGGAGAGTTGTACCTTCTCCTAAATTTGTTGTCTTGGTATAACTTCTTGTATCTACCAAACCTTGAATTGAGTTTGTCAAACCTCCTTGCCATGAGGGGCATCTCTTCCTTCATTTCAGCCTTGGAGACTGACTTTGATGATCTTGGAGTAGACTGCATTTCTGGTTCAGCATTTTTGGCTTTAAATGCCACTCTCTTGGTTGGTAGAGAAGAATCCTCAGCTGGCTTTCTTCTATTGAGGTCAAACTCATATGCTTTGAGTTCTGAGAAGATTTGTTGCATGGGCATGGAGGAGAGATCATTGGTGTTCTGCATCATTACAGCATATACATCCCACTTTTGATTGAGACTTCTCAGGATTTTAAATCCAACTTCTCTCCTGGAGTACACCTTGCCCAATGAGTTGATTTCATTCATCACATCAGTGAATCTACCAGCAAACTTGTCAATGGACTCATCTGGCTCCATTGAGAACTGTTCAAACTTCTGCACAGCCACTTGGAGCTTGTTCTCCTTTATCTTTTCAGTACCCTCACACATTTGAGCAAGATTATCCCAAATTTCTTTGGTTGTTGTGCAGTGGTAAACTCTTCCCATGATTGCATCTGGAATTGTTTGATAGAGAGTATTCATTGCTAGATAATTCAAGTTATCTTTTCTTTTCTCTTCAGCAGTGAAATCATCTTCATCTTTAGGGATTTCTTCCCTTATGTCAACTCTTTGATCTTCAGTTAATCTGGGGTTGATTTGAGTGAACATGTAGGCTCCTCTTGTTATCACTCTCAGCATGTCAGTATGAAGAGATGCAAGATGAGCTCTCATTCTGATCTTCCAGAAGTCATAGTTCTCAATTGAGAACATGGGCAGCTTGTGATGTGATATATGGTTGACTGGATTGGTGGCCATATTGTTGATTCCTTGAACAGCATCATTAGGAACAGCATTGTTGTTGGCCATAGCTCAAAATAAGATGTCAGTCAAATAATAGGATTTCAGACAGATCAGTTCAGTGACCACACTAAATGTGTGATTTTGAAAAACCAAGATGGATTTTCAAAAGCAGTGGTCCTTGAACCCCTGCTCTGATACCACTTGTTGGTCCTGAAGGAGTATATAACAAGTGTATGGAGGGGGGAATACACTTGTATGCAAATTCTTTCAACCTTTGATCAAACCAGAGATCAGCAATGTTGTCTTGGACAACTCTGCTGAAGATGTATAACCTTTTCAAAGATAACCAAGCTACTAAGTACTATTAAGTGCTTAGTTGAATGACTATCTATGTTGGTTATAAGTGCGGAATTAGTGGTTGGCCATTTAGTTTAAACTCCTTTAAGTTCTGAAATCACTTAAGCAATATAGTCCTGTTTTCAGGGAACTTGTCCAATACAGTTTTTGCACAGTCTTTGAATATATGTTCTTTGAAAGATCAGTTTTGTGTGCAGTGTTGAATGTATGAAAGTACTTTGAAAGTAAATCAACACAAGAGTTTATAGTGGTTCAGAGACTCAAGCTCCTACATCCACTTTCCCTGATTGAACAGGATAATTCCTTCACTCTTGTAATTAACTTGTTTTATAGTGTCAAGGTGCACTTGATCAAGAACACCACTCCTTGGTGAATTGATCCCTAGGATGTCTAGAGTCCTAGTACCCTCTTCTCAACTCAGAACTGAACTGTTCTTCTCTCAACAGTTAGTTCCTACCACTTCTACTACTACAACCTTCTCACTTTCTCACTTGAAAGGGGTAAGGGTTGAAGTAAGGTTCCAACTAATGAGATATCATTTACAATGAAGGTCAGTGTATAAGGATAGGATATCTCTCTAAGCTTTGTATGGATATACAATAAGTTCAGCTTAGAAGAAGTGTTTCAAGACTAAGAATGTCTTATGACTTTTGAAGCTTCAGAATGCTTGTTGAGTTGGATGTAGAATGGATTCGTGGTTGGTGCTTCAAAATGGTCTTCACACTTATGTATTTATAGACAAATTTGAGGATTTGCCCATTGGAGAGGCAGTCCCAGATTGCTATAAATGTCTTCCTTGAGTTCTTCAAAAACTGGAAGACAGATTCTTGATAGTGACATGTCCTCATTTGGGTAATAAACGGTTGTATGATCTTTGTCTTCATTCTACAGCACTTTTCCCAATGTCTGACTTTAAGATTCATTTGTTAGGACTTGGACATGGCTTCTGAAGGTTGATCCAATGATAGGACAACATTCCTTATCAAATGGACAACTCTGCTTATCACTATCAATATACTTGCTTATCAGCATAGTTGGCTTGCACTCTTCAGATTACTTGGCTCTTTACCCTTTGCTTCACTTGGAATTGATCTTCGCATCATTCTTCGAAGTCTTTTAGGGTGTAGTTGTCTTCATTTCTTCAGCATAGTTGACCTTTAAGCTTCAGAACACTTGTTCTGGTTCAATTGCACTAAGACAACTCTTCTGGACAACTCTCCTGATCAGCATACTTGGCCTTTAAGCTTCAGAACATTTGTTCTTGTTTTAATTGTGCAGAGACAACTCCTCTGGACAACTCTCCTGATCAGCATATTTGGCCTTCAATACCTTTGGTGATTGTTCCAGAATTTGAGCCTTAAGGGGACTTGTTCTTGATAGTCTTCAAAGCATATGTTCCCCCTCAAATTGTGCATCTAATCATCTAAGAGCTGCCTAACATATCAGCTCCTCATCTAGCCTTATTCTATATGTTCTAACATGCTTAGAACATAATCATCTTAAGCTTAGGCATGTCTCAGGGGGTTTTGGTATTGAATCAAAACATATCTCATTTTATTCCCAACAGGGAACACTACAAGAAAACTGCAATTTAACCGCGAAAAAAATTATCGCTAATTCTAATATTTTCGTCGCTAACGTGAGTTAGCGATGAAATAATTTTATCGCAGGATTTGTTGCTATACACTCGTCACTAACGTGTTTGCGATAAATATTTGATTTTCCTCGTAAACATTTTGCGATAAAACTTATATTTTCGTCGCTAATATTTTGCAATGAAACTCAAATTATAATTAACGACAATTTCATCGCTAACTCACGTTAGCAATAAATATTTTAATTTCGTTGCAAATGTTAGCGATGAAACCCATATTTTTGTCGCTAATATTTGGCTATGGATATCTGATTTACGAATTGTTCTCTAAACCCACTTCCGCACTCGATAAACCGACCCGCACCCATACCCGCACCCAACCCAACCGACCTGCACCCCCACACAACCTAACCCAACCGACCCGCACCTAACCCGCATACCCCTCCCCATTTTATTTAAATGACTATTTATTTGGTCTTTGTGACCGACCCACACCCAATCGACCCGCACCCAACCCGCATACCCCTCCCCATTTTATTTAAATGACTATTTATTTGGTCTTTGTAACCGACCCACACCCAATCGACCCGCATACCCAACCGACCCGCACCCAACCCGACCCGCATACCCCTCCCCATTTTATTTAAATGACTATTTATTTGGTCTTTGTGACCGACCCACACCCAACCCAGCCCGCATACCCCTCCCCATTTTATTTAAATGACTATTTATCCCGCATACCCCTCCCCATTTTATTTAAATGACTATTTATTCGTTCTTTGTGGAAATTGATCCCGGGTGGATGTGCGCCCATAACTGGGCGCACACCACTCGGACAGATAACCCTTTGGTTTAATTTTTAATATTAATTATATATGTATTCAATTGTTACTAATTTCGTTAATTTTACTTATTTAATTTATTTATTTCACATATATTAACTTTTAACTTGTAACAATTATATATATATATTGTAATACTTAAAACAATTTCAATTGTAAAAAATCAATGTTACTTCCAATCTCCATCCTCTCATCTTTATGTCCATCTTCATTTGCATCTTCATATTTATAAATATTTTTATAAACATTCAAAATGATTTATATAAGACACAAAAATTTGGAGAATTATTAAACATTTAAACCGATTTTCTAGATTTAATATGCATAGTTGAAGTAGTATATATTCTCCCATCATGCTTAGTAGAAATAACAACAAATAATTAATGAAATGAAGAAAACAGAAAAATATAAAACAAATTATACATAATGAAATAAAGAAATTATACCCCAAAATAAATCAAACAAAAAACTTAGTATGTCAAATTAATGAGTGTAAATGAAATTATATTGATCTTATTATTTCAAACATTATAGTGTTGGAATCGTCTCTATTGTTTCACACTATGCATGCACTCAAACTTTTTTTCTTTATTATGTTTAAACGACAACCATTTTTAATTCATGAGAAGTTAACATGAAAATTTCTAATTAATCACTAAAATATTAGAGACGAAATATAATTTTCATTATTGTTCCGATTATTAACAATAAAATAAAATATTGTTTTGCTAATAAGGTGATGAAATTTTTTAATTTTCTCGAAAATATTAAATCCACAAAATTAGTCATACAAATTTCAATTTTGTCGCTAAAATATTAGCGACGAAATATAATTTTCAGTGTTGTTCTGATTATTAACAACAAAATGAAGCAATTCGTTGCTAGTATAGCGATGAAATATTTTAATTTCACCGCAAAAAATAATTTCAATAAATTAGCCACGAAAATTTCCATTTCATCGCAAAATATTAGTGACGAAATATAATTTTCATATTGTTCTGATTATTAACAATAAAACGGAGCAATTTGTTGCTAATATAGCGATAAAATATATAAATTTTGTTGTAAAAATTAATTTCAAGAAATTAGCCACAAAATTTTTTATTTCATCGCAAAATATTAGTGACAAAATATAATTTTCATTGATGTTTTGATTATTAACAACAAAATGAAGCAAGTTGTTGCTAATACAGCGGTGAAATATATAAATTTTGTTGCAAAAACTAATTTCAAGAAATTTGCCACGAAAATCTCTATTTCATCGCAAAATATTGGCGACGAAATATAATTTTCATTGATATTCTGATTATTAACAACAAAATGAAGAAAATTATTGCTAATATAGCGATGAAATATATAAATTTTGTTGCAAAAATTAATTTAAAGAAATTAGCCACGAAAATTTCTATTTCATCGCAAAATATTAGAGACGAAATATAATTTTCATTGTCGTTTTAATTATTAACAACAAAATGAAGCAATTTGTTGTTAATATAGAGATGAAATATATAAATTTTGTTGCAAATATTAAATCTAAGAATTTAGCGATGAAAATTTCTATTTCGTTGCAAAATATTAGCGACAAAATATAATTTTCATTGCTATTTTGATTATTAACAACGAAATGAAGCAATTTGTTGCTAATATAGCGATAAAATATATCAATTTTGTTGCAAATACTAAATCTAAGAATTTAGCGACAAAAAATTATATTTCATTGCTAAAAATTGATTTTAGCGATGAAATTTAGATTTGTCGTAAAATTTTTGTCGCTATTCCCCCTGTTTCTTGTAGTGGAGAATTTTGCTAAGCACTTCAATAACCCGAACAATAGTAGGTCGAAACTGATTCAGGACTTTGTCCCGAAGAAAGTTTCAGACGTTGAGAATGACATGCTAACCGCACCATTCTCGATCCAAGACGTTAAAGCAGCAATCTTGTCGTGTGATAGCTCGAAGAGTCCCGGACCCGACGGTTTTAATTTTCTTTTTGTTAAAGAATGCTGGGAGACTTTAAAAGAAAAATTATGGACGGCATAGTAGTACTAAACGAGATCATTAAAGAGGCAAAGAGGGAAACGAAAAAAATGATGCTTTACAAGATCAACTTTGCAAAAGCATACGATTAACTGGACTGGGAATACTTAAATATGATCATGGAGAGACTCAGATTTCGACAGAAATGTATAAGCTGGATGATGGAGTGTGTCTCGACAACGCATACATATGTTCTAGTGAGTGGCAGCCCATCGGGCGAATATAAATTGGAAAAGAGACTAAGACAGGGAGATCCGCTATCACCATTCTTATTCCTTATAGCAGCAGAAGGGATGAGTATCATTATATCTAGGGCAGTGGAGAGAGGAGTGTTCAATCAAATCGAAGTAGGTAGGAACAAAGTTGGGATCTCGCACCTCCTATTTGTTGACGATACCATTTTTTTTGGAAAAGCAAGCTTCGCAAACATCCAGTTCATGAAGCGTTTCCTGAGACTCCTTGAACTTACGTCTGGACTAAAGGTAAATACATAAAATGCAACATATATGGCATTGATGTGACCTTAACGAATTCATAGGAATGAATGATAAGGAACACAATCAAAGAAAGATTAAAACAATAAATACCTAAATGAGTCATTTGTAAATTCTTAGATATTGAGTAGTAATGCACTTCCTTGATGAGTTTGAAGACCTACACACAAACCGGGCCGGAGGTGTGTCCTGCGACGGACCTCCGACGCTCAAGTCAGTCGAGCACGATGGAGAAGATAAGAGTATTTTGTATATGAAAGTGAATAGTAATGAAAAAGTGACTTAACCTTTGAAAAATGAAAGGGGTGCCTTTTATACCTTGTCATTGAAGGGTAAAGAAGTAAATTCATCTTTAGGGTTTGTTACAAATAGTGTCACGTCATTGTACGACTCTGACACGTGACTGATTAATCGGGTAGTGCACACACATTTGCAGAGATATTCTGACACATCAAAATTGCATATCCTTGGTGTTTCTCTAGAGTGTCAGGCATCATGGTTCTGATTAAACAAGGAAGGGAACTATATTTCTGATTCTAAGTACCCATTCAATTAGAGGTGCCTAGTGGTCAAATCCGGACAGATAAAAATGAGTATCATATGGCAAGTCTGATCAGATCCAGAAGAGTTCTGATCACAACATATTTCTTATTAGGAATGCGACCTTTTAAGGTCCTGATCCAACGGGGAAGAGGTCCTCATCCACTTATGGATTCTGGACCTTAGCTCCTCTCTTCCAGACCTACACCATTATGCCACATCATCCACTCCTCCATATTCTAGACTATTTGTAGTTCTCAATAGTTTAGAATAAAGTCTCTTGAGATTCTAGAAAAAATTTCCCGCTACTTTAATTGGGAATTCTTTGCTTTTAATCATGACCGTCTTTAAATTTTAACTCTTCATCTCCCTTCATCCTAGCCATACACACATTTCTTCTCGAGGGAATAACTGTCCAATCGTCCCTTAGTATAAAAAGAGGAATCCAATTTCACTTTTCACTTTTGCTTCGTTAAGTAAAAGATTTTCAATTTTCAGAGAAAATTATCTTTCTATAATTCTGGTGGGAGATCTTTATTTCCGACGAGTTCCCTTGCTCAAGCGCAACCATTTCTTAGTTTCCAGGTACTACCTTCTTCTTGCTCTTATTCTTCTTTTCTGATTTTCTGATGGTCAATCCATCTTCTTCTGCTCCTGGCTCCTCTTCCTTCTCAACAAAAGAAGAGGAAACACGATCTGACTCCCATCGCTATAGACCCCGGAGTTTAACTCCTGATGAACTCTATTCATCTGGTCACATAGATATCCTGTCTGATCAGTATCCCAGATCCCAATTAGGGCCTCCTCCTGTTAATGATAGATCCTCCCTCTCCCGTTTTCCCTTAGCACTAGTTCCGCTTCCTTCTTCTTCTTCCTCTCGTCCTCCCGTTTCTCGTCGCCCAAGGAGATTAACAACTTCTGAAGATTCTTCTAGTGAACTATGGAACAAGGTCTCCTCTCATTCTACTCTCACTTCCTTACAACTTAAGGCGATAAGACGGAAGTGCCAGAATGTCTCATATTTTCTTTTTGACATGGCTCTTCCCGAGGAGAGGCCGAACTTCTTTTGTCGTCCTTCTTTGCCCTTTTTTAAAGCACACGTCGATTGTGGGATCCGTTTTCCCATTTGCCCTTATCTTGCCAAAGTATGCCGACTCTTTAACATTTGTGTGGCTCAAGTTAACCCTTCATCTATAAGGACTTGTTTATCCTTTTATATCCTTTTATATCCTTTTAAGATATTATGGGGGTAATCCTAGTTCTGAAATGTTCGTAGCTTGTCACGAAATCAAACTAAAGGAGGGCTTCTTTTATTTTAGCTCCCGTGTTAACGGTCCTCTAAATTCATAAAGAAACCTCCTAGTCTTGAAGGGGGGTGGAAGAAAAAATATTTTAGGGTTACCCCCAAAAGTGGGGAGTGGCCTTTTCCATGTTCAGAGTGGCAACAAACTACCCCTTCTTATCCTACTATTTCGGATTCTATTGTCTCCCAAAGAGATCGGAAAATTATGAGTTCTCTAGAGGACCATGTTCTCGACAGAGACAAAGGTCTTTTTAAAATAGCCCAACTTGTACGAGATCGGAGAGTGTTAATCCAGTTTGGTCTTGATAGCTCTGGAGCGGAACTTTCTCCCAGAGCCGGTAAAATTATCTTCTCTCCTTTGTTCTTGTTCTTCTCTTCCCATCATATGTATTTTGCCTAACTCTTTCTTTATTTTTCCAGAGATGGACTTTACTTTCAGTTCTATCAAATTTGATGTCATTGATGTCGATGATGATGATGAGGTCACTGTAGCAGAGACCTCTACAGTAGCTCCAGCTCCGATAACAGAAATAACCGGAGCAGTTACGATAGCCTCTCCTCTAAGTTCAGCGCAACCAGTTCAGGCAGCAGGGTCTATTCCTCCCGTCCCTTCGACTAAAATGGCTGTAATTGTTGTACCCTCTAGAACTCTTCCTCCTTCTCCTGCTCATGACCGGAGTAAGCGTCCAACTTCTGGTGATGGTGATAAGGTTCCTTCAAAGAAATCTAAGTCTCATCGCGTCCGCTCAGATATGGCTATTCCCAGGAGATCTTCCAAAGATCTCTTTACTCTTGAGATCCCCAAAGCAGTCTCTGAATTGAGAGGCGATGGGAGTACTTCTTTTATCAAAGCAATTCCAACTACAGATGACAAGTATCTGTTTCGAGATCACTCTGATGCGACCTTATCGAATCCATGGGAGTGGATGATAAGGAACACAATCAAAGAAAGAATAAAGATAAGAAATACCCGGATGAGCCCTTGATAATCCTTGAAATGATTGATGAAAATGGAAGATGACGATTGCTCCCAGGACCTGCACGAAAACCGGGCCGGAGGGGTGTCCGGCGACGGACCTCCGACGCTCAAGTCAGTCGAAGAAGATGATGAATAATAGAGAGAGAAAGTGTATATTCGTGAGAGCTAGATTAACCTGCTCTAAAAATGAAAGGGGGTGCTTTTATACCTTGTTCTTGAAGGGTAAAGAAGTAAACTCGCCTCTAGGGTTTGCTACTGATTGGGCCACGTCATGGTACGACCCTGACACGTAACTAATTGTTCATGTGATGTGCATACATTTGCAGAGATATTTTGTCATACCAAGGTTGCTTGCTTCTCCTTGTCAACCAAGACAATTTAACGTTCTAGTTTTGATTACTCGAGGAAGACCGAATCACGACCTTACTCTCCCGTCCACATCCGTAAGGTCTGATCATGTCCGAGATGAGAGTATCAATATCAGATCAGATCTTTGGAGGATCTGATCATATCATGACCCTTATCATGGGTGAAGACTTTTCTGGTCCTGATCCTAGAAGGAAGTGATCAGCTTTTATTTTGGTCTCAGTCAGTAGCCATTCCTTTCTGGACCTGCACAATTATGTCACATCATCCACTCCCCCCTATTCTTGACTATGATAGCTCTTTGTCGAAATAGTTAAGAATAGAGTCTTTTCGAATTCACATCTTGGGTTCTGATCCTAATTAATGATCTTCATTTCTAAATTGTTTCATACCTACATCTTGAATTTTGATCGCGGATCGTTTAGCTTCACAATATTTTCTGTTGAAAATATCTTGGCATCTTGAACACACATCTTGGGTTCTGATCTTGATCACAGATCCTTTAGCTTCTCAATATTTTTTCTTGAAATTATTTAAGGTTTTAGAACCATGTTTTGGGTTCTGATCCCGGTTAGGGATCTCTTCTTCTCAATATTTTCTCTTGAAAATATTTAAGTTTTCAGAACCACATCTTGGGTTCTGATCCCGGTTAGGGATCTTTTCTTCTCAATATTTTCTCTTGAAAATATTTTAAGTTTTCGGACCCACATCTTGGGTTCTGATCCCGGTTAGGGATCTCTTCTTCTCAATATTTTCTCTTGAAAATATTTAAGTTTTCAGACCCAGATCTTGGGTTCTGATCCCGAATAGGAATTTCAGTTTCTTAATATTTTCTCTTGAAAATATTTAAGTTTTCTGACCCACATCTTGGGTTCTGATCCCAGTTAGGGATCTCTTCTTCTCAATATTTTCTCTTGAAAATATTTAAGTTTTCAGAACCACATCTTGGGTTCTGATCCCGGTTAGGGATCTTTTCTTCTCAATATTTTCTCTTGAAAATATTTTAAGTTTTCGGACCCACATCTTGGGTTCTGATCCCGGTTAGGGATCTCTTCTTCTCAATATTTTCTCTTGAAAATATTTAAGTTTTCAGACCCACATCTTGGGTTCTGATCCCGGTTAGGGATCTCTTCTTCTCAATATTTTCTCTTGAAAATATTTAATGTTTCAGACCCAGATCTTGGGTTCTGATCCCGGTTAGAGATCTCTTCTTCTCAATATTTTCTCTTGAAAACATTTAAGTTTTCAGAACCACATCTTGGGTTCTGATCCTGAATAAAGATCACCACTTCTAAAATATTTTTCAAATCCTGAACTCAAATCTTGAGTTCTCTAGTTCTGACCCTGATCGCGGATCTTTTGCTTTCTACATATCTTCTCTTGAAAATACTTAATTGTTTTCTGAGTAAACAATTTTTCAGATCTCGAACTCAAATGTTGAGTTCTCTTCTCTACCTCAAAAAATTGAAAAATTTTCTGAGTTAAATAATTTTTCAGATCTCGAACTCAGATCTTCCGTTCTCTTATCATTCTCAGAAAAAATTGAAATTTTTCTAAGTAAATCAATATTTCTGATCTCGGACTTAGGTCCTGAGATCTCTTCTCATCATCTTTAGAAAAAATTGAATTTTTTCTAAGTAAATCAATATTTCTGATCTCGGACTTAGGTCCTGAGATCTCTTCTCATCATCTTTAGAAAAAATTGAAATTTTTCTAAGTAAATCAATATTTCTGATCTCGGACTTAGGTCCTGAGATCTCTTCTCATCATCTTTAGAAAAAATTGAAATTTTTCTAAGTAAAATCAATATTTCTGATCTCGGACTTAGGTCCTGAGATCTCTTCTCATCATCTTTAGAAAAAATTGAAATATTTCTAAGTAAATCAATATTTCTAATCTCGGACTTAGATCATGAGATCTCTTCTCATCATCTTTAGAAAAAATTGAATTTTTTCTAAGTAAATCAATATTTCTGATCTCGGACTTAGGTCCTGAGATCTCTTCTCATCGTCTTTAGAAAAAATTGAAATTTTTCTAAGTAAATCAATATTTCTGATCTCGGACTTAGGTCCTGAGATCTCTTCTCATCATCTTTAGAAAAAATTGAATTTTTTCTAAGTAAATCAATATTTCTGATCTCGGACTTAGGTCCTGAGATCTCTTCTCATCATCTTTAGAAAAAATTGAAATTTTTCTAAGTAAAATCAATATTTCTGATCTCGGACTTAGGTCCTGAGATCTCTTCTCATCATCTTTAGAAAAAATTGAAATTTTTCTAAGTAAATCAATATTTCTGATCTCGGACTTAGGTCCTGAGATCTCTTCTCATCATCTTTAAAAAAAATTGAAATTTTTCTAAGTAAATCAATATTTCTGATCTCGGACTTAGGTCCTGAGATCTCTTCTCATCATCTTTAGAAAAAATTGAATTTTTTCTAAGTAAATCAATATTTCTGATCTCGGACTTAGGTCCTGAGATCTCTTCTCATCATCTTTAGAAAAAATTTAAATTTTTCTAAGTAAAATCAATATTTTCGATCTCGGACTTAGGTCCTGAGATCTCTTCTCATCATCTTTAGAAAAAATTGAATTTTTTCTAAGTAAATCAATATTTCTGATCTCGGACTTAGGTCCTGAGATCTCTTCTCATCATCTTTAGAAAAAATTGAAATTTTTCTAAGTAAATCAATATTTCTGATCTCGGACTTAGGTCCTGAGATCTCTTCTCATCATCTTTAGAAAAAATTGAATTTTTTCTAAGTAAATCAATATTTCTGATCTCGGACTTAGGTCCTGAGATCTCTTCTCATCATCTTTAGAAAAAATTGAATTTTTTCTAAGTAAATCAATATTTCTGATCTCGGACTTAGGTCCTGAGATCTCTTCTCATCATCTTTAGAAAAAATTGAAATTTTTCTAAGTAAATCAATATTTCTGATCTCGGACTTAGGTCCTGAGATCTCTTCTCATCATCTTTAGAAAAAATTGAAATTTTTCTAAGTAAATCAATATTTCTGATCTCGGACTTAGGTCCTGAGATCTCTTCTCATCATCTTTAGAAAAAATTGAAATTTTTCTAAGTAAAATCAATATTTCTGATCTCGGACTTAGGTCCTGAGATCTCTTCTCATCATCTTTAGAAAAAATTGAAATTTTTCTAAGTAAATCAATATTTCTGATCTCGGACTTAGGTCCTGAGATCTCTTCTTCTCAATATTTTCTCCTGAAAATATTTAAGTTTTCAGACCCACATCTTGGGTTCTGATCCCGGTTAGGGATCTCTTCTTCTCAATATTTTCTCCTGAAAATATTTAAGTTTTCAGACCCACATCTTGGGTTCTGATCCCGGTTAGGGATCTCTTCTTCTCAATATTTTCTCCTGAAAATATTTAAGTTTTCAGACCCACATCTTGGGTTCTGATCCCGGTTAGGGATCTCTTCTTCTCCATATTTTCTCCTGAAAATATTTAAGTTTTCAGACCCACATCTTGGGTTCTGATCCCGGTTAGGGATCTCTTCTTCTCAATATTTTCTCTTGAAAATATTTAAGTTTTCAGACCCACATCTTGGGTTCTGATCCCGGTTAGGGATCTCTTCTTCTCAATATTTTCTCCTGAAAATATTTAAGTTTTCAGACCCACATCTTGGGTTCTGATCCCGGTTAGGGATCTCTTCTTCTCAATATTTTCTCTTGAAAATATTTAAGTTTTCAGACCCACATCTTGGGTTCTGATCCCGGTTAGGGATCTCTTCTTCTCAATATTTTCTCCTGAAAATATTTAAGTTTTCAGACCCACATCTTGGGTTCTGATCCCGGTTAGGGATCTCTTCTTCTCAATATTTTCTCCTGAAAATATTTAAGTTTTTAGATCCACATCTTGGGTTCTGATCCCGGTTAGGGATCTCCTGGTCTCGGACTCAAGTATGCTCTTGGTCCCGGACTCAAGCCCTGGGATCGTTTCTCATCCTCAGAAAAAATTGAAATTTTTTCTGAGTATGTGTTCTTGGTCTCGGACTCAAGTCCTGAGATCGTGTGCTCTTGGTCCCGGACTCAAGCCCTGGGATCGTTTCTCGTCCTCAGAAAAAATTGAAATTTTTTCTGAGTATGTGTTCTTGGTCTCGGACTCAAGTCCTGAGATCGTTTGCTCTTGGTCCCGGACTCAAGCCCTGGGATCGTTTCTCGTCCTCAGAAAAAATTGAAATTTTTTCTGAGTATGTGTTCTTGGTCTCGGACTCAAGTCCTGAGATCGTTTCTCGTCCTCAGAAAAATTGAAATTTTTCTGAGTACATGTGCTCTTGGTCCCGGACTCAAGCCCTGGGATCGTTTCTCGTTTATACTCCGAATATGAGGAGCAGTACTTGCTCATTCAGAGTCCTATTTTATACTCTTATATGAGTGGTTTATACTCCTTGGGGAGTTATTTATACTCCGGAGAGTTCTTCTCTGATCCAGGCTCAGTTGGTATTGAGGCTAATAGGATGTGGTTCTCAAGCACATGATTAGAACTCCAACCTTTTTGTATATGTTGCTTTGAAGTAGTGGTAAAGAGAGACTGTTCTTATCAGTTCCTTCAATCCCTCCGTAGAGAGAGTGGTCACTAGTTCAGAGGACGAGGGTTGAGCAGGAGCACCACTCCTTTTCCTGGAGCAGTGGCAGTGGCAGAAGCCGCATTTTCAAATACCTCATTTGAGTTTCTGGGTGTTTGATTCTTAGATCGAGAGGTATCTTGAAATTTTATAACCTGCAGTTCTCAAGTCTTGAACAAAAAGTTCCATCAATTATAGTGACAAATATGGTTTCCTATTAACATATCCAAGCATCGGAAATTAAGTAAAGTGGATTTCTCACTGAAAATTAAAGCCAAAAAATCACAACTCTTTTGAATCTTTCATCGAGCAGGTGGTGTGCGTGACACAACGCAACAAACCAACAGGAATAGGGATGCTCAGGTTTGAAGTTAACAATTCAAATTCATCGTCACAATAAATTCTCCGCTCAAGTTATTGAATACCATAGATAGATTCTTAAATTTAATAAAGAACTCAGTCATAGTGGTAAACAATTCACAACACCTAAATATTTTTTCCCAAAAGAAAGACCACCAAGTTTCAGGCATATACATTAATCATAACATCATGACTAAATGTTCTGTGCATCAGATCAACAAATTATCTAAGAATTTTCATAATTCTTTTCTTATTTCCAAAGCAAATTTGTCCTTCACATAATTGCTAATATATGTGTCCAATGTGTAGAATTAATTGCAGCATATGCAGAGAAAATTGGAAGGGACCTGGAAAACCTGGGCAAAGGACTGCCCGTAGACTTTTCTGAGCAACAGTTCATCTCCAATCGGCCAGTTTCATCAATGGAGTTTCCATCCCTTCCTTATGAAAATGAAGGTAATTTTACAGCCGGAGCTATGGTCAGCGTTAACTCTTTTGGTGATTCCTAAAGCAACAACAGAGCCGATTAATTTAAATAGGAACCACTAACTATTCCTTTAGAGTCAGCAAAGGAGTACAAACATGAATCAAGAGTGATTTATGGATATGGAGAAATTTCATTATAAAAGGAAAAGAAAGAAATCGGGGTGATTTCGCCCCTTTTTTGCTTCCAGTTGGAGTCTGTTTTAACGGTGGTGTTGTGTGCAACTCGGGGCGACCCCGAGTTAACTCGGTCGGTGGAATAATTTAGTGGGTCGACTCAGCGTAGCGTGGGAGAGGAGGATGGCAGAGAAATCACTTTCGAAGAGAATCACGCCGAGCCGTGGTCTCGCCGACGAATTGAGGGGTTCGATCCAGAGCTTCTTCAACAGCGGATCTACAAAGAATGGTGGCGCAAACGCACCGACATCGATCAATTTTTGAGCTTCTTCTGATGTTGAGAGCTTCAGAATCGAACAATTTTTTCGTTGTAACTGAGGCATCTACAGAGTCAGACACGGAATCGGAGGATGACGATTTCTGAGCTCTCCATTCCACAAGTCTGGTGTGAGATTTTACTATTCTGGCTTGGATGGAACGGAAACTACCGCAATTCCTCAAGATTTCGGGGAACAGCTTCACCATATCCCCAAATATTTTAGAAATCCTCACGCCTTAGCTTGGATTTCCCACAGACGGCGCCATTTGATGCGACCTTATCGAATCCATGGGAGTGGATGATAAGGAACACAATCAAAGAAAGAATAAAGATAAGAAATACCCGGATGAGCCCTTGATAATCCTTGAAATGATTGATGAAAATGGAAGATGACGATTGCTCCCAGGACCTGCACGAAAACCGGGCCGGAGGGGTGTCCGGCGACGGACCTCCGACGCTCAAGTCAGTCGAAGAAGATGATGAATAATAGAGAGAGAAAGTGTATATTCGTGAGAGCTAGATTAACCTGCTCTAAAAATGAAAGGGGGTGCTTTTATACCTTGTTCTTGAAGGGTAAAGAAGTAAACTCGCCTCTAGGGTTTGCTACTGATTGGGCCACGTCATGGTACGACCCTGACACGTAACTAATTGTTCATGTGATGTGCATACATTTGCAGAGATATTTTGTCATACCAAGGTTGCTTGCTTCTCCTTGTCAACCAAGACAATTTAACGTTCTAGTTTTGATTACTCGAGGAAGACCGAATCACGACCTTACTCTCCCGTCCACATCCGTAAGGTCTGATCATGTCCGAGATGAGAGTATCAATATCAGATCAGATCTTTGGAGGATCTGATCATATCATGACCCTTATCATGGGTGAAGACTTTTCTGGTCCTGATCCTAGAAGGAAGTGATCAGCTTTTATTTTGGTCTCAGTCAGTAGCCATTCCTTTCTGGACCTGCACAATTATGTCACATCACACTCTATTTCTCAAATTTGGAGGGCATCTTCCGAGCTCTTTACTCAAGTAGCACCTCCTCACATTTATCCTCAAATTTTCATACTTGTCTTTATGCCTGTATTATCATGTTATCATTATGATTGGTGCTCTTTTCTCAGTTCATGTCTGTTCAAGGGATCTTACTAGACAAGACTGAAGCCTCAGAGGATGTAGAACACCTCCGATCAGAACTGGCCGAGAAGGACGAGGAAGTTTAAAGGCAGCTGCTGATCTCAATTTGCTCACCACTCAGAACGCGGAGCTAAATGGAAAAGTTGAAGAAATTGGGATCTAGCTGAGAAAACTCGTTCTGTTCTGATCTCCCAGCACCAGGAAGAGATATCAGCCCTTAAAGTTCAGCACGAGAAAGCTCTGGAGGAATCTTTTAACCAGGGACAGAAACGAGGCGTAGAAAACTGTCGTCAGAGATTGTTAACAACATCCATTGGCCAAGAATTTCTTCGAGATCTTCATTTGGGGCTGGTTGAGGCTTATCAACTTAGTCCCCACTATGTTCGGGATATGAACCCCCATATTGGTCACTTCATAACCCATGGAATTAAGTCTACCTTAGCACAGGTGAGGGAACAGGGTTTCAGGCCCTCCATTGACACTGATCTAATTATTAAGAGTTTGAAGCCTTCTCCTTTCTTTCGTGGAGATATCAACGCAGGGCCTGATCATGCATGGTGGTTACCTATAATCCAAAAGGCGGCCCTAATATTGGCTTGCGAGAAAGATTTGGATCCTGAAGTGCCTGTTGTCTCGCCATTGATCTATGACATATTTCCTCCTCGTCAGATCACATTCTCATCTTCTGACCCTTTGCCCCTTCCTCTGCTGGAAGGGTCTAGTACTCCAGATTTAGGGCTCTCAAACCCTGTGGAAGAGGCAAATCCTACCACTAATGCCCAAAGTTGATGTTCTTGTATTTTCTGAGCTTATATGCTCCTTTTGTTGTCTTGTATCTTTCATTATTGTACTCTTTAACTTCCTTGTATCTTGATCTTGTTATTAATATGCACTCTATCTTTTTGTTCTGCTTATGTTTTCGAAAGTTCATGCTTGTGTTGATATTGAATTCTTTTCTAAGTAAATAATATTTTCAGGTCGTGAACTCAGATCTTGAGTTCTCTTCTCAACCTCAGAAAATTTTAAAAAAAATCTAATTAAATAATTTTTTCAGGTCGTGAACTTAGATCTTGAGTTCTCTTCTCAACCTTAGAAAATTAAAAAAAATTCTAAGTAAATAAATTTTTCCAGGTCCTGAACTCAGATCTTGAGTTCTCTTCTCAACCTCAGAAAATTAAAAAAGAAATTCTAAGTAAATAATTTTTTCAGGTCGTGAACTCAGATCTTGAGTTTTCTTCTCAACCTCAGAAAATTTAAAAAAATTCTAAGTAAATACATTTTTTTAGATCCTGAACTCAGATCTTGAGTTCTCTTCTCATCCTCAGAAAATTGAAAATAATTCTAAGTAAATAAATTTTTCAGATACTGAACTCAGATCTTGAGTTCTCTTCTCATCCTCAGAAAATTGAAAAATTTTCTAAGTAAATAAAATTTTCAAGTCGTAAACTCAGATCTTGAGTTCTCTTCTCATCCTCAGAAAATTGAAAAAATTTCTATGTAAATAAATTTTTCAGGTCGGGAACTCAGATCTTGAGTTCTCTTCTCATCCTCAGAAAATTGAAAAATAAAATTCTAAGTAAATAAATTTTTTCAGGTCCTGAACTCAGATCTTGAGTTCTCTTCTCAATCTCAGAAAATTAAAAATATTTCTAAGTAAATAAAATTTTCAGGTCGTGAACTCATGAGTTCTCTTCTCATCCTCAAAAAATTAAAAAAAAAAATTTAAGTAAATAAATTTTTCCAGGTCCTGAACTCAGATATTGAGTTCTCTTCTCAACCTCAAAAAATTAAAAAAGTTTCTAAGTAAATAAATTTTTCAGGTCGTGAACTCAAATCTTGAGTTCTCTTCTCATCCTCAGAAAATTAAAAAAAAATCTAAGTAAGTAAATTTTTCAGATCCTGAACTCAAATCTTAAGTTCTCTTCTCAAGTTATCTAATCCTTTGGTTACTTTTCCAAGTTTCTTATTCTTTCTCGTGAGGTTTATATTCTTCTGAGATTCGTTTATACTCTGCATGTAAAAAACAATTATTTGTTCTTACAAAGTCGTATTTTATACTCTTATTTGAGTTGTTTATACTCCTCGGGGAGTTGTTTATACTCCAAATATAAGTAGCAGTACTTGCTCATTCAGAGTTATATTTTATTCTCTTATATGAGTTATTTATACTCCGAATATAAGGAGCAACACTTGCTCATTCAGGGTTATATTTTATACTCTTATATGAGTTATTTATACTCCTCGGGGAGTTCATTCAGATCCAGATACTTTACGTAATAATAAGATAAAAAAGAACTTCTCTCATCAGCTCCTTGTTTCATTGAAATTTTCAAAGTGCAAGCTATTACAAAAGTCTTTCATACCTAGATACATCATCCAATTCATAAACAAAGAAAGATGACAAAATAAAGATTTCAGATCTTGCCTGTTTCTTAACAATAGTATTTTTTGAGTTTGCTCAAATTCCATGGACGTGCCACCTCCTTTCCATCTTCTCTCATCAACTTGTATGCTCCTCCATTTAGCACCTCGCTCACAATGAATTGTCCTTCCCAATTTGGCTCCAGCTTCTTCACTGGCTTTAGCGCATCAACTCTCCTGAGAACCATGTCCCCTTGATCAAATTTTTGCATTTTCACTCGCTTATTATACCCAGCTCTGATCCGGCTCTTGTACGTCTCGACCCTGAGACGTGCTATTTCCCTCTCTTCTTCTACCAGATCTAGATTCTCTTTCATCAAGGTGGGATTTTGGACTTCATCATAAAACATGATTCGGTGGGACTCCGATCCGACCTCCACTGGGATCACTGCTGCCGCTCCATAGACCAAGTTGAAGGGTGTCTCTCCTGTAGCTATTTTGGGACTAGTTCTATAGGACCATAGAACAGAGTTCAGCTCCTCTGGCCAACTTCCTTTCTTCTTTTCCAATCTAGCCTTAATTCTTTCAACTATTGTTCTATTAGTCACTTCCATTTGTCCATTGGCTTGAGGATGTGCTACTCATGTGAACCTCTGCTTGATTTTCATCTTTTGACACCAGTTCCTGATAACCTTACCACTGAACTGGGTTCCATTATCTGAAACAAGGACTCTAGGGATCCCAAACCTGCAACAAATATTTTTCCATAAGAACTTCTGAATGTTGCTCTCATCGATCGTGGCTACTGCTTCAGCTTCTACCCACTTACTGAAATAATCCACAGACACAATTAGAAAAGATTTATTTCCTGATGCTTCAGGAAATTTCCCTACAATGTCGATTCCCCACTTATCGAAAGGGCATGGGGAGTTCATAACTCCCATTTCTTCTCCAGGAACATGGATAAAAGGTCCATACTTTTGACATTTATCACACTTTTGTATCAGTTCCTTGGCATCTCTGAGCATCTTTGGCCAATAATATACAGTTCTTAAGATTCTTCTGACCACATCTCTGAACCCTGTATGGCTTCCTCCACATCCTTCATGGATCTCTCGAATGACATAGTTTTCTTCCTCGCTAGTTACACACTTTAGATATGGCTGTGAGAATGATCTTTTGTACAGATCTTCTCCTATAATGCGCGCAATACTTTGCATATATTGCTCTCTTCGGAACTCCAGGTTGATCAAGTCTTTGTCCCATTTTAAAGTAGTGAACAATTGGAGCTCTCCAATCTTCACGTTCTGCTTCTTCTTCAACTGAGAACACATACAAGTCTATCATTCTATTATCTGTTGTTAAGAGGGTGATCTGACCTATAGCTCCTTCTTCAACTGAACTGGCTAGCTTTGCTAAGTACACAGCCTTGACATTTTTTGCTCTTGGTATCTGCTCCAAAGAGAACTCCACAAATATTGACTTGATATTTTCCACCATTTTAACATACTTGATCATCTTTTCATCTTTCTTCTCGTATGATCCAGCTACTTGCTAAGCCACCAACTATGAATCTGAAAAGATCTTCACTTTCTGAGCTCCCAAATCTACTAGCATTCTCATCCCCCTCACTAGAGCTTCATACTCCGATTCATTGTTTGAGGCCTTGAAGCCAAAATTGATAGTGAATTGCAGCTCTTCTCCTGTTGGAGTGATGATCATCACTCCAGCTCCACTTCCCATCATGGTAGAGGATCCATCCACATAAGTTGTCCATTCCTCCAACTCTAAGTTTCTCGTAGTTTCTTGAATGAAGTCTGCTAGAGCATGTGCCTTAATAGCAGTTCTTGGTTCAAACTCTATGTCATATTCACTTATTTCCACTGCCCATTTTACCATGCGCCCTGACAGATCGGGTCTTCCCATCGTCTGCCTCAAGGGTAAGTTTGTTCTCACCATCACTTTGTGAGCTAAAAAATATGGTCTAAGCCTTCTAGTTGTCACCATTACTACCAATGCTGACTTCTCCATTTCTGAGTATCTCTCCTCTTGTCCTTGGAGCATCTTACTCACATAGTATATTGGTCTTTGATAACCTCCCTCTTCTCTTAGGAGGACAGAACTTAGAGAATGTTCTCCTACATAGATGTACAGGAACAGAGTCTCGCCTGAGACTGGTTTAGTGAGAAATGGCAATGCTGGGAGATGATCCTTTAGTTCCTGAAAAGCTCTTCTACATTTCTCGCTCCATTCGAATTTAGATCCTTTCCTCAAGATTTTGAAGAAGGGCAAGCTCCTTTCCGCTGATCTAGAGATGAAACGACTAAGGGCTGCTACACGACCATTCAGCCTCTGTACCTCTTTTATGTTCCTGGGCTCTTGCATCTCTAGAACAACCTTCACTTTTTCCTTATTCACTGCAATTCCTCTTGGGGTCACCAAATATCCCAAGAATTTTCCGGACTGAACCCCGAAGGCACACTTCACAGGATTAAACTTCATGCCACTCGCTAAATCACCTCGAAAGTTTCTTCCAGATCTCTCACATGATCTCCTTCTTTCAAGTTTTTCACTAGCATATCATCTACATATACCTCCACATTTCTCCCTATTTGATTTCGAAAAATTGAAACAACCATTCTCTGATAAGTAGCCCCCACATTCTTCAAGCCAAAGGGCATGTCTGTGTATCCGTATGTTCCACAGCACACCACGAAACTAGTCTTTGCTACATCATTAGGATTCATTTTGATCTGGTGATAGCCCTGATAAGCATCCATCATTGAGAGCAGCACGCAGCCTGATGTGGAATCCACCAGTTGATCTATTCGAGGAAGTGGGTAGTGATCCTTCGGGCAAGGTTTATTGAGGTCCCTGAAGTCTATGCACATTCTCCATTTTCCAGCTCCCTTAGAAACCATTACTGCATTGGAAAGCCATTCGGGGAACTGGATTTCCACAATATATTTTGCTACTAACAGTTTGTCCACTTCCTCAATGATGATCTTATCCTTCTCTAGACCAAACCTCCTCAACTTCTACTTTACTAGTTTCACTTGTGAACTCACATTCAAGTTGGGCATGGCCAGAGCTGGATCTATCCCTGTGAGGTCAGCTGAATGGAATGCAAATATATCAGAGTTAGCTCTGAGACATTGAACTAATTTTTTAACCACTTCATAACTCATATGAGTTCCGATTTTAGTTGTGCAACCTATTTTGTGGGGCAACAATTATACTGCCGTAGTTTCTTCTTCAGGCCTGATCTGCAGATGAGGATCTTCTTCCATCATCTCTCCTTCCTTCATCCTTTTCCCACAGGATGATCTCCTCTACCTTGATCTTTTTTAAACACCTTATCAGCTTGATTCACAGTGTCCACATAACATCTTCTAGAACTGGTTTGATCACCAAGAACTTCGCCCACCTCTTCTCCAACTGGAAATTTCATTTTCATGTAAAAGGTGGACACCACCGCTTGCAATGAGTTCAGAGATGGTTGCCCTAGGATCACATTGTAAGAAGAGGGAGCATCCACAATCAAGAACTATCTTTACTGGATAGCCCCTCTTTGCAATGAGTTCAGATATACTCTTTGAAATGGTTGTTCTCCTATCCTAAGTTGCAGAGTGACTTAGCCCCAAGGCTGGATAGGCCCTCCAGTAAATCCATATAAGGCTGTCTTTACTGGCACAACCTTCACATTCAGGTCCATCTTAACAAAGCATTATTTGAACAGGATGTCACAAGAGCTTCTTGTATCAATGAACACCCTTGCCATATCATATCCTCCTATCTCAGTCGTGATAACTAGTGCATCATTATGTGGTTGGAGTGCACTTCCCCCGTCGGCAGGACCAAATTGGATATTAGGTACTTTGCTCAGATCTGACACGCTGTGTACTTCAGATCCCCAAATTATGGCTTCCCTTACAAAGGCTTTTCGTGCTCTGTTTGAATCGCCATCAGTGAGTCCTCCCGCAATCATAGAGATATTTCCTCTCTTCTATGGAGCTCCTCCTCCTTTAGATGGTTCTCCTTGCTCAATTTCCTTCCCTCTATCCTCCTTCCGACCATAGCTCTTATCTCTTTCGGCTCTCACATATTCGGCTAACTGCACTTCCCGTATCAACCTCTCGATAGCGTCTTTTAGATGACGACACTGATCAGTATCATGACCATACTCATTGTGGTACTTTCAATATTTATCTGATATGGGATTCTTGGGACCACCTCTGGCAGAATATGGGAACTTAAACCCTGGTTTGTTCTGTACCACCTCCAACAATTCTGAAGGTTGCTTGGTTAGAGGCGTGTGATTTCGGAAGTGCCTGGTCTCCACCCTGGCATCACTCTCCTCATATTTCCGCTTCTTGTCTCCCTCATTCTCTCTTTTTTTATAGGAATTTCTTACTTCTCATTTTTTAGTGTTGGATTTCTTCCAAATTGATGTACTTCTCTGCTCTGGCTAGGAGCTCGTTAAAGGTCAGTGGAGGACACTTGGCCAAAGACTTAAACAGGTCTCCTTCTGCTAAGCCTTGAGTGAGGGCATTAATTTCCACCTCCCCCGTTGCATTAGGCACTTCCAGAGCTGCCTTGTTGAATCTCCCAAGAAAAGTCCTTAGGCTTTCTCCAGCCCTTTGCTTGAGGCTCATCAGGGATAAGGATGTTTTGAGCTGTCTTCGAGTGCTTGCAAATTGGTGCAAGAAAAGAGAGCTCATCTCCGTAAAAGAACTTATGGAATTAGGAGGGAGCTGCGCAAACCATTGTTGGGCTGCTTTGGTTAAAGTTGTCAGGAACACACGACACTTAACTCCGTTAGTGTACTGGTGGAGGAGGGCTCTGTTTTGGAAACGGAGGAGGTGTTCTTGAGGATCAGTAGTACCATCATATTCGTAGGAGAGTGTCTTAAATTTTTTAGGGAATGGATCCATCAAGATCTCTAATACAAAAGGGGATCCCACTGCCCTACTTCCACTCAGGGAATTCTTCTCATACATTCCTTTCATCTCCTCCATTTCTCTTCTTAATGCCACGATCTCTGTATTAATACTTTCTCGGGCTGAAGATTGGACATACTTCCTCCCCTGAGCTATCTTCCTCCCCTTCACTTAAGGGAGGCGCTATCCTCTCCTTTCTCTTCCTGGTACTCTTTTCAGCGGCAGCAGCCAATATTTCGGTTGATTCACACCACTTGATCCCTCTGGGTCACGGGAACACCTTCTAGAGGGAGCTTTTCTCGCACATTCACTACCGGGGGAGCTATGGGAGTACCTTGGGCAGGCACTCCTCTCTGAGATAAGGCCTGATCTACAACAGCAGTGATCAAATCCCTTAAACTTTCCAATGGGAGGGTAATAACATGTCCAGATGGAGGAGATGGACTTGGCACTCCCCCTCTCTGACTTGAAGTGGCATTTCCCGCCCTAGTGTCATTGGTCGAGTCAGTGACAATTGTTGGATCAGTGGCAATGGCCGGATCAGTGGCCACGCTCTCAAAAAAATCAATATCCTCACTAACACACATAAAAAAATCCCATGACTATGGATTCAACAGTAGGCTGAGAGATTGACTTCCCCCCAACCATTTTTAGAAAAAATTTAAATGCATGAAAAACCTCACGTCTTAGTCAGATTTTCCCACAGACGGCGCCATTTGATGTGACCTTATCGAATTCACAGGAATGAATGATAAGGAACACAATCAAAGAAAGATTAAAACAATAAATACCTAAATGAGTCCTTTGTAAATCCTTATATATTGATTAGTAATGCACGTCCTTGATGAGTTTGAAGACCTGCACACAAACCGGGCCGGATGGGTGTCCGGCGACGGACCTCCGACGCTCAAGTTTGTCGAGCACGATGGAGAGGATAAGAGTATGTTGGTCCTGAAAGGAGTATGGTACAAGTGTATGGGGGGAATACACTTGTATATGCAAATCTTTTTCAATTTAAGCAAAACAGGCTTTCAGCAAGGTTGTCCTGGACAACTCTTCTTAGTATGTATAACTTTCTTAAGATAATAAAACTACTAAGTACTATGGAGTACTTAGTTGAATAACTATTCTAGTTAAGTTATATGTGCGGAATTATGGTTGGCCCTTTATGTTTAAACTCCTTTTAATTCTGAAATCTTTTCTTAACACTTAACTATTTTTCAGGGAACTTGTCCCAAACTAGTTTTGCACAACTTGTGATTAATATCTTTTGAAGATAAATTTGTGTGCAGTGTATGAATGTGTGACTTGAATGAAAAGCTTGTAAGTAAATAACACAAGAGTTTATAGTGGTTCAGAGACTCAAGCTCCTACATCCACTTTCCCTGATTTAACAGGATAATTCCTTCACTCTTGGAATTAACTTATTTTATAGTGCCAAGGTGCACTGATCAACCACACTACTCCTTATTGCCTTGATCACTAGGAATTCAGAGTCCTAGTACTCTCTCTCAACTCAGAACTGAATTGTTCTTCTCTTGACAATTAGTTCTTACACTTCTGCTACAACAATCCTCCTAACTTTTCTTGAAAGGTTTAAGGGTTGATGTTGGTTTCAACTAGGGTGAGATATCCTTTACAATTGAGCACTCTGTAAAGGGTAGGATATCTCTCTAAGCTCGAATGTTTTTACAATAGGTTCAGGCTTAGATGAAGTGTATGGAAACTAAGAATGAAGTATTCTTATGTGAACTTGTAGGCTTGAGTGCTTGTAGTTTCCTTGGATTGTAGGATAGTTGGATACTTCAAATGGTCTCCACACCTTTGTATTTATAGAGAAAATTGAGGTTATGTCCGTTGGAGAGACAGCCTTAAAATGTCTATTTTGGTCTTCATTGAACTTTGCAACTTGAAGACAGTTTCTTGAAAGTGACATGTCCTTAATTTGGGAAGTAAATGGTTGTAAGCTTCTTGTATTTACTTTGATGCACTCTTCCCAATGTCTGAGTTGAAGATTCAGTTGATCAAACATGGACATGATTTCTGATCATTGGTTCCATGATAAGGACAACTTTCCTTATCATCTGGACAAGTCTGCTTATCACTTTCAGCAGACATGGCTTATCAGCAGTGTTGGCATAGCTTTTATCAGTTGACTTGGCTCCTTAACTTCACTTGATAGCTTCTAAGCATCCATGCTTCCATATCAGTAGTTTTGACCCCATCAGCACAGTTGGCTCTTGCCTTAGAAAATTTCAGATTCAAGTGTGTTTGGTCAATTCTGCTGGACATCTTCTCTGAACTTGATGTACACATTAGCAGACTTGGTCTTCTTGATGTGTTCCTTTGAATTGATCATCAGGGAGGTTGTCCATTTACTAAGCTGACTTGATCAGCACAGTTGGTCATTTAAGCATTTCAGCAACATTAGAATCAACTTGATTCTGAGCCTTGAGGGGACTTGATTCTTGTAATCACTTAGGCTTGTGTTCCCCCACAACTTGTGCATCTAAATTCACTAAGAGCTGCCTAAACATATCAGCTTCTCAACTAGCCTGATCTACATGTTCCAACATTCCTGAAGCATGTTTATTTCAATTTGACTTATCTAGTTGGCATGTCTTAAGGGGTTTTGGTATCTTAATCAAAATCTCATTTTATTCCCAACAGAGTATTTTGTATACGAAAGTGAATAGTAATGAAAAAGTGACTTAACCTTTGAAAAATGAAAGGGGATGCCTTTTATACCTTGTCATTGAAGGGTAAAGAAGTAAATTCGTCTTTAGGGTTTGTTACAAATAGTGTCACGTCATTGTACGACTCTGACACATGACTGATTATTCGGGTAGTGCGCACACATTTGCAGAGATATTTTGACACATCAAGATTGCATATCCTTGGTGTTTCTCCAGAGTGCCAGGCATCATAGTTCTAATTAAACAATGAAGAGAACTATTTTTCTGATTCTAAGTACCCATTCAATTAGAGGTGCCCAGTGGTCAAATCCGGACAGATAAAAATGAGTATCATATGGTAAGTCTGATCAGATCCTGAAGAGATCTGATCACAACATATTGCTTATGAGGAATGCGACCTTTTCAGGTCCTGATCCTATGGGGAAGAGGTCCTCATCCACTTATGGATTCTAGTCCTTAGCTCCTCTCTTCCAGGCCTACACCATTATGCCACATTAGGCATAAACGTGCAAGGGGAGACAACAACTAAAATGGCGTCTGAGCTTGGGTGTGCAGCAGAAAATACTCCATTTAATTACTTTGGTATGAAAGTGGAAATTTAATCAAAGAAGGACGGCAGACTGGGAATACATGGTTCAGAAGATAAAGAACAAGCTCAAAAAATGGAATGGGGTGAAAATTGTAAAAATTCTAAAAAGATATCATGGGTGAGATGGGATCTGATCTGTTCTGTAAAACTAAACAACAAGGGGGACTAGGGGTGAGGGATTTAGAGATTTTTTATGAAGTTCTTTTAGGGAAGTGGATGTGGAGGTTCCTTAATGAGAGGGAGAGTATGTGGGCAAGGGTGATAGAGTCGAAATTTGGGCTAGCTAGGTTGGGGTGAGGATCTAGAG
The DNA here is from genome assembly GCA_963675135.1 of Galeopsis tetrahit. Taxonomy (NCBI): domain Eukaryota; kingdom Viridiplantae; phylum Streptophyta; class Magnoliopsida; order Lamiales; family Lamiaceae; genus Galeopsis; species Galeopsis tetrahit. The sequence continues at coordinate 32,877,277 of OY776126.1, read as the reverse complement.
GTAGCTGGTATATACTACAAGAAACAGGGGGAATAACATCGAAAATTTTGCGACAAATCTAAATTTCATAACTAAAATCAATATTTTTAGCAACGAAATAAAAAAATTTATCGCTAAATTCTTAGATTTAATATTTGCGACAAAATTAATATATTACATCGCTATACTAGTAACAAAGTGCTTCATTTTGTTGTTAATAATCAGAACAACAATGAAAATTATATTTCGTCGCTAATATTTCGTGGCTAATTTCTTAAAATTAATTTTTGGAATTAAATTAAAATATTTCATCGCTATATAAACTAGCAAAAAAAATTATGTTGTTGTTAATTATCCCATGAAAACAATATTTCTAGCTAGTTTCTTAAAATTAATATTTACGATGAAATTAAAATATTTTACCGTTATATACTAGCAACAACTTGTTTTATTTTGTTGTTAATAACCAGAACTACAATGAAAATTATATTGTTACAAGTTAAAAATTAATCAATTATTATATGTGAAATAAATTAATTAAATTTTTTAAAAAATGAATACATATACAATTAAGAAAAAAAATATTATAGTTACAAATGAATATATATATATATATTATATCATATACAATAAAGAAATTAACTAAATTAGTAACAATTTAATACATATGTAATTAATATTTAAAATTAAACCAAAGAGTTGTCTGCCCGAGTGGTGGGGGCTTATAGTCATTTAAATAAAAAAATACCAAATAAATAGTCATTTAAATAAAAGGGGGGAGTGGTTATGTGTTGGTCGAGTGTGGAAGTGGGTTTAGAGAACGAATTGTAAATCGGATACCACACCCGTCGGCCGTCGCTAACGTGTTTGCGATAAATGTTTAATTTTCCTCGCAAACATATTTCAATGAAAATTCATATTTTAGTCGCTAATATATATTTTGCGATGAACCTCATATTTTCGTCGTTAATATTTTGCAATAAAATTTATATTTTCATCGCAAATATTTGCGATAAAATTAAAATATTTATCGCAAACACGTTGGCGACGGGTGTATCGCAACAAATTTCGCGACAAAATTATTTTATTGCTAATTCAAGTTTGCAACGAAAATATTTGAATTAGCACAAATTTTTTCGCGGCTAAATTGCAGTTTTCTTGTAGTGCGGGTTGAGGAGAGGTAGGAAAATGGATGGTGAGCTGAAGTGGTGAAAGCAACTGGGGGCAAGAGAGGCTGGCTGTGGGAAGGGGGTGGAGAGAAGCATAGGAAATGGCAGAAATATATACCTTGTTTTGGGAGTCGAGATGGGCAGGGGAGGAATGTCTTAGAAGCAGATTTAATAGACTATATTGTCTAAACCGAAGAGAATTAAGAGAAAGGAACTTAGAGAGTTTAAAAAATATAGATTGTGTGATTAGCATGTACAAGCTGAGGAGGGACAAAGAAGACCATTAATGGAGCTGGAAATTAGCAACAAAGGAACATACGAATGGATGCAATCACAAGGCGCTAAAGGCAATATGGAATAAAGTGGAGATTCACGCGTGGATAACAATACAAAAGAAGATACCAACAAAGGAGAGGAGTTTTGGATGCAAACGCAAACACAAACTGCACCTTTTGTGGCGATCATCCAGAAACGGTAAGCCACGTCCTCTTTACTTGTGGCCTTTCTTACCAAATATGGATGACCTCGTCGAAGTGGTTGCTCGTTTCTAGATAGACAGCCACGTGGGATGACCTCGTCGATAAAAGTGTTATATATATGATTTGTCTTTGAGCTATTCAGAGTCGATGAACTTATTTATACTGATGAATATGATGACCTCGATCAGAGCAGTTTTCACAACAGATTACAACAACTTTGTAATTTTACAAGAATGCCCCTTGTATAAGAAATCATAAAGTCTAGTATGCACTCGAGTGCATGTTGTGCACCCTAGTCCATGTTGCATTTTTCAGTTTTACTGACTTACACTTTTTTTGTTAAATGGTGTTGCACTTTTCAACTAAAAATATTATTATACAGTTTAATAATTGAAAAGTGCAACACCATTTACTAAAAAGTGAGTCAGTAAAACTGAAAAGTGCAACATGGACTAGGGTGCACAACATGAACTCAACTAAAAATATTATTATACAGTTTAATAATTGAAAAGTGCAACACCATTTACTAAAAAGTGAGTCAGTAAAACTGAAAAGTGCAACATGGACTAGGGTGCACAACATGAACTCGAGTGCATACTAGACCAACCCATAAGAAATTTCTTCAAATTATATAGCTAATTAAAAATTAATTCTCACTTCTTCAACTAAACTGCTGTTTTTTCATCCCTCGTAATTTCGAACAAAATCATACCTACCTATTTTAATTTACTATTTTAAATCATATTTAATTGTAAGCATAGCCCAACATATTTTACATTATTATTACCTACCTATTAAAACCTTTTTTTTTTCTTAAGACTATTTTATTAGATATTTTGTTATTGTGAAACTGACGTAGCGGCAGATTAACACTAAAAGATGAACACCTTGATACTCAGGGACGAAACCAGAACTTGAGGTTAAGTGGGACCAAAAAAATACAATTTAACATTAACATTTGTCCTATATGAAAATTTAGATTTTTTATATTTACAAGTATAATAATATTTACCATTAAATATTTCAAAATACATAAATATATATAAAATTAATATTTAAAACTTAGACCGTCATTTTTTCAATATAGACGAAGTGAGATCTAATAAATTCAAATTAAATAAGAAAACATACAAGGATAAAAAGAGAAAAAAAAAGGAAAAAAGAAGAAGAATTTGTACGTTGCACCCGAAAATTTACGACAACGGAGATATATGATATAATTATCCTCAAGTCCTTCAAACCCTATGAGCTGAAATTAAAATAAACAAATTGAATATTAATAATTAATATTTTCAGAAAAAAATCTAATATTTTTTTTGTCTGTTTAAACGTTTTATTTTAATATTAGTGCAACTTAGACTCAATTTAATTTTTCCTTGGACTTAATTTTCAAGCCCAATTACCAAGAATCTAAATTTATATTATATACGGAGTATTAACTAAATATTACATATATAATAGTAATTAAAAAAGAAATTGAGGGGACCATGGCCACCCCACAACACGCATAGTTCCGTCCCTGTTGATACTACGTATACTAGGTGACGATCTTACGAATTTTATTCATTATCAAAATCAACTCCCTCTACAAAGCTCACAAATCAACTATAAGTATTCTTCAAATCTCAAAAAACCGTAGCAAGCAGGCCCAACACACTCGTGGGCAGGCAAATACAAAAAATAAAAGGATTGAAATTGACAATTATTAATTACCAAAATTAAAACATAATAAAAAATAGGGTGATACTTGAGTACACTCGCATGTACCGTACACCCGTTAATTTAATGAGTTCACCCTCAACTTATATTATATTTTTATTACAATTATCTGAACCCAATCATTTTATGAGTTCATCCTCAAATCATTTCTTTTTTACAACAGTTATATACACTCACTCATTTTACGAGTTCAACCCCAAACTATTTTTTTACCACAGTTATCTGCACCCGCTCATTTTATGAGTTCACCTCCAAATCATTTATTTTTTACAACAATTATCTACGGGTTTTTTATCAGATTATTGTACATTAAATAAATAATTTGTAAAATGGGGTACAATTTAATTCTTTTATCAAATTATAGTAAAACGCTTTGAGGCTATAAAAAAAAACGCGAGGCCCCTACGCGTTTTACTTACTGACACTTTTATTTATTTATTTTTAATTACAGGTTGCCCCAAAAATGCGCAGCCCCTACGCGTTTTGGGGCTTAATAAAATAAATATAGTTATGTGGGGCATATTTTGTAATTCAAAAAAAGGGAAACGCGCCGCCACAACACGTTTTCCTTTTTCTTCCCTTTTTTTTATTAAATTTTTGTACATAGAATACTATATTTACACTTTAAAATTTTAAAAAAAATAAAAAAAAAATTGAAAAACGCTTAGGGGATAATTACCTAATCAGGCAAGCAGCAAGTATCGCTACATGCACAACACATGCATAATTTTGATTATTTTTTTTATTTGCATGCATTAAATAGAAAACAATTAACTATTTTTTTATGTTAATGATTTACGGAGTATAAAATTAAAAGAAGGAGCCTCTATTATTTGCATGCATATTAATTTAAATTTTATTTTTAATTATATGAATGTAAACAAAAATTTAAAACACAAGCAATTATATTTTATCTATTAATTTATAAGAGTTGTTACTTTCATGTTTTGTAAATTGCAATAATATATAAAAATATCATGTTTGATGAATTGCATTAATACATAAAAATAACAAATTTGACGAATAAAGTTTGATAATTAATAAATTTAGTACAAATGCCAAATTTAAAAATGACCAAAAAACGTGTTACTCCATCCGTTACTTATTCGGTTGTCTTTTTAATTTGACACGTAATTTAATATAAGAATTATTTATTAGTATTATCAATGATAAAAATAATTATTTGTTGAGGGGGTATTAGTCAATAAAATAGAATAAGACATAAAAATAATACTTGTGGGGGTAAAAAGTAATAATATTAAGTGTAATTTTTAAATATTTAAAGGTGCTAATTAAAAAGATTAAAATAAATTTTTTATCATTTAATTTTAGAAAATAACAATCTAATTAATTAGGACCAACTGAAAAAAAAAAGTACCATCCAATTAACGAAACATGAAAGTCAATCCTTATAATATAAATTGTGTTGCGTAATTAAAATAAATAGATAAAATATAATTTCTTACTTTTTAAATTTTTGTTTAACATTAAGATATTCCTTCGTTTATTTTCACTACAAAAACGCATGTTTTTGCCGACGGATGTATACCGACGGATTTCCTTTTCGACGGCTGTACCGACGGATTACCGACGGAATTCAAAGTCAGAAGACTCTGCCGACGGAATTCAATTTCCGTCGGCTTTCCCGACGGGATACCGACGGATATGCCGACGGACACTCAGAACTCTCTACACGGTGTCGTTTTTGGGTCACCGGCCGACGGATCGTTCCGTCGGTATTGTAAATATTCCGTCGGTAACCGACCCGCATTAACTAACCGCCTTCTTGATCGACTCCCAAAATTAAATGTGGTCATTACCGACGGATATTTCCGTCGGTAACCGACCCGCAATAACTACCATAATTAATCTGGTCATTACCGACGGAAATATCCGTCGGTAAGGCAATTTTTTTTTTGTATATAAACTGAAGAACAGATTACAGAAACCCTCCCTCCTCCCTCCTCCCTCCTCCCTCCTCCCTCCCCACTCTTTCCTTCTTCATCTTCATCGCGCGAAGAAGAGGCTCGGCCGAGGTGATCTCTCGACTCGATTAGAAAATCTATACGGTACGCTTTCTTAATTTGTTAGTAATTAATTTTTAAGTTATATATGTATTGCCTATAATTATGAATTAAATTGCATGTGTTAATTTAAATTGTTATATAGATTAATATGAAATTAATTGTTTGTAGTTGATGTATATAGTTAATTATTTTGAATGTATGTAGTTGATATATCTAATTAATTAGTTGATATTGTAAGTGGATAATTGCCTATATGTATAGCTAGCTAGTTGATGTATATAGTTATTTATAATAAATTGATGTGATTTTTTAAGATCGATATTGCATGTTTTGCATAATTGATGTTATATATATAATTGATATTATTGTTGAATTTGTATATACGTTGGAGTGGAGTTAATTACATAATTAAATTATGATATTGTACGTTATAATTAGCTAGATTAATATTGTTGATTTACTAATTATGAAATTATTGATTAAATTAGGGGCTTTGTTAATTATATTAGGAAATTGTTATTTTAAAGTTAGAAAAAATTGTTACTAAATTTATTAGGTTATAGATTGTTAATTAAAATAGAAAATTGTTAATTAAAGTTGAAAATTATTGAATAAATTAGTTATTGTTGAATAAAATAGGAAATTAGTTATTGTTGAATAAAATAGGAAATTATTTATTAAAATAGGTTATTATTGATTAAATTAGGTTTTTATTAAATTTTAATTTATTAGATTATTGTTTTTTATTAAATTAAGAAATTTATTATTAATTAATTAGTATTATATATATAATTTATTAATTTAAATGTTTAAATTAAATAGATGACTGGAAATGGTGCTGGTGCCTCTGGTGGCTCGGGATCTCACGGGGCCTCCGGGTCACGTAGCCGATCGAGGAAGAGTCGATCCAAACTTAGACCCGAGGCGCCGGCGCCTACACTGTCACGAACACCATTATCGTCGCCTCCGCCACCCATTCCACACCCGTCGCCTGATCAGTCGTCGTCTCATTCGTCTGTCCGGGACCATCCTGCTGTTCCTGCTCAGGATGGTCGGGAGCGCGTTTGGGCTACAAGTGGAGGAGTGTAAGTAATTAAATACTTTTATTGTTTAATAATTAATAATTAATTAATTTCACATTCGTTTTAATTTATAATGTGTTTTGTTTGTTAATTAATGTCACAGATTGTTACCTGGTAACGAGGTCTTCAGGGCATGCACGATTGCTTTTGGCTCTTTACCGATCTCTGCGGGTGCATATACCTGGTCGAAGGTCCCAAAACCAAAAAAGTTGGCGTACTTCGAGGAATTTCAGGTAGTAATTAATTACTTAATTATTTAATTAATGTTTGTTAATTTGTTCAATAATAAACAATTTATTATATGTGCAGAAACAAACCACTTGGGATCGGAATATGTACTCAGACCAGGCTATGTTCAGGTATTTCTGTAAATCGGCGCAACAGCGGTATAAGGATTTAATGTACGAATGGAGAATGGCATGGCGGCGCGATGGGACGACGCAGAGCTTGGGTAAGGATGATAATGATGTTGTGTTGTGGGATTCATTGACGAGGGAGTGGCTGCATCCGGAGTACATCAGGAAGTGTGAGATTGCTAAGGCCAACCGGAGATCCGACGATGGGGGTGGGATGTCCAGGCATCGGACTGGAGCCCGGTCCATCCTTGAGCAGTCGATGGTCATTGTAAGTGTTTATTAATTTTTTAATTAATTTCAATAAATTTAATTATATATTTAATATATATAATACATAAATTAAATTATTAGGAACGGGATACGGGGCGTGTACCCACTCACTTGGACCGGATGAGCATTGCTCATCCGTTTAATGCTGAAACACAGCAATCCACATACGGGCGCACAACTAACCTCCACGTAAGTAATAAAATTGTTTAATTAAATACATTTTTTATAATTTATTCTATTAATTTAAAATTATTAATTATGTAGTTGGAGATGAACCGGAGGATTGCCGAGATCGGAACTCAAGTCGACCCTACTCAACTCGGAACCAGCAGTGCCCCTACAGTCGAGGAGGTGGACCGGGCTTATTTGGAAGTTGCCCCCACCACCCGCGGACGAGTTCTGGGCCTTGGTCGTATGAGCGCTGATGTCATTTCCGGCGCTGGTCCGTCCCAGACGGCATCGCAGGGTTCCGTATCTTCCACCCCAACTCCTGATGTGACGATGGCACAATTCAACCATTACATGCATGTGATGCATGTGAATATGGGTCGAGAGATGGGGTGGTCGGACGAGAGGATCGAGGAGGTTTATCGGAGAACCATGCAAGCTCCTCCACCGACGGCCAACGTGAACGTGACTGTTCCCCCAGCCCCCTCAGCCCCCGCAGCCCCCTCCCCCTATGTCCCGACCATGCAGCACGATGATGACGACATCATGGGTCAGTTCGTTGGCAACGATAACGACATTAATGATATATTCTACTATGGTCAATGAGTGACTTTGAATAATTTTTTTTTATGTGTTTAACAATTTTATTTTTATGTCTCGTAGAACTATTTACTTTTATGTCTCGTAGAACTATTTATTTTTTATCTGCATTTTTGTTGAACTATTTACTTTTATGTTTAAGTATCAGTTGTTTAATTTTAGTTATGTGTGTTTTATGTGTTAAGAATCACTACAAGAAACAGGGGGAATAGCGATGAAAATTTTGCGACAAATCTAAATTTCATCGCTAAAATCAATTTTTAGTAACGAAATAAAAAATTTCGTCGCTAAATTCTTAGATTTAATATTTACAACAAAATTTATATATTTCATCGCTATATTAGCAACAAATTGCTTCATTTCGTTGTTAATAATCAAAATAGCAATGAAAATTATATTTCGTCGCTAATATTTTGAAACGAAATAGAAATTTGCGTCGCTAAATTTTTAGATTTAATATTTGCAACAAACTTTATATATTTCATCGCTATATTAGCAACAAATTTCTTCATTTTGTTGTTAATAATCAAAACAGCAATGAAAATTATATTTCGTCGCTAATATTTTGCGATGAAATAGAAATTTTCGTGGCTAATTTCTTGAAATTAATTTTTGCTACAAAATTTATATATTTCATCGCTACATTAGCAACAATTTGCTTCATTTTGTTGTTAATAATCAAAACAACAATGAAAATTATATTTCGTCGCAAATATTTTGCGATGAAATAGAAATTTTCGTGGCTAATTACTTGAAATTAATTTTTGCAACAAAATTTATATATTTCATCGCTATATTAGCAACAAATTGCTTCATTTTGTTGTTAATAATCAAAACATCAATGAAAATTATATTTTGTCGCTAATATTTTGCGATGAAATAAAAAATTTCGTGGCTAATTTTTCTTGAAATTAATTTTTGCAACAAAATTTATATATTTCATCGCTATATTAGCAACAAATTGCTTCATTTTGTTGTTAATAATCATAACAACAATGAAAATTATATTTCGTCACTAATATTTTGCGATGAAATAGAAATTTTCGTGGCTAATTTATTGAAATTAATTTTTGCGATGAAATAACAATATTTCATCGCTATACTAGCAACAAATTGCTTCATTTTGTTGTTAATAATCAGAACAACAATGAAAATTATATTTCGTCGCTAATATTTTAGCGATAAAGTTGAAATTTGTATGACTAATTTTGTGGATTTAATATTTGCGAGAAAATTAAAATATTTCATCACCTTATTAGGAAAATAATATTTTATTGTTAATAATCAGAACAATAATAAAAATTCTATTTCGTCTCTAATATTTTAGTGATGAAATATAAATTTTCATGTTTAATTCTCATGAATTAAAAATGGTTGTCGTTTAAACATAATAAATGAAAAAAGTTTGAGTGCATGCATAGTGTGAAACAATAGAGACGATTCTATCACTATCATGTTTGAAATATAATAGGATCAATATAGTTTCATTTACACTCATTAATTTGACATATTAAGTTTTTTGTTTAATTTATTTTGGGGTATAATTTCTTAATTTCATTATATATAATTTGTTTTATATTTTTCTATTTTCTTGATTTCATTAATTATTTGTTGTTGTTTCTACTGATCATGAGGGAAGAGTACTACTTCAACTATGCATATTAAATCAAGAAAATCGGTTTAAATGTTTAATAATTCTCCAAAATTTTGTGTCTTATATAAATCAGTTTGAATGTTTATAAAAATATTTATAAATATGAAGATGCAAATGAAAATGGACATAAAGATGAGATGATGATTAATGGATGTAATTTTTTTTTTTTTTGAAATTGCTAAAGTAACATTGATTTTTTACAATTGAAATTGTTTTAAAAATTACAATATATATATATATAAATAATTGTTACAAGTTAAAAATTAATCAATTAATATATGTGTAATAAATTAATTAAATGAGTAAAATTAACTAACTAAATTAGTAACAATTGAATACATATATAATTAATATTAAAAACAGAACTAAAGAGTTGTCTGCCCGAGTGGTGGACACCCATACCTGGGGTGCCCATCCACCCGGGATCGATTCCCACAAAGACCAAATAAATACTCATTTAAATAAAATGGGAAGGAGTATGCGGATTGGGTGCGGGTCGGGTTGGGTGCGGGTGTGGGTCGATTGGGTCGGGTTGGGTGCGGGTCGGGTTGGGTCGGGTTGGGTGCGGGTGTGGGTCGGTTGGGTCGGGTTGGGTGCGGGTCGGTTTGGTCGGGTTGGGTGCGGGTCGGGTTGGTCGAGTGCGGAAGTGGGTTTAGAGAACAATTCGAAAATCGGATATCCATATTAGCGACAAAAAATATGGGTTTCATCGCTAACATTTGCAACGAAATTAAAATATTTATCGCAAAAAATTAGTAACGAAGTAAGAAATTATTATTTTAGACACAAAAAAATTTTGTCGCTAATTCTAATATTTTCGTCGCTAATGTGAGTTAGCGATGAAATAATTTTGTCGCAAGATTTGTTGCTATACACCCGTCGCTAACGTGTTTGCGACAAATGCTTGATTTTCCTCGCAAACATTTTGCGATGAAATTCATATTTTCGTCGCTAATATTTTGCGATGAAACTCAAATTTTCATTGCTAATATTAGCGACAAAATTAATTTTTTTTGTCACAAACACGTTAGCGACGGGTGTATAGCAACAAATCCTGCGACAAATTTATTTCATCGCTAATTCACGTTAGCGACGAAAATATTAGAATTAGCGACAATTTTTTTCGCGGCTAAATTGCAGTTTTCTTGTAGTGAATGTGTATATTTAAATTTGGATGTTTTATGTGATAGATAAACAACATTTTCATTGAAAATTGCCTTGAAGAAAGGCTGTTGTTGTGGTTACATTACATGCATACACTTAACATTACATAAACTTAGCAATACATATTAGAGACATAAACTTAGGATTACATCCAACCTATAAACTTGAACACATAGGGTAGAACACAGAATACTATGGCCACAACAAGAAAGTTCCTCTGCTTCTTTAGCTCTTCAACTTTTCCAGCTTCAAATCCTAATTCTGAGGTTAGTTGGTCAGATGTATCCTTATACATATCCCCAACTAGTTGCGCATGATTCAACTTGTTGTTGAGCTCTTGATTTTCAAGCAAAAGTGAGTCAATTCTCCTCACCATGCCCGGAAACATTCCGTGTGAACTCGTTCCTTGTCCGTGAATTTCGTGTTCATCGGCCCAAACAAAAAAGGAGCATCCATTACCATTTAGTGAATCTGGGCAAGTATAAAATAGTCTACCTCTGCTTCTTTCTTGCTTCGACATGCACACACGAGCTTCTTTTCCACAATGGCATACCACAATTTTCATGGATGTCGAAGATGAAGACATGAGTTTCTGTATTTTTTTAAATTTTGATGTTTGTGAAGAAGTAGGTTGTTTTGAGTGTGGTTGGAGTGTTAAGAATACGTAGTTAAATTTTTTTTTATACGCGTTTTTACCGACGGAAAGTGATTCCGTCGGTATTGAACATGTGTCAATACCGACGGAATTTCCGTCGGTAATGTAAATACCGACTGAAAATTGGTCAACGGAATCTGACTGATTTGACATACATTTGAAATATGTGTTACCGACTGAAATTATCCGTCGGTATTGGCAATACCGACGGAATTTCGGCGCGTGATATACCGACGGACTGACATTTCCGTCGGCATGTAGTATTGAAAAACATTCCAGAACCTCAAAACACGCGAAAATTTTTAGTGTGGAGCAAAAAATTTGGATTGGAGCGAAAATTTAAGGTATGTTTTTTAGTGTGTAATTTTAATTTGGTGTTTAGTTTTTTAGTGTGTAATTTTACTACATAATTTTTACTTTTAGTGTTTAATTTTTAGTGTGTAATTTTATTTTGGTCAAATTGTTTAACAGATGGAATTGCCGGATCGTCGGTGGATGTATTGTACTCCTAGGCTCGTTTTAGGAAATGTGAATGTTGAATTTTATGATAAACTCGTGTCATTTGTTGAATTTGCAAAGCTACACCCACATTACATGTCTGAGGATTGTATTAGGTGTCCGTGTAATGCTAAGAAATGTAGGAATAGATCATTTAAAAGCATTGATGAAGTCTTATGCCACGTTATTATGAATGGGTTCGTTGATAATTACTATAATTGGACAAGTCATGGCGAACAACGGTGGCCTTATAATTTTGATCAAGTCTTGTACTATTACACTACTGCAATTTATGAACAACCCGTACACGTTGAGCATGTCGGCACCAGTAACGATCAAGAGTTTGGGGTGGAAGAACCCGATATGTATCAAACAATGGTGATGGAAGCCGGTATGTCAAATATAGAGGAGGAACCAACGGATGAAGCATTTCAGTTTTATGAGATGCTCAAATTAGTCGATCAAGATTTGTACCCAGGGTGTGATTCTCATTCTCAGTTGTCATTTAATGCTCGACTTATGGCTATCAAGACGGAGAACAAGCTATCTAACAGAGCATATGAGCAAATGACACAATTATGCAGTGAGATTTGTCCTGTCGATAATAAAGTACCTACGACGTTTCATCAGAGCAAACAACTGATGAAGAATATGGGTTTGCCGGTTGAGAAAATTGATTGTTGTGTGAATGGTTGCATGTTATACTGGGGTGATGACGATAGCGATCTTCTTATGTGTAGAATGTGTGGCCATCCCCGGTACAAAGAGCCACGACGGAAGGGACCAGGTGGTCAATCGAGCAAGACAAAAAAGAAAGTGCCACACAAGAGGATGTATTATCTTCCTATCATTCCTCGTTTAATGAGATTGTTTCAATCTAGTTCTACAGCTCAACACATGACGTGGCATGCAAGAAATTCTGAAGATACTGAGGCTGGGGATATGAGACATCCGTCCGACTCTGAAGCCTGGAAACACCTTGATAATGTGTTTCCAGGATTTGCTTGTGAACCGAGGAATGTGAGATTAGGCTTGAGTACTGATGGTTTTGCACCGTTTGGGAGTTATGGAAAGAAGTATTCTTTGTGGCCGGTGATACTGACTCCGTATAATCTACCTCCATGGATGTGCATGAAACCTCAAACAATGTTTCTGACTGTATTGGTGCCTGGTCCGTCGAATCCAAAGCATAAACTTGATGTTTATCTCCAGCCTCTTATTAAAGACTTGATCTTCCTATGGGATAACGGAGTCCAAACGTATGATGTTTCTAGGAAACAGAACTTCACGATGCGTGCTGCTTTATTGTGGACCATTAGCGACTTTCCTGCATATGCTATGTTGTCCGGGTGGAGTACAGCCGGAAAGCAAGCTTGTCCGTATTGTATGGAATATTCTGAAGCTTTCAGTCTCCTGAAGAGTAGAAAAGTTTCATGGTTCGATAATCACCGAAGGTTTTTACCTCGAGATCATCCATTTCGAAGGAATAAGGTGGACTTCACAAAGAATAGAACAGTCACAAACAATCGACCGCCCCTTCGAAATGGTATTTTATACATTTATTTTAACATGTTTTTTTGGGTTACATTTATTCTAACATTTATTAATCGTACAGGACAAAGTCTGTTACATGAGATTGAGTGGACGGGTTTGAAAAAAACTACGGAGGAAAATGCAGAAGAACACAACAAAGGAATCCCAGGTAACTGGAAGAAAAAGAGTATTTTTTGGGACTTGCCATATTGGAGTTCACTATTGCTCCGACACAATTTGGATGTCATGCACATTGAGAAGAATGTGTTTGACAACGTGTTTCACACAATCATGAACACAGAAGGCAAGACGAAAGATACTCCAAAGTCCAGGGAAGAGTTGAACACTATCTGTCGCCGTGATGAGTTAGAACAGGATACCCGTACAGGTAAATATCCAAAGGCTTGCTACACACTAGATAAGGCACAAAAACAGGAATTGTGTAGGTGGATTAAAGAGTTAAGATTTCCAGACGGCTACGTGTCAAACATGAGTCGATGCGTAGACACAACAAAAGGTAAAGTTGCAGGGATGAAGAGTCATGATTGTCATGTTTTTATGCAGCGCTTGATACCTATTGCGTTTCGAGAATTTCTTCCTCTGAATGTGTGGAGGGCTGTCACTGAATTAAGTCTCTTTTTTAGAGATTTAACGTCTACAACAATCAAGGTTGATGATATGAATCGTTTGGAACGAGACATTCCAGTTATTTTGTGTAAGTTGGAACGTTTTTTCCCACCTAGCTTCTTTGACTCGATGGAACACTTACCTGTTCACTTAGCGTATGAAGCTAGGATTTGTGGTCCAGTGCAGTACAGGTGGATGTACCCATTTGAGAGGTGAACAATTCTATTTCTCTCATTTAATTAGTTTTTAGTATATGGAGCCTTATTTTAATTTGTTAACTATTATAATTTTAGGTATCTCCACAACTTGAAGCGCAATGCTAAACAGAAGGCAAACGTCGAAGCATCGATTGTTAATGCGTATTTGAATGAAGAGGTTGGCATGTTTTGTTCATATTATTTTGAAGACCATGTCAACACGAGGATCAGGAATGAACCACGTAACTTCGATGGTAGAGGTACGCAACAAGAAGTCGATGGCATGCTCTCTGTATTCAAGTCTAAGGGGCGACCTATAGGAAAAGCCACTGAACGATATTGGTCAACACACACAGAGGCTGAAATAGCACAAACGTACGTGTTATTGAATTGTGATGAAGTTCAGCCTTACATTGAATAAGTATTTCATATATTTATCATCTAATTAAATAGCACTAAACGTGCTTCATTTATCATCTAATTGTGTTGTGAATTATTAGGATGTATACACAAGAACTACGACATGCAGATCAAAACATCTCAGATAGAGACATAGATACTAGTCTTCAACGTCAATTTTCCCGATGGTTCCAACGTTATGTGAGTATCATTAATTGAATTTTACGTGAACAAATAATTGTTTTGATTAATGTTAATTTTAACTGTACGTATAGGGACAATCGCACGATTTTCAGAGCCGGTTCTTACAGGATCTCAGCAAAGGACCACTACGTCGTGTGAGGACTTACAACGGCTATATTGTGAAAGGCTACAGGTTTCGTACATCAGAGTATGCATCAACAAGAACGACTAACAACAGTGGTGTTTGTCTTAGGGGTGCGAATTACAATGCAGATGCAAGTGATTACTTTGGGGTGTTGCACGAAGTCGTTGAAATTGAATATCCGGGATATCCAGTGAAAACCGTAATGTTGTTCAAGTGCCATTGGTTTGACACATCCCCTTTAGGAACCAAAATTCATCCGGAGTACAAGCTTGTGGATGTTAATTCGAAAAGGAAGTATAGCGGGGATGATCCGTTTGTATTTGCCTCTTAGGTATCTCAAGTCTACTACTGCACGTATCCAGGAGCTGGAAAACGTAATAGATCAGAATGGCACGTTGTTTGCAAAGTGAAGGCAAGGTCAATGGTGGAGGTCCCCCAAAAGGAAAACAACGATGAAGATGAACCTCCGTTTCAAATGGAACAAATAGAGAATCAAACTGAAGTGTTTGCGGGAGATTTTAATCTTTCGGTAGACTTGACGGCTGCAAATCCACAATTGATTGTTATTGAAAACGATAGTGGACATGAGGAGGAGGATGAACATGACGAGGGGGAGGATGAAGAAGATGAGGATGAAGAAGATGAGGAGGAAGAGGAAGATGTGTCAAATAATGAAAATGAAGACGAAGATGAATATTAAATTAATGTAACCTAGCTATTTTATTTTGTACAATTTATAAGATTTCATTATTTATCATTTGGTTATAACTTATAATTTAATTATTTATCATTTGGTTATTTTATTAATTAACTTATAATTTAATTTAATTATTTATCATTTGGTTATAAAAATCCAATGGCGACGGAACATATCCGTCGCCATTTCCGTCGCTAACGGCAACGAGCCAAAGCCGACCGAAATATCCGTCGCCATTTCCGTCGCTAACGGCAACGAGCCAAAGCCGACAGAAATATCCGTCGCCATTTCCGTCGCTAACGACAACGAGCCAAAGCCGACCGAAATATCCGTCGCCATTTCCGTCGCTAATGGCAACGAGCCAAAGCCGACCGAAATATCCGTCGCCATTTCCGTCGCTAACGGCAACGAGTCAAAACCGACCGAAAATTCCGTCGCCATTTCCGTCGCTAACGGCAACGAGCCAAAGCCGACCGAAATATCCGTCGCCATTTCCGTCGGCATTTCCGAATATAAATGCAACTTTCTCTCATTTCACGCGTATTTTCCCTCAAACTCTCTATGTCTCTCCCTCTCCCTCTCCCTCTTCCCCTCCCCCACTCCACCTCCACCTCCTTTCCGAATGTAAAGCCTCCTTGCCGTGGTCGCGGCCGCCGCCCATCCTCCCTACCTGCAGTCGTCTCCAAGAATGCCGTCGCCCACCGCCTCCTCTGTCGTCGCCCACCGCCTCCTCTGCCGTCGCCGTCTTCATATAAAAGGTACGTTTTTTTTGCCCACCGACGTCAACGTCTTCTACTGGACGAACGGTACTTGTTATTTTTTGTTTGATTTTAATATTTTCTCTTTTCATGTAAATTAAGATTATGACATGTGCTTTGTGCTTTGTATCTATATATGCTTTGTGCTTTGTATCTTAAAAATCATTTCACCGAATTTGATTTTCTTATGATTATGTTTTCCTTTCGATTTGGATCGATGATGCATTGTTGAAGGCCTAATCACTTGATAAAAAAATCAGTTTATCAGATTTTATTAATAATTATTCCTTGAATTATTGATTTATTTATTGTACTCTAAATCTCTTATCTTTGAACTACCAGCATGACCGAAACTATGCGAGCCTAATGAAGTTACTTGATTTCTGTTGAGGTATGTTCAATTTTTATGATAATTTAATTTATGTTTAAATCTATAAAATGACAATTGAATCTTGATTCTTTGGAATTGATTTTGAAATGGTAGGGATGGAGTCGAGTCAGCGAAGGACAATTTAATATACTCCACGGTACGTATTAATATACTCACATTCTTGTTAAATTATTTCTCATATAAGTTTTTGTTAATTTTTAATATATTGTTTTAATATTTCACAGAGCTTTTTCAAGCATTCTAGTGAGGGGTATAGTTGTCATAATAAGTAGCAAAATTCTATTTGCTTCTTACTTGATCGATCCGCTGCCAATTCCGGAACACCATTCGATGCCTTAGCACGATTTTGTTTATTCTATTGAATGTAATGTAGATGTAATGTAGATTTGTGTATTGAACTATTTAAGCAATTTTGATCGTGTATTGAATTTTGATCATGTATTGAATTTTAATCAATTATGTAAGCAATCGGGATCGGGTCGGATCCCGATCGCAAATAAATTTTTTTTTTAAAATTGTTGGTACTTACCGACGGACTATTCCGTCGGTGTAGCGTCGGTAATACCGACGGGCGAGCCGACGGAATTCCGTTTTTTTTAAAAACATTTAATACGTACCGACGGAAAATTCCGTCGGTAAATTAAAATAATAAAATTTAAGTCCAACATATACCGACGGATCTACCGACGGAATATTGATTTGGGATCTGTCGGTAAAGGCGACCCGGTTTGAAAACTTGGTTTGAAAACGGGTTGGCTTGAATGCCGACGGAATTGATTTCGTCGGTACAGGCGACCCGGTTTGAAAACGGGTTGGTTTGAATCCGTCGGTATATACCGACGGACGCATATTTTCCGTCGGTAACCACTACCGACCAATTCATCGACGACGGATAAAATCCGTCGGTATATCCGTCGGTAAGAGCCAATACCGACTGAATATCCGTCGGTATAACCGTCGGTAAAACACCGCTTTTTTGTAGTGTTTTATAAAAGAGATTCCTTCGTTTATTTTTATAAATCATTAAGATAAAAAAAAAAATTGTTTTAAGTTAATGCATGCATGCATAAGCATGTAACATGTATATACCTGAATGAAAAACGCTTGGCCCCAGGCGTTTTTCAATTTTTTTTTTAATTTTAAAGTGCAAATATAGTATTCTACATACAAAAATTTAATTAAAAAAAAAAAGAAGAAAAAGGGAAACGTGTTGGGACGGCGCGTTTCCCCTTTTTTAAATTACAAAACATGTCCCACATAACTATATTTATTTTATTAAGCCCCAAAACGCGTAGGGACTGCGCGTTTTTGGGGCAACCTGTAATAAAAAAAAAAATGTCAGTAAGTAAAACGTATGGGGGCCTTTTTTTTTTTTTTACACAAACGCTTGGCCCCACGCGTTTTACTATAATTTGATAAAAGAATTAAATTGTGCCCCATTTTACAAATTATTTATTTAATGTACAATAATCTGATAAAAACCCCAATGAACACCCACTCATTTTATGAGTTCACCCCCAAATTATTTTTTTACCACAGTTATCTGCACCCGCTCATTTTATGAGTTCACCCCCTAAATATTTTTTTAAAAATAATTACATTTTAAAGACTATATTTTTTTTATTAATTTACACAGAATATAATAAAATCAACCCTAATTTATACATTTACAATCTGCAGTCGAGTCATTGTCGAGTTACCGTCGATTCACCACCAAATCACCCATATTTTTAGAAAAAAAAATCGTAAAAACATAATTAAAAAAAACTATCGAAATTAGACACAAATCTCGATTTTTTTTCTTTTTAATTTTTCTTCCCATTTTCAATTTTTATTCCAAACTTTTTATTTCTTCGTTTTTTTTTTATTTCTTATTTTTTTTTTCATTAGTATTTTTTTAAAATTTTAATACAAAATAATATTATATGTATGGTTTTATTATAATTCCTCCATCCCAGTGAAAGCTCCCCATGAGTTTTGGGCACGGAAGTTAAAAAATATGATATAATAAGTGGATGTATGAGAGGTGATGTGATTGAAAGAGAGAAGAATATAATGAAATGTGAGAGAGGATAGTTTACCAGAAAAAGAATGTGTAGCTTTCATTGGGACAAACGAATAAAGAAAGTTGGGTAACTTTCACTGACGGAGGGAGTAGTCGATAATACAATAAGTAATAACTAGTAATACCATAAACTGTAATCAGTAATATCATTAACAATAATTAGTAATATCATATACAATAATAAATAATTTCACACATCTAATTATATTCAGTAATTAATACAAAAAATAATTATTATTAATACCACGAACATTAATCAGTAATACCATTAATATTATATCAGTAAAAATTTATACAATAACAAATTATTCCGCACATCTAATTATATTCAATAATACCAAAAACAATTATCAGTAATATCATGAACAGTAATTAGTAATACCATGAACATTGATCAGTAATATCTTATACAATAACAAATAATTCCACAAATCTAATTATATTCAGTAATACCAAAAACAATTATCAGTAATACCATTAAACAATAATATGTAATACCATAAAAAAATAAAAATCAGTAATGTCTTAAAAAATAATAAATAATTCCATACAATCAGTAATATTACAAACAATAACTAGTAATACCACAATTAATAATCATTAATTTAATAGTGTATTAATAGTAATACTGCAATCAATAACTAGTAATACTAGTACCAATATACAATAATACCACGAACAATAATACCATAAAAAAATGGAAAGAGTGCAGATCTGGTGTACTGAAGAAAATAGGGGGTGCACATTAGCAAACCCAATCGAAGGGAACCCTAGCCCAATGGGAGAGCACCCTAGGTCAGCAGTCGTCGCTTGGGATTTCATCCACAAGGTCACCGGCTCTGAGTGCCAACCGGTCAGAGATCCATCAGCAACATACTCACAGTCCTCCGTCAGGCCGCCGTCAGCCAGGGGAAGAGGCTGCGCAGGAGCAGGGTGAAGAAGACGGACAAAGCAATGTAGCTTCAATTTGGGTAGAGATGAACGACGATAGAGAGGCGACATCGATCCAAGTGTTACAAGCGAGCGCCATTGATACCGGAGACGCTCCTGGATCGCGAACGCAAGGGAGATTGATCGAAGCAGTCGCGTCGGTAATCGAAATGAGGAGAGGATTTCGGCCGCGCATGGATCGTGGCCGAGATGGAAGATGATGTCGATTGTCATGGAAGTGAAGAATCGCGATTGTGATACGAGGAGGGATCTCGGGTTTTAGCGGCCGGGACGGAAGCGCCGCCGTCGCCGTTGAGGGGGTGGTCGGGCATGGTGGTGGCTGGGTCACCCGCCGACCGACATGGATTTCTGGCGTGCCCTTTACTCATCAAATTAAAATTGAAATTCAGGTGCACCGCCGACCGACTATAATAAAATCATACTTATAATATTATTTTGTATTAAAATTTAAAAAATATACATGCAAAAAATGAAAAAGAAAGGCAGAATTTTTTTTTAAAAAAAAAAAGAAGGAAAAGAAAAAAGAACGAAGAAATAATAAAATTGAAAATGGGAAGAAAAAAGGAAAAGAGAGGGAAGAAAAATTAAAAATTAAAAAATCGAGATTTGGGGCTAATTTCGATAGTTTTTTATTAATTATATTTTTACGATTTTTTTAAAAATGTGTGTGACTTGGTGGTGAATCGATTTTTTAGAGTTTATTTTATTATATTTTGTGTAAATTAATAAAAGGATAATATAGTCTTTTAAATGTGATTATTTTTTAAAAAATATTTTTGGGTGAACTCATAAAATGTGCGAGTGCAGATAACCGTGGTAAAAAATAATTTGGAGGTGAACTCATAAAATGAGTGGGTGTAAAAATATGATTAGGGTGAATTCATTAAATTAGCGGGTGTACGTAGATAACTGTTGTAAAAATATGATTAGGGGGTGAATTCATTAAATTAGCGGGTGCAGATAACTGTAGTAGAAATATGATTAGGGAGTTAACTCATTAAATTAGCGGGTGCAGATAAAAAATAAATAAAAAATTAAAATTAGGGGGCACCGTACACTAGGGGGTACCCGAGAATTTGGCTAAAAAATAACACCATTCTTCCATAATTACTTCTCTGGCTTGAATATTATGTCATGTGCCTCCATGAACTCTGTTGCCACATCATTCTCCCCAGCGGAGAGAATGTTTGACCTCGAATCAGAATCGTCAAAGGTAAGATCATCGTTGTCGCCCGTGTAAGAAATTAGATGCTTCATATTAAAAACATCTGAAGTGCGCAAATGGGAAGGCAACTTCAACCTGTAAGCATTTGGGATTGATTTTGGCGAGCACCTCAAGGGGGCAATTTTGCGAGCAGCCAATTTGTTGTACTCATGAGCGGGCTAGCGATCCCGAGTAAGGACAGCCCACACGAAGTCGCCAGGTTCAAAATCAATGTGACGACGATGTTTATCTGCGACCGCCTTATACTCAAGTGTGGATGCGAGTAACTGGTCATGTGTTGCTCGATGTGTGTTGCGCAAGGCCTCGATCAGGTCGGCAGCGTGAGGATCCGCGCGAACAGGGGAGGACAGGCTCATAAGATCAGTCGGGCTGCGAGGAAGGACCGCATACACCACGTGCGAACTCGGCCTGGCTGAGGCGAGAATCCCACGTGCGAATATGCTCCCCGACGAGGCATCGCAGCAAGTTGCCCAACGATCTATTCACCACCTCTATTTGCCTATCACTTTGAGGGTGATAGGCACTGCTATAGTCCAAAGCGGGTGTTTCAACTAAACTGCTGTTTTTTCATCCCTCATATATAATTTCGAATTATAAAATCAACGTCTCATACTAATTTTATTACTATTTTAAATCATATTTTAATTGTAAACACAGCCCAACATATTTTACATTATTATTACCTACCTATTCAAAACAAATATAACCCCTTTTTTTCTTTAAGATTATGTTATTAGATATTTTGATACTGTGTGAAACAAATTTATTTATTTTACATATAAAAGCAGAAAAAATTATGTATAGAAAATTTAATAATTCTGATATTTACCATGTTCAAGTAAAAAAAAAGATGTTTCCTAATCTTGTATATATTTTCAAGGATTTTTAATATATTATTATACTGTCCAAAGATGCCTATTGAATCTGACTTTGCAAAAAAAAAAAAAAAAAGGACATTCTTCTCATTTCTCAAGTAAATTAATCACTTCATAGAATAAAAGATAATATGTTATTATTAATATAAACTTTTAAGATTTTTCTTTTTTGTTATACATTTAATAATTAATGCTTTCTAACAAAATACAAGTTAAAGTGAAAATGGAGCAAAAGAAAAAAAACAGTATGTACAACAGGTCCAATTTAGAGATGTACCCATGACAAAAGAAATACTAATATGAAAGCTTATAAAGTAGGAGGGGAGGGATTAAAGTATTCAAAAATGGCGAAATACACCAAACATAATACTGTATTTGCACTATCATTTACGTCTGGAAACATGCAGATTGCAAAAATGTTTGAAGGCATCCCAAAAGAAAGAAAAGCTACAAGAGTATCGAATATCGCAGATTGTTAAGTAATCCATCTATCTTATCCAAGAGTTCATTCCATTGCCATAGGTACCTATTTTAGCAGAAAAATAGAATTTAAACACGACTACTGATTTCTTTAAAAAGAATCAAATTAAGAAAACGTACCGGATCAATCGATGCTAAACTTTCAATGTAGATACCCGAACAACCAGCCAAATTACCCTCATCAAACCCAATTATCTGGGGTTCTCTAAATTCCTCACTTATCGGATTGTAAATCATGCTAGTCATATTATAGACCAGTAAAACTTCGTCAGTTGGAAATATGTCTAGATAGGTTGGAATATCACGATCAATAAGACGACTTATTGGAATCGTCACCACTCTCTCCCAAGACTCAATCACCCCGTACTCCCTCATAACCCAAACATCCAAATCATTATCCAGATTAAGAAACTGTGCACTAAGGCATCCCCCAACCACTCCCAAACTAATAAGTGGAACCTCATGGGGATAATTGGGTAGCTCAACGACTCCATACACATGGTTATTCAAGGCGAAGGATTCTACATCATGTTCGTTGGCGTTGATGGAGTGCCAATGAAGCCTTCCACTCACGTACATGCCCATGCCCATGCCAATGCCCCGATTACCATTAGGTGGCCTTTCCGCAATATTTATCCATGTATTAGTCGTTACACTATAACAAATATGAAACCAACGGGATGGTTGCCCTGCCAAGCCCATTACCATTACAATTCCAAAAACCTTGTAATCATCGATCACCTCGTCCAATCCAAACCCGTATTTGACAATCTTTAAAGTCTCTCTTTTGTGAAGTTGAAGATGAATTCTAGGATCAGGCAACCTCCTGGACCTTTTGGTGGCTGGGTTCCACAAGATGAAATTTTTGGAATCTAAAAGAAGGCAGACAAGACCATCACAAGAGCCCGCAAGATCAATCTCCTCGTTCAAAAAATCGATTTGAAGATGATCATCATTATAAGGAAGTGGAGCAGTGGGTGGGTGATTGAACAAGGAGGGCAGAGAGAGTATCCAGAATCCTTCAAGAGTTTCCAAAAAGATTTTATGGTGGGGAAATCTTGGATTTTCAATTGATTCCCTGAGATGGGCTCTAATGAAAGCTCTGCTCACAATTAAAAGGTTCCATAATCCCGAAACAAGTCTGAATCTCAACAGTGATTCTACTGGGAGTCTTGGCAATATTTCCAAGAAAATGAAATCTTCAGGAAGATCTAGAGGAGGGGGAGCTTCTTCTTGTTCCATCACTTGAAAACTTAACCTACGTAATAACGTAGCCCATCAAATTCAATTCACAATACATATGAAACTTATAATGAATTTGGTTGAAAAATTAAAAGATTATTATACTATCAATTTGCATGACATTTAATTGGTTAACACAACAGAACAGAACAAGAATTCCAACATGAAATTCAATTCATGAATTCACCATATATATAGTAGTAACAAAAAAGATACACTCCTCTATGAAACTAATGAATTTGATTGAAAAATGAAAAAACATACAAGTACATGCACGATTATTATACTATCTATCAATTTGCATGAGATTTTGTTTACAAAACATGCAGAACAAAACAGAAGAGAAGAGAAGAAGAATTTCAATAAATCTTGGATACATTGACTTACTCTAGCTGCTGCTTACAAGATAATTGAGAGACAGAACGTACACATGCATCCACTTGATCATCATGATCATATATATATATATATATTACGCCAGAGCAGTTTTCAGTTTTCATTATCACCAGATTACAACTACTTCAAAATACACTTTGTAAGTTTACAAGAATACCCCTTGCATAACAAATTCTTGAAATTAAAAATTCATTCCGACTTACTTTTGCTTTTCTATTTCGGGCCGGGTTTTTAAAGAAAATCAAGGTAAAACTTTCTCATATTAATTTTCAATATTAAGATTATTTTATTAGATATTCTGAAACAAATTTATGTATACATAGCCAATTAAATAATAATACTGATATTTACCATGTTCATGTAAAAAAAGTGAGTTGTTGGATCAATGAAATAGTAGTATGTTGTTTTACAACTTTAGTCCTCTCCTTGACTCCCTCTCGTCCCCATGGAGGACTATTATTAATATTATAAACTTTTAAGGTTTTACTTTCTTGTTATACATTTAATAATGCTTTCTAACAAAATACTACAACTTAAAGCTAAGATAATATGAAAATGGAGCATAAGAACAAGAACAAAATGAAGAAAAAAAAATTGAAAATTTACAACAAACAGGTCCAATTTACAACATGACAAAGGGCTAACACAAACACAAAGGAACCTTAAATGCTACTACAAGAGAGATGAAATAGACAAAACATACTAATATTTTACGTCTCGAAAACCTAGCTAGCTCCCAAACATTCTATGAATAATCTGCAGAAGAGAAATTCATGGAAGAACACAAAAGCGTTGCCCTGTACATTTACCCTTCCTTACTGTTAAAATGTTGGATCCACAGCTTGCAAAATACACTACTATTCATGAATAGTTCAAAGAGCTTTTTGAATTTTGATATATAGGTAGATACAGAGTTTTCAAGATACTACTTTTTATTCATGAAAATAAGCACAAGATATACCATTTCCAAATCCCAAACACCACCAAGCTTACAACTTTAGGCACTAAAATTCCGCCCATCCCCAATGCTAATCATCTCCATGATCCAACCAACATACAGCAGCAATGCATTTACAATTCACAGATGATGCAGCTTCGCTAACCTTTGACCGATTCAGGACTTACCTGTCCACTATTTCCACCACGAGTATTAAAACCAGTAACAGGCATTGAACGCTGAGCAAAATTCACCAACAATTTCTTCTGATTCTCATCAGTGTGTGGGAGACTAGCTCGAAGAAGCTCAACTGGCATCTCCCTGCTTA
This sequence comes from Galeopsis tetrahit, assembly GCA_963675135.1. NCBI lineage: Eukaryota > Viridiplantae > Streptophyta > Magnoliopsida > Lamiales > Lamiaceae > Galeopsis > Galeopsis tetrahit. The sequence goes on along the minus strand of OY776126.1, from coordinate 32,852,028 downwards.
CAGCTCTTGCAGCGTCTGAACCAATTACCTGTGGGTTTTGAGCCATCAGTGCTTGTAGTATACTATCATATTTACTGACGCAGTACTTGGTCAGGAGTCCAAAGAAGGCATCGAAAGAAGCTTGCCAAAGAGCGGGATTAGGTATGTTGAAGTTGCTGCTAGGTTGAGGATCTATTAATGATTGAGTTGCTCTTTCTAGAACAGATCTCAAGATAACCGTTGCACCATCTCCAGCCGGGCTTCCCATGGGGCGGAGAGGTGGCTGTTCAGACGAACAAACAACAGCAGCAAGACAAGCACTGACTGCATTAAGATCCATACCACTAACACAAACGGAGACTGTTTTAGCAAGATTGTTAATGGTATCAGCTTCTTCTGGATCAGACGGAAGGCCACCAAACAGAAACCTTAAATGGCGGAAGATGGCCATGCAGACTATTCGAGCAAGTTCACTACCAGGTAAAAGAAGCTGAAGAAACCTCGAAATGAGTTTCCGGCCCTTGGAGACAGAAACTATCCTTAGAAACACAATGTCATCCTTGGGAGATAGCCCGACAGAACTGCCACTTTTACCGAGCGGGTCAACCAGCTGAAGAGAGGTAGCTAGTCCTTCTAACAGGAGATGACGCTTACGCTTTAACTGGGCCCCACCATCTTGATGTTGACAACACTTAAAAAGACGGTCAATGTCATCCACGTCCAGTAGAAGAGACAGCCCGTCTTCAATAGTTACCCTAGCAGCAAGCATCGGTTCTTGATCCAAAGCCTTTTCAACTGATTTCTGTTCAGCATTGCCGTCTCCACAAGCAGAGGGAGGAGGGTCAACTTCAAGAAGAGGGGATGGCCTACGAATTGAAGAGAAGGAAACCCTTCCAAGAGCATCAACATGGAGATGTGGTTGTGATTCAGTACTACTATTACGGGAACGGGAAGATTGTTCCCTAGGTTTGGATGGGAAGAAACGATATTTGGACCTTGTTTCAGAAGATTTCTTCACAAGGCTGGCTTGGTGGTAATAATCATCTACATAAGGATCGTGGCCATGTGAAGAATGCTGCATTTTAAGAATGCTTTCTATTTCTTCAGAAGTCATGTACTTTGATCTGATTTGTGGCAAGTTACTGTCACTCCTATGGCTACTAGCATCAGACCCTCCATGATTAGAGAATCGCACAGAATGCTTACCTTTTTGTGATGATTTAGATTTTGGCTCTCTTCTATCGGTTGATCCATATTTACTGAAATGTAAAGGTGAAGGTACACTACTGAACATTTGAGACTGTAGAGCCGAAAGATGGGCTAAAGATGGTTGAAACGAATGGTGTCGTATTGACTGCTGCGGGGATATTAACTGTGAAGGTAATAACCCATGTTGAGACTGATGCTGCTGCAAGATGTTGTTTAATAGGATAGATTGATCTCCATGAAGAAGACCAGCATGGCTAATCCAGTGGTTTTGCAAATGATGGTTACGAGATAGATTTGCTGAAGTTAGGTTTGAATTATATTGGTATCCCTGAGGCAAGCCAGCCCAATTGAGAGAAGAATTAGATAACAGAGAGTTGTTCTGTGCGGAGAATGGCGACTGAGGTCCACTGGAGAGAGATGATAAAGTAAGATGATGTGAATTATTCAGAGAGGACTGTTGAGAACCTGGTGGAGGGAAGGAAGTAAAAGATGACTTGGGGGCCATAATAGGTTCACTGGAAAAGTGATGCAGCTGTTGTTGCTGCTCAGGGTATGATGATGTTCGGTATAATGGTTTGGTTTCTGGAAGAAACATTGAAGACAGATGGGGCTGTGATGACCATCTCTTACTTTCTTCATAACATTCCGAGTCAGATATATGATGGTCGAGCCAATCTGGAAAATCTGCCTCTCGAGTCCATTCTGTAGCTGATGAACCTGAAATGACCTTAATTAATCAGAGAACCAGAATGAAAAGCACAACAAAGAAGTTAAGAACAGACAAAATATTTTGTTCTAGAGTACAAATCAGATGTGAATGCAACAGCTAGCAATAAATTTTAAGCGGAAACAGAAAATAAAAATTATGATTCTACAACTAGAAATATAGTAAGAACTCACTCTCCCTAGAAAAAGATCCAGATCGATCACCAATAACTCCAGGATGTCTTGGTCCAGAAACAACTTTGTTCAACTGCAGATAAGAAAAAGAACAAAAAAACATGATGCAAGTAATAAGGTGATCGATATTGAGGATGTATATAACAGGAAAAAAAAAAATCATCTAAGAGATCAGGAAGACTTTCATTAAGTGAGCATTTCATTATTAATGTGAAATAATTGTTACAAGTAAAATAACAAGGTGAGTATCAAAATCCCCATCCATGCCAGACATCCTTGATTATACAATTTATACTATTTTCAGTGTTGCTTCGTTGCTGAGTTTATCTTAAAGAAAATTGTTGTCAAACAATCAGATACTATCCTAACCGAATGTACTATGTGACAGTATTATCCTGTAATATGCATGGCTTTGCATCAGACTCCTCGCATATATTTGATGATTATTTTTGGAAGACCAGTTAACAGGGTATATTTCTAGTTTGCTTACCTTGTGCATAAATAAACCATTTTTTGTATATACATTTGTACAATTTCTAACATGAAACTTTTCGCTGCAGTGCTTCACCTACATGACTATCCAGTAACAAAGTAGCTTATGAAAAAAAACATATGTGGCAAGTAAATCAACAAATCACATGTATGATTTCAACTTACAAAGCACAACAGAGTGTCATTATTTCAATAACTGTTTTGGTCCAGTATATCATCATTGCAAAGATCTTCGATAAATCCAGTACAAAATAAAAGGCTCAAGGGAATTATATCCATATGATAAAAATATGAATGTGTATGAATAGAGATATGCACATCCAGAATCATAAAATGAATTATAAGCCAGGCCAGCTCACCTTTGCGAATGTAGTGGTAAGATCATCAATATCGGATAGTGATCCTAATCCAGAGCCCTGGTTCAATGAAAAAGCATTTACATCACTAGAGAATAGGCCATAAAAGGATATAGGGCAAGGAGAATTGTTAAATAAAGCTCAAATAATTACAAGGTAAAACATGTAAGCATAAAATGGCAACTACTCACAACTAACCATGGAATCGAATAAAGCCTATTGTGTGGCATACAAAAAAATTAACCAGGATCAGAAAATTAACATGTCAAAAACTCTACAAACACCTTAAGAACCCCCCAAATAATAACATGTCATAAGAGATTATGTTAAATTGTTTTTCCTTTTAAAGCTCAGAAACATCCTCAGTTACTACAGCATTGGGGAAAAAAATGCATCCATAGATATTCTTCCATGTAGAAACTAAAAACCTACTGCAGCAACAAGCAAGAATTTCGAGCTTAACCAGAGTAAACAATCAAGACGAACAGCACGGCAAAAACATCCAAACAACAATAGCCAATCATGTATGTACAATTTCTATATGCTAACCTCATCTTTGTCAAACAAATGATACTCATTCAACTCCTCTTCAACACCATATCCTCCATCAATTTCAGGAAGAATCTCCACTCCATTTTCTTCCAAGCCCCCTAATTCAACTTCATCCATTATCCCTTTCCCGAAAAATGCATACCGCGATGCATCGAACATTGCGCCGCCTGCATAAAGAATAAAAAGCAAATCATAAACCGCACATATAACATTCAACTATTAAAATTCGTCACGCCCAATTAATCAAAAGCTATCGAGAACAAAATTCGAATGTAAATTAATAGATTGAGCTGAAAGCAGAGAGGTGCAAACCAGAAACCGAGCTGCTGGTGAAATCATTGGCGTCGGATCTCTCCATAATTACGAACTAAATCGACACCTAAATTGAGTCCGAGAAACACATATGGCGATGAAAAGCCACCGCTTCTCTTTTGTGTTAGGGTTTAGTAGCAGACAAAAGAAAGACTCGCACTGAGATACACACACAGTTCACATAGTAGACTCGCGTCTATATTTGTCTCTTCGTGTATTCTAGTTCTAGAGAGAGAGAATATTTCTGCTCACACACAAGAGAGAGTGAGAGGAGTGTCTATGTTTCTTACATTAAGACGTGTTTGGATTCATCCCACCGATACAAGGTAAGCTCAATTTTTTATAATTATTCATGAATCATCACTATATATGAGGTGTAAATAATAAAAAATGAATCATCACTATACTTTTTTTTTTTTTAAATCAAAACATAAATAAATGTATAATTCTTAAAAAGGGGAATGATATAATTTCCATATACTTAAGCACTATTTTTGTACCTATATTATATTAAGTTTTTTCAGATTATTTATTTGTATGATATATTTTTTATAAAAATAGGAATACAATCTTTCCTTATTTTTTATAATATATTAAATTATATTTCTATGAATAAACTCTTTCCATTTAACAAATAAAAAAAATATGCACACATCCGCCATTAATACTTAATATTTGGGTGGTTTCTTAATTTTACAAAATTGAGTTTCTTTCAATTCGTTGACAGAAATAGGTATATTAAAATCCTTCTTAGTATCACATACACGAATATTTCATGATTAATAGTCAATTGAAAAAAAAATAGGAAAAGAAAAGAAGAACATACTCCCTTCCTTTTTTTAATAGTTATTGTTTTTATTAAATCAAATGAAATTAAGAAATGGTATTTATTGACAAGCATGCCCTTAAATAATAAAAGAAGATTTTTTAATAGGCATTGTTTTCAAATTCTTTAACCAATATTTTTCAATTATTTTCAAAGTTAGAAATTATGAGATTTTCTAAAGTTAAATGAAGGGTATAATGGGAACAAACGGTGTAAAAAAATTCTAAAACGTCACTTATTTGTGTACAAGAGAAAAAATCTAAAACAACACTAAGCTTATTGAAAAGATGTCGGGATTTGCATGGAATATGTTACAAGATAGGATCCCAACCATCATGAACCTGAGAAAACGAGGAGCCTACAACATCCACTTCTCCACGAGGTGTAAATTGTGTGGGGATCACGACGAGGACGTCGCACACTTATTCTTTTATTGCTCGGTTACAGCGAAGGTGTGGCGTGAAGTTTTCAAGTGGCTCGGAATGTCGTACAACCTAGGCAACAGCGGGCTGGAACATTTTCTCAAGCTAAGCAGCAGCACACAAGTGAAAGGGAGGGCAATAGGCAAGACGATATGACTTGGGACTGTATGGATCATTTGGACGAACAGGAACGAACTAACATTTAGAGGCAAAGAATTCGAGGTGGACAACGTAGCTGAGAGAGTTAAAATTCACACCTTTAGGTGGCTTAAGACTAGATTCAAAATATTTAGAGGGTGCAGCTATGAGGACTGGTCTAGAGAGCCATTACTGTGTATCAAAAAATCATGATAGTTCCTACTGCTTTAATTTGTACTCTGTAACACTGAACTTTTATTTTGGGGTATTCCTGATACTCGATGAATAAAATTTTGGCCTTTTTCAAAAAAACACTTATTGAAAAGATGAGGGAGTACTAGTTAGTAATGATTGATGAAAATCCAATCAAAATTCAAAGTTGATTGAATTGTATGGAAACAACACAAAGAAGTTATGTATCTCAAAGTAGTCGAGAATGATGAACCTTCTTCTTGTTAATGAATTGAAGAAACTCAATTTTGTAAAATTAAGTGTCAAGTTATTCGGGTTGATTAGACGTCTCCAACCAAGTACAACACTTGAATATAGAAGAAATAACTGCTCTAGGATAGTAATTCAGAAAAGTAAGCAGCAAAACAAACAACACACAAGAATTTAAGTGGTTCGATCAAAGTGATCTACATCCACTGGACCAGACTAGTACTTCTTTGATTGATAAAGAATGTTTACACACTCATTCACTCGGAATATGATATTTCCTCACTTCACTCGTGAACTCACATAACTCAAAGAATACAATAAAGTACTAAATCTCTCAATCCAACCTTTACAATGTACACAAACAAGAATTTATAAAGATCAAAGGTAGTTGCTGCTGTTAGGAACTGTTTTGAGTAGTTAGCAACCGTTTGCAACCGCTTGTAACAACCCATGTGCTCTGTTATTGCCCAACTGAAATGGTAGTTATGCCCTCAAATTGTTGTAACTGTAATACAGTTAGTTAAACTAACTAACTTTCATATCAGAAGACTTGTCCATAAAGATCAGAACACTACTTAGTGATCTAATACTCAACTCTTCTGTTCCTGGTGATCAAAAGTTAACTCTGCTGATAGACTCCATACTGTGCTGATCTTTTACTGTGCTGATAGTACTGTGCTGATAGTACTGTGCTGAAGTACTGATCTTGGTACACTCTGCTGAAGTACTGATCTTGGTACACTCTGCTGAAGTACTGTGCTGACCCAGTACTGTGCTGAAATCTAAGCATCACCTCCTCAGCTGATTGAAACCATTCAACTCATCTGATTTCGGCCTAAGTCATCTTATCTGATCCTATCAGCTCACTACTCACTTAGTGTGCTGACTCTGAGATTATGAGATAACACTCACATTAAGGAACCACCGAAATATTAAGGATTAATATCGGATGTGCTTTGCATTTTTTTTATTTGTTGAATGGAAAGATTTTATCAAATACTCCCTCCATTTTTGAATAAGTGTCACTTTAACATTTTTTAACAAATTAAGATATTAAATTGTGGTCAATATTACCCTTCATTAATGATAAATAATTTTGATATTAAATTTTTGTTTAATAAAGAATGTAGTCAAGAATGTATGTGGTATTCATATGTACAATATTTATAATTTTTCCATGATTTATGCTACTACATTAATTCAAATTGAAGGCAAATTATTTTATAAGGGTAAAATTGTTAAAATTGAAGAAAAAAACATAGAATGACACTTATTATAAAAATAATTAAAATGGCAAAGTGACACTTATTTAAAAGTGGAGGGAGTATAAAAAGTGGAGGGAGTATAATTTTATACTCCCTCCACTTTTAAATAAGTGCCATTTTAACAATTTTCAACAAATTAAGATATATAATTATTGACCATTTTACCCTTCATTAATAATAACTAATTTTAATATTAAATTTATGTTTAGTAATGAATGTGGTCAATATTGTAGGTGATATTCATGTATATAATAATTAAGGTTTATCATGATTTATGCTATATTACTATATTTAAAAGGGAAAAAACTTAAATTAAGGTAAAAAAATTGAAGGGAGTATAATGTAAAGGGTAAAATTGTCAAAATTAAAGAAAAAAGTGTAGAATGACACTTATTTTGAAAATATTAAAAAAGGCAAAGTGACACTTAATTAAAAACGGAGGGAGTATATGATAAAGGATAAGGAAAGATTGTATTTCTATTTCTATGGAAAATATACCGTATAAATAAATAATTTGTAATCACTTAATATAATGATGTGGCATGCCACGTATGCGGTGGGCACAAAAAATAATGTCCAGGACATTATATCATTCCCGTTCTTAAAAAACATACTATGGAGTATAATTTTTCTTTTTAATTTTTTTCATATACATATAAAAAGATAAATCAAATATATTTTTTATTTATTTTAAAGTGTTTTTAATCAATTTTGATTGTATGAGTTGAATATAAGCCTTTTATTTTTTATGCGAACAAAATGCATGTGTTAGTCCTGTAATAAAATGACACTTGAAATATTGACGATGATGATATTCTTTCGATTTAATAAATGAGTAATATTATTATATGTAATTCAACCTCGAGGTCCAGGGAAGGCTAAAGGACTCAAGCCCATGTCTGTATGTATAAATTTATTAAGAATCGGATCAAGGCTCATAGGTGAAAGGACACTGAGGGTCCACGAAGTGTCTTTAGTTTATCCCATGAATATCGGAGATAAATGGTTAATGGAGAAAATCATGGGATATTTGGATGAGAAAGTTAACCCATTGACTATGTCAGGCTTAAGTGGGAGTAGAGAGGTCCGCGAGCTTTTCGAAATAAGTTGTTAGCTCGAGATAATTAAGGGGAAGATGATTATCCTTCACTCTAAGGTATATTCACATACACAAATTCAACATTATTTCCATAATTTAAGATTTTTTTTTATTACATGACCAATGGTTTTACACACATTACACCTCTGAAATACACTATGGAAGAACACACATTTCACTCGTTCATAGATCATATCGAGCATTACATTGCATTGCATCTAAGGAGGACAATCTCACTTGTGATCGATTGTCCTCTGTATACTCCTTAAGGTCACCGATTTTCTAATTTGAGTAACGAAATTCTCGCGCCGAATGTCTTTCCAATGTGTTTTGCAGGGACCGTAGTTTAAAGCAGCCACGAGCAATTTCGTACCACTCCATTTCCAACCGGTGAATTGAGAGTAGTTCCGTAATTTTGTTGTGCATTCAGACACATTAACTTTTTTTTCGACATCAATTTTTTATTTTATTTTAATATTACTACCAAGAATTATATAATTAATTATTGGGACACTTGCATGCATATTAACTAAATTTGGGAGTATTTATAATTTTTAAGTCTTTCATTTTAGCGCACATAAAAAAATAAAAATTATATAATTAATTATAATTGGGACACTTACATAAACTATCTCACAAGGATTAATTCATGTATTAATAATAAATATTAGCAAAAAAATATTAAAAATTAAAGGTATATAGGTCTCATATATAAGACGGAAATTTGTTTTTAAGAAAGTATTATCTAATATTAAATAAAATTATAAGAATATACCGAGTACGAACATATTAGAAGATTATTATGAAATTAAAATTTAAAAAAATATACGTAACACAATTGTTATAGTAACATTATTATGTGGGTGTTTTCAAACATTATAAGGTGCTTAAAAGCACTTTTTTTTCAAATACAATCACTTTTGGAGTGTTTTCAGGGGTTGTTTTTCAAACACTACAAACAGCTTTCAGAATCATTTTTTTAAAAGCTGTCCTCTCACAGGTTTTACTTTTCAGAAGTGCTTTTAAGTTGTTTATAGAATTTGCAAACACCTCCTCAAACACAATTTTACAATTTTGATGAAGCACCCTAGCCTCCACCTACTTCTAATTAATAGCTTCTATGTGCTTCTCATCATTACAATAATCAATTTTACAAGTTTACCCTCACAATTTAAATAATATTTTATCTTTACACATTATCTATCCAAATGTAATAAGGGTGTTTTTTGTAAATTTATAAAAAAAAAAATTGATTTGTTTTGTAAACACTACAATATATACACAATTGATTTAAAGTGCTTAATTTTAAAACACTATTAACTTTCAATTTTATTGTAAAAATCAATTTTAATTACTTTGAGGGTGTGTTTGCAAAGAACAGTGATTGATTCAAAGTGATTAAAATTGAATTTTTGAAATAAATTTGAAAATTGATTGCAAACACCCACTGAATCAATCAATATAATTTGCAAACACACCCTATATGGAATTGTAGTGCTAAAAAGATGTCATTTCGTTTAAAAAAAAAAAATGTCATTTCAAGAATAATGCAAATAGATTAGGGCAACACCAAGTCAAATGATGAGATCATTAACATTTCCCAAGACACAAGTCTAATTAAGTCAACAAACTGACAAAATATGAAGTTAATTAAATAGGAACAACCACCAAATCCATTAGCAAATATAAATGCTACGACTCAATTTATATTCTAGCTATTGAAATTGGTTGACTCGATATTTTAATTTATGTCATAGTTCAATGTGATGTAGAATACAAATGGAAAGAGGAGGATTTAAATTTTATTTTAAAATGTTTATCGTTTTAATTTTATTTTTTTTCATTTTATCCCTTTAAATATTAATTACTTTTTACCCTTTTTTTTTTTGGTATTTTATTTTATATTCTGATGTTGCACTTTTTAATTGTACTGTCTTACACTTTTTTCAATAATTTTCAGTTATACTGACGTACATCTTTTGGTAATGTTATATTACACGTTTTAGTTATTTAAACTTGCACTTTTCAATAATATTGTGTTGCAATTTTCAGTTATAATAACTAACACTTTTAATTAAATATTGTGTTGCATTTTTTAATAATATTGTGTTACACTCTTCATTAATATTGTGTTGCATTTTTTATTTATAATAACTTACATTTTTCATTAAAAACTGTGTTACATTTTTCAATTATAGTGACTTACACTCTTTAATAAAAAAAATTGTGTTGCCCTTTTAAATTGTAATGAATTACACTTTTCAACATACACGTTACGTTTCAGAAAGAAAAAAATACCAAAAAAAAAAAAAAAAACTGTGTTACACTTTTCAATAATATTGTTATTTCTTTTTAAATAGGTATAATGTATTTGTTTTTTTTATCATATACAGATTTTAAGAAATACTATTTGTTTATGAATAATGTATAGAATAAAATATATAAAGTAGAGATGAAATAAAATAAGTGTAGTGGATTATATATTTTTCATAAAAAAAAATGTATATATAAGACACAATATTTTATAGAGTTTTTTTTTTTACTCTTAGGTTCTATTTACCCCACTTCATTACTAATTGGTGTCAAATGTCATATAAAAAATCATTTCTGCCCGTATATAAATACAACATTTCAAACTCATCACATTCATTCCAATTTCCACCATTCTTATTTTCCACTCAACCCAAAACCCTAACCCTAGTTGCCCCCACTATGATCGTCGCCGCCCCAAAGCTGTTCTCCACCCCCACCCCAATAGTGCGTGTGTCGAGTTTTGAGTTCCGTCAGTAGGAAGTGTTGGGTCGCCCACACTTCTGCAGAGCAAAGCTTTCATCGCCTCCATCTCTCCAACGAAGATGGCGACATCCGTAGTAGCTGAAATCGTGGCCGATCTGTAGCCGGAATCGTAGGCAGACATCGTGGTCGCCATTGACAGCGAAGACGAAGGACGATCGTCAGCGGTGCTGCGACTTTCCGGATTTGAAGACGTCGATGTCTGATTCAGGTGGAATTTACACATTTTTTATGCACATCTGAAGCTCATTTTGATTGTGATTTCATTGATTTGTTGGTTGATTATGATTGTTTTGGTCAAAATAAGAGAAATGTGGTATTTTGTCGATTTTGTAGGAAAAAAAAGAAGGATGTTGGGAGCAAAACACTTACCACAATTCACTGGACCAAAGAGGGAATTGCACCATTGGATTTGTCTAAAAAAATGGGGTAGAATGAAAAAAAGAATCGAGTCAATTGGAGGCCGGAAGCTCAAAATATGAAGGGACGAAGAGTAGGATGAAGAGTCTCTCTCTTTTCTCTTTTAGTAAGCGGTGAAATACTGGTTTGATGGTTGTACGTGCTAAAAATCCGGTACCGTGGGTGTCGAGATGCCAGGGGTCCGTTTATTGGATAAGTTATCCTTACGGGGTGGCTCATCGTCATCCCCTCCCGAGGCCGAGGCCCAGCCTTGCCCCGACAGTGCCCCGGGGGACGACTTAATAATTGGGGAAACCCCTTTGCAAAAGAAATTCTTTTTTCAAGACGAGGTCTTGTATTGGACTGACCTGTCTGCCCGGCCGGGCCACATCTCACCCGACCAACCACTTTTTCAAGCCCAACTCATCCGCCCGGCCGGGCCACTCACATTCTCGGGGTATTTTGTGAAATTTCATCATTTTCGAGGGACTTAAGTGCAAAACTTACCCCCAAACCCTACCCTAACACTATAAATACCTCTTTTCTTGATTTTTCAAACACATTACCCATTTCCTCAAGAACTCTTCACATACAAAACACACACTTGGAGGTAATCATCATCATCTTCTTCAATTTTCACCAATTGGAGCAAGGATGCAATCAAGAGCTTGAGAATTTCATTCCCCACCATCCATTAGTCTAAGCTTTCTCTTTCTTTCACCTTTTATTTGCTTTTATCATCAAACTTTGTAGTATTTTGATTATGTTGTTGATTGGCTAGAACACTTTTGGTTCTAGGGCTATGTTTACACTTTGGATGATGTTTATGAATTAATTTGTTGTTTATTTGGTGGTTGCATTGTTTATTTCTATTTGAATGCTTAACTTTCATTGCAAGACATGTTGGCAATGACCATGATAATATGTTTGATTTATTATTAATTGAAATTGGATTGATAAATCTTTTTCATTAATCGTATTTAAGCATTTGATCCAATTTATTGTGAGCTCAAGAGAGGATCAATGATTGGGAGGGTATTTGATGATCTTAGGGAGCCTTTTTGGAATTTATTATGCATGTTAGGTAGAAATACTAGTTTGGGTGATATTTCTATTGAATTAATTGAATTGAAAGAACTTTTAATTCATTATTTAGTGATCAACCTTATAGTAATAACCACAACACCACTTAAATAGGCTTTTAATCATAAATTGACCCCTTCGTGTGGCATATGCCTTGGAACCTCCATTTTCTTTATTGAGTTTTAATCATATTTCTTGTGCTTTTGTGATTTGTATGAGCTTTACTTGATCGATTTTATCCATTACTCTCTTTTTGTTTACTTGTGACACTTGGTAGGCAATTTAGGGTAATTAAACACTAATTTTTCGATCACGTCTATTTAGAACTAGATCAACAAACTCCACTTTTACACTCCCCCTCCCTGTGGGATCGATCTCGTACTTACTTCGCTACAATATACACCGTATACTTGCGATCGTGTATTTTAGAGTTATGAAATACGTAAATTAATGTCGTCCGCCTTGAACTTCGCCGCCCTAGCCGTCACAATCGTTAGTGAAGATGGAAGTATGACGACACCCCACCACGCCCTAGTTGTCGCCGTCATGCTCTCTCATCTTCTCTGGCCGTCTTCGTGGCCATCTTCCCTACCCCGCCTTGAGCACAACCGCCGTTGTCTATAAATCGTCGCCGACCAAGTTCGTGATTCTCTCATCGAGGCCACCAATCCCAAAATGGTGTCGTATTTTGACGGCCCTGGTTCGCAAGAGATTCTGTACGAACTCCGGATCTTGAATAAAGGTAAGGGATGAGACATTATCGGAATATTCTTGAAGAAGACGAAGCAGATTTGTTCTTTTTTTAACTTGAACTGTTGCTGCAAATATTTTCTTCGATGATGCAAAAAAAAAAAACTTCGTTGATGCAAATTTTATTTTTTCGTTGTTGGGTAAAATTTTTGTAATTATCTTATTTTCATTTATTTATATTTTTATTAGTAAAAAATAATAAAATTATTAGTTTAGGTATGTTTTTAATTCTTAATTTTGGTGGAATATTTTGTTTAGATATGTTTTTAATTCTTAATTTTGAATTTATTTTCGTATTTTTTGTTATTTTTATTTTTGGGAGTTTATTTTGATATTTGTTGATTTGTGAAGAAGGAAAATTAAAATTGTTGTTAGAAGAAAATGAAAATGGGAGGAAGATTGAAGAAATAAAAATCAATTGAAAGGCTAAAATTCAAATAAAATGGTATAATGTAATTTTAGGGTGCACCTATTTTATATGCGTAAATATTATAAGGCAAAAACTTGTGTAAAATCGTCTCACGAATCTTTTTCTGTGAGACAGATCCTTTTAACTCATATTTCAAAATTTTGGGTAGGATAACCCATATTTTTTTTTTCAGATTTTAGTTTGTAAAAAAGTGATAATGTTTAAGTAAAAAGTGATAATATTTTTAACAGAAAATATTGTCACCCAAGTTTACCCTTTTTTTTCAGATTTGGTAATCCACATTTACTTACTATCAAAATTGGTGACTCAGTTATTATTTTTTATATGCTGATGTTAGTCAATCTGTTACTGACTAACGGAAAAAGAGTTTTGAGTGCTAATTTTTTTTTTTACATCATTTCCGTTCATTTAATTTCTAAACCCTAAACATTATATATATATATATTTTTTATTTCTACTGATAACAATTCCTATACCATAAACCCTTAATATTCTACAAGCAACAAGAATGCTTCTACATCCCGTAAATAAAAAGGTTGATCCCAGCATTTGAGAGTCTACTTTCTATGACATATTTTTTGTTTACAGTACCTTGGTAGTAACATAAAAAAGATTTTTCGGACTTGCAGTTAAGATTTAAGAAGGGATTGTGGGCAACAGCTAGTGGTAGCTTCTAAAATATGTGTTATTCATCAATCAACATTTTGGCAAAGAATTATCAGTAAATTGTTAATAATCATTTAACTCAATTATGAATTGATTTATTATTATCTCATTGTTGTTTGTTGGTTTACTTTTCATTTTGTAGATTGTACAATTATCAAGGGCATACAGTCCCAAGCAAAGAAAATAACAAAGAAAAAGCAAGTGAGATTAGTCAAATTAGGGTGGTCATATATTATTTTGATATATACTATGTTTTTATAATTATGATGGATAGTTCTATGATGTGGTTCAAAATTATTCAAAATTTATGTCTTTTGTACTCTGTTTTGATTTTTTGAACAATATTCAAATGAATTTGTCTTATATAGAATCAATTCCTTATAAGAAATGAGTTGACTTGGTCAACCCTAAAACCTAAATATTCAATAATATTGTCAATAAATTTTTTGACTTATTCATTTTTATTTTTATTTTGTAAATTTTTTTATTGGTAGTTTTTTTTCGAAAATGTGTTTTGAAAAGTGTAAGTCAATATTACTAAAAAGTCTAACATAATATTACTAAAAAGTGTAACACATTTTTTTATTAAAAAGTGTAAGTCACTATAATTGAAAAGTGCAACACAACTTTTAATGAAAAGTGTAAGTCATTATAACTAGAAAGTGCAAGTTAGTATAACTAGAAAGTGCAACGCAATATTATTAAAAAGTGTATGCCAATATACTTGAAAAGTGCAACACAATATTTTAATGAAAAGTGTAAGTTATTATAACTGAAAAGTGCAATACATTTTTACTGAAAAGTGCATGTCTATATAACTAAAAGGTACAGTATAACATTACCAAAAAGTGTACGTCAATATAACTGAAAATATTATTTTTAAAAGTGTAAGTCACGATAATTGAAAAGTGTAACACTAAAAAAAAAATCGAAAAAAAAAATTCTAAAAGAAAAAAATTGAAATTTTTTTTTTTACCGAAAAAAACAAAAGTTGACCAAGTCAATAATCAATAGTTGACTGTTGATTTGGTCAACTCAATTTAATATATAGAATCAATTCCATAAGAGACCTACCCTATTCAAATGACTAGTTTTCATGGATTGGTCTTATATAGAATCAATTCCTTATAAGGAATTGAGTTGACTTTGTCAACCTAAACCCTAAATATTCAAGAATATTGTGAATAAATTTTTTGACTTTGTCATTTTTTTATTTTTTTGTAATTTTTTTTTATTGATAATTTTTTTTTCGAAATTGTGTGTCTTGAAAAGTGTAAGTCAATATTACTAAAAAGTGTAACACAATATTAATAAAAAGTATAACACATTTTTTTATTAAAAAGTGTAAGTCACTATATATAATTGAAAAATGCAACACAACTTTTAATAAAAAAGTGTAAATCATTATAACTAGAAAGTGCAAGTTAGTACGTATAACTAGAAAATACAACACAATATTATTAAAAAGTGCATGTCAATATACTTGAAAAGTGCAACACAATATTTTAATGAAAAGTGTAACAAAATACGACTAAAAGGTGTAACATAACATTACTAAAAAGTGTAAGTCACTATAACTGAACATATTGTTGAAAATTGTAAGTCATTAAAACTGAAAAGTGCAACAAAATATGACTAAAAGGTGTAGCATAACATTACTAAAAAGTGTAAGTCAATATAACTAAAAATTATTGTTGAAAATGTGAGAGTTGAACACTGTACCTCTAAAAAGTGTAAGTCAATATAACTAAAAAAATATTGTTGAAAATGTGAGAGTTGAACACTAGACCTCAACGTAAAATAAACTATTCTCAACCGTTTGAGCTACATAAATTAGCATGCATGTTTTTTCGCGTATTTTATTTTTATTGTTAATCATATCCACTTTTTAAAATGGACTCAATTCCTTACAGGAGACCTACCCAATTTTCATATTGAATTTGTATAATAATTGGAGATAGAAACTTATTTCAAAGTAGTTAATTATTAGAACTCATTTCCCTATTTATAATTATTTGAGCATGATCATCTATGAACATTTGTGGTGAAAATTAATGGTAAAGAATTCTCTAAAATTATCAATTCATATTAAGAAATATGAGAAAATTTATAAAAAAGGCAATTTAGACACCTAGCTTCTTAATAAAGGACAGCTATTATAATCTTTTTAAAAAAGGACAAAAACGCATGTTAATAACCCATTATACCCTTATATTTAAATATGGAAATTAATTTATTAATTTAATAATTAAATAACAAGTCTTCATCTTCCTTATTTGTCGCCATAGATTCAACCACATACCTCTTCAATTGATTATCAACATTGGCAAATGTTACCTGATCCAGGCGCTCATCATCATCATTCTCAAAGTTTCTGCTGCATAAGGTAACGTTAGTTTATTGCATCGCCTTCTTCACAACGAAATCATCTATTGCCTCAACGAACCCTTCCTTTTGATAATTAATTGCACTCTCAGAATCCAAATCAATGTTTAGATTTCCTGCACAGTTAGATTCTTCGATCGGCTGCTTGTTGCTTTTAGGGATTGGAATCGAGATTAGGGCTTCACGATCGGCGGGGTGATGCTTAGAGGCTTGTTCCTCTCTTTCAACGACGGCCATGGCTATAAGGTCTCGTCTCCTTTGTTCTTCCATAATTGTTTCCTCGATCTGTTCTTTCAACTGCACATGATCAAGAGACTTTCCACGCGATCGTTTCTTTATATTCCTAGGGGATTCAAACTTCACCGATTTCTTCATTATGGATGACGGACGCGAAGCCGCCAGAGATACAGTAGTCTTCCCCATCAATGTCCAGAATCCGGAGGTGGCGGAGGTGGGCCTTTGACGGCGATTTTATCGCCTAGGAGTGGGGCGACGCAGCATATGGTCCATATGGGAACCATTAATCCGGTCAGATGAAGAGTTTTGCCAAGGGTATGATTATTAATTCCACACGTACACACATAATTTGCAAAGAATTTAGGATTTTTTGAGATGATTTTAATTTAGGTTCAATGTTGCTCTGTTTTCGTGTAATTGTGATGATTTACGTGCGCGTTGCTGAAATGTAGGTCATGATTATTTGTTATTGGTTTGGTCAAGGGATAATGCAGATCTTATTTTGCATATGTAGACACCGTACTATTTTTTCTGCATTATTCATTTTATTATGCAGTTTTAGATTTCATTGTTCTGCATTATTCATTTTATTATGCAGTTTTAGATTTCATTGTTCTGCATTATTCATTTTATTATGCAGATTTAGATTTTATATTAATTTTCCAACCATGGTCTAGGGAGCAAAATGTTCTTCTCACTTCTCACTTCGTCTTCTTCCGTACTTCACGGTTTCCTTTCTTCACAAATTGAAAAACCCCAAAATTTTGCCCAAAATTAAGGACTTCTGTCCGGTATTGTTTAGGAAGTTTAATTTTTGGAAGGTTTTAATTAATTGCGTAATTCGGGGGATTTAATGAGCTGATAGACTTGGCTTTAAATTTCAAACATTTAAACATTTTCTCCATATTAATTCCGAATTTATGTATTAAGGGCATGATGGTACATTTATGTTCCATTTTGTCCTTATTCTGAAACTATTTCAAATCATGTCTTTATTTAAAAAAACACTAGGTGAAATGACCTTTTATGTGAAATCCCCTAAGAATATTTCAGAGATAAATTCAGTAGAAATTGTGAAAAAATTGGGGTTTAGGATTTATGAATTAAAAGAGGGGAAATTGTGTAAAAAAGAATTAGCCCTTAAAACTCTTCCTCCGTTGGTTAATAACGGATTCACTAATAGCACCATCAATTTTGATAAAAAGAAGAACTGGGTCACCAATTTTGATAGTAACTAAATGTGGGTGACCAAATCTGAAAAGAGGTAAACTTGAGTGATAAAAAATGATATTTTTCCTATTTTTAACGATTGTCACTTTTTACTTAAACACTATCACTTTTTAGACAAACATTATCACTTTTTATATATGAGGGCCTTCTTACGGATCTCATCTGTGTGAGACGGTCTCACCGAATACTAGCCCATATTATAATTGCATATATGTTAGTGTTTTTTTAGCATTAATTATTTTTTTCGACCCCTATAGGATTTTTTTTCCGACCCCTAACCTCGAGTCCCGGTCCTCGGGTAGTATAATATTGAATGGGCGCAGTGTTAATTATGTTGATGGATTTTTCTTCCACTAAGCCAACTACTCCACCTTCACCCCACCCACTCCACCCCGCCCCCTATATATATACACTTTCAAATTCACCTATTTATATATATATAATTAATCAGTTAATTCGCATAAAATTAAACTAGCTATTTTCTTGTTATCCATTAATCTCCATGAGCAACTACAACCAGCAGCCTCAAGGTAATTTTATACTATACTATACTAATATGTTACTGAATACTCCGTATATATTATGTTAGCAAGCTAGTGTGTAAACATGCATGAGTTGGTTTTGCAGGAGTTTATCCTCCACCACCACCGGTGCAGGAGCAACAGGGCGGGTACATGGCTGCGCCGCCACCAGCTGTTTATGCCACGAAAGATCCGCCCAACGACACCCAATCCAGAGGTGATGGATTCTGGAGAGGATGGTTAGTGAAATTTTTTTGTCTCATTAATTTTTATTTTTTTTAAGAACACACACTTTTTTAACGGTGTATATATCTAGCTAGATTAATAAAATACAAATGAAATACTTAAAAAAAATGATTTGATAGTAGGTGCCATGAATTTATTTTATGTTTAGGGTTTACCACAAAGTTAATTGGTAAATGAAAGAAAGATCCCGTAAGGCCGTAATTGTATATTAAACCTAGCTAATTCATGGTAATTAAAAACTTTTGTGCCTGCTTCACGGTGAACTCCATAAATCATTTTAATATACACGAGGAGTATATATTATTTAGTGATTTTAAAAAGAATAATCCATAAATCAAACATTTTTACATATGCAATAGTAATGTTGTGCATAGGTCACTACAAAAGACTTAGTTACGATTAAAGCATGGAACCTAAAATGTTTACAAATTACTCCATAAAACAGAAGGAGTAACACTTGTGTGACTCCAAGTTCACATAAACTCTAATTTTCAAGTGTCACTGTTATGGGTATGAACTATTATTATTATTATACATATGAAGTGTCACACTATTAAAAAAAATGCTTATTTTTTAAATCTGAAAATACATATGCATAACAGTGATATTTGAAATAAATTTTTGGGTGAAATATGGAAATCAACTAATTTCGTCCAATATATATAATTCATATATGTTAAAAACTTTCCGAAGTTACATTTAATTTTAAACCTCTTATTTTATTTTTATTATTATTTGGTTGCAGTTGTGCTGGTATATGCTGCTGCTGTTTATTGGATGCATGTTTCTAAGGAGCTAGAATTGTTGGATTGGAGAATCGGGGAATTAAGGAGGAGGATTTGCTCTACTACAGCTTTAATTTCAATTTTAATTATGTAAATGCTTGTCACACTTATTTCTTATTGTTGGATTTAATTTCTAGGTTGCACTCTTGTGTACCAGTTACATGATTCAATAACCCACTCATTTACTATATCCAATCCAATAACACATTATCAATTTATTATATACAATCCAATAATCTATTACAAATAACACATGACCATGTACTTTATTAATTTAGCACATAGATTTTTTGGGACTTTATTTTACTTCAATTAATTTTTTATTTTTTTTATAATTAAAAAATAATACTCAATTAATTTTTTAACATTTTATTTTTTTATTTTACTTCAATTAATATTTATATTTCTTTTTTTAATATTATTTTTTAAATTTATTTTTCTTCCTATTTATCATTTGTGTTTCAAATAAAATTTTTTTCACGTACTTTCTTTTTATGACACAAATAATTATTCTAAAATTTTAAAGTATAATAAGAAAATTTTAAAAATAATATTAATTATTTTTTAAAAATATTAAATAGTATAATAATAATTTGTTTTAAAAAATAAAACTCTCATCTCTTTTAGCTACAAGTGTTCAATTCTATTTGGTACTATTTTACTTTAATTAATTGGTGTATAATATTCATCTTATCCTTTCAAAATTTTACTTCATTCCTTACAAATTTTACTTCGTTTTACATTGTTTAATTATTATTTTCATTCGAACTTTTATTTTTTAATCACTTTATTTTATTTTTTTATATATAATAATTTTTAGTTTATAAGTGTTTTGATAACAATTGATAAGTATTATGGTGTATTATTAGTTAATATGCAGTACTGTACGTATTAGTTCATATACAGTATAATATTAGTTTATATTGGTACAAGTTCTAATGTTTTCGAGTTTCGAGTTCACATTACTTTATGGTACTAGTTCAAATATAGTATAGTATTAGTTCACATATTGTATAGTATTAGTTCACATACTCTATGGTACTAGTTCAAATATAGTATATTATTAGTTCATATATTGTATAATATTAGTTCACATACTCTATGGTACTAGTTCAAATATAGTATAGTATTAATTCACATATTGTATAGTATTAGTTCATATATTAAATAATATTTTTATACCCACATTAATCTCTAGTACTATATAATATATTAACTAGTACTATACCATAGGCGTACTAATACTATATCGTATTTAAACTAATATTATATTTAATAAAAAATACATAATTTAACACATTCATAATTCAAGGTATACCATGCAAATTAATACATCAATATTAAAATATTGATATTAAGTAACTAGTAAGAAGAACAAAAGTGAGAATTAATCACACTGAACACACAATTCATAATTTTAAAATAGAATAATATTTGACTTCATAATTTTGGTCATTTAAAAAAAAAAAAAACTGAAATTTTTATTTCATAATTTTATTTTTGTGTTTCATATATATTTTTTATATTCCTTATGCTTTTATATTTATTTTTTGAAAGTTAAAAAAATAGAATAATATTTGATTTCATGGTGATTCATTGGTGACACGATGGGTGTATAATTATAATTTTAATGAGTTATATTTTAATTTAATTGATAAAATGATAATATAGTATTTTACATGTATTTTTCTTTTAAAAAAATTGGGGGTGAAATTAATAAAAAATAATAAGGTAAATAACTAATAATAAAAAATTGGATTTAGTTACATGTATGTAACTTGTACACATAATGTCTAAAAGAAAGAAGGGAGTGTGGACTTATTAAAAAAAGAGTGTAAATAGGCAGGAGTGTGGACTTATTAAAAAAAGAGTGTAATTAGCCAGTTACATGTATGTAACTGGTACACATAAGTATTTGCCTAATTTCTATCACTCTCGATTTTATTTTTGTTAAGTTCTTTCTCATCCTTATCTTCTTTTAGTTACTGGAGTACTATATTAATTTTTGACGTAAATTATGAAAAAGTTCTTATTCTATTTTATTTTATCACAAAAGGTTTTAAAATTTAAAAAAAAAAATGGTCTAACCGATTTTATAAATAAATGCTATATCAAGTAATCAAACTAGTCTAATGCATATAAATACAAATGAATGATAAAATATTTTGTTACACGATTGTAGCGACGTACTATTGAAGCTAATTTTTATAGCTGATTGATTAATATATTTCTTCTTCCACACACACAAAAAAAAAAAAAAAAAAAAAATGCCCCTTAGCAAAATTGGGGGTAAATTGCATTTAAGTCCTTGGAGTGTGAACTGCACGCTCGGTTAACTTAAGGATTTAAAATTAAAAAATAAATCTGAAATTAATAATTATAATCCAAAAACATTAAAATTTCACATACTTTTGAGCACAACTCATTTTGCTCATTATTGTCGGCAAATTCCGACGACTTCCCGTCTCACCCCGTGGCCAACAGCACCATCCATGTCACCTCATGCCACCAGACACTCCCAAACACCAATACAAACACAAAAAATAGAAAAAAATAAAGATAAGAAAACTATCTAAATTCACAAAAAATTACCATGATGAAAATTCGTGAATCAGAGATGGAGTAGAGATTGAAATTTGAAATTGACAGGGAAATTTAATTCCTAGCACTGAGACGAGGCTAGGGGGGATAACGGTGGTAGCGGGTGATGTGGAGGTGGTGACGAGGATGAGACGACGATGCAAGTCGTGAATAGAGAGGTTAACAACTAATTGTCATTTTGCATCAGTTCATAATCTTCCGATCATCTCCAAATCACATTTGCTACAATGCCAAAACTCAGGATCACAAACAAGAGGCTGGGATGACAATGTAAGCCTCTGAATTTAATTAAAACAAAATTAATTTCTGATTAAATTGGTTTAATTAAATTAAGGACCAGGGTTGATTTTTTACTTAGATTTTTTTGATTGTTTAAAATTATTTAATATTTATTTTTTGTAAATATATCATTTGGTTTGAAAAATATTTTTTGTATTTTAAAATTATATTCAGATTTTATGTATGAATATTTATATATATATATATATATACATATAATTTTGGGTTGGTCTGCTATGGACTCGAGTGCATGCTGTGCACCCTAGTCCATGTGCACTTTTCAGTTTACTGACTTACACTTTTTGGTAAATGACTAATAATTGAAAAGTGCAACACCATTACCAAAAAGTGTAAGTCAGTAAACTAAAAAGTGCAATGGACTAGGGTGCACAGCATGCACTCGAGTGCATACTAGACTTTACCTATAATTTTTTCAGTATTACATAAATCATTATTTAGTTTGAAAAAATTATGTGTTGCATTTTAAAAAAATATTTAAATTCAATATATAAATTTTCAATTACTTTATAATTTGAGAATACATTTAATTATATAGTTAATTTATTTTTTAAACTAACGGTGTATATCCCAAAATTAACAAATTGGAGCAAGAAAAAAAAAAGGACCACTTTCAAACATGGGGACGCAAAAGTGCTTTGAAAAAAATTCTTACGGACTTAAAAGGTGCAATTTTCCCGGCAGAATAGTGATAACCGATGAGTGATTGTAAATAAGAAAAATGAACACGTACACTTCTTTAGGGACAAATAAATTAGAAAAATCAGCACACTTTTAATGACAAGGTGGGGTAGGTAAGAAGATTGAGTGTAAAGCAGGGTCACACACGAATAGAAGATTTCACACATACATTGGATTAAGAAATGGGCAATAAATTACAAAAGTCAGAGAGATCTTAGTTAGGAGTAAAAATTGTGTTCAGACAAGTTAGTTTGTAACAGCTACTTTCGTGGTAGTAAAACCATAACTAACTTCCAAGAATGAGTCTCCGATCAGAAGAAACCGCTGGAACCCCAGCTGCTCGTCCGTGTGAGGTTCCGGTGGGGGCTCAAAAACACCCTCCCATCGAGAGGTTTCTTCCACTTTGCAGCTCGTCTCCGTGGTGTATGCACAAATGCACCATAGCATTTCTCAAATTACTTCTGCCCCGATCCAGACGGAGGGGGGTTCAGTTCAAAATCACCCGGAATGAAGATGGGAAGCTGGTTAGAAACGGCGTCCCTCTTATATCTAGGCAGTCTATCCTGTCCCTCGCCTTTCAAGCCAGCTCTGATTGGAGCGCTCAGAAGTGGGCCCCCAAAGAAGATCGATTCTCCCGAGTACATTAGCTTCTCCGATTCTTGGACTGCAGGTTTTGGTACAGCCTGTGACAGTGGGATAATGGGCCGTTTATCTTGATTACCCGTTGGTGCGTTGGCATTCGGTGCTACTGCTGGTAAAGATGGTCGTTTACGGGCTTCTGAAGCTGATACTGGAATCGAGACATATCTTCCAGCTTCTTGATCCCAAACTACAGATGTTCGTTTCACGTCTCTAATGAAGGACGTCACCTGAGCTGGCGGAGCAGACAGAGGCAATGGGTCTGGCCCGCTATGTCGTTGCATGATTTTTTCGTCAAATCCAGACGAGTTGGGGAAAACTGCATTGTTTCTGATAGGCACAGCAGCAAGGGGGTTCAAGTTTGAGTTCGGGCCGTGTGATTGAGGAAGAGGGCTCAGTGAGACAGACTCGTGAACGTGGCCCGGGCTGCTGAAGCTGCTCATACTCTGAGTGCCGGTTTCGTATTCATCCCGACTACCTTGACTGGGAGCGAACGAGTTTCTCAAAGGTGAGAGACGATACTCATTCCTCGAATCTTTGTTCCCTCCCGTTTCGGTGCTCATACTGCTTCTAACACTGGCGTTGTCACTCGAACTTATTTCAGAATCGGGTAAACGACGACCATCAACGGGGCGTAGTACAGACGATGACGCCCTTGCTTTAGCAGCCGCTTTCATCGCCTCGTTTGAATCTAGTTTAGCGAGCTTCCAAGCACTAATACGTACGCCTTTTTTTGGTCCCTTGACCCCTTTATCACCCAACCCAGTAGCATCCGGATCAACCGTAGACGGGACCATTCCTGGTCCTAACTGTGGAGCAACTTCTTCCTGATACCCAAGCACAGTGAACTTGTTAAGGTATAAATTCAATTTAACTGTCGCTTTCGGGTGTTTAACATGAATTAAGAAATTCATTTAATACACTTAATTATATGTTTAAATTGACTAATATACCCTTTTGGGTGTTTTACATGGATTCTTGTATATCAATAAATGAAGAAGCATATCACAAAAATTAAGAAAAGGGCAAAACATAGTACCTCTAGTATTTAATTTCTCTTGGAAAACCAAAAGCGACAGATATTTTGGAACAATTTTTTTTCTCTAAAATGGGAGGTAAATTGAAACGGAGGGAGTAATAAAAAGGCGTAAAATAATGTAGATGTGTATACCTGATAATCTACAAAGACACGAGGAGGGGTGCACCATGCTCCCTTATATTGCAGTCCCAACGAGCTTCCACCGCTAAACCCTGTAGTCGCGGACCCAGACGGAGAATATATAATGTTCGGGAGTTCCTCGTCTACAGATGCTCCTGCAGGTCCTTCACTCATAGTCCTCATTGCCACAACGTATTCATACGTTGTAATTCCCTATAATTACCAAGAAACAAATAGGATTCAAAGACACAGTACAAATGAGTCCACCATATGCTTGGTATAGAAATATGTAGAAAATGAGAAATCCGACGACTAACCTTTCTAACTAGTATCATGTGAAAAAAGAAAAGTTCACCCAACGGCACACAGGCCAGCAAAGACACTGCTGTGCATATAATCTGAAGAATGAAACAGGTTAAGAATACATTTAATTTATGATTACATACTAAACCATATGGTATAACGAGATGGCATTACCACAACAGTTGCAAACGGGGCACGAGAGAAACCGTTGCCTAACCTATCAACTATTACAGCCTCCATATGATTCTTACTAACGAAGCAACGAACTAGAACACCAATGCCCACTCCAGCTTCAATCATGAGCTGGGAAAGAGATGGGGTGAGATCAATCATCCATAATGTTTAAGGTCAAAAGCCCGTCAACACTTACCCACACTAAACTCATGGCCATAAGTGAGATAAACGTTACGTAGTTCTTCCGCCCCACACAGTTATTGAGCCACTGCAGAGCATCAAAATAATGATGTTAGAATCCTGAATTTAAAGCATTTTAGAAGATACGAAAGAAGCACGACATCAAGGGATGTACCCGACAATGGTGATCGAATCCATCCACACACTTGTCACAACTTCGGCAATGCTTGCTGAACTTGCGAACCTATACAAAATTAAACGAGGTATTTAAAATAGGTAAATAGCAAATGCAAACACCCACTAATAACAAAAATATTATTTTACAGTCTTCGTGGTAAACGATTCACGTAATGTTGTAAGAGTGAGAAACAAGTTCAAGAACCAATATAAATCATGGAAACAATTACCTACCTCAGCATTGCACAGTGTGCAAAACAGGGCATCTTCACCAGTGCCTTCCTCAGCAGCTTCATCTTGTTTACGGCAATCTTCAATAACAAAGATTGCACAAAAAAATCCCCCAAAATAATGGCAGAAGGAATTCCTTCTCGGAGGGATAACAACTTCAGCATTGGATTTCACAGACTCAACCGAACCTTTCTTGCTAGAATTAGCGCCTGCAAAGGAACTTCGTGAAGGAGAGGACGCACAAGAATGAGTTCCATTGCTAGCTTCATCAAATTTTCTGCTCAATCCTTGGGAAATCGCTTCATGTTTTTCCCTTGCTTCATTCATTAACTCAGGATCAAATTTAGACATGATACCGGGATCTGCTGGGTTAATTGCAGTAGACCGAACATAAAGAATGAAAACTAACAGTGCCTGC
Source organism: Galeopsis tetrahit (assembly GCA_963675135.1). NCBI lineage: Eukaryota > Viridiplantae > Streptophyta > Magnoliopsida > Lamiales > Lamiaceae > Galeopsis > Galeopsis tetrahit. Next base: position 32,825,652 of record OY776126.1, on the reverse strand, counting down.
ATTCAAAGAAATCCTTCAACTAAATTAAGCAGAACATTCAGTTTTAAACGAAATGTCAATTGTCAAGTATGTATGATACTTGAAAATTTCAATATGATGAACCAAATGAATGCATATAACATTCGGAAACATTTTTATGAGGTATAGGCCATTGGGCCCCCGCCAAAACCAATAGGAAGTTGACTACAACTCGATTAGCATTTATTAGACCATGTATTGAGGATGTCCAGCAACTATAGGTACAGAGCCGACCCAATGTTAGAAATTACATATAAAACCTGATAATATTATGATATTAAGTTTTCAGGAGAGGCCTATTGTTTACTCTTGTCTATTGTGTTGTTTTGTTTAGTTGTCCATAATTTCTTTCTAGTAAATTGTGGCTTCGTTTATCTTATTCTTTCAATATTTTATTTTAATAATGGAGCATATCTAGTGCGCCAATTTCACAAGCCTATTTCAAACGATATTACTGCCCATGCTAATTTGTGTGCAAAGAATAAGAAGGTTGTAATAAATAAGTAATCATATATGCAGATAATTCACATACCACTGGGGAATAGACACCAATGAGAACATACTCCCAAATTCGACCTCCAAGGAATGGAGCAAAGAAGGCATAAAATGCTACCACTAACAAGCAAAATACCGTGATAGCAACAACCTGTGGAACATAAATACAATGGTTTAGTCAATGAACTGGTATCTGAAAAGCTATGAATACTTGAATAGAAATTATCAATCAAATTGAATAATAGTTTGAACTGAACTCAACAATCATTTACAAACGACTACATCACTACAGAAAGTGAATTGCATTTGTAATTACTCTACGGGATCATCCGCTGATACTTCATTTCCTTTAAAAATGAAGGGTAAATATTGGCTATCAGAGAATAGATATACTATTAAATATTTAAATTAACACACATTTTCCCCATGTACTTACTATGAATTTCTATTTTCCGTTAGTTGGGGGGAAAGTTAGGATAAATAAAAGTATGAAGGGTAAAATTAAGATAATAAAAGTACATAGGGTAAAACTTAAGAACTATATATAAAAAAGGGTTAAAGTGAAAATTGTGACAATTAGGCAAGTTCCAACGAAGAGCAATCGGGAGACGTGTGCATTGGAGAAAGAGATACAGACATTGATCTTGAATGTGGTGAATAAAAGAAAAGAAGGAGCAGGATTTGAAAATGACTTGTTGCAAACCGTGCTTGAAGAAGCTAAGAGCAGTAATCTGAGCCAAGACGTGATTGATCGATTCATTGTGGACAATTGCAAGAACATATACTTGGCAGGGTATAAGACAACTGGAGTTTCAGCAGCATGGTGCCTAATGCTGTTAGCTACTCATCCCAAATGGCAGCAGTGAATTCAGGAGAAAATGAAACTAGTATGCATATTACCTCTTTATTTAAATCTATTTCATTTTTCCCTTATCTCAAATTCTCAATTAGGTCACCAAAGTTAGCTAGTTAACAATTAACAAAAACAAAAGAAGGAACACATCAGTATCAGTAAATCTCCAATCCCAACTCACTCCCTCTCCCACAATTGGAATTTCGTTTTCTCAAGCAATACTAAATTCTAAAGGAATACAAATTTCTCAAGCAAGGAATAATGTAGTGGTTGCATCAAAGTATGTTTCTTTATCAAGATTTCTGATTATCCAATTAGGGCTAGTACTTCACATCTAAAACACAGAGATCTCTAACCCCCCAAATTTAAAGCAAAATTCAGTTCATAACCCTCTCTAACACACACACTGCAAAAGACACATAAAATTAATTGAAAAAAAATAAGAAAAAGAAGAAAGTGAACCTGAAAGGTGTGTGCGGGCAGCTGCCAGCCATGTTTCCTCACCATCACTTTCTCACACCCTCTGCTCAATTAATCCACACACACTCCACCACCTACTGCGTGAAAAAATCCCCCCTTTTCTCCTCTTCCCCTCCCTGAAAATCAATCTTGCTCAAACGGGTTCAGCTAAAAAAAGTCAAAAACAAAAATAATTAAAAGAAAAAAAAAAAAAACCCTTTCCCCTTTTTGTTGAATAATCAGAATATTCTACTGAATTTCCACAAGAGTCCAAGAAAAAAGTAGAAAAATACCGGAGGTCAAACTTTGTCCGTTGTCACTTTGGTTGATGCAAGAAAAACAAAGTACAAAACACAAGTCGACAAAGCGACGGCGGGGGAAGTTGAGGGTTGTGTGTGTTTTTGTAATGTAAATCAAGAGAGTGAAGTTTGGTTGGTATAAAGAGCAATTAAGCTAGTTTACATTCTTGAAATAAAGAAGGGTGCTTTTAATGTGGCATGGTTGGTTTGGTTAGGTCCCCATTATTTATTATTATTATTATTTTCATTAAAGACTAAAATTTTCTCTATAAAAAGGACTTGTAACATTAGGTTTTTATTAATTTTAACACACTGTCTGTATGGTTATGGAAATGATTTGAGACTTAATGAATTCTATTCAATGAAGGAATTTTTTTTGTTATTGACTTATCGTTGCATTAATCAATAGAGGCTCCATTATAATTAAGTGTTATTGCTTCATTTTGTGTTCAAATTTTATTTTAAATACACTTAATTTTAATTTTAGGAAATAAATTACCTCCTATAGTTTTTTTTTTTTTTTGAAACGGTAAAGTTGTTTTATTGCCTCAGTACTTGAGGTACTCAACCCATAAATTAACATCTATCTGCGTATATTTGAGTTTCAGTATTTATGTTCCTATCACGTCCTTCCTTAGATTACTCTATAAAACAAGATACGGGGTCGTAGAACCACGCCGAAACTGATGCAATTGTTCATATCATCTTCTTCCCTCCCAGTCAGGTCCATAATTTAATTTTGATATTCTCCATCGTCTTCTTGGACATGAATTTTCGTTTTGTATTTCCGCGACCCAGTACCTCTATGTGCTGTAGATAGTGTATGCCAAGGTTATTATGCAGAACCATACAAATCCTTAGCCACTTGTAGCATTCTTTCCAAATTGTCGTCGCGAAGTTGCATTCTAGCATCAAATGAGAATTACTTTCTGCTGTTGTTTCACAAAGCTTGCAGCCCATTTCTGTCTCTTGTATTATGATTCCTCTCCTCGTCAGATTATCCGTTGTAGCAAGCCTTCCCTTCAGCGCCTTCCATACCATTGTTTGCGTCCTTCTTGGTGCCAAGTTCTTCCAAATCGCCATAAATTCTGGTTTGTTCTCTGCCTCTCCGTCTGCTGCCTCCGGTTCTTTTTCTAGTATTTTGTACGCCGTGCTTGTCGAGTACATGCCTTTAGGTGCTAGTTCCCAGCTCCAAGAATCCTCCTGATTTCGGTTTAGTTTGTACCTGTCAAGCAAAGCATTTAAATTTATTAGTAATTCTTTCTCTCTAGACCTAAGTTCTCTTACCCATGCCCACTCCCACTCCTCGCCACTCCATTGCCCCATATTTCTAATCACCATATCCTGTTGCCTACTAATACAATAAAGTTCTAGGAATCTGTCTTTGATGCTCTCGCCCCCGTGTATCCACTCATCACTCCAAAACTTAGTTTTTGATCCATTCTCCACTATTCTGATGATCCTGTTCATAGCTTCCCTCCCTCCTATCTGCTCATAAATCTTTTTTAATTCCTTCCACCAGCTAGACTCTCCCCCTCTACGGCTCCCTCGTCTTCTTAGGTTGGACTTCTCACCCACTAAACCCCCATACTTTGAAAGCAACACCTTCACCCAAAGGCTATTGTCCTCCGTGATAAGCCTCCAAATCCATTTTCCCAATAATGCTATATTAAAAATATTTAAATCTCTAATTCATAATCCTCCCCTATTCTTTTTCACGCACACCTCTTCCTAACTAACCCAAGAGATTTTTCTATTTGTGCCCTCCCCTCCTCCCCACAAAAAATTGCGTTGCAGATTTCTGATCTCACTCAGAATAGTTTTGGGTAGCCTGAAGAACGATAAATAATATGTAGGTATCGTCGATAGTACAGCTTGTACTAATGTTACCCTTCCTCCCATCGAGACCTGCCTTTCTTTCCAAACCTCTAGTTTTCTTTTTATCTTGTTGATCATTCCGACCCATGAAGTTGTTTTGTGATGGTTTAATCCCACATTTAGTCCTAAAAATGTCATAGTGAGACTGCCCGTGGTGCACTCCAAGTATGCGACCATCTCTTGTTTATCTTCGTCTCTCATGTGAACCCCGTACAGGCTGCATTTGTTAAAATTAACTCCCAGTCCCAACACCAGCTCGAAAAGTTTCAGCAGATGTTTAATCGTGTGAATATCCTCCCATTTTCCGTTGCACAAGAAAATTGTGGCGTCCGCGTATTGCAGTAGGGGTACCTGTACCTTGTCTCTTCCCATACAAATTGGATTTAACACGCCGATTTCTACCGCCTTGTTTGCTAGGCAATTTAATCCCTCTGCGGCTATGAGAAATAGAAAGGGAGATAAGGGGTCCCCTTGTCTCAACCCCCGCTCCAATTTGAATTCCCTGGATGTGCCTCCATTTACGAGAATAGTCGCGCTTGCAGTTGACACACATTCCATCATCCAAGTCCTCCACTTTGTTGAGAAATTCATACATTCCATCATATTCTCCAAGTAAGCCCATTCAACCGAATCATATGCCTTAGCGAAATCCACTTTGAAAAACGCCCTCGACTTTCTTTTATTTTTTGCTTCGGCAATCGCCTCGTGCGCTATTAATATACCATCCATAATCTGGCGTCCTCCTATGAAGACGGATTGGTTATCTGAAATTACCAACTCCAATACTTTTGATAATCTTCTTGCTAAGCATTTCGCTATGATCTTGTATAAGCTGTTGATCAATGATATGGGACGGAATTCCTCCAGATTATGAGCTCCTGTCTTCTTTGGAATTAGTACGATGAATGACGGGTTTATCCCTTTTACCAATTTTCCATGGCGATGGAATCCTTTCATCATATTAAGAATCTTTATTTTTAACATCTCCCAATTTTCTCTAAAGAATCCAAGGGAGAACCGTCCGGACCCGGGCTCTTCGTGGTTTCACAGTCCCAGATCGTCTCTTTAATCTCATTTTCAGTGAATTCTGCTGTAAGGAACAGATTGTCGCAGTCCTCCAATTTTCGCTTGATCAGGTCTCCAGGATTTTTTGGTCTGTTGGCCCCGTCATATTTAAAGTGGCTCTTGAAGAATTGGTGTATCAGTGCTTTGACGTCTTGAACTGCCTCATGCCAGTGACCGTCGATCAGCAACCCGTTTATAGTGTTGCCCTTACGCCTACCGTTAAGAACTCTGTGAAACAGTTTGGTATTCATGTCTCATTCATTTATCAAATTTATCTTGGCTATTTGGTGGAGTTGCTCTTCTTTTGATCTCAAATCAGATTGTAGACCAGCAAATAATTCTCTTCTTTCTTCCACCTCCCTGTCCTCAAGACATACTGTGTCGTCTTGGATGTACAGTCTATTAATTTCTCTTTTTCTGTCCTCGATTCTCGTGTCTAAGTTGTCGTAGATCTTCCTGCTCCATTCACGTAGATCACCCTTAAGGAGCTTAAGTTTTTCTTTCAGAATATATGCTCTCCAGCCATGAATGTTGTATGGCGTCCATTTGTCTGTAACGAATACCCTGAAGTTTGGATGTTTCATCCACGTATTGAAGAATCTAAACGGCTTTGGCCCCCAGTCTTTCTTTTGGAATATCGTGTAGATTGGACAGTGGTCAGAGATAGAGCGTCCTAGTCCCCTTAAATTAGCGTCTGGCCACCTCTCGAGCCACTCGTCGTTTACTAGGACTCTATCAAGTCGACTCTTACTCGTTCCATCCGGTTTGTACCACGTGAATTTCCTCCCAATGAGGGGAATATCCGTCAAGTTGTTTTGTGTGATAAATCCGTTGAATTCCTCCATATCTCTTTTATCCTCTCTTTCTCCTCTCCCAACTCTCTCACTTGTTTCTCTAATGGAATTAAAATCCCCAGCAATACACAGGTATGTCTCCTGATTTTGTGCCACTACTCCCCGTAGAATTCCCCACATTTCTCTTTTTGCTCCTCCCTTACAAGGGGCGTATACATTAATTAAGCATGTATTTTTCCGTCTCGTTTCCAGATCTCGTTTACCACCAGGAATCCTTTCCTGTGCCATGCGCTATGTAGTGTGAATACTTCTTCATCCCATATTGTTAATATTCCTCCCGATCTTCCCTCCGCTCCTCGACTTTCCCATCCAAATTTTGAATTCCTCCATATTGACTTGCATATAAATCCGTCCATATTTTCGATTTTCGTTTCTTGTAAAAAGCATACTTCAATGTCATTTTTTATCACCATCTCTTTTATCTCTTTGCGTTTGTCCCTTCCCCCATACCTCTCACATTGAAGCTGAGTAGTTTCATTGATACACCGTCTTCCCTCCTTTCTTGGCCTTCTCAGCCTCTTTTATAGCCTTTGATCTTGCTTTTCAGGCCAACTTCTCCAATTTTTTTTATTGTATTTGCGTCTGATTCTTGGCTTTTAATCCCTATTTTCTTCCCTAATTCCCATGTTAATTCTGCTTCCCCTCGAATTTTCTTTTCTTCCTCTGTATGGTTCCATCTTCGAACATCAAAGTTCTCTTCTCAGTTACCCGCTTTTATTTGTTTCTTCCTTTATCCCTTCTTCTTCTTGTATCTTCCCTCTCGAATTGGTGTTGCTCCTCCCCCTCTTGTGTAAATTGTGACTCGCACTCGGATTCATATCTCTCCCCACATGATCTGTCTGATTCGAGCTCGTCCATTTGGTTTGGGTCAATGTGATTGTTATCTTCTTCCCCCCCCCCCCAATCGTTGATATGTCCCAAGGCTTCTCTATGTTCTCTTGTTTGCCAGCCCGAGTTTATTGCCTCTTGGGACTGGATATCCATACTGCTCTCCGGCCCAACCTCGTGGAACATCTTGTTTAGATCCAAGTTTAATGGGCTTCTAGTTGGGTTGCAAGCTTCGTCTAACGTGACAACCCTAATTAGCTCTTCTTCCACTGGGCTTTTTTTGAATGTTGCTCCCGGCCCACTCCTTGTGTTTGTGTAAATCGGCCCAAGGTAGAGTTCCCGCGTATCTATGTCTTCTGTTCCCGTTTTTCTTGGGGTCCTCTCCTGACTCCTCGGGGTTTTGGAGCCTTCATCCGTATTATTGCTTCTAGCCGTAATATTTGATCCCAAGACGCATGTTGGGGGATTTAATGACTCTGTCTCTTTTTCTTCAATTGTAACGTCATCGTAATTAATGCAATTAATTTGCCTTCACCGTCGTCTTGCTCGTTGTGTGTCTGTTCACCTTCTCCGTCGTTTTGCTTCTCCGTTGTATTCACATTTACCGTTAAACCCATTTGTTCCCATTCTTCTTCGTCCTCTTCCACTAAGCCCGTATCATCTAGTAGCCACAGATCAAGATCAAAATCTTCGTCTTCCTACTTAATTCTGATGTTATGAATTCTTCCGTTAATTCGCTCTCTTATTGGATTTTTCGAGATTTCCGGCGTAACGGTCCGAATCAGAATTTTGGCATATTGAAGATTGTTTATGTTCATGGTTTCTTCATCAATTTTTACTAAGTTGCCTAATCGGGCTGATAACATTTTGAAGAACCTCCGATTCCAAGCTTGTAGTAGTACATTGTACCAGTTAGTCAATATTATCCGTCGAATTAATACTATGTTTGGATTCCACGGGTATACCTCTTCCAGCCATCTTTTTGTCCACTCCATGTTCTCGATTTCTCTGGCATCGTGTCTGATTCCATCCAGCGGTGCTAACAGGATCATATCACCCCGGCCCCAAGGGGTGAAATCCTCCAATTTCTCTCGCCTTCTTTCATCATTTCCTCTCCGAATTCCGGCCAACGGAACTTTTCGTTGATTTTTCCAATGAAACATCCCTCGAGCCATTTCCTCTCCTCTTCCATAGAGTCAAACTGCATTCCTCTAAAAAAATTTGTTGCTTTCTTTGTCTGTTGCTTTAATTCGCGGTCCTGGGGAGGGCCCGAGCCATTCACCCTGTCTTCCCTAGCCCCTCCGATAGTGTTTGTTGTTTCAGGCCTCTTAATTATGTCCCTGAACGACATCATATTTGTCCTTATGTTGTTTTTCCTTTCCTCAATGGTGGAGATATTCGACATGTTTTGCTTGCTGGCCGGCCAATTCTCGTAACTTTTTGCTTCCGCGCTTGGCCTGTCAAATTTTGAGACGTTTGCCCTAAGCTTGTAGAACCCTAACCAGATCTCATTGAGCTCTTGTTCGACTTTCCTTATATCGATATGTCCACCGAACCGCACAAATCTAAACCTTGAGCCTCGTTTATCTTTCTTGTCGGCAACAAAACAGTCCTTGACTTTGTCTACCTTGTTGAAGGAGTCAGTCAGGTCCCTTTTGCCGCAGGTGTCAGGGAAATTGCAAAAGAAATAGGTCACGTCTTATTTATCGAAAGCTCCCTTGCGCTCCATTGCCTGCATCCATATTTCCGTCGTCTTTCTGCCTATGTGCCTCTCGGTATATTCCTGGTTGTATCTTACTGAGTATCTCTCATGCCTGGTTTGGATTGGTCGTACCCTCTCTGCTGCCTTGCCCACTCTAGTCCATCCTGCCTCTCTCCCCCTCTCTTTGGACTCTCTCTCGCCCTTTCTCTCTCTAAATCCTCTCTCTCTCGTATTGTAGTCTAGTACAGTAAATTACCTCCTATAGTGAATGATTCTATATAGAATGTGATTCACTAGATTACACACGCGACGTGTGATTCAGTGAATTACATCTCGCACAAGTCCAATCATTGCAGAGGCTAGAGTCAATAACTCTATAGGGAAAAACTCTAACAAGACCTTGGGATTTTAATATTCATTGAGTCCAATAATAATTACTCCCCCGTCCCAAGATTTTATGCACACTTTGACCGACACGGAAATTAAGAAAATTGAATAAAGTGATGTGTAAGGTAAAATAAAGGAGGGGTATTATTGGTAATTTATTGATTAAAGTGGGGGAGATTTGACTAAAGGAAAGAGAAGATAAAATAAAGAAGAGGTATTATTGGTAAAAATTATGTGAGTTATTTTCTTTTTTAAAGTGTGTAAAAAATATTGGGACGCCCGTAAGAAAGTGTGCATAAAATCCTGGGACGGAGGAGTAATATATATATATATATATATATATATATATATATAAAATAATACTCTAGGTAAAGTTTTTAATACTACTAGTTTAATTTTGGGGCGAAATCACAAATCAGATTAGTTGGAGGTCCTTTTGGAAATTAACAGATTTATGTGATCTCCCCGTTTAATCTATTGGCGTCATATTACCCACCGTTTTTTAATTGGGATTCGAACTTCCCACTGAAAACCCCTTGATAAAGTTCAACAAAATTGCAAGAATGAGAGATTTGTAAACCCAAATGTTTGTGGATTCCCGAGATACCGGTAAGTTTTCGAGCTCTTTGAATCAATTCCTTTCTGTTTGAATTTTCATTTATTTTTCTGTCTTGCAATTTGTTTCGTGGATGTACGGATATTTGAAAATGGAGCCTTTTTAGGTCTCACTGGTTGGATCAATTGGTGTGATTTTCTTGTAATTTAGCTATTAGTAGTACAGAAGGCAGATATATTTGTGATTTAATTTCTCGTCTGTGTTATTGTGTAATTTGAATGGTGGGCAGTGAGAAAAAGTGCAGTTTTTAAGCTTTGGTTGTGTTAAATTTTGAAGGATTTTAATTTTCAGGTGAGTTTGTTATGTATGTAGCCTAATCAACTCTGTAGATGGTATGGTGGATTTTGAGGAGAATGTAGGAGTTGGTGAAGAGGGGATTGCTTTGAATATGGTTGAGGTTGACATTGTAGATACTGCAGAAAATAGGGATGGGCAAGTAAGTAGTTCTTCTAGGAGAGATATTGTGGGAATTGAAGGAGATAACTTTGAACCGCACGATGGCATTGAGTTCGATTCCCATGAGGCAGGCTATTCTTTTTATCAGGAGTATGCAAAGTCTATGGGGTTCACCACATCGATTAAAAACAGCCGTCGTTCCAAAAAAACCAAAGAATTCATCGATGCCAAATTCGCATGTTCAAGATATGGGGTCACACCTGAATCAGAGAGCGGTGTTAGTAGAAGGCCTAGCGTTAAAAAGACGGATTGTAAAGCCAGTATGCATGTCAAGAGGAAACGAGATGGAAAATGGTATATTCATGAGTTTATAAAGGAACATAATCATGAACTCTTACCGGCCTTAGCATATCATTTTCGTATTCATAGGAATGTAAAATTAGCAGAAAAGAATAATATAGATATTCTACATGCGGTTAGTGAGCGGACGAGAAAGATGTATGTTGAGATGTCTAGACAATCTAGTGGCAGTCAAAATATTTGCCTCGGCAAGAACAATGACTTAGATCAACAGTTTGAAAGAGGTCGGTACTTGGCGTTAGAAGAGGGGGACGGTCAAGTTATGCTAGAATATTTTACCCAAATCCAGAAAGAGAACCCGTTTTTCTTTTATGCAATTGACTTGAACGAAGATCAGCGTATAAGGAACTTGTTCTGGATTGATGCAAAAAGTAGGAAAGATTATGTCAGCTTCAACGACGTTGTTTTCTTTGACACAAGTTACACTAAAAGCAATGAGAAGATGCCTATTGCTCTGTTCATAGGGGTGAATCATCATTTCCAACCTATGTTGCTCGGATGTGCTCTACTAGCTGATGAAACTAAACCGACATTTGTTTGGTTAATGAAGACGTGGCTCAGGGCAATGGGCGGGCAAGCTCCAAAAGCTATTATCAGCGATCAGGATAAACAGTTAAAATCAGCTATTGAAGAAGTTCTCCCATATTCGCGCCATTGCTTTGCTCTGTGGCATGTATTGGAACGAATACCCGAAACACTTGCTCATGTACTCAGACATCATGAAAATTTTATGAGAAAATTCAACAAGTGTATTTTCAAGTCAATAACAGATGAAGATTTTGATATGAGATGGTGGAAGATGGTAAGCAGATTTGAGCTACAAGAAAATGAATGGGTTCATTCGCTGTATGCTGACCGTAAAAAATGGGTTCCTGCATTCATGAGGGACACATTTTTGGCTGGAATGTCCACACATCAGCGAGCTGAAAGTGTGAATGCTTTTTTTGACAAGTACATTCACAAAAAGATCAATCTGAAAGAGTTTGTGAGACAATACGGGGCAATACTTCAGAATAGGTACAAAGAGGAAGACCTGGCAGACTTTGACACCTGGCACAAGCAGCCGGCACTCAAGTCGCCTTCTCCTTGGGAAAAACAGATGTCGACTATTTATACGCATGTGATATTTAGAAGATTCCAAGTTGAGGTTTTGGGTGTGGTAGGATGTCATCCGAAGAAGGAAATGGAGAATGGTGGCAGTACTACTTTTAGAGTTGATGACTGTGAAAAAAACGAGAATTTTGTGGTTACATGGAACGAGGAAAATTCAGAGGTTTCTTGTTCGTGTCTAATGTTTGAATACAAAGGTTTTCTTTGCAGGCATTCAATGATTGTCCTCCAAATATGTGGTCTTTCAAGTATCCCATCTCGATATATCCTTAAAAGGTGGACAAAAGATGCAAAAAGTAAGCAAACATTGGTAGAGGGAAATGAAAGAATCCAAACAAGGGTGCAAAGGTACAATGATCTATGCAAACGTGCTATTGAATTAGGAGAAGAAGGTTCCTTGAGTGAAGAGAATTGCAGCATTGCTTGTCGTGCTTTAGTTGATGCTCTGAAGAACTGTGTGAATATAAATAACAGTGGATCTGTAGAATGCTCTGTTGGAATTCGTTGTGGTGAAGAAGAGAACCAAATGCTCCTTGCTATGAAAACAAATAAGAAGAGGAGCACGAGCAAGAAAAGAAAGGTTGGATAGTACAAGTTATTTCTATTTGATATATTCTATCTTGGCTTCCTTGTTTGAAGCAAAGTTTTATCTCAGTTACAGCCAGAGCCAGAATCACTTGTTATCGACTCTCAAGACAGTTTACAGCAAATGGTGAGCTATAATGTTAAATTTTTTATTGTTTTACCAAAATAATCATATGGGTTGGGATCTTGGTATGACTTACAGGAATTAAAACTCTTTTTTAATAGGAACATCTGAGCTCGGAGGGAATTCCCTTAAATGGATACTACGGGTCCCAACAACATGTACATGGACTGGTATGATTTTGTGCAACCCTTATGTTAGTAAAAGCTTTCTTTGATCGATTATCATGCTGGATATATAGATTTTGTGAAGTGGCAATTTTACCCCTCACCACTTATTGATCCAGTTAAATCTTATGGAGCCACCAAATGATGCTTACTTTGTTGGTCAACAGACTATGCAGGGGCTGGTACGCCATACTGATTTCCCCTTGATACCTATTTTCTTATGAATTAAGCTGATTGAGTATTTATGATTTTGTGATTGGATTGTAGGGATCCCTTTCTTCTAGCCATGATAGTTTTTACGGGGCTCAACAAAGCATGCCTCAACTGGTACTTCTTCCCGTTATCTCCTCCTATTCTTAGTGCTGCTTAATGACATCTTAGATCATTAACTTTGGTTCCTCGTGTATGTGCAGGGGCATCTGGAGTTTAGACAACCATCTTTTACTTATGGCGTGCAGGTAAGCCGTCAAAACAGCGTGCTGAAATAGATTCTCCTACCCTATTGCCAAACGGTTGAACTATTTTGGGGATACCTAAAGGAAGTAGATTAGTACTTTAACTTTCAGTGTTTTAAAACTCACTTTTATGAATGAAATTCAGGATGAGCATAATGTGAGACCAGCACAGTTGCATGGCTCTGCTAGACATGCATGACGAATGTGATCGTTTCCCTATTTCAAGAAATCGAAGTCTTCAAAGGATTCTCCTGCCGCTAATTGCCTTGGAGCATATATGCGCATATTTTGTTTTGAGCTAATTGTAGTCTGTAAGTTGGGTTTCTAAAATATTCCAGTTTTCTATTTTCGGCCAAGTTTTTATTTATTCTCTTTTTGAAACGATTGAATGTTGTAATATTCATCAATTTCAGATTATGAAATACAATAGTTTGACATAAATATTAAAGCTCAAAATAAAATAATGAAATACAAATGTTTTTACTATTAGTTTAACTGATTTTCTGGATCTTTGCTTATTGCACTTTTTACATAATCTAGGATTTAACTCTTCTCATCTTAATTATAATTAAAAAGAATATGCATTGCGTTTTAAAAAGATTATTCTCTATTTATTTTTTTTATCTTAAAATATAGTCTTTTTTAAAGTATGTAAAATGTTTAAAATATTTCTATTTAATAAATGATTATTGTGATTATTATTTTAATGTTTGTATATTTAAAATTTTATATGTAAACTTCATAATTTTGAATACAAATAATAATATATTATTATTATTTTGTGTAAAAATAAAAATGAATCATCATTTTAGAATTGTCAAGTGGAATCTTCTTTCTTTCTATTCTTATTTTCTAAAATTTATGTAAAATTTATCTACAAAGAAAGTGAGGTGCAAAGGTATTTGGAGTGTTACATTTTGACATTCTTTTTTTTTTTTGACGGCACATTTTGACATTCTTTATTCGTCCATAAGTGAGAGATTCCTCTTTCTATTGTCTTTTTTTAATTCTTTATGTAGTTTTTCACCTTTCTTGATTTGCTAAGAGATAACTAAAGCGAAAAGTGGTTCTAATATTTTTCACTTTTTTAGATATCCTTTCCTATTTTTTGCCAACTAATTTAATTCATCATTTCATCCCCTTATTAATTAGTTATACAAACTACAAAATAAATATGGATCAAGCTGGGATATATATGGAGGAATTAGTATCTCATTGGTATGAACTTCATACTAATGAAGTATTTTGGGGAAAAGCCAAAAGTAAACACGTAAGAGCTCGGCCTAAAGCGGACATGCAGTGGCGTCGTCGGTAAAAATCAGAGTTATAGTCATAGACAAAATGATGTGGAGGAGTCCCCTATGTCAAATGGTAAAAAGACAGTTAACGACTAATCATTGGTTAAACGATGAGATCTCTATGGATTATGCAGTATGAACTAGATAGAGTGAGCTGTTTGAAGAGAATTGTTGAGATGTCAAACAATATTCTACATTAGATAAACATTTGAAGATCATGGAGTATATAAGGAGAGTACTGGTATCTTCATTGATATTAGAACTTTTGGAGAAAAGCCAAAAAATAAATTTGCGGACAAAATCATATCAATGTCAATACTGAAATCCTTCAGAAACTCAACAAGTGAAGTTTTAAAATTACTTTTAATTAAAAAATCTCAAAAATTTCTTTATGAGTTGATATCTTGTGTTATATGTTATACTATAACACTTGTTATATATATAATCTCTATTATTAACTTGTTTCAGTTGTTATTTTTCATCCTCTCCACTTTTTCTCTCTCTACGGATCAAGTGTGAGTTTTAGCCGGAGCTTTTTCTGGGATTTCAATAAATTTCGGTTTTTTTTGAAATAACATTCCCCTCTTTAATGCATGTCGGATCATTTGAAAACATTCAATCTGTCTTTTAGATTATCTTGGAGTATTAAATATACGCCTCATCATTAGATTGCTTCGTTTGTTTCAAGAAGGAGTACGAGCGTGGGTTTTACTTGCTTCAACATTGGGCGTCCGGTGCACGGCGGGGCTCTTGGTCTATTCTCTTGGTGAAGTAACCACGATTTACATTGAAAGGTGCAATGGTTAGCCGTAATCTTGGTACAAAGATCCGAAAAGATACAACTTTTACGAGAGGGCCAATGGTAATTGCTATCTCCCGTGGTTTTTCAAGCGTGATTGGGGCTACAAATTCAGGGGTTTGGGCAAACAAACAGTCACACTTATCTCTTTTTCTTCTTCTATACGATTTGCTTCTTACTCACTATTCAATGGCGATGGCAATCCAAGAGAAATTCAATGCATGCAGAATTTCGGAGAAGGAGGGATCTAACACTTAGCTTCTTAACAGTGAGCTGCTTGTTCCTACCAAGTATGTGGCCTTGAAATTTGTGGCAAGAAGATTCTTTAACATCTCTGAGTTAAAGAATCTTCTACTCTCACCCTGGAAGGTTGTTTCATCTCTGCGGCTCACTATGGTCGGCGATGGAATGTATGTTGTCGATTTTCAGGAAAAATCGGAAATGGAGGAGGTGCTTGATATGCAGCCATGGAATCTAAGAAGATCATTGATGGTGCTCAAGCCATTGAATGGTTCGGAAAGATTTGCCACTATGAAGATGGATCGTGTGCCGTTTTGGGTTCAGATCCATGGGTTGGTGGCACATGCAATGACAAAGGTAACTGGAGAAAGGCTGGGGAGCATCATTGGTAAAGTCTTGAAGGTGGATGTTAAGGATGATGAAAAGGCATGGGGGGAATCCCTAAGGGTGCGGCTTCTATTGGATACTGAGGCCCCTTTGTGTCGATTTACTTACTTAACGGTGGAAAATGTGAAATATGTTATCTTTTTTAGATATGAAAGATTATCCGACTTCTGTTACTTTTGTGGACATCTTAACCACTATGTGAAAGGATGTCTTAAAGTTAAAGACAGGGATGATGATTGGTTGGAGAGGCACGAGTTTTTCCCGGAATGGCTTAGAGCTGATAAGCAAAAAAATCCGTCTGAAAGAGCCATGCATGAGTTTTTGAGGAGGATAGGTGTCAATGTTGATCAAGGGCTGGTGATTCGGGGTCTTGATGATGAAGATGATGAAGGAAATGCAAGTGGAGGAGACATGCAAACTAGGGTTGAGGCTGTCAATGGGGTATCTGAGGAGGGCAGAGCAGCGAAAGGCAAGAGTGCGATTGAAATAAGGGAGAAAACCCAACAAGGGGGGCCTGAAACAGAAATTTTGGCCTAGACTAATTCTGCAGAAAGAAGAAGGGCGAAAGGCAAAGCTGTGCTCCTAGACGAGGGTGTAAAAGATCTGTGGCGGGAAGCTGAGAGGGAGATGAATGAGACCTGTAAGGGCTTTGATGTCAATGTTCGTGCTAGCCCCACTGATAGAGAAATAGTTTACAATTTTCAGGACTTAATGCCGAGAAGCACGGTGGGTGAGATGGCGACAGGTCGTGGCAAAGCTAAGGTGGACCCAAGAACAGGTATGACTTTGGAGCCATTAACTTTTACTATTCCTGTTGGCTATGAGTACAGGATGGCCAAAGATCCTCTTTGGGGCCCGAAAAATGACAACGGAAAAGATTATCGTGTAGTCCATCAAGTTGGACGGAATTTTAAGGCATTTGATTTTACTGATTTTGTTGAAATTATCCATGAGGGAGAAGAACCGTATGTACCATTGAGAGAGGAGGTGGGGCAAAATCATTGGCCGGAGGAAGAGCAGATGAGAACAGTGGCAAGCAGTGAAAATGGTGATGATATTGTGATTATACCAAATGATATGCCGGCTGGAAAGAAGAGAATGTGGAGAGACTTTTCAGGGGACCTTGCTGACTATGTGGGAGCGGAAAGAGTTAGGGGGGAAGTTGATAGCCTGGTCTTTTTCAAGAAAGCGAAGAGTATGCTTGAAACGTATGGTACTGCTATTGGGTACCCGGATATGGCGGAGGTTGAGGTGACTCAACCCCGCCATGGGGAATGAAAATATTGTGCTGGAACGCTCGTGGGATTTGCAGCTCACGGGCGTTCGGAAGGCTTAACAGTCTGGTCTCTTTGCATCGTCCTTCGGTTTTCTTTATTTCTGAATCAAAATGTAGTTCTTCCTATGCTCATGTTCTTAGAACTAGATTAGGGTTTTCTTTTGGTTTCTGTGTTGATGCCTGTGGCTATGCTGGTGGTTTGGTGTTATTGTGGAATGAAAGTAATCTTTTTATTTTGTCGTATTCCAAGGGTCATATAGATTGTAAAATTACAGACTCATCTGGTAATTGGAGATTTACAGGCTTTTATGGACACCCCAATTCTCAAAACAGAAATGCATCTTGGCAATTTCTTTCAAGACTTAAAACTTACTTGCCTTTACTGCCAAATCCTTGGATTATTGGGGGAGATTTCAATGAGGTGCTGTATAATGATGAAAAATTTGGGGGTCTGGAACGACAAAATGCCAAGATTAATTTATTTCAAAATGTGGTGTTATCCAATGATTTGAGTTGTGTTAAAATGAAAGGGCCAAAGTTTACATGGCATAATAGGAGAAAAGGCAATCATTATATTAAGGAAAAACTTGATCGGTTCTTGGTCACTGAAAGTTGGTTGGAGATGTTTCCTAATTATAATGCTTTGTCTTTGAGTTATTCGGGTTCGGATCATAGGCCAATTCTTATTTCATTTGATGCTAAAAGGAAGACCAGTTCGACATATGTTTCAAAGCCCTTTAAGTTTGAGAATTATTGGATGAAGGAGGAGGATTTTCAAAGAACTATGTCAATCGCATGGCACAAGTGTGATGCTACGCTGCATTTACAGGAATCTTTAAAGAGATGTGGACATCTATTGAATGAGTGGGCAAAGCATAAGGGTGGGACGATTTCTTATAAAATTAAGCATGTTCAAGGGGAAATAAACAAGTTGCTAGACAATGATGACACAAGCCCGAATATGGATACAGTTCATATGCTGGAGACTGAACTAGCAAGATTATCTATACAAGATGAGTGGTTCTGGAAGCAACGGGCTCGTGTTTCGTGGCTCAAGGAGAGTGATCAAAATACGAAGTTCTTTCACTCTCGTGTTAATCTTCGAAGAAGAGTCAATAACATTGTGAAAATCCAAAATGAAAATGGGGAATGGCAATATGATGATGGTAGTATCAGGAAAGTTTTTTCTGATCATTTTGAACAAGTTTTTTCTTCTTGTAAGCCATCTAACAATGTGATTCAAAGAGCTACTCAATTTATTACAGGCAAGCTATCGAATGCTGCAGTTAATTTTTTGGACTCCCCCTTTACAAAAGCTGAGGTCTTCAAAGCTCTTCAGGATCTATCACCTTGGAAAGCTCCAGGCCCAGATGGTTTCCCTGCATATTTTTTTCAAACCAATTGGTCTATTATTTGTGATGATGTCTCTTCTGTTATTCTGAATATTCTGAATGGAGATGAATCATTACAATCCTGGAACCATACAGTTATTACCCTTATCCCAAAGGTTGGTAATCCATCTTTGCCTCAACACTTCAGACCTATAAGCTTGTGCAATGTGTGCTATAGAATTCTGGCTAGAACAATAACTAATAGGTTGAAGAGTACATTGGGTGACTTGATTGATCAGTATCAAAGTGCTTTTGTTCCGGGGCGACTTATTAGTGATAATGTGTTGTTGGCATATGAGGGAATGCACCACTTAAAGTCTTCCAAAAGCAGGGTGGGATATGTTGCACTTAAATTGGATATGAGTAAGGCATACGATAGGATTGAATGGTCCTTTCTTATGTCTGTTCTCAATGCTATGGGATTCTCATCAAAGTGGATCAATCTAATTTGGAGGTGTATATCATCGGTACAATACTGTGTTAAAATTAATGGTATCCCGTCCGATTATTTTGCTCTATCTCGTGGTCTTCGTCAGGGTGATCCTCTTTCACCATACTTATTTGTCCTCTGTGCACAAGTTTTTTCTTCAATCATCTCTTCGGCTGTTTCTTCTAAGCAGATTTCAGGAATTAAAGTTTCAAGATCTGCTCTTGTGCTTTCACATCTGTTTTTTGCAGATGATAGTCTACTCTTTTTTAAGGCCTCCAGAAATGAAGTTCAAGTAATGGAAAATTGCATTTATGTGTACGAGAAGGCCTCTGGACAACTGGTGAATAGGGACAAATCTTCAATTACCTTTAGCCCATCTACATGCCACGCGAATATGGACTCTTCAAAGAACATTTTGGGAATTCGATCCTCACAAGGCCATGATCTTTATCTAGGCCTCCCAACAATCATCCCAAGAGCAAAAAAGTTGAAGTTTAGCTATTTGGTGGATAGGGTAAGGAAACATGTATTATCCTGGAATCATAAGTCTTTTTCGGAAGGTGGAAGGGAAACACTTATAAAAGCAGTTCTACAAGCAATTCCATCATACGCGATGTCTTGCTTTAGAATCCCAACATCAATTTGTCAAGACATTGAACGGATTATTGCTGGTTTTTGGTGGGGTGATAATAACTTAGGCAAGAAAATTCACTGGAAAAAATGGGGAGTATTGTGTGTTTCAAAGACAGAAGGAGGGTTGACTTTCGTAACATGATCCAGTTCAATAAAGCTTTATTGGCAAAACAACTTTGGAGAATTATTACCAAGCCGGATACTCTTATTGGAAAGATTTTTAAAGCACGATACTTCAAGCATTTGCGGTTTTCAGAAATTGGTGTGGGATCCAATCCTTCTTTTGTATGGAGGTCTTTACTTTGGAGTAGAGATGTGCTGGAAAGTGGTGGGAGATGGAAGATTGGTAATGGTGAAGACACTCATGTTTTTAAAGACAGATGGGTTACAGGTTTAAATGATGGAAGAATTTCGTCAAGAATTGCGAGTGGCTCTAGCGTGCGTAGGTTTTTGTTAAGCAATGGTGAATGGAATGAGCAATTGATACGTCAGGCGTTTTTGCCATTTGAAGCTGAGAGAATCATGGCGATGCCAACTTTTGGCATTGAGGAGAAATATCAACTTTATTGGCCAGGATCATCAATTGGAAAGTATACGGTTGCATCGGGATACCTTATTGCTCAGAAGATGGAGAAGATTGAGGACGGAATAGCTGAGGCAGGAACATCGAATTTAAAGAGGGGACATGCTCTATTTCAGAAGATGTGGAAACTTGCGGTGCCACCTAAGGTACGCATTTTTTGTTGGAAATTTTTTAATGATATGATTCCTTCGGAGGGGAGTTTAGCTATGCACCATGTTCCTGTGGATACTACTTGTGGTTTGTGTGGTTTTTTCTGGGCTGATTCTATGCATTGTATGTTTAAATATCCATTTACAAAAAATACTTGGAAAACTCAAGGATTGTGGAATGATATTAAAAGAGCAACTCGTGGTGATTGTATGGAGTCTGTCTCTTGGTGTGCTCAAAAAATGGATGGTACTCGTATGGCCTTTGTTGTTATGATTGCTTGGGCTATCTGGAAGGAGAGGTGCAAAATATTGCATCAGAAGGATTGTGTTAATATGGTTAGGCAAGTGCAGGTTTGTGTGAGATATAATGTGGATTGGGCTGTGTCCTACTGGAAGGAATTTTTGAATGCAAAAAACATTGAGGGAGTACTGAAGGATTTTATTACTAAACCAAAAGAAATATACCCTCCTAGTGGACATGGAAATTTGCTTTATACTGATGCAACTTTCAATCCTTTTACAAATTTCTATGTTATTGGTTTTGTGGTTAAAAGCCAAGAAGGGAGAGTCATATTTGCAGGAGCACAAATAATTAGGAATGTTGGTACAGTTTGTTGATCAGAGCTTCGAGGAATTGAGATTGGTTTGGAGAAGTGCATTCAACATCATATCAGTATTAATGGTATACGATCAAATTCATCCGATGCACTCAAAAGTATTCGAGAAAATTGGGACAGGGGAAAAGTCGAAGATGAGATTGTGAATAATATCAAGAGCTTATTGCAGCGGGTCCTAGTGTGGGACTGTCAATATGTGCCTCGAGAAAATAATGATATTGCTCATGCATTAGCTCAAAGTATTTACTACACTTCATTGCCTCAAGATTGGTGTGAAGATGAATGTCTACGATATTACAAGAACTTGGCCATTTCCTACTCTCTTCATTGAGAGTACCTTTATGTCCCTTGTTGTATTGTAAAAAAAATAAAATAAAATAACACTTGTTATATATTCTTTTTTTTTTGAAGTGGTTACAAAGATCAGAATATTGATACAACAATTACAAACTCAAGATCTTCAAATCGAGACAGTAGGCGTCGTTGTCACCTCCAATCGTGAGGAAGTAATAAAACGAGTGAAAACTTTGTCCACTAAAGAAGCACAGATCTCCATTTCTCGAATCGAGACGCCCCACACTAAGGTATCAATAGCTCAAGAAAAACTAAAGATAAAAATATAAGGACAAAGAATCACCGAGCGCCAAAATCTTCATCCAAACATCACCAAATCCCAAAAGAGGGAAAGCAGGTATCAAAGGGAGTCCCAAAAGGAAGCAGGCCGCGTAAAGGCGGAAGAGTTAGAGAAACCGTCAACAGAAATACGCAGAATTAAGGTAAAAACATCTAAGGAAGCAGTAAGGGAAATACAGAAAAATAAAAGGAAAACAACTAAAACACAGGAAAAATAAATACAGAAAAATAAATACACTTGTTATATATTCAAATATACATTACAAATGAGATTTTGCCCTATTTTAAAATTTTGTTATATATAGCCATCAAAAACATTATGTATTAGCTAGGGGGCTAAAGTGTAATTACAGAAATAAGCTTTATTACACGGCTAATTAATGTCTCCAACGGCTAATATTTGAGAACTATGGAGTATTATTTTTCTGATTTTATATATATGTACATATATATATATGTATATATATATATATATATATTTATTTATTTTTGTTGAAAATGAATGTTGAAAAGTGTAAGTCAATGTAACTAAAAAGTACAACACAATATTACTTAAAAGTGAAAACACATTTTTCATTATAAAGTGTAAGTCACTATATTTAGAAAGTGCAACACAGTTTTTAATGAAAAATGTAACTCATTATAATTAAAAAGTCACATTTTTTATTAAAAAGTGTAAGTCACTATAATTGAAAAGTGCAACACAATTTTTAATGAAAAGTGTAAGTCATTAAAACTAATAAAAAGTGCAATACAATATTATATATGAAAAGTGCACGTTTATATAACTAAAATGTGCAATATAACATTACAAAAAAGTGTACATCAATATAACTGAAAAAATTATTTAAAAAAAATGTAAGTCAATACAATTGAAAAAATATAACAAAAAAAATATTTAAAAAAAAAATAGAGAGAAAAGTCAACGGTTGGTTGACCGTTAACTTTATATTGATTCAATTTCATAGAAAACCTACCCAGACATAAAAGATGACTTTCCTAAATATTAAAAGCAAAAGCAACTGAACCATAAATATTGTAATGAATTAATTTTATTCTAAAAGATACTGTATATTGCAATGAATTTAATTAGTTACCTATTCTGTTTTATTTATTTTATATTATAATTCATTTTTCTTTTACTTAAATAATTTTATATATCTAAAATATCTTTATTTTAGTAATTGTTGGAATTAAAATATTAATAACTTTAAATAAAGGCATACAAAAATGTAACTGCCAATTTTATATGCTCAAAATATTTTATTAATTTTTATAAAAAGAAAAGTGGTATATCTTTTTTAGGAGAGTACAAACTATCATTGTATTAGAAAATTATTAGTAACTATCAAAATTATTTGTAACACAAATTAGATACACTTTTTAAGAAAATATGTATAAAGAGTGGTGTGTTAGAAGAGTAATTTTGTAAACTTTTATTAATAATGTAAATAAATTAATTAGATTAAGTGTAATATTAATGACATTTTATGTACTTCCCCCACCCCTTCTAAAAAGATAATTCAATATTCATTTTATATTTTGTTTGTCTTAAATTATAATTTACTTTCCTCTTACTCCAATATTTTTATCTAAAAAAATATCATTATTTAATGATTGTTGAAATTCATTAATAATATTGGTTATTAACATTAAATAAGGACATACTAAGAATGTAGAGTAAATTTTATATGTCCAAAATATTTTATGTTTGTGTGAAAAAGAAAGTTGGGCTATCTTTTTTAGAAGGAGTGACTAAAATATTTGAATATTATGAAAGGTGAAATTTAGGGAAGAGTTTACTTTTTAGGAATGTGCAAATAATTGTGGGATTGACGAATAAAACAAGTGGGCAAATAACTATAGGACGATCGTTTAAAAAAAAAATGTATACTTCAAATTTGGAAGTGAGTACTCCCTCCGTCCCAGGGAAAGCTCCCCATGAGCTCCGGGCACGGAGGTTAAGAAATATCAATATAATAAGTAGATGTATTAGAGGTGATGTGATTGAGAGAGAGAAAAATATAATAAAATGTGAGAGTGAATAGTTACCAAAAAAAGGGATGAGGAGCTTTCTCTGGGACGAACGAAAAAAGAAAGTTGGGTAGCTTTTCCTAGAACGGAGGAAGTATATTTTTTTTTGATCGGTGGAAGTGAGTATATTATTCTGGAATATATAGATAGAAGTGTCAATGAGTCGAGTCGAGTAGTGTTAAGCTTGAACTCGAACTCGATTGAGCATAAAAATACGGAGTATGTTTTAAGTTCGAGCTCGACTCAATTATTTGTAAATAAATATAAATTATATAATCAATGATAAAATAGTAAATATTATAACATCTCAATTAAACTCAACAATCTCTTGAGCCAAGTATTTATGAATTTGAACTCAAATTCGATAGTTAATCGAGTAACTCGATTTGATTAAATTTGAATGAATTTCGATCTTTTTCTTAATTAAACACGAGTAACTCGTAAATTGGAAACGACTAATACATTGACTTTGTGGATACATTTGCTTTATACAAAAATAAAAATGAGACGATGTCACATTCTCATTCTATAATTGGGGAGTAAATGAAATAGTGAGCGATATGCATTTTTGTGATGAAATAGTATACGATACAATAATTACTAAATTAAGGGCATGTTTGGTTTAATTGATTAAACATGATAGATTGTTTTATCCCAATTATTCCTATGTTTGGTTTACATGAATTAAACCCGTAATTAAAATAGGTCTGAAATTATTATTCTTCCCCATCATTTATTTGAGTGTTTATTAGTCCCAAAGAGAAGGTGAGATAATTTAATCCATCAATTCAAACACAAATCTCAATTCAAAAAATAATGAATCACATCATAATAGTATTAATGTCCATTGCTAAATCTAGGAAATTGATGTCATAATTCATATTGGGAGTGACAAATTATTGACTTTTCCTACACGACATGGGTCAATAAATTGTGTGCAGACAGATAGATTCTGTAATCACGAGGCTGTAATACAAAACGTGTACTGCATCACAACCATTATTTTACCTCCTACTTCTAATCATGTATTCCATGATATCTTATTTTTTAAATCCTCTCTTACAACTTTTAAATAAAAATTAATTTTAAAAGTTGTTAATTGAATTTAGTTTAAATAAAAAATAATTTTAAAAGTTATTAATTGAATTTACAAACACACCTCCTGGCCTTCTGGGCAGATTTAAATTAGGTCAATTAACTAATCTCTGTGGGCATATGTTAGATTTGAAATTTACCGTCCATACCTAAAAAATGACTTCTATCACCCTTTGACCCTTTGTACACTTGATTTAAAATAAATTAGCATTAAGTATGCGACTCCTACTTAAAATCTCAAAACACATGCATATATAGTAATGAATCCGTTTCACAAAGATAGTTACAATTGACTTTACACACAGATTAAGAAAAAATAATAAATGTAGTCAAGTTTAACTAATATGTCAGTTTTGCCCTGAAAATTTATCTTTAGATGAAACGTAAAAAAAACCCTGGAAATTTATCTGTTAAGCATTAATTACTCTTATTAATTATGGGTAAAATTGATAATAATGCATTTAATACTAAAGTAAAAGAGAAAATGTAGCTATTATTCTACTAAAACTTTAAAATTCTAAATTTAACCGTTCCAAATTTTATCATTTTACTACCGTTTCATATAACATGTCCTAAATTGCAAGCGTAAGTATTAAATGCTTGAGTTAGAATCCATTTAATTACATTTATGATCCTACATTAATACTATTTGAAAAAGTAATTTGACTTTTATCGTACCACCAACTTATTTAATTTATAAAAATAAATATTCAATAAAAAAATTATATTTAAAAAAAAAAGAAAGGAAATCATTTTTACATCTAACACAAAATTCACTTATATGTTACATAGAGATAAATTCACATGTACTTTCTCACAAATTATTACCCTGCATTAGAGCCAATGATAAATGAACAATTAGGTTGCGTTTGGATGGAGGAATTTGATTTGATGAGGTATTTCAAATGAAAGATTTTAAAAATAGATGGATTTCAAATGATATGATTTTAGTGAGGATTTGAAATATCTCTCAATTTTAACTAAAAGGTGTATGGACACAAATCTAAGTATTTGAAATCCACTCATAATCCAAACACGTGGAATGAATTTGGATTGTAAATTTGAAATCCATAGGCCCAAATACACACCACCAAACGCAACCTACCTTAAAGAATTCTAAACATTCTTCTTGATTTGGTCATATTAGCAACGGCATTATAGGAAATTAAAATAAAATAAAGCACAAATTAAAATAAACAAATTGAATATTAATAATTAATATTTTCAGAAAAAAATCTAATATTTTTTTTGTCTGTTTAAACGTTTTATTTTAATATTAGTGCAACTTAGACTCAATTTAATTTTTCCTTGGACTTAATTTTCAAGCCCAATTACCAAGAATCTAAATTTATATTATATACGGAGTATTAACTAAATATTACATATATAATAGTAATTAAAAAAGAAATTGAGGGGACCATGGCCACCCCACAACACGCATAGTTCCGTCCCTGTTGATACTACGTATACTAGGTGACGATCTTACGAATTTTATTCATTATCAAAATCAACTCCCTCTACAAAGCTCACAAATCAACTATAAGTATTCTTCAAATCTCAAAAAACCGTAGCAAGCAGGCCCAACACACTCGTGGGCAGGCAAATACAAAAAATAAAAGGATTGAAATTGACAATTATTAATTACCAAAATTAAAACATAATAAAAAATAGGGTGATACTTGAGTACACTCGCATGTACCGTACACCCGTTAATTTAATGAGTTCACCCTCAACTTATATTATATTTTTATTACAATTATCTGAACCCAATCATTTTATGAGTTCATCCTCAAATCATTTCTTTTTTACAACAGTTATATACACTCACTCATTTTACGAGTTCAACCCCAAACTATTTTTTTACCACAGTTATCTGCACCCGCTCATTTTATGAGTTCACCTCCAAATCATTTATTTTTTACAACAATTATCTACGGGTTTTTTATCAGATTATTGTACATTAAATAAATAATTTGTAAAATGGGGTACAATTTAATTCTTTTATCAAATTATAGTAAAACGCTTTGAGGCTATAAAAAAAAACGCGAGGCCCCTACGCGTTTTACTTACTGACACTTTTATTTATTTATTTTTAATTACAGGTTGCCCCAAAAATGCGCAGCCCCTACGCGTTTTGGGGCTTAATAAAATAAATATAGTTATGTGGGGCATATTTTGTAATTCAAAAAAAGGGAAACGCGCCGCCACAACACGTTTTCCTTTTTCTTCCCTTTTTTTTATTAAATTTTTGTACATAGAATACTATATTTACACTTTAAAATTTTAAAAAAAATAAAAAAAAAATTGAAAAACGCTTAGGGGATAATTACCTAATCAGGCAAGCAGCAAGTATCGCTACATGCACAACACATGCATAATTTTGATTATTTTTTTTATTTGCATGCATTAAATAGAAAACAATTAACTATTTTTTTATGTTAATGATTTACGGAGTATAAAATTAAAAGAAGGAGCCTCTATTATTTGCATGCATATTAATTTAAATTTTATTTTTAATTATATGAATGTAAACAAAAATTTAAAACACAAGCAATTATATTTTATCTATTAATTTATAAGAGTTGTTACTTTCATGTTTTGTAAATTGCAATAATATATAAAAATATCATGTTTGATGAATTGCATTAATACATAAAAATAACAAATTTGACGAATAAAGTTTGATAATTAATAAATTTAGTACAAATGCCAAATTTAAAAATGACCAAAAAACGTGTTACTCCATCCGTTACTTATTCGGTTGTCTTTTTAATTTGACACGTAATTTAATATAAGAATTATTTATTAGTATTATCAATGATAAAAATAATTATTTGTTGAGGGGGTATTAGTCAATAAAATAGAATAAGACATAAAAATAATACTTGTGGGGGTAAAAAGTAATAATATTAAGTGTAATTTTTAAATATTTAAAGGTGCTAATTAAAAAGATTAAAATAAATTTTTTATCATTTAATTTTAGAAAATAACAATCTAATTAATTAGGACCAACTGAAAAAAAAAAGTACCATCCAATTAACGAAACATGAAAGTCAATCCTTATAATATAAATTGTGTTGCGTAATTAAAATAAATAGATAAAATATAATTTCTTACTTTTTAAATTTTTGTTTAACATTAAGATATTCCTTCGTTTATTTTCACTACAAAAACGCATGTTTTTGCCGACGGATGTATACCGACGGATTTCCTTTTCGACGGCTGTACCGACGGATTACCGACGGAATTCAAAGTCAGAAGACTCTGCCGACGGAATTCAATTTCCGTCGGCTTTCCCGACGGGATACCGACGGATATGCCGACGGACACTCAGAACTCTCTACACGGTGTCGTTTTTGGGTCACCGGCCGACGGATCGTTCCGTCGGTATTGTAAATATTCCGTCGGTAACCGACCCGCATTAACTAACCGCCTTCTTGATCGACTCCCAAAATTAAATGTGGTCATTACCGACGGATATTTCCGTCGGTAACCGACCCGCAATAACTACCATAATTAATCTGGTCATTACCGACGGAAATATCCGTCGGTAAGGCAATTTTTTTTTTGTATATAAACTGAAGAACAGATTACAGAAACCCTCCCTCCTCCCTCCTCCCTCCTCCCTCCTCCCTCCCCACTCTTTCCTTCTTCATCTTCATCGCGCGAAGAAGAGGCTCGGCCGAGGTGATCTCTCGACTCGATTAGAAAATCTATACGGTACGCTTTCTTAATTTGTTAGTAATTAATTTTTAAGTTATATATGTATTGCCTATAATTATGAATTAAATTGCATGTGTTAATTTAAATTGTTATATAGATTAATATGAAATTAATTGTTTGTAGTTGATGTATATAGTTAATTATTTTGAATGTATGTAGTTGATATATCTAATTAATTAGTTGATATTGTAAGTGGATAATTGCCTATATGTATAGCTAGCTAGTTGATGTATATAGTTATTTATAATAAATTGATGTGATTTTTTAAGATCGATATTGCATGTTTTGCATAATTGATGTTATATATATAATTGATATTATTGTTGAATTTGTATATACGTTGGAGTGGAGTTAATTACATAATTAAATTATGATATTGTACGTTATAATTAGCTAGATTAATATTGTTGATTTACTAATTATGAAATTATTGATTAAATTAGGGGCTTTGTTAATTATATTAGGAAATTGTTATTTTAAAGTTAGAAAAAATTGTTACTAAATTTATTAGGTTATAGATTGTTAATTAAAATAGAAAATTGTTAATTAAAGTTGAAAATTATTGAATAAATTAGTTATTGTTGAATAAAATAGGAAATTAGTTATTGTTGAATAAAATAGGAAATTATTTATTAAAATAGGTTATTATTGATTAAATTAGGTTTTTATTAAATTTTAATTTATTAGATTATTGTTTTTTATTAAATTAAGAAATTTATTATTAATTAATTAGTATTATATATATAATTTATTAATTTAAATGTTTAAATTAAATAGATGACTGGAAATGGTGCTGGTGCCTCTGGTGGCTCGGGATCTCACGGGGCCTCCGGGTCACGTAGCCGATCGAGGAAGAGTCGATCCAAACTTAGACCCGAGGCGCCGGCGCCTACACTGTCACGAACACCATTATCGTCGCCTCCGCCACCCATTCCACACCCGTCGCCTGATCAGTCGTCGTCTCATTCGTCTGTCCGGGACCATCCTGCTGTTCCTGCTCAGGATGGTCGGGAGCGCGTTTGGGCTACAAGTGGAGGAGTGTAAGTAATTAAATACTTTTATTGTTTAATAATTAATAATTAATTAATTTCACATTCGTTTTAATTTATAATGTGTTTTGTTTGTTAATTAATGTCACAGATTGTTACCTGGTAACGAGGTCTTCAGGGCATGCACGATTGCTTTTGGCTCTTTACCGATCTCTGCGGGTGCATATACCTGGTCGAAGGTCCCAAAACCAAAAAAGTTGGCGTACTTCGAGGAATTTCAGGTAGTAATTAATTACTTAATTATTTAATTAATGTTTGTTAATTTGTTCAATAATAAACAATTTATTATATGTGCAGAAACAAACCACTTGGGATCGGAATATGTACTCAGACCAGGCTATGTTCAGGTATTTCTGTAAATCGGCGCAACAGCGGTATAAGGATTTAATGTACGAATGGAGAATGGCATGGCGGCGCGATGGGACGACGCAGAGCTTGGGTAAGGATGATAATGATGTTGTGTTGTGGGATTCATTGACGAGGGAGTGGCTGCATCCGGAGTACATCAGGAAGTGTGAGATTGCTAAGGCCAACCGGAGATCCGACGATGGGGGTGGGATGTCCAGGCATCGGACTGGAGCCCGGTCCATCCTTGAGCAGTCGATGGTCATTGTAAGTGTTTATTAATTTTTTAATTAATTTCAATAAATTTAATTATATATTTAATATATATAATACATAAATTAAATTATTAGGAACGGGATACGGGGCGTGTACCCACTCACTTGGACCGGATGAGCATTGCTCATCCGTTTAATGCTGAAACACAGCAATCCACATACGGGCGCACAACTAACCTCCACGTAAGTAATAAAATTGTTTAATTAAATACATTTTTTATAATTTATTCTATTAATTTAAAATTATTAATTATGTAGTTGGAGATGAACCGGAGGATTGCCGAGATCGGAACTCAAGTCGACCCTACTCAACTCGGAACCAGCAGTGCCCCTACAGTCGAGGAGGTGGACCGGGCTTATTTGGAAGTTGCCCCCACCACCCGCGGACGAGTTCTGGGCCTTGGTCGTATGAGCGCTGATGTCATTTCCGGCGCTGGTCCGTCCCAGACGGCATCGCAGGGTTCCGTATCTTCCACCCCAACTCCTGATGTGACGATGGCACAATTCAACCATTACATGCATGTGATGCATGTGAATATGGGTCGAGAGATGGGGTGGTCGGACGAGAGGATCGAGGAGGTTTATCGGAGAACCATGCAAGCTCCTCCACCGACGGCCAACGTGAACGTGACTGTTCCCCCAGCCCCCTCAGCCCCCGCAGCCCCCTCCCCCTATGTCCCGACCATGCAGCACGATGATGACGACATCATGGGTCAGTTCGTTGGCAACGATAACGACATTAATGATATATTCTACTATGGTCAATGAGTGACTTTGAATAATTTTTTTTTATGTGTTTAACAATTTTATTTTTATGTCTCGTAGAACTATTTACTTTTATGTCTCGTAGAACTATTTATTTTTTATCTGCATTTTTGTTGAACTATTTACTTTTATGTTTAAGTATCAGTTGTTTAATTTTAGTTATGTGTGTTTTATGTGTTAAGAATCACTACAAGAAACAGGGGGAATAGCGATGAAAATTTTGCGACAAATCTAAATTTCATCGCTAAAATCAATTTTTAGTAACGAAATAAAAAATTTCGTCGCTAAATTCTTAGATTTAATATTTACAACAAAATTTATATATTTCATCGCTATATTAGCAACAAATTGCTTCATTTCGTTGTTAATAATCAAAATAGCAATGAAAATTATATTTCGTCGCTAATATTTTGAAACGAAATAGAAATTTGCGTCGCTAAATTTTTAGATTTAATATTTGCAACAAACTTTATATATTTCATCGCTATATTAGCAACAAATTTCTTCATTTTGTTGTTAATAATCAAAACAGCAATGAAAATTATATTTCGTCGCTAATATTTTGCGATGAAATAGAAATTTTCGTGGCTAATTTCTTGAAATTAATTTTTGCTACAAAATTTATATATTTCATCGCTACATTAGCAACAATTTGCTTCATTTTGTTGTTAATAATCAAAACAACAATGAAAATTATATTTCGTCGCAAATATTTTGCGATGAAATAGAAATTTTCGTGGCTAATTACTTGAAATTAATTTTTGCAACAAAATTTATATATTTCATCGCTATATTAGCAACAAATTGCTTCATTTTGTTGTTAATAATCAAAACATCAATGAAAATTATATTTTGTCGCTAATATTTTGCGATGAAATAAAAAATTTCGTGGCTAATTTTTCTTGAAATTAATTTTTGCAACAAAATTTATATATTTCATCGCTATATTAGCAACAAATTGCTTCATTTTGTTGTTAATAATCATAACAACAATGAAAATTATATTTCGTCACTAATATTTTGCGATGAAATAGAAATTTTCGTGGCTAATTTATTGAAATTAATTTTTGCGATGAAATAACAATATTTCATCGCTATACTAGCAACAAATTGCTTCATTTTGTTGTTAATAATCAGAACAACAATGAAAATTATATTTCGTCGCTAATATTTTAGCGATAAAGTTGAAATTTGTATGACTAATTTTGTGGATTTAATATTTGCGAGAAAATTAAAATATTTCATCACCTTATTAGGAAAATAATATTTTATTGTTAATAATCAGAACAATAATAAAAATTCTATTTCGTCTCTAATATTTTAGTGATGAAATATAAATTTTCATGTTTAATTCTCATGAATTAAAAATGGTTGTCGTTTAAACATAATAAATGAAAAAAGTTTGAGTGCATGCATAGTGTGAAACAATAGAGACGATTCTATCACTATCATGTTTGAAATATAATAGGATCAATATAGTTTCATTTACACTCATTAATTTGACATATTAAGTTTTTTGTTTAATTTATTTTGGGGTATAATTTCTTAATTTCATTATATATAATTTGTTTTATATTTTTCTATTTTCTTGATTTCATTAATTATTTGTTGTTGTTTCTACTGATCATGAGGGAAGAGTACTACTTCAACTATGCATATTAAATCAAGAAAATCGGTTTAAATGTTTAATAATTCTCCAAAATTTTGTGTCTTATATAAATCAGTTTGAATGTTTATAAAAATATTTATAAATATGAAGATGCAAATGAAAATGGACATAAAGATGAGATGATGATTAATGGATGTAATTTTTTTTTTTTTTGAAATTGCTAAAGTAACATTGATTTTTTACAATTGAAATTGTTTTAAAAATTACAATATATATATATATAAATAATTGTTACAAGTTAAAAATTAATCAATTAATATATGTGTAATAAATTAATTAAATGAGTAAAATTAACTAACTAAATTAGTAACAATTGAATACATATATAATTAATATTAAAAACAGAACTAAAGAGTTGTCTGCCCGAGTGGTGGACACCCATACCTGGGGTGCCCATCCACCCGGGATCGATTCCCACAAAGACCAAATAAATACTCATTTAAATAAAATGGGAAGGAGTATGCGGATTGGGTGCGGGTCGGGTTGGGTGCGGGTGTGGGTCGATTGGGTCGGGTTGGGTGCGGGTGTGGGTCGATTGGGTCGGGTTGGGTGCGGGTCGGGTTGGGTCGGGTTGGGTGCGGGTGTGGGTCGGTTGGGTCGGGTTGGGTGCGGGTCGGTTTGGTCGGGTTGGGTGCGGGTCGGGTTGGTCGAGTGCGGAAGTGGGTTTAGAGAACAATTCGAAAATCGGATATCCATATTAGCGACAAAAAATATGGGTTTCATCGCTAACATTTGCAACGAAATTAAAATATTTATCGCAAAAAATTAGTAACGAAGTAAGAAATTATTATTTTAGACACAAAAAAATTTTGTCGCTAATTCTAATATTTTCGTCGCTAATGTGAGTTAGCGATGAAATAATTTTGTCGCAAGATTTGTTGCTATACACCCGTCGCTAACGTGTTTGCGACAAATGCTTGATTTTCCTCGCAAACATTTTGCGATGAAATTCATATTTTCGTCGCTAATATTTTGCGATGAAACTCAAATTTTCATTGCTAATATTAGCGACAAAATTAATTTTTTTTGTCACAAACACGTTAGCGACGGGTGTATAGCAACAAATCCTGCGACAAATTTATTTCATCGCTAATTCACGTTAGCGACGAAAATATTAGAATTAGCGACAATTTTTTTCGCGGCTAAATTGCAGTTTTCTTGTAGTGAATGTGTATATTTAAATTTGGATGTTTTATGTGATAGATAAACAACATTTTCATTGAAAATTGCCTTGAAGAAAGGCTGTTGTTGTGGTTACATTACATGCATACACTTAACATTACATAAACTTAGCAATACATATTAGAGACATAAACTTAGGATTACATCCAACCTATAAACTTGAACACATAGGGTAGAACACAGAATACTATGGCCACAACAAGAAAGTTCCTCTGCTTCTTTAGCTCTTCAACTTTTCCAGCTTCAAATCCTAATTCTGAGGTTAGTTGGTCAGATGTATCCTTATACATATCCCCAACTAGTTGCGCATGATTCAACTTGTTGTTGAGCTCTTGATTTTCAAGCAAAAGTGAGTCAATTCTCCTCACCATGCCCGGAAACATTCCGTGTGAACTCGTTCCTTGTCCGTGAATTTCGTGTTCATCGGCCCAAACAAAAAAGGAGCATCCATTACCATTTAGTGAATCTGGGCAAGTATAAAATAGTCTACCTCTGCTTCTTTCTTGCTTCGACATGCACACACGAGCTTCTTTTCCACAATGGCATACCACAATTTTCATGGATGTCGAAGATGAAGACATGAGTTTCTGTATTTTTTTAAATTTTGATGTTTGTGAAGAAGTAGGTTGTTTTGAGTGTGGTTGGAGTGTTAAGAATACGTAGTTAAATTTTTTTTTATACGCGTTTTTACCGACGGAAAGTGATTCCGTCGGTATTGAACATGTGTCAATACCGACGGAATTTCCGTCGGTAATGTAAATACCGACTGAAAATTGGTCAACGGAATCTGACTGATTTGACATACATTTGAAATATGTGTTACCGACTGAAATTATCCGTCGGTATTGGCAATACCGACGGAATTTCGGCGCGTGATATACCGACGGACTGACATTTCCGTCGGCATGTAGTATTGAAAAACATTCCAGAACCTCAAAACACGCGAAAATTTTTAGTGTGGAGCAAAAAATTTGGATTGGAGCGAAAATTTAAGGTATGTTTTTTAGTGTGTAATTTTAATTTGGTGTTTAGTTTTTTAGTGTGTAATTTTACTACATAATTTTTACTTTTAGTGTTTAATTTTTAGTGTGTAATTTTATTTTGGTCAAATTGTTTAACAGATGGAATTGCCGGATCGTCGGTGGATGTATTGTACTCCTAGGCTCGTTTTAGGAAATGTGAATGTTGAATTTTATGATAAACTCGTGTCATTTGTTGAATTTGCAAAGCTACACCCACATTACATGTCTGAGGATTGTATTAGGTGTCCGTGTAATGCTAAGAAATGTAGGAATAGATCATTTAAAAGCATTGATGAAGTCTTATGCCACGTTATTATGAATGGGTTCGTTGATAATTACTATAATTGGACAAGTCATGGCGAACAACGGTGGCCTTATAATTTTGATCAAGTCTTGTACTATTACACTACTGCAATTTATGAACAACCCGTACACGTTGAGCATGTCGGCACCAGTAACGATCAAGAGTTTGGGGTGGAAGAACCCGATATGTATCAAACAATGGTGATGGAAGCCGGTATGTCAAATATAGAGGAGGAACCAACGGATGAAGCATTTCAGTTTTATGAGATGCTCAAATTAGTCGATCAAGATTTGTACCCAGGGTGTGATTCTCATTCTCAGTTGTCATTTAATGCTCGACTTATGGCTATCAAGACGGAGAACAAGCTATCTAACAGAGCATATGAGCAAATGACACAATTATGCAGTGAGATTTGTCCTGTCGATAATAAAGTACCTACGACGTTTCATCAGAGCAAACAACTGATGAAGAATATGGGTTTGCCGGTTGAGAAAATTGATTGTTGTGTGAATGGTTGCATGTTATACTGGGGTGATGACGATAGCGATCTTCTTATGTGTAGAATGTGTGGCCATCCCCGGTACAAAGAGCCACGACGGAAGGGACCAGGTGGTCAATCGAGCAAGACAAAAAAGAAAGTGCCACACAAGAGGATGTATTATCTTCCTATCATTCCTCGTTTAATGAGATTGTTTCAATCTAGTTCTACAGCTCAACACATGACGTGGCATGCAAGAAATTCTGAAGATACTGAGGCTGGGGATATGAGACATCCGTCCGACTCTGAAGCCTGGAAACACCTTGATAATGTGTTTCCAGGATTTGCTTGTGAACCGAGGAATGTGAGATTAGGCTTGAGTACTGATGGTTTTGCACCGTTTGGGAGTTATGGAAAGAAGTATTCTTTGTGGCCGGTGATACTGACTCCGTATAATCTACCTCCATGGATGTGCATGAAACCTCAAACAATGTTTCTGACTGTATTGGTGCCTGGTCCGTCGAATCCAAAGCATAAACTTGATGTTTATCTCCAGCCTCTTATTAAAGACTTGATCTTCCTATGGGATAACGGAGTCCAAACGTATGATGTTTCTAGGAAACAGAACTTCACGATGCGTGCTGCTTTATTGTGGACCATTAGCGACTTTCCTGCATATGCTATGTTGTCCGGGTGGAGTACAGCCGGAAAGCAAGCTTGTCCGTATTGTATGGAATATTCTGAAGCTTTCAGTCTCCTGAAGAGTAGAAAAGTTTCATGGTTCGATAATCACCGAAGGTTTTTACCTCGAGATCATCCATTTCGAAGGAATAAGGTGGACTTCACAAAGAATAGAACAGTCACAAACAATCGACCGCCCCTTCGAAATGGTATTTTATACATTTATTTTAACATGTTTTTTTGGGTTACATTTATTCTAACATTTATTAATCGTACAGGACAAAGTCTGTTACATGAGATTGAGTGGACGGGTTTGAAAAAAACTACGGAGGAAAATGCAGAAGAACACAACAAAGGAATCCCAGGTAACTGGAAGAAAAAGAGTATTTTTTGGGACTTGCCATATTGGAGTTCACTATTGCTCCGACACAATTTGGATGTCATGCACATTGAGAAGAATGTGTTTGACAACGTGTTTCACACAATCATGAACACAGAAGGCAAGACGAAAGATACTCCAAAGTCCAGGGAAGAGTTGAACACTATCTGTCGCCGTGATGAGTTAGAACAGGATACCCGTACAGGTAAATATCCAAAGGCTTGCTACACACTAGATAAGGCACAAAAACAGGAATTGTGTAGGTGGATTAAAGAGTTAAGATTTCCAGACGGCTACGTGTCAAACATGAGTCGATGCGTAGACACAACAAAAGGTAAAGTTGCAGGGATGAAGAGTCATGATTGTCATGTTTTTATGCAGCGCTTGATACCTATTGCGTTTCGAGAATTTCTTCCTCTGAATGTGTGGAGGGCTGTCACTGAATTAAGTCTCTTTTTTAGAGATTTAACGTCTACAACAATCAAGGTTGATGATATGAATCGTTTGGAACGAGACATTCCAGTTATTTTGTGTAAGTTGGAACGTTTTTTCCCACCTAGCTTCTTTGACTCGATGGAACACTTACCTGTTCACTTAGCGTATGAAGCTAGGATTTGTGGTCCAGTGCAGTACAGGTGGATGTACCCATTTGAGAGGTGAACAATTCTATTTCTCTCATTTAATTAGTTTTTAGTATATGGAGCCTTATTTTAATTTGTTAACTATTATAATTTTAGGTATCTCCACAACTTGAAGCGCAATGCTAAACAGAAGGCAAACGTCGAAGCATCGATTGTTAATGCGTATTTGAATGAAGAGGTTGGCATGTTTTGTTCATATTATTTTGAAGACCATGTCAACACGAGGATCAGGAATGAACCACGTAACTTCGATGGTAGAGGTACGCAACAAGAAGTCGATGGCATGCTCTCTGTATTCAAGTCTAAGGGGCGACCTATAGGAAAAGCCACTGAACGATATTGGTCAACACACACAGAGGCTGAAATAGCACAAACGTACGTGTTATTGAATTGTGATGAAGTTCAGCCTTACATTGAATAAGTATTTCATATATTTATCATCTAATTAAATAGCACTAAACGTGCTTCATTTATCATCTAATTGTGTTGTGAATTATTAGGATGTATACACAAGAACTACGACATGCAGATCAAAACATCTCAGATAGAGACATAGATACTAGTCTTCAACGTCAATTTTCCCGATGGTTCCAACGTTATGTGAGTATCATTAATTGAATTTTACGTGAACAAATAATTATTTTGATTAATGTTAATTTTAACTGTACGTATAGGGACAATCGCACGATTTTCAGAGCCGGTTCTTACAGGATCTCAGCAAAGGACCACTACGTCGTGTGAGGACTTACAACGGCTATATTGTGAAAGGCTACAGGTTTCGTACATCAGAGTATGCATCAACAAGAACGACTAACAACAGTGGTGTTTGTCTTAGGGGTGCGAATTACAATGCAGATGCAAGTGATTACTTTGGGGTGTTGCACGAAGTCGTTGAAATTGAATATCCGGGATATCCAGTGAAAACCGTAATGTTGTTCAAGTGCCATTGGTTTGACACATCCCCTTTAGGAACCAAAATTCATCCGGAGTACAAGCTTGTGGATGTTAATTCGAAAAGGAAGTATAGCGGGGATGATCCGTTTGTATTTGCCTCTTAGGTATCTCAAGTCTACTACTGCACGTATCCAGGAGCTGGAAAACGTAATAGATCAGAATGGCACGTTGTTTGCAAAGTGAAGGCAAGGTCAATGGTGGAGGTCCCCCAAAAGGAAAACAACGATGAAGATGAACCTCGGTTTCAAATGGAACAAATAGAGAATCAAACTGAAGTGTTTGCGGGAGATTTTAATCTTTCGGTAGACTTGACGGCTGCAAATCCACAATTGATTGTTATTGAAAACGATAGTGGACATGAGGAGGAGGATGAACATGACGAGGGGGAGGATGAAGAAGATGAGGATGAAGAAGATGAGGAGGAAGAGGAAGATGTGTCAAATAATGAAAATGACTTTCGAAGAGAATCACGCCGAGCCGTGGTCTCGCCGACGAATTGAGGGGTTCGATCCAGAGCTTCTTCAACAGCGGATCTACAAAGAATGGTGGCGCAAACGCACCGACATCGATCAATTTTTGAGCTTCTTCTGATGTTGAGAGCTTCAGAATCGAACAATTTTTTCGTTGTAACTGAGGCATCTACAGAGTCAGACACGGAATCGGAGGATGACGATTTCTGAGCTCTCCATTCCACAAGTCTGGTGTGAGATTTTACTATTCTGGCTTGGATGGAACGGAAACTACCGCAATTCCTCAAGATTTCGGGGAACAGCTTCACCATATCCCCAAATATTTTAGAAATCCTCACGCCTTAGCTTGGATTTCCCACAGACGGCGCCATTTGATGCGACCTTATCGAATCCATGGGAGTGGATGATAAGGAACACAATCAAAGAAAGAATAAAGATAAGAAATACCCGGATGAGCCCTTGATAATCCTTGAAATGATTGATGAAAATGGAAGATGACGATTGCTCCCAGGACCTGCACGAAAACCGGGCCGGAGGGGTGTCCGGCGACGGACCTCCGACGCTCAAGTCAGTCGAAGAAGATGATGAATAATAGAGAGAGAAAGTGTATATTCGTGAGAGCTAGATTAACCTGCTCTAAAAATGAAAGGGGGTGCTTTTATACCTTGTTCTTGAAGGGTAAAGAAGTAAACTCGCCTCTAGGGTTTGCTACTGATTGGGCCACGTCATGGTACGACCCTGACACGTAACTAATTGTTCATGTGATGTGCATACATTTGCAGAGATATTTTGTCATACCAAGGTTGCTTGCTTCTCCTTGTCAACCAAGACAATTTAACGTTCTAGTTTTGATTACTCGAGGAAGACCGAATCACGACCTTACTCTCCCGTCCACATCCGTAAGGTCTGATCATGTCCGAGATGAGAGTATCAATATCAGATCAGATCTTTGGAGGATCTGATCATATCATGACCCTTATCATGGGTGAAGACTTTTCTGGTCCTGATCCTAGAAGGAAGTGATCAGCTTTTATTTTGGTCTCAGTCAGTAGCCATTCCTTTCTGGACCTGCACAATTATGTCACATCACACTCTATTTCTCAAATTTGGAGGGCATCTTCCGAGCTCTTTACTCAAGTAGCACCTCCTCACATTTATCCTCAAATTTTCATACTTGTCTTTATGCCTGTATTATCATGTTATCATTATGATTGGTGCTCTTTTCTCAGTTCATGTCTGTTCAAGGGATCTTACTAGACAAGACTGAAGCCTCAGAGGATGTAGAACACCTCCGATCAGAACTGGCCGAGAAGGACGAGGAAGTTTAAAGGCAGCTGCTGATCTCAATTTGCTCACCACTCAGAACGCGGAGCTAAATGGAAAAGTTGAAGAAATTGGGATCTAGCTGAGAAAACTCGTTCTGTTCTGATCTCCCAGCACCAGGAAGAGATATCAGCCCTTAAAGTTCAGCACGAGAAAGCTCTGGAGGAATCTTTTAACCAGGGACAGAAACGAGGCGTAGAAAACTGTCGTCAGAGATTGTTAACAACATCCATTGGCCAAGAATTTCTTCGAGATCTTCATTTGGGGCTGGTTGAGGCTTATCAACTTAGTCCCCACTATGTTCGGGATATGAACCCCCATATTGGTCACTTCATAACCCATGGAATTAAGTCTACCTTAGCACAGGTGAGGGAACAGGGTTTCAGGCCCTCCATTGACACTGATCTAATTATTAAGAGTTTGAAGCCTTCTCCTTTCTTTCGTGGAGATATCAACGCAGGGCCTGATCATGCATGGTGGTTACCTATAATCCAAAAGGCGGCCCTAATATTGGCTTGCGAGAAAGATTTGGATCCTGAAGTGCCTGTTGTCTCGCCATTGATCTATGACATATTTCCTCCTCGTCAGATCACATTCTCATCTTCTGACCCTTTGCCCCTTCCTCTGCTGGAAGGGTCTAGTACTCCAGATTTAGGGCTCTCAAACCCTGTGGAAGAGGCAAATCCTACCACTAATGCCCAAAGTTGATGTTCTTGTATTTTCTGAGCTTATATGCTCCTTTTGTTGTCTTGTATCTTTCATTATTGTACTCTTTAACTTCCTTGTATCTTGATCTTGTTATTAATATGCACTCTATCTTTTTGTTCTGCTTATGTTTTCGAAAGTTCATGCTTGTGTTGATATTGAATTCTTTTCTAAGTAAATAATATTTTCAGGTCGTGAACTCAGATCTTGAGTTCTCTTCTCAACCTCAGAAAATTTTAAAAAAAATCTAATTAAATAATTTTTTCAGGTCGTGAACTTAGATCTTGAGTTCTCTTCTCAACCTTAGAAAATTAAAAAAAATTCTAAGTAAATAAATTTTTCCAGGTCCTGAACTCAGATCTTGAGTTCTCTTCTCAACCTCAGAAAATTAAAAAAGAAATTCTAAGTAAATAATTTTTTCAGGTCGTGAACTCAGATCTTGAGTTTTCTTCTCAACCTCAGAAAATTTAAAAAAATTCTAAGTAAATACATTTTTTTAGATCCTGAACTCAGATCTTGAGTTCTCTTCTCATCCTCAGAAAATTGAAAATAATTCTAAGTAAATAAATTTTTCAGATACTGAACTCAGATCTTGAGTTCTCTTCTCATCCTCAGAAAATTGAAAAATTTTCTAAGTAAATAAAATTTTCAAGTCGTAAACTCAGATCTTGAGTTCTCTTCTCATCCTCAGAAAATTGAAAAAATTTCTATGTAAATAAATTTTTCAGGTCGGGAACTCAGATCTTGAGTTCTCTTCTCATCCTCAGAAAATTGAAAAATAAAATTCTAAGTAAATAAATTTTTTCAGGTCCTGAACTCAGATCTTGAGTTCTCTTCTCAATCTCAGAAAATTAAAAATATTTCTAAGTAAATAAAATTTTCAGGTCGTGAACTCATGAGTTCTCTTCTCATCCTCAAAAAATTAAAAAAAAAAATTTAAGTAAATAAATTTTTCCAGGTCCTGAACTCAGATATTGAGTTCTCTTCTCAACCTCAAAAAATTAAAAAAGTTTCTAAGTAAATAAATTTTTCAGGTCGTGAACTCAAATCTTGAGTTCTCTTCTCATCCTCAGAAAATTAAAAAAAAATCTAAGTAAGTAAATTTTTCAGATCCTGAACTCAAATCTTAAGTTCTCTTCTCAAGTTATCTAATCCTTTGGTTACTTTTCCAAGTTTCTTATTCTTTCTCGTGAGGTTTATATTCTTCTGAGATTCGTTTATACTCTGCATGTAAAAAACAATTATTTGTTCTTACAAAGTCGTATTTTATACTCTTATTTGAGTTGTTTATACTCCTCGGGGAGTTGTTTATACTCCAAATATAAGTAGCAGTACTTGCTCATTCAGAGTTATATTTTATTCTCTTATATGAGTTATTTATACTCCGAATATAAGGAGCAACACTTGCTCATTCAGGGTTATATTTTATACTCTTATATGAGTTATTTATACTCCTCGGGGAGTTCATTCAGATCCAGATACTTTACGTAATAATAAGATAAAAAAGAACTTCTCTCATCAGCTCCTTGTTTCATTGAAATTTTCAAAGTGCAAGCTATTACAAAAGTCTTTCATACCTAGATACATCATCCAATTCATAAACAAAGAAAGATGACAAAATAAAGATTTCAGATCTTGCCTGTTTCTTAACAATAGTATTTTTTGAGTTTGCTCAAATTCCATGGACGTGCCACCTCCTTTCCATCTTCTCTCATCAACTTGTATGCTCCTCCATTTAGCACCTCGCTCACAATGAATTGTCCTTCCCAATTTGGCTCCAGCTTCTTCACTGGCTTTAGCGCATCAACTCTCCTGAGAACCATGTCCCCTTGATCAAATTTTTGCATTTTCACTCGCTTATTATACCCAGCTCTGATCCGGCTCTTGTACGTCTCGACCCTGAGACGTGCTATTTCCCTCTCTTCTTCTACCAGATCTAGATTCTCTTTCATCAAGGTGGGATTTTGGACTTCATCATAAAACATGATTCGGTGGGACTCCGATCCGACCTCCACTGGGATCACTGCTGCCGCTCCATAGACCAAGTTGAAGGGTGTCTCTCCTGTAGCTATTTTGGGACTAGTTCTATAGGACCATAGAACAGAGTTCAGCTCCTCTGGCCAACTTCCTTTCTTCTTTTCCAATCTAGCCTTAATTCTTTCAACTATTGTTCTATTAGTCACTTCCATTTGTCCATTGGCTTGAGGATGTGCTACTCATGTGAACCTCTGCTTGATTTTCATCTTTTGACACCAGTTCCTGATAACCTTACCACTGAACTGGGTTCCATTATCTGAAACAAGGACTCTAGGGATCCCAAACCTGCAACAAATATTTTTCCATAAGAACTTCTGAATGTTGCTCTCATCGATCGTGGCTACTGCTTCAGCTTCTACCCACTTACTGAAATAATCCACAGACACAATTAGAAAAGATTTATTTCCTGATGCTTCAGGAAATTTCCCTACAATGTCGATTCCCCACTTATCGAAAGGGCATGGGGAGTTCATAACTCCCATTTCTTCTCCAGGAACATGGATAAAAGGTCCATACTTTTGACATTTATCACACTTTTGTATCAGTTCCTTGGCATCTCTGAGCATCTTTGGCCAATAATATACAGTTCTTAAGATTCTTCTGACCACATCTCTGAACCCTGTATGGCTTCCTCCACATCCTTCATGGATCTCTCGAAT
The DNA here is from genome assembly GCA_963675135.1 of Galeopsis tetrahit. Classification (NCBI taxonomy): domain Eukaryota; kingdom Viridiplantae; phylum Streptophyta; class Magnoliopsida; order Lamiales; family Lamiaceae; genus Galeopsis; species Galeopsis tetrahit. The sequence continues at coordinate 32,782,778 of OY776126.1, read as the reverse complement.
GACATAGTTTTCTTCCTCGCTAGTTACACACTTTAGATATGGCTGTGAGAATGATCTTTTGTACAGATCTTCTCCTATAATGCGCGCAATACTTTGCATATATTGCTCTCTTCGGAACTCCAGGTTGATCAAGTCTTTGTCCCATTTTAAAGTAGTGAACAATTGGAGCTCTCCAATCTTCACGTTCTGCTTCTTCTTCAACTGAGAACACATACAAGTCTATCATTCTATTATCTGTTGTTAAGAGGGTGATCTGACCTATAGCTCCTTCTTCAACTGAACTGGCTAGCTTTGCTAAGTACACAGCCTTGACATTTTTTGCTCTTGGTATCTGCTCCAAAGAGAACTCCACAAATATTGACTTGATATTTTCCACCATTTTAACATACTTGATCATCTTTTCATCTTTCTTCTCGTATGATCCAGCTACTTGCTAAGCCACCAACTATGAATCTGAAAAGATCTTCACTTTCTGAGCTCCCAAATCTACTAGCATTCTCATCCCCCTCACTAGAGCTTCATACTCCGATTCATTGTTTGAGGCCTTGAAGCCAAAATTGATAGTGAATTGCAGCTCTTCTCCTGTTGGAGTGATGATCATCACTCCAGCTCCACTTCCCATCATGGTAGAGGATCCATCCACATAAGTTGTCCATTCCTCCAACTCTAAGTTTCTCGTAGTTTCTTGAATGAAGTCTGCTAGAGCATGTGCCTTAATAGCAGTTCTTGGTTCAAACTCTATGTCATATTCACTTATTTCCACTGCCCATTTTACCATGCGCCCTGACAGATCGGGTCTTCCCATCGTCTGCCTCAAGGGTAAGTTTGTTCTCACCATCACTTTGTGAGCTAAAAAATATGGTCTAAGCCTTCTAGTTGTCACCATTACTACCAATGCTGACTTCTCCATTTCTGAGTATCTCTCCTCTTGTCCTTGGAGCATCTTACTCACATAGTATATTGGTCTTTGATAACCTCCCTCTTCTCTTAGGAGGACAGAACTTAGAGAATGTTCTCCTACATAGATGTACAGGAACAGAGTCTCGCCTGAGACTGGTTTAGTGAGAAATGGCAATGCTGGGAGATGATCCTTTAGTTCCTGAAAAGCTCTTCTACATTTCTCGCTCCATTCGAATTTAGATCCTTTCCTCAAGATTTTGAAGAAGGGCAAGCTCCTTTCCGCTGATCTAGAGATGAAACGACTAAGGGCTGCTACACGACCATTCAGCCTCTGTACCTCTTTTATGTTCCTGGGCTCTTGCATCTCTAGAACAACCTTCACTTTTTCCTTATTCACTGCAATTCCTCTTGGGGTCACCAAATATCCCAAGAATTTTCCGGACTGAACCCCGAAGGCACACTTCACAGGATTAAACTTCATGCCACTCGCTAAATCACCTCGAAAGTTTCTTCCAGATCTCTCACATGATCTCCTTCTTTCAAGTTTTTCACTAGCATATCATCTACATATACCTCCACATTTCTCCCTATTTGATTTCGAAAAATTGAAACAACCATTCTCTGATAAGTAGCCCCCACATTCTTCAAGCCAAAGGGCATGTCTGTGTATCCGTATGTTCCACAGCACACCACGAAACTAGTCTTTGCTACATCATTAGGATTCATTTTGATCTGGTGATAGCCCTGATAAGCATCCATCATTGAGAGCAGCACGCAGCCTGATGTGGAATCCACCAGTTGATCTATTCGAGGAAGTGGGTAGTGATCCTTCGGGCAAGGTTTATTGAGGTCCCTGAAGTCTATGCACATTCTCCATTTTCCAGCTCCCTTAGAAACCATTACTGCATTGGAAAGCCATTCGGGGAACTGGATTTCCACAATATATTTTGCTACTAACAGTTTGTCCACTTCCTCAATGATGATCTTATCCTTCTCTAGACCAAACCTCCTCAACTTCTACTTTACTAGTTTCACTTGTGAACTCACATTCAAGTTGGGCATGGCCAGAGCTGGATCTATCCCTGTGAGGTCAGCTGAATGGAATGCAAATATATCAGAGTTAGCTCTGAGACATTGAACTAATTTTTTAACCACTTCATAACTCATATGAGTTCCGATTTTAGTTGTGCAACCTATTTTGTGGGGCAACAATTATACTGCCGTAGTTTCTTCTTCAGGCCTGATCTGCAGATGAGGATCTTCTTCCATCATCTCTCCTTCCTTCATCCTTTTCCCACAGGATGATCTCCTCTACCTTGATCTTTTTTAAACACCTTATCAGCTTGATTCACAGTGTCCACATAACATCTTCTAGAACTGGTTTGATCACCAAGAACTTCGCCCACCTCTTCTCCAACTGGAAATTTCATTTTCATGTAAAAGGTGGACACCACCGCTTGCAATGAGTTCAGAGATGGTTGCCCTAGGATCACATTGTAAGAAGAGGGAGCATCCACAATCAAGAACTATCTTTACTGGATAGCCCCTCTTTGCAATGAGTTCAGATATACTCTTTGAAATGGTTGTTCTCCTATCCTAAGTTGCAGAGTGACTTAGCCCCAAGGCTGGATAGGCCCTCCAGTAAATCCATATAAGGCTGTCTTTACTGGCACAACCTTCACATTCAGGTCCATCTTAACAAAGCATTATTTGAACAGGATGTCACAAGAGCTTCTTGTATCAATGAACACCCTTGCCATATCATATCCTCCTATCTCAGTCGTGATAACTAGTGCATCATTATGTGGTTGGAGTGCACTTCCCCCGTCGGCAGGACCAAATTGGATATTAGGTACTTTGCTCAGATCTGACACGCTGTGTACTTCAGATCCCCAAATTATGGCTTCCCTTACAAAGGCTTTTCGTGCTCTGTTTGAATCGCCATCAATGAGTCCTCCCGCAATCATAGAGATATTTCCTCTCTTCTATGGAGCTCCTCCTCCTTTAGATGGTTCTCCTTGCTCAATTTCCTTCCCTCTATCCTCCTTCCGACCATAGCTCTTATCTCTTTCGGCTCTCACATATTCGGCTAACTGCACTTCCCGTATCAACCTCTCGATAGCGTCTTTTAGATGACGACACTGATCAGTATCATGACCATACTCATTGTGGTACTTTCAATATTTATCTGATATGGGATTCTTGGGACCACCTCTGGCAGAATATGGGAACTTAAACCCTGGTTTGTTCTGTACCACCTCCAACAATTCTGAAGGTTGCTTGGTTAGAGGCGTGTGATTTCGGAAGTGCCTGGTCTCCACCCTGGCATCACTCTCCTCATATTTCCGCTTCTTGTCTCCCTCATTCTCTCTTTTTTTATAGGAATTTCTTACTTCTCATTTTTTAGTGTTGGATTTCTTCCAAATTGATGTACTTCTCTGCTCTGGCTAGGAGCTCGTTAAAGGTCAGTGGAGGACACTTGGCCAAAGACTTAAACAGGTCTCCTTCTGCTAAGCCTTGAGTGAGGGCATTAATTTCCACCTCCCCCGTTGCATTAGGCACTTCCAGAGCTGCCTTGTTGAATCTCCCAAGAAAAGTCCTTAGGCTTTCTCCAGCCCTTTGCTTGAGGCTCATCAGGGATAAGGATGTTTTGAGCTGTCTTCGAGTGCTTGCAAATTGGTGCAAGAAAAGAGAGCTCATCTCCGTAAAAGAACTTATGGAATTAGGAGGGAGCTGCGCAAACCATTGTTGGGCTGCTTTGGTTAAAGTTGTCAGGAACACACGACACTTAACTCCGTTAGTGTACTGGTGGAGGAGGGCTCTGTTTTGGAAACGGAGGAGGTGTTCTTGAGGATCAGTAGTACCATCATATTCGTAGGAGAGTGTCTTAAATTTTTTAGGGAATGGATCCATCAAGATCTCTAATACAAAAGGGGATCCCACTGCCCTACTTCCACTCAGGGAATTCTTCTCATACATTCCTTTCATCTCCTCCATTTCTCTTCTTAATGCCACGATCTCTGTATTAATACTTTCTCGGGCTGAAGATTGGACATACTTCCTCCCCTGAGCTATCTTCCTCCCCTTCACTTAAGGGAGGCGCTATCCTCTCCTTTCTCTTCCTGGTACTCTTTTCAGCGGCAGCAGCCAATATTTCGGTTGATTCACACCACTTGATCCCTCTGGGTCACGGGAACACCTTCTAGAGGGAGCTTTTCTCGCACATTCACTACCGGGGGAGCTATGGGAGTACCTTGGGCAGGCACTCCTCTCTGAGATAAGGCCTGATCTACAACAGCAGTGATCAAATCCCTTAAACTTTCCAATGGGAGGGTAATAACATGTCCAGATGGAGGAGATGGACTTGGCACTCCCCCTCTCTGACTTGAAGTGGCATTTCCCGCCCTAGTGTCATTGGTCGAGTCAGTGACAATTGTTGGATCAGTGGCAATGGCCGGATCAGTGGCCACGCTCTCAAAAAAATCAATATCCTCACTAACACACATAAAAAAATCCCATGACTATGGATTCAACAGTAGGCTGAGAGATTGACTTCCCCCCAACCATTTTTAGAAAAAATTTAAATGCATGAAAAACCTCACGTCTTAGTCAGATTTTCCCACAGACGGCGCCATTTGATGTGACCTTATCGAATTCACAGGAATGAATGATAAGGAACACAATCAAAGAAAGATTAAAACAATAAATACCTAAATGAGTCCTTTGTAAATCCTTATATATTGATTAGTAATGCACGTCCTTGATGAGTTTGAAGACCTGCACACAAACCGGGCCGGATGGGTGTCCGGCGACGGACCTCCGACGCTCAAGTTTGTCGAGCACGATGGAGAGGATAAGAGTATGTTGGTCCTGAAAGGAGTATGGTACAAGTGTATGGGGGGAATACACTTGTATATGCAAATCTTTTTCAATTTAAGCAAAACAGGCTTTCAGCAAGGTTGTCCTGGACAACTCTTCTTAGTATGTATAACTTTCTTAAGATAATAAAACTACTAAGTACTATGGAGTACTTAGTTGAATAACTATTCTAGTTAAGTTATATGTGCGGAATTATGGTTGGCCCTTTATGTTTAAACTCCTTTTAATTCTGAAATCTTTTCTTAACACTTAACTATTTTTCAGGGAACTTGTCCCAAACTAGTTTTGCACAACTTGTGATTAATATCTTTTGAAGATAAATTTGTGTGCAGTGTATGAATGTGTGACTTGAATGAAAAGCTTGTAAGTAAATAACACAAGAGTTTATAGTGGTTCAGAGACTCAAGCTCCTACATCCACTTTCCCTGATTTAACAGGATAATTCCTTCACTCTTGGAATTAACTTATTTTATAGTGCCAAGGTGCACTGATCAACCACACTACTCCTTATTGCCTTGATCACTAGGAATTCAGAGTCCTAGTACTCTCTCTCAACTCAGAACTGAATTGTTCTTCTCTTGACAATTAGTTCTTACACTTCTGCTACAACAATCCTCCTAACTTTTCTTGAAAGGTTTAAGGGTTGATGTTGGTTTCAACTAGGGTGAGATATCCTTTACAATTGAGCACTGTGTAAAGGGTAGGATATCTCTCTAAGCTCGAATGTTTTTACAATAGGTTCAGGCTTAGATGAAGTGTATGGAAACTAAGAATGAAGTATTCTTATGTGAACTTGTAGGCTTGAGTGCTTGTAGTTTCCTTGGATTGTAGGATAGTTGGATACTTCAAATGGTCTCCACACCTTTGTATTTATAGAGAAAATTGAGGTTATGTCCGTTGGAGAGACAGCCTTAAAATGTCTATTTTGGTCTTCATTGAACTTTGCAACTTGAAGACAGTTTCTTGAAAGTGACATGTCCTTAATTTGGGAAGTAAATGGTTGTAAGCTTCTTGTATTTACTTTGATGCACTCTTCCCAATGTCTGAGTTGAAGATTCAGTTGATCAAACATGGACATGATTTCTGATCATTGGTTCCATGATAAGGACAACTTTCCTTATCATCTGGACAAGTCTGCTTATCACTTTCAGCAGACATGGCTTATCAGCAGTGTTGGCATAGCTTTTATCAGTTGACTTGGCTCCTTAACTTCACTTGATAGCTTCTAAGCATCCATGCTTCCATATCAGTAGTTTTGACCCCATCAGCACAGTTGGCTCTTGCCTTAGAAAATTTCAGATTCAAGTGTGTTTGGTCAATTCTGCTGGACATCTTCTCTGAACTTGATGTACACATTAGCAGACTTGGTCTTCTTGATGTGTTCCTTTGAATTGATCATCAGGGAGGTTGTCCATTTACTAAGCTGACTTGATCAGCACAGTTGGTCATTTAAGCATTTCAGCAACATTAGAATCAACTTGATTCTGAGCCTTGAGGGGACTTGATTCTTGTAATCACTTAGGCTTGTGTTCCCCCACAACTTGTGCATCTAAATTCACTAAGAGCTGCCTAAACATATCAGCTTCTCAACTAGCCTGATCTACATGTTCCAACATTCCTGAAGCATGTTTATTTCAATTTGACTTATCTAGTTGGCATGTCTTAAGGGGTTTTGGTATCTTAATCAAAATCTCATTTTATTCCCAACAGAGTATTTTGTATACGAAAGTGAATAGTAATGAAAAAGTGACTTAACCTTTGAAAAATGAAAGGGGATGCCTTTTATACCTTGTCATTGAAGGGTAAAGAAGTAAATTCGTCTTTAGGGTTTGTTACAAATAGTGTCACGTCATTGTACGACTCTGACACATGACTGATTATTCGGGTAGTGCGCACACATTTGCAGAGATATTTTGACACATCAAGATTGCATATCCTTGGTGTTTCTCCAGAGTGCCAGGCATCATAGTTCTAATTAAACAATGAAGAGAACTATTTTTCTGATTCTAAGTACCCATTCAATTAGAGGTGCCCAGTGGTCAAATCCGGACAGATAAAAATGAGTATCATATGGTAAGTCTGATCAGATCCTGAAGAGATCTGATCACAACATATTGCTTATGAGGAATGCGACCTTTTCAGGTCCTGATCCTATGGGGAAGAGGTCCTCATCCACTTATGGATTCTAGTCCTTAGCTCCTCTCTTCCAGGCCTACACCATTATGCCACATTAGGCATAAACGTGCAAGGGGAGACAACAACTAAAATGGCGTCTGAGCTTGGGTGTGCAGCAGAAAATACTCCATTTAATTACTTTGGTATGAAAGTGGAAATTTAATCAAAGAAGGACGGCAGACTGGGAATACATGGTTCAGAAGATAAAGAACAAGCTCAAAAAATGGAATGGGGTGAAAATTGTAAAAATTCTAAAAAGATATCATGGGTGAGATGGGATCTGATCTGTTCTGTAAAACTAAACAACAAGGGGGACTAGGGGTGAGGGATTTAGAGATTTTTTATGAAGTTCTTTTAGGGAAGTGGATGTGGAGGTTCCTTAATGAGAGGGAGAGTATGTGGGCAAGGGTGATAGAGTCGAAATTTGGGCTAGCTAGGTTGGGGTGAGGATCTAGAGGTAGCTGGTATATACTACAAGAAACAGGGGGAATAACATCGAAAATTTTGCGACAAATCTAAATTTCATAACTAAAATCAATATTTTTAGCAACGAAATAAAAAAATTTATCGCTAAATTCTTAGATTTAATATTTGCGACAAAATTAATATATTACATCGCTATACTAGTAACAAAGTGCTTCATTTTGTTGTTAATAATCAGAACAACAATGAAAATTATATTTCGTCGCTAATATTTCGTGGCTAATTTCTTAAAATTAATTTTTGGAATTAAATTAAAATATTTCATCGCTATATAAACTAGCAAAAAAAATTATGTTGTTGTTAATTATCCCATGAAAACAATATTTCTAGCTAGTTTCTTAAAATTAATATTTACGATGAAATTAAAATATTTTACCGTTATATACTAGCAACAACTTGTTTTATTTTGTTGTTAATAACCAGAACTACAATGAAAATTATATTGTTACAAGTTAAAAATTAATCAATTATTATATGTGAAATAAATTAATTAAATTTTTTAAAAAATGAATACATATACAATTAAGAAAAAAAATATTATAGTTACAAATGAATATATATATATATATTATATCATATACAATAAAGAAATTAACTAAATTAGTAACAATTTAATACATATGTAATTAATATTTAAAATTAAACCAAAGAGTTGTCTGCCCGAGTGGTGGGGGCTTATAGTCATTTAAATAAAAAAATACCAAATAAATAGTCATTTAAATAAAAGGGGGGAGTGGTTATGTGTTGGTCGAGTGTGGAAGTGGGTTTAGAGAACGAATTGTAAATCGGATACCACACCCGTCGGCCGTCGCTAACGTGTTTGCGATAAATGTTTAATTTTCCTCGCAAACATATTTCAATGAAAATTCATATTTTAGTCGCTAATATATATTTTGCGATGAACCTCATATTTTCGTCGTTAATATTTTGCAATAAAATTTATATTTTCATCGCAAATATTTGCGATAAAATTAAAATATTTATCGCAAACACGTTGGCGACGGGTGTATCGCAACAAATTTCGCGACAAAATTATTTTATTGCTAATTCAAGTTTGCAACGAAAATATTTGAATTAGCACAAATTTTTTCGCGGCTAAATTGCAGTTTTCTTGTAGTGCGGGTTGAGGAGAGGTAGGAAAATGGATGGTGAGCTGAAGTGGTGAAAGCAACTGGGGGCAAGAGAGGCTGGCTGTGGGAAGGGGGTGGAGAGAAGCATAGGAAATGGCAGAAATATATACCTTGTTTTGGGAGTCGAGATGGGCAGGGGAGGAATGTCTTAGAAGCAGATTTAATAGACTATATTGTCTAAACCGAAGAGAATTAAGAGAAAGGAACTTAGAGAGTTTAAAAAATATAGATTGTGTGATTAGCATGTACAAGCTGAGGAGGGACAAAGAAGACCATTAATGGAGCTGGAAATTAGCAACAAAGGAACATACGAATGGATGCAATCACAAGGCGCTAAAGGCAATATGGAATAAAGTGGAGATTCACGCGTGGATAACAATACAAAAGAAGATACCAACAAAGGAGAGGAGTTTTGGATGCAAACGCAAACACAAACTGCACCTTTTGTGGCGATCATCCAGAAACGGTAAGCCACGTCCTCTTTACTTGTGGCCTTTCTTACCAAATATGGATGACCTCGTCGAAGTGGTTGCTCGTTTCTAGATAGACAGCCACGTGGGATGACCTCGTCGATAAAAGTGTTATATATATGATTTGTCTTTGAGCTATTCAGAGTCGATGAACTTATTTATACTGATGAATATGATGACCTCGATCAGAGCAGTTTTCACAACAGATTACAACAACTTTGTAATTTTACAAGAATGCCCCTTGTATAAGAAATCATAAAGTCTAGTATGCACTCGAGTGCATGTTGTGCACCCTAGTCCATGTTGCATTTTTCAGTTTTACTGACTTACACTTTTTTTGTTAAATGGTGTTGCACTTTTCAACTAAAAATATTATTATACAGTTTAATAATTGAAAAGTGCAACACCATTTACTAAAAAGTGAGTCAGTAAAACTGAAAAGTGCAACATGGACTAGGGTGCACAACATGAACTCAACTAAAAATATTATTATACAGTTTAATAATTGAAAAGTGCAACACCATTTACTAAAAAGTGAGTCAGTAAAACTGAAAAGTGCAACATGGACTAGGGTGCACAACATGAACTCGAGTGCATACTAGACCAACCCATAAGAAATTTCTTCAAATTATATAGCTAATTAAAAATTAATTCTCACTTCTTCAACTAAACTGCTGTTTTTTCATCCCTCGTAATTTCGAACAAAATCATACCTACCTATTTTAATTTACTATTTTAAATCATATTTAATTGTAAGCATAGCCCAACATATTTTACATTATTATTACCTACCTATTAAAACCTTTTTTTTTTCTTAAGACTATTTTATTAGATATTTTGTTATTGTGAAACTGACGTAGCGGCAGATTAACACTAAAAGATGAACACCTTGATACTCAGGGACGAAACCAGAACTTGAGGTTAAGTGGGACCAAAAAAATACAATTTAACATTAACATTTGTCCTATATGAAAATTTAGATTTTTTATATTTACAAGTATAATAATATTTACCATTAAATATTTCAAAATACATAAATATATATAAAATTAATATTTAAAACTTAGACCGTCATTTTTTCAATATAGACGAAGTGAGATCTAATAAATTCAAATTAAATAAGAAAACATACAAGGATAAAAAGAGAAAAAAAAAGGAAAAAAGAAGAAGAATTTGTACGTTGCACCCGAAAATTTACGACAACGGAGATATATGATATAATTATCCTCAAGTCCTTCAAACCCTATGAGCTGAAATTAAAACTATTTATAATTAACATACTCATGTATCTACTTTCATTTTTTTTTTGACTTTAGGAGCTGAGTAGCAAAGCGTTATGCGGCGGAGAATGTAAGTAATTACAACCATCATTTTTATTATATGCTAATTACACTCATCATTTTTATTATATGCTAATTACACTCATCATTTTTAATGATGGATGATCTCTTCATTATCGGAGATAACGACATTGATAGAGCCACTATTTGACTTGAAATTGGAAGGACAAAAGAATAAAGATGGAGAGTTTAACGGGATTGATATGAAATGAAAGCTCAAATCAAATTGACGAAGTACTACATGCGTGCAACCAAACGTGCGTTGGGAGGGATTCCTAATTAACGAATTTATTGTAATAGCCTAGTTGAATTTATATATATATACATAAATGTTTTAAGCTTTTGTATTTTATTTTTATTAATTTAGCAAATGAAAATTTCATTATTTTTTTTATATATTGGATATATACAACAGCGGCTAATAACCGTTGTTATAGCTAATACAACTGCTGTTATAGAGAAAGTACAACAATGGTTGTTAATAAATAACAGCGGTTAAAAACCGCTGTAGAAATTAAAAAACAACAGCATTTAAAAACCGTTGTAGTAATTCCAAACAACAGCGGTTAAAAACTGCTGTAGTAAATTCAAACAACAGCGGTTCATAACCGCTGTCATAACTAATAAAACCGCTATCGTAAATATTGCAAGGGGTTCAAACCGAGCACATACCACATCGGTTTTAATGGAATAACAGCGGTTAATAAACGCTGTTGTATATAGATACGACAGCAGTTTATTAGGTAGTTAGTTTGTTGGTGGCAGTTTCAACTTGCATTGTACATATATAAATACACCATCTAGTGCATAGGTTGTTGGTTACTAAAACTCAGAGTTTCGAGAGAGATCAAGCTATGTGTATACTTGTATTTAATTATTTCATATTTTTAAGATTTTATTGATTTATAAAGAATTTTATTTTTAAGTTTTATTATTTTTTAAGTTTTATCAATTAAGAAATATATAATGATTAACACAATATACGCTTTTGATTAAACAATGATATAAGTTTAAAAATATTTATTCCTATATATTACTATATTATTAATAAAAAATCAAGAAAATCTATAAAATATCAGGTCCTATATATTATATTATATTATATTATTATTAAACAAATTAAAAAAATCTAATATTTTTTCTTATCTCCCCCAAGCGCCCCTCTTTCTGTGAGAGGGGTCGCCGTTAGAGACACATTTTTCGCCTGCATTGCACCCACCATTGTCCGTCGTCGTCGCACGGTAAGAAAAAATAAATTGATAATTCATTGCTTCTTTTTTGTTGTTGTTGTGGAAATTGATTGTTAGATTTCATGAAATCAATGAGAAGTTCTAAAATGTTAGAGAAAAACATAAGAAACAAATTAAAGAATTAAGAATAATCTAGAAAAAAAATCACGCCCGTTCTTAAACAAATAAAAAAAAAGGAAAATGTATGAAAATTCTTCTAATCATTCTCTTTCTATATATCTTAGAAAAAAAAGGTTGACTCTCTTGGGGAGCACAAGACTTTCAACCTATATCCTTAATTCAACATACCATAAAAAGAAAAAAAAATTATTTTAATCAAATTAATAAAAAAAAAATTATTTGAGATAAATATTTATAAAAAAGAGAAAAATCGTATAACAGTAAATATATAAATTATCCCTAAAAATTATATATAAATATATAAAAAGAGAAAAATTATCCCTAAAAATTATATATAAATATATAAAAAGAGAAAAACGTATAACAGTAAATATCTTTAAAAATTATATATAAATTATATATAGCAGTTAAAATTAATATATATGATTAATTAATAAAAATAAAATAAAGAATTTTATTTAAGATAAATATTTATAAATCAATAAAAACATTTTTTTTTTCTTTTTTAATGGATTTTGCTTTTAAAAAGACTGAAAAATGGGAGTAGAATCTGAGTTGAATTAAAAAAAAAAAGATTAAATCCTAAAATTTATTTAATTCAGATAAGTTAAAATAATTCATATTTAATTATTATATGCTTATAAAATAAATTTGATATTTTAATTAGTATATGGTTATAAAATAAATTTGATATTTATTTAAAATAATTTATAGGTTTTATTATTGTCATGTAAATATAAATTTTATTGATCTTTTAAAATTTGTATGTAATATGTACAATATAGAGTTATATATATATTATATATTATAAATTTAATTAGATATTATATTATATATAACTGTTCCACCACCCCTATATTATATGTTAAGTGAGAGTGTGCGGTTAATTAAAATATAAATTTCGTCCCACTACCCATGTATATGTTAAGTGAGAGTGTGCGGTTGATTAAAATATAAATTTAAGCGTCGTACATTTAAAATCTAAATTTCACCGTCGTACATTGACCATGGAAGAAGAATGCCTTGTGCACATAATCTCTCGCGTCTCTGTCTCACTCGCATAGTTGTTCCCATCTTCATTCCACATTGTTCCCTTCTTCATTCCACATACTTCACAAGATTCATGTATAGAACGCTGTGCTGGTACATTAACATCCTCTTATGAATTTTTTTTTTTTGGTAGTATCTTATATGCTTATTGTATATACTCTAGTTGACATTTAATGTTGACCATAAAAAGAAGAAAGGGTGTTTGATGTAAGCGGGATCAGTGGAGGAACTTCAAAAAATATCTCACAAGAGAGTTTGTCTACAAAAGAGTCTGACACCACAATCAAGCAAGTTCGCATACGAATTAATGATCTTGATTGGAGAGACTTTGTCATAATTCGACTGTCCACTAAATTCAAGGTAAGATTCTTGCATTGTACATAAGAATAATATTTATAATTAACATACTCATGTATCTACTTTCATTTTTTTTTTGACTTTAGGAGCTGAGTAGCAAAGCGTTATGCGGCGGAGAATGTAAGTAATTACAACCATCATTTTTATTATATGCTAATTACACTCATCATTTTTATTATATGCTAATTACACTCATCATTTTTAATGATGGATGATCTCTTCATTATCGGAGATAACGACATTGATAGAGCCACTATTTGACTTGAAATTGGAAGGACAAAAGAATAAAGATGGAGAGTTTAACGGGATTGATATGAAATGAAAGCTCAAATCAAATTGACGAAGTACTACATGCGTGCAACCAAACGTGCGTTGGGAGGGATTCCTAATTAACGAATTTATTGTAATAGCCTAGTTGAATTTATATATATATACATAAATGTTTTAAGCTTTTGTATTTTATTTTTATTAATTTAGCAAATGAAAATTTCATTATTTTTTTTATATATTGGATATATACAACAGCGGCTAATAACCGTTGTTATAGCTAATACAACTGCTGTTATAGAGAAAGTACAACAATGGTTGTTAATAAATAACAGCGGTTAAAAACCGCTGTAGAAATTAAAAAACAACAGCATTTAAAAACCGTTGTAGTAATTCCAAACAACAGCGGTTAAAAACTGCTGTAGTAAATTCAAACAACAGCGGTTCATAACCGCTGTCATAACTAATAAAACCGCTATCGTAAATATTGCAAGGGGTTCAAACCGAGCACATACCACATCGGTTTTAATGGAATAACAGCGGTTAATAAACGCTGTTGTATATAGATACGACAGCGGTTAATAACCGCTGTCTATCAGCGCCTCCTTTTTACAGCCCTTATTACCACAGCAGTTACTGATTCCAATTTACAGCGGTTTTTAACCGCTGTCTATCAGCTTATTTGGCATAGTGTGAATTGTTATGTATCGTAAACGAGAGGAATGTTGGCAGGCAGTCGAGGGGAATATTACAGATGAGGGAAATATTAGTAAATAGCAGTTAGTTAGTTTGGCTTGATAGCAGTTACGGAGTAGTTAGTTTTGGGAGTTTCTGCTATTAGGTATTATAAATAGAGGCTGGAACTATTGTTGTGGGGGGATTAGAAATTGGAATTGGAAATTGGAAATTGGGCAGCTTCGGCTGAGTTCTTGTTATCACTTCCTTAAGTCTTTTAATCTACTTCTTTGCACTCCATATTAATTGGTCTTAAACCAGATGACTAGCTTCTCTTCTGATAAACATTAACATAAGATGACATCTCAATATTGCATTAATCCTAACACATACCATTCATAAAAATATAATAATGGAAGTTACAAGGATATACCCAATTTTATTTAGTCGAATAATACTAAACTATAATGCATGGAAATAAATAAAATGTTAATTCTCATTTTTATTAGAAGAGTAATGTCGGCCGGAAGGAAATTAATGCTATTTAGTTTTAACTATTTTTTTTTTTCACACTATGTATTATATTGTTTGATCTGATTATACATTTAATAATACAAAATCCTACTCTTAATATTATTTATAAATCTTCGTGAGTGTTGTTACATTTGTAATCAGTCATCAAGTGGTGTCATGCACAAGTGAAAAAAAAAGAGCAAAGATATGATTTATTTCTGGTCTAATATTTCATGATTTGTGAATTTTTGCAAGCAACGGTATATGGACATGCAATTGGGAAATCTGTCCCTATGTCAACTCTCCTAATTTAATAGGATAATTCCCTAATCTCTTAGAAATAACTTATTTTTTATACTGTCAAGGTGCACTCTCCTCTTCAACTTCCTCTTTTCTTGATTTCTTACAACCTTCTCTCGTTGCAATACTCTCAAACTACAAACTCAACAATACTCTCAAATATCTCTCAAAGTGAAAGTAGGGTTTTTTGTTCTTGGTTACCAACTAAGTGAGATATCATTTACCATTAAGATCAATGTAAAGGCTAGGATATCACTTTTTAGGCTTTGAATAATCTTGATAGAATGCCTAGTGGGAACTATTGGACAACACTCAATATATGCTTTAAAAACTTAATCAATCGAAGGCTTGAGTGTTTGAATGCTTGAATAAATAACAATAGCTTTAGCTTGATGTAATTTCCCGAAGGGGGTAACTTGAAAAATGATTCAAGTCTTGGCCTATTTTTTATCGAGATAAGAAACTATCCGTTGCTGAAGATAGTCCTTATTCTAAAAATTTGAACTTTTATATAGTTCATGGACCTACATGCAAATAGTACGTACATGCATTCACGTCTATTTTAAAAACTTCATTCTGAAATCAGAGTTTGTTGTGCGCAGGTGACACATATATAGCAGTAGCTCATTGGATTTCATGGAATATTTTAATAACGACTTGATCTTGTATTAGATTGATTTTAGTGCTGCAGTGTCATTCCTTCTTGTTGTCCATAAGTAAGCTAAGTCGGGGAAATTACTCTCTAGTACAAATGAATGACTTTTATTACAAATTAATACAATCACTTTAAATCATTACTCTCCACTAAAAAATGACACTTAAAATGTTCATTCTACCCTTATTTTTACTTAATTATTAAAAAAAAAAAATATTACTTTGGACAGTCTATCTGTCTTGGGCAGTGTGCTGAACTGCTGGGTCAGTGCTACAATTTTTTTTATTTAAATTTTGAGTCAATGCGTATTCATTCATTTTTTTAATTATTTCTTTAATTTTCTAAAAGGATATCTTAAATTAAAATCTTTTAATTAGCATACGTGTTTTTATTTCAATTATTTTATTTATAATTTATTCAAAATTTAAAATATAGAACATTTATACATAATTTTTAAATTACACAACAGTTTTTAACATAATTTTTGTATTCAAATTATTTATAATGTTTTTTTTTAACAAAAGTATTGTACGTACACAACTTTTATACAAAATTTCTAATTCATATTTTTTTATTAATTATTTTTAATTATAACTTTTTATTCAAAAAATTAATAAACATTGTACGAGCAATATATATACACATTTCCCATTTACACGTAAATTGCACATTTACACATTTACTCTCAATCCGCAACACTGAAAGAAAGATCTAGCCAATAATAATTAGATATTGAAGTATGCATCAAGAATTTGAACTTGGATGAATTTAACTGAATTATTCTCAAGCTTCAGTGAGCACTCAAGCTTCCAATCAAATTTGTTGAGATTAATGCAATATTGGAATGTCATTTGATTTTGGTATTAGAAGTGTTCTTACTATTATAACAGTTCTTACTATAAACACAGTAACTAGTCTTCTGATATTGATTTTCAGTACAATCTGAGTAAGGAGTACTCTACTGATAAGGTTTAGTGTTCTGATCTTAGGTATCAACTCATCTGGTCTGATCAGAAGCGTAGTGTTCCTAGTCTGCTGAAGCTTACTCTGCTGATATGCATATCAGTTGAGGTCTAGTCTGCTGATTTTCAGTTTCAGAGTTAGTTTATTTCTGTTAGTTTCTTAGGTAGTTAGTTTGTTGGTGACAGTTTCAACTTGCATTGTACATCTATAAATACACCATCTAGTGCATAGGTTGTGGGTTACCAAAACTGAGAGTTTCGAGAGAGATCAAACTTTGTGTATACTTGTAATCTGTAAACTTTCATTTGAGTTTAGTGAAAGAGAGTCTTCTATCCTCAGTGGACGTAGATCATTTGATCGAACCACATAAATCCCGTGTTTTCTTTGAGTTCTTTATTTGTTTAAATTCTTAATTTGCGTTTCTAGTTATCTTGATTTATCATTTGTGAGGAGTTGCTATGTGAATACAATTCAATAACAATTGGCGCCATCTTTGGGAAGTCGAAAGATAAAGTCAAGAATCAAGAAATGGGCTCTGTGAAGTTGGAAATAGAGAAATTCAATGGTAAGAAAGATTTTGGTTTATGGAAAGCCAAGATGAAGGCTCTACTGTCACACCATGGGCTGAAAGAGGCCCTTACTCCACTTGACCCTGCTGCATCTGATGCAGACAAGGCCAAGAAAGAGGAGCTTATGGAAAAAGCTTACAACATTGTTATTCTAAGTTTGGGATAATGTTTTCAGAGAAGTTATGAAGGAGAAGGATGTTGCTGGAGTATTTGAGACCCTAGATGATCTGTATTTGGCACAATCTTTGTCAAATCAGATGTTTATGGAAAGAAAGCTCAATAATTTCAAGATGACAGATGATAAAACCCTTGATGAGCAGTTAGTAGAGTTCATGTAGGCAGTTGATGATCTTGAGAATGTTGGAATTACCTTGGAAGATCATAAGAAGTCTTTTCTACTTCTGGAGGCATTACCAAGGAGAGTAAGGCAAAATTAAAAGAAGTCCTGTCTATGCTGAAAACTAAGAGTTTACATGTAGCAAACTCAACCAATTAAGAAGACCAAGAACCATGCTGAGGGTCTTAATATCAAACTGAAGAATGACAATAAAGGAGGGCAAGGCAAGAAGTTCCATGCCAAGCCAAATCAGGAGAAAAATGGATATGTAGTCAAGAACAAAGCTTGCTACAAATGCCATAAAGAAGGACATTTCATAAAAGATTGTCCTGAACATAAGAAGTCTACTGATGCTGCTAAAACTGATGTAGCAGAGGCAAAATGATATGAAAGTGCTGAAGTTATGAACATAACATATAGCAAACTTGTTAATGAATGGGTGTTGGATTCTGGATGTTCTTTTCACATGTGTCCTACCAAATTTTGGTTTCAAAACCTTGAGATGATGGATGGAGGATCAGTTCTGTTAGGTAATGATGAAAGTTGTACTGTGAGAGGAATTGGCACTGTGAGGGTGAAGATGTTTAATGGCAAACATGTGATCCTGACCAATGTCAGACATGTTCCAAATTTAAAGAGAAACCTTATATCTCTTGGCACACTAAATGATTTGGGTTATGAATTCAAGAAAGAAAGAGGATGTCTGCTGGTTACCAAAGATAATAGAATAGTGATGCAAGGGAAGAAGTCAAATGGATTATATTCTTTAATTGGTGAGACAATCACATGGGCTGCTGATGTTACCATGAGTTTTGATGATGCTATGCTCTGGCATAAGAGGCTAGCACATGTGGGAGAGAAAGGCCTGATGGAGTTATCCAAGAAGGGGGCATTCCACCAGAAGACATTAAAAAACCTGGAGTTTTGTGAGCTGTGTATTCTTGGCAAGGCCAAGAAGAATTCATTCCAGAAAGGTGAGCATACTACAAAAGAGCTGCTGGATTAATATGTTCATTCACTAGTCCTGAAAGAGAGGAGTAGATAGCAACTATGTCAGAAGAGTTGCAGTCCTTAGAGAAGAATGAGACTTGGATCCTTGTAGAGAAGCCAGACAACCAGAAGTTGGTCAGCTGCAGGTGGCTGTTCAAGAAGAAGCTTTAAGTTGGATTTGGTGGTGCTAGAGAACAAATCAGATTCAAGGCTAGGTTGGTGGCAAGAGGATTCACACAAAGAGAAGACATAGACTTCAATGAGGTATTCTCTCCTGTTGTTAAACACTGTTCCATAAGATTTCTCTTGTCTAAGGTTGCTCAAGATGATCTTGAGTTACATCAGCTAGATGTTAAAACTGCATTTTTACATGGAGAACTAGCTGAAACAATATATATGCATCAACTAGAACGGTTCATCATGCCTGAAACTGAAAGTAAGGTATGCTTGCTTAAGAAATCATTGTATGGGCTCAAGTAGAGTCTTAGACAATGGTATAGAAAGTTTGATACATTCACGCTCTCTATTGGTTTCTTAAGAAGCAAATATGATGGTTGTGTATATATTGGTAAACAAGATTATCTAGAGAGCACCTATCTATCGATCTATGTAGATGATATATTAATAGCTAGCAAGAGTATGAGAAAGATTACCCAACTGAAGTAGCAGCTGAGTAGCAAGTTCGAGATGAAGGACCTAGGTGAAGCCAAGAGAATATTGGGGATGGATATTCTCAGAAATAGAAAAACAGGGAAGCTATTTCTATCCCAAAAAAATTATATTCAGAAGGTCTTGAAGAGGTTTCTTATGCACCAGTCCAGACCAGTTAGTACTTCATTTGGTCAACAATTCAAGTTATCAGTCAAGTAATCTCCTCAGACAGCTGAAGAGAAGAAGCAGATGCTTACTGTTCCTTATGCCAATGGAGTGGGAAGTCTCATGTATGCTATGGTCCGTAGTAGACCTGATCTTGCATATGCTGTTAGTATGGTGAGTAGATTCATGGGAGATCTAGAGAAGTTTCATTGGGAAGCTTTAAAGTGGATTCTAAGATATCTGAATGGATCAGAAGACTTAGGATTAGTGTTTGAGAAATCAGTTATTACCAAGAGCCCATTGATTGGATTTGTGGATTATGATTTTGCTGGAAACATAGATACAATAAAGTCTTTATCTGGTTATGTTTTTACTTTGTATGGCACTGCTATTACCTGGAGAGCAGCTTTAAAATCTATGATGAGCTTATCCACAACTGAAGCTGAATATATAGCCTTAACAAAAGCTGTGAAGGAAGCAATGTGGTTAAAGGGCATTCTGAGAGATTTTGGCATAATTCTGAAGAGTGTTCCTGTGCTGTGTGATAATCAGAGCACTATCCATCTAGCAAAACATCAAGTGTTTCATGAGAGGTCAAAGCACATTGATGTAAAATTACACTTTGTTAGAGATCTTGGAGAAAAACATTGTTGAAGTTCAGAAGGTAGCTTTAGAAGAGAATGGAACTGATATGTTGACTAAGGCATTACCAAGCAATAAGTTCAACCATTGCATGGAGTTGGTAAACCTTAGAACTTGGGATGTTCATTAAGAAGAGAATGAACAAACAGCCTTGGGGAGGGCTGAGAAGAAGGCAATCTTGCATTGAGGTGGAGAATTGTTGAGATTAATGCAATATTGAAATGTTATTTGATTCTGGTATCAGAAGTGTTCTTACAATCAGAACTGTTCTTACTATAAGCACAGTAACTAGTCTTCTGATATTGGTTTTCAGTACAAGTTGAGTAAGGAGTACTCTGCTGATAAGGTTTAATGTTCTGTTTTTAGGTATCAACTCATCTGGTCTGATCATAAGAGTAGTGTTCCTAGTCTGCTGAAGTTTACTCTGCTGATATGCATATATCAACTGAGGTCTAGTCTGCTGATTTCCAGTTTTAGAGTTAGTTTATTTCTGTAAGTTTATTAGGTAGTTAGTTTGTTGGTGGCAGTTTCAACTTGCATTGTACATATATAAATACACCATCTAGTGCATAGGTTGTTGGTTACTAAAACTCAGAGTTTCGAGAGAGATCAAGCTATGTGTATACTTGTATTTAATTATTTCATATTTTTAAGATTTTATTGATTTATAAAGAATTTTATTTTTAAGTTTTATTATTTTTTAAGTTTTATCAATTAAGAAATATATAATGATTAACACAATATACGCTTTTGATTAAACAATGATATAAGTTTAAAAATATTTATTCCTATATATTACTATATTATTAATAAAAAATCAAGAAAATCTATAAAATATCAGGTCCTATATATTATATTATATTATTATTAAACAAATTAAAAAAATCTAATATTTTTTCTTATCTCCCCCAAGCGCCCCTCTTTCTGTGAGAGGGGTCGCCGTTAGAGACACATTTTTCGCCTGCATTGCACCCACCATTGTCCGTCGTCGTCGCACGGTAAGAAAAAATAAATTGATAATTCATTGCTTCTTTTTTGTTGTTGTTGTGGAAATTGATTGTTAGATTTCATGAAATCAATGAGAAGTTCTAAAATGTTAGAGAAAAACATAAGAAACAAATTAAAGAATTAAGAATAATCTAGAAAAAAAATCACGCCCGTTCTTAAACAAATAAAAAAAAAGGAAAATGTATGAAAATTCTTCTAATCATTCTCTTTCTATATATCTTAGAAAAAAAAGGTTGACTCTCTTGGGGAGCACAAGACTTTCAACCTATATCCTTAATTCAACATACCATAAAAAGAAAAAAAAATTATTTTAATCAAATTAATAAAAAAAAAATTATTTGAGATAAATATTTATAAAAAAGAGAAAAATCGTATAACAGTAAATATATAAATTATCCCTAAAAATTATATATAAATATATAAAAAGAGAAAAATTATCCCTAAAAATTATATATAAATATATAAAAAGAGAAAAACGTATAACAGTAAATATCTTTAAAAATTATATATAAATTATATATAGCAGTTAAAATTAATATATATGATTAATTAATAAAAATAAAATAAAGAATTTTATTTAAGATAAATATTTATAAATCAATAAAAACATTTTTTTTTTCTTTTTTAATGGATTTTGCTTTTAAAAAGACTGAAAAATGGGAGTAGAATCTGAGTTGAATTAAAAAAAAAAGATTAAATCCTAAAATTTATTTAATTCAGATAAGTTAAAATAATTCATATTTAATTATTATATGCTTATAAAATAAATTTGATATTTTAATTAGTATATGGTTATAAAATAAATTTGATATTTATTTAAAATAATTTATAGGTTTTATTATTGTCATGTAAATATAAATTTTATTGATCTTTTAAAATTTGTATGTAATATGTACAATATAGAGTTATATATATATTATATATTATAAATTTAATTAGATATTATATTATATATAACTGTTCCACCACCCCTATATTATATGTTAAGTGAGAGTGTGCGGTTAATTAAAATATAAATTTCGTCCCACTACCCATGTATATGTTAAGTGAGAGTGTGCGGTTGATTAAAATATAAATTTAAGCGTCGTACATTTAAAATCTAAATTTCACCGTCGTACATTGACCATGGAAGAAGAATGCCTTGTGCACATAATCTCTCGCGTCTCTGTCTCACTCGCATAGTTGTTCCCATCTTCATTCCACATTGTTCCCTTCTTCATTCCACATACTTCACAAGATTCATGTATAGAACGCTGTGCTGGTACATTAACATCCTCTTATGAATTTTTTTTTTTTGGTAGTATCTTATATGCTTATTGTATATACTCTAGTTGACATTTAATGTTGACCATAAAAAGAAGAAAGGGTGTTTGATGTAAGCGGGATCAGTGGAGGAACTTCAAAAAATATCTCACAAGAGAGTTTGTCTACAAAAGAGTCTGACACCACAATCAAGCAAGTTCGCATACGAATTAATGATCTTGATTGGAGAGACTTTGTCATAATTCGACTGTCCACTAAATTCAAGGTAAGATTCTTGCATTGTACATAAGAATAATATTTATAATTAACATACTCATGTATCTACTTTCATTTTTTTTTTGACTTTAGGAGCTGAGTAGCAAAGCGTTATGCGGCGGAGAATGTAAGTAATTACAACCATCATTTTTATTATATGCTAATTACACTCATCATTTTTATTATATGCTAATTACACTCATCATTTTTAATGATGGATGATCTCTTCATTATCGGAGATAACGACATTGATAGAGCCACTATTTGACTTGAAATTGGAAGGACAAAAGAATAAAGATGGAGAGTTTAACGGGATTGATATGAAATGAAAGCTCAAATCAAATTGACGAAGTACTACATGCGTGCAACCAAACGTGCGTTGGGAGGGATTCCTAATTAACGAATTTATTGTAATAGCCTAGTTGAATTTATATATATATACATAAATGTTTTAAGCTTTTGTATTTTATTTTTATTAATTTAGCAAATGAAAATTTCATTATTTTTTTTATATATTGGATATATACAACAGCGGCTAATAACCGTTGTTATAGCTAATACAACTGCTGTTATAGAGAAAGTACAACAATGGTTGTTAATAAATAACAGCGGTTAAAAACCGCTGTAGAAATTAAAAAACAACAGCATTTAAAAACCGTTGTAGTAATTCCAAACAACAGCGGTTAAAAACTGCTGTAGTAAATTCAAACAACAGCGGTTCATAACCGCTGTCATAACTAATAAAACCGCTATCGTAAATATTGCAAGGGGTTCAAACCGAGCACATACCACATCGGTTTTAATGGAATAACAGCGGTTAATAAACGCTGTTGTATATAGATACGACAGCGGTTAATAACCGCTGTCTATCAGCGCCTCCTTTTTACAGCCCTTATTACCACAGCAGTTACTGATTCCAATTTACAGCGGTTTTTAACCGCTGTCTATCAGCTTATTTGGCATAGTGTGAATTGTTATGTATCGTAAACGAGAGGAATGTTGGCAGGCAGTCGAGGGGAATATTACAGATGAGGGAAATATTAGTAAATAGCAGTTAGTTAGTTTGGCTTGATAGCAGTTACGGAGTAGTTAGTTTTGGGAGTTTCTGCTATTAGGTATTATAAATAGAGGCTGGAACTATTGTTGTGGGGGGATTAGAAATTGGAATTGGAAATTGGAAATTGGGCAGCTTCGGCTGAGTTCTTGTTATCACTTCCTTAAGTCTTTTAATCTACTTCTTTGCACTCCATATTAATTGGTCTTAAACCAGATGACTAGCTTCTCTTCTGATAAACATTAACATAAGATGACATCTCAATATTGCATTAATCCTAACACATACCATTCATAAAAATATAATAATGGAAGTTACAAGGATATACCCAATTTTATTTAGTCGAATAATACTAAACTATAATGCATGGAAATAAATAAAATGTTAATTCTCATTTTTATTAGAAGAGTAATGTCGGCCGGAAGGAAATTAATGCTATTTAGTTTTAACTATTTTTTTTTTTCACACTATGTATTATATTGTTTGATCTGATTATACATTTAATAATACAAAATCCTACTCTTAATATTATTTATAAATCTTCGTGAGTGTTGTTACATTTGTAATCAGTCATCAAGTGGTGTCATGCACAAGTGAAAAAAAAAGAGCAAAGATATGATTTATTTCTGGTCTAATATTTCATGATTTGTGAATTTTTGCAAGCAACGGTATATGGACATGCAATTGGGAAATCTGTCCCTATGTCAACTCTCCTAATTTAATAGGATAATTCCCTAATCTCTTAGAAATAACTTATTTTTTATACTGTCAAGGTGCACTCTCCTCTTCAACTTCCTCTTCTCTTGATTTCTTACAACCTTCTCTCGTTGCAATACTCTCAAACTACAAACTCAACAATACTCTCAAATATCTCTCAAAGTGAAAGTAGGGTTTTTTGTTCTTGGTTACCAACTAAGTGAGATATCATTTACCATTAAGATCAATGTAAAGGCTAGGATATCACTTTTTAGGCTTTGAATAATCTTGATAGAATGCCTAGTGGGAACTATTGGACAACACTCAATATATGCTTTAAAAACTTAATCAATCGAAGGCTTGAGTGTTTGAATGCTTGAATAAATAACAATAGCTTTAGCTTGATGTAATTTCCCGAAGGGGGTAACTTGAAAAATGATTCAAGTCTTGGCCTATTTTTTATCGAGATAAGAAACTATCCGTTGCTGAAGATAGTCCTTATTCTAAAAATTTGAACTTTTATATAGTTCATGGACCTACATGCAAATAGTACGTACATGCATTCACGTCTATTTTAAAAACTTCATTCTGAAATCAGAGTTTGTTGTGCGCAGGTGACACATATATAGCAGTAGCTCATTGGATTTCATGGAATATTTTAATAACGACTTGATCTTGTATTAGATTGATTTTAGTGCTGCAGTGTCATTCCTTCTTGTTGTCCATAAGTAAGCTAAGTCGGGGAAATTACTCTCTAGTACAAATGAATGACTTTTATTACAAATTAATACAATCACTTTAAATCATTACTCTCCACTAAAAAATGACACTTAAAATGTTCATTCTACCCTTATTTTTACTTAATTATTAAAAAAAAAAAATATTACTTTGGACAGTCTATCTGTCTTGGGCAGTGTGCTGAACTGCTGGGTCAGTGCTACAATTTTTTTTATTTAAATTTTGAGTCAATGCGTATTCATTCATTTTTTTAATTATTTCTTTAATTTTCTAAAAGGATATCTTAAATTAAAATCTTTTAATTAGCATACGTGTTTTTATTTCAATTATTTTATTTATAATTTATTCAAAATTTAAAATATAGAACATTTATACATAATTTTTAAATTACACAACAGTTTTTAACATAATTTTTGTATTCAAATTATTTATAATGTTTTTTTTTAACAAAAGTATTGTACGTACACAACTTTTATACAAAATTTCTAATTCATATTTTTTTATTAATTATTTTTAATTATAACTTTTTATTCAAAAAATTAATAAACATTGTACGAGCAATATATATACACATTTCCCATTTACACGTAAATTGCACATTTACACATTTACTCTCAATCCGCAACACTGAAAGAAAGATCTAGCCAATAATAATTAGATATTGAAGTATGCATCAAGAATTTGAACTTGGATGAATTTAACTGAATTATTCTCAAGCTTCAGTGAGCACTCAAGCTTCCAATCAAATTTGTTGAGATTAATGCAATATTGGAATGTCATTTGATTTTGGTATTAGAAGTGTTCTTACTATTATAACAGTTCTTACTATAAACACAGTAACTAGTCTTCTGATATTGATTTTCAGTACAATCTGAGTAAGGAGTACTCTACTGATAAGGTTTAGTGTTCTGATCTTAGGTATCAACTCATCTGGTCTGATCAGAAGCGTAGTGTTCCTAGTCTGCTGAAGCTTACTCTGCTGATATGCATATCAGTTGAGGTCTAGTCTGCTGATTTTCAGTTTCAGAGTTAGTTTATTTCTGTTAGTTTCTTAGGTAGTTAGTTTGTTGGTGACAGTTTCAACTTGCATTGTACATCTATAAATACACCATCTAGTGCATAGGTTGTGGGTTACCAAAACTGAGAGTTTCGAGAGAGATCAAACTTTGTGTATACTTGTAATCTGTAAACTTTCATTTGAGTTTAGTGAAAGAGAGTCTTCTATCCTCAGTGGACGTAGATCATTTGATCGAACCACATAAATCCCGTGTTTTCTTTGAGTTCTTTATTTGTTTAAATTCTTAATTTGCGTTTCTAGTTATCTTGATTTATCATTTGTGAGGAGTTGCTATGTGAATACAATTCAATAACAATTGGCGCCATCTTTGGGAAGTCGAAAGATAAAGTCAAGAATCAAGAAATGGGCTCTGTGAAGTTGGAAATAGAGAAATTCAATGGTAAGAAAGATTTTGGTTTATGGAAAGCCAAGATGAAGGCTCTACTGTCACACCATGGGCTGAAAGAGGCCCTTACTCCACTTGACCCTGCTGCATCTGATGCAGACAAGGCCAAGAAAGAGGAGCTTATGGAAAAAGCTTACAACATTGTTATTCTAAGTTTGGGATAATGTTTTCAGAGAAGTTATGAAGGAGAAGGATGTTGCTGGAGTATTTGAGACCCTAGATGATCTGTATTTGGCACAATCTTTGTCAAATCAGATGTTTATGGAAAGAAAGCTCAATAATTTCAAGATGACAGATGATAAAACCCTTGATGAGCAGTTAGTAGAGTTCATGTAGGCAGTTGATGATCTTGAGAATGTTGGAATTACCTTGGAAGATCATAAGAAGTCTTTTCTACTTCTGGAGGCATTACCAAGGAGAGTAAGGCAAAATTAAAAGAAGTCCTGTCTATGCTGAAAACTAAGAGTTTACATGTAGCAAACTCAACCAATTAAGAAGACCAAGAACCATGCTGAGGGTCTTAATATCAAACTGAAGAATGACAATAAAGGAGGGCAAGGCAAGAAGTTCCATGCCAAGCCAAATCAGGAGAAAAATGGATATGTAGTCAAGAACAAAGCTTGCTACAAATGCCATAAAGAAGGACATTTCATAAAAGATTGTCCTGAACATAAGAAGTCTACTGATGCTGCTAAAACTGATGTAGCAGAGGCAAAATGATATGAAAGTGCTGAAGTTATGAACATAACATATAGCAAACTTGTTAATGAATGGGTGTTGGATTCTGGATGTTCTTTTCACATGTGTCCTACCAAATTTTGGTTTCAAAACCTTGAGATGATGGATGGAGGATCAGTTCTGTTAGGTAATGATGAAAGTTGTACTGTGAGAGGAATTGGCACTGTGAGGGTGAAGATGTTTAATGGCAAACATGTGATCCTGACCAATGTCAGACATGTTCCAAATTTAAAGAGAAACCTTATATCTCTTGGCACACTAAATGATTTGGGTTATGAATTCAAGAAAGAAAGAGGATGTCTGCTGGTTACCAAAGATAATAGAATAGTGATGCAAGGGAAGAAGTCAAATGGATTATATTCTTTAATTGGTGAGACAATCACATGGGCTGCTGATGTTACCATGAGTTTTGATGATGCTATGCTCTGGCATAAGAGGCTAGCACATGTGGGAGAGAAAGGCCTGATGGAGTTATCCAAGAAGGGGGCATTCCACCAGAAGACATTAAAAAACCTGGAGTTTTGTGAGCTGTGTATTCTTGGCAAGGCCAAGAAGAATTCATTCCAGAAAGGTGAGCATACTACAAAAGAGCTGCTGGATTAATATGTTCATTCACTAGTCCTGAAAGAGAGGAGTAGATAGCAACTATGTCAGAAGAGTTGCAGTCCTTAGAGAAGAATGAGACTTGGATCCTTGTAGAGAAGCCAGACAACCAGAAGTTGGTCAGCTGCAGGTGGCTGTTCAAGAAGAAGCTTTAAGTTGGATTTGGTGGTGCTAGAGAACAAATCAGATTCAAGGCTAGGTTGGTGGCAAGAGGATTCACACAAAGAGAAGACATAGACTTCAATGAGGTATTCTCTCCTGTTGTTAAACACTGTTCCATAAGATTTCTCTTGTCTAAGGTTGCTCAAGATGATCTTGAGTTACATCAGCTAGATGTTAAAACTGCATTTTTACATGGAGAACTAGCTGAAACAATATATATGCATCAACTAGAACGGTTCATCATGCCTGAAACTGAAAGTAAGGTATGCTTGCTTAAGAAATCATTGTATGGGCTCAAGTAGAGTCTTAGACAATGGTATAGAAAGTTTGATACATTCACGCTCTCTATTGGTTTCTTAAGAAGCAAATATGATGGTTGTGTATATATTGGTAAACAAGATTATCTAGAGAGCACCTATCTATCGATCTATGTAGATGATATATTAATAGCTAGCAAGAGTATGAGAAAGATTACCCAACTGAAGTAGCAGCTGAGTAGCAAGTTCGAGATGAAGGACCTAGGTGAAGCCAAGAGAATATTGGGGATGGATATTCTCAGAAATAGAAAAACAGGGAAGCTATTTCTATCCCAAAAAAATTATATTCAGAAGGTCTTGAAGAGGTTTCTTATGCACCAGTCCAGACCAGTTAGTACTTCATTTGGTCAACAATTCAAGTTATCAGTCAAGTAATCTCCTCAGACAGCTGAAGAGAAGAAGCAGATGCTTACTGTTCCTTATGCCAATGGAGTGGGAAGTCTCATGTATGCTATGGTCCGTAGTAGACCTGATCTTGCATATGCTGTTAGTATGGTGAGTAGATTCATGGGAGATCTAGAGAAGTTTCATTGGGAAGCTTTAAAGTGGATTCTAAGATATCTGAATGGATCAGAAGACTTAGGATTAGTGTTTGAGAAATCAGTTATTACCAAGAGCCCATTGATTGGATTTGTGGATTATGATTTTGCTGGAAACATAGATACAATAAAGTCTTTATCTGGTTATGTTTTTACTTTGTATGGCACTGCTATTACCTGGAGAGCAGCTTTAAAATCTATGATGAGCTTATCCACAACTGAAGCTGAATATATAGCCTTAACAAAAGCTGTGAAGGAAGCAATGTGGTTAAAGGGCATTCTGAGAGATTTTGGCATAATTCTGAAGAGTGTTCCTGTGCTGTGTGATAATCAGAGCACTATCCATCTAGCAAAACATCAAGTGTTTCATGAGAGGTCAAAGCACATTGATGTAAAATTACACTTTGTTAGAGATCTTGGAGAAAAACATTGTTGAAGTTCAGAAGGTAGCTTTAGAAGAGAATGGAACTGATATGTTGACTAAGGCATTACCAAGCAATAAGTTCAACCATTGCATGGAGTTGGTAAACCTTAGAACTTGGGATGTTCATTAAGAAGAGAATGAACAAACAGCCTTGGGGAGGGCTGAGAAGAAGGCAATCTTGCATTGAGGTGGAGAATTGTTGAGATTAATGCAATATTGAAATGTTATTTGATTCTGGTATCAGAAGTGTTCTTACAATCAGAACTGTTCTTACTATAAGCACAGTAACTAGTCTTCTGATATTGGTTTTCAGTACAAGTTGAGTAAGGAGTACTCTGCTGATAAGGTTTAATGTTCTGTTTTTAGGTATCAACTCATCTGGTCTGATCATAAGAGTAGTGTTCCTAGTCTGCTGAAGTTTACTCTGCTGATATGCATATATCAACTGAGGTCTAGTCTGCTGATTTCCAGTTTTAGAGTTAGTTTATTTCTGTAAGTTTATTAGGTAGTTAGTTTGTTGGTGGCAGTTTCAACTTGCATTGTACATATATAAATACACCATCTAGTGCATAGGTTGTTGGTTACTAAAACTCAGAGTTTCGAGAGAGATCAAGCTATGTGTATACTTGTATTTAATTATTTCATATTTTTAAGATTTTATTGATTTATAAAGAATTTTATTTTTAAGTTTTATTATTTTTTAAGTTTTATCAATTAAGAAATATATAATGATTAACACAATATACGCTTTTGATTAAACAATGATATAAGTTTAAAAATATTTATTCCTATATATTACTATATTATTAATAAAAAATCAAGAAAATCTATAAAATATCAGGTCCTATATATTATATTATATTATTATTAAACAAATTAAAAAAATCTAATATTTTTTCTTATCTCCCCCAAGCGCCCCTCTTTCTGTGAGAGGGGTCGCCGTTAGAGACACATTTTTCGCCTGCATTGCACCCACCATTGTCCGTCGTCGTCGCACGGTAAGAAAAAATAAATTGATAATTCATTGCTTCTTTTTTGTTGTTGTTGTGGAAATTGATTGTTAGATTTCATGAAATCAATGAGAAGTTCTAAAATGTTAGAGAAAAACATAAGAAACAAATTAAAGAATTAAGAATAATCTAGAAAAAAAATCACGCCCGTTCTTAAACAAATAAAAAAAAAGGAAAATGTATGAAAATTCTTCTAATCATTCTCTTTCTATATATCTTAGAAAAAAAAGGTTGACTCTCTTGGGGAGCACAAGACTTTCAACCTATATCCTTAATTCAACATACCATAAAAAGAAAAAAAAATTATTTTAATCAAATTAATAAAAAAAAAATTATTTGAGATAAATATTTATAAAAAAGAGAAAAATCGTATAACAGTAAATATATAAATTATCCCTAAAAATTATATATAAATATATAAAAAGAGAAAAATTATCCCTAAAAATTATATATAAATATATAAAAAGAGAAAAACGTATAACAGTAAATATCTTTAAAAATTATATATAAATTATATATAGCAGTTAAAATTAATATATATGATTAATTAATAAAAATAAAATAAAGAATTTTATTTAAGATAAATATTTATAAATCAATAAAAACATTTTTTTTTTCTTTTTTAATGGATTTTGCTTTTAAAAAGACTGAAAAATGGGAGTAGAATCTGAGTTGAATTAAAAAAAAAAAGATTAAATCCTAAAATTTATTTAATTCAGATAAGTTAAAATAATTCATATTTAATTATTATATGCTTATAAAATAAATTTGATATTTTAATTAGTATATGGTTATAAAATAAATTTGATATTTATTTAAAATAATTTATAGGTTTTATTATTGTCATGTAAATATAAATTTTATTGATCTTTTAAAATTTGTATGTAATATGTACAATATAGAGTTATATATATATTATATATTATAAATTTAATTAGATATTATATTATATATAACTGTTCCACCACCCCTATATTATATGTTAAGTGAGAGTGTGCGGTTAATTAAAATATAAATTTCGTCCCACTACCCATGTATATGTTAAGTGAGAGTGTGCGGTTGATTAAAATATAAATTTAAGCGTCGTACATTTAAAATCTAAATTTCACCGTCGTACATTGACCATGGAAGAAGAATGCCTTGTGCACATAATCTCTCGCGTCTCTGTCTCACACTGCATAGTTGTTCCCATCTTCATTCCACATTGTTCCCTTCTTCATTCCACATACTTCACAAGATTCATGTTAGAACGCTGGTGCTGGTACATTAACATCCTCTTATGAATTTTTTTTTTTTGGTAGTATCTTATATGCTTATTGTATATACTCTAGTTGACATTTAATGTTGACCATAAAAAGAAGAAAGGGTGTTTGATGTAAGCGGGATCAGTGGAGGAACTTCAAAAAATATCTCACAAGAGAGTTTGTCTACAAAAGAGTCTGACACCACAATCAAGCAAGTTCGCATACGAATTAATGATCTTGATTGGAGAGACTTTGTCATAATTCGACTGTCCACTAAATTCAAGGTAAGATTCTTGCATTGTACATAAGAATAATATTTATAATTAACATACTCATGTATCTACTTTCATTTTTTTTTTGACTTTAGGAGCTGAGTAGCAAAGCGTTATGCGGCGGAGAATGTAAGTAATTACAACCATCATTTTTATTATATGCTAATTACACTCATCATTTTTATTATATGCTAATTACACTCATCATTTTTAATGATGGATGATCTCTTCATTATCGGAGATAACGACATTGATAGAGCCACTATTTGACTTGAAATTGGAAGGACAAAAGAATAAAGATGGAGAGTTTAACGGGATTGATATGAAATGAAAGCTCAAATCAAATTGACGAAGTACTACATGCGTGCAACCAAACGTGCGTTGGGGAGGATTCCTAATTAACGAATTTATTGTAATAGCCTAGTTGAATTTATATATATATACATAAATGTTTTAAAGCTTTTGTATTTTATTTTATTAATTTAGCAAATGAAAATTTCATTATTTTTTTTATATATTGGATATATACAACAGCGGCTAATAACCGTTGTTATAGCTAATACAACTGCTGTTATAGAGAAAGTACAACAATGGTTGTTAATAAATAACAGCGGTAAAACCGCTGTAGAAATTAAAAAAACAACAGCATTTAAAAACCGTTGTAGTAATTCCAAACAACAGCGGTTAAAAACTGCTGTAGTAAATTCAAACAACAGCGGTTCATAACCGCTGTCATAAATATAAAACCGCTATCGTAAATATTGCAAGGGGTTCAAACCGAGCACATACCACATCGGTTTTAATGGAATAACAGCGGTTAATAAACGCTGTTGTATATAGATACGACAGCGGTTAATAACCGCTGTCTATCAGCGCCTCCTTTTTACAGCCCTTATTACCACAGCAGTTACTGATTCCAATTTACAGCGGTTTTTAACCGCTGTCTATCAGCTTATTTGGCATAGTGTGAATTGTTATGTATCGTAAACGAGAGGAATGTTGGCAGGCAGTCGAGGGGAATATTACAGATGAGGGAAATATTAGTAAATAGCAGTTAGTTAGTTTGGCTTGATAGCAGTTACGGAGTAGTTAGTTTTGGGAGTTTCTGCTATTAGGTATTATAAATAGAGGCTGGAACTAGTTGTGGGGGGGATTAGAAATTGGAATTGGAAATTGGAAATTGGGCAGCTTCGGCTGAGTTCTTGTTATCACTTCCTTAAGTCTTTTTAATCTACTTCTTTGCACTCCATATTAATTGGTCTTAAACCAGATGACTAGCTTCTCTTCTGATAAACATTAACATAAGATGACATCTCAATATTGCATTAATCCTAACACATACCATTCATAAAAATATAATAATGGAAGTTACAAGGATATACCCAATTTTATTTAGTCGAATAATACTAAACTATAATGCATGGAAATAAATAAAATGTTAATTTCTCATTTTTATTAGAAGAGTAATGTCGGCCGGAAGGAAATTAATGCTATTTAGTTTTAACTATTTTTTTTTTTCACACTATGTATTATATTGTTTGATCTGATTATACATTTAATAATACAAAATCCTACTCTTAATATTATTTATAAATCTTCGTGAGTGTTGTTACATTTGTAATCAGTCATCAAGTGGTGTCATGCACAAGTGAAAAAAAAAGAGCAAAGATATGATTTATTTCTGGTCTAATATTTCATGATTTGTGAATTTTTGCAAGCAACGGTATATGGACATGCAATTGGGAAATCTGTCCCTATGTCAACTCTCCTAATTTAATAGGATAATTCCTAATCTCTTAGAAATAACTTATTTTTTATACTGTCAAGGTGCACTCTCCTCTTCAACTTCCTCTTCTCTTGATTTCTTACAACCTTCTCTCGTTGCAATACTCTCAAACTACAAACTCAACAATACTCTCAAATATCTCTCAAAGTGAAAGTAGGGTTTTTTTGTTCTTGGTTACCAACTAAGTGAGATATCATTTACCATTAAGATCAATGTAAAGGCTAGGGATATCACTTTTTAGGCTTTGAATAATCTTGATAGAATGCCTAGTGGGAACTATTGGACAACACTCAATTATGCTTTAAAAACTTAATCAATCGAAGGCTTGAGTGTTGAATGCTTGAATAAATACAATAGCTTTAGCTTGATGTAATTTCCCGAAGGGGGTAACTTGAAAAATGATTCAAGTCTTGGCCTATTTTTTATCGAGATAAGAAACTATCCGTTTGCTGAAGATAGTCCTTATTCTAAAAATTTGAACTTTATAATAGTTCATGGACCTACATGCAAATAGTACGTACATGCATTCACGTCTATTTTAAAAACTTCATTCTGAAATCAGAGTTTGTTGTGCGCAGGTGACACATATATAGCAGTAGCTACATTGGATTTCATGGAATATTTTAATAACGACTTGATCTTGTATTAGATTATTTTAGTGCTGCAGTGTCATTCCTTCTTGTTGTCCATAAGTAAGCTAAGTCGGGGAAATTATCTCTAGTACAAATGAATGACTTTTATTACAAATTAATACAATCACTTTAAATCATTACTCTCCACTAAAAAATGACACTTAAAATGTTCATTCTACCCTTATTTTTACTTAATTATTAAAAAAAAAAAATATTACTTTGGACAGTCTATCTGTCTTGGGCAGTGTGCTGAACTGCTGGGTCAGTGCTACAATTTTTTTTATTTAAATTTTGAGTCAATGCGTATTCATTCATTTTTTTAATTATTTCTTTAATTTTCTAAAAGGATATCTTAAATTAAAATCTTTTAATTAGCATACGTGTTTTTATTTCAATTATTTTATTTATAATTTATTCAAAATTTAAAATATAGAACATTTATACATAATTTTTAAATTACACAACAGTTTTTAACATAATTTTTGTATTCAAATTATTTATAATGTTTTTTTTTAACAAAAGTATTGTACGTACACAACTTTTATACAAAATTTCTAATTCATATTTTTTTATTAATTATTTTTAATTATAACTTTTTATTCAAAAAATTAATAAACATTGTACGAGCAATATATATACACATTTCCCATTTACACGTAAATTGCACATTTACACATTTACTCTCAATCCGCAACACTGAAAGAAAGATCTAGCCAATAATAATTAGATATTGAAGTATGCATCAAGAATTTGAACTTGGATGAATTTAACTGAATTATTCTCAAGCTTCAGTGAGCACTCAAGCTTCCAATCAAATTTGTTGAGATTAATGCAATATTGGAATGTCATTTGATTTTGGTATCAGAAGTGTTCTTACTATTATAACAGTTCTTACTATAAACACAGTAACTAGTCTTCTGATATTGATTTTCAGTACAATCTGAGTAAGGAGTACTCTACTGATAAGGTTTAGTGTTCTGATCTTAGGTATCAACTCATCTGGTCTGATCAGAAGCGTAGTGTTCCTAGTCTGCTGAAGCTTACTCTGCTGATATGCATATCAGTTGAGGTCTAGTCTGCTGATTTTCAGTTTCAGAGTTAGTTTATTTATGTTAGTTTCTTAGGTAGTTAGTTTGTTGGTGACAGTTTCAACTTGCATTGTACATCTATAAATACACCATCTAGTGCATAGGTTGTGGGTTACCAAAACTGAGAGTTTCGAGAGAGATCAAACTTTGTGTATACTTGTAATCTGTAAACTTTCATTTGAGTTTAGTGAAAGAGAGTCTTCTATCCTCAGTGGACGTAGATCATTTGATCGAACCACATAAATCCCGTGTTTTCTTTGAGTTCTTTATTTGTTTAAATTCTTAATTTGCGTTTCTAGTTATCTTGATTTATCATTTGTGAGGAGTTGCTATGTGAATACAATTCAATAACAATTGGCGCCATCTTTGGGAAGTCGAAAGATAAAGTCAAGAATCAAGAAATGGGCTCTGTGAAGTTGGAAATAGAGAAATTCAATGGTAAGAAAGATTTTGGTTTATGGAAAGCCAAGATGAAGGCTCTACTGTCACACCATGGGCTGAAAGAGGCCCTTACTCCACTTGACCCTGCTGCATCTGATGCAGACAAGGCCAAGAAAGAGGAGCTTATGGAAAAAGCTTACAACATTGTTATTCTAAGTTTGGGATAATGTTTTCAGAGAAGTTATGAAGGAGAAGGATGTTGCTGGAGTATTTGAGACCCTAGATGATCTGTATTTGGCACAATCTTTGTCAAATCAGATGTTTATGGAAAGAAAGCTCAATAATTTCAAGATGACAGATGATAAAACCCTTGATGAGCAGTTAGTAGAGTTCATGTAGGCAGTTGATGATCTTGAGAATGTTGGAATTACCTTGGAAGATCATAAGAAGTCTTTTCTACTTCTGGAGGCATTACCAAGGAGAGTAAGGCAAAATTAAAAGAAGTCCTGTCTATGCTGAAAACTAAGAGTTTACATGTAGCAAACTCAACCAATTAAGAAGACCAAGAACCATGCTGAGGGTCTTAATATCAAACTGAAGAATGACAATAAAGGAGGGCAAGGCAAGAAGTTCCATGCCAAGCCAAATCAGGAGAAAAATGGATATGTAGTCAAGAACAAAGCTTGCTACAAATGCCATAAAGAAGGACATTTCATAAAAGATTGTCCTGAACATAAGAAGTCTACTGATGCTGCTAAAACTGATGTAGCAGAGGCAAAATGATATGAAAGTGCTGAAGTTATGAACATAACATATAGCAAACTTGTTAATGAATGGGTGTTGGATTCTGGATGTTCTTTTCACATGTGTCCTACCAAATTTTGGTTTCAAAACCTTGAGATGATGGATGGAGGATCAGTTCTGTTAGGTAATGATGAAAGTTGTACTGTGAGAGGAATTGGCACTGTGAGGGTGAAGATGTTTAATGGCAAACATGTGATCCTGACCAATGTCAGACATGTTCCAAATTTAAAGAGAAACCTTATATCTCTTGGCACACTAAATGATTTGGGTTATGAATTCAAGAAAGAAAGAGGATGTCTGCTGGTTACCAAAGATAATAGAATAGTGATGCAAGGGAAGAAGTCAAATGGATTATATTCTTTAATTGGTGAGACAATCACATGGGCTGCTGATGTTACCATGAGTTTTGATGATGCTATGCTCTGGCATAAGAGGCTAGCACATGTGGGAGAGAAAGGCCTGATGGAGTTATCCAAGAAGGGGGCATTCCACCAGAAGACATTAAAAAACCTGGAGTTTTGTGAGCTGTGTATTCTTGGCAAGGCCAAGAAGAATTCATTCCAGAAAGGTGAGCATACTACAAAAGAGCTGCTGGATTAATATGTTCATTCACTAGTCCTGAAAGAGAGGAGTAGATAGCAACTATGTCAGAAGAGTTGCAGTCCTTAGAGAAGAATGAGACTTGGATCCTTGTAGAGAAGCCAGACAACCAGAAGTTGGTCAGCTGCAGGTGGCTGTTCAAGAAGAAGCTTTAAGTTGGATTTGGTGGTGCTAGAGAACAAATCAGATTCAAGGCTAGGTTGGTGGCAAGAGGATTCACACAAAGAGAAGACATAGACTTCAATGAGGTATTCTCTCCTGTTGTTAAACACTGTTCCATAAGATTTCTCTTGTCTAAGGTTGCTCAAGATGATCTTGAGTTACATCAGCTAGATGTTAAAACTGCATTTTTACATGGAGAACTAGCTGAAACAATATATATGCATCAACTAGAACGGTTCATCATGCCTGAAACTGAAAGTAAGGTATGCTTGCTTAAGAAATCATTGTATGGGCTCAAGTAGAGTCTTAGACAATGGTATAGAAAGTTTGATACATTCACGCTCTCTATTGGTTTCTTAAGAAGCAAATATGATGGTTGTGTATATATTGGTAAACAAGATTATCTAGAGAGCACCTATCTATCGATCTATGTAGATGATATATTAATAGCTAGCAAGAGTATGAGAAAGATTACCCAACTGAAGTAGCAGCTGAGTAGCAAGTTCGAGATGAAGGACCTAGGTGAAGCCAAGAGAATATTGGGGATGGATATTCTCAGAAATAGAAAAACAGGGAAGCTATTTCTATCCCAAAAAAATTATATTCAGAAGGTCTTGAAGAGGTTTCTTATGCACCAGTCCAGACCAGTTAGTACTTCATTTGGTCAACAATTCAAGTTATCAGTCAAGTAATCTCCTCAGACAGCTGAAGAGAAGAAGCAGATGCTTACTGTTCCTTATGCCAATGGAGTGGGAAGTCTCATGTATGCTATGGTCCGTAGTAGACCTGATCTTGCATATGCTGTTAGTATGGTGAGTAGATTCATGGGAGATCTAGAGAAGTTTCATTGGGAAGCTTTAAAGTGGATTCTAAGATATCTGAATGGATCAGAAGACTTAGGATTAGTGTTTGAGAAATCAGTTATTACCAAGAGCCCATTGATTGGATTTGTGGATTATGATTTTGCTGGAAACATAGATACAATAAAGTCTTTATCTGGTTATGTTTTTACTTTGTATGGCACTGCTATTACCTGGAGAGCAGCTTTAAAATCTATGATGAGCTTATCCACAACTGAAGCTGAATATATAGCCTTAACAAAAGCTGTGAAGGAAGCAATGTGGTTAAAGGGCATTCTGAGAGATTTTGGCATAATTCTGAAGAGTGTTCCTGTGCTGTGTGATAATCAGAGCACTATCCATCTAGCAAAACATCAAGTGTTTCATGAGAGGTCAAAGCACATTGATGTAAAATTACACTTTGTTAGAGATCTTGGAGAAAAACATTGTTGAAGTTCAGAAGGTAGCTTTAGAAGAGAATGGAACTGATATGTTGACTAAGGCATTACCAAGCAATAAGTTCAACCATTGCATGGAGTTGGTAAACCTTAGAACTTGGGATGTTCATTAAGAAGAGAATGAACAAACAGCCTTGGGGAGGGCTGAGAAGAAGGCAATCTTGCATTGAGGTGGAGAATTGTTGAGATTAATGCAATATTGAAATGTTATTTGATTCTGGTATCAGAAGTGTTCTTACAATCAGAACTGTTCTTACTATAAGCACAGTAACTAGTCTTCTGATATTGGTTTTCAGTACAAGTTGAGTAAGGAGTACTCTGCTGATAAGGTTTAATGTTCTGTTTTTAGGTATCAACTCATCTGGTCTGATCATAAGAGTAGTGTTCCTAGTCTGCTGAAGTTTACTCTGCTGATATGCATATATCAACTGAGGTCTAGTCTGCTGATTTCCAGTTTTAGAGTTAGTTTATTTCTGTAAGTTTATTAGGTAGTTAGTTTGTTGGTGGCAGTTTCAACTTGCATTGTACATATATAAATACACCATCTAGTGCATAGGTTGTTGGTTACTAAAACTCAGAGTTTCGAGAGAGATCAAGCTATGTGTATACTTGTATTTAATTATTTCATATTTTTAAGATTTTATTGATTTATAAAGAATTTTATTTTTAAGTTTTATTATTTTTTAAGTTTTATCAATTAAGAAATATATAATGATTAACACAATATACGCTTTTGATTAAACAATGATATAAGTTTAAAAATATTTATTCCTATATATTACTATATTATTAATAAAAAATCAAGAAAATCTATAAAATATCAGGTCCTATATATTATATTATATTATTATTAAACAAATTAAAAAAATCTAATATTTTTTCTTATCTCCCCCAAGCGCCCCTCTTTCTGTGAGAGGGGTCGCCGTTAGAGACACATTTTTCGCCTGCATTGCACCCACCATTGTCCGTCGTCG
The DNA here is from genome assembly GCA_963675135.1 of Galeopsis tetrahit. Lineage (NCBI taxonomy): Eukaryota > Viridiplantae > Streptophyta > Magnoliopsida > Lamiales > Lamiaceae > Galeopsis > Galeopsis tetrahit. Next base: position 32,743,387 of record OY776126.1, on the reverse strand, counting down.
TCGCACGGTAAGAAAAAATAAATTGATAATTCATTGCTTCTTTTTTGTTGTTGTTGTGGAAATTGATTGTTAGATTTCATGAAATCAATGAGAAGTTCTAAAATGTTAGAGAAAAACATAAGAAACAAATTAAAGAATTAAGAATAATCTAGAAAAAAAATCACGCCCGTTCTTAAACAAATAAAAAAAAAGGAAAATGTATGAAAATTCTTCTAATCATTCTCTTTCTATATATCTTAGAAAAAAAAGGTTGACTCTCTTGGGGAGCACAAGACTTTCAACCTATATCCTTAATTCAACCTACCATAAAAAGAAAAAAAAATTATTTTAATCAAATTAATAAAAAAAAAATTATTTGAGATAAATATTTATAAAAAAGAGAAAAATCGTATAACAGTAAATATATAAATTATCCCTAAAAATTATATATAAATATATAAAAAGAGAAAAATTATCCCTAAAAATTATATATAAATATATAAAAAGAGAAAAACGTATAACAGTAAATATCTTTAAAAATTATATATAAATTATATATAGCAGTTAAAATTAATATATATGATTAATTAATAAAAATAAAATAAAGAATTTTATTTAAGATAAATATTTATAAATCAATAAAAACATTTTTTTTTTCTTTTTTAATGGATTTTGCTTTTAAAAAGACTGAAAAATGGGAGTAGAATCTGAGTTGAATTAAAAAAAAAAAGATTAAATCCTAAAATTTATTTAATTCAGATAAGTTAAAATAATTCATATTTAATTATTATATGCTTATAAAATAAATTTGATATTTTAATTAGTATATGGTTATAAAATAAATTTGATATTTATTTAAAATAATTTATAGGTTTTATTATTGTCATGTAAATATAAATTTTATTGATCTTTTAAAATTTGTATGTAATATGTACAATATAGAGTTATATATATATTATATATTATAAATTTAATTAGATATTATATTATATATAACTGTTCCACCACCCCTATATTATATGTTAAGTGAGAGTGTGCGGTTAATTAAAATATAAATTTCGTCCCACTACCCATGTATATGTTAAGTGAGAGTGTGCGGTTGATTAAAATATAAATTTAAGCGTCGTACATTTAAAATCTAAATTTCACCGTCGTACATTGACCATGGAAGAAGAATGCCTTGTGCACATAATCTCTCGCGTCTCTGTCTCACTCGCATAGTTGTTCCCATCTTCATTCCACATTGTTCCCTTCTTCATTCCACATACTTCACAAGATTCATGTATAGAACGCTGTGCTGGTACATTAACATCCTCTTATGAATTTTTTTTTTTGGTAGTATCTTATATGCTTATTGTATATACTCTAGTTGACATTTAATGTTGACCATAAAAAGAAGAAAGGGTGTTTGATGTAAGCGGGATCAGTGGAGGAACTTCAAAAAATATCTCACAAGAGAGTTTGTCTACAAAAGAGTCTGACACCACAATCAAGCAAGTTCGCATACGAATTAATGATCTTGATTGGAGAGACTTTGTCATAATTCGACTGTCCACTAAATTCAAGGTAAGATTCTTGCATTGTACATAAGAATAATATTTATAATTAACATACTCATGTATCTACTTTCATTTTTTTTTTTGACTTTAGGAGCTGAGTAGCAAAGCGTTATGCGGCGGAGAATGTAAGTAATTACAACCATCATTTTTATTATATGCTAATTACACTCATCATTTTTATTATATGCTAATTACACTCATCATTTTTAATGATGGATGATCTCTTCATTATCGGAGATAACGACATTGATAGAGCCACTATTTGACTTGAAATTGGAAGGACAAAAGAATAAAGATGGAGAGTTTAACGGGATTGATATGAAATGAAAGCTCAAATCAAATTGACGAAGTACTACATGCGTGCAACCAAACGTGCGTTGGGAGGGATTCCTAATTAACGAATTTATTGTAATAGCCTAGTTGAATTTATATATATATACATAAATGTTTTAAGCTTTTGTATTTTATTTTTATTAATTTAGCAAATGAAAATTTCATTATTTTTTTTATATATTGGATATATACAACAGCGGCTAATAACCGTTGTTATAGCTAATACAACTGCTGTTATAGAGAAAGTACAACAATGGTTGTTAAAAAACAACAGCATTTAAAAACCGTTGTAGTAATTCCAAACAACAGCGGTTAAAAACTGCTGTAGTAAATTCAAACAACAGCGGTTCATAACCGCTGTCATAACTAATAAAACCGCTATCGTAAATATTGCAAGGGGTTCAAACCGAGCACATACCACATCGGTTTTAATGGAATAACAGCGGTTAATAAACGCTGTTGTATATAGATACGACAGCGGTTAATAACCGCTGTCTATCAGCGCCTCCTTTTTACAGCCCTTATTACCACAGCAGTTACTGATTCCAATTTACAGCGGTTTTTAACCGCTGTCTATCAGCTTATTTGGCATAGTGTGAATTGTTATGTATCGTAAACGAGAGGAATGTTGGCAGGCAGTCGAGGGGAATATTACAGATGAGGGAAATATTAGTAAATAGCAGTTAGTTAGTTTGGCTTGATAGCAGTTACGGAGTAGTTAGTTTTGGGAGTTTCTGCTATTAGGTATTATAAATAGAGGCTGGAACTATTGTTGTGGGGGGATTAGAAATTGGAATTGGAAATTGGAAATTGGGCAGCTTCGGCTGAGTTCTTGTTATCACTTCCTTAAGTCTTTTAATCTACTTCTTTGCACTCCATATTAATTGGTCTTAAACCAGATGACTAGCTTCTCTTCTGATAAACATTAACATAAGATGACATCTCAATATTGCATTAATCCTAACACATACCATTCATAAAAATATAATAATGGAAGTTACAAGGATATACCCAATTTTATTTAGTCGAATAATACTAAACTATAATGCATGGAAATAAATAAAATGTTAATTCTCATTTTTATTAGAAGAGTAATGTCGGCCGGAAGGAAATTAATGCTATTTAGTTTTAACTATTTTTTTTTTCACACTATGTATTATATTGTTTGATCTGATTATACATTTAATAATACAAAATCCTACTCTTAATATTATTTATAAATCTTCGTGAGTGTTGTTACATTTGTAATCAGTCATCAAGTGGTGTCATGCACAAGTGAAAAAAAAAGAGCAAAGATATGATTTATTTCTGGTCTAATATTTCATGATTTGTGAATTTTTGCAAGCAACGGTATATGGACATGCAATTGGGAAATCTGTCCCTATGTCAACTCTCCTAATTTAATAGGATAATTCCCTAATCTCTTAGAAATAACTTATTTTTTATACTGTCAAGGTGCACTCTCCTCTTCAACTTCCTCTTCTCTTGATTTCTTACAACCTTCTCTCGTTGCAATACTCTCAAACTACAAACTCAACAATACTCTCAAATATCTCTCAAAGTGAAAGTAGGGTTTTTTGTTCTTGGTTACCAACTAAGTGAGATATCATTTACCATTAAGATCAATGTAAAGGCTAGGATATCACTTTTTAGGCTTTGAATAATCTTGATAGAATGCCTAGTGGGAACTATTGGACAACACTCAATATATGCTTTAAAAACTTAATCAATCGAAGGCTTGAGTGTTTGAATGCTTGAATAAATAACAATAGCTTTAGCTTGATGTAATTTCCCGAAGGGGGTAACTTGAAAAATGATTCAAGTCTTGGCCTATTTTTTATCGAGATAAGAAACTATCCGTTGCTGAAGATAGTCCTTATTCTAAAAATTTGAACTTTTATATAGTTCATGGACCTACATGCAAATAGTACGTACATGCATTCACGTCTATTTTAAAAACTTCATTCTGAAATCAGAGTTTGTTGTGCGCAGGTGACACATATATAGCAGTAGCTCATTGGATTTCATGGAATATTTTAATAACGACTTGATCTTGTATTAGATTGATTTTAGTGCTGCAGTGTCATTCCTTCTTGTTGTCCATAAGTAAGCTAAGTCGGGGAAATTACTCTCTAGTACAAATGAATGACTTTTATTACAAATTAATACAATCACTTTAAATCATTACTCTCCACTAAAAAATGACACTTAAAATGTTCATTCTACCCTTATTTTTACTTAATTATTAAAAAAAAAATATATTACTTTGGACAGTCTATCTGTCTTGGGCAGTGTGCTGATCGAACTGCTGGGTCAGTGCTACAATTTTTTTTATTTAAATTTTGAGTCAATGCGTATTCATTCATTTTTTTAATTATTTCTTTAATTTTCTAAAAGGATATCTTAAATTAAAATCTTTTAATTAGCATACGTGTTTTTATTTCAATTATTTTATTTATAATTTATTCAAAATTTAAAATATAGAACATTTATACATAATTTTTAAATTACACAACAGTTTTTAACATAATTTTTGTATTCAAATTATTTATAATGTTTTTTTTTAACAAAAGTATTGTACGTACACAACTTTTATACAAAATTTCTAATTCATATTTTTTTATTAATTATTTTTAATTATAACTTTTTATTCAAAAAATTAATAAACATTGTACGAGCAATATATATACACATTTCCCATTTACACGTAAATTGCACATTTACACATTTACTCTCAATCCGCAACACTGAAAGAAAGATCTAGCCAATAATAATTAGATATTGAAGTATGCATCAAGAATTTGAACTTGGATGAATTTAACTGAATTATTCTCAAGCTTCAGTGAGCACTCAAGCTTCCAATCAAATTTGTTGAGATTAATGCAATATTGGAATGTCATTTGATTTTGGTATCAGAAGTGTTCTTACTATTATAACAGTTCTTACTATAAACACAGTAACTAGTCTTCTGATATTGATTTTCAGTACAATCTGAGTAAGGAGTACTCTACTGATAAGGTTTAGTGTTCTGATCTTAGGTATCAACTCATCTGGTCTGATCAGAAGCGTAGTGTTCCTAGTCTGCTGAAGCTTACTCTGCTGATATGCATATCAGTTGAGGTCTAGTCTGCTGATTTTCAGTTTCAGAGTTAGTTTATTTCTGTTAGTTTCTTAGGTAGTTAGTTTGTTGGTGACAGTTTCAACTTGCATTGTACATCTATAAATACACCATCTAGTGCATAGGTTGTGGGTTACCAAAACTGAGAGTTTCGAGAGAGATCAAACTTTGTGTATACTTGTAATCTGTAAACTTTCATTTGAGTTTAGTGAAAGAGAGTCTTCTATCCTCAGTGGACGTAGATCATTTGATCGAACCACATAAATCCCGTGTTTTCTTTGAGTTCTTTATTTGTTTAAATTCTTAATTTGCGTTTCTAGTTATCTTGATTTATCATTTGTGAGGAGTTGCTATGTGAATACAATTCAATAACAATTGGCGCCATCTTTGGGAAGTCGAAAGATAAAGTCAAGAATCAAGAAATGGGCTCTGTGAAGTTGGAAATAGAGAAATTCAATGGTAAGAAAGATTTTGGTTTATGGAAAGCCAAGATGAAGGCTCTACTGTCACACCATGGGCTGAAAGAGGCCCTTACTCCACTTGACCCTGCTGCATCTGATGCAGACAAGGCCAAGAAAGAGGAGCTTATGGAAAAAGCTTACAACATTGTTATTCTAAGTTTGGGATAATGTTTTCAGAGAAGTTATGAAGGAGAAGGATGTTGCTGGAGTATTTGAGACCCTAGATGATCTGTATTTGGCACAATCTTTGTCAAATCAGATGTTTATGGAAAGAAAGCTCAATAATTTCAAGATGACAGATGATAAAACCCTTGATGAGCAGTTAGTAGAGTTCATGTAGGCAGTTGATGATCTTGAGAATGTTGGAATTACCTTGGAAGATCATAAGAAGTCTTTTCTACTTCTGGAGGCATTACCAAGGAGAGTAAGGCAAAATTAAAAGAAGTCCTGTCTATGCTGAAAACTAAGAGTTTACATGTAGCAAACTCAACCAATTAAGAAGACCAAGAACCATGCTGAGGGTCTTAATATCAAACTGAAGAATGACAATAAAGGAGGGCAAGGCAAGAAGTTCCATGCCAAGCCAAATCAGGAGAAAAATGGATATGTAGTCAAGAACAAAGCTTGCTACAAATGCCATAAAGAAGGACATTTCATAAAAGATTGTCCTGAACATAAGAAGTCTACTGATGCTGCTAAAACTGATGTAGCAGAGGCAAAATGATATGAAAGTGCTGAAGTTATGAACATAACATATAGCAAACTTGTTAATGAATGGGTGTTGGATTCTGGATGTTCTTTTCACATGTGTCCTACCAAATTTTGGTTTCAAAACCTTGAGATGATGGATGGAGGATCAGTTCTGTTAGGTAATGATGAAAGTTGTACTGTGAGAGGAATTGGCACTGTGAGGGTGAAGATGTTTAATGTCAAACATGTGATCCTGACCAATGTCAGACATGTTCCAAATTTAAAGAGAAACCTTATATCTCTTGGCACACTAAATGATTTGGGTTATGAATTCAAGAAAGAAAGAGGATGTCTGCTGGTTACCAAAGATAATAGAATAGTGATGCAAGGGAAGAAGTCAAATGGATTATATTCTTTAATTGGTGAGACAATCAAATGGGCTGCTGATGTTACCATGAGTTTTGATGATGCTATGCTCTGGCATAAGAGGCTAGCACATGTGGGAGAGAAAGGCCTGATGGAGTTATCCAAGAAGGGGGCATTCCACCAGAAGACATTAAAAAACCTGGAGTTTTGTGAGCCGTGTATTCTTGGCAAGGCCAAGAAGAATTCATTCCAGAAAGGTGAGCATACTACAAAAGAGCTGCTGGATTAATATGTTCATTCACTAGTCCTGAAAGAGAGGAGTAGATAGCAACTATGTCAGAAGAGTTGCAGTCCTTAGAGAAGAATGAGACTTGGATCCTTGTAGAGAAGCCAGACAACCAGAAGTTGGTCAGCTGCAGGTGGCTGTTCAAGAAGAAGCTTTAAGTTGGATTTGGTGGTGCTAGAGAACAAATCAGATTCAAGGCTAGGTTGGTGGCAAGAGGATTCACACAAAGAGAAGACATAGACTTCAATGAGGTATTCTCTCCTGTTGTTAAACACTGTTCCATAAGATTTCTCTTGTCTAAGGTTGCTCAAGATGATCTTGAGTTACATCAGCTAGATGTTAAAACTGCATTTTTACATGGAGAACTAGCTGAAACAATATATATGCATCAACTAGAACGGTTCATCATGCCTGAAACTGAAAGTAAGGTATGCTTGCTTAAGAAATCATTGTATGGGCTCAAGTAGAGTCTTAGACAATGGTATAGAAAGTTTGATACATTCACGCTCTCTATTGGTTTCTTAAGAAGCAAATATGATGGTTGTGTATATATTGGTAAACAAGATTATCTAGAGAGCACCTATCTATCGATCTATGTAGATGATATATTAATAGCTAGCAAGAGTATGAGAAAGATTACCCAACTGAAGTAGCAGCTGAGTAGCAAGTTCGAGATGAAGGACCTAGGTGAAGCCAAGAGAATATTGGGGATGGATATTCTCAGAAATAGAAAAACAGGGAAGCTATTTCTATCCCAAAAAAATTATATTCAGAAGGTCTTGAAGAGGTTTCTTATGCACCAGTCCAGACCAGTTAGTACTTCATTTGGTCAACAATTCAAGTTATCAGTCAAGTAATCTCCTCAGACAGCTGAAGAGAAGAAGCAGATGCTTACTGTTCCTTATGCCAATGGAGTGGGAAGTCTCATGTATGCTATGGTCCGTAGTAGACCTGATCTTGCATATGCTGTTAGTATGGTGAGTAGATTCATGGGAGATCTAGAGAAGTTTCATTGGGAAGCTTTAAAGTGGATTCTAAGATATCTGAATGGATCAGAAGACTTAGGATTAGTGTTTGAGAAATCAGTTATTACCAAGAGCCCATTGATTGGATTTGTGGATTATGATTTTGCTGGAAACATAGATACAATAAAGTCTTTATCTGGTTATGTTTTTACTTTGTATGGCACTGCTATTACCTGGAGAGCAGCTTTAAAATCTATGATGAGCTTATCCACAACTGAAGCTGAATATATAGCCTTAACAAAAGCTGTGAAGGAAGCAATGTGGTTAAAGGGCATTCTGAGAGATTTTGGCATAATTCTGAAGAGTGTTCCTGTGCTGTGTGATAATCAGAGCACTATCCATCTAGCAAAACATCAAGTGTTTCATGAGAGGTCAAAGCACATTGATGTAAAATTACACTTTGTTAGAGATCTTGGAGAAAAACATTGTTGAAGTTCAGAAGGTAGCTTTAGAAGAGAATGGAACTGATATGTTGACTAAGGCATTACCAAGCAATAAGTTCAACCATTGCATGGAGTTGGTAAACCTTAGAACTTGGGATGTTCATTAAGAAGAGAATGAACAAACAGCCTTGGGGAGGGCTGAGAAGAAGGCAATCTTGCATTGAGGTGGAGAATTGTTGAGATTAATGCAATATTGAAATGTTATTTGATTCTGGTATCAGAAGTGTTCTTACAATCAGAACTGTTCTTACTATAAGCACAGTAACTAGTCTTCTGATATTGGTTTTCAGTACAAGTTGAGTAAGGAGTACTCTGCTGATAAGGTTTAATGTTCTGTTTTTAGGTATCAACTCATCTGGTCTGATCATAAGAGTAGTGTTCCTAGTCTGCTGAAGTTTACTCTGCTGATATGCATATATCAACTGAGGTCTAGTCTGCTGATTTCCAGTTTTAGAGTTAGTTTATTTCTGTAAGTTTATTAGGTAGTTAGTTTGTTGGTGGCAGTTTCAACTTGCATTGTACATATATAAATACACCATCTAGTGCATAGGTTGTTGGTTACTAAAACTCAGAGTTTCGAGAGAGATCAAGCTATGTGTATACTTGTAATCTGTAAACTTTCATTTGAGTGTAGTGAAAGAGAGTCTTCTATCCTCCGTGGACGTAGATCATTTGATCGAACCACGTAAATCCCGTGTTTTCTTTGAGTTCTTTATTTGTTTCAATTCTTTGCGTTTCTAATTATCTTGATTTATCATTTCTGAGGAGTTGTTTTGTGAATACAATTCAATAACAAAATTCAATGAATTCATTTTTTCTTCTCGTTCCTCTGTGAAAATATATGCTTTAATTAAATTGGTATCGTAAACCATAGCCAAAACATCAAGATCAGAAGCAGTCATTGTTGGAACCTCAAGGAGTTGGCCTAGTGGTGTAGGCTTGGGACATAAGAGTATGCTCCTCTCTAAATCTCAGGTTCGAACTGTCTAAGGTGCAAACAATTTCTATTGGGCCATGTCCATATAGAGCGCAAAGCTCTGGCTTTAAACGGGACCCCGTAAGTAGGTGATAGGATTGGCCCCCTGGAATTAGTCGATCCTTGGACCGGATACTCGAGACTTTGAGGCTCCTCTTGGCCGCAAATCAAATGGGAAAAGATAGACGTTCTCCAAAACAGTAAGATCAGGATGCCTACAACAGTTAACGAATTAAATGATCAACAAAAAACAAAAGATAGTATCCTCAATATGTAAAGGCACTAAAAAAAAAAAAACATGGTCAAACACCACAGGAAAAAAGAGCAACATAAAGAACAAGGACTCTAGGTTTTGCAGGTTCTTCTTCAGAAGATATATATATATATATATATTTTAAACAAAATCATAAGTAGAGCAAATCTTGTTATACTTTCATGAATACCGAATCAAATTTAATATTTGAAAAATAAACTAATACGAATATTGTTATACTTTTATGAATCGAATCAAATACTGTAGTATTCGCTTCAATTCGTTTACAACCCAACTCACGACACGATGTAATCCCAAAAATTATGCCAAAATCCCCCAAAAAATCACAATGTAATCTTACACCAAATTTCTCCATCTTTAACCTCATTCCACTGCCACCCCTATTTTCCAAACATATGCTCATAGCGTAATCTTAGATTTGGTGCAAAAGAGGGGTGGGGGCAACGGTTGCACGAGGTTAAAGATTTAAAGATGAAGGAATTTTAATGTAAGATTACATTGTGATATTTTTAGGATTTTAGTATAATTTTTATAATTACGTCGTGTATTTTGAAAGTCGTGATTATTGTAATTTGATACGGTGGAGGTAATTGGGCCTGAAATTGCGAAAAAAAAGTTAGGAGTCTAATTTTGCTAGCATGTAAAATTGCGGCCCTCTTTTTGCTATTCCCCAAAGTTCAGCCCAAAAAATGACCCTCACGTGACTTTTATGTGCAAAATCAACTCGAAATTGGGTCATTCGGGCTAATTTGACCTGAAATTGCGAAAAAAAAGAGTCACATGTCTAATTTTGCTAGCCCGTAAAGTCGCGGTCCTCTTTTCGCCACCCACCCAAAGTTACTGTCCTGAAAAAACCTTTTTACCTAGAAGGGGTGTTCAAACAACAATGGAAGACGAAATGAAAGGTTTTACATCCAATTCATAAAAATACAATGATGGAAATAATAAGGATAAACCCAATTTTATTTAGTCGAATTATATATATTCATGAAGTTCTCAAAATCTCAAAAAGGCTTTCATCAATTTTCCAAAGGAAAACTTCAACTTGTCTTCATTAGATATTGAGTTTAGTTTATGTGTGTAAAGAGGAGACGTACCGAACAAAAACTAGTTGATTTAGTTATAGCTTAGTGGTACTACCTTATTTATTTGGATCAGTCCATACAAAGCGCAAAGTTCTGACTATAAACGGAAACTCCACAAATAAATGAACAGTGGTATTGGTCCCCCAAAATTAATCGATCCTTGGATTGAATACCCTAAATTAAAAAAAAAAAAAATACAGAACAAAAACTAGCTAGAGTGTACCTCGTTTTCTTCAAAGGTCATGAGACAAATGTCATCATCACCGGTGAACATTACATCTTTAGATGATGATGAGGATAGATTTTCTTCAGGTGACTCTTCTCCACTCATTGGAACCTTTCTTGATCCATATATTTTGTATCTCTTAGCTTGTCTATTCGTTGTTTCCTTTGAACTCAGCTCTAGACAATTATATATATTGAAAGTGTCCCTTCTTTCTACAATTAAAGCATACATCTTTTCAGAATCTCTTTCTTTAATTTGTTGATGAAGATGGGTTCATCCTAAGTACTTTCTCTTTTGTATCTTCTGTCTGATCTTTTGTGTTGGTCCCAAAAGGAGTGTGATACGTGTATGGGGGGAATACACGTGTATGTGTTTTTTAAAAAACTTTTGCAAGTAATCAACACAAATAATCAGAGTCAAGTAAGTTACACAGTATGTCAAGTCCTATGAAAATACTAACAGTAGATTCTAAGAGATCTTAACAGTATGCAACTTGTATGCGGAATAAACGATAGGCCCTTTTATACTCCTTAAGTAATATGCACTCAAATACTAAGTTATCAAATAGCAAATAGCAGTTATAATACGAAGGCTAAAGCAATAAGATAAATACAGTAAGTAAAAGACACAAGATGTATAGTGGTTCGGAGACTAAACTGCTCCTACGTCCACTCTCCTAATTTAATAGGATAATTCCTTAATCACTTCGGAATTAACTTATTTTTACAGTGCCAATGTGCACTCTACTTCTTCTTCTTCTCTTCTCTTGATTTCTCACAACATTCTCTCGTTGCAATACTCTCAACACTACTGCGAACTCAACGATACTCTCAAACTATCTCTCAAGGTGAAAGTAGGGTTTTGTTCTTGTACCAACTAAGTGTGATATCCTTTACAATTTAAGAACGAATGTAAAGGCTAGGATATCACTGTCTAGGCTTTGGATTAATCGAACAATAAGCTTGCCCAGTGGGGACTAAAGATAACACTCACAAATGAATATTCTTAAAAGCTTTATCTCTCGAGTGTTTTGAATGCTAAAATATTGTTGGAATGCGTATGGCTTGTGTGTCTTGTTGTATGTCCCGTAATCTTGAAATGATTCAAGATGTGGCCTATTTATAGATTAAGCAAACTATCCGTTGGTGGAGATAGCAAAACTTATCCATAAATTTGAACTTTCAAATTGTTCAGGGGCCTTTATGCAATTAGTACATGCATTCACGTCCATTCTGCATTCCTGAAATTCATTCTCATAATTTGTTATGCGTAGTGACAGGTGGCATCCAGATATTGGTTGATTTGGAATAATTCCGTCCTTTCCGCTAACGGCCTCGTACTGGGTAAAATGCCTCGTCATTCATCGTCTTTGACCATAAGTGTGCCAAGTCCAACGTATATGAATGTCCAAATTCATCATACTTGACTTCATGATTCCTTGCCACTTTTCCATAACACTTCAGCTTCTTGTCTTCGATGCTACTTGTCTTCATATGCTTTGTGCTTTTAGGTCTTTTGTCATAGATTCAATGAATAATATATCAAAGAAAAGTTAAAGCTCCCTAACATATATGAGCTTTTCTAACCTGAAAATCTAGACTTGGCAAATCATCATACTTGGGGTTTTACTTAGGGTTTTGGTATCTAATCAAAATCAAATTTTCTTTTATTAATATAAACCATATCCCAACAATTTCCCCCTTTTTAATGATGCCAAAACCTACTTACTTCAAAAGATCCTATAGGGATTTCTTTTTTAGTAGAATTGACAAAAACAGGACAACTAGCATGTGTTTTCTATACTTAGAGAATTTCACAGAATAAGTTCAGATAATTAACCAAAAAAGGGCTAAGTTCTCTGAGTTCTATATAACTTGATCTAAGCAAGAATCAATAAAAATTTGCTAGAGCCTAATTTTTGACAGAAATAACACAAGTATAAAGACTAAAAAATTGTTGTCCAGTGCATGAAATAGATATCCAAAATAAGATAGCACAATGTAAGAGCAGAAAGTTGTAAGTTCTCGCTCTTAAGAAGCAACAATTGTTTGGAAATTAAAATAAACATAAATAAAGAGTTCATAAAAACTTGAATCTTGACTTGACCTTCAGCAGCTTCATCACTTGGCTGTATCAGACTTCTTCTTCAGGAAAAATGGGAGTTCCTTGAACAGTGGAGTTAGCCCATATGATGCAAAGTGTCTGTTCTTCAAGGCCATGACTTCCTCGTTCTTCCCAATCAAGCCTTCATCCTTGACAAGTTGCACAAACTCATCAGTTATAGTTTCTCTATCAATACCATTTCCATCAGCCTTCATTGGTAGAGTCCAGAAAATCTCTTCAGGAGCTTTGACAACCACTTTTTCCTTCTGAGCAGCTCCAAGAACTTTTGTGTATAGTTTTGGATAATTCTCCATCATAAAACCTTCATAAAGACCATCAATGTCTTCAAAGTCTCCCCATCTCTTAACAACATAGAAGAGATGATCCCATACTCGATTGGCTTCTTCCCAAGCACCATTGAGTTCTGCAGGAACCCAGTTGTCAGTATGAGGGAGCCTTTTCAAGGTTTCAAACTTCTTCTTAGCTCTGTTCTCCATCATCAGAGCATAAGAGCACTTGTAAGACTTAGAATTTCCTGGATTGAAGTCTTTGTGCCTCTTCAACCTGCTCTCTTCAGCATCTATGAACATCTCGGTTCTTTCTTCAATAACAAGCTTCCTTACTCCTTTTCTAGTTTCTGCGTCTTGTCCAGCTCCTTCTGCAAAGATGTTTGCAACTTCTTCAAACACATGAGCTTTGTCTTTAGCAAGATCAGCAGCAGTAACTTCAGGAGAAGCTCTTCTAACAAGCAGTTTATCTTCCCTTCTAATCAAGGTTGAAGTTTCCATCTCTTCATCATCATCTGGTTCACTTGACTTGTACTTCTTGCTTTTCTCTTGATCAGAAATATCAGCAAGCTTATTTCTCTTCAAATTTGGCTTCCTTATCTTTCCACTTCTAGTTTTGGGACAGTCTTCTTCTTCTGTCACATCAGCAATTTCCAAAACTTTTGCTTTTCCCCTTTCCCTTGCTACCTTCCCACTTACTCTTCTCACCCTTCTTCAACAGATCTTCCACATTCTTCTTATTTTCCCCTTTTTTGGCATCATCAAATGCCTCAAGGTTGATGGGGTCAGCAGGGTTGGCATCAATCATAGCCACAGTGAGTGAGAGTTCTTGTTGGTAGGTGTCCATCCTTTTCATTTGAGCAGAAATTGGGTCAACATGATTTAATAGAAAGGCAGAAATAGTGGAATTTACAAACTCTTCCACTTGATTCTTCACAGCCTGATCAACTTGGGTCCTCATCATCTTGATTATGCCCTCCAAGTTGTCTTTGAATAAATCAGAAGTAGCATTCAGTGAACTATTGATGGTCTCTCTCATCAGTTGATCTCTTTGACTCCCCATTGATTGAGTCAACTTTTCAATGTCCTTTGACAGCATCTGGGAAATCTCTTCCTTCTCCTTGGCAACATCATCCTTTAGTCTCAGAATTTCCTCTCTGTCCTTCTTGATCAACTCTTTCTCAGTGTGGAAGTATGTGGTAACAGTATCTGACATGAATTTTGAAGACTCTCCAATTTTGAGGGTTGAGTCCTTCACCTCCTTTCCAACACTGTCCATTTTCTTATCAAAGGTCTCAAAACCTTTTTCAACAGCTTCTAGCTTGATAGTTGTGGAGTTCATCTTCTCTTCCAAACTCTCCACCTTGATGCATAAATCCATTGCATTGTTATCAATGGTTTCCTCCAGGTTCTCCATCCTCCTTGTCATCCTTCTTGCCTTTGTGTTCAAATTGAGCAAAAACTTGTGCTGGGCTTCATTTGTTGGAATGATAGTTTCATCCAAACTATCTCTGACATACTTTCCCATGTTCAGGCATAAACCTACAACATTCTCCAGCCTCTTCCTCTCAACTTCATTAATTTGCTCAATCTCAGAATTGAACTCCTCCAGCACTGCCTTCATTCTTCCTTCTTCCTTATCAATGATGCAAACTTCAGTCAAAGGAAAAGCGCATCTAGGTGAATTGGGAACTCCATCGAAGTTGATGGTGCTGCAGCTACTGCCTCATTTTCCAAGGGCTTCTTCATAGCAGCTGGTTCCTCAGTCTTCACAGCTTCTTTTTTAGCAGTATTGGCCTCCACTTCATCTTTCTTGGCCTCAGCTTCAGTGACTTCAGCAGGAATTGACTTAATCAACTCAGCATCATGAATGTCAGGACTTTCAGCAGTTTTCTCAGTTGGAGGTTTAAAAATGACAATCTCCATGGATGCAGTGGCTTCTACAGCTGGCTGTACTTCTTCTTCAATATTTTCAATCAATTGACCTTAGTCAATTTCATCAATCTTTTCTCCTTCACTGGTTTCTCCATTCTTTAACTCCTCAATGGCAGTCTCAACTCCATCAAAGAAATCTTTCTCAGCAGACTTTTGACCTTCATTTCCTTCTTTAGTGCTGTCTACCTCCATGGCAACATTCTCTTCATCATCTTTATCCTCAACAATCTTGGACTTTTCTACAGTCCTGTCCTCAATGTTTTTTGACATCTCCTTTGACTTGTCCTCAGCTTGCTTGGACATATCAACATCCTCCTCCATCAAATCTTCAATATTCAGATCAATCCCAGCAATAATGGATTGAATGGCTTCCTTCTGAATCTTAATGTTTACCAAGTTGGCAAACAACCTTTCATCTGTCAATTCAAAAGTGGATTCCACTTCAGCAAAATCTGTTAATCTGGCCTCCTCATTCTCCCACCAGTCCAATCCTTTGGACTCAATTACTTTCTCAATATCATACATGGATTTCTTCCTTATGTCAACAATCAATCTAAGATCATAGAAGATTGATCTTAAATCAAGATATTTGGCAAGTTGGGGATAAAGTTGGTCTAGGAAAAATTTGGATTCATCTCTCAATGACATTTCATAGGTGTATTCAGGAGTTGTATCTGACTTGGATGAGGGTTGAGGTTCATAAAAAAGAATGGGTATGGGGGTATCAGACTTGTAGGCAATTTTTTGAATGGTTGGGTCATTCAAATGGGGTGTGGTTTCAATAGCTTTTGGGCTATGACTTGAGGGTTCATTCAAATCTAGGTTTCCAGATGACACTCTTTCTTCATCATCATCACCTTCATCATCATCTGAACCTTCCAGTTCAGCTTGCTCATCAATATCCATTTCTTCTTCAGAAGTATCAGCATACTCCACTTCAGTTTCTTCTCCACTCGAACTAGGGCTTGACATGGCCCTCTTTTTCTTGGTCTTTGAGGTTGTTTCAACCTCCTTTCCTTTTCCTTCCTTCTTGGCTTTCTCAAGAATGTTAATCACCATTTGTTTTGCTTCTTCACTCCTTTGTTTTGCACTTTTAGCTTGCTTCCTTGTGGAGGCTTTTGGTGACTTGATCTCCGGCCCCAATCTTTTCTGAGTTCTCACAGATAATTGTTTGAACAATATCTTGGTGGTGTTGAACTTAACTCCATCTTCAACAATGTCCTCAGGTCCATACTTGTATAAGAATGCAGAAACTTTTGTACCGAAGGCTAGTGTTTTCTTGACAGCTACCCTCCTCACATCCACAATTTTGAACTTTTTTTTCTCTTCAGCAAGTTTCTTCAGAAAATACCATTTCCAGTTCATTGGCTTCTTTCCTCCATCAATGACAGCTTTCATCAATCTCACTTTGGATCTGCTGATCTGATCATAGCTCCCTGTGGTGCATATCACGGCCTTTGCAACCACATCTAACAATATTTGATAGTCCTCTTTTAGAACTCTTTTGTGTAGACCAGATTTGAGAAGAACCGGCTCTTCCATCCATTGGTTGGCAACTTCTTGTTCATTATGCCTCATATATTCTTCAGGATCTTCTCCAGTAGCATTCATACCAAAGAATTCATCAAAGTCTTCTTCAGTGAACTCAAACTTCTCAGCAGTTCTCTTGGCTGTGTCTGGTTCATGAGTCATAATATAACCAGATCCTGAGCTTTTCTGAGTAAATGTGCCTAAGAACTGAGTAGTTGATAGTTCCAGGCATGTCTTGGGGATGGCCTCGAGCCATTTCCTCAATCCAGCTTGCTCCAGCCAAGTGACTATCCTCCTTGTGTGTTTGTTTGACAGATTGTCAAAACACAATGTTTGCTCAAAGTGGAGCATGGTTGGTTCACTCAGATAGTTCCAGTTGATGTCCAAATCAGGAGAATTGAAGTCAACTAAAAAATATAACCAATATACAGTATTAGTATGGTCTAATAACAAAATCTTTCCATATAACAACTGAACCATATGATTAGGCTATCTTTAAACAATATCTTGCAATTATGTCTAAGATTTAATGTGGATAGATTTACATAACATGTTCATAGCATCATAATACCATATCCAACAATGTTTTAAGCTTGTAATCATGATCTCTAGACACAGTATTTGTATGATTCTAAGATATTAACATGATTCTAAGTATCACAACATGTATCTAACAGCATATCATTCAATAGATGACTAATCCGTAAATATAACATCTAAAAAATTTAAACAGAGTCATTAAAGCTAAAACAGAGCATGTTGTATTTCTTGAAAGTTTTACAAATATGCATGTCTTTTAACAGATGATTATGAGAAATACTAACCCATTTCCAAAGACATTTTTGTTAACTTTATAGAGCTTTGAGCAAAACTTGTAGATGAGTTTGAGGATTCTTGAGAGATACAGCTTAGGGATTTTTCAGAAATTTTGAAAACGTAAATTGTGAAAAATTCTAAGTTATGCTTTTATATCTCCTCAGCTGTACAATTTGAAAAGTGTTAGGTGTAGGGCTCAAATTGAATTGATAAATTTTAATGGTTTAGATCAATTCTGTTACACCAAATGACGCAAATGTCGTGTCCTGCGCACAGTGAGTTACTTTTTCAGAAAATCGTGCAATTGATCGTCTTTTAGCACAGATCATTTGTTTGTCTTTTATGAGCATTAAATGCGTACTATAATGATGAATAGAGTTTAACTTTTATGAAAAATAAAAACTTATCTACAGTCAAGTGACAACTTGACTGAATAACCCTTGACAACTTTTATTGAAGTTTCTCATGTAGTTTGTCATCCTCTATGTTGTCCTTCGTAGTTTTCCTCGTACTTTTCAAGTATCTTTCTTTCTTGATTTTACTCAAGAATGCCATGTACTTTGTCCAAGTTTCCTGCATGAAAATTCTTGAAAATAATATCAGTATGTGAATAATAAATTAATGAACTTTGAATTTTCTCATCTAACTTATCCTTCCTAATACTTCATTCTAAGTTCCCCCTTGGATTAATACTAGTATCTCTGGCATGAATAAAGTAATTCCTTATAATTTAAATATTCTCTCCAGGATCTAATAAACCAAGTTCCATTGAAAGTTCCGTGAACCTTGTTTCAGCTAGGGGTTTTGTGAGAATATCAGCCTTTTGCTTATCAGTATGAATCTTTTCCAATCTGATGTCCTTTTTCTCAACATGATCTCTTATGAAGTGATGTCTAATATCCACATGTTTACACCTTGTGTGTAACACTGGATTTTGAGTAATAGCAATGGCACTATTATTATCACAATAAATAGGTACATCTTTTGTGACAATTTTATAATCTCTTAGCTGTTTTTTGAGCCATAGGATTTGAGCATAACAGCTTCCAGCAGCCATGTATTCAGCCTCTGTGGTTGAAGTAGCTACAGAAGTTTGCTTCTTGGAAAACCATGAAATCAATTTGTTTCCTAAGAATTGACAAGTGCCAGTAGTTGATTTTCTGTCTATCCTACATCCTCAATAGTCAGCATCAGAGTAACCAGTCAACTCAATGTTGTCTTCAGATGGATACCACAATCCTAAGTTCACTGTGCCTTTTAAATACCTAAGTATTCTTTTGGCAGCCTCTAAGTGACTTTTCTTTGGATTGGACTAAAATCTAGCACATACACCAACTGCAAAAGTAATATCAGGTCTACTTGCAGTTAGATATAATAATGAACCTATTATTGCTCTATATTCAGTGGGGTTGGTATCTATTCCATCAATGTCAGGATCCATTTTCCAATTTGTATTCATAGGAATCCTAACTGGTTTGCTATTTTCACAACCAAACTTCTTGATCATTTCTCTAGTATACTTAGCCTGATTGATGAAGATTCCTTTCTCTGTTTGTTTGACTTGTAAACCTAGGAAAAAGTTCATCAATCCCATCATTGACATTTCAAACTTCCCTTGCATGAGAGTTGAAAATTTCTTGCACATATCCTCATTAGGTGAACCAAAAATGATATCATCAACATAAATCTGTACTAACAGGATATCATTTCCTTCACTTATCCTAAATAAGGTCCTGTCAACTGTGCCTTTCACAAATCCATTGTCCAATAGGAATTGTGATAGTGTCTCATACCAAGCTCTTGGTGCTTGTTTGAGACAATAAAGTGCCTTCTTCAATCTATACACTTTGTCTCCTTCTTCAAAACCAGGTGGCTGCTCCACATATACCTCTTCTTTAAGTACACCATTCAGAAATGCACTCTTCACATCCATTTGGTATACCTTGAACTTCATATGAGCTGCATATGCTAAGAACAGCCTAATTTCTTCTAATCTAGCTACAGGGGCAAAGGTCTCATCATAGTCTATTCCTTCATGTTGACTATAAGCTTTGGCAACTAGTCTGGCTTTGTTTCTAACTATAACATCATTTTCATTCTTCTTGTTCTTGTAAACCCATTTAGCTCCTACAACATCCTGATGTGTTGGTCTGTCTACCAGCTCCCAAACATCATTCCTTTTGAACTGATTTAGTTCTTCTTGCATTGCTGTAATCCAGTTGGAGTCTTTCATTGCTTCTTCAATGGTTGTGGGTTCTGTTTCAGAAAGAAAACAACATAATAAAGCACTCTCTCCATGTTGTCTCCTAGTGATTACACCACTAGTAGGATCACCAATGATCTGGTCTGAAGGATGAGCATCTAGCCATGTCCTCTAGACTGATCATTTACAGATAAGTTAGTCTCATCTGGTTCAACATTTAATTCAACATAAAATTCAGGAAAATTAAAAGCTGGATTAGTTTCATATTCAGGGGTGTTGTCCATGTTATTGACATTGGTATTCTCAGGTTGAGTTCCCCCTAAATCATTTGATCCTTGTACTCCCTCAGCATTACCAACTTCTTCATTGGGAGAACTTACCTCAGGTTGAGTGGGTTCATTCAACTCAACATTGCAGTTTTCCACAGGAATGTTGACTTTAGGTAAGTTGTCTTTATCTTGATTGTCTTCAGATATATTGGATATCTTAAGGTTGTCCAGGTCAGGATAGTGTACATCAATAAATTCAGATTCTTTTCTTTCTCCATCTCTTAGCCTTGTCACCCTTGTGTTGAGTTTACCATGGGATTTATCTTCTTTATTTGAAGTCCTGTGCTTGAAAGAAAACCCATCAAAGATAACATGAGGTGTTTCTTCAATAATAAGAGTTGTACAATTATAAAATCTGAAAGCTTTGCTAGATGAAGAATATCCTAGGAAGATTCCTTCATCTGCTTTGCTATCAAAAGTTTTTAATTTTTGCTTCCCATTATTGTGAATGAAACATGTACATCCAAAAATATGAAAGTAAGAGATTCTTGGTTTTCTCCCTTTGAAGAGTTCATAAGGAGTTTTTCCTTGTTCCTTTGTTAGCATGGATCTGTTTTGGGTGTGACAAGCAGTATTGATTGCTTCTGCCCAAAACCTCTTTGGAATCTTTGCTTCTGCTATCATGGTTCTTCCAGCTTCCTTGAGTGTTCTAACTCTCCTTTCTGCTACACCATTTTGTTGAGGTGTTCTACCTGATGAAGTTTCATGAGTGATTCCATTTGCTTGACAGTATTCATTTATGTAAGAGTTGATGAATTATGTTCCTTTGTCTGATCTGATCTTCACAATGCTCAAGCCTTTCTCATTTGTAATTTTCTTCATAAGTTCTAGCAACTTCTGTTGAGTCTCCTTCTTCTTTAGCATGAATATTACCCAAGTGTATCTTGAGAAGTCATCCACTACTATTAGTGTATACTTCTTTCCACTGATGCTCACAGGGGTAATGGGTCCAAATAAATCCATGTGAAGTAATTGCAGTACTCTTGTAGTTGAGATGGTAACCTTTATCTTGAAAGATGTTTTGACTTGCTTTCCTTCTTGACATGCTTGACAGATATGTTCTTTTGTGAATACTTCATTTGGTAGGCCATCTGCTAAAGATAATCTTGCAAGTTTGTTCAAGGTCTTAAAGTTCAGATGGTTTAGCCTTTTGTGCCATAGCCAACTTAGATCTTTAGAGCTTTTTGCAACTAAGCAGATGTCTTTAGGGAATTTGCTCCAATCTGCAAGATAAACATTACCTTTCCTTGACCCAGTTAATAGTAACTACTGATTTGATTTGTTCTTTATATAACATAAGTTACTAGAAAACTCAACATTGAAACCTTTATCACAAAATTGACTTATTGAGAATAGATTGTGTTTCAGACCATAGACATATGAAACATTTGTAATACTTACAGTACCAATTTTGAGAGTTCCATAACCTTTGGTTGTTCCTTGTGAGTTGTCACCAAAAGTTACTTGTGGTCCATCTTGTTCAACAAAATCTGACAGAAGCTCCTTATTTCCAGTCATATGTCTTGAACATCCACTGTTAAGTACCATGTAAGTTCTTTAGGGCTTCTTTTCTTTGTTGATGGCTCCACTGGAACCTGTTACAAATCAAAACTTAGGTACCCTTTAAAAGTTGGGTCCTAGAGGGTTAGATATACCTTTTGGAACCCAAACTTGCCTTATTTTCATTACTTGAAAAGGGCTAATTTGTTTTCCATAAACATCTAAATACACAATCCTCCTTTTAAATGCCTTAGGTTGAGATTGAGTATTTGTGTGAATCTTGGATGATTTAGAAGAGTTGTATCTATTCTTGTGAATATATCTGCCAAATCTATCTTCTGATTCATGTGCAGCATGCTTGAATCTTTGTGGATAGGCATTCAGATTACTTGATGTCCTTGGCATGTAGGATTCAAGTTTTCTGTACTCATTGTACTTAGGCTGGAAATTCCTTTGATAATTCATTGTAGGCCTTCTCATTTGAGTTGGTTTTCTTTGAATATCTTGTGATTTTCTTGCCTGAGTCTGAGAGTTTTTCAGCTGAGTTGTCTTCCATTGACTTTTACTCATCTGAATTGTCTCAGGCCTCTGAAATCTTGTTTTAGGTCTTACAACCTTTGGCTTGTGATTCAGGATAGTTGGTACAATGGGTTGTTTACCTTTGTCCTTTATCTGTAGCAGCTTTGGTTCAACAATTTCAGTCTGAGCCACAGATTTTACAAAGACTCTCTTAGTAATACTTGTTGAAGTATTACTGAGGCATGGTGAAGATGTTTTATCTGGATTGTAACCAAGTCCAGATCTTTGAGTCATAGGCCTTTGCATCCCTTGTAGTTCATCTATTGAATTAGATGACTTATACAGGGCAGCCAGTTTAAGTTTCAAACTCTCTTCATTAGATTTAAGACATTCATGTTCCTTGAAAAGATGTTCAAACTTAGCCATCAACGCTTGGTAGTCTGAGTCCTTACTCTCATGAAGCTTAACTTGTTCTTCCAACTTAATAAGTTGTACAGATGACCTGTCCTTCAGAGTATTCAACTCTTTAGTTAAGTCATTGCATAACTCATTAGTTCTCAGATCATGTTCAACTTCAACTTGAGTAATTCTTTCAATCTTAGCATTCAAGACTTTGTTTTCTTCTAAGGTTTGATCATGAATCTCTTGAAGTCTCATGAAGTCTTTCATCAACTTACCAAAAGTAAGCTTCAGGTTGTCTTTATTTGACATCATTGTGCTACTAGAATTGACAGAACTAGAAATAGATTGTACCTCATCATTGTCTTCAATAGCCATAAGACATTCTTCATCACTGCTGTCAGTAAAAATCTCAGATGATGAAGATGGAAGTTGATCATCTTCAGAGGTTTCTTCTTCATCTTTCAATGCTTTCCTATTTCCATATTTCTTGTCCCTCTTAGCTTGTCTTTCCTTCCTTTCCTTGGAAGTCAGCTCTGGACAATCATACTGGAAAGTGTCCTGTCTTCTTGCAGTTGTAGCATGTATTCTCATCTTCATCTTTCTTCTTTTCAGCATCTTTCTTCTTAGTTGATGAAGATGGATCTTCTTTGGAGTTGTCCCTTCTGGATCTCCTTTCATCACTCTTCTTCTCAGGTGAGTTGTATTTTCTTCTTCTATCTTGGTAAAACCTTTTGTATTTACCAAATCTTCTAGCCATCATGGCCAACTCATCTGAAAAATCAGCTTTGGAAGTTCCTTTTCCACTCTTGCTTGATTTTCTGGCTTTTTTGGAATCAGGTTCATTGGATTTGGCTTTCAGTGCAACTCCTTTGCTCTCAGGTTCCTCAATGTTGTTCTTTCTGTTCAAGTCATATTCATATGCCTTGAGTTCTGAGAACACTTGTTGCATTGGCATTGTTGACAAATCCTTTGTGTTCTGCATCATGACAACATACACATTCCATTTGGTTGTCAAGCTCCTAAGAATCTTCAGAGCCACTTCTCTCTTGGAGTATACTTTTTCAAGTGAGTTGATCTCATTCATGATGTCTGTGAACCTTCCATCCAGTTGATCAATATTTTCATCAGACTTCATCCTTTGCAGTTGTGCAGTGAAACACTCTACCCATTATAGCATCTGGAATGGTCTGATATAGGGTGTTCATTGCTACATAGTTGAGATTCTGCTTCTTTCTTTCTTCAGGAGTGAGCTCATCATCATCTTTTGGAATTTCTTGTGCTCTAGTTGCTCTTTGGGCTTCAGTAACATTTGTGTTAGGTTTCATGAACACAAATGGACCTTTAGTGATCACCCTTAACATTTCATCATGGAGACAGGCCAAGTGAGCTCTCATCCTTATCTTCCAGAAGTCATAATTCTCAATAGAGAACATAGGCAGTTTCTGGTAAGATATCTTGTTGATGGGGTTGGTTCCCATAGTCATAGGTGGTGGTGGAACAGCTATACCAGAATTCTCAGAAGAAGATGTGTTAGGCATAGTGAATAATAGGGAATAATGAATATCACAAAAAGGTGCACAAGTAGATCAGTTTAGCTAACCAAGGTTGATCCTCAAAGCAGTGGTCTTTAAACCCTTGCTCTGATACCACTTGTTGGTCCCAAAAGGAGTGTGACACGTGTATTGGGGGGGGGGGAAATACACGTGTATGTGTTTTTTAAAAAACTTTTGCAAGTAATCAACACAAATAATCAGAGTCAAGTAAGTTACACAGTATGTCAAGTCCTATGAAAATACTAACAGTAGATTCTAAGAGATCTTAACAGTATGCAACTTGTATGCGGAATAAACGATAGGCCCTTTGGATTAATCGAACAATAAGCTTGCCTAATGGGGACTAAAGATAACACTCACAAATGGATATGCTTAAAAGCTTTATCTCTCGAGTGTTTTGAATGCTAAAATATTGTTGGAATGCGTATGACTTGTGTGTCTTGTTGTATGTCCCGTAATCTTGAAATGATTCAAGATGTGGCCTATTTATAGATTAAGCAAACTATTCGTTGGTGGAGATAGCAAAACTTATCCATAAATTTGAACTTTCAAATTGTTCAGGGGCCTTTATGCAATTAGTACATGCATTCACGTCCATTCTGCATTTCTGAAATTCATTCTCATAATTTGTTATGCGCAGTGACAGGTGGCATCCAGATATTGGTTGATTTGGAATAATTCCGTCCTTTCCGCTAACGGCCTCGTACTGGGTAAAATGCCTCGTCATTCATCGTCTTTGACCATAAGTGTGCCAAGTCCAACGTATATGAATGTCCAAATTCATCATACTTGACTTCATGATTCCTTGCCACTTTTCCATAACACTTCAGCTTCTTGTCTTCGATGCTACTTGTCTTCATATGTTTTGTGCTTTCAGGTCTTTTGTCATAGATTCAATGAATAATCTATCAAAGAAAAGTTAAAGCTCCCTAACATATATGAGCTTTTCTAACCTGAAAATCTAGACTTGACAAATTATCATAATTGGGGTTTTACTTAGGGTTTTGGTATCTAATCAAAATCAAATTTTATTTTATTAATATAAACCATATCCCAACATTTTGGCTTCAGTGGAGTTGAACCTTCTTTTGTCTCTAGCATCTTGTTAATACCTCTTGTATGTGCCAAATCTTGAGTGGATTTGGTCTTATGAATTTTAAATCCACAGTCCAAATCCATTCTACATGTTTGGATTATGAATGGATTTCAAATACTTAGATTTGTTGTGTCAACACACTTTTTAGTTAAAATTGAGAGAAATTTCAAATCCTCACTAAAACCATGTCATTTGAAATCCATATATTTTTAACTCCTTTCATTTGAAATATCTCATCAAATCAAATCACCCCATCCAAACAAAACCTAAGTATTTTGTCTATGTCATTTAATCCATACATTGCCAATTTGTCTTGCATCTAGACTTTAGATACAGTCTTGCTTGATTTGCCGGACTTTTGCTTTGGTGAGGACCCAGGTTCAGTAGACTTAACTTTGAAGGCCACTTCTTTGTTGTCTGTTTCTTCAGTGAGGTTCTTCCTGTTAAGATCAAATTCATAAACTTTTAATTCCGAAAATACTTATTGCATTGACATGGTGGAAAAATCCTTTGTATTATGCATCATGGATGCATAAACATCGATCCATTTCGAGGTTAGACTCTTCAAAACATTCAGTGTAACCTCTCTTTTGGTATAAACCTTCCCAAGAAAGTTGATCTCATTTATGATGTTAGTAAATCTTTCATGTGACATGTATCCTATTTTAGCTTTGTAGTAACATGTTTTCATCTTGTAGTAGCAAAATATTTTTGTCTTGTGACACGTGAATTCACCCAAGTAATTAACTTTGTGATTTAAGGAAATTTTCCTTACGTAGCATATTTTTGTCTTGTACTCACTCGTTCAATTTTATTATTTCCATTCCTTATTTAAAAATTTACTATTCACACTACTTTATCTTCACCCTTCAACCATCACTTATTTACTCAAATTGTCATTGACTTTATTCATAAACAATCACTTTATATATTATAAATGGACCCCACAGGTACTTAGTGAAGAGGCTCAGGCTGCAATTAAGAAAATCTGAAATAAAATGATACCCCCAAAATACTCGGGGTTGGCTTGAAGGTGCTACGGGGACGGATCGCCACTCGGTGTGAACTTAGCAAGCGAAAAATTTCGGGCAATGTAGTCGACTTGGGATTTGCACTATGTGGAGCCAGCGAGGAAAATTCTCAGCACCTGTTTGTTGGCTGCGACATGGTAAACAAATCTGGAGGCTGATTTTCTCATGGTTCGATTATAGTTCGCCGATGCAGAATAATATAATCTCACAGTTTCATCAATTCCGTGGTATTGCCGACTTCAATCGCAAAAAGTTCATCTTGGAATGCATCTGGTGCTTGACGGTCTGGTTTGTATGGAACGCTAGAAATAAGAAGATCTTCTCATCTTGGAGTATTTTCTGTCTACATAAATAATGCTCTATTTCGACTTCTTTTCAGGACTGGTGTGCTAACCCGAGAGCAGCCTGCGTATAAGTAGCCATTATTTAGATATTAGACTGTTTTGGTGTTTTTATCATTTCTTAGCACTGCATTACCCTTTGGGATTTGTACTTGGACTATTTTTTTAGAGTACCTCTACAGTTCTCTATATAACTTTTTTCCTTTCAAAAAAATAAAATAAATGAACCCCACAACATCATATCATACTTCTAACTTATATACTTTATAATGCGCATTATAAAATTGGATGGAGGGAGTAATATATAACATATCCAGGGACGTCTACTTGTGACCCACAGCCTTTTTGGGCTATCGTGAATATTTAAATAATGCAAGTGTTGCTTTAACATATATTTCAGAGTATTTATGGAATAATTATTTTAACTTTGTTTTTTTTATCACTGACACATATTTAAAAAAATATTGCAAATAAAAATTATTATTAAATGACCCAATGCAAAATCAGATCAAACAACAATGTCAACATTATTGACTTGTGCTGACATTATTCTCCTACGTACTAAAAAATACAAAAAAACTAACTTAAACGGACATTGAAAGTTGAAACAGGTATCCTATCTCAATGCTAGCTTTGCTAAAATCCTATACAAAACATGCCTTCATACATATATATTTATTTTAGATTTATTTTTCACATCGATTGATCGGCATAAAAACATTTGAATTGATTAATTAGCCCCCGCGACATCTATTTGCTGCATTGCAGCCCCTGTTGTATTCGTTTGCTTCTCCAGGAGGTGTAGTTACTTTCCCTTGGCCCCCTCTGGCCATAGCTGGGTACCCAATAAAATTTTCCGTTTCCGCCGTCGCTGATGCAGAAACAAAAGTGCAAAGCACAAGCAGCGCCACAAAGCTTAACACCAATGCTGTCTTAGCCATGTTTGCAAATTTCTTGATCAATAATAATTTTCGATGGTTTTTTTGTTGGTTTTATTTTCTCTTTGGATTTCTTGAATATATATAGGGTACAAATTCAGTTAGGTTGCAAGTTTGTCCACTCGTAATCTCTTGCCTAAAATTAGAAACTTGATGAAAATTGTTGACTATTTTTTTTTCCTTCCAATAATAGTGTTGGTGAATTTCCGAAACTGAAGGTTGGTACGTAAGGGGAGAGGAAAAAGTTTTTTAGGACCGCAATTTTTTATTTTATGCAATTTCAGGTTCAATTACCTTGATTGACCCAATTTCGAGCTAATTTCGCACGTGACACCCATTTTGTAGGGTTGAATGCATACACGATGTCCATTTTTTTGGCTAATTTCGCATGCCCGTTTTTTAGTCCATTTTTTAAAATCTACTCCAGTGACCATATTCACTTCCACAATTAGAATGCATATTCTCTCACGTTCTACATTATTTAAAATATTACTTTACAGGATCTCCATAAAATTCTGTATTGAATAGTTTCAAATCGAATCGCATAGTCTCAAAATACAAATCAATTTTGAATCGAATACTCGAATAATATTGTTTAAAATACAAATCAAAGGATTTTGTTGGCATGATTAAGAATTGAACAAGGTGTTCATCACTCGGCATGCCAAATTTAACGAGCAATGCTTCCCCTTCTCGGACTCTGCTCGCTCTTCTCCACTGTCTACGTTGGACGTCTCAACTTTTATGGAACATATCTGCTCTCCCTCTTCTACCGACCGGTCTCCTCTAAGCACGCCTCCCCCTTGTTCGATGTGCTCCTCTGAACCTGATCAGGTTATTGCTCCAGTGGTCGCCCAACCTCCACCTGCTCGCCCTCAGCCTCCTCAGCCTACTCCTTCACATCCTATGATTACTCGGTGTAAGACGGTCATATTCAAACCCAAGTACCCGGTCAGCTTGACTTCTTCGGCACTAATTTCTGCCCTGGCCCTCTCATCCGAACCTAGGGGTTCAAGTCGGCTGCCAAGTCACCTCTTTGGTTAGCGGCGATGTAGGAGGAAATTGACGCATTACAGAATAATCACACCTGGGATCTGGTTCCTCGCCCGTCTGGGGTAAATATCGTCGTGCCCACGGGTCTTTCGGACGAAGTATCACTCCGACGGCTCTGTTGAGCGTCATAAAGCCCGTTTGGTCGCTTAGGGTTTCACTCAAATTCCTGGCGACAACTTCTCTTACACTTTTAATCCGGTAGTCAAGGCTGCGATTGTTCGAGTTGTCCTCGCCATTGCTGTACAGTTTAATTGGCCCCTTCATCAGCTTGATGTTAAAAATGTTTTTCTCAATGGTGTCTTGGACAAACCCGTTTTTATGGCTCAACCCCCTGGCTATGTTGATGCTCACTTCCCGGATCACGTCTGTCACCTAAAAAAGGCACTGTATGGCCTGTGTCAAGCGCCTCTTACTTGGTTTCAAAGGTTTATTACCTTATTGTTCGGCCTCGACTTCTCTACTTGCAAGTCCGATTCCTCGCTATTCTACCTCTACAAGGGCAAGTTGGTTATCTTCTTGCTCCTCTATGTGGATGATATCATGGTAACGGGCAATGATCCTTCCCTCCTTACTCGATTCATCTCGCAGGCGCGCAAGGAATTTACACAGAAGGATTTGGGTCGCCTCAATTATTTTATGGGCCTTGAGATTTCGTATATTCCAAATGGTCTCTTCATTAGCCAGTCCAAGTATGCTCGCGACATCCTTGACCGAGCATCCCTAGCTGACTCTCGCCCGATTGCTACCCCTCTAGTCGCTGGTGAATCTCTGACGAGCACTGGTGAATTTCTTGCGACTACGATTGAGGGTTCGAAGAATGGACGGCCCATTGGTTTGATTCCATCACTCCTTGGGAGCGGACGGATGTTAGCAATCAAAGATCGGTCTAGGTTAGATTATACAGAGTACCATTACATGTTTGGAATAAATATTTCTTCAAACGCCTTGCACTTCCCTTTGAGAGCCTAGTGGATATAATTTATAGACCAGCAAACATAACCAAAATTAAGTTTTGGTTTCGCAAGGATTCGTATTCTCCTCGTGGGGCCTATCCTCACGAACGTATGCATTTCTCCAATAATTGACGAAATATATTTTGTTATCAGAATTCTGGAAGAACCAGAGGAATTTTTTCTCCTCTCTGAGTCAACCGCCTCTGACTCGGATCTTTCAGACTATGACTTAGATGAAAAATGGATGGTGGTGGATACGGAACCGGCCTTCTCCGGCGAACTAGAGGGTTCAGCCCAAGGCTCCGTTGACGGTGACACTATTAATGGTGGGGCCCATTACTCTGATCCTTTATTAGACTCCTCGTCTTTCGTCCCAAATTCATTGGAGGCAGTTAACCCCTTTTAGAAAGAAGATAATTTCACGCGAACAATTAATGATACATTGGAGGCAGTTAATACAACTTGGAATGAAGAGAACTTGAAGTGCGATGTTAATGCCCCGACTCTTTCTGGAGCGGTTGTTGTGGAATCCCGAGGGATTAACATTAATGTGGGTATTAACATCGGAATTAACCTTCCCACTTCCTCTGATTTTGAATTGGCAGCCACCTCATCGAATCCTAGTTTAGCGTGATGCACAAAACATCCTTTGAGCCCCTCGTACCCCCCCTTGGCCCTGACCCTTCTCCTGCACCCCCACCAGACCATACATCCTCCCAACCCGCTGCCGCTATCCTAATTTCCTCTCCCCCGTCAGACCCTTTGCCCCCTCTTAATTCTTATCGTAGAGTGCACCCCCCATCCCCAAACATTCGGGGGGCGCGGTTCAGGTTCCCTTCGCCCCTTCCTCTTTCCCTGGAATCTAGCCCAGAGAACCCCATCCCCCCTTTAGCCCCTCACCACCCGAAGAAAACCAAGATCACTCCGAGTAAGAAGAAAAAATTGGCCAAGACAGAGTGGGAGGATTTTGTAAAAGACTCTGACGAACAAGGAGAAAAAGCTTCCCTTATCAATA
The DNA here is from genome assembly GCA_963675135.1 of Galeopsis tetrahit. Lineage (NCBI taxonomy): Eukaryota > Viridiplantae > Streptophyta > Magnoliopsida > Lamiales > Lamiaceae > Galeopsis > Galeopsis tetrahit. The sequence continues at coordinate 32,712,962 of OY776126.1, read as the reverse complement.
TTCGCAATTTTGGTTGGCAGCTGGGTATAAAAGAGAGAAACACCGCGGTGAGCGGAAGCGGTTCGAAGTGCTGATGCTCCCCTCCAGAATCAGATTTCAGGTGGTGAATCAGTTATTATGCGTCTCCTCTACAATAATATTAGAGGTCTTGGTAGTAGCGTATAAAGAAAGGAAGTTAAGGAGCTGATTGCAAACAATAAATCTGAGGTGTGCTTCTTACAGGAAACCAAATTAGAAGTATTTGATCCGATTCTGAGTAGAAGCATTTGGGGAAACATGAAATGTGGATTTGTGTTCAGACCCTCCAAGGGACGATCTGGGGGGATTGCGACCCTCTGGGACGATGAATATCTTCAATGTGTTAGTGCCTGGCATGCTAATGGTCTGCTGGTGGTGAATGGTTTCTGTAAGAAGGATTCCGTTGACATTTGCTTGATCAACGTCTACGCCCCGTGTCACATTCGAGAGAAAAGATAATTTTAGGACACTCTTAGCTTGGTTATACAGCAGAATAGAGGGAAACAAATATGTTTGGCGGGAGATTTTAACGCAATCAGACACCAGAATGAGAGAGTAGGGAGAACGGGCTGTTGTAATAGTAAGGAAATAGAAAACTTTGACCAGTTCATCACGGCTGTTAACCTTATTGAAATTCCTCTCTTCCGTTGAAGTTTTACTTGGTACCGTGTCGACGAATCGTGTAAAAGCAAGCTAGATAGGGTGTTGTTAAATGAAGAATGGGTCGGGCTGATCCACCTACACGCCTTAAGGGTCTCCTAAGATCCTTATCAGATCATTGCCCCCTTATCCTGGAGGACCAGATTATTAATTGGGGCCCCAAACCTTTCTTCTTCTTCAATGCGTGGCTAAGGTACCCATCATTCAGAGAAACCATGGCTGATTTTTGGAGAATAACTCAGATTGAAGGCAGAAGCAGCTTCATCATAAAAGAAAATTTCAAATTGGCAAAGAATTTATTTCGAATTTGGAGCAAGGAAACTTTTGGAAAGCTGGACTTTCGAATTGAGGAAATAAGCGAAAACTCTTGGAATTGGATTTAATGGATGATACAATGGGGTTGGAGGACGACGAGATCGAACTAAGAAGAAGAACCATGAATGAAATATACACTGACTATGAGACGAGACAAAACCTTCTTAGCCAAAGGGCGAAAAATCAATGGTTAAAGGAGGGGATGCAAATACCAAGTTTTTTCACAAATGCATCAATGTCAGGAGAAAAGTAAATGATCTGTCCAACTTACGCTTTGACGGTGAATGGCTGTTCTCTCCAGCAGAAAATTAATGCCGCGGTTGCAGCCTACTTCAAGAATCACTACAAAGCTCCCTCGATTAATAGGCCCATGATCCCACCTGATTTTTCCTTGCACAAGGTCAGTACAGCGGATAACCTCTCCCTCACAGGAGCCTTCACAGCCGCGGAAATCAGAGAGTGCGTGTGGAGTTGCGAGTCCTCGAAGTCGCCAGGGCCTGACGGCTTCACGTTAGCTTTCATCAAAGAAAATTAGGAGGCGTTGAAAGATGATTTTCATAAATTTTTTGATGAATTCCATTCAAACAAGAATTTTGTCAAGGGCTTTAACCCATCCTTCATAACCCTGATCCCAAAGAAGCAAAACGCAGAATGCATCAGTGACTATCGGCCTATTTCCATGATTAACTGCTACTATAAAAGCATAGCAAAGACATTGGCAAGGAGACTCGCAAAGGTGATTAGTTCGGTGATTTCAGTGTCACAATCTGGTTTCATACATGGGAGGCAGATATTGGATGGGGTCCTTGTGCTCAATGAACTCATTGACGAAGTAAAAAAAAGGAAGTTGGAAAGGCTATTTTTTAAGATCGAATTTGCGAAAGCCTTTGATTCGGTTGATTGGAACTTTTTGGATGATATGATGAGAAGTATGGGTTTCGCCCCTAAGTGGTGTAAGTGGATCCGGGAGTGTGTATCGTCGGCCTCAGCGTCTGTGCTCGTCAATGGCAGCCCACAACTAAATTCCATCTAGAACGTGGGCTTCGGCAAGGAGACCCTCTTTCTCCGTTGTTTTTTATCATAACGACTGAGGGCTTAAATGCCCTCATTCACAAAGCCACGACAATAGGAGTATATGATGCGATAAGAGTTGGGCGGAAGGAGCTCGCGGTTAAACATCTTCAATACGCCGACGACACTATTTTGGTAGGGGAGACGACTACTAAAAACATTTGGGATCTCAAATGTCTGCTGGCCAATTTTGAGAGGCTCTCTGGATTTAAAATCAACTTCTCTAAGTGTAGCCTCCTCGGACTTAATGTCGATTCGGAGGTACAACAGGGAATGCTAGATTTCTTAGGATGCCGTGTGGGGTCGCTTCCTTTTAACTTTCTCGGGATTTAGGTTGGGACCAATCCTCATAGGGAAGAAGCTTGGAAAGGGGTGATTGAGAAAGTTAAGAACAAAATAAAGATGTGGGAAGATCGACAAATCTCTTTTGGTGGAAGAATTACACCGCTCAATGCGGTTCTCGTATAGTTGCCTATTTATTATTTATCCTTATACCGAATGCCTAAGAAAACCTTGAATGATTTAGTAAGATTACAACACAACTTTTTATAGCTAGGGGGGTGGTGTGTGCTCTATAAAAATTCCATTGGTTTCATGGAATGACATTTGTAGACCTAAACAAGTTGGGGGACTTGGTGTTCGAAATCTTGATTTATTTAACATTGTTCTTCTTGGCAGGTGGGCGTGGAGACTACGAACGAAACCCAAAGATCTCTGGGTCAAGATACTTGATTCCAAATATGACATTTTCTTGATAGGCTCCCCAGAAGTCCGGGCGAACAGAAATCGACCATCAATTTGGTGGAAAATGCTAAGTAATTTATTCTTTGAAAATGCTCAAAATCCTTGGTTCAGCAACAACATGACCAGGGTTCTGGGGAATGGCAGCAACACTTTTCTTTAGCATGATAGATGGTCGGATGATCCTGCGCTAAGACTTCAATATCCGAGGCTCTTCATAATCTGCGTTAACAAGGAGGCTCGTCTTAGTGAATCTGGAATATGGGCTAATGGCAGTTGGAACTGGGATATACAATGTAGAAGACCTCTCTTCTCCTGGGAAGAAAACCTCACTGGACAGATGATTAGATCGCTGGAAAATCTAAATTTGCAGATCTCGTCCTTAGACACTTGGCGGTGGAAGGCTACAGCTAACGGTACATACAACCCCAAGGCAGCGTATGAAGGTTTCGAGCTTGCTGCGCCAACACAAATCCTTCAAGAAGGGGCTCAATCTGCACTAAAGTCTATTTGGAATAAATTCACCCCTTCAAAATACTCGGGCTTAGCGTGGAAACTGACAAGAGGACGAATCGCCACTCGGAGCGAACTCAGCAAGCGTAATATTTTGGGAAATGGTGACGACTTATGCTGTGCACTCTGCGGAGCGATTAAAAAAAATATCCAGCACTTGTTTTTTGGTTGTATTGTGGCCAACAAAATTTGGAGATTGCTCTTCTCTTTTTCGGTTTTAGCTCGCCGATGCACATTAGCTCATCTTCACATTTTCATCAATTCTGTGGTATCGTCGTTTTCAAACGTAAGAAATTTATCTTGGAGTACATATGGTGTTTGACGGTCTGGTTTATATGGAATGCCAGAAATAAGAAGATTTTTCAAACGAGGAGCCGAAACCAGAAAAAATGTTTGACGAAATTAGAGCAAAAGCCTAGAGTATTTTCTGCCTTCACAAAGAATGCTCCGCGTCGACTTCCTTTTACGACTGGTGCGCAAACCCGAGAGCAGCTTGCGCATAAGTATCCCTTCATTAGGGTCTAGGTGTCTAGATTGAACTTGCGTCTTTTGTTGCTAATCTATTTGGTAACCTGTAAATTGACACTCTTTATTTATCCATTATCCATTTTCTCCTTTAAAAAAGTAAAAAAATAAATTCCCCACCTCTCTAAAAGTTCGAACTTTTAGAATATTATCCATTTTCTCCTTTCAAAAAAAAAAAAAAAAAAGTTTCCCACCTCTCTAAAAGTTCGGACTTTTAGATGAGACGGAATTCTTTCAATTAGACTCAAACCAATTGTTATAAATTTATAATTAACAGAAGAGAAGGGATTCCTTACCACAACCCAGAAACATGGTTCACTTTCATACCCCCTAGATAATCAGAAAAATAATATGCCATATTTGGACACGAGAATAATCACCCAAAGAGAATTAGGTTCAACTTGAATCCTCCATATCCATTTAGTGAGAAGAGATATATTGAAGATAAAGAGGAAAAAATTATTTAGGTCCGTAACTTTCACCTTTTTTTAATATCGTCCCAAAAAAGATAAAAAAATTAATTTACGTCCTAACATTTTATAAATTTTTTAATTTACGTCCATTTTTTTTCCGAGACACCAAAACGACATCGTTTCTTTCACTCACGCTTTTGTCAAGCGTGCATAAAAATTATGGGAAACCTACAAAAGTTGTAACATGCATGGCCAAACTCGAGTGAAAAAACAATGACCGGCCATGTGGATCAAAAAAATTACAAGTCACTATTTATAATTTGCATAATGAAGAAAAATAACGTATATTAACCAATTTACGAAATTTATATATGAATATAGGGCATTAGAAATACCCTATAGGCAGTACATAGCAGAATAAAAACACGAAATCTCCCTCGATCTAGAACATTAACTTAAACAAAGATTGGGATCTCTTAACCAACGCAACAAAAACTCCTATTGAATTGTGCTTCATGTTAGCCGCTACCAACCAGAAAAAGCCTGATAAGCATTCCTTATTCCTCTGAAAATGACTGCATTCCTTATTCCTAGCTAGCGGACCATATATGCCAAATCGTGCAGTGTCAAGCCTGATTTTAGAGTAATATTTTCTTGGAGAAAAATATAAATAATAATCAAGGTATTATAATATTAGCTAGGGTAAAACTCATCAAAACATTACCCTCAAATATGAATGTGGAGATTAATGGAGTATAATACGTTATTTAGGTTCTTGTTCGTCGTTTCGCTCACTCACAAAAGAGCTTTGAAATTTATTTTTTTATTTATTAATTCTCTGTTTTAAAAATATAAAAATAAAACATGTCTGTTCACAAGACTAAGAGCCATAATTCAAGAAAAAACTGTCAAAGTAGGTCATATTAATGGATGGGTTGGGGTGGAATGAATAATGGGCTGTTAGTTTTTTTTTTTGAAAGGAAAAAGGTGTTTCATTAAGTATGGGCTGTTAGTTAATTAATTACCAATGTATATTAATTAAGTATATACTTCATTCCCTTCAAAAAAAAAAAGTATATAACGTTTCAGAATCATTGTTGCTTTTGTTGTTTTGTATAGAATTAATGAAATAAATATTTTTTTACAAATTTACCGACCCTCCTTAAAGATGGAGAGAAAAATGACGCAAAGTAAAAGGAAATAAAAAAAAAAAAAGAAGGAATGAGTAATAACTTGATTCGACAAGAAAGAGAGATGAAAAAAATAAATCAAAGAGAAATGCAATGTGATCTGATCAAATAACATTGTCTTGTGCTGGAAATTATTCTCCTACGTACTACACAAACTCTTTTTTTTTTTTGGAAAAGCAAAAAGTATTATATTAAATCATGAGCATAAGAAATACTCAATTGAACAAATTAAAAAACAAACAATATTCAGCGAGCAAAACAATCATGGATTGTAACACCAATCTATAAATTAATTACTTTACGGACACTGAAACTGCTATCCTAGCTCAATGCCACATTTGCGAAAAATCCTATTGAAAAACATGCCTTCATGCATATATATTTATTTTAACATTGTTTTTCATCACTGACACATATTTTAAAAAATATTGCAAATAAGAACTATTATTAAATGACCCAATGCAAAATCAGATCAAACAACAATGTCAACATTGACTTGTGCTGACATTATTCTCCTACGTACTAAAAAAACTAAAAACTAACTTAAACGGACATTGAAAGTCTTTGCTAAAATCCTATACAAAACATACCTTCATACATAGTATTATTTATTTTATATTTATATGGCAATTGGAGTACTTATTTTTCACATCGATTGATCGGCATAAAAACATTATTTGAATTGATTAATTAGCCCCCGCGACATCTATTTGCTGCATTGCAGCCCCTGTTGTATTCGTTTGCTTCTCCAGGAGGTGTAGTTACTTTCCCTTGGCCCCCTCTGGCCATAGCTGGGTACCCAATAAAATTTTCCGTTTCCGCCGTCGCTGATGCAGAAACAAAAGTGCAAAGCACAAGCAGCGCCACGAAGCTTAACACCAATGCCGTCTTAGCCATGATTGCAAGTTTTATGATCGATAATAATTAATTTTCAATGAATTTTTTGTTGGTTATATTTTCTCTTTGGATCTCTTGAATATATATAGTGCGCGCAGAAATTCATTTAGGCCAGGTTGTAAGTTTCTCCACTCGTAATCTCTTGCCTAAAATTAGAAACTTGCATGATGAAAATAGTTAAAGACTATTTTTTTTCCTTCCAATAATAGTTGGTGAATTTCCGAAACTGAAGGTTAATTGGTAGCTAATTAGGGGATATAAAAAAATAATGGTAGACGAAATGAAAGGCTGGAATATTGCACTTACCTATTCCAATCACAAATGATAAAACAAGACAAACAAGAACGCAATGAATTAAACAAGCAAGAACACGAATAAGAACACAGGATTTACGCGATTCGATCAAATGATCTACGTCCACGGAGGATAGAGACACTCTTTACTAAACTTGAACAAGTGTAGATTACTAGTATGATCACTAAGAAAACTTGCTCTCTCAGGAATTCAATCCCACACATATATCACAAAGAATTGACACTTAGTCTAACTCTCAATCTATGCACTTAGTGGTGTATTTATATAGATACAATGCCACTTGAAACTGTCACAAACTAACTAACTACCTAATAGAAATAACCGCTTATAACCAACTCTGGAATAACAGAAATCAGCAAACTTGACTCAGCTGATATGCCTGTCAGCTGACTTGGCTTCAGCAGCCTTGGACCCCAATTCTCCTGATCTGATCAGACGACTTGCACTCAGTAGAATTGTCCTCACTCTATCAGACTAGTTGACTCCTAATTAGATGACTAACCTTATCAGCTGAGTTGACTTCACTCAACTTGTACTGACTTAAACCAGATGACTAGCTTCTCTTCTGATAAACATTAACATAAGATGACATCTCAATATTGCATTAATCCTAACACATACAATTCATAAAAATATAATAATGGAAGTTACAAGGATATACCCAATTTTATTTAGTCGAATAATACTAAACTATAATGCATGGAAATAAATAAAATGTTAATTCTCATTTTTATTAGAAGAGCAATGTCGGACGGAAGGAAATTAATGCTATTTAGTTTTAACTATTTTTTTTTCACACTATGTATTATATTGTTTGATCTGATTATACATTTAATAATACAATTAAATCCTACTCTTAATATTATTTATAAATCTTCGTGAGTGTTGTTACATTTGTAATCAATCATCAAGTGGTGTCATGCACAAGTGAAAAAAAATGAGCAAATACATGATTTATTTCTGGTCTAATTCATGATTTGTGAATTTTTGCAAGCAACGGTATATGAACATGCAATTGGGAAATCGCTCCGTATGTCAACTCTCCTAATTTAATAGGATAATTCCCTAATCTCTTGGAATTAACTTATTTTTATAGTGTCAAGGTGCACTCTCCTCTTCAAATTCCTCTTCTCTTGATTTCTTACAACCTTCTCTCGTTGCAATACTCTCAAACTACGTACAAACTCAACAATACTCTCAAATATCTCTCAAAGTGAAAGTAGGGTTTTTTGTTCTTGGTTACCAATTAAGTGAGATATCATTTACCATTAAGATCAATGTAAAGGCTAGGATATCACTTTTTAGGCTTTGAATAATCTTGATAGAATGCCTAGTGGGAACTATTGGAAAACACTCAATATATGCTTTAAAAACTTAATCAATCAAAGGCTTGAGTGTTTGAATGCTTGAATAAATAACAATAGCTTCAGCTTGATGTAAGTTCCCGAAGGGGTTAACTTGAAAAATGATTCAAGTCTTGGCCTATTTTTTATAGATAAGAAACTATCCGTTGGTGAAGATAGTCCTTATTCTAAAAATTTGAACTTTTATATAGTTCATGGACCTACATGAAAATAGTACATGCATTCACGTCTATTTTAAAAACTTCATTCTGAAATCAGAGTTTGTTGTGCGCAGGTGACACATATATAGCAATAGCTCATTGGACTTCATGGAATATTTTAATAACGACTTGATCTTGTATTAGGTTGATTTTAGTGCTGCAGTGTCATTCCTTCTTGCTGTCCATAAGTAAGCTAAGTCGGGGAAATTACTCTCTAGTACAAATGAATGACTTTTATTACAAATTAATACAATCACTTTAAATCATTACTCTCCACTAAAAAATGACACTTAAAATATTCATTCTACCCTTATTTTTACTTAATTATTAAAAAACAAATCCAAAATATTACTTTGGACAGTCTATCTGTCTTGGGCAGTGTGCGAGTAAATGGGAGTTTTGGTCCCACCAACCACGCCCCCTCAAATTTTTGGTCCCATGACTTTCACATTTGGTCCCACCGTTAAGTCAGCCGTCAGCTGTTAACTATTTTGGTCCCGTTAATTCTTTTTTCTTTTTTGGAGCGAAAATTTACACTTCTACCGAAATAATTTTCATTACATCTCAAAAATCTATAATTAAAAAAATAATAAAGCATAAATTTATAGTAAAATAATCGAATCAATGTCCGGCCGGAAAGTCGCCGGAGAGTGGAAACCTCTTATCGCCGGAGAAAGTGTTGCAGCAGTGAATGTAAAAAGAGTGAGAGCAATAGTCACAACCAGAGTCAGGCCTGTAGGCCAGCAACACACGTGTTATCTTTCTATTAACTTTGTCACTAAGCATCATAATCAAGACATGTCAGCAACAATGCATATATACCTCCTTAATACTATTACATCGGAAGTGTAATGATTTTATTTTTCTCAAAACCATAAGTCTTAGTTGAAGCTATAAATCATAAATCATAGGTCAATGGACTGCATGTGTAAAACAATATTATACATACTAATAAATACCAATGTTGTAAAATTAAAAAATTACAAGAACCAATGATGAGTAACATGATCAGCGACGTCGGAGTTTGTCAATCTGGGTATTCAATTCAGATTTCTCCAGCACCGCCCTCATCGCCGCCGACACTCCACCGGTGTCGTGAAACACGAAAGGCGAGCTCGCGCCGAAGAACCACGCGTGGTACGCGATCGACTCTCTCATTCTAGATGCGCTCAGGTTTTCGTACAAGGATGAACCGCGGTAGAGATACTTGTATATGTAGTATTGGCGGAAATAAATCTTTTTATTTTTAATGAAATTTATAATTTTTAGAAATTTTAAAAATTTTATTTTTATTTTTAGAATTTTTTTATTTATAATTTGTAGTACATTTTTAGATTTTTTGAATTTACCCATTTTAGAATTTTTATTCTTAGAATTTTTTAATTTTAATTTTTCAAATTTTTTTTTTTTTTTTTTGAAAAGAAAAACTTATATAGAGAGAATTGTGGAGCACCAGAGGTACTCTTAAAATTCAGTTACAAGGAGATGAATAAACGCCTGACCAGACTAAGGAGTAATGAGACACCAGACCAAGCTAATGAAATACCAGACCAGATTACTATCTAAATAATGAGCACTTATGCACAGGCTTCTCTCGGGCTGGCACACCAGTCGTGAAATGTCGTCGCGCTAGAGCATACATTATGTTGACTGAGAATACTCCAGGCTTTTGCTCTAATTTCGTCAAACAGTTTTTCGGGTTTCGGCTCCTCATTTGAGAAGATCTTCTTATTCCTAGCGTTCCATACAAACCAAACCGTCAAGCACCAAATGCATTCCAAGATGAACTTTTTGCGCTTGAATCCGGCAACACCACAGAATTGATGAAAGTGTGAGGTTATGCAATTCTGCATCGGTGACCTATTGTCGAACCATGATAAGATCAGCCTCCAGATTTTATTTGCCATAACGCAGCCAACGAACAAGTGTTGGGGAGTTTCTTCGCTGACTCCACATAGAGCGCATCCTAAGTCGGCCCCAGTACCCAAAATTTTCCGCTTGCTAAGTTCACTTCGAGTGGCGATCCGACCCCGTAGTACCTTCCAAGCCAACCCCGAATATTTTGGAGGTGTCATTTTATTCCAGATTAATTTAATTGCAGCTTGGGTCTCTGCACTAAGTACCTGAGATTGCGCTGCCAACTCGAATCCGCTGTATGCTGTTTTGGGGCTGTATTTACCGTCGGCAGAAGCTTTCCAGCGCCAAGCATCCAATTTTGAAACCTGCAAGTTTAAATCCTCCAGTGATCTGTCCAGCTGACCCACGAGCTGCTCTTCCCAGGAGAATAGAGGTCTTCTCCATTGAATATCCCAATACCATCTACCATTAACCCAATGACCCGATTCACTGATTCGTGCCTCCTTGCTGGCGCATAGTAAGAAAAGCCTTGGATACTGGTCTTTTAAGGCAGGTTCATCCGACCACCTATCTCGCCACAGAGACGTGTCATTACCGTTCCCTAGAATCCTGACCATGTTATTACTAAACCAAGAACATTGTGCATTTTCCAGGAAAAAATTTCTAAACATATTCCACCAACTTGAACACTGATTTCTGCTCGCCTGAATTTCTGGGGTACCTGCCAAATGAATATTGTACTTAGAGTCCAGAATTTTGACCCATAGTGCTTTGGGTTCCGTGTAGAGCCTCCACGCCCACCTGCCAAGAAGAGAAATGTTAAATAAATCGAGATTTCGAACTCCAAGTCCCCCGTCTTGTTTAGGTTTACAAATATCATTCCATGAGACCCATGGAATTTTTGTAGAGCACACACCACCCCCCCACAAAAAGTTACGTTGTAATCTAACTAACTCTCTCAAGGTTTGCTTAGGAATGCGATATAGAGATAGATAATAGATAGGCAGCGAAACGAGAACCGCATTGAGTAGTGTGATCCTTCCACCGAAAGAGATTTGTCGATCCTCCCACATCTTAATTCTGTTTTTCACCTTCATCACCACCCCTTTCCAAGCGTCTGTCCTATGATGGTTAATTCCCACTTGAATCCCGAGGAAATTCATAGGAATTAACCCAACACGACATCCCAAGAACGCTGCCATTCCTTGCTGGACCTCCGGATCCACATTAAGGCCGAGGAGGCTGCACTTAGAAAAATTAATTTTCAGCCCAGATAATCTTTCAAAATTGATCAGCAAACACTTGAGAGCCCAGATATTTTTTGTAGTCGCTTCCCCCACCAAAATAGTGTCATCGGCATATTGGAGATGAGTTACCGAAATCTCCTTTCTCCCTACTTTTATAGCATCGTAGAGACCTGCTGAAGTGGCTTTGCGAATGAGGGCACTTAAGCCTTCAGCCGCGATGATAAAGAGTAGCGGGGATAGAGGGTCTCCTTGTCGAAGCCCACGCTCGAGGTGGAATTCGGTTGATGGGTTGCCATTTACAAGGACGGAAGCGGAGGCCGACGAAACACACTCTCGAATCCACTTTCGCCATTTAGGAGCAAAATCCATACTCCTCATCATATCATCCAAAAAATTCCAGTCCACCGAATCAAAGGCTTTAGCGAAGTCTATCTTGAAAAATAGCCTTTCTAGCTTTCTCTTTTTAGCTTCGTCTATAAGTTCATTAAGTACAAGTACTCCGTCTAATATCTGCCTCCCATTAACAAATCCAGATTGCGTTTCCGAGATCACCGACCCAATAACCTTTGATAACCTTCTTGCCAACACCTTCGCTATAATTTTGTAGTAACAATTTATCATCGAGATGGGCCTATAATCATTAATGCATTCCGCATTCTGCTTCTTCGGGATGAGGGTTATGAAAGATGGATTGAAGCCCTTTACGAATTTCCCGTTTAAGTGGAATTCGTCAAATAAATTCTGGAAATCACCCTTCAACATCTCCCAATTTGCTTTGATAAATGCAATCGTGAATCCATCCGGCCCGGGCGACTTCGAGGGTTCACAACACCAAACAGCCTCTTTAATTTCCTCGGCTGTGAAGGCTGCTGTGAGGGATAAATTATCCGCTGCACAGATTTTATGGAATGCCAAGTCTGGAGGGATCGTCGGCCTAGAGATCTTGGGCGCTTGATAGTGGTTTTTAAAATGTTCCGCGACTGCATTTTTGATTTCCGCCGGGGAGGTCAGCCATACACCATTGAAACGTAAGTTGGAGAGATCATTGATCTTCCTCCTGACGTTAATGCACCTGTGAAAGAACTTAGAATTTACGTCACCCTCCTTAATCCATTGAATTTTCGCCTTTTGGTTAAGGATGCTCTGTCTCGTTTCATAATCTGTGAGAATTTCGTTCATCATCCTTCTTCTTTCTTCAATCTCCTCCGAATCCAGCCCAAGTGCATCATCTATGAGGTCCAATTCCAGGAGCTTCTGTTTGTTATCCTCAATGTGAGAGTCCAGTTTCCCAAAATATTCTTTGCTCCAGCCACGGAAGAATGCCTTAGCCTGTTTGAATTTTTCCTTAATGATGAAGCTACTTCTGCCTTCCACTTTCAGCTTCCCCCAAAAGTCGGCCATAGATTCTTTGAAGGAGGGATGCCGAAGCCAAGCATTGAAGAACCGAAAGGGCTTGGGACCCCAATTAATAATCTGGTCTTCCAGGATGAGGGGGCAGTGATCCGAAATGGATCGCGGGAGGCCCTTGAGGCGGGTGGGAGGATCCACCCTAATCCATTCTTCATTAAAAAGCACTCGATCGAGTTTGCTTTTGCACGTTCCATCAACCCGATACCAAGTAAAGCTTCGTCCAAAGAGGGGGATTTCTACGAGATTAGCATCCACGATAAACTGGTCAAAGTCCTCCAATTCTTTGTTGTTACAGCAGCCCGTCTTACCAACTCGCTCACTTGGATGTCTGATAGCATTGAAATCTCCCGCGAGGCATATCTGTTTCCCTCTATTCTGCAGAAGAACCAATTTAAGAGTGTCCCACAATTGTCTTTTCTCCCTGGTATGGCATGGAGCATACACATTGATCAAGCAAATATCCGCGGCGTCTTTCTTGCGGAGTCCATTAACAACCAAAAATCCATTAGCGTGCCAGGCACTAACACATTGAAGAAAATCGTCATCCCAAAGGGTCACGATGCCTCCAGATCGACCTTCGGAAGGTCTGAACACAAAACCACATTTCTTATTTCCCCAGATACCAGAGCACGTAGTTGAATCAATAATGTCTAACTTGGTTTCTTGTAAAAAACAAACTTCTGCTTTATTTTGAAAAATCAAATCCTTAACCTCCTTTCTTTTGACACTGCTGCCAAGCCCTCTAACGTTATAACTAAGAAGTCGCATAAGAACCGAGACAATCACCTGAGTACCGATATTGAGGAAATAATTCAACTCTTCGGGCCGGAGCCGATGAGCGCAGAGTCTCTTTCCTTTATACCCAACTGGCATCCAAAGTTTCGGATATTAATAAGAGATGCTTCCTCGCCGGATTCATCAAAATCTTTTGCGAACGCTTCCCATTCTGCCTTTGCGGGGTATATTTTTTTAAGGGGAAATTATTGTTAAGGTCGTTTCACTAAGAGATTTATCTAATAGGGCATAGGTTTTTTTTTAAAATCTATTAGAGTCAAAATGACACCTAATAAGACATTGTTGCCCTTTACCAATTTAAATAATTTGAAATTAATAAATATTAATAATTTGAAATTAATAATTTTGAATTAATGCAGTTCCTAGTTATACGCACCTTCCAATTATTAAAAAATTTCTAAAATTAATCAATTCGAATTAATTGTTAATTATTCAAACAAATAAAATTAAAAAATATGCATTTTATGATCCTTCCAATTATTCAAATATTCCTAAAATTAAGCAATTCGAATTAATTGTTAATTATCCAAACAAAAAAAGTTAAAAAATCTGCATTTTATGATTCAGAAATAAGCGTGTCATAGAGTATACAATTCCCCATATGTTGAATATGCATATATATATATGAAATAGATTATGAATTTTAATATGAACAGTGAAATGAATTTTGGTATGTAGAAATGGGTTATGAAGACATATGTTCATTTCAATATGAAGTTCTATGTAGAAATGGGTTATGAAGACATATGTTCATTTCAATATGAAGTTTAAAACGGCATACATGACGTGTCATAGAGTATACAATTCCCCATTTGTTGAATATGCATATATATATGAAATAGATTATGAATTTTTATGAATTTTAATATGAACAGTGAAATGAATTTTGGTATGTAGAAATGGGTTATGAAGACATATGTTCATTTCAATATGAAGTTTAAAACGGTATACATGACTGAATTTTTTGGTATGCATAAAATAACATGAACCAATGTGCACAGAGTGACATGCATATCAATATGCAAAATAGATGTGCACATTTGTAAATGGCATATTAAAACAGGGGTTTGTTGTGATGTAGGGATTTCATACTTAATTCAGTTAATATAACTGAAAAGAATTGTTCAGAATAATAAGACGAAGACATAAAATGATAATGCCTACATCGGTATCCATGTTTCATATGGAATAATATTTCCTATAGATTGTCAATCATAAGAACACTAAAACAAAAATCCACTAGAACAATAAAAATAACATATATATATCGACATGGACTGCATAAATTTGATGCTTTCAAGATTTTGGCACGTACATTTTCGAGCTTGTGCTTTATCCTCTCTTCAGCAGTGCCAAATCTTTGCTTTGTCTTCTTTCCCTTGACTCCAAGCCTTCTGGTATCTCTCTTATTGGCAGATTTTCGTATCTTCTTCTCTCATTCTCTGAAGGTTCAGTCTTTTCTTTGTCTTCCACTTCTCCTTCTTCGGTGGCTCAATCTCTTCGGTCTCAAACATGGGTTTTCCCTGTGATGATATTACAACCCTCACTGAACCATGACTGAAGCTTCTCGACTGACATAACCACGGAAAATTATCTGGATTTTGATACAGCTGACAGGAAGGCCTTAAGAGAGTAAATATCGGTTCTGGTTTCAGAAGAATTGGCCTGATGGTCGAAAAAAAATAAACAGATATAACAAAACATAATAGGAAAACTAAGCAATATGTTGCAGATTACAATTTCTGGACATATAACTTATACATATATTTCTATTTGCACAAAAGAGTAGCACACGAGATCGAGCGAGTATACCTGAAAGAGGTAGAACAGTGTAGAAGTGAAGATACTCTGCATAGAGTTTTTAGCAGTGGATTTGCCATTTGACAAAGACATTAGCCCTTTCAACTACCTATGGCTGCAACAATTGAACAGAAGAAAAAATCAGCAAGTATTGTCCTAACATGTTGCTAGTAATGAACTTCATGAGCAAAAACTCTGTTCTCGAAAACACAGCAATCTTCAAAATATGAATCGCTAAAGAGGCAAATCATGATAAGAAGTTCCACCAGAAGTTTTGTTATGATCAATCAACACTGCGTTCTCAATTCTAATCCAAACTCCTAATCGCAACTACAACGCTGAGAACTTACTGTTTTTTCCACTTCCATAACCAACTAAACAAGACCAACTGCAATCAGAAAAACATCCCAGATGTAGAATGTTGTTCAATTATATTTTATTATGCACACATAAACTTCACAAAATTCAACACTAATAAATCACCACCCAACTGAAAGTCATCTCCGATATTCAACAAGTAAAACTTCTCACCCTGAAGAAAACAGTTAAAAACAAACAAACAAAAAAAACTCACGTCTCGTAGTTTTCGAACTTGACTCCGAAGACCGGTGACCTCATCATCAATTTCCGTGTGCATCGGATCGATTCGCAACTGAATCTCATCGGAATTGCCGCCGTACGCCGCCGGCCTCGTGCTTAATCCACCTCTGTTTCAATTTTTTTTTTAAAAATCAGATGCAAAGAGCAAGTAATCCATATTAGCTTGGAATTGCTAGTGTATAGATGTTATTTGTAGGTTAAATTCGTGAGATACCCTGATCTGTAAGGAGCTGCCATTGGAGAAGCGACGGATGAGCAAAGTACAGAAAATCCCCAAAATTTCAATTCGCTTAAACGCGTTCAAATTAAAGCCAGAGTATTCTAAAACTATCACATGAACCAAGAATCAATTTACATTTCAAAGAAAGGGGATATCAGCACACAAGTTAAAATACCAAAAATAATTACCTTAAACAGAAGAAAAAATCAAGAACCCTCGATCCTGATCAAAATCAAGAAGCGAATCCCGGAATTGTGTTTCCGTTTCCCGATAAAATACGTTGGCGAATCCTGTTTTGTATTTGGGTTTTACGTTGGCAAAATAATTACCTTAAAAACAGAAGAAAAAATCAAGAACCTATGTGCACAACAGAAACTCAGATCGAAAGGCCAGATCGGCCACCACGAACCACTAGAAGCATCTCCGCCAACATCTCAGTCATGGTGGTGGAAGACCTCCGACAAAGGTTTACAGCGACGCCGCGTGGGAGATGGAGTCGACGAAGAACGGATCAGCCATGGCGAAGGGGGCGACGACCATGGCCATGGAGGGGGCGGCAGGGATGCCGTGTGTAGCGACGCCGCGTGGGAGATGAAATTGCAGAAGACGGCGGCGGCACCGGTGGGAAAAGGGGGCGGTGGCACCGGTGGGAAAAGGGGGCGGCGGCACCGGTGGGAAAAGGGGGCGGCGGCAGCCGTGGGATGGTGGGGAGAGGAAGAGGGCTAGGTTTTGATATAGACTTCCTATGAATATGGGCGAAAATTTGGGGAAATGATGTCATGTAATTAATGTTTGAATTTAAATTTCGAATTAAGAGTTAAAATCTATTAATTAAGAGGTTATATTAATATAAAGGGCAAATATGGTTTTTTGACACAAAAATGACCTTATTAGAAAATTTTAAAAGTTGTATGTTTTAGTTGTTTAATAGTCTATAAAAGTGACTTTATTAGGTAATATTCTCTTTTTTTAATGAGTTTTTTTAAGCAGTTAGTTTTGGTTGATTTATTTTTTAATTCAAACGAGATTTTAATTTTTAATCGTATTTTTATACTACCTTTTTAATGAATTTTTAGAATTTTATTTGTAATTATACATTTCATTTTTTTTTCATTTACACATTTTATAATTTTTATTTTTTTTAATATTTTAATTTTACACATTGTTTAATTTTTTTTTTATTTTTAATAATTTTTTTTACTATTTTTTAATAGAAAAATAAATAACTGCCATTTAACTCTTTCCGTCAACAATTAACGGAATTGGGACCAAATGTATCAATTTTTTTACTTTTGGTATAAAGTGTATTAAGTTTTTTCCATTCGGGACCAAAATTCAGATTGTTGGGACAAAAAATATGAGTGCCCGTGGATGGTGGGACCAATAATGCATTTTTCTTTTTTATTATATGACCAAAATAAGCTATTACAAGGACAAAAATATGGACGTAAATTAAGCAATTGCAGAAAAAGTGAAAGTTACGGGGGGACGTAAATAATTTTTTTTCTCAACTTTAGGGCAGCATGCATGTTTTTGGCTGGTAGTAGCTTATTTTGGTTTTCTAGTAAAACATATTCTAAGAAATCTACCACAACCTTTTTGGGCGACCGCGAATATTTAGTAATGGTTGCGTTAACATATATTTCCGTGTATTTATGGAATAATTATTTTAACTTTGTTTTTTTATCACTACCACATATTTAAAAAAAAAAATAATGCAAATAAAAACTATTATTAAATGAGCCAATGCAAAATCAGATCAAACAACAAAGTCACAACATTGACTTGTGCTGACATTATTCTCCTACGTACTAAGAAAACTAAAAACTAACTTAAACGGGCATTGAAACAGGTATCGTATCTCAATGACACCTTTGCTAATTAAAATCCTATACAAAACATACCTTCATACATATATATTTATTTTAGATTTATTTTTCACATCGATTGATCGGCATAAAAACATTATTTGAATTGATTAATTAGCCCCCGCGACATCTATTTGCTGCATTGCAGCCCCTGTTGTATTCGTTTGCTTCTCCAGGAGGTGTAGTTACTTTCCCTTGGCCCCCTCTGGCCATAGCTGGGTACCCAATAAAATTTTCCGTTTCCGCCGTCGCTGATGCAGAAACAAAAGTGCAAAGCACAAGCAGCGCCACGAAGCTTAACACCAATGCCGTCTTAGCCATGATTGCAAGTTTTATGATCGATAATAATTAATTTTCAATGAATTTTTTGTTGGTTATATTTTCTCTTTGGATCTCTTGAATATATATAGTGCGCGCAGAAATTCATTTAGGCCAGGTTGTAAGTTTCTCCACTCGTAATCTCTTGCCTAAAATTAGAAACTTGCATGATGAAAATAGTTAAAGACTATTTTTTTTCCTTCCAATAATAGTTGGTGAATTTCCGAAACTGAAGGTTGGTAAGGGGAGCTCAAATAATAATGGAGATAAAATATCAATTTTAGTTCTGTAACTTAAGTCAAGTACAAAATTAATCCTGCATTTTTTCAATTTTAACCTTTAACTTTGCATTTTCAATTTTTATCCTATAACTTTACACTAAAATTGGAGATTTTTTATTTTATTTAGGTCCCGTATCTTTCACTTTAAAATTTTTTTTCTAAAAAAAGATAAAAACATAATAATTAATTTATGTCCCATAATTTCTTAAATTGATTAATTTACGTAAAATTTTTGTCTTTTTACGTCCAATAACGAGAAAAAAAATATAAATTTACGTCCCGCAACTTTAATCTTTTTTAAAAAATGTCCTAAAAAAGATTTTAAAAAATTTATTTACGTCCCTTAATTTCATAATTAACTTGTTTAATTTACGTCATTTTTCTGTATTTTGCAAATTGTAAATAGTGACTTGTAATTTTTTTTAATCCACATAATCATTGTTTTTCCACGCTATACCAGTCAAGATCAACATAATTTTTTACGTCGATTATACATAATTTTTATGCGCACGTTGTTGGGATATGATTTATATTAATAAAAAAAAATTGATTTTGATTAGATACCAAAATCCTAAAAAAACCCTAATAATGATGATTTGTCAAGTCTAGATTTTCAGGTTAGAATAACTCATATATGTTAGGGAGTTTTATTTCTTAGTTAAATAGATTTTTTTTTAATTTATGACAAATGACCTGAAAGCTCAAAAGCAATGAAGACAAGAAACATGGAGACAAGTGTCACGAGGACAAAGAAGACTAGTTTAGCAAGTGACAAGTCTAAAAGACAATCCATAGAAATTGACATACTAGAAGTAAAAGGATCAAAAGAGATTAGTGAGAGGGCGACTTGTAAACATTAGTAACCTGTTGAAATTGTTTAAGGGTCACTATCCTTGGAATTTATGTACTAATTAGACTACATAATTGCTAATTAGTGCACGTGTTCACCTAAGGCTCACGAGGGATTGGTCTACACATATATGTGATAACCTTTAACACACACCAAGACATTTGGTTTAATCTTGTAGTTAATTCATGAATTCATTAGTGATTCCACATAAGTAAGACATCCGAAGCAATTCTTCCACTTCCACTTTCATCTCGAGAGTTGGTTTTAGTTGTTTACTTAGTGTTTATTTTTCTTTTGGTATTTTCTTTATCCTCTCGTTTAGCCTCTATAACATCATGCCGACGTATAGTTTTAGGGCTCCACGCTCTCCTAAGTTCTAGGTTGATACTACTTGGCCGTGTATTTGCAATACTATAACAAACCCATATGTTTTTGGATAAATTATTTTTGTGTTTATAAATTCGCAAAAATACGAAAAAAAATCAGCAATTAATGATACATGCTTCCCCATAATAGCATTTGTGATGATTTGATATATATACTGTATTCATGGCCACATAATTAAGATTGTGCCTTTTCTTTCATCTGTAGTTCGATCATCTCCATCCTTGTGAATTTCTTCTTTGTCATCTGCCACGTGCATTTGTCACATTTGTGTTTGGCTTGGTGAACACAAATGGACTTTTGACAATTACTCAAAAGCATTTCATGTAGACATACTAGATGTGCTCTCATTCTAATTTTCTAGAATTTTTTTTTAGTAGAACACATTGGAAGTTTGTGATGAACAAGGTTGTAAAAATCGGGCTAGGCAGGTGCCTAGGCACTAAGCGCACACCCTCTGCTGCAATTTCTTGCTACACGGTGGATAAAATCGGTTTTTTTTTTTCCATTTTTGTTCAAACTGGAAAAGATGATGAACCTGTGATTTAATAAAAAATAATGCATAAATATTAATTAATACAATCGAATCGGTACTTAGGGCTCAAATCACAAATAAAATGACTTGCATTAAAGAATAAGGCTTTAACTAGTAGTCCCGTCGTCGCCAGGGGAAGACCTGGCATTCAAGGTTAGTGGGTGAATTTTTTTAATAATATTCAAAACAATAAAATATTTGTAATTATAATATTTATATATGTATATATTATATATTTACATCAAATACATTAATATTAATTATTAAGTTTTTGAAATCATCAATATGTCTTTAATGCATTAGACATCCACACAAATACACACGCCTATATTAGAAATGATGATCTTGAATTGCAAGAAAAAAAATTGTTGTTAATTGTATTGGGGTTGATAATTGAAAACAAATGAACACTCAAATTATTGAACAATAAAAACGTTATTTAAATAATTTTCTTAATGTGATTTAAAGAAATTGACAAATTAAACTATCAATCAATTTTTCTTCATCAATCCCTATTTTTACAATGCTATTTTTTAAAATTTATATAATACTTCTACATGGGTTAATTATTTCAATATTACTAAAGTAATAAAAATTGAGTGATCATAATTTTATCAATAATAGTTTTAAACATGTATAATATAATTATTTTAAAATTAGTGTTGCAATTAAAATACGTAAAAAATATATTTTTATATATAAGTATAAAAAGGGCATAAAAAATGTCTTTTGTGAGACATTTACAATGAATTAACTCACTACTATTATAAAATTGATATATCATTAATTTTTCTTAAAAAAATACTTAAAAATAAATTTTAATACATATATATAAGGGGTGGGTGGAGCGGGGCAGGCCCCCTGGCCACAACGTGAGTTCGCCACGCCGTCTTTTGGCCGCTGCTAAGGATAGTGAATTTAGAGAACAAATTCTAATGTGAAATAGTGACTGGCCGAATATATTTAAACTCCCTTTTTAACTTATGGAAATATGAATTCATTTTTACTCATACAAAATAATACTCAGGTGATTTGGTCACCGGGGCGGTGAGTTTTCGAACATGAATAAAAACAGTACTAAGTGTGTTTTGCAAGATCAAATATAATAGGGGAAATCATTTCTAATACATTTGAGGATTTCTTACTACAATGTAGTACAATCACTTTCTAGTACATTTCACATTTAGAAACAAAACAAACATTTTACATTGACACCAAATATTTCATATTTAAAAGTGTTTGTATTAAATTGTGGGGAAAAGTTGAATTTTGTATCAAAAAGTGAATAATCACAATATAACAAGCAAATATAAGTATGTAAATGGCAGAAACGATCGAACAACACACAAAGATTTATAGTGATTCAAATAATCAAGCTCTACGTCCACTTTTTAGAATAAACATAATAATTCCTTAACTCTAATGGCAAGACAAAAATATTTTGTTACTAGAAGGCTAATATATGTTACCACGGTGACAAAATATGCTATTATAAAAGAAATTTATGCTACTATAAGGATCGTACGTAACCCAAAAAAATTGCGGCTCTCAAGCAGGTGTTCGAAAATATTTTGGTTTAATAGGAGCACAAATTGTTTTTGCAGAAGCGTATTTTGGCGATGTAGTACACAGCCTATTTTAGCCATGTAATAGAAGAATATTTCTATTTTGCGACACGCAAATTCGCTCAAATAATTAAGTTTGTGTTTTAAGGGAATTGTCCATAAGTATTACTCCCTCCATCCAATTTTAAAATGACAACTTCTTCGAGCACGGGTTTTAATGAATATTGATTAGTTTATTCATATAGTAGATAAGTTAAGTGTATGATGGGGTATTGTGGGGTCCATTTGTAAATAAATGATTGTTTATGAATAAAGTGAATAGCAAAGTGATGGTACAAGGGTGAAGATAAAGTAGTATGAATAATATTGTTTCCAAAAAAGGTATAGACATAATAACTAAAAAAGAAAAGCGAGAATAATGAAATTGGACAGAGGGAGTATATTTTTGCCTTGTAATATAACATATCCGGGGACATACCCACAACCTTTTTTGGGCTATCGTGAATATTTAAATAATGCAAGCTTTTTTTTTTTTTTTTGAAGAAGAAAAGTTATATTGAGACTGTAGAATACCAGATGTACTCTAAAAAGAAAGTCCAAAGAAAAGAAAAAAACACCAGGTCGGCCTAGTATCTATTAAATGACTACTTATACATAGGCTGCTCTCGGGTTAGTACACAAGTCGTGAAAGGAGGTCGAGATAGAGCATTCATAATGGAGGCAGAAAATACTCCAGGCCTTAGCTCTAATTTTATCAAACAATTTTTCTGACGATGGAGATGGAGACGTCTTGCTCTGTCCCCTCTGCGGCATCGAAGAAGAAACTGTCCCTCACCTCTTCCTTCGGTGCAACTTCTCCATCAGGCTGTGGAATCTCAGCTGCTCGTGGCTTGGAGTCAACACCGCTCTCCACAGTAAACCTGCTGCTCATTTTCAACAATTTTGTGGACTGATTGGCGGTAAAAGGAAGAAGAGCATCTTTGATTGTCTGTGGTGTATGATCGTGTGGCATATATGGAAAACAAGGAATGGAAAAGTATTCGCAAATGAAGACACGAAGCCGGAGAAGATTTTTGACGAAGTGAGAGTTAAGATATGGGGAATTCTATCACTAAGGTTATGTTTGATAGCTTAGATTAACTATATATCATTTTTATTGATTGTTTGATAACTTAGATTAAGGATAGATTATGCTTTAAAATTTATAGAGTTTAGATATCATCCTAATCTTAGATAATTAGTCTTTGCTATCAAACATGCCCTAAGTAGAGATTGCCCTCACCCGTTCTCATTAACGACTGGTGCTCATCTCCTAGGACAGCTTGGACATAGGAAATTGACTCAATTGTAATGGTGTAACTTTATATATCTATGCTCTTAAGCAAAAATTTGTAACTCTCGTTGCCGAGTACCACTAGTACTCCAGATTGATATAATATATTTTCTCCTTCCAAAAAATAATTTATAGCCTTCCATACAAACCAGACTGTCAAGCACCAGATGCACTCCAAGATAAACTTTTTGTGATTGAAACCAGCGATACCACAGAATTGGTGAAATTGTAAGATTATATTATTCTATATCGGCAACCTATTATCGAACCATGAGAAGATCAATTTCCAGATTTTGTTGGCCAAATCACAGCCAACAAACAGATGCTGGATATTTTCCACATAGTGCGCAGCCCAAGTCGTCTCCATTGCCCAATATATTCCTCTTACGAAGTTCGCTCCGAGTGGCGATCCGTCCCCTTAACACCTTTGTTAGGAATTAATATACAAGAATTAATTCCCACCCTCTCTACAAGTTCGGACTTTTAGATGAGACATAATTCTTTCATGGTATCAGAGCAAACCGGGCAAACGACCTGGGTTCGATTCCTGTTGAAAGCACTCCACCCATTTAAATTGTCCACTCGATGGGCCTCCTCCCCAAAAAAGGGTAAGAGGTGTTAATCCGGCCCACGAGTGAGGGGGAGTGTTAGGAATTAATATTAAAGAATTAATTCCCACCCTCTCTACATGTTCGGACTTTTAGATGAGACGGAATTCTTTCAACCTTCCACGCCAACCCCGAGTATTTTGGGGGTGTCATTTTATTCAAGATTTTCTTTTAAATAATGCAAGCTAGTGTTGCTTTAACATATATTTCAGTGTATTTATGGAATAATTATTTTAACTTTGTTTTTTTATCACTACCACATATTTAAAAAAAAAAAATTATTGCAAATAAAACTATTATTAAATGAGCCAATGCAAAATCAGATCAAACAGCAAAGTCACAACATTGACTTGTGCTGACATTATTCTCCTACGTACTAAGAAAACTAAAAACTAACTTAAACGGGCATTGAAACAGGTATCGTATCTCAATGACACCTTTGCTAATTAAAATCCTATACAAAACATACCTTCATACATATATATTTATTTTAGATTTATTTTTCACATCGATTGATCGGCATAAAAACATTATTTGAATTGATTAATTAGCCCCCGCGACATCTATTTGCTGCATTGCAGCCCCTGTTGTATTCGTTTGCTTCTCCAGGAGGTGTAGTTACTTTCCCTTGGCCCCCTCTGGCCATAGCTGGGTACCCAATAAAATTTTCCGTTTCCGCCGTCGCTGATGCAGAAACAAAAGTGCAAAGCACAAGCAGCGCCACGAAGCTTAACACCAATGCCGTCTTAGCCATGATTGCAAGTTTTATGATCGATAATAATTAATTTTCAATGAATTTTTTGTTGGTTATATTTTCTCTTTGGATCTCTTGAATATATATAGTGCGCGCAGAAATTCATTTAGGCCAGGTTGTAAGTTTCTCCACTCGTAATCTCTTGCCTAAAATTAGAAACTTGCATGATGAAAATAGTTAAGACTATTTTTTTTCCTTCCAATAATAGTTGGTGAAATTCCGAAACTGAAGGTTAATTGGTAGCTAATTAGGGGATATAAAAAAATAATGGTAGACGAAATGAAAGGTTTTGCATCTTATAAGTTATAACTAGTCTTCATAAATAAAATCTAAGTCCATGAGTTAGTCCTTTGTCACATAGACGACCAACTAACGAGACGAATACACCTAAGAGTCAACGAGGTCGCTCAACAATGCCACCTCGACACCTCTGTTCGCCCACCTCAGGGGTACTCAAACTTTGATTGGCCATCCTATTCGTCTAAGTCGGGGAGCTCTTTCCACGTGTGGTTGTCCATCAAGGACGAACAACCACCTTACCAAGGATGCCAGTCCACCTACTCCAGCTAATCCTACATGTAGATAGGATAAGCCTTGTTAGCTCGTCCACCGAGCATAGAGTACTTAGTCACCAAATAGATGTCCACATGTCTTTCTCTAAAGGCACGAACAATGGTTTTTTTAAACAACAATTTATAAACGAAAGTGGAGTACAAGGTGTACTCCAACCAGGCTCAGCCTAGAAACAAAGACAGCAACATAAGAAATAAAGCATAGCCTACCACACTGATCTCAATTACAATTGACCATGGGATGAGAATGTGGATTGGGGTCGCCTTTTTTACTCATGAGAACAGTCTATGGTATCTTAATTCTATAGTACTTGCTAATGTAAAATTGCAGGAATTTGTCACAGACACTTGGAGGTGGAAGATCAAAAACGATGGACTCTTCTCATGCAAATCAGCATATTCTGCCCAAACTGCTGCAATCATCCCAAACTCGACGTTGGACGTGGAGTCATCCCAAGTGTTTCCCAAAATCTGGAACTGCATGACTCCTTTATAGTGGTCCGGCCTGACCTGGAGACTTTTACTCGATCGGTTACCTTGGAGATAATGATGACGTAAGTTGTGGACTGTGTGGACAAGCCGAAGAATCTGCCCGCCATCTCTTATTTGAATGCACTACTTCTCTTAAAGTGTGGTCCTCTTGCTCCCTCTGGCTCGGCTGCCTAATACCATGAAGCTGTTGAAATTAATTGGAAATTGTGAGGTGTGAAGACTTGTATATATAGTAAAGTTACAATAACCGATTTACATGATTGTAGGGAATTAAATATAATTAATGCTATATACAAGGAATGTTGTTATATACAAGGAATGAGTCAATCATTCCTTAATATCCCCCGTCAAGCGATGCGTGGGATGAGGAAAAACGCAGAGCTTGGAACGAAGGAAATCGAACGTCGGGCGTGGAAGACTCTTCGTGAAGATGTCGGCTAGCTGAAGATGTGTGGGGACAAATTGTGTGGATAGCTTGCCAGAGGTGACGAGCTCGCGAACAAAATGACAGTCGATGTCAATGTGCTTCGCCCGTTTGTGAGCCACTGGATTCTGGCTGAGAAACAGGGCATTGTTGTTGTCAGAAAGAGGAATAGGGCAAGCAGGCAGTGGACTGCGGAGCTCGTGGAGTAGAGAGGTTAGCCAAACGACCTCGACAGCTGTGTTGGCTAAGGCTCGATACTCCGAATCACAGTTGGAGCGAGCAACGGTGGGATGTTTCTTGGCACTCCAAGACACCAGATATCCACCCAAGAAAACCAAGTAACCATAGGTAGAGCGGCGAGTTTCCACACATCGAGCCTAGTCAGCATTTGAGTAGGCGACCACTAAGGAGTTTGGTCGACGAGTGAAGGAAAGGTCGTAGTTGATAGTGTGCTTCACATAGCGAAGAATTCTCTTCACTGCCGAGAAGTGGTCGCTGGTCGGCGCCTAGAGGAACTGACTAACATGATTTACCGAGAAGGATAGATTTGGTCGAGTAATGGTGAGGTACTGGACGGCGCCCACCAATGAGCGATAAAGAGTCGGATCCGAGAATAGGTCACTAGTGCTGACCAGGGTCTCGCCCACGGCCAAATAAGTGGCAATAGGTTTGGAGTCTTGAAGATCTCGCGAGCATATTTGGACTGCCCGACGAACAGCCCAGAGCAGGTGTAAGAGATTTCCAAACCTAGAAAATAGTTTAGGCGACCAAGATCCTTGAGTGCGAACTTCTTGTTCACCCGAGGAATGAAGCGAGCAAGTGTAGGTGGGTCATTTCCAGTAACAATGATATCATCCACACACATGAGTAGATAGACGATCGAGGAACCTTGAAACAGGTAAAACAGCGAGGAGTCAGACTTGCACTCTTTGAAACTAATGTCGAGCAGGAAGGAGTTGAACCGCTGAAACCGGGCCAAGGGGTCCTGGCGAAGACTGTATAGGGCCTTCTTCAATTTGCAGACATGATCTGAGAGCCGAGGATCAATAAAACCAGGAGGCTGGGCCATGAAGACCGGTTTCTGAAGATATCCGTTAAGGAAAACATTTTTGACATTCAGTTGATGGAGGAGCCAGTTGTGTCGAACGGAGAGGGCCAGCATAACACGAACTGTGGTCACCTTGACAATCGGACTGAAAGTGTGTGAGAAGACCGTACCGGGGATTTGGGTGAAGCCTTGAGCGATCAATCTGGCTTTGTGCCGCTCAATAGAACAATCGGATTTGTACCTAGTTCTAAAAACCCATTTTGAACCAATAATATTCACATCTCGAGGGCCAGTAACAAGATCCCAAGTTTGTTGTCTCGCAAAGCTACAATTTCTTCCTGCATTGCAGCCAACCACTCAAAGGACTTGGCAGAAGATTTGAAACCTCCAGGTTCCGAGGAGGCAGTGAGGGCACTAATCAAGGCAGTGGAGGCCAAGTTTAGTGGATACTTGGGTTTGAAAATCCCAGATTTTGCTCGCGTGATCATTTGGTGTTTGGACCGTGGTTGTTGCGGTGGAGGTTCAATGGTCGGCTGAGGTTGTTCGGCCGGTTCAGAGGGAGCAGGTGGCCCCGCAATGGTCGCTGGCGGAGGAGGGGTGATGAAGACGAAGCTCCAAATATCATTTAGACAGCAAAATATTGGAGCTTAGTTGATTACTGCAAGTTTATTCAGTTTTAGTTAATAGTTTGTTTGAGAGAAGTTGAGTTTGTTAGTCCAGAAGTGTATATATATGAACCTATTGTACTCTTTGGGGAGTTAGTTGAAAGTTTATACAATTGAATTCTGATTTCATTCAGTCAATCTATCTTGCCGGTATTCTTTAAAGAATCAACGCCTCGATAGTTATTATCGCATTCGAATAGAACCTCCGCTGCATCAAGGGGCGTCCTCACCAGGATCAAATATGCATGCCGAGCAAGGCATAGTCGGTGCGGAAGGGTCGAACTCGGGAGAGGAGGCCGGCGAGGAATCAAGGTCGGCATCCAAAAAGGATGAGACCACTCCAGTGGTCGGCATAGGTCGAGCAGAACCTGAAAATGGAAATCACTCTTCATCAAATATAGCATGACGAGTAACAAATATTTTGGATGAGCCAGGATCAAGACACCGAAAACCCTTGTATTGGCTACTGTATCCCAAGAAGATACATGGTCGACTGCGAGGAGATAGTTTGTTCAAAGCATAGTCCCGGAGACACGGGAACACCCGGCAACCCAAAGTCTTGAGATTTCCATAAAGAGGCACTATGCCGAACAGAGCCTGATAAGAGATAGGCTGCCCAAGACCGAGGATGGGAGTCGGTTAATGAGATGAACCGCAGTTGCAAAGGCATCAAACCAGAATTCTGAGGGGCACGAGCATGAAAGAGCATAGAGAGGCATATTTCAGTGATATGTCGATGTTTACGCTCAACGCGACCATTCTACTAAGGTGTGTAAGGGCATGACAGGTGACGCAATATGATATGCTCGGCCATGAAAGTGCGAACAACTCTATTGATGAATTCAGTACCACCATCACTTTGAAAAACTTTGATGGTCGAGGAGAACTGGTTGCACACAAATTTGTGAAACGCGAGCAAGGTTGTAAAAATGTCCGATTTGGCACGGAGAGGATACAAACACGAGAACTGAGAATAATCATCGATAAACACCGCATAATAACGAAAATCAGATGAAGCATTAATAGGAGCTGGATCGGACCTCATAGTATCAAAAGAATCATGACCCAAATGGGAATGCCATAAATCAAAAGATGTTTTTGCCACTCTAGGCTTCAACGCGGCGACCAAAGTTGGAAGTGCCTTCTCCAACACGTACAACCCTGTTCACATCAACCCTGAGCCACCACTTCCTTGGTATCCCAATTCTGAATAATAAACGATTTTTTAGAAAAGCAAACCTCAACTGGAAAATCAGACATGAGTTTGCTAATAGAAAGGAGGTTCTTGGTAATATGGGGAACAACTAGAACGTCCAAAAGATCAATACCCTTAAGGAGTGATTGAATTCCAACATGAGATATCTGTAGGGAATTACCATTACCGACAGTGACTTGACCATTACCAGTGTAGGGGGCCAAGGAATCAAGATGCGAGGCATTGGAGGTCATATGAGCCGAGGCACCTGAGTCCACAAACTAGTCCAAGGAGGTTGGCGAGGAGATAGTGCATTCTGATTGGAAGGCCTGGGCAAGGTGGGGAGATGAGTCCTCGGAGGGGCGAACACACTAGCGAGGAGACTGGCGAGGTTCTGGACCGCGAACAAATCGTTGAGGACATTTGTTGGCATAGTGCTCGCCGCTACAAATCTGGCAACAAGGGACGTAGGGCTTCCGCCTCCCGCGACCACCAGAGAAGGTATTCTCTGGGCGAGAAGAAGGCTGACCACGAGCATAAAAGGCAGTTGGGGAAGGTTCGGCCAAATCAGGCTTGTTCATGATTTCGAAGGCCACAACCTGATGAAGCAAGTCGCGAAAGGAGGGAACTGGTGAGAAAGCCATCGAAATGTCTGCAAAACCACTGAATTTGGGGACAAAACCCCGTAGAAACCAGTGCGACATGTTAGATTTGTCCACTATTATACCGATAGCGGCCAGTTGATCGCATAACACCTTAAAATGCCGACCATAGTCGGCAACAGAGAGAGAGTCACGCTTGAAAGAAGACCACAACAGAATGGTGTAGCTGGAAGAAGAGTTAGAACACTCAAAGAAGCTGCAAGAACACTCCTAGCTGAATTCTCTACTCCTAAGAAACTATGGGCAGAAGCCATCAATACAGCTTGCCACACTCCAAATAGGTCAGGTATTCACAAAATCCATGAGAAAACCCCATATGAATTATGGAAAGGAAGGAAACCTAGAGTATCTTACTTTCATATATTTGGTTGTAAGTGTTTCATTCACAACAATGGGAAGAGTAAGTTGAATGCTTTCGATGCCAAAGCAGATGAAGGGATATTCTTGGGATACTCCTCTACTAGCAAAACATTTAGAGTATTCAACAAACGAACCCTTCTTGTGGAAGAAACACCTCATGTTGTTTTTGATGAATCTTGTGAAAAGAGTGCAGTAGAATGATTCACGTGTTATACAACACTAAAATAAACAACCTCAAGTGTACGGTGTCTATCGTAGCGTGATAAGCACGAGGTCGATCCCACAAGGAGGTTTAACGTAAAAGGGTAGTTTGTTAATTGAGTTCTAAGTAGACGTGATCGAATAGATTGAATGTTGAATTACCCCTAAGATTGCCTAATAATATGTCACGAATAGACAACGAAAGAGTAAATACGAAATAGATCAAATAGCATACGAATCAAGAAACGAAAGTAAAATGGATGAAAACTCAAAGAAAGAAGGTGGATCCTAAAGCACATGCAACACTAATGTATCCATTTATGATTAACTATCTACTTAAGTGGTGTTCATGCTTTGTCTATAAGATTGATCACATAATAATGAATTAAAAGTTCTTTCGATCCAAGTAATTCAAAGGAAATACCACACAACTTAGTATCTCTACCTAAATTGCACAATGTAACCCAATTAAGCTCCTAATATCATCACACATCTTCCTAATCATTGATCATCTTTCAATCTCACAATAAAATTAGGTTAAATGCTTGCAATCAATTAATCAAAGTAGATTTCTCAACCTAATTCAATTAACTAAGATTAACATATCATCATTGTACACTAATGACATGCTTTGCAATGAAAATCAAGCATCCGAATAGAATTAAGCCACATAAACACCAAATAAGCAAAATATTAATTCATAAACTTCAACAAAAGTATTTACAAGGCTTTAGAATCACAAAGTGTTTAGCCAACTACTAGCATAATGAAATTACAAAATCCAAATGTAAAAACTAAATCAAAAGAAAGAGAACAAGGAAGCTTAGTCTAGATTGTGGTAGGGAATGAAATTTGCAAGCTATTGCATCCTTTCTTCCTTGAATTGATGGAGAATTGAGAGAGGAATGGCCAAATCACCTTGGAGTATGTGAAACTATGTGTGAAAATTGATGAATTGGGGGTGAATGGCTTAATTTTCAAGAAAGAGGGTTTATATAGTGTTTGGGTAGGGTTTGGATGGCATAATTGCAAGTTGGTCCCTCATAAATGGCCAAAATATGAAAAATGCACCGAATTTGAGTTTTGGCTTAGGTGGAGTTCGGCACTCGGCCGAGTTGGGGTCACTCGGCCGAGTGGTCTTCAAGTTTCAGTAGCTACAGCTTTCAACTCAACTCGGCGGAGTTGGGTCACTCGGCCGAGTGCGCAGTGATATCCAAACTCGCAGATTCGGCCGAGTTGAGTCACTCGGCCGAGTGTGTAGTAAAACCAAAAGTTTCAGATTCAGCCGAGTTGACTCACTCGGCCGAGTTGCCTCCTCAATTTTGGCCTTTTCTCGTTTCGTGCATATCTTCCGCCTCGGGTGTCGGATTGACTCGATTCCTTTGGCTAATCCACTCCATCTTTCGAGACGAATCCAACCGTGCACTCCTCTTCCTGATCCAGTAAAGTATGGTTGGTTTTTTACTCCAAATTTCATCGTATTTCCTACAAAACCAATAAAACACAACCTTTCTCTCCTTTCGGCTTAAACAATCATATTCGATGCATAATTCAATGAAATACACATCAAAACATGCTTCACATGTGACCCTAAAACGTGTAAATTCCACCCGAATTAAACCCCCCCAAACTTAAAATGTTGTTTGTCCTCAAACAACTAAGCACTTAAAGCAATGAGGGTGGAATGATCACAATGGAATATTCAATATAATTCACACATGCAAAGTAAGATGTAATGATATCTCTTTCTCAAAGTGCATCTCTCAATGAAGGTCATAGGCTGATTATTGCAACTCACACTCATGGATTAAAGAATGCATAAACACACAACACATTGTGAATGGGAAACATAATCCAAATGCTAAAGTCCTCTACTCACATGACAAAGTGTTTCTCTCAAACACACAAACAAATTGAGGATATTAATGCACTCATCAACCAAGTTATGCTATGCAATCACCATATGCTTGCCCAACTTCTATTTTCTACAACACTCAAATGCTCAACAATGTGATCAATAGGACTTTATCAAGGATGTAACATTGGCTCTTTGGACAAGGTAGGATGAATTTGGGAATTTGTGACTCTTCTAGTGGAGTACAAAGCTTGTTGTTTTACAATGTGTGCTTTCACTTTCAAAGCTTACAAACTTCATTCTCACTTTTCATTTTCCTTTCTTTTTCAAGCATTCATCACCTCATATTTTGAACCATTTTTTTTCTTTTCAAGCTTTTGGGGCTCTTTGTCCCTCTTTTCTTTTCCCTTGATTTTCTTTTCATCTTTCTCCTTTTCTTTCAACTTTTCCAATCTCTCCCTTCACCAAAGACATTCAAGCACATGTTTCTTCACTTTGTCTTTTATCCCCCACTAGATGTAAGTATCAAAGGCTCAAAAAGGCTAAGTGGTTAACTTTTCAAGGGGCTAACTACGGAAAATTACTTCGGTTTTGGGAAATTTTGGCTAAGTGACTCTTTTAGAACAAGATGGCCTATATCACATCACAAAGTTTCACACAATCACGCTTTCAAACAAGAACTTGAGCAAGTTCTAGAATCACTAGCAATAACCTAGTCCACTCTCAAATGAACTAAAACGGATTATATGCTCGATTTATGGCTCAATTCTCACAAGTTTATTCAATAGGACTTTCACAATCATCAAATGTTCCCAAACAACAACACATCATGCATCTATGCTATCAAAGATCACAAATATGAACACAACATGATACTATTCTCCAACACCAATCATGCATACATTCAAAGCAAATAGACATCATCACAACTACTCAACCATGGATTCCAATGATTATTAATGCTCACATTTCACCAAAGATCCACTACCCAACATATGATCAAAACCAACTTAAACAATAATAAGCATATGAAAATAAAGTGTGCGCCGGTGCAAAATGTAACACAAGTAGAATGACGAACCGGTGCAAGGGCAACAACTAGTAGAAAAATAAAAGAAAAATAACTCCCCCAAACTTAGAATTTTACTATGTATAAATTCTAAGTTTAGGGCTACAAGTTATTACCTCCCTCCTTGCACATCCAAAGCTCTTCAAAGATCACCATTGCAACACTTGCTTCCCCTCTCCAAAGTTGGTTTTGCTTTCTTCTTCATTCTTCAAGCTATGACATCCAAAATGCTTCTCATCCATACCTACAAAATAAACCAAGCTATCAAAACTATCAACGTAATAAAAACATGAAAGCAATAAAACCTTGGGTTACCTCCCAAGAAGCGCTATTTTTAACGTCCTATGCCGGACGGTTTCTTTCTACTTTCAAGCCTCATCCAAACGAAGTGACTCCACCATTCGAAGTTGCTCACTTCCAAAATAGTGCTTCACTCTTTGACCATTCACCACAAAGGTTGTTCCATCTTTACCAATAAGTTCCACATTTCCCATGGGCGTCACATTCTTAATCACAAAGGGCCCCGACCACTTTGACTTCAACTTGCCCGGAAATAGCCTCAACCTTGAGTTGAACAATATAAATTATTCTCCCACTTGGAACTCCCTCTTTTCAATCATCTTGTCATGAAACTTCTTGGCCCCTTCTTTGAGAATTTTGGAGTTCTCAAAAGCTACATTTCTAAACTCATCAAGCTCATTTAGCATCATCTTTCTTCTCTCTCCGGATTCCTTAAGATCAAGATTTAGCTCCTTAATAGCCCAACGAGCTCTCAACTCCACTTCCACGGGTAGATGACAAGACTTACCATACACAAGTTGGTAAGGAGATGTACCCAAGGGTGTCTTGTAGGCGGTTCGATATGCCCAAAGAGCATCATCCAACTTAATGGCCCAATCCTTCCTCTTCAACCCAACAGTCTTCTCCAAAATTTGTTTCACCTCTCGATTAGCAAGCTCCGTTTGTCCATTAGCTTGAGGGTGATATGGTGTGGTCACCCTATGCTTCACTCCATATTTTGTCAATAGTTGATCTAGCCATCGGTTGGAAATGTGTGAACCACCATCACTCACTAATGCTCTTGGAGTGCCAAAACGAGTGAAAATGTTCTTCCTCAAAAAGTTGAGGACTACCCTGACATCATTCGTGGTGGTTGGAATGGCCTCAATCCATCTAGAAACATAGTCAATGGCCAAAAGGATGTAGGAGAATCCATGGGAAGTAGGAAATGGCCCCATAAAGTCTATCCCCCACACATCAAAGAGCGTCACTTCAATCACATTCTTCATAAGCATCTCATGCCTCTTTGAAATGTTTCCCATCCTTTGACACTTATCACACTTCTTCACAAACGCTTCACAATCTCTAAAGATGGATGGCCAATAGAAACCACTTTGAAGAACTTTGTGGGCCGTTCGATTCGCTCCAAAGTGACCTCCATAAGGAGATGAATGACACTCCTCAATCACTTTCTCCCACTCATCTTCCCCTAGGAACCTCCTCATGATCATGTCCGAACACCATCTATAGAGGAATGGATCCTCCCAAACATAGAACTTGACATCATGATAGAACTTCTTCTTTTGATGAAATGAGAGGTTTGGTGGGTGTATTCCGGTGGCTATGTAATTCACAAAGTCGGCAAACCATGGACATGCTTCTTTGATAGCAAGAATTTGCTCATCGGGGAACCACTCCTTGATAGGGACTTGGACATCTTTTTCCTCCACATTCTCAAGTCTTGAGAGATGATCCGCCACCACATTCTCACACCCTTTTCTATCTCTAATCTCCACATCAAACTCTTGCAAAAGAAGCACCCATCGTATCAACCTTGGTTTAGCCTCTTTCTTCTCAATCAAGTACTTAAGAGTCGTGTGATCCGTGTACACTATGGTCTTAGCTCCCACCAAATATGCTCTAAACTTGTCAAAGCTATAGATCACGGCTAGCATCTCCTTCTCCGTTGTGGTGTAATTCTTTTGAGCCGGATTCAAGGTTTTGCTTGCATAGTAGATCACACGAAAGAGCTTGTCTCTCTTTTGGCCCAAGGCTACTCCAATGGCATAATCACTAGCATCACACATAATCTCCAACGGTTGACTCCAATCGGGTGTCACCAATACGGGAGCTTTAATCAAGGCCTCCTTCAATATTTCAAACGACTTCACACACTCCTCACTAAAGATGAAAGTGGCTCCTTTCTCCAACAATGAACACATAGGCTTGGCTATCTTGAAAAAATCTTTGATGAATCTCCTATAAAATCCGGCATGCCCAAGAAAACTCCTAACCGCCTTCTCATTGGTTGGTGGAGGTAGTTTCTCGATTGCCACAATCTTTGCTCTATCCACCTCAAGTCCCTTAGCCGACACCTTGTGCCCAAGCACAATTCCTTCCTTCACCATGAAGTGGCATTTCTCCCAATTGAGCACCAAGTTAGTATTTATGCATCTTTGTAAAACACAAGAGAGGTTACTTAGACATGTATCAAAACAATGACCAAATACGGAAAAATCATCCATAAACACCTCCATTATGTTTTCAATCATGCCATGAAAAATAGCCATCATGCATCGTTGGAAGGTGGCGGGGGCATTGCACAATCCAAATGGCATTCTCCTAAAAGCAAAAGTACCATAAGGGCAAGTAAAAGTTGATTTCTCTTGGTCCTTAGGATCGATCAAAATTTGATTGTATCCCGAGTAACCATCAAGAAAGCAATAATACTCGTATCCCGCCATCCTATCCAACATTTGATCAATAAAAGGCAAAGGAAAATGATCTTTCCTAGTGGCATTATTCAACACACGATAATCGATGCATACTCTCCACCCCATAATGGTCCTAGTGGCAATTGCCTCTAAAGCATCGGTTGTAACAATAGTTATGCCCCCCTTCTTAGGTACCACTTGTGTTGGACTCACCCACTCACTATCACTTATGGGAAAAATTATATCATTATCTAACTGTACGTCCCAAGTTGAGTTTAATAACGAGTAAGCTAGTGAAAATTTCTAGAGGGGGGTGAATAGACTTTTCAAAAATCTTTCGATATATCAAAGTACAATATGCGGAATAACGAAATTAATCAATGAGCCCAATTTTAGTTTATACTCAACTTATTTTGAGAAATCTGTTTTAGTGTTTACTCAACTAGCCTTGTTCAATTATGGAGATAAACAGTTAATCAATCAAGACAAAACAAAATAGTAAAGTAAATCAAACACGAGATTTATAGTGGTTTGACAACTTGTCTACATCCACTCTCACAAACCCAGTTGTGATATTCTTATTAACTCGTCCAATGGAGTAATGTGTTCTTGTAGCTTTAAGTCCCAAGAAATAAGACTTAGATCTTCTCGAAAACACTACCAAGTGCCTCTTCGATCTAACTAGCTATTTTACAAGTAACTAGCAGCTTGATAACAGAAACAAAATAAAACTTCTCTGTCTTCAGTAGTCACTACTAGAAAAGTACCCCTGTAGTGACGTTTACTTGGTGACCCTTTTAAGTAAGCGTGACTATATTAAATATATAAATACACTTTCAATTTTGAGTGATATTTTGTGACGCCCTAGTGGTTGGAGCTCTATTGTTTGCGTATGAAGTCCTGTGTTCGAGTCTTATAAAAGTTTTTTTTTTTTTTTCTTATAACTCCTGCTTATAAATTTTTTCCATAATTATTTTCTTTAATTTAAATTAACTTTTCCTTTAGTCCCGCTGATTTTCTTTCTAATTATTCTTTCCTGAATTTCCTTCATTCTCTCGTCGTGCCCTAACTCCCGCTCATAATTCAGCCTACCCGCCTGGTGTTTCTTCCTCAATTGTGGGAGGGAGTTAGCCCTAATCTATAATTTATACCAATTGAACAAATTACTATTTCGGAAAACAGTAAGAATCACACAGGTTTGTCAATTATTTTTTATTTAGCGCAAAATTTATTTGTCGTTATTCTTTCTTTCGTTTGATTTTCTCCTGTTTTGTTCTTGATTTTTGTTCGGCCATGGTCACATTTGGTTTCTTTTTTCTGTTTGTTTTTATTTCGCTCTTATTTAGTGTCTTGATTTTCTAATTCCAATCCACGAGTACTGGTCCATCAAACACCAATAATCACACAGGTTTGTCTATCTTTCTTGTTTAGTACAAAATTCCTCTGTGTTTATTGTTGGGTATTCTTGAATCTTAATCAACTTAGATTTAGTTTCTTGATTTTTCGATCTCTATGGTTTATTGTTGTGTATCCATTTAGAAACAGTGGCAGAATTATTTAAGATTAAGGGTGTACTATTGCACCCCAAATTCAAGTAAGTTTACCTGATATCCATAGTCTACGGGAGTTTCTTTCATTTAATTTCCTCATGCTCTGTTTTGTTTACCAAATTCAAGAAATTTATCCAGGACATTCTTCGTTTAGTTTTCATTTCTTACCTTGATTAGTTCATTGTGTGTGTCTTTGTTACTCAGTTTTTTTCTAAATATTAGACTAATCGCAATATTATTTGCCTTCGGCATTTGCTGTTTAATTTAATACTATGGGAACAACTACGCCTGTGTGTTTGTGCTAGTTAATGCTTTGAAGATGACAATTTTGAGAGAACTTCAATTCAAGAAGATGAATAGAAAAGACACTGTTTAATTGTTTGATAAAACTTGAAAAACAATGTTGTTTTTTCCCACAAGTCGTAAGAAATACATAATTAATCATAGAGATATGCGAGTGCAAATTCAAATTTGACATTCCCTTAAAAAAAGGACCTGAAGATAATAATTTTCATTACTTTAAGGATTTCTTAAAACCAAAATTACTTTAGAGGCCTCAGGATGCAATTTTGAAGAAATTATTTAATGTATATGTGTATTTTGATGGAAAAGTAAGAAGTTAATTGAACAACTTGTAAATTTTAATTTGATTTGGTGAATCAACATGATATATTTATGATGAAATAATACTAAAAGTTGAAAAAGAACCCCATAATGATTCTAAATATAAACCTCAAATTTGATGAAGTTATGTTGTAATAAACATGCATAAGGGAAACTTTCTGAAAATTATAATCAATAACGTAAAGGATGGCAATATGACTGAAGTTGCTTTCGAGTATATTTTAACTGTGTAGTCCATAATTAGTAGAGACAAAGCTTCAATTAAAGTTATGGAATGAATAACTTATAAGGTATCTGTGAAAACAGAAAAGAATGAACCAAAAATAAAAAAGTTCTGTTTTATAGTGTTAAATTTTCCAGGAAAGGCTAATTTTACCAAGTTACTGCAATTTACCTCAGGTTCATCTATTGTTCTAGGAATATGTCTATGCAATTTTTCCTCTTACTCCAATTCTTTTTGTAGCTTCTTCACCAATTCTTCCTTGTGTCTTCCTCTCTGCGTACGATAGTTGAAAAATTCAACTAAAGTGAAATATGATTGCAAACACCTGTTTTCAGGTGTTAATAAACTGAAAATATATGCAATAATTCTTATTATATATCATGTCTCACCAAGTTATTTCACACTTTTTTAATTTCCTCCATTGTGTTTGATGATCAAGCACATTGATTATTGTTAGTAGGTATGTGGTTAGTTCTTAGTTTATTTTTATACCTTAGGATTAATATTAAGCATGAAGTCCAACGAGGAAAAAAGATTGAGATAGGAAAAACGTGATTGACACAGGTATAGGTATGTGTTGTTTCAATTGCTTCTTTGCACCCTTCCAATTTGATTATATGAGTTATTTGCTGTTTCACTTGCTTCATTATACAGTTATGTCATCTTTTTAGGTAGGTGGCTATTCAATTGTGATGTTTCTCATGTCATGATATTATGGAGCGAGAAGATTTGGTTTTTTGTTCTTTAATTTGTCTCCTTTTTTCATCTGTGATACATCAGTTGGGTTGGATGTTGTTATTCGAATCTTATATGTAATTAATTGTCGCAAAATAACCTACCGATTCATGAATTTCAAACAGAGAAACTTGGCACGATCTGTAACCATAAAAAATATCTTGACAATCACCATGAACTGATAGGTGTAGATAAATATCTTGACAATCACCAACCTAAGCAAGAAATCTGTAAAAGGAAAAAACGATAGGTGTAGATGTTTATTTTGCTAGCAGAAGAAATATTGTTGGAAAGAAGTAACCTCTTTGCAGTCATATTGTAATATATGCTGGTTTTATCTATTGCAACTTAAATCCTGAAATTCTGGGCAGCTTAAATCCTGAAATTCTAGGATCAGGTTTGCTACTCTTTTATTATTTATGTAATAATCTACTTGTTTGATGCATTTATTTGTGCAGCAATATTCCTAGTACTAGCATCAGGGATTGTTAAGCTAAACCAAATCTTTGCATGCTCTTCATAGGTCTTTTAAGCAATGTGCTAATATTAGTTTTTGCCTCTTACTTTTTTTTTTTAATTCCACTTGAGAATCACGTGACCTCGTTATTGTATTCATTATTAATTCAGGTTAATTTCCTAATTTCCATGTTTGACATGGAATTTCTTGATTACATGACATGTATAGTGTGAATGAAAAAAAAAATCTAAAATTATAATATACTCCTTCATTTACCACATTCTTTACCACATTCTGATTGCTGAAGAAGTATGGCATGCCACCTTATTTATATAAGATCTCAATACATTAAAAGATAGTGTTACTATGCAGAATACCATGAACTGTTCAAAATAGCATTTCAGTTTTCGAGTGTAATTTGTTTGAATCTGAATTGATGTCTAAACTGGGCATATAAATATCTTAATTTATATTACACTTATAATTTGTTCTTTCTGAATTTCTATAAAATTCTTCTAGGCTCCATTTGGATGGAGGGATTTAGGCTATGAATTTTAAATCCACAATCAAAATCCACTTCACTTGTTTGGATTAAAAAAACAAATGAATAAATTTTAAATACTTCGGTTTTAGCCCATCTTTTTTTTAGTTAAATTGAGAGAATTTCAAATTTTCACTAAAACCATGTCATTTGAAATACATGTATTTTTAACTCCATTAATTTGAAATACCTCCTCAAATCAAATCCCCTCATCCAAACACAACCTTAACATGGTGGAGTTACTTTATGATCATTTTTCAATGCTTGATGAAAATAACCATATGGGATATATACATCACATACTAAGGACAAAACACCAAATGAAAGAAGCTGATTTTTTTTACCGGTGCATTAAGTTCTCAAAGATGTCATTCATTGTGCGAATGCTTCAAATACTCGTCTTGGAAATTGGACTGACAAGTCGTTTGGCATGATGCTAGTTTTTTTTAACAGGTTGGAGTAAAGGTTCTTTTAAAAGGCGCATGTGCTCCAAACAATGTTGCATAAGGTATTGTTGAAAGCTTAAATCATGTTAAATTATTGGCCAATTGAGAGTTATTCGGGCTTGAATGGTGTGAAGTGAATGTTGCTTGACCAAAGTATCTTGTAAGTTTCTTTTCGTATTATTTCATTTCATTTATTTTAATTTAGTTTTTTTTTTTACAAAATCAAGTATTATTAATTCTCCTTTTTTTTTATTATTATTATAGGTTCAAGTGGAAGATGCAGGATAAAGATAGCAACATGGATTTTTCCATGTATAGTTTAGGTGCAATTTATCTTTGAATTGAAAATTTTGAATTTTTTTAATTTGTGTCTACTGAACTTGATAGTTATGTGGTTGATACTAGGTACAAGTTGAGATGTTTTAAACTTTGAATATTTTTTTACTAAGTGTGATGACAATTTATTGTTATATATTTGGTTATTCATGTTTTAGAAGTGTGATGATATTTTATTCCTATAATATGAACGAATGAATGAAAGTATAAAATTATAATATATGCTTGAGCATTTTGGGGTATATGCATAGCCTATACTATTACTAATGTTATATGACATTAAAAGGCGTCTCCAAATTTGGTAGTTAAGTTGGTTATATAAATGCTTTGGTGACACGAGAAATTGTTAATAAAATAAATTGTTGAAACGTCGATTAGGGTCACCAAATATTGTTACTATGACGCATAAAAGCATCACTAAATAAGGTGGTTAAGTTAGGTATAAACTATTTAGTGACGTGAGAAAGCGTCTCCAATGTACACCATTGTGATGTCGGTTAGCGTCACCAAAATAATGTTTGTATGATGCTTAAAAGCGTTGCAATTACCATTTTTAGAGACTCTTTTGAAGCGTCATAATAACAACCTATAAAAACGCCAAATCAGGTGACGCTTGGCCAAAGCGTCACCATATCAAAAGCGTCATTAAATCCTATTTTTAGTGACACTTTTGAGCGTCCCTAAATCCCATTTTTGTAGTAGTGAGTAGCCTTTTTGTTCTTCACTTGTCTTCTAGCTTCTTTCTGAACTTCACCTCTGAGAGTAATTTCTTCTTTGAATCTTCAATTATGCTTTAGTATGTAGTAGTATCAGTAGTCTTCAATCGATCAATACCTTGCGGTATTTATAGACTTTAAGTTGTGTAACAACCTTTTCTTGAAAACTAACTTGTAACTTCCAAACTTATCCATTTACGCGTTTAAGCAGTTAATTAGTTATTCCTTAACTAACTCTTCAATCCTTATCTTCAACACGCGTTTTTGTAACTAACTTCAGTCTTCTTGTTGACCTGTCTTGTTGTCTTGCGCACTTGTCTTGTCCTTCAGTAGTAGACTTCGTCTTCTACTTGTCTTGTGCAGTAGACTTCTTCTTCATATTTCAACATAGAACTAATCTAGTCCTAGCATCTAATCCTAACAAGACTATTACATTACATTAAGCTCTTGTTATAAAGCTTAGCCAACTTAAG
Source organism: Galeopsis tetrahit (assembly GCA_963675135.1). Lineage (NCBI taxonomy): Eukaryota > Viridiplantae > Streptophyta > Magnoliopsida > Lamiales > Lamiaceae > Galeopsis > Galeopsis tetrahit. The sequence goes on along the minus strand of OY776126.1, from coordinate 32,670,957 downwards.
AATCTATACATCAAATATACAAATATAAATCGTAAAACATGAGCTTCTATACATCTTTTAATATAGCTCAGTATAAATCCTAACAATTATACAAAGTATCAACATATTATAAGTACTTGTCTTTTCTTTTATACTTGTGAAACTCAGTACTTGTCTTGTGAACTAGTACTTCTCTTGTGAACTCTACTGATCTGTACAAGATGACTTCTTCTTAACTAGACTAGATCAGTCAACACTTAGAAAATATTCAAGTCTTCTTTTTGGCTTATCTTTTCATCATTTAGGACTTGTCTTTAGGATTCATATCCCAACAATTTCCCCCTTTTTGATGAAGCCAAAACTACTTGAATCTTTTCTCAATAGTAGACTAGTTAAGTAGTTATCTTGTCTTAACATTAAATAGTACTTTATCTTTTCATTCATTCAAGATAAGAACAGTAGATATTACACATACTAATATCAAAATCAAAAACTAAATATCAGAGCAAACAAAACACTAATCTGAAAGAGTACCTCCTTCTGGATTTGGAACACAGAATGCGTCTAGGAGTCTCTTGTGAATAACTTTGATATGTTCTTCATCATCAATCTTCTCTTTATCCAACAACTCTTCTTCAAATTTCTTGATTTGATTAAAATCAACTCTTTTTCCTGAGCTGGTCATAGGACACTTCCATCTTGGAAACCCAGGAACAAGAATATTGAAATTCGCACCAGCAGATATCCTTAAGATCAAATTCCACAGCAGCTTGTTCTGACCTTCCATGAATTTGTCAAACATAGCATACAACTCATCTGGACCTTCAGAATCACCATACTTCCTAATAATCCAATGATCAAGTTCCCATTGCCTCTTCACTTTCATCCATTCAGCTTGATGCTCTCTATCTATGAAGTAGTCAATGAAATGATCTTCCATCTGATCTTCATCTGCCTTCAGCTTCTACAACCTTTCAATATGCTTTCCAATTTTCTTCTTGTTTGCATAACGACTTTCATCATTTGGATCAACAACCTTCTGCTTCTTCTCAATAATCGCAGTAGGTTCTTTATCATCTTCAATAGCTAACTTCCTTTTGCCACTTCTGGTCTGAACCTCAGCTTCTGGAGATGCAACACCTTTGCCCTTCTCTAATCTTTTCTGCTCATCAGTTTTAGCTTGCTCCATCTCTGCAGTTTTAACTAACTTTCTTTTAGGCTTCCTTAGCTCTTGCATAGCAGTAGCAGCATCCTTCTCTTCCGGTTCAGCACTAGACTTAGAAAAATTAACTTTCTCAACTCTACTTGCCTCTTCCCCCTTTTTGGCTTCATCATTCGTCTTAAGAGTGAAAAGACTTGTAAAGCGAGTCATCTCTTCCTTCACAGCTTCCTTCATCGCTTCAGTAGCCAACTCAATATGCTTTTGATACGTCTTGTCATGACTCATCTTGTCAAGATGATCAGTCACCAATTCTAGCTTCCGTGAACTTGAGACTAGTTCATCCTTAAAATACGTAGCTGTCTGGCGAAGGAGTGTGTTCTGCTCTGTTAGCTCGGTGAGAACAGCTCGAGAACGCACCAACTGATCTTGTGCTTCCCGTCTCTGTTCATCAGCAATCTCAATTTTAACCCTGTAGAGCCTTTCCATTTTACTTGACTCTTCAGCTAACGAACGAGCAAATGTGATAGATCTCTTTTCAGAAAAATCAACTTGTTTCTCAAGGAAACTTTGAACTTCAGCATACATCTCTGCTCGGAAAGTTGAGTCCATCTTGTTGACCTCTCCAACAATCAAATCTCTTGAGCTGTCAACAAGTGATTGGTTCTGCTCCACTAACATATCTTTCACTTTTGAGTGCAGGAACTCATCAATAGCAGAGTGGACAACCTCTTTCAAATCTGACCTCAGCTCTTCAAGATAGCCTTCAGGAAAGACTTGAGTAGACGACTGAGCTTCAACGACCACTTCTTCTTGAACTTTCTCCACAAGTTCATCTTCTTCAAACATGACAGCATCCATGAACTCATCGTCTTCTTCACCAAGTTCAAAAGAGTCAACTTCTTCAGAACTTTCAGCCTCTTCTTCAGCAGGTTCTGAGGTTTGAATAACAATATCAACAAGTTCTGCCTTCTTCTCTTCTTCCACTAGATCAGTCTGAGTTCCAATATCAGACGAGAACTCTTCAACCAGAACGCCATCAGGAATGCTAAATAATCTTTTTACAAGGTCAACTAAGGCCTTGCGAGGAAATAATTCTGAGTGGTCTTGAACACAACTGTTTTCTTTCTGTTCCATCTCCCAATCCATAAAGTTGGAAATTCCTCCCATGCCTTGAATGACCTCAAAAAGATCATTTGTTGAGGATTTCTTCAATGCAAACCAAGTGCATATCCTGAGAAGTTTCTCAAACTGTTCTGAAGAAGTGTCGACGTCGAGAGTTGAGAGCTTCCTCTTCAAATTCTTGGACACTCGAGCATGAATTCTCTTCTCCCTTAGACACATAGGACAATATACCAGGGAATCAAATCTAACATCAGACGGGTTCTGAGCAGGTGAGGTCCCTGTCTCAGCTGTTGCAGTGGCAACTGGCGTCTTGTCTGAAGTAGATGGGTTGGAGGGTTCAACATATTCTGTTGAGGGTAAGGAGGGAATTTGGGCTGTGGTTTCTGGGGGCTCTAATGTGGCTTGTTTTGGTGTGATAACTGTCGAAGTATTAGTTGTATCCTTTATGGGAGTGTTTTGGGGATGACTGGCTCTCAGCGGATGTGCTGCCAGTACTTGAGAGGTTGAGGATACAGATTGAGGCCTAGGTCGATGTGTCCTAGCCTTGGTTCGAACAGAGGAGAGAGATAGAGGAATTGAAACAGCTTGAGTAGAGGTACCAACCTGAGAACTCGACTCGACTGGTTGAGTAGGCGAACCAACTCTCACGAGTGTATACATTTCAGGAATTTGAGCACATGGCTCCTTCTCTTGTTCCGACTCCTCATCTGACTGAGTCTTTTCTGAGTCATCTGCACTTGACTCAGCTTTCGCAACTTCCTCCGATTCTTCATCATCGGACTCGCCTTCTGAAGAGCTAGACGAAGCAGCATATGGCATCAAATCCACAGGGTTCATCTCAACTTGCCTGGGTGCAGCCGGTCTAGCAGCGACTTGCTTTTTCAAAGCCTCCTTCTTCAAATAGAATTTCAACGGATGAAATGGCTTTCCTTTACTCCAATTCATCTTTGTTGGCAACAACATAGGTAGAAGAATTGACAGCTTGTTTCCAAAACCAACTACGTTTGACACCACCCAATTTGCTGTGTCGGTGTCGACTTTAACACTTCTCTCGAAATACATTAGACGATCAGCCATTAACTTGAACCAATTACCCTCTGTAATTCCATCATATATTACTGCCATCACCCTCGCCTTAGCTAGAGTGACTGAGTCATGAGAGCCGGTGGAACACATCAACATCTTTGATGCGATATCGAGAAGAGTCCTGTACTTCTCTAGAAGCTCTTTCTTTTTAACAGCCGGGATTTTACCATCACGATTCAACCTGAATCTTCTTGACACAGAAGATACTTAGATATCTAAGTTCTTGACCAAGCACGTAATTTTCCACATCAATTGATCCAATGGGCAGCTTTAACTTCTCGAACACAACCTCACGAGTAATTTCCACTAGACTGCCTCCAACAAAAGATCTTATGGAGTCGCCTATTCTGGTTGCGTTGGCAAAGAACTCTAAAACTTCTTCCTCCAAGACGACTGGTGGAAAGGCCTCCAAATATGGTTTTAAACCACATCTCCAGCATTTTGTTAAAATTTCTTGATTATCATCAGTGTGTTTCCCTTTGAAATACAGAGATGGTTCTACATGCACCTTGTTTTCAGAAATGAACTTGCCAAGGTCAAACCTAGCCTGCATGTTAGTCCTTACATCGAAAAGAGATATGATCGACATAGTGATAGTTTGAGTAAGAATCAAAGGAATGAGATTCACAAGAAATTTAAAGCTGGAATAGGGGAGTTAAGAACAAAATGTGGGTCAAGTTGCGTGTGGAAGATGGGTTTTGTTAGAACTGAAATTTTGATCCAATGGTCAAGATTAAAGAATTAGATCCAACGGTTGGGGCCTTTGGTATTCAGTTACGGAATCGAGAATATTATGTGATTTGATATTGTAAAATTTGGAATCCGCTTTTTCTATTAGTTAGGTCAGGGGAGTGTACTCATCCTACCTAGTATAGTAGAGTGGTGTGCAAACTGGGTGTATACACCGCATTAAAATGGGAGTGTATAAATCCAATTTTAGGAATTTCCAATTTTCAAATTATCAAATTACTATAGTACCCTTAATTCGAATTGATTAAACACTTAGAGCATTCAAGTTCAAACGAGTACTTATCTTGTCTATTCGAGTCTATCCAGAACAGACGAGTAGACTTTAAGAACACAAAACGAGTTCCCCCTTCGACTGTGCTAGTCTATTCTGAACGTCGAACGACTTCATGTATCTATCTTATCATATACAACGTGTAGTCGTAGGTATACGTAGAGTAAAATAAATAAGATGAATATCAATCTAAAGCAATGATCAAGGTTTCGAACAAGATGACTTGTAACAAACACAAGAGTTAACATAAGGATAATTAAGAAATCAGAGATTCCCCCTTAAATGTTTATTCCCTTAGTATTACCCTCAGCTTTACCAGCTTCCTCATCGGGTTGTTTGGTGATCTTGTCTGACCTTGTATACCTGTCTGTTGAGTGAGTAGACGAGTGCTCTATTCCAGTGATCTTGTCTCCTTATTTCTTAGATGTACCTGTCTGGTTAGTACATAGCTATAGGCAAGTAGGGTCTAGATCAATTAGTCCTAGACTAATGCATAACTCACGAAAACGAGCCTCAGCCAATGGTTTTGTGAAAATATCAGCTCTCTGAAAATCAGTATGAATCTTTTCCATGCGAATATCCTTCTTTTCTACATGATCACGTATGAAATGATGCTTCACATCAACATGCTTACAACGTGTGTATAAAACAGGATTTTGTGTAATGGTAATTGCACTATTACTATCACAGAAAATAGGAACATTTGATTCATATATGTTGCAATCTCTAAGCTGTTGCATGAGCCAAAGTAGTTGACTACAACAGCTACCAGCAGCCATGTACTCGGCTTCAGTAGTAGAGGTAGCCACACTAGTTTGCTTTTTCGAAAACCATGAAATGAGTTTTGTGCCTAAGAATTGACAAGAACCAGATGTAGATTTCCTATCTATTCTACAGCCACCAAAATCAGAATCTGAGTAGCCACTTAGAGATAAATCATCGTTTGAAGGATACCATATACCACGATTGATGGTTCCTTTCAAATATTTCAATATCCTTTTAGTGGTTTCCATATGACTCTCTTTTGGGTTAGCTTGAAAACGAGCACATACGCCAACTGAGAATGCAATGTCAGGTCTACTAGTAGTCAAGTAAAGTAATGAACCAATAAGACCACAATAATATGTTTGATCAGCACATTTACCTTGTTCGTCTGGATCCATCCTGTATGTAGGTAACATAGGTACGCCAGTAGACTTACATGTTATAATCCCATACTTGTCTAGAAGATTTCTAGTGTACTTTGCTTGATTTATGAAAATCCCTTTTGGGGTCTGTTTTAATTGAAGACCAAGAAAGTAATTCATTTCACCCATCATATGAATCTCAAATTTACTTTGCATAAGTGTTGAGAAACTTTCACTCAGCTTTTTGTTAGGTGAACCAAAAATGATGTCATTTACGTAAATTTGGACGAGTAAAATGTCTTTCCCTTCTTGTCTTCTGAACAGGGTTCTATCGACCTTGCCCTTAGTAAAACCATTTTCCAATAGAAAGAGAGAGAGAGTATCATACCATGCTCTTGGAGCTTGCTTTAATCCATATAAGGCTTTCTTTAATCTGTATACCTGGTCACCTTTGACTTCGAAACCTGGGGGTTGTTCAACATACACTTCTTCCGCAAGAATGCCGTTAATAAATGCACTTTTAACATCCATTTGATATACGGTAAATTTCATGTAAGCAACATATGCAAGGAACAATCGAATGGCTTCTAGTCTAGCAACAGGAGCATATGTTTCATCATAATCTATGCCTTCAGCTTGTGAATAGCCTTGGGCTACTAGTCTAGCCTTATTTTGAACAACTACATCATTCTCACCTTTCTTGTTCTTGAAAATCCATCGTGTGCCTACTACATTATGATGTTTAGGTCTATCGACAAGTTCCCAAACGTCGTTTCGAACAAACTGGTTAAACTCGTCTTGCATAGCAATGATCCAATTACTATCAGCCAATGCCTCATTAACGGTCTTAGGCTCGATAGATGAGAGGAAACAACACCAGCAAAACAAAGATGGACTAGGTTGTTCTTGTGACTCAAAGAGTTGTCGTCTAGTCTTTACACCAACAGTAGAGTCACCAATGATATTTTCAGTATCATGAGCAGATTTCCATGTTTTTCTAGTCTTAGCATGCATATTATCATCATCTAGATCGATTATAGCATCATGCATTTCAATATCATTTACATCAGAAGTTTTAATAGGAGTAGACGAGTCGACTAGTTCGGGCATGTCAACTGGTCTAGTAGATTTACCTTGAGCACTTACCTTCTCCTGATCATCAGACTCGAGAGCTTTCATGAACGGGTTATAGGCTTGAACAGATTCATAAACCTCTGATTCTTGGTCAGTTTGAATCGATAGATCAGTTACCTTCTTACTGATCTGGTCGACAGACGAGTCCTGTAGTGATTCATCGAAAACTACATGTGGTGTTTCGTCCACACATAAGGTAGAGTAGTTGAATACTCTAAATGCTTTGCTAGTCGAGGAGTATCCCAAGAATATCCCCTCGTCTGCTTTAGCATCGAATGCATTCAACTTGCTTTTCCCATTGTTATGGATAAAACACTTACAGCCAAATATATGGAAATATGAAACTCTGGGTTTTCGACCTTTCCATACCTCATAGGGCGTCTTACCTAGTGCTTTATTAATAGCACTTCTGTTTTGGGAATGGCATGCAGTATTGATCGCTTCTGCCCAAAACTTCTGAGGAGTATTATACTCTGTCAGCATGGTCCTGCAGGCCTCCTTAAGAGTTTTGTTCCTTCATTCTGCTACTCCATTTTGTTGTGGTGTCCTTGCTGCACTAGTAAGGTGCTGGATGCCACGCTTAGAACAAAATTCTTTAATATAGCAGTTAATGAATTCAGTACCCTTGTCACTACGGATCTTGACAATGGACTGATTCTTCTCAACTTGTATCTTCTTCAACAGATCAGGTAGGAGTGTTTGTGTATCACTCTTCTTGTGTAAGAAGACTACCCAAGTGAACTTAGAATAGTCGTCTACCACAACAAGTGTGTACCTTCTACCGTTCAAAGTTGGAGGAGTTATTGGGCCATGTAGGTCCATATGTAGAAGTTCAAGAACTCTACTTGTTGAGAGGGTTGGAATAGATTTAAAGGAACCCTTTACCTGTTTACCTTTTTGACAGGCATCGCATACATGTGATTTGAAATATATTTCGTTGGGTATACCTTTAACAAGGTAATCTCTTGCAATCTTATTAATCGCCTTAAAGTTCATGTGGCAAAGGCGTCTATGCCAAAGCCAACTGGTCTCTTTGGGTGTCTTAGTAAGAAGACAAGTGTCCCGCGGACAACTATTCCAATTCACAATGTACACACTACCTTGTCTTATGCCGACGAGTAGTACGGTATGAGTCCTCTTGTCTATGATTTCGCACTTTTGACTTTTGAACTGCACTTTGTAACCTCGATCACAAAACTGTGAAACAGATAATAGATTATATTTCAAACCTTCTACGTATGATACATCTTGTATCTCTACGTCGCCATTTCGGATATAGCCAAAGCCTTTTGTGATGGCTGTAGAGCTATCACCGAATATAACCTTTGGTCCTTCTTGCTCATAGTAGCTTGATAGAAGTGCCTTTGTACCAGTCATGTGGTGTGAACAACCACTGTCTATGTACCAAGTTTCTCCTATTGAGCCACCCTTCTTGTATAGATCGAGTCGACCCTGCATTAGATGATATTCCATAATTTAGATACCCTCCTTATTTATTGGGGTCCTGGGGGGTTAGTCGAGTTCAATGGAATCCAAATGTACATTGGAGTCCTGAACAAGTTTGATCTTCTAAGCTTTCGACCATATTTGTTGCAAAATAAGACCCTGTTGTCCTTGTCTGGCCTATCCTCAGTCCTTGGGTCTACTCGTCTGAGGTAGCCTTTTGACTTAACCTCTACTTGAGTAGGCACCGATCTGTGGTAGTCAGAGTAGGGCTTGTATGCATTGGGGCCATATGGTTTATAGACATGTTTAGGTCTTTCTTCTCCTTTGATATCATACGATTCAGGCGGAGGATATAAGACGGGTTGAATACGATATTTTGGAGCCATATTCCTAGGCTTAGACGAGTAGAGCTGAGACTGCCTTATGAAAGGAGGTCTAGGCTCTTTCCATCTAGTTTGTACTTGTCTAGTACTTGTCTCCTCAGGATACCAGTCCTCGTATCTGACCTGATTAGGTCGTCCACGATTTCTAGTCCTTTGTTGACTTGTCTTAAATGGAACAGCATTGTTGTTAACATTCTTTTTACCTCCCTTGGTAATTGGAGTGTTAACTTGAGTCTGTTTGGGTACAGTGCCTTCAGATGGAGTTCCAATATCGTATATCATTGGTCCTTTTCCTTTATCATTAGTCAAAGAGCTTGAGATGAAAATAGTAGGGTTCTTAGGGACTTGAGTAGACGAGCTAGGTGTTTCAGCACCTATGCCTGTTTTGTCAGCAGGAGCCCTATAACTATCTGACAATTCAAGGTTAGCCTTAGAGGAGTTAACCAGGTCAGTAAGTTTAAGGTCTAGAGTGACAACCTCGGTTTCTAAGAACTTATTACGTTCTTCAAGCTTTTTGCACTTACTTTTTAAAACATTGAATTCATTTTTCTCAGTTGCATGTGTCTTAAGTAGGTCTTGATATAACCTGTCTGTCAATGCACACTTTTCTTTGAGTTGCCTTAACTATTCAGTCAAGCGTTCGTTTATGACTGTTATATTAGGATCTACTTTAGACTGAGCTTCCTTAAGATCAATGATTTCCTGTTTTAATGCAATGTTCTCGTCGCTGACTTCAATGAATGCCTGGTTAGCAAGTAGGAGGTCATCTTCAACTGCACTAGTAGAGTGCTGAAGGCTACTCCCTACTTTGCTACTGGCAGTATTACTTTCATCAGAGTCCGATTCATCACAAGATTGAAAGGAAGTAGCAGATGATACCTCTTGGTCGATTTTAGCCATGCAGCATAGACCATCATCTACTATGAAGGCTTCATCGTGATCTGGATCAGACGGGTAGCTAGATGAGGACGATGGCAACTCGTCTGAGTCAGAATCAGAGTCATCATTGGCCATCATTGCCTTCTTGCCACGGTTGTATCTTCTTTCCCTTCGTGCTTTGCGTTCATCTCGATCATCAGTGCTCAGGTCTGGACATTCATATATGTAGTGACCTGGTTTCTCACAATTATAGCACAAGAGATCATTAGTAGCCTTTTTAATAGGAGAGTTATTCCTTCGTTTATCACGTCTATCAGAATGAGTCATCTTCCTACCATCAGACTCTCTATCTTGTCTGTTACCTTTCGAGACTTCGTCTCTCCTTTCGGACGAGTTTCGGTCTCGTCTGGTCTCAGACGAGTTCTTAGAAGCAGACCCTCTATGATCTCTATAGAACTTCTTATATCTTCCGAAACGTTTATTCAGCCTATCAAACTTTCTAACCATGAGGCTTACCTGATCCTTTAGACTAAGATCAGTATCTATCTCGTCTTTCACAGAAGCAGACCTAGTCTTAGACTTTTTGACCTGTCTACCTTAGACGAACTAGACTTAAAATCAACATTTTTAGATACAGCATGTTCTTTGTCACTACTTGCTATGGGTTCATCTTCGTCTAAATCAAACTCATGGGCCTTTAGAGTTTGAAACATGGTCTCTACTGTCCACACGTCTATATCTTGGGTATTCTTAACAAGAATTTTTACCATTTTCCATCGACTATCAAGGCTTTTGAGAATCCTAAGATTGATTTCACGCGGAGTATATGATTTACCAAGGACTTCCAAGTTATTCATGATTTTGGTAAAACGAGTATCCAACTGGTCAATTGTTTCACCAGCTTTCATATGAAATGATTCAAATCTTTGGACCACTGTGGAAAGCTTGCTTTCTTTGATTAGGGTTGTCCCTTCACAAATAATAGCTAATCTGTCCCACATCTCTTTGGCAGTTTTACATTTCAACACTTTTCCTAGATACTCGTTAGGAAGAGTGTGTAAGATGTAATTCTTGGCCAAGCTATCCAAATTATTCTGCCTCATTTCTTCGGAGGTTAGTTCTGACCTTGGTTTCTTGACGAGAGTACCCACGGGTTGGTCCTTGTCGAGGGCAGCAGTATTGGGGATCATGGTCACGATTGGACCTTCAGTGATGACGGAGATCATTAAGTCGTGAGTGGAACTGAAGATGGCTTCCATCCTCAGCTTCCAATAGTCATAGTCCTGAAGCTGGAACTTCGGTAACTTGTTAGCACTAATTTCGAGCGACATGATTCAAGAAGATACGTATAGCACAGTATAGTATTATGAAACAGATATTTTCAAGAACAACGATAAAGAACACGTAAGAGCACGTACAATCACGGACCAAGACTTTACCCAAGCCTTAAGTCGGTTATCAAGAAACAGCAGTTCGTAAACTACTGCTCTGATACCACTTGTAGGTCCCAAGTTGAGTTTAATAACGAGTAAGCTAGTGAAAATGTCTAGAGGGGGGTGAATAGACTTTTCAAAAATCTTTCGATATATCAAAGTACAATATGCGGAATAACGAAATTAATCAATGAGCCCAATTTTAGTTTATACTCAACTTATTTCGAGAACTCTGTTTTAGTGTTTACTCAACTAACCTTGTTCAATTATGGAGATAAACAGTTAATCAATCAAGACAAAACAAAATAGTAAAGTAAATCAAACACGAGATTTATAGTGGTTCGACAACTTGTCTACATCCACTCTCACAAACCCAGTTGTGATATTCTTATTAACTCGTCCAATGGAGTAATGTGTTCTTGTAGCTTTAAGTCCCAAGAAATAAGACTTAGATCTTCTCGAAAACACTACCAAGTGCCTCTTCGATCTAACTAGATATTTTACAAGTAACTAGCAGCTTGATAACAGAAACAAAATAAAACTTCTCTGTCTTCAGTAGTAGCCTTCTTGTTCTTCACTTGTCTTCTGGCTTCTTTCTGAACTTCACCTCTGAGAGTAATTTCTTATTTGAATCTTCAATTATGCTTTAGTATGTAGTAGTATCAGTAGTCTTCAATCGATCAATACCTTGCGGTATTTATAGACTTTAATTTTAAGAACTTTCAGTTGTGTAACAACCTTTTCTTGAAAACTAACTTGTAACTTCCAAACTTATCCATTTACGCGTTTAAGCAGTTAATTAGTTATTCCTTAACTAACTCTTCAATCCTTATCTTCAACACGCGTTTTTGTAACTAACTTCAGTTTTCTTGTTGACCTGTCTTGTTGTCTTGCGCATTTATCTTGTCCTTCAGTAGTAGACTTCGTCTTCTACTTATCTTGTGCAGTAGACTTCTTCTTCATATTTCAACATAGAACTAATCTAGTCCTAGCATCTAATCCTAACAAGACTATTACATTACATTAAGCTCTTGTTATACAGCTTTGTCAACTTAAGAATCTATACATCAAATATACAAATATAAATCGTAAAACATGAGCTTCTATACATCTTTTAATATAGCTCAGTATAAATCCTAACACTTATACAAAGTATCAACATATTATAAGTACTTGTCTTTTCTTTTATACTTGTGAAACTCAATACTTGTCTTGTGAACTAGTACTTGTCTTGTGAACTCTACTGATCTGTACAAGATGACTTCTTCTTAACTAGACTAGATCAGTCAACACTTAGAAAATATTCAAGTCTTCTTTTTGGCTTATCAAAACTTATCTTATCTTTTCATCATTTAGGACTTGTCTTTAGGATTCATATCCCAACACTAACCATTTCAACACCTCTTTTCTCACTACCTCTTGCATTATGAGATTCAATCTTCTTTGACCTTGGGCTTTAGGCTTAATAGACTCATCTAGTCTAATCTTATGCATGCAAATATGAGCCGGTATACCCTTCAAATCCGAAATATCACAACCAATAGCCGATTTATAAGTTCTAAGCACCCTAAGCAATTTTTCTAATTCAAGCTCATGCAAGTGTGAAGAAACAATAACCGGAAAGAGGTCACCTTGTTCAAGATAAGCATATCTCAAGTGATCCGGAAGTGGTTTCAAGTCTAGCGTCTTCCCTTTCTCTTGAGCTTTTGGTTCCTCTTTAGCTCCATCCTTTGGTGCTTCCAATGAGTAACATGAGGGCCAAGTGTCAAGATTTTTGTTAGGAAATCTTTGACACTATTCAAGTAAAACCCCCCCAAACTTGGCTTCTTGTCGTATCTCCATGAATTTCTCCTCCTTCTTGATTGGAAGCTCCTTCAAAACATTAAGAGAAGACATATATTCAAACAATTCCATATCATCAAGTTCATCATAATTAAAATCAAAAGGGATAAGAGAAGGAGAGGTAAGAGAGTTTCTTATGTAAAAGTCAAGTGGATCCTTTGAGTTGCTCTTCTCCATGTGCATATCCACACAAGTTTGCACATTATTGATCATGTTGCACTCAAAAACCTCATCCTCATCATCTCTAAACTTGATGGCCTTGTAGATGTTGAACAAAACTTTTTCATTGTTCACTTGAGGCTCTAACTCCCCTTTCCTCACATTTATGATAGCTCCACCGGTTGCCAAGAACGGCCTTCCCAAGATTAGTGGAATGTACTTGTCTTCTTCCATATCCAACACCAAAGTCCACCGGGAAAATGAATTTGTCCACCTTAACCAACACATCCTCTACTATACCCAAAGGGTACGTCATGGTTCTATCCGCCAATACAAGACTCATTGTGGTTTGTGTAAGCTTTTCCAAACCAAGAGTTTTAAATATGGATAATGGCATAAAATTGATACTAGCTCCCAAATCACACAAGGCTCGAAATGTACCTCCATCCCCGATGACACATGGCAACTTGGCTTGAATAATCGAGCTACACTCCTCGGTCAAATGCACCGTTTCGTACTCCACCGTCTTCCTTTTGTTTGACATGATCTCGTTTAGGAATTTGGAGTAGTGGGGCATTTGCTCAAGTGCTTCGGCAAATGGAATGTTAATATGAATATTCTTGAACATTTCCACGAACTTGGCAAATTTGTTGTCCAACCCTTTCTTCTTCAATCTTTCAGGGTATGGAAGAGGTACCTCCTTTTTACCTTTGTCTTGAGGAGGGATTGCCTCCTCACTCTTCTTCTCCTCTTCCCTCACTATCTCATCTTGCTTTTCTTCCTCATGCCTCTCTTCTTTATCAACATCTTTGGGTGCACTCACTATTTCCTCCTCTTGTGGCATACTTGGCCCCTCATAGCTTGTCCCACTCCTTAGCTTGATAGCTTTGCAATGTTCCTTGGGGTTAAGCTCCGTGTTTGAAGGGAATTGCCCCGGAGTATGTTGGCTTCCAATGACATTGGAGAGTTGGCTCATTTGTTTCTCCATAGCTTTCATGTGAGTGGTCACATCTTTGATCATTTCTCCTTGTTCATCAAGCCTTTGCCAAGTCTTGGCCGCATTATCCCTCATCTCTCTCATAAAATTCTTGGTTTCCCCCATAAATGCGTCAAACATGTCTTCCAAAGACGGTTTTGATGAAGACTCCACAATTGCTCCATCTCTCACATTGAAATTTGGAGGTGTTAGCATAGGAGAAGTTCTCATGTTGCCTCAACCCGGGGTGATATTGATTCGGATTAGGAGGGTTTTGCCTCTCATTCCAACCTCTTTCTCGAAAATGTCGGTCCCTTTGATTGTTCATGTAGTGGGCCTCTTCATATTGATCATCACTTGGTCCCATTAATGACTTGGCCGCCATCAACGAAGTCAATTTATCCATTTTGTTGGATAGAGTAGCAAAATCTTACGACTCTCTAGAAAATGCAAATTTTCGGGCTTGCCTTCTCTCGGATGGCCATTGGTTCCCGTTCTTTGCCATCTCCTCTAATAACACATAGCCCTCATCCGTCGTCTTTCTTAGCAAAGAACCCCCTCCGACCGAAGCATCCACCATACCCCTTGTACGGTGATCCATCCCGTTGTAGAAATAACATATCAATTGATCTCTTGAGAACCCGTGTTGAGGACAACTTCTTATAAGATCTTTGAAACGCTCCCATGCCTCGGCTAATGATTCATCCTTATCTTGTCGGAATGAAGATATTTCCCCCCGTATTTGAATGGTTTTGCTTGGGGGAAAATACTTCATTAGGAAAACATCCACCAAATCATTCCAATTCTCTATCGTCCTTAGATCAAGAGACATGTACCATTGTTTTGCACGATCACGGAGTGAGAAGGGGAACAATTGAAGACGAATGTAGTCTTGAGGGACTCGGTTTATCTTCACCTTCCCACTTATCTCCAAGAATTGAGATAAATGGAGGTTGGGATCCTCCTTCGACAACCCTCCGAATTGGTTGTTTTGGACCATCATGATCAACGCCGGTTTGAGCTCAAAGTTATGAGCGTGAACGAGTTCCCGACCCGCTCCTCCATAAGGTCTTGGTATGGGACAGAAGTGATCTCTCAATACCCTTTGCTCCCTATCTCCTTCCATGTGGACATTCTCTTCAACCCTCCGGTTGAGGTTATCTCTCACAACCCCTTGTGGTCGGTTACCACCATTTCCATTTGGCTCTACTACGCCTCCAACATCCTCTTGGTTCCTTTCTTCTTCCTGTTAGTGTATACTGTAAAGCAAACTTTTAGTGGGCTTTTGTGACGTATATTTGATTTCCTTTTTATCTGAAATAAATGGTTTTTCACATTATCGCATTCTTTGTGATTACTTGTATGTCTGCTTATCTTGCATTGTAGACGATGTGGTGGGTTTGTAGTCACACAGAAGATCACATTGGCAGTTCCTTGTAAGATATAAAATGTATTCACAACTGAGATAGTTATGGACAAAACTATTGGTTTAAGTTGTAGTGTAAACTTGTTAGTGGTTTGTCTTGGCCATTAGTTTATACTAGTGCGCTGTGGCGTATTGAATGGATCACAGATAAGACATGTTCTTCTGTTCTGACTGTTATGAAGAACTAGAAGTCTTGGTGACTTTTATGATTCTTAACCCTAAGTGTGATATTTAGATGTGTGGGGTGCTTGTTCACTACTTTGATGTACCATAGGTGAGAATCTTGTTAGATTCTTCACGCTCCGTATTTTGGGTAGTGGCATCGCTCGCATGATGTCTACTTATTGGCATTAGGGCACCGTGTCCTGTACATCCAGGCTGATGACGTCCCCTTGAGGAAACTCATAAAGGATTGTCGTACTAAACCCTGCAGGTGGATTTAATCCGTACGACAACGAGGTTGAGTGGTACTACTCAAAGGAATTATAGAGATTAATTATTTAAAGAAGTCAGAAGCTTTAATAATTAATGGACGTGCGATATCTTTAACACGGGGAATTATAAAGTCTAATAGAAGCCCTGATTCGGTTTGGGATAGGACGGGAGTGCAACATTAATTCTCTAGTGGAATGAATTAATGTTCTCGGGCCAAATTATATGTTCTGGGCTGAACATAAGAGTATTTGGGCCTGTAAGAAGCCCAAGCCCTATACCTTCTAATGGATCCCTAGTCTGGCCCATGAAACTTATGGAAATTATAAATAGGAGCCTCAATTCAGTTTTGAAACCCTAGCACACACGAAATTAAGAAAAACGGCTAGGGTTTCAAGGAGACGAAACTGAGGCACCTTCTCCACGTTTGATAGCGCGCCGTCCACCCGGTGTTCGAGCGAGGTTGGGAGACAGGCTAGAAGATCCGTAGATTGGAATCAACGTCTCGATCTTCAAGGGTAACGAATCTAAATTCTGCTTTAGATGCATGTTTAGGTTTTAATTCGTTATTTATACGTTTGGCATCCGACAACGATCCCGGTGATGGACCGCCTTCGCCGGCGCGTTCCAGCAATTGGTATCAGAGCCTGGATTCGTAGATTGTTGGCTCTGCCTGAAACGTACTGTTGTATGATTCAATTTTTTTTGTTGTTTCATGTATGGATTCGTTTCTGTCATTTATAATTTAAGGTTTTTATTCTATCGCAACCCTTGTGTGATTTTGTAATCGTTTTTCCCACCAGATAATAAGTGTGGGTAGTATAGGATTTTTTCATAGATCACTGTAGTAGGGTTTTGCTCGTTTATATTGTATTTTTTGATCGTGAGAATGGGCGGTGTCGATGGAAGATCTGAAAACAGTAATCTGAGTTTTTCGGGTTATGGCCTTGGACGGTGAAAACTGTTTTGGCCATAACTTTTGACTCGGGTGTCTGTTTTCAGCCCATAAGACCTTTTCGGAAACGTCTCGATGAGATCTACAGGAGTCACAGCTATGCTGTGACGACGAGTGGCGAAGCCTAATTCAAAAGCCTTGATGAAGTTTTCTGCCAGTTTTTGTCGGTGGACGAGAATCCGAGGTTCTTTGCATTGCGTGAGAGGCCGATGCGAGGCATCCGTCCGCGCCACTGTTTTTTTTTATCATTGTAATAGCTTATAGTAGGCTGTTTTTGATAGGTTTTCAAGGGGTTGCGATAGATGTGCATTTATTTATTTTTGCCTATGTTTATCGCATCTTGTATTGTTATGGCATGCATGTGTTAAATTTTGTTAATTTGCTATGCCAGTGAATAATCTTCATGTTAAAATGACTAAGTGAGATAATTGAATTTTAATTAATTTATAGGCCTCCACAATTGGTCTTTAAGTAAGGTGTATGTTGCTCGTGGGACCTTGGGAGTCTTCCCCTAACGGGTGCAACATTCACGAGCTTATTAGTTAAGACTTCTAATAAAATTGTTTTAATCTTTAGATGAAGTGTGTGATCTTCCCTAACGGATGTGTCATCCATGAGTTCATCAGTAAAGAATAATTCAAGATAACTGTTGTTAAATTGTGGTCATCACTTAGATGTGAATTTTAATATAACCCCCCAACGGGGTCACTGTTCTAGTTCACATGGCCAGTTAAAGTTCGACTGTTAATTTCATTCGTCATAAGAATAAGTTGACGTGATATTGAAATTAAAGACTAAATGTCTGGTCGATGAATACATGTGTAAACGACCACCCTAACGTATGTGATTTATTGCTAAATATTAGTTTTGAAGGTTTCCAATGTTTTATGCTTCAAACATATGTGATTTATTGCTTGCATTTTATTTATTTCAGATACATTATGGTGACATTCAACCCACTTATGGTTATCTTAAATCAAAATAAGCTTATTGGTCAAAATTACTTGGATTGGAAAAGAAATTTGGACATTGTCCTAGTTGCTGATGAGTACAAGTTTGTGCTCGATACACCTGCTCCTGCTCCTTTGGGAGCCGAATCTACTGAAGAGCAAAGGGAGGCTCATAAGAAGTGGCACAAGGCTGATGATATGGCTCGTTGTTACATTTTGTCCTCGATGTCAAATGTTTTACAACAGCAGCATCAAACTATGCCTAGTGCCGCAGCTATGATGTTGAGCCTCAAAGAGCTTTTTGGTGAGAAAGATAGGGCTGCCCGCTTTGAGGCTATGAGGAAGATCATGTCAACCTCTATGCCAGAGGGAGCGTCCGTGAGGGACCACGGTCTCAAGATGATGGAATATCTAAATGAGATTGAGGTCCTTAGAGGGTTAATCGATAATGACACCAAGATCGATATGATCCTACACTCGCTCCCAAAGTCTTTTGAGAACTTCCGTGTAAACGCAATCATGAGTAAAAAGGATTATACTTTAACCGAGCTTCTTACAAAATTGGTCGCGGTGGAGGGTCTCATGGGTAAACGACCACAGGCCAATGTTACTGTTCAGGCTGGACCTTCTTCGTCTAATGGCAAGAAGAAGAAAAAGCCTTTACAGAAAAAGAGTGGTGGTAAAAGCAGTGGGAGCAAGAAACTAGCGCCTTCTGGTGGCGTGAAAAAGCCGAAGGGCAAATGTTTCAAGTGCAACAAGACGGGACATTGGAAGTCTGATTGTCCTCTCCTGAAAAAGGACAAGTCTAGTACGTCTCTCGCTTTAGTTGTTGAAACATGTTTTGCGGCTTGTTCTGCCTTTTCTTGGGTAGTAGATACAGGAGCCACTGACCATGTTTGTTACACCTTGCAGGGGTTTCTGCAGACAAGGGAACTGAGTGAGGGCGAGATTACTATTAGTTTGGGCAATGCTGCGATAGTATCAGTGGTTGCAGTGGGAGATGTGCACTTATGTTTTTCTAATTCTGTTTTAGTATTAAAGAACGTTTTATACGTGCCAAATTTTCGGAGAAATTTAATTTCTGTTTCGAAGTTGTTTTTGGATGGATGCTCAGTTTTTTTTAATGACAATGTTGTTATTATGAGAAATGACTCTTTAATCTGTTCTGGCACGTTAGAAAACAATCTTTATACTATTACGTGTGCATATCATACTGTGACTGAAGCTCATTCATCATCATCATTAAATAAGAGAAAGGAACCTTCTAAGTTGAATCAAACATACCTTTGGCATCTAAGATTGGGTCATGTCAACCTAAGAAGGATTCAAAGACTAGTAAGTAGTGGGTTTTTGGAGTCTCTCCAAGTGGAACCATTCTCAGTCTGCGAATCCTGTTTGGAAGGCAAGATGACCTCGAGGCCTTTTAAGGCCAAGGGTAATAGGGCTAATGATGTGTTGGAATTGATTCACTCTGATTTGTGTGGGCCTATGACTGTTCAAGCTAGAGGAGGCTTTGAGTACTTCATCACTTTCATTGACGATTACTCAAGATATGGATACATCTACCTGATGCGCCACAAGTCTGAATGCTTTGGCAAGTTCAAAGAATTTAAGGCAGAAGTGGAGAACCATCATGGTAAGAGTATCAAGTCACTGCATTCTGATCGTGGTGGCGAGTACCTTAGCAATGAATTTAGGCAATACTTATTAGATAACGGGATTAGATCCCAGCTCTCCGCGCCTGGTACTCCGCAACAGAATGGCGTGGCTGAGAGAAGGAATAGGACTCTATTAGATATGGTGAGATCGATGATGAGTTATGCTTCATTACCTACCTCTTTTTGGGGTTATGCCTTGGAAACAGCAGCGTACCTTCTAAATTATGTACCTTCTAAAGTGGTTCCAAAAACCCCGATTGAATTGTGGTCTGGGCGAAAGCCTAGTCTAAACCACATTCGGATTTGGGGTTGTCCAGCACATGTGCTGAACAAGGAAGCTGATAAGTTGGCACCTAGAACTGAAGTACGGTTGTTTGTAGGATACCCTAAGGGAACGAGAGGTGGTTATTTTTATAGTCCTAATGATCAGAGGGTGGTGGTGAGTACCAATGCCCGATTTTTAGAAGAAGACTATATGAATGAGCATAAGTCCAATACTGAGATCATTCTAAATGAGTTGAGAGGAGACAATGGCACACCGAGTGTGCAAGGGGAAATACCACAAGAGACTGCACAACGTGGTGACTCTAATGAACCTTTGTATACATTGCCTCGTCGTAGTGGGAGGGTTGTTCGCCAACCTGATCGTTTCATGTTTGTGGGAGAGTCTATGGACTTGATTCCAAGCGATGAACATGATGATAACGACCCCTGGACATACAAAGAGGCAATCAAAGACAAAGATGCAGAGTCTTGGCACAAGTCCATGGATTCAGAAATTGAATCTATGGATGCTATGGAAGTGTATGACCTAAGTGAACTTCCCCACGACAAGAAAGCCGTTGGGTGTAAGTGGGTCTACAGACGTAAGAGAGGGTCTGATGGGCAGATTACTGCTTTTAAGGCACGGTTGGTGGCAAAGGGTTTTACCCAAAAAGAAGGAATCGACTATGACGAGACCTTCTCACCAGTAGCCATGCTAAAATCGATCCGGATTCTCTTATCCATAGCTAATCACATGAACTATGAGATTTGGCAAATGGATGTCAAGACAACTTTCCTTAATGGAAATTTGGATATGGACATCTATATGCAGCAACCCGAGGGTTATGTGAAGAAAGGCCAAGAGCATCTAGTCTGAAAGTTGAAAAAGTCTCTTTATGGGCTAAAATAAGCTTCCAGGTCTTGGAACATTCGTTTTGACTAGGTGATCAAATCTTTTGGATTTGAACAATGTCAAAATGAAAGTTGTGTGTACAAAAAGAGTGACGGAGACGTAGTGGTATTCTTAGTACTATACGTAGATGATATTCTTCTTATTGGCAACAATGTGAAAGTATTATCAGACGTAAAGGTGTGGCTTTCAGAACAGTTTCAAATGAAGGATATGGGAGAAACATCATACATTCTTGGTATTAAGGTCACTCGTGATCGAAAAAAGAGAATGTTGTGTTTATCTCAAGCGTCTTACATTGATACTGTGATTGCTCGTTTTGGCATGCAGAATTCCAAGAAGGGTGTGCTACCTTTCAGACATGGAGTCCCTCTATCTAAAGATATGTGTCCTAAGACACAGAAGGAGATAGAGGAGATGGCTAAGGTTCCTTATGCTTCGGCTGTAGGAAGCCTTATGTATGCGATGCTGTGTACGAGGCCTGATATTTGCTATGCAGTCGGCATGGTAGCAAGATATCAGTCTAACCCTGGTCAAGGACACTGGACTGCGGTTAAGCATATTCTCAAGTACTTGAAAAAGACTCGAGATTATATGCTAGTATACCAGTCAAATAGTTTGATTCCTTTGGGTTATACCGATTCAGATTTCCAAGCTGATCGAGATGAACGGAAGTCAACCTCGGGTTATGTGTTTATGCTGGGAGGCGCAGCCATATCTTGGAGAAGTGTGAAGCAGAAATGCATCGCGGACTCCACTATGGAAGCCGAGTACGTAGCTGCCTCAGAGGCTGCAAAGGAGGCTGTCTGGCTGCGTAATTTCTTTCTGGAATTAGGGGTATCTCAGAGTATGCCGATGTGTATCACTGTTTATTGTGATAACGCGGGTGCAGTGGCAAACTCGAAAGAACCTAGAGCCCATAGAGCAAGTAAACACATAGAGCGAAAGTACCACATTATACGAGATATCGTAAATCGAGGAGACGTGGCTGTAGCTAAGATTGCGTTGTTGGATAACTTGGCTGATCCTTTCACAAAGACGCTGGCAATAAAAGTCTTTGAGAAACATGTAGAGGGTCTTGGTTTACGATGTATTACAAGCTAGACTTTGAGTATAAGTGGGAGAAATGTTGATGTCTTTATGTGTATACTAAAAGTTAAGCTTTAGTATAAGTGGGAGATTGTTAGTGTATACTGTAAAGCAAACTTTTAGTGGGCTTTTGTGACGTATATTTGATTTCCTTTTTATCTGAAATAAATGGTTTTTCACATTATCGCATTCTTTGTGATTACTTGTATGTCTGCTTATCTTGCATTGTAGACGATGTGGTGGGTTTGTAGTCACACAGAAGATCACATTGTTAGTTCCTTGTAAGATATAAAATGTATTCACAACTGAGATAGTTATGGACAAAACTATTGGTTTAAGTTGTAGTGTAAACTTGTTAGTGGTTTGTCTTGGCCATTAGTTTATACTAGTGCGCTGTGGCGTATTGAATGGATCACAGATAAGACATGTTCTTCTGTTCTGACTGTTATGAAGAACTAGAAGTCTTGGTGACTTTTATGATTCTTAACCCTAAGTGTGATATTTAGATGTGTGGGGTGCTTGTTCACTACTTTGATGTACCATAGGTGAGAATCTTGTTAGATTCTTCACGCTCCGTATTTTGGGTAGTGGCATCGCTCGCATGATGTCTACTTATTGGCATTAGGGCACCGTGTCCTGTACATCCAGGCTGATGACGTCCCCTTGAGGAAACTCATAAAGGATTGTCGTACTAAACCCTGCAGGTGGATTTAATCCGTACGACAACGAGGTTGAGTGGTACTACTCAAAGGAATTATAGAGATTAATTATTTAAAGAAGTCAGAAGCTTTAATAATTAATGGACGTGCGATATCTTTAACACGGGGAATTATAAAGTCTAATAGAAGCCCTGATTCGGTTTGGGATAGGACGGGAGTGCAACATTAATTCTCTAGTGGAATGAATTAATGTTCTCGGGCCAAATCATATGTTCTGGGCTGAACATAAGAGTATTTGGGCCTGTAAGAAGCCCAATCCCTATACCTTCTAATGGATCCCTAGTCTGGCCCATGAAACTTATGGAAATTATAAATAGGAGCCTCAATTCAGTTTTGAAACCCTAGCACACACGAAATTAAGAAAAACGGCTAGGGTTTCAAGGAGACGAAACTGAGGCACCTTCTCCACGTTTGATAGCGCGCCGTCCACCCGGTGTTCGAGCGAGGTTGGGAGACAGGCTAGAAGATCCGTAGATTGGAATCAACGTCTCGATCTTCAAGGGTAACGAATCTAAATTCTGCTTTAGATGCATGTTTAGGTTTTAATTCGTTATTTATACGTTTGGCATCCGACAACGATCCCGGTGATGGACCGCCTTCTCCGGCGCGTTCCAGCACTTCCACAATCGGATTATCCCTTCGATTCATCTCTTCCAATTCAATCCTCCTTGTTTCGGCGTTCCTTCTTCGACAATTGGCTTCGATCTCCGGATCTAAAGGCACTACTTCTTGATGATTCCTCCTAGATCGTGTGATCATAAACCATATCTATCAAAGGATCAAACGAAAGTTAGAATCGCAAGTAAGCTCAATAATAGCAAACACAAATATTTTTGGATTTTTTGAGAATAAGGAATACAAGTACAAAGTACAAACTAAAACTCTATTAACCTACACTCTAGAGCTATAAAAACCTCCCCGGCAGCGGCGCCATAAACTTGATTCACGTGTTATACAACACTAAAATAAACAACAGCAAGTGTACGGTGTCTATCGTAGTGTGATAAGCACGAGGTCGATCCCACAAGGAGGTTTAGCGTAAAAGGGTAGTTTGTTAATTGAGTTCTAAGTAGACGTGATCGAATAGATTGAATGTTGAATTACCCCTAAGATTGCCTAATAATATGTCACGAATAGACAACGAAAGAGTAAATATGAAATCGATCAAATAGCATACGAATCAAGAAACGAAAGTAAAATGGATGAAAACTCAAAGAAAGAAGGTGGATCCTAAAGCACATGCAACACTAATGTATCCATTTATGAATAACTATCTACTTAAGTGGTGTTCATGCTTTGTCTATAAGATTGATCACATAATAATGAATTAAAAGTTCTTTTGATCTAAGTAATTCAAAGGAAATACCACACAACTTAGTATCTCTACCTAAATTGCACAATGTAACCCAATTAAGCTCCTAAGATCATCACACATCTTCCTAATCATTGATCATCTTTCAATCTCACAATAAAATTAGGTTAAATGCTTGCAATCAATTAATCAAAGTAAATTTCTCAACCTAATTCAATTAACTAAGATTAACATATCATCATTGTACACTAATGATATGCTTTGCAATGAAAATCAAGCATCCGAATAGAATTAAGCCACATAAACACCGAATAAGCAAAATATTAATTCATAAACTTCAACAAAAGTATTTACAAGGCTTTAGAATCACAAAGTGTTTAGCCCACTACTAGCATAATGAAATTACAAAATCCAAATGTAAAAACTAAATCAAAAGAAAGAGAACAAGGAAGCTTAGTCTAGATTGTGGTAGGGAATGAAATTTGCAAGCTATTGCATCCTTTCTTCCTTGAATTGATGGAGAATTGAGAGAGGAATGGCCAAATCACCTTGGAGTATGTGAAACTATGTGTGAAAATTGATGAATTGGGGGTGAATGGCTTGATTTTCAAGAAAGAGGGTTTATATAGTGTTTGGGTAGGGTTTGGATGGCATAATTGCAAGTTGGTCCCTCAGAAATGGCCAAAATATGAAAAATGCACCGAATTTGAGTTTTGGCTTAGGTGGAGTTCGGCACTCGGCCGAGTGGTCTTCAAGTTTCAGTAGCTATAACTTTCAACTCAACTCGGCCGAGTTGGGTCACTCGGCCGAGTGCGCAGTGATATCCAAACTCACAGATTCGGCCGAGTTGAGTCACTCGGCCGAGTGTGCAGTAAAACCAAAAGTTTCAGATTCGGCCGAGTTGACTCACTCGGCCGAGCTGCCTCCTCGATTTCGGCCTTTTCTCGTTTCGTGCATATCTTCCGCCTCGGGTGTCGGATTGACTCGATTCCTTTGGCTAATCCACTCTGTTTTTCGAGACGAATCCAACCGTGCACTCCTCTTCCTGATCCAGTAAAGTATGGTTGGTGTTTTGCTCCAAATTTCATCGTATTTCCTACAAAACCGATAAAACACAACCTTTCTCTCATTTCGGCTTAAACAATCATATTCGATGCATCATTCAATGAAATCCACATCAAAACATGCTTCACATGTGCCCCTAAAACATGTAAATTCCACCCGAATCATAGAAACAGACTCAGCTGCCGAAAAGATGAAGAAACTAGTGATCAAGTCCAGACCAGATGAGTTTATTGAAGTCAAT
Source organism: Galeopsis tetrahit (assembly GCA_963675135.1). Taxonomy (NCBI): domain Eukaryota; kingdom Viridiplantae; phylum Streptophyta; class Magnoliopsida; order Lamiales; family Lamiaceae; genus Galeopsis; species Galeopsis tetrahit. The sequence goes on along the minus strand of OY776126.1, from coordinate 32,646,187 downwards.
GAACCATTTCCTGAAGAACCAGAGGAACATAAACCACACAGACCTGTCACTAGATCTCAAACCCAAGCTGAGCAAGCTGACCTGAATCAAAATGCAACAATTCCAAATGCAAGGGGGAATGATCTCTTTGACACACAAGATACAGATGATGATAGACCAAATTAAGTCAATCCTCCTGATGGCACTAGAACATAAGAGAATCCAAGCTCATCTAATGCAGTCACACCTGTGAGGAATACATGGAGAAATAATCATCCATCAAACCTCATCTTAGGAGGAGCAGACTCAGGTGTCAAGACCAGAAGACAATTGAATCAAAACCTCCAGTCCTCTATGTTCTGCTGGTGTGCTTTTCTGTCCAACATTGAACCGGCTGACATAGAAGAAGCTATGACTGATAGCAATTGGATCACTGCTATGCAAGAAGAACTAAACCAATTCGAAAAAAATGAAGTATGGGAATTTGTAGATCGTCCTGAAAACCACAATGTAGTAGGAACAAAGTGGGTATTCAAGAATAAGAAGGACGAAAATGATGTGATAACTAGAAATAAAGCAAGGCTAGTTGGAAAAGGATACTCACAATCTGAAGGAATTGATTATGATGAGACCTTTGCTCCAGTAGCCAGACTAGAAGCTATTCGACTATTTCTAGCTTATGCATCATATATGGGCTTCAAGGTATATCAAATGGATATCAAAAGTGCCTTCCTAAATGGTATTCTGGTAGAAGAAGTGTATGTAGAGCAGCCCCTAGGCTTTGAAAAAAGAGATCAAGTATATCGTCTGAAGAAGGCCCTCTATGGTCTGAAGCAAGCCCCTAGAGCTTGGTATGACACATTGTCACAATTCCTACTTGACAATGGATACACAAAAGGCAAAGTTGATAAAACACTTTTCAGAATACAAGAAGGAGAAGATATTCTAATGGTGCAAATATATGTAGATGACATTATATTTGGATCACCCAATCAAGATATGTGCAAGAAGTTCTCTGAACTAATGCAAGGAAAATTTGAGATGAGCATGATGGGTGAGATGAACTACTTCATAGGACTTCAAGTCAAGCAAACTCCAGAAGGGATTTTCATCAACCAATCCAAGTATACCAAGAGCCTATTAGAAAGATTCAAAGCAAGACTGCAAGGATTCCAATGATGACCTCATTCAAAATGGAACTAGATGAATCTAGAAAGGCAATTGATCAAGCTGAATATAGAGCACTGATTGGATCTCTCCTATATCTTACAGCCAGCAGACCAGACATAACCTTTGTTGTAGGAGTATGTGCTAGGTTTCAAGCAAACCCAAAGCAAAGTTATCTAGAAGCAGCAAAGAAGATTCTCAAGTACCTAAAAGGAACAGTCAACTTAGGACTATGGTACCCTACTGATGACAATCTAGAATTGAGTGGATACTGTGACTCAGACTATGGTGGATGCAGAATTGATAGGAAGTCCACATCTGGAACATGTCAATTCCTAGGCAACAAGTTAATTCCATGGTTCTCAAAGAAGCAAACCTCTGTTGCAACCTCCACCACTGAGGCAGAATATATGGCACCTGGAAGTTGTTGTAGTCAGCTGCTCTGACTGGTCCAACAACTAAAAGATTACAATGTAGAGGCAAGAGAAGTCCCTATCTACTGTGATAGCAGCAGTGCCATTGCCATCACTCAAAATCCAGTTCTTCACACAAGGTGCAAACATGTTGACATTCAACACCATTTCATAAGAGACCACCTTGAAAAGAAGGACATCAAGATGGAGAAAATTCACACATATATCCAAAGAGCAGACATCTTGACTAAGCCCCTAGCTGAAGAAAGGTTCAATACCCTATGCTACAGCCTAGGACTCCTTGATCCAAGCACATGAAGAGCAAGATCAGCTGAGAAGACCTCAGCTGATACAACTGCAGCAGACTAGGAGAATCAGATGAGGTGAATAGACACCCTCATCTTCAGGTAAGTATTTTCCCAATGAAGACAAATAAAGCTGAGGGAATACATTGAGTTATTAAATCAAGGGGGAATCCATGATACCTTAAGAATCCTTGATAAAATACTCTATCTTTTGCATTGCATAACATATATATTTATTCAGAAGGGTTGAACAAAGTTACTTGAAGTCTGTACTCAAAGCAATGTATACATGTGTATAATAATAAACTATTCTTCATAAAATACTTTATCACTATACATACATACAGTATACTATTGAGTTATACTTGGATGGATTAATACACCATCCTCACCGACTCAACAGTATGCAAGCTGTATACGGATCTCAAATAACTCATGTTCAAAATCTATAATTTCTGCATTCCACGAGATAAAGTCTGAATATCTTTAAATGTGAACCATTAGATCAAGAATCTCATTGTTGATTTTAAGAAGTAACCTTTTCAGAAATTCAGACCTATCAACTCAATATTTTTGTCATCTTTCTCTCCACCACCTTTTTGAAAAGAAAAGAAAAGAGAGACGTTCTTGTTGAAAAGAAAAGGAAGGAGAGATGCAGAGGACAGAGTAGCAAACAAGCAGAGCTTCTTCTCCAGGGGGAAGTTCTACATGGAGAGCTTGTTAACAAAGGCTACTTTGTCAAAACCAATCAAGAATACCAAGCTCTTGTCTTTCTCTTCACACTCCATTGAAGCACCTTCCAATTTTCTCCCTTCTATAAGAGAGGCGAAGAAATTCAACAAGAACACATCAAATGCTACACCCCATCTGTTGGTGATGGACCATCCGATGGTGAAGACAACCTGAACTAGTGGAATACCATCCAGGCTGACCAGCTACATATTGTTAAAAATCGTACCACATGGTTAAGGGGGAATTAGTGAAAGATCCATCAAATCAGGTTGGATAAACTTTCATAGAAGATTTACTCAGCAACTCAAAATCTCTACTCAGTTGATCAGAAGACCAACTCAGCTGACCAGAAGACTTTCAAAGCAAATCAGAAGACTCTACTCTGCTGATCAGATCACTTCTAAATCATCAAAAAGTTTAATGATTATCTACTTGATCATGTAAATCATTCTAGAGTTGTTCCTAAATGTAATTAAGGAATTCGGCCTATATAAGGAATGATTTTTACTTATAGAAAACGACCTTAAATGATCAATTTTTACTAAAATTTAGTCACAACAGCTATTTTTGGTAATGATGTCACTAGTACTTGATTAAGTTTTGCCAACGAATCATCAAACGACACATGGCACATTCAGCCGGCAAAATTAAAGGAATGGGCAGAAGATGAAGAAAGAAATTCTTGGGTGTTACTCCACATTAAATCATTTTTTACCGTTGGATTAATGCATAAACCGAGATTTGCTGGAATATATAAATAACCCCTAAGCCATTCCTCAAACCCTTTCGCTCACAAAACTCAAACGCACTCAACCACTCTCGTTCTGAACATTCTTTCAAGCTTTCTAAACCTACAAACCAACATTCAGAATGGCGATCATTGAGATTTATGATGAGAAGACCAAGATCACAGGCACTCTAGATGCAGCAAAGTGGTCTAAGGAAGGGAAGATATTCACTGAGAACACTCTGTTTTTCAAAGGCAAGCACACTGATGAGAATAAGGAGATTCTTCTTCGATGTCTCAATCTCAAACTCCGTGAATTTCTGGAAGCAGCACCAACCAATGTATACGAACAATATGTGCTCGCTTTATACTCGAATGCAGTGTCCAAAGGCTCATATGTTGAAAGTGTTATGGGTGGACACAAGGTCAAATTCACTAGGGATATTCTCAAGGACTTGTTTGACCTACCAAGGGGGAAGATAAACATCTCTACTTACATTATGGGGAGAGAAAAGGAATATATGGAGATGTTTACTAGTGGAAGAGTCAAGGCTATTGATGCCTCTAGAGTTAAGAAGTCTCAACTTGATCTCAAGTTTCAGACTTTGATGGACATAGCAGGCAAGATGCTGCTTGGCAACACCTTTAGTCATGATGTAGTTACCACTCTGAAGGTTAGAGTTATGGCTGCAATTTGGGATCAGATTGATGGAGATTGGCAAGGGCTCTTCTTGGACAGAATTGCTCTTGAAGCCAAGAAGGTTACTATAGACCTGCAATCCAAGGAGTGGAAGGTGACATCCACAATCAGCTTTGTCAACAAGCTGAGTATCATCCTTCAAGAGATACTCCCAAAGAAGTATAAGATGGGTCCTGCTAAGAAGTTTCACATCTCCAAATATTACTTTTGAAAGGAGGCCCTTGCTGAGGCAGCAAGGTTGAAGGAGGAAAAGAAAAAGAAAAAGAAGTTGGCTGAAGCATCCTCCAAAGATGCAGCTGAAGAGGGAGAAGAGTCTGCTCATGACTCTGTTGAGGAGGAAGAGGAGCCTTCCAAAGAAGAGGCTCATCAGAAGACTGCTGAGGATGATGATGATGACAATCAGACTCTAGCACAAAGAAGATATCTGATTAGATCTGGGCTCATCTCCCCATCTGATTCAGATGCTACTCCATCAGCCTCTCCTCTAAAGAAGGTAGGTATCTCTAATCCCTCCCTTACTATTACTCCTTCAAAACTGTCTAAGGGTTAGTAGAGAAAGAAGAACACCTCTTCTTTCACAAAGAAGTCTAAGAAATCCAGGCTCCCTACTCCCATGAGCATAGCTCCAATTTCATCCTTTAACCCTACTAAAAGTGCCAACCCATCTGAACCCTCAAACACTGAAATCCAAACCCCTACTGATACTCACACAGCAGAGGATCAAGCCATGCCCCAAATCACTGCTGATACTCAAACAACAACTGACCAAATCCAGAATCCTTCTCCATCCCCTGCTGATGCTCAACCAGCAGATGAACAAACTCAGATATCTCAAACCCCTGCTAATGCAGAACCCTCAGAAAACACTTCCCAAATCCCTGCTGATACTCACACAGCAGAGGAAACTATCCCAACCACTCAACTCCATATCTCTTCTGCACCAGAAGACCTGGCTCCAGCAGACCTATCTCAACCCCAGTATAGCATGGTGCACTATCCAATGTGCACTTGGGAAAAGATAATGCGAATAAAGACTGCCAACCTGCTGAAGACCACTGATCCTGGAGTTGATGAAGAATCAATCCAATTTGAACAAGTGCTGAGAGTATGCACTTGGATTGAAATGAGAAGAGATGATGTGGATGACCTCATTGAAGTCATGGAAGGAATGGGAGGAAAAGCTAACTTCCTCGATTGGGAAATGCAGCAAAAAGAGATTGCTCAAGTCCGATCATTCACTGAGTTGTTACCAATAGAGGCTCTGTCTAGGGTATGCCAAAGGATTCTAGGAATCCCCTCTGAGGTCCCCTCTGTACCTGACACAACTACATATCACCTGGTCATCGTCGAGGCTTCTGCAGATGATACAGCTGAACCAGCTGAGAAAGAAGAAAAGGAAAGAGAAGTGCTGACTGTCCCATCTCACTTATTTCCTAAACATGAGCTCGATCACTTCATCTATCAACCTCAACTGAGGAAAGGTCGATTGTTTGCTCGACTAGTTGATGTCACAGCAAACTTCCTGGAAGAGGGGCATCTGACTGCAGAAAAAAAGGGAATGGCCCTAGTTGTCTACAATCCAACTACCATTCCCATATCTCCACAGGAAGCTCCAGGCACTGCCTCACCCTCTACTTCATCTATTGATATTCGAGCAGATGTGTGTGCTCAAGTCAAGGAAGCAATAGATACACACTTCGCCAAAGGGCTAGGCATGCAGCTGGCCAGATACGTTGAAAAGGCCATTCATGAACAGAATAGTCGTCTCACCTATCAGATCCTTGACATAGATGATAAGTTCGGTGAGGCACTCCATAATCAGCTAGAGGAGTTCCTCTACTTAGAAACAAAGAAATCAGCAGACAGAACCAAGATGTTTGCTGATCTCTATGCAAATGAGATAAACCGCTTAGAGACCTCCTACAAAAGCAGGCTCGATGATGCTGAAGCAAGAGCCACTAAAGGACAAGCTCTACTTAAATCAGTTGCTGAGGAAAATGAGAAATTGTAGATTCAGCTGAAAGAAACAGCAGACAAGCTGGAGACTCTCTCCACCAAGCTAGAAGTTGCCTTTTCTTCTACTTCTCATGCTCAGGTCCTAGAACACAGCATCACTCATCTGACCCAAGTCGACAAGGTCAATGACATGGCTCTCAAGCAGACTCTGCATGTGGAAATTCTGAATGCCATGAAGCCTTTTGCGGCTGCACTTGCTGAAGCCAAAAAGGGGGAATAAGTGTTGATAAAAGCTCTGGAGAAGTCTACTGCACAGCAAGCTGTAATGGTAGTATCTCAAGATGAGCTGAATGAAACCTTGGGAGGTTTGAAAAGCAAAATCAAGAACAGACAAGGCAAAGAAGCTGTTCAAGAAGAAGCTCAAGGCCCAACCAAGAGTCTGAAACTCACTGCCCCTGTAGAACAAGGTTCTGAAAAGAGGATGACAAGGAAAAGAAAGGCAGATGAGCAAGCAAAGGCAGGTGAGCAATCAGTTCCAACAGAGCCTACTGCAGAAGAGATAGAGGCTCAAGAACTGAAGAGAAAGAAGATGCTTGAAGCTCAGGAGCTTAAGCAAAAGAAGCTAAATGATGTGAAGGCAGTCAAGGCCAAGTTTGATAGGAAAGTGGCCAAACTCAGGAAAGCACTTAAGGAGAAAGAAAAGAGAGAAAGTGCCCTGGTAACTGACAGCACATATGTGGATCTATTAGCCCTTCAAGATGAACTACCAAGATGGTATCCCCTGAAGAAGAAGTGGCAAATTCAACACCACATAGTAAGAAAATTTGGTCCTCTCCCTACTTATGAGGATGAATTTCTTCAGTTCAGTCAGTTCACGAAGAATGAAGATCAAGTGTTCTGGACAGAAGTAGTCAAGACAGCCAAGGAACTTGACTGCATAATCCTAACTCCTGAAGAACCAAAATGGGATGCACCTACTCTGGGCTCCGGAAGGACAGACATGATAGAGGTCAAGCGCATTCTGGAGAAGATCTATCTTGAAGAGAATGTTACAGACCCTCAACACATGGAAGATGTTCGAGCTCGTCTGTACCTTGCCTACCGCATCTGAACCAATGAAGGCCTGATGAAGACTACTTTAGAAGTTTAAAGAAGCTAACACTTGTAATCTGTAAAAGCTCATATATATTATTCAAGTATTTGTTCTTTTTGCTTACAAGACAAACTCTCATTGTCTTCATCAGAAACTTCATGTTTTAAAATATTTTATAAACTCTTATCTTATTCATTAAGAGCATTTATCAAGTATAGTTTTGGCTTCATCAAAAAGGGGGAAATTTTTGGGATATAAATTCACCCTAAGCCCCACTTGATGTTAGAATAGTTTTGTTGGCCAAAACACTTAGAGTTTATAAATGAAATAGGATCAACTGACTATGTATAGAACTGCTTAGACTAGTCTTGTGTAATCAGTTGTATTGATCTCAGCTGATTACCACAGTATTGGCTTACATGCGCATCCTCAAGATGAGAAGAGTAGAAGGCATGAAGATTAGAAGATCCTTGAAGACCAGATAAGTAAGGTGCTTGTATACCTACTTAGCTGATGGAGTCCAAGTTGAAGATGGCCTAACAGAGCATAAAGTATTGCCAGATTAGAAGAGTGTTACTCTTCTGATATCAGAAGACAGAAGACTTAAGGCCAGACGAGTAGCCAGAAGACTAGTAGTGAAGATCAGAAGACTACGAGCTCGCCCAGGACTCGGCTGATTCCAAAGTCATCTTGCATTTCAAATGAAGACTTACCATTCTTAGAAGATTGACATGATCCCAGAATTGAAGCAATCAAGCGGCTGGAATCAAGGAATCAAGCAAACATGGAAAGATTGCCCCAACGGCTAGTCAACTCCAACGACTAGTTGTAGCAATCATCCCTATAAATACAAGAGGATGAGGAATCACAAAAAAAGAAATCACTACAAGAGAATTCACAAAAGCTAATCAAGCAAGCAAACAACAAGCCTTATTCTGTTGAGAGTTCTCCAAGAGCCCAGAAATCATTAGAACACCTTCTACCTCTTAAGTGATTTCCCATCCAACCAAAGAACCTGAATCCTATTCTTATTGTATACTCATTGATTTAGGCACAGTGGTTAAGCAATTTATAAGCTTGAACCACTAGTTGGATACATTCAAAAACCCCAAAACCCCAACAATAAGGTTAAGTTTTTGAACCCCTGTAAAAGTGCAAGTGCTTCCAATCACTTGTGGAGACCGTAGTAGTTAGGACTGCTCAGATCTCAAAGTCCTACCCTTGGGACTATAAAGGACAAGCCCTTGTAATTTTTGGTAAATTAAAGGGATTAAACATCACGTTAGGACGTGAGAGTGGACGTAGGAACGTATATCCAAACCACTATAAATCCGGTGTCTTTTACATTCTGCACTTTACTTTATTGCTTATTCATATCTTTATATAGTGCATATTGTATTTTCAAATATCTTCAAACAAGGCCATAACTTTCAAACCAGCATCAGCTGAGCTTTTCATTAAGTAAACAAGTAAGTGTTTTCAAAAGAACTCAAGAACGAGTCTCAACAAACAGGCCTACTCACTTCCGCATTTAATCTCTTCAACAGATTACTATAGTCCAGCTGACATAGATATCAAAAGAGGTTCCAAACACCTTTGAAAGATACATACCTAAGACTGTGCACGCCTCCCCTCTAGACTTTAATCCATTTAATCTCTTCACCCCTTAATCTCTTCACCCTTCCCATCTAGACTTTAATCCCATTCACTACTCGTTCAGGGACCAACAACTATAAACTCTTGTGTTGATTTACTTTCAATCACTTACATTCATACAACACAACACACAAACTGACCTTTCAAAGATACATACCTAAGACTGTGCAAAGAAAGATTTGGACAAGTTCCCTGATATACTGTGAAACTGTTAAGGTGATTTCAGAACTTAAAAGGAGTTTAAAATAAAGGGCCAACCACTAACTCCGCACATATAACTCCATTAGATAGTTATTAAACTAAGTACTCAATAGTACTTAGTAGTTTGATTATATTTTAAGAGTTGATCATATCAGCAGAGTTGCATGTCCAAAACAACTTTGCTGAAGTCTGTCTTGGTTAAATTTAAAAAGATTTCCATACAAGTGTATTCCCCCCCCCATACACTTGTTATATACTCCTTTCAGGACCAACAAGTGGTATCAGAACAGGGGTTCAAAGACCACTGCTTCTGAAAATCCATTTTGATTTTCAAAACACATATTTAGTGTGGTCACTAAACTGATCTTTTCTGAAATCTATTCATATTTGTATCTAACCCCTTGTTTGAGATATGGCCAGAAACAATGTTGTTCCTTATGATGTTGTTCAAGGGATCAACAATATGGCTACTGATCCAGTCAACCATATATCTCATCACAAACTGCCCATGTTCTCAATTGAGAACTATGACTTCTGGAAAATCAGGATGAGAGCTCATCTAGCCTGCCTCCACACTGATATGCTGAGAGTGATTATAAGAGGACCATTTGTATTCACTCGAATTAATCACTGAAGCTCAAAGAGCTGACATAAGGGAGGAAATCCCCAAGGATGAAGATGACCTCACCACTGAGGAGAAAAGGAGAGATAATCTAAATTATTTAGCAATGAACACTCTCTACCAAACAATTCCAGATGCAGTAATGGGGAGAGTCTACCACTGCACAACTGCCAAAGAAATTTGGGATACTCTTGCTGAAATGTGTAAGGGTACAGACAAAATCAAGGAGAATAAGCTCCAAGTTGCTGTGCAGAAATTTGAACAATTCCCAATGGAGCCTGAAGAGTCCATTGACAAATTTGTTGGTAGATTCACAGATATAATGAATGAAATCAACTCATTGGGCAAGGTGTACTCCAGGAGAGAAGTAGCACTTAAGATTCTAAGAAGTCTCACTCAAAAGTGGGATGTATATTCTAGGATGATGCAGAATACAAAGGATCTCTCCACCATGCCCATGCAACAATCTTCTCAGAACTCAAAGCTTATGAGTTTGACCTCAACAGAAGAAAGTTTGCTGAGGAATCTTCCTTACCAACCAAAGGAGTGGCCTTCAAAGCCATAGTTGCTGAACCAGAAATGCAGCCCACTCCAAGATCATCCAAGCCAGTCTCTAAGGCTGAAATGAAGGAAGAAATGGCCCTCATGGCTAGGAGGTTTGACAAGCTCAACTCAAGGTTTGGTAGATACAAGAAATTCTACCAAGACAACAAAGTCAGGAGAAGGTACAACTCTCCTGAAGCCCAAGCTGAGGAAAAAAGGCCTGAAGAAAGAAGATCAGAGGACAACTACTCTGATAGGAGAAAGTCCAGCAGAGTTGAACCTTCATCATCTAGAATGAGAGATGATCCAAAGAAGTATGATGATGAAGACCTGTGCTATAACTGTAAAAAGAAAGGGCACTTTCAATATGACTGCCCTGAAATCAGCTCAAAGGAGAGAAAGGAGAGGCAAGCTAAAAGAGACAAGAAATTCACCAACAGAAAAGCTATGATGGCTAGTGATGAGTCAGAATCTGCTGAAAGCTTCAACTCTTCTGATGATGGACTGTTCTCAAACAGTAATGATGATGATGTGTGCAACATGGCCATAGAGGATGATGAGGTATCCTCTACTTCTAGCTCACCATCATTTCTATCACAAAACACTAGTGGAGTCAACCTGAAACTTTCTTTTGGAAAGTTGATAGAAGATTTCACTAGGTTACAAGAATTTCATGACAACTGTGTGAGAGAAAATGAAAGGTTGTCAATTGAACTTGCAAAACCTACTGATTCAATAGTTGATGTCAAGTCTAGCTACTGAGTTGTATCAACAAATCTTGAGAGAACTTGATGAAGCCTCTCTCAGGATAGTTGACCAACAAAAACAGATTGATGAACAACTTCTAAATCAGAAGAGAAATGATTTTGAGCTAAAAATTCTTCAAGCTAAATTTGAAAATCTCTCACATGAGTATGACATTCTTAAAACAAGTGAAGAGAGCCTGAAATTAAAGATGTCTGCTTTAAACAAATCCTCTAGAGCAATAGAGGAAATTCAAAGCTCCCTAAGACCTATGGCTCGAAAGAGTGGATTGGGTTTCAATCCATTTGAATCTTCACCTTGTCTTAGTGTTGCTTCAACAAGTAATACTAAGAGAGTCTTTGTGAGATCAGTGGCACAACAAGCTAAAAATGAAATAATTCAGCCACTGGACAAAGGAAAGGGCAAAATGCATGAGCTGCCCACTCAAGTGCTTCAGGGAACTAGGCCCATAAGGAAAAGGTCAAAGTCCCTGAACACAAGAGGAATGTAGTTCAACAGAGTAGACCCAGTGGAAGGGCAACTCATCTGAACAACATTCAGAGAGGATATCCAAGGTATGTTCAGCCTAGGCCAACTCCCCTGAGGAAACCTCAGCTGAACAGACCCATGGTCAACTATCCTCAAAGGCAGAATAAAATGAGACAATCAAAACCCTTCATGCCAAAGGGTAATGGTCATAAATATGCCTTTCCTCAATAACTCCCTCAAGTAGCACAAAGAACTCATAAGTTCAGGAGATATGACAACTCTCCTGAAACTTACAGAGTCAACACCTTCACACACTCTTTCCCAAAGGCATTTAAAGGAAAGACAATGTATGTTGATGCTAGAGGAAAACACCTTAGCCACCTTGAATCAATCAGGGTAATTAGGCAAGTTTGGGTTCCTAAAGGTACAACTAACCTCTCAGGACCCAAAATTCAAGGGGTACCTAAAGCTTGCTAATTGCAGGTACCTTTGGGTCACAAGAAGATGAGGAGTATGAGCAAAAAATCAGCATGATACCTTGATAGTGGATGTTCAAGACACATGACTGGAAACAAAGATCTCCTCACTGAATTCACTGAAAAAGAAGGTCCAAATGTCACATTTGGAGACAGCTCACAAGCAAATACTAAAGGTTATGGTACCTTGATAATTGGTAATATCAAGGTATCCAATGTATCTTATGTGGCTGGTCTCAAATATAATCTCCTAAGCATAAGTCAGTTCTGTGACACAGGATATAATGTTGAGTTCTCAAGTGGTAAATGTTTAATAAAATATAAAACTCAACAAACCTTACTGACTGGAACTAGGAGAGGAAATGTGTATTTTGTTGACTGGGACAAGTCTACTGATGCTGCATGTTTCATTGCCAAAAGCTCAAATGAACAAAGCTGGTTATGGTATAAGAGGCTAAACCACCTGAACTTTAAATCAATGAACAAGCTGGCTAGAAATGCATTAGTTAAAGGACTACCTAATGAAATTTTCATTAAAGAGCATGTGTGTAAAACATGCCAAGAAGGAAAACAGATTAAAGCTTCATTCAAAGGAAAACCAGTCATCTCTACTGAAAGGGTACTTAATCTTTTACACATGGACTTATTTGGACTAATTACCCCTACAAGCATAAATGGAAGAAAATATACATTGGTTGTAGTAGATGAATTCTCTAGGTTCACATAGGTAGTATTTCTCCTTAATAAGAAGGAAACACAAGTCAAACTCCCTGAACTACTAAAGAGACTGTCCAATGAGAAAATACTTAATATAATCAAAATAAGATCTGATAAAGGCACATAGTTCATTAATTCATACATCAATGAGTATTGCACTATTAATGGAATTGCCCATGAAACCTCAGCAGCTAGAACCCCTCAGCAGAATGGGGTTGTAGAAAGAAGAAATAGAACTCTTAAAGAAGCTGTTAGAACCTTAATTGCTGATTCAAATTTACCTAAGAGGTTTTGGGCTGAAGCTATAAACACTGTATGTTATACTCAGAATAGATGCTTAATTACCAAGGGCCAAGGCAAAACCCCTTATGAACTCTGGAAAGGAAGATTGCCTAAAGTATCTTACTTTCACATATTTGGTTGTAAGTGTTTCATTCACAACAATGGGAAAGAGCAGTTGAAAGCCTTTGATAGCAAAGCTGATGAGGGGATATTCATTGGATACTCCCAAATCAGTAGATCTTTCAGAGTTTACAATTGTAAAACCCTAATTGTGGAAGAAACACCCCATGTTGTGTTTGATGAATCTATTCTTGAGATCAGGAACAAGAACCTGGATATTGAGGAAATCACACAGAGGACAACCAGACTGAGCTTAAAAGATAAGGATACTACATTCATAGATGTTGTCCAGGCCAATCCTCCTAAAATCACTAGACTGGACAACAATCCTGAAGGCAATACTCCTGAGGCAAACCCCACTGAAGGAAATGATGAACTGGATGATCCAATCCCAGTTCATAATCAAGTAACAACTACCAATGAAGAAGCAGGCCCTGCTGAGGTAGTTAATGGATCAAATATTCAAGGGAAAAACATAAATGTTGAAAATGCCAATGTCCCTGACATTGAAGACAACACCCCTGAATATGATCCTGAATTAGATCCTGCATTAAATTTTCCTGAATTATATGATGCTAGTGACTCAACCTTAGTAGAGGACAACTCTATTGAAGGGATCAGAAAAAAAGGACTTGGTTATCTGACCATCCTACTAATCTGATACATGGTGATCCAAGTGTAGGAGTCAAAACTAGAAGGTTTCATGGTGAAAGTGCTCTGTTTTGATGTTTCTTATCAGAACAGGAGCCTAAAGATATTTATGAAGCTCTTCAAGATGCCAACCGGATCACAACAATGCAAGAAAAGTTGAACCAATTCACCAGGAATGATGTTTGGGAGCTGGTTTACAGACCTTCACATCAAGATGTTATTGGAACCAAGTGGGTGTTCAAGAACAAAAAGAATGAGAATGATGTGATAGTCAGAAACAAGACCAGATTGGTGGCCAAGGGGTATTGTCAATCAGAAGGCATTGACTATGATGAGACTTTTGCTCCAGTAGCAAGACTTGAAGCTATAAGGCTGTTCTTAGCCTATGCTGCCTACAAGAGATTCAAAGTCTATTAAATGGATGTCAAGAGTGCCTTCCTGGATGGTGTTTTGAAGGAAAAAGTCTATGTAGAGCAACCACTTGATTTTGAGATTGGAAACCAAGTTTACAAACTGAAGAAAGCTCTCTATGGACTCAAGCAAGCTCCAAGAGCTTGGTATGATACACTGTCACAGTTTCTCTTGGATCATGGATTTGTCAAAGGAACTGTGGACAAAACTCTCTTCAGAATTTGTGAAGGAGATGACATCTTGCTTGTCCAAATATATGTTGATGACATCATATTTGGATCCCCCAATGAGAAACTATGTGAAAAGTTCTCCAAGCTCATACAAAGCAAGTTTGAGATGTCAATGATGGGGATGATGAACTTCTTCTTGGGCTTACAAGTCAAGCAATCAAAAGAAGGAATATTCATCAACCAAGCTAAGTACACTAGAGAAATGATCAAGAAATTTGGGTGTGCTACTAGCAAGCCAGTAAGGATTCCCATGAACACAAATTGGAAGATGGATCTTGATGAGAGTGGCATACCAACCAACTCTACTGAGTATAGAGGAATACTTGGTTCACTTCTCTATCTCACTGCCATCAGACCTGACATCACCTTTGCAGTAGATGTATGTGCAAGGTTTCAAGCAAATCCTAAGTAAAGCCATCTAGGGGCTGCTAAGAGGATCTTGAGGTACCTCAAGGGCACTGAAAATCTAGGCCTTTGGTACCCTGCTGATGACAACATTGAGTTAACTGGCTACTCAGATGCTGATTATGGAGGTTGCAGAATTGATAGGAAGTCCACTCCAGGGACATGTCAATTCTTGGGAAACAAGCTCATCTCTTGGTTTTCAAAGAAGCAAAACACAGTGGCTACCCCCACCACTGAAGCTGAGTATGTAGCAGCTGGAAGTTGCTGTGCTCAAATCTTATGGTTGAGACAACAACTAAGAGACTATAATGTCAACTCTGCTGAAGTACCAATATTCTGTGACAACAACAGTGTCATTGCAATATCACAGAATCCAATGTTACACACAAGATGTAAACATGTGGACATCAAGCATCACTTCATCAGAGACCATGTGGAGAAGAAGGACATCAAGTTGGTGAAAATCCATACTGATCATCATAACGCTGATATCCTAACAAAGCCACTTGCTGAAGCAAGATTCATGAAATTATCAGCAGAATTGGGACTTCTTGATCCACGGAAGTTGGACAAGTAAACCAAATGGAGTTAATTAGTCCAGGGGGAACTGAAAGTGATTCTCAGTAGACTTGGACAAGTATACTAAAATTCAGAGGAATTGTCCTCAATCCCCATCAAAGAAGTTGAGCAGGACACTTGTCCACAACAATTCAGGACACTTGTCCAAGGGAGTTCAGGATACTTGTCCATGTGGGGTCAGATAAGTTGTCTAGGCTATCAAACCAAATCTTGGTCTGATAAGCACTTATTTTGGGTAATCATTGCCTATTTTGATGGCTGTCCCATTCCTCTTAAAGCCATCACCTTTACAAAGATTTAATTTGTCCCCTACCCAAAAAGTCACTTTCAATGCATTAAATGCCAAAATTTAACTCTTGTTTGCATTAAACATTTCAAGCCATGATCTATCTTGAAAACCCCCCAGCCTTTAACTAATATTAACTCCTTCCCACGTTTTAAATAAAACGGTTTCCAACACTGTTTCATTGGTTATTAACCGTTGGATCAAGTTCTGACCAACTCTCCTGAAATCAATCCTGGCCGTTCAAACTTGATTTCCTCATTTGTAAACCCTTGAATTGCCTTAAGACTTACCTACTCAATGACATACATTCCTTTTGGAATATACCCCAAGTCTTAAGAAGCGCACAACTTCATTTCTTCCCCACGCACTCAAAATTCTCTTGAAACCCTAGCTTTCATCTTCTCAAGCCTCACAAAATTTCTTAATGTTTTATCCATGGTACCCAAAGCTAGACCTGAAATGATTATTGATCTATCAAACAATGCTCTTGGCCTTGATTTTGAATATCTCAGCAACAAAAATAATTGTTGGGATGTAAATTCTTAAGGAAGAAAATACCACAACAACTCAGTTGTATGAGGGGATGTTAGAAACTCAAGCCTTAGAAACCAAAGAATTTCGTATACTTCAATCTAAGTTCGATGATCTCTTCCAAACACATAAGCTCTTAGAAAATGAGAAGGAATGCCTAAATCAAAAGATATCAGAGTTCAATAAAGCATCTACTACTATTGAAAGTATCTCTGAATATTATAGATCAAATGGCAATAAGATGGGTTTTGGCTATGAACTTAATCCATCAACATCCTCTCCAGCTGGGGGTAGTACACCTAACAAGTGCACTACTCAGACACATGAACAGGGTGAGTGTTCTAAACACAATGAACTCAATATGAACCAAAAGGCATCTGTACCAGCTAAGGCTAACTATCCCAAAACCAAAAATGGTAAAGGACAAGCTAACCCCAAGTCTGTACAGAGGAACAGCAAATAGCCTAGACCATCTCGGCTGAGACAGTCTCAGCTGTATGTTGCTCCAGCCAAGAAGAAGAAATCTTCTTCAAACAAATCTGTTCTCTTTGCACCCCCTATCTCTTATGATATTGTGAGAACAGAAGAGTATGGTCCATATAATCGTGTGCATCGACCAGCTAATGCGCCCAGGCCGAATGTAACTAGTCAAAAGATCATGTATGTACACTCCTATAAAGGGAAACCATTTGACTACTACTTAGCTGACACCAAGAAAATATCAGATCAGTCCAAGGTGCTGACTGGTAAGATTTGGTTCTGTGATGCCCGAGGGAAACAACTCAAATGTTCAAGGTTGTTTAAACGACCAATATATATGTGGGTTCCCAAGGGTAGTACTAACACCCAAGGACCCAAAACAAAATGGGTACCTAAAACTTAACTTTTCTTGCAGGAAAGGAAGGACCTATACAGAAGAGGAGGTCTAGCAGGAGAAACTTGGTACATAGATAGTGGATGCTCAACTCACATGACAGGAACCTAAACCCTGCTGACCAACTACATAGAGAAGAAAGGTCCAAAAGTTTTCTTTGGTGATAACGCGCACGGTAACACAAAAGGATATGGCACCCTTAAAAATGGTGACATTGAGGTACATGATGTATCATATGTAGAAGGTCTTAAGTTTAATTTATTATCTGTTTCTCATTTTTGTGACACTGGTTATTCAGTTAAATTCTCTAAAGATGAGTGTTTCATAAGTGATAAAATAACAAAACAAAACCTTCTAACAGGATCTAGAAAGGGAAGTATGTATCTTGCAAATTGGAACAGCTGTCCTAAGGATACATGCCTGCTTGTGAAGAGCCCTAAAGATGTCAGCTGGCTATGGTATAAACGTCTTAGTCATCTGAACTTTAAGACTATGAACAAGTTAGCAAGGGAATCCTTAGTTGATGGTCTGCCTAATGAACTCTACTGTAAAGATCAGGTTTGTGATGCATGTCAACAAGGAAAGCAAACGAAAGTCTCTTTCAAGACCAAGAAGGCAGCATCAACCAGCAGAGTTCTTGAATTGCTTCACATGGACCTCTTTGGACCAGTCACTCCAACTACACTTACAGGGAGGAAGTACACTCTCATTGTTGTAGATGACTACTCCCAGTTTACTTGGGTTGTCTTCTTATACAAGAAGAGTGAAACTCAGTAGAAGCTCCCTGAACTATTAAAGAGGATCCAAGTAGAGAAAGGAGAACCTATTGTGAAAATTAGAAGTGACAAAGGCACTGAATTTACTAACTCTTATATTATTGCCTATTGTACTTCTAATGGTATTCCGCATGAGACAAGTGCAGCAAGAACACCACAACAGAATGGTGTAGCTGAAAGAAGAGTCAGAACACTTAAAGAAGCTGCAAGAACACTCCTTGCTGAATTCTCAACTCCTAAGAAGCTATGGGCAGAAGCCATCAACACAGCTTGTCACACTCAAAATAGGTCAGGTATTCACAAAATTCATGAGAAAACCCCATATGAACTGTGGAAAGGAAGGAAACCTAGAGTATCTTACTTTCATATATTTGGTTGTAAGTGTTTCATTCACAACAATGGGAAAAGTAAGTTGAATGCTTTTGATGCCAAAGCAGATGAGGGGATATTCTTGGGATACTCCTCAACTAGCAAAGCATTTAGAGTATTCAACAAACGAACCCTTCTTGTGGAAGAAACACCTCATGTTGTTTTTTATGAATCTTGTGAAAAGAGTGCAGTACAAACAGACTCAGCTGTAGATCAGATGAAGAAACTAGTGATCAAGTCCAGGTCAGATGAGTTTATTGAAGTCAATGAACCATTTCCTGAAGAACCAGAGGAGGATAAACCACACAGATCAGTCACTAGATCACAAACTCAAGCTGAGCAAGCTGTCTAAAATCAAGATGCAACAATCCCAAATGCAAGGGGGAATGATCTCTTTGACACACAAGATACAGATGATGATCGACCTAATCAAGTCAACCCTCCTAATGGCACTAGAACAGATGAGAATACAAGCTCATCTAATGCAGACACACCCGAGAGGCATACATGGAGAAACAACGATCCATCAAACCTTATCTTAGGAGGAGCAGACTCAGGTGTCAAAACCAGAAGACAACTGAATCAGAACCCCCAATCATCTATGTTCTGCTGGTGTGCTTTCTTGTCCAACATTGAACCAGTTGACATAGAAGAAGCAATGACAGATAGCAATTGGATCACTGCTATGCAAGAAGAATTAAACCAATTCGAAAGAAATGAAGTATGGGAATTGGTAAATCGTCCTGAAAACCACAATGTAGTAGGAACAAAGTGGGTATTCAAGAATAAAAAGGACGAAAATGATGTGATAAATAGAAATAAAGCAAGGCTAGTTGCAAAAGGATACTCACAATCTGAAGGGATTGACTATGATTAAACCTTTGCTCCAGTAGACAGATTAGAAGCCATTCGACTGTTTCTAGCTTATGCATCATATATGGGCTTCAAGGTATATCAAATGGACGTCAAGAGTGCTTTTCTGAATGGTATTCTGGTAGAAGAAGTGTATGTAGAGCAGCCTCCAGGATTTGAAAAAGGAGATCAAGTATATCGTCTGAAGAAGGCTCTCTATGGTCTGAAGCAAGCTCCCAGAGCCTGGTATGACACATTGTCACAATTCCTACTTGACAATGGTTACACAAAAGCCAAAGTTGACAGAACACTTTTCAGAATACAAGAAGGAGAAGACATTCTAATGGTGCAAATATATGTAGATGACATTATATTTGGATCACCCAATCAAGATATGTGCAAGAAGTTCTATGAACTTATGCAAGGAAAATTCGAACACGAAAGTCTCTTTCAAGACCAAGAAGACAGCATCAACCAGCAGAGTTCTTGAATTGCTTCACATGGATCTCTTTGGACCAATCACTCCAACCACTTTAACAGGGAGGAAGTACACTCTTATTATTGTAGATGATTATTCCAAGTTTACTTGGGTTACCTTCCTATACAAGAAGAGTGAAACACAGCAGAAGCTCCCTGAACTATTGAAGAGGATCCAAGTAGAGAAAGGAGAACCAATCGTGAAAATTAGAAGTGACAAAGGCACTGAATTCATTAACTCTTATATAATTGCCTATTGTACTTCTAATGGTATTCAGCACGAGACAAGTGCAGCAAGAACACCACAACAGAATGGTGTAGCTGAAAGAAGAGTCAGAACACTCAAAGAAGCGGCCAGAACACTCCTTGCTGAATTCTCTACTCCCAAGAAGCTATGGGCAGAAGCCATCAACACAGCTTGTCACACTCAAAACAGGTCAGGTATTCATAAAATACATGAGAAAACTCCATATGAACTGTGGAAAGGAAGAAAACCTAGAGTATCTTACCTTCATATATTTGGTTGTAAGTGTTTCATTCACAACAATGGGAAGAGTAAGTTGAATGCTTTTGATGCCAAAGCAGATGAGGGGATATTCTTAGGATACTCCTCAACTAGCAAAGCATTTAGAGTACTCAACAAACGAACCCTTCTTGTGGAAGAAACACCTCATGTTGTTTTTGAAGAATCGTGTGAAAAGAATGCAGTAGAAACAAACTCAGCTGCAGATCAGATGAGACATCTAGTGATCAAGTCCAAACCAGATGAGTTCATTGAAGTCAATGAACCTTTCCCTGAAGAACCAGAGGAAGATAAGCCTCATAGACCTGTCACTAGATCTCAAACTCAAGTAGGACAAGCTGACCAGAATCAAGATGCATCAATCCCAAATGCCAGGGGGAATGATTTCTTTGACACTCAAGATACAGATGATGATCGAACTAATCAAGTCAACCCTCCTGGTGGCACTAGATCAGATGAGGATCCAAACTCATCCAATGCAGATACTCCAGTGAGGCATACATGGAGGAACAACCATCCATCAAACCTCATCTTAGGAGGAGCAGAATCAGGTGTCAAGACCAGAAGACAACTGAATCAGAATTCTCAATCATCTATGTTCTGCTGGTGTGCTTTCCTCTCCAACATTGAACCAGCTGACATAGAAGAAGCAATGACAGATAGCAATTGGATCACTGCTATGCAAGAAGAACTAAACCAATTCGAAAGAAATGAAGTCTGGGAATTGGTAGATCGTCCTGAAAACCACAATGTAGTAGGAACAAAGTGGGTATTCAAGAACAAGAAGGATGAAAATGATGTGATAACTAGAAATAAGGCAAGGCTAGTTGCAAAAGGATATTCACAATCTGAAGGGATTGACTATGATGAAACTTTTGCACCAGTAGCCAGATTAGAAGCCATTCGACTATTTCTAGCTTATGCATCATATATGGGCTTCAAGGTATATCAAATGGATGTCAAAAGTGCTTTTCTAAATGGTATTCTGATAGAAGAAGAAGTATATGTAGAGCAGCCTCCAGGATTTGAAAAAGGTGATCAAGTATATCGACTGAAGAAGGCTCTCTATGGTCTAAAACAAGCCCCTAGAGCTTGGTATGACACATTGTCACAATTCCTACTTGACAATGGATATACAAAAGGCAAAGTTGATAGAACCCTCTTCAGAATACAAGAAGGAGAAGACATTTTAATGGTACAAATATATGTAGATGACATTATATTTGGATCACCCAATCAAGAAATGTGCAAGAAGTTCTCTGAACTTATGCAAGGAAAATTCGAAATGAGCATGATGGGTGAGATGAATTATTTCCTAGGACTTCAAGTCAAGCAGAGTCCAGAAGGGATCTTCATCAACCAGTCCAAGTATACCAAGAGTCTGCTAGAAAGATTCAAAGCTCTACAAAGCAAGACTGCAAGGATTCCTATGATGACATCTTTCAAAATGGAACCAGATGAGTCCGGAAAGGCAGTTAATCAAGCTGAATATAGAGCACTGATTGGATCTCTACTATACCTTACAGCCAGCAGACCAGACATAACATTTGCTGTAGGAGTATGTGCTAGGTTTCAAGCAAACCCAAAGCAAAGTCATCTAGAAGCAGCAAGGAAGATTCTCAAGTACCTAAAAGGAACAGTCAACCTAGGACTATGGTACCCTGCTGATGACAATCTAGAATTGAGTGGCTATTCTGACTCAGACTATGGAGGATGCAGAATTGATAGGAAGTCCACATCAGGAACCTGTCAATTTCTAGGAAACAAGCTGATATCATGGTTCTCTAAGAAGCAAACCTCAGTTGCAACCTCCACCACTGAAGCAGAATACATGGCAGCTGGTAGTTGTTGTAGTCAGCTGCTCTGGCTAGTTCAACAACTCAAGGATTACAATGTAGAGGCAAGAGAAGTCCCTATTTATTGTGATAGCAGCAGCGCCATTGCCATCACTCAAAATCCAGTCCTCCACACAAGGTGCAAGCATGTCGACATTCGACACCACTTCATAAGAGATCACCTTGAAAAGAAGGACATCAAGATGGAGAAAATTCACACAGATATCCAAAGAGCAGACATCTTGACTAAGCCCCTAGCTGAAGAAAGGTTCAAGACCTTATGTTACAGCTTAGGACTCCTGGACCCAAGCACATGAAGAAGGAAAGATCAGCTGAAAACCTCAGCTGACCCAAGTGCAGCAGACTAGGAGAATCAGATGAGGTGAATAGACACCCTCATCTTCAGGTAAGTTCTTTCCCAATGAAGACAGATAGAGCTGAGGGAAAACATAGAGTTATCTAATCAAGGGGGAATCAATGATACCTTAAGAATCCTTGATGAAATACTCTAAAATCTGCATTGCATAGTATACATATACATATATATATATAGCAGACTTGAACAAAGTTATTTGATCTCTTTACTCTAAGCAATGTATAACTATGTATGTTAATAAACTATTCTTCATAAAATACTTTATTCATATACATAAATACAGTATACTAACTGAGTCATACTTGGCTGGATTAATACACCATCCTCACTGACTCAACAGTATGCATGCACAGTACGGATTTCAAATAACTCATGGTCAAAATTTATAATTTCTGCATTCCATTAGATAAAGTCTGAATATCTTTAAATGTGCACCCTTGGATCAAGAAACTCACTGCTGATCTTAAGAAATCACTTTTCAGAAATTCAGACCTATCACCTCTATAGTTTTGTCATCTTTCTCTCCACTACCTCATTTCTACCCCTATAAAAGGAGAAGTTATGAGAACACCTAAGAACACAAAACATCTAACACTTTTCTTATTTCAGGTATGGAGACAATTGAAAGAAGAGATGGAATGGAGATCATTCTTCAACCAAAATCTTGGGTGAAGGAGATGAAGATTTGTCCAGAAAATGAAGATGATGCAGATCCATATACATGGCTTACTCAACATAAGTATGCTCATGAAAGCTAAAGGAAGAAGAGACGTTCTTGTTGAAAGCTAAAGGAGGAAGAGATGGAGAGGACAAAGTAGCAAGCAAGCAGAGCTTCTTCTCCAGAAGGAAGTTCTACATGGAAAGCTTGTTATGCAAAGCTACTGTGTCTAAACAGAACATGAAGGCTGAGTCCATGGCCCTCTCTTCAACTCCATTGAAGCACCCCTCAACCTTCCTTCCCATTCAAGAGAAGCGAAGAAATTCAACAAGGGCACATTAGATGCTACATCCCATCTGATGATGAGGAACATCCGATGGTTGGATCATCACTCACAATAAAGCTGGAAGGATCCATCCAGGTTGGATCATCACAGCAAACACCGTTTCCTCTACTCAGCTGATCAGAAGACCAACTCAGCTGACCAGAAGACTTTTCAAAGACAATCAGCAGACATCTTGAAGAACTCAGAAGACCTCACTCTGCTGATCAAATCACACAAACTTAGAGTATAATGCCTAGTCTTGATCATGTAATTCATTCTAGAGTTATTCCTGAATGTAATTAAACAAATTGGCTTATATAAGGAATGCAATTTTCTTATAGAAAACGGCCTTGATGATCAATTCTTACCATAAATTAGTCTCAACGGCTATTTTTGGTAATGATGTCATTAATACTCAAGTACCATATTGCCAGCAAATCAAATATTGCCAAATGGCATAACCAGCCGGCAAATTTAAAGAAGGAAATCTTGGGCTCTACTCCAAAATCAAACCCAAATCTGACCGTTAGATCAAGATTTTCTGGAGTATATATTCACACCCCTAAAACCTCTTCCAATCCCTGTCGCTCATATTACTCAATTAATCACATTACTCTCTCTCGTTCTGCAAATTTCTTTCAAGCCCTCAAACCCTAACACTCAGACTCTACTATGGCAATCATTGAAATTTACGACGAGAAGACCAAGAATACTGGCACCTTGGATGCTGCAAAATGGTCCAAGGAAGGGAAGATTTTTACGGAGAATGCTCTGTTTTTCAAAGGCAAACACTCAGATGAGAACAAGGAGATATTGCTTCGGTGCGTCAATCTTAAACTCAGAGACTTTCTGGAAGCAGCTCCAACTAATGTCTATGAACAAGACGTTCTGACATTCTATGCAAACGCCATGATGAAGGGCTCTCATGTTGAAAGTGTCATGAATGGACACAAAGTCAAGGTTACAAGGGAAATTCTTCAGGAATTGTTTGGCCTGTCAAGGGGGAAAATAAATATCTCCAACTACATCATGAATAGAGAAAAGGAGTATATGGAGATGTTTACTGGTGGAAGAATCAAGGCTACTGATGCAACTGGACTCAAGAAATCCCAACTTGAACCAAAGTTCCAAACCTTGTTGGATATTGCAGGAAAAATGTTACTTGGTAACACATTTAGTCATGATGCTGTTACTACTTTAAAGGTTCGAGTAATGGCTGCAATCCGGGATCAGATCGATGGAGACTGGCAAGGACTATTCTTAGAAAGAATTGCTCTTGAGGCAAAGAAAGTCACTTTGGACTTACAATCGAAGGTATGGAAGGTAGCAGCCACAGTCAGCTTTGTCAACAAGCTGAGCATCATCCTTCCAGATATTCTCCCAAAGAAGTACAATATGGGACCTCATAAGACCTTTCACATCTCCAAATATTATTTGAGAAAGGAAGCTCTTGCTGAGGCAGAAAGGTTAAAAGAAGAGAAGAGGAAGCTGTTGGCTGAGAAGGCAGCACAAGAGTCTGATCATAACTCTGCCGAAGAAGAAGAGGAGCCAACCAAAGAAGAAGTTCAGAAGAAGGTTGCTGAGGATGATGATGATGACAATCAGACCTTAGCACAAAGACGATATCTAATCAGATCTGGGCTCATCTCCCCGTCTGATTCAGATGCCACCCCCACTGCCTCTCCCTTGAAGAAGGCAGGTACCTCTAAATCCTCTCCCTCATTTACTCCTTCTAAATTGTCGAAGGGTCAGAAAAGAAAGAAGAATAATTCTTCTTTCAACAAAAATTCCAAGAAATCGAGGCTTCCTACTCCCATTCTAATAGCCCCGATTGCATCCTTCAACCCTTCTGATGACTCCAACCCATCTGACCACTCAAACACTGATATCCAAATCCCTGCTGATACTCACACAGCAGAGGAACAAGCTCCACCTACCTCAACCCCTGAAACCCTATTGCCTAACCCTGCTGATGTTCAAGATCCAAGTGTTCAAACTTCTACTGATCTTCATGAAGAAACTATACCAGACCAGCAGACCCAAATCCCTGCTGATGAACAGACCACTGACGATCAAGAACATATCACTTCCCAAATCCCTGCTGATACTCACACAGCAGAGGAAACTACCCCAAATACTCAAACTCCTACCATCATTGTTTCTTCTGTTCCAGAAGATATGGCACCAGCAGACCTTGCTCAAGCTGGTCCCTCTCAACCTCAATCCAGAATGGTCCACTATCCTATGTGCACAAGGGAGAAGATAATGAGGATGAAGATAGCAAACCTGCTCAAGTCTACTATTCCTGGTATTGATGAGGAATCAGTTCAGTTCGAACAAATTCTCAGAATCTGCACCTGGATTGAACTCAGGAGAGATGATGTTGATGACCTTATTGAGGTCATGGAAGGAATGGGAGGAAAAGCTAATTTCCTCGACTGGGAATTGGAGCAAAAAGAAGTTGCTCAAGTTACATCTTTTGCTCAACTGCTTCCCGAAGAAGCCTTTACAGCAGTATGCCACAGAATTCTAGGAATTCCACCTAATGATGCCTCTATCCCAGAAGGCATATCAGGTCAACAGACAGATGGCACAGCAAAAATGTATGACTCAGCTGCGTCTGTTCCTGCGGAAGACTCAGCTGAACCAGCTGACAGAACCGAGATTGAAAGAGAAGTAATCACTATTCCTGATCACTTCATGCCTAAGGATACTCTACCTCACTTCATTGACAAAGGAGACACCATTATGTCCCACCTGGTTAAGGCCACTACCACATTTCTCAATGAAGAGTACCTTTCAGCTGAAGACAGAGGCAAAGCCCTGACAGTGCATCCAAAGCCTCAAGGTACTGCCTCGACTTCTACTTCAACAGCTGACTATACAGCGGACATATGCTCACAGGTCAAGGCTGCCATAGACCTACACTTTGAAAAGGGTTTAGGCCTACAGCTTGGAAGATATGTTGAAAAGGCAGTCAAGGAGCAGAGAACTCGTCTTCATAACCAGATCATTGACATTGAAGACAAGTTTGGAGAATCTCTTCACGATCAGATAAGTGAGTATCTGACCAGCATTCTGAAGAAGGCAGGTGACCATTCCACCAGGTTTGCTGATCTCTACACCAATGAGGTCAACCGCATGGAAAACACCTACAAGACAAGAATTGAAGATGCTGAAGCAAGAGCTACTGAAGGTCGAGCTCTTCTCCAATCAGCTACAGCAGAGAATGAAAAACTTCAGATTCAGCTGAAGGAGACAGCAACCAGACTGGAAGCAATTACAGCTAAACTAGAAGCTGCCTCCTCCTCCAACTCTCATGCTCAGATTCTAGACCATAGCATCACTCATCTGACTCATGTTAGCAGAGTCAACGCCATGGCTCTTCAACAAACTCTTAGAGTGGAGATTCTGAATGCCATGAAGCCTTTTGCGGCTACACTTGCTGAAGCCAAAAAGGGGGAAGATGTATTGATAAAAGCTCTAGAGAAGACTACTGCACAGCAAGCTGTAATGGTAGTATCTCAAGATGAGCTGAATGAAACCTTGAGTGATTTATCAAGCAAAATCAAGAGCAAGAAAGGCAAAGGCAAAGAAATTGCTCAAGAAGACATTCAAGCTCCCACTCAAGCATCTGGTCTGCAGATCACTGCCTCTACAGAACAAGTTTCCGAGAAAAGAATGACTAGGAAAAGGAAGGCAGATGAGCAAGCTAAGAAGTCAACTCCAGCAGAGCCTACTGCAGAAGAGAAAGAGGCTTTAGAGTTGAAGAAAAGAAAAGAGCTTGAAGCTCAAGAGCTTAAACAAAAGAAGCTAAAAGATGCGAAAGCAGTCAAAGCCAAATTTGACAGGAAGATAGCCAAACTCAGGAAAGTTCTCAAGGAGAAAGCACTGCAAGAAAATGCTCTGGCACAGAAAGATAAAGTTCTGGTGTTTGATAGCAACTATGTGGACTATCTAGCCCTTCAAGATGAGCTACCAAGGTGGCACCCTCTGAAGAAGAAATGGCAAATTCAACACCACATTGTAAGAAAATTTGGCCCTCTCCCAACCTATGAAGATGAATTCTTCAAGTTCAATCAATTCATGAACATTGAAGATCCAGAGTTCTGGAAAGAAGTAGTCAAGACAGCCAAAGAACTTAACAACTGCAGAATCCTAACTCCTGAAGAACCCAAATGGGATCCTCCCACTCTGGATTCTGGAAGAACAGACTTCATTGAAGTCAAAAGGATCCTAGAGAAGATCTATGAAGAGGAGAATGTTACAGACATGCAGCACATGGAAGAAGTTCGATCTCGTCTGTACCTTGCCTTCCGCATCTGAAGATCAGAAGACCTGATGAAGACCATTTTCAAAGCGTTAAGAAACTATTACTTGTAATATGTAAAAGTTCTATATATTCAAGTTTAGTTCTCTTTGCTTTCAAGACAAACTCTCATTGTCTTCATCAGATACTTCAGTTTTTATGAAGTTTATAAACTCCTATCTTATCTTATTAAGAGCATTTATCATATATATAGTTTTGGCTTCATCAAAAAGGGGGAAATTGTTGGGATATAAATTCACCCTAAGCCCCACTTGATGTTAGAATAGTTTTGATGGCCAAAACACTTAGAGTTTATAAATGTAATAGGATCAGCTGACTTGTATAGAACAGCTTAGACTAGTCTTGTGTGATCAACTGTATTGATAGCAGCTGATCAGCACAGTCATGGCTTACATGCCTATCCTCAAGATGAGAAGAGTAGAAGACATGAAGACTAGAAGATCCTTGAAGACCAGATATGTTAAGGTGCTTGTATACCTACTTATCTGATGGAGTCCCAGATTGAAGATGGCCTAAAGCAGTACAAAGAATTTCCAGATCAGAAGAGTAGTACTCGTCTGATATCAAAAGACAGAAGACCTAAGGCCAGAAGAGTAGTCAGAAGACTAGAAGTACAGATCAGAAGACTATGTGCTCTTCCAGGACTCGGCTGATTCCCAAGTCATCTTGCAATTTAAACGAAGACCTACCTTATTTAGAAGATTGACATGATCCCAGGATTGAAGCAATCAAGCGGCTGGAATCAAGGAATCAAGCTATTATGGGAAGATTGCTCAAACGGCTAGTCAACTCCAACGGCTAGTTGCACTCAATCTCCATTATAAATACAAGAGGATGAACACAGAAGCTACAAGAGAGAATTCACAAGCTAAGCAAGCAATCAAGCAAAAAGCCACATTGTTCTAAGAATTCTCCAAGAGCCAGAAATCCATTAGATTATCCATAGCTCTTAAGTGCTTCCTATCCAACCCTTAAGAACCTGAAACTTATTCATATTGTATATCAGTTGTTTTAGGCATAGTGGTTAAGCAAATTATAAGCTTGAACCATTAGTTGGATACATCTAAAAAACCCCAAACCCTCACCGAAAGGTTTAAGTTTTTGAAACCCCCCAAAGTGCAAGTGCTTACAATCACTTGTGGAGACCGCAGCTGTTAGGACGGCTCAGATCTCAATGTCCTAACCTTGGGACTATAAAGGACAAGACCCTTGTAATTTGTGGAAATTAAAGGGATTAAACATCACGTTAGGACGTGAGAGTGGACGTAGGATCGTATATCCGAACCACTATAAATCCGGTGTTATTTACTTTCTGCACTTTACATTTCTGCTTTTACATTCATTATTATATAGTGCATACTGTGATTTCAACACTCTTCAAAACAAGGCCATAACTTTCAAACCAGCATCAGCTGAGTAGTTTCACAAAGTAAAACAAGTTACAAGAACGAGTCTAAACCAGGGCCACCATATTTCCGCATATAACCTCTTCAGTTAGATCACTATAGTCATCTGGACCAGCAGACTTGCAGTCCAGTTGACATAGCAATCAGAAGAGGTTCCCAACTCTGTTTGAAAAAGTATTAAAGTCTATTCACCCCTCCCCTCTAGACTTTAATCCCATTCACTACTCGTTCAGGGACCAACAGAAGTAAAGCGAGTCATTTCTTCTTTCAAAGCTTCCTTTATGGCTTCAGCAGCTGACTCAATGTGCATCTTATGCGCTTTCTCATTACTCATCTCGTCTAATCTATCAGTAACCAGTTCCAACTTCTTTGTACATGAAACCAGTTCATCTTTCAAATGATTAGTCGTCTGTCTAAGAAGAGTATTCTGTGTAGTTAACTCATTTAGAACATCCCGAGAACGCACCAATTGATCTTGTGCTTCCCGTCTCTGTTCATCAGCAATAGCAATTTTTACTCTGTAAAGTCTCTCCATTTTGCTTGACTCTTCAGCTAGTGATCGAGCAAACGAGATTGATCTCCTTTCTGAAAAATCAACTTGTTTCTTCAGAAAGTCTTCAAATTGAGTAAACATCTTTTCTCGGAAAGTTGCGTCCATCTTGTTGACCTCACCAACAAATAAGTCTCTGGATTTGTCAACAAGTGACTGATTCTGTTCAACGAGCACATCCTTCATTTTCAAGTTTAAGAACTGGTCTATGGCAGTATGAACAACACTTCTTAGATCCGTCTTTAATTCTTCCAGGAACCTTTCTGGAACAACTTGAGTAGAACTGGAAGTTCCAACAATTTCAGCATCAAAGGCTTTGATCTCATCCTCATCAAACATCTCAGCATCCAAGAACTCATCATCTTCTTTACCAAGCATGAGTGAGTCGACTTCATCTTCATCACTTTCAACAATTTCTTCCAATTGTTCTGAAGTCTGTACTGCCATCTCAGCTACTTCCGGCTTGATCTCGTCTTCGACCAGATCAGTCTGAGTTCCGACATCAAATGCGAATACATCCTCAATAACACCATCAGGAATATTCAGCAACTTTTTGACTAAATCAACCAAGGCTTTGCGAGGAAATAACTCGGAGTGATCCTTAACTCCACTATTTTCTTTAAGTTCCATCTCCCAATCCATAAAGTTGGAGATTCCGCCCTTGCCTTGAATGACTTCAAAAAGATCATCCGTAGAAGACTTCTTCAACGCGAACCATGTGCAAATCCTGACTAGCTTCTCAAACTGTTCAGAAGCTGTGTCGATGTCAAGAGTTGAGAGCGTCTTCTGTAGATTTCTTGAAACTCGAGCACGAATCCTCTTTTCTCGCAGACACATCGGATAATATACCAGGAATTCAAATCTAACATCAGACGGGTCTTGAGTAGATGGGGTCTCTAACTCAGCTGTTGCAGTGGCAACTGGCGTCTTGTCTGAAGTAGATGGGTTAGAGGGTTCACCATATTCTGGTGAGGGAGAGGGAGTAAAGGCAGTGGTTTCTGTGGGCTTTGATATGGCTAGGTTAGGTATGACAACTATCGGAGTATCAATTGTATCTTGTCTGGGAGTGATTTGGGGATGACTGGCTCTAAGCGGTAATGCCGCCAGTACATGTGAGGTTGAGGATAAAGGACGAGGCCTAGATCGATGTGATCTAGCCTTGGTTCGAACAATAGAGAGAGAGAGAGAAGGAATTGACAAGGTTTGTGAAGAAGTACCAACCTGGTGACTCGTCTCTTCTAGTGGAGGTGGAGTTCCAACTCTCACAAGAGTATACCTCTCAAGAACTTGGTGACTCGACTCCTTCTCGTGTAGCGACTCTTCATCTGATTGAGTCTTCTCCGAGTCGTCTGCACTGGACTCTTCTTCCTCAGACTCAGCTTGTGAAGAACTCTCTGAATCCGCGTAAGGAAATACTTCAGATTCATCAAATTGAACGTGCCTAGGAGCAGCTGGCCTTATAGCAGCTTGCTTCTTCAGTGCTTCTTTCTTTAAATAGAACTTCAGAGGATGAAATGGCTTTCCCTTGCTCCAAGTAGTCTTGTTGGGCATCAAAATTGGGAGTAAGATGCTCAGCTTGTTACCATATCCAACTGCTTGAGATACTACCCAGTTCCTAGTATCAACATCCACCCTAACACTCTTCTCGAAGTGCATCATCCTGTCAGCTATCAACTTGAACCAATTACCCTCAGTAATTCCATCATAGATAGCTGCCATATTCCTTGTTTTGACTTGGGTAACTGAGTCATGAGACCCAGTGGCACACAGAAGCATCTTGCTTGCTATGTCCAGTAGAGTGCGATACTTTTCCAATAATTCACCCTTCTTGGCTGTAATAGCTTTGCCATCCGGTTTCAACTTCATTTTCTTCCCACAGAAGATACTTAAATATCTCATCTCCTGTCCTTCAGCGTACTTTTCCACATCAATCGTTCCGATGGGCAACTTCAATCGTTCAAATAGAGCTTCACGAGTGATTTCCACTCGATTTGAACCGATAAATGATTCGATAACATCTCCCCTTCTGCTGGCGTTAGCATAGAATTCAAAAACTTCTTCCTCCAGAACAACTTTAGGAAACGCCTCCAAGTAGGGTCGTAGACCGCATCTGGTACACTTGGTCAAGATTTCTGCATTTCCGACCGTATGATTTCCTTCGAAAAACAGAGATGACTCAACATGCACCTTGTTGTCATTTATATATCTGCCTAGATCAAATGGTGCCTGAATGTTGGTGCTGATATCAAAGATAGATCGAATAGACATGTTAAATGATTTGTAACGAACAAGAAAGTAGATTATGTAGAAAATCACTGTTAGCAAGTAGTAGAGGAGTTATGAAACGTGAGTCAAGACGTGTGCAAGTGTTGGGTTTTATTTAAAAACAGAATTTTTGATCCAACGGTCAAGATCGAAGGATTAGATCCAACGGTTAAGACCTTTGGCATTCGGTTACGGAACCGAGACGAAAACGTGTTTTGATTTTGTAAAAATTGAGATCCACCTTTCCTATTGGTAGAAAGAGGAGTGTACTCATCTGACCTAGCATATTCATATTTTGGCGCGAGATGAATGTGTACACCTCATTAACTAGGGGTGTATAAATCCAATTTCTAGGATATTCAAATTTTAACACTATCAAATTACTTTAATACCCTTAGTTTGTTTCGAGTAAACACTTAACACATAACCCATTTAAATCAAAGAAAACTTAGCTTGTCTGTTCGAGTCCATCCAGAACAGATGAGTAGATCTATTCTTCATAAGGCGAGTAGACTTAATTTCACAAGACGAGTAGTCTTATGAGTACTAGTCGAGTTCCCCCTTCGACTGTGCGTGTCTATTCTGAACGTCGAACAACTTTATGTACCTGTCTTATTTTGTACGACAGATATTCGAGTAGAATAATTCGAATGAATATTAATTTAAGTCAATGATCAAGGTTCAAACAAGATGACTGTTACCAAACTAAAGAGTCAACATAAGGATCTTTAAGAAATCAAGGATTCCCCCTTAAATGTTTATTCCCTTAGTATTACCCTCAGCTTTACCAGCTTCCTCATCGGGTTGTTTGGTCAACTTGTTTGACCTTGTATACCTGTCTGTTGAGTGAGTAGATGAGTGCTCTGTGCCTTTTGTGGTAACTTGTCTATTTCTCCTTTCCTCTTAGGACTGTACCTGTCTGGTTAGTACATTGCTATATACTAGTAGGATCAAGATCAATTAGTCCTAGACTAATGCATAATTAACGAAATCGGGTCTCAGCTAATGGTTTTGTGAAAATATCAGCTCTTTGAAAATCAGTATGAATCTTTTCCATGCGTATATCCTTCTTTTCTACATGATCACGTATGAAATGGTGTTTCACATCAACATGCTTACAACGTGTGTGCAGAACAGGATTTTGTGTAATGGCAATAGCACTATTACTATCACAGAATATAGGAACATTTGATTCACAAATATTATAATCTCTAAGCTGTTGAATAAGCCATAATAATTGACTACAACAACTACCAGCAGCCATGTACTCGGCTTCAGTAGTAGAGGTAGCAACACTAGTCTGCTTTTTCGAAAACCATGAAATGAGTTTTGTGCCTAAGAATTGACAAGAACCAGATGTAGATTTCCTATCTATTCTACAACCACCAAAATCAGAATCAGAGTAGCCACTTAGAGATAAATCATCATTTGAAGGATACCATATACCACGATTGATAGTTCCTTTCAAATATTTCAATATCCTTTTAGTGGTTTCCATATGACTCTCTTTTGGATTAGCTTGAAAACGAGCACATACACCAACATAAAATGCAATATCAGGTCTACTAGCAGTCAAGTAGAGTAATGAACCAATAAGACCACGGTAGTGAGTTTGATCAGTACATTTACCATTCTCGTCTGGATCCATCCTGTAAGTAGGTTGCATAGGTACTCCAGAAGATTTACATGTCTTAATACCATACTTGTCTAGTAGATTACGAGTATAGTTTGCTTGGTTTATGAAAATCCCTTCTGGGGTCTGTTTTACTTGAAGTCCAAGAAAATAATTCATTTCACCCATCATAGACATCTCAAATTTACTTTGCATGAGTGTTGAGAAACTTTCACTCAGCTTTTTGTTAGGTGACCCAAAAATTATGTCATCTACGTAAATTTGGACGAGTAAAATGTCTTTCCCTTCTTGTCTTCTGAACAAGGTTCTATCTACCTTGCCTTTAGTAAAACCATTTTCTAATAGAAATTGAGAAAGAGTATCGTACCAGGCTCTTGGAGCTTGCTTTAGTCCATATAAGGCTTTCTTTAGTTTGTATACCTGGTTACCTTTGACTTCGAAACCTGGGGGTTGTTCAACATACACTTCTTCCGCAAGAATACCATTAAGAAATGCACTTTTAACATCCATTTGATATATAGTAAATTTCATGTAAGCAGCATATGCTAGGAACAATCGAATGGCTTCTAGTCTAGCAACAGGAGCATATGTTTCATCATAATCTATGCCTTCAGCTTGTGAATAGCCTTGGGCGACTAGTCTAGCCTTATTACGAACAACTACATCATTCTCATCTTTCTTATTCTTGAAAATCCATCGAGTGCCAACTACATTATGATGTTTCGGTCTATCGACAATTTCCCATACGTCGTTTCGAACAAACTGATTCAAATCGTCTTGCATAGCAATGATCCAATTACTATCAGCCAATGCCTCATTAATGGTTTTAGGCTCGATAGATGAGAGGAAACAACACCAGCAAAACAGAGATGAACTAGATTGTTCTTGCGACTCAAAGAGTTGTCGTCTAGTCTTCACACCAACAGTAGAGTCACCAATAATATTTTCAGTATTATGCGCTGATTTCCATGTATTTCTATTCTTAACAATAGTACTATCATCTATATCATGTACGGCATCATGCATGTCACCATCATTATCATCAGAAGATTTAATAGGAGTAGACGAGTCGACTAGTTTAGGCATGTCAACTGGTCTAGTAGAGTTACCTTGAGCACTTACCTTCTTCTGGTCATCTGACTCGAGAGCTTTCATGAATGGATTGTATGCTTGAACGGATTCATATATCTCTGAATCTTTGTCAGATTCGATAGTTAGCTTAGTAACTTTTTCACTGATCTTGTTGGCAGACGTGTCCTGTTGAGATTCTTCGAAAACCACATGTGGTGTTTCTTCCACACAAAAGGTTGAGTAGTTGAATACTCTAAATGCTTTGCTAGTCGAGGAGTATCCTAAGAATATCCCCTCGTCTGCTTTAGCATCAAATGCATTCAACTTGCTTTTCCCATTGTTATGGATGAAACACTTACATCCAAATATATGAAAATATGAAACTCTGGGTTTTCTACCTTTCCATACCTCATAGGGTGTCTTACCTAGTGCTTTATTGATAGCACTTCTGTTTTGTGAGTGGCATGCAGTATTGATAGCTTCTGCCCAAAACTTCTGAGGCGTATTATACTCTGTCAGCATGGTCCTGCAGGCCTCGTTAAGAGTTCTGTTCCTTCGCTCTGCTACTCCATTTTGTTGTGGTGTCCTTGCTGCACTAGTAAGGTGCTGGATGCCACGCTTAGAACAAAATTCTTTAATATAGCAGTTAATGAATTCAGTACCCTTGTCACTACGGATCTTGACAATTGACTGATTCTTCTCAACCTGTAACTTCTTCAACAGATCAGGCAAAAGTGTTTGTGTATCACTCTTCTTGTGTAAGAAGACTACCTAAGTGAACTTAGAATAGTCGTCTACCACAACAAGTGTGTACCTTCTGTCGTTCAAAGTTGGAGGAGTTATTGGGCCATGTAAGTCCATATGTAGAATTTCAAGAACTCTACTTGTTGAGAGGGATGGAATAGATTTAAAAGAACCCTTTACCTGTTTACCTTTCTGACAGGATGTGCATACATGTGACTTATAGTAGACTTCATTGGGAATACCTTCCACAAGGTAGTCTCTGGCTATCTTATTAAGAACCTTGAAGTTTAGATGACAGAGGCGTCTGTGCCAGAGCCAGCCAAGTTCTTTAGGATTCTTAGTAAGTAGACAGGTGTCCCTCGGACAACTGTTCCAGTTCACTATGTACACACTTCCTTGTCTTATGCCGACCAGTAGGACTGTGTGTGTCCTTTTGTCAATGATTTCACATTTGCGACTCTTGAACTGCACCTTGTATCCACGATCACAAAATTGTGAAACAGAGAGTAAATTGTATTTCAAGCCTTCAACATAAGAAACATCTTGAATCTCTATGTCTCCATTCCGAATGTAACCAAATCCTTTAGTAACAGCAGTGGAGCTATCACCAAATATCACTTTTGGTCCTTCTTGCTCATGGTAGCTTGATAAGAGAGTCTTGGTACCAGTCATGTGGTGCGAACAGCCACTGTCTATGTACCAAGTTTCTCCTGTTGAGCCACCCTTCTTGTATAGATCGAGTCGACCCTGCAATAGATGATATTTCATAATTTAGGTACCCTCCTTGTTTATTGGGGTCCTTGGGGGTTAGTCGAGTTCAATGGAATCCAAATGTACATTGGAGTCCTGAACAAGTTTGACCTTCTAAGCTTTCGACCATATTTGTTGCAAAATAAGACCTTGTTGTCCCTATCTGGTCTATCAGTCGAGTTCGGGTCTACTCTTTGGAGATAGCCTTTCGACTTAATCTCTACTTGAGCGGGCACTTGTCTATGATAGTCAGAGTAAGGTTTGTATGCATTAGGTCCATACGGTTTATAGACATGTTTAGGTCTTTCTTCACCTTCGATATCATATGACAAAGGTGGAGGATATAGAACAGCTTGTGTACGATATTTTGGACCTTCCTGTCTAGGTCTAGACGAGTAGAGTTGAGACTGCCTTATAAAAGGAGGTCTAGACTCTTGTCGTCTAGTTTGTACTTGTCTATTACTAGTCTCCTCGGGATACCAATCCTCGTATCTGACCTGATTTGGTCGTCCACGATTCCTAGTCCTTTGTTGACTTGTCTTAAACGGAACAGGCTTGTTGTTAACTTTCTTTTTACCTCCTTTGGCAATTGGAATGTTAACTCGAGCTTGTTTTGGTACAGTACCTTTAGTTGGAGTGTCAATATCGTATATCATTGGTTCTTTTCCTTTATCATTAGTCAAAGAGCTTGAGATGAAAATAGTAGGGTTCTTAGGAACTAGAGTAGACGAGCTTGATGTCTTAGCATCTATGCCTGTCTTGTCAGCAGGAGCCCTATACCTATCTGACAATTCAAGGTTAACCTTAGAGGAGTTAACCAGGTCAGTAAGTTTAAGGTCTAGAGTGACAACCTCGGTTTTAAGAACTTATTACGTTCTTCAAGCTTTTTGAACTTGCTTTGTAAAACATTGAATTCATGTTTCTCAGTAGCATGTGTCTTAAGTAGGTCTTGATACAACTTGTCTGTCAATGCACACTTCTATTTGAGTTGACTCAACTCTTCTTGCAAGCGTTCATTTAGGACTGTTGTATTAGGATCTATTTTAGACTGGGCTTTCTTAAGATCAATGATTTCTTGTCTTAAAATGATGTTTTCGTCACTGACTTCAATGAATGCCTTGTTGGCAAGTAGGAGGTCGTCTTCAACTGCACTAGTAGAGTGCTGAAGACTACTCCCTACTTTGCTACTGGCAGTGTCACTTTCATCAGATTCTGATTCATCACGGGATTGAAAAGATGTAGCAGATGATACCTCTTGGTCGATTTTAGCCATGCAGCATAGGCCATCATCTACTATGAAGGCTTCATCGTGATCTTGTTCAGACGGGTAGCTAGACGAGGATGATGGCAACTCGTCTGAGTCAGAGTCAGAGTCATCATTGGCCATCATTGCCTTCTTACCTCGGTTGTATCTTCTTTCCCTTCGTGCTTTGCGTTCTTCTCGATCATCGGTACTCAGGTCTGGACATTCATATATGTAGTGACCTGGCTTCTCACAGTTATAGCACAAGATATCATTAGTAGCCTTTTTAATATGAGAGTTGTTCCTTCGTTTATCACGTCTATCAGAACGAGTAATCTTCCTACCATCAGACTCTCTATCTTGTCTGTTACCTTTCGAGACTTCGTCTCTCCTTTCGGACGAGTTTCGGTCTCGTCTGGTCTCAGACGAGTTCTTAGAAGCAGACCCTCTATGCTCTCTATAGAACTTCTTATATCTTCCGAAACGTTTATTCAGCCTATCAAACTTTCTAACCATGAGGCTTACCTGATCCTTCAGACTAAGATCAGTATCTAACTCGTCTTTCATAGAAGTAGACCTAGTTTTAGACTTAGACCTGTCTACTTTAGACGAACTAGCCTTAAAGGCAACGTTCTTAGATACAGCATGTTCTCTGTCACTGCTTACTCTGGGTTCATCTTCGTCTAGATCAAACTCATGGGCCTTTAGAGTTTGAAACATGGTTTCTGCTGTCCATACGTCTATATCTTGGGTATTCTTAACAAGCATTTTTACCATTTTCCATCGACTATCAAGGCTTTTGAGAATCCTAAGATTGATTTCTCGTGGAGTATAAGATTTACCAAGGACTTCCAAGTCATTCATGATTTTAGTAAAACGAGTATCCAACTGGTCTATTGTTTCACCAGCTTTCATATGAAATGATTCGAATCTTTGGACTGCAGTGGAAAGCTTGCTTTCTTTGATTAGGGATGTCCCTTCACAGATGATAGCTAAGCGATCCCACATTTCTTTGGCAGTTTTACATTTTAACACTTTTCCCAGATACTCGTTAGGAAGAGTGTGTAAGATGTAATTCTTGGCCAAGCTATCCAAATTATTCTGTCTCATTTCTTCTGAGGTTAGTTCTGACCTTGGTTTCTTGACGAGTGTACCCACGGATTGATTTGCGTCAAGGGCAGCAGTATTGGGGATCATGGTCACAATTGGACCTTCAGTGATGACGGAGATCATTAAGTCGTGAGTGGAACTGAAGATGGCTTCCATCCTTAGCTTCCAATAGTCATAGTCTTGAACCTGGAACTTAGGTAACTTGTTAGCGCTGATCTCAAGAGACATGATTTCAAGAAATAAGTGCTAAGTTGAGTTATGATCAAGAATAACAGATAAGTCTAGAACAGGGGGCACGAAACAGATTTAACAAGAATATTTGATCAAGAACACGTATACAAGAACAAACAAAGAGCAATACTTCACCCTAAGTCTTAAGTCGGTTATCAAGAAACAGCAGTTCGAAAACTACTGCTCTGATACCACTTGTAGGTCCCTAAGTTGAGTTAATATCGAGGGAAGCTAAAGAAAATGTCTAGAGGGGGGTGAATAGACATTTCTAAAATCTTTCGATATATCAGAATTACAATGTGCGGAATACGAAATTATCAATGAGCCCAATTAAAGTTTATACTCAACTTAATTCGAGAACTCTGTTTTAGGTATACTCAGCTAGTCTAGTTCAGTTATGTAATTCAATTAACTAAACAATTAATCAATTAAACAACAAAACAACACAGTAAAGTAAATCAAACACGAGATTTATAGTGGTTCGACAACTTGTCTACATCCACTCTCACAAACCCAGTTGTGATGTTTCCACTAAACTCTTCCGATCGAGTACAAGTGTATGTTACTGTCTTTAAAGTCCCAAGAAGAAGACTTAGATCTTCAACAGACTATACCTCCAGATATGTCTACGATCTAACTAGAAATTTTACAAGTATCTAGCACCTTGAGAAATAACAAAACAAAAACTAAAAACTTCTCTGATCTTCAGTAGTAGCCTTCTTGATTCTTCACTTGTCTTCTGGCTTCTATCTGAACTTCAATCAACTCTGAGAGTAAACTTCGAATATATCTTTACTTTGAGTATGTAGATTTTCAGCGTATCAATTGTCTTCAAATGATCACCACTATGAAGTATTTATAAACTTCTGAAATCAAGAACTAATCAGTTGTAACCAACTTTTCTTGATAACTACCTTCAAATGAATCTTCTTATATCCATATACCCGTTTCTTGTTGTGTATTGGTTATTCCATAACTAACTTCTATATCTTCTTCTTTTCACGCGTTTCTAACTGACTAACTTCATTTTGACTTGTCTTGAGTAGACTTGTATTTACTTGTCTTGTCTTGTAGTCCTTCTGTCTTGAGTAGTAGACTTCAACTCTTCTTGTCTGATCTTCCTTGTTCAATCAGTAGACTATACTAAACCTATCAAGACTATTACATTACTTTAAGCTTTCATAATACAAGCTTAGTCAACTTATAAACTATACAATAAAACTAATCTATTACATATAAAAACATCATGAGCTCTATACAACATTTAAATAGCTCAGTAACAAACTTAAACAAATACTGAAAACACATATGAAGTACTTATAAACTGTACTTATCTTTTCATGTGAACCTATGTGAACTTATGTGAACTTATGTGAACTTATGTGAACTTATGTGAACTTATGTGAACTCTACTGATCTTGTACAAGATGACCTAACTCAACTAGACTAGATCAGTCAACACTTAGAAAATATTCATACTACTTTTGGCTTTATCAAAACTTCATCTTTTCTTCATCATTTAGGACTTGTTCTAGGATTCATATCCCAACAAGATTTATGCTAAAGTGACTTAGTGATCTGAGTCAACAAAAGGATCTTTAAGAAATCACTGATTCCCCCTTAATGTGTGTTCTCAGTGTCCCTCAACTTTACCAGCTTCCTCATTGGGATTAAGGTCACTTTAGTAACCTTGTTACCTGTTTTAGTGATCTGGCATAGGGTTGTCTCTTCTGACTTTTGAGTTTTGGTGTACTGCTCTTAGTTTCTGCTTCATGTCCTTCTTGGTATAAGATCAGTACCTGAAATGTCAGCACAGTTCTATATACAAACAGAATCCATATCTATCAATCCTAAACTAATGCACAATTCTCTGAATCTCACTTCAGTCAATGGTTTTGTAAAAATGTCAGCTCTTTGAATATCAGTATGAATCTTTTCCATTCTAATATTCTTCTTTTCAACATGATCCCTAATAAAATGATGCCTAATGTCAACATGTTTTCATCTAGTATGTAGAACAGGATTTTGTGTGATGGCAATGGCACTATTACTGTCACAATATATAGGTACATTAGATTCTACAACATTGTAGTCTCTGAGTTGTTGTATTAGCCAAAGAAGCTGACTACAACAACTACCTGCAGCCATATATTCTGCTTCAGTAGTAGAAGTTGCCACACTTGTTTGTTTCTTTGAAAACCATGAAATGAGCTTAGTTCCTAAGAATTGACATGAACCTGAAGTAGATTTTCTATCAATTTTACAACCTCCAAAGTCCGAGTCTGAATAACCACTTAAAGATATATCATCATCTGCAGGATACCATAATCCTCGATTAATGGTCCCGTTTAGATATTTCAATATCCTTTTAGCAGCTTCCAGATGACTTTCCTTGGGGTTTGCTTGAAATCTTGCACATACTCCAACAGAAAAAGCAATATCAGGTCTGCTGGCAGTTAGATAGAGTAGAGAGCCAATTAAAGCACGATAGTGAGGTTGGTCAGAAGACTTACCTCCTTCATCAGGATCCATTCTGTATGTAGGTTGCATGGGCACACCAACTGTCTTACAGGTTTTAATACCAAATTTATCTAGCAAATTCTTAGTGTACTTTGCTTGATTTATAAAGATACCTTCTGAAGTTTGTTTTACTTGAAGACCAAGAAAATATGTCATTTCTCCCATCATAGACATTTCAAATTTGCTTTGCATGAGTGTAGAAAAGCTTTCACTCAAGTTTTTGTTGGGTGATCCAAAGATAATATCATCCACATAAATTTGAACAAGTAATATATCATTACCTTCTTGTCTTCTAAACAAAGTTCTATCAACTTTGCCTTTTGTAAAACCATTTTCAAGTAAGAATAAAGAAAGAGTATCATACCATGCTCTTGGGGCTTGTTTCAATCCATAGAGTGCTTTCTTTAACCTGTATACTTGGTGACTATTCACTTCAAAACCAGGTGGTTGTTCTACATACACTTCTTCAGCAAGTATACCATTCAAAAATGCACTTTTCACATCCATTTGATATACAGTAAATTTCATATGTGCAGCATAAGCAAGGAACAATCTTATAGCTTCTAGTCTAGCTACATGAGCAAAAGTTTCATCATAATCAATACCCTCAGCTTGAGAGTAGCCCTGAGCAACTAATCTAGCTTTGTTTCTAACTACAAGATCATTTTCATCCCTTTTGTTCTTGAAAATCCACTTAGTGCCTACAACATTATGATTACTAGGTCTATCAACAAGTTCCCAGACTTCATTTCTAGTGAACTGATTAAGTTCTTCTTGCATGGCTATAATCCAGTTACTATCACTCAAAGCTTCAATCACAGTTTTAGGCTCAATAGATGATAGAAAACAACACCAGCAAAATAAAGACTTACTAGGTTCTTCTTTTGAATCAAACAATTGTTTTCTAGTTTTAACACCTATACTAGAATCACCTAGAATCAGATCAGTAGAATGAGCAGACTTCCATGTCCTTCTATTCTTAACAGTATCATCATTTACATCATGCAAATTATCATGCAGATCAGTATTATTTATATCAGCAGTTTTGTTCACAGGAGAGCAGTCATTCAATTCTTGTATTTCAGAAGTTTTAGATGACTCACCTTTGTCTTTTACCTTTTCTTTATCAGAATCTTGATCTAGAACATTCAGGAAAGGATTATATGCTTGTACAGATTCATATATTCCTGTATAATCATCTTCATTGTTGATTTGAAGCTGTAGTTTGTCAATTTTCTTACTGAGCTGATGATCAGCAGAGTCCTGCACATTCTCATCAAAGACAACATGGGGTGTTTCTTCCACACATAGGGTAGAGTAATTAAACACTCTAAATGCTTTGCTTACAGAAGAGTATCCTAAGAATATCCCTTCATCAGCTTTTGCATCAAAAGCATTTAATTTACTTTTGCCATTGTTATGTATGAAACACTTACAACCAAAAATATGAAAATAAGAAACTCTTGGTTTTCTACCTTTCCATACCTCATAAGGTGTTTTACCATGCACCTTATTAAGAGCACTTCGATTTTGGGAATGGCAAGCTGTGTTAATAGCTTCTGCCCAAAATTTCTGAGGTGTGTTGAATTCTGCAATCATGGCTCTGCAAGCTTCTTTTAGTGTTCTGTTTCTCCTTTCTGCAACACCATTTTGTTGAGGGGTTCTGGCTGCACTTGTCAAATGCTGTATGCCAGACTTAGAACAGTAGTCAGAAATGTAACAATTAATAAATTCAGTCCCCTTGTCACTCCTAATCTTGACAATGGGATGACCTTTTTCAACCTGCAACTTCTTCAATAGATCTGGAAGTAGTGTTTGTGTATCACTCTTTTTGTGTAGAAAGACTACCCAAGTAAACTTAGAATAATCATCTACAACAACTAGAGTATACCTTCTTCCATTCAATGTAGGAGGATTGATAGGACCATGAAGATCCATATGCAAGAGTTCTAAAACTCTACTTGTTGAAAGAGTTGGAATGGACTTAAATGAAACCTTTACCTGTTTACCTTTTTGACAGGAATCACATACTTGTGATTTGGAATAGATTTCATTAGGAATGCCCTCAACAAGATGTTCTCTAGCAATCTTGTTGATTATCTTAAAGTTTAGATGGCAGAGGCGTTTATGCCAGAGCCAACTGTTTTCTTTAGGACTCTTAGTGATAAGACAGGCATTCTTAG
Organism: Galeopsis tetrahit; assembly: GCA_963675135.1. Classification (NCBI taxonomy): domain Eukaryota; kingdom Viridiplantae; phylum Streptophyta; class Magnoliopsida; order Lamiales; family Lamiaceae; genus Galeopsis; species Galeopsis tetrahit. The sequence goes on along the minus strand of OY776126.1, from coordinate 32,603,071 downwards.
GACAACTATTCAAATTCACAATGTATACACTTCCTTGTCTAGTGCCAACAAGTAGAACATTGTGAGTCCTTTTATCAATTATTTCACATCTTCTGGTCTTGAACTGAACCTTGTATCCCCTGTCACAGAATTGAGATACAGATAACAAATTATACTTCAAACCTTCAACATAGGAGACATCTTGGATTTCAACATCTCCATTCTTGATGAATCCAAATCCTTTTGTGATTGCTATTGAGCTATCACCAAAGATGACTTTTGGTCCTTCCTTCTCATGATAGTCAGTAAGTAAGGCCTTGGTACCAGTCATATGGTGTGAACACCCACTGTCTATGTACCAGGTCTCACCAACTGAACCACCTTTCTTGTATAAGTCCAGTCGATCCTGCAAGGTAGTGATCTTAATAACTTAGGTACCCTTGTTTATTGGGGTCCTTGGGGGTTAGTAGTGAGAGGTACCCAAATGAACATTGAGGATTTGAATAAGTGGGACCTCTTCAGTTTCCTTCCAAATTTATCACAGAACAGTACTTTATTAACCAGTTCAGAATTATCAGCAGACTTAGGATCTATTTTTCTGAGATAGCCTTTCCTTGGTTCTATCCCTTTTTCAGTAAGATCAGTATGTCTGTAATAATTTGAATATGGTCTAAAAGCATGTGGACCATAAGGCTTGTAAATTTGCTTTGGTCTTTTCTCTCCATAGATATCATAAGATAAAGGAGGAGGATAAAGAACAGGTTTGTTATGATAATGAGGCACAAATCTCCTAGGTTTAGTTGAATACAGCTGAGACTGCCTTATAAAAGGAGGTCTAGGCTGTTCCCAACTTGCCTGTGCTTGTCTTGACCTACTGTTCTGAGTTTATCTCTTCTGATTCCAGGACTGATCTGATCTGGTCAGAGGAGTATAACTCTTCTGGTATGGTCTTGACTGTACTGGTCTTAATACATTCTTCATTTTACCATTCTTGGTAGTAGGAGGGATGTATTTTGACTGTACTTTGAGTTTTGGATCATCATCATAAGTCATAGGTTCTTTTCCTTTATCTAGTTGCAAAGAACTTGTACTAGCTCCATTAGTGTTCTTAAATTCTGAAGTAGATGGACTAGGCAGATCAATACCTATTCCTCTTTTATCATTTGGAGCTCTATATCTGTCTGAGATTGTTTGATTAATCTTAGTAGAGTTAATCATCCCAGATAGCTTTCGATCTAGGCTCACTACTTCAGATTCTAAGAATCTATTGCGCTCTTCAAGTTTTTCAAATTTAATCTTTAAATCATTGAATTCATTAGTCTCTTTGGCTTGAGTTTTAAGCATACCCTGATATAGTTTGTCAATGGATGCATACTTTTCTTGGAGTTGGGACAACTCTTCTGACAGCCTTGCATTTATGACAGCTATATTAGGATCTACTTTTGACTGAGCTACTTTTAGCTTAATGATTTCTTGCTTTAAAGATATATTCTCATCACTAATTTCAATGAATGCTTTGTTAGCTTGTAGAAGGTCTTCTTCAGTCACTCCTTGGGAATGATGAAGACTACTTCCTACACTGCTAACAGCAACACCACTTTCATCAGTGTCAGAATTGTCACAAGATTGAAATGAGTTAACAGATGATACCTCATCATTTATTTTGGCCATCATTACCAGTCCATCATCTGCTATGAAGGCTTCATCTTCATTGCTAGAGGGGTAGTCAGATGAAGACGATGGTAACTCTTCTGATTCCGAATCAGAATCATTGTAAGCCATCATTGCCTTCTTACCCTTTGCATATTTTCGATCTCTTCTGGCTTTCCTTTCTTCTCGATCTTCAGAACTCAAATCAGGACATTCATAAGCATAATGACCTGGCTTATCACAAATATAGCAAACAGGATTGTTAGAAGTTCTTTTAGGAGGAGAATGCTTTCTGTTACTGTCATGCTTGTCAATTGAGTTCCTGTCTTTCTTATCAGAATACTTTCTGTCTCTCTTTTCAGATGAGTTCCTATCTCTTCTGTTCTCATTAGAGATCTCATCCCTTCTTTCAGAAGAGTTTTGATCCCTTCTGTTCACAGAAGAGTCCCTGTTATTAGAACCCTTAGTTTCCTTATAGAATCTTTTGTACCTGCCATACCTCTTGTTTAGTTTATCAAATCTTTTGATCATAAGGCTCATCTGATCTTTCAGACTTAGATCAGAACTATCTAGTTCATCTTTTATGCTTGAAGCCTTAGTCTTAGATGATCTAGACCCCTTTGAGGTAGAGGCTTTAAAGGCTATGTCCTTAGAGGCATCCTTATCCTTATGAATCACAGAAATAGGATCTTCTTCATCTAACTCAAACTCATGTGCCTTAAGTGTTTGGAACATAGTTTCTGCTGGCCAAGAATCAATGTCTTGTGTGGTTTTAATGATCATCTTGACCATTTTCCACCTTTCATCCAAGGCTTTCAAGATTCTCAGGTTAACTTCTCTGTCAATATAAGTCTTTCCTAATACATCAAGATCATTCATAATTTTGGTAAATCGAGTATCCAACTCATCAATTGATTCTCCTGGCTTCATCTTAAATGATTCAAACTTTTGGACAACAGTGGATAACTTGCTTTCTTTGATCAGAGTAGTACCTTCACAAAGAATAGCCAGTTTGTCCCACATCTGTTTTGCAGTCTTACATTTTAGTACTTTACCAAGATACTCATTTGGTAAGGTATGTAAAATGTAGTTCTTGGCAAGACTATCCAAATTGTTTTGTTTCATTTCTTCCGAAGTCAGTTCTGACCTTGGTTTAGGGACCAGTGCTCCAACTGGTTTTGATGGATCCAGAACAGCAGTGTTCTCCACCATGGTAACAATTGGTCCTTCAGTCACCACAGACACCATTAGATCATGGGTTGAGCTAAAGATGGCCTCCATCCTAAGCTTCCAGTAGTCATAATCTGTATTGGGATATGAATATCCTTAGTTTAGTTTTGATAAACCAAATCAAACATGTAATAGGATAAGTTGTATTGTATAGACAACTTTATTATACATCTTGTAATAGATAGGACTCTGGTTAGAAGAGTAGACATGCCAATGCTCAAGAAGAGAAGAGAAGACCAAGACCTGAAGTCTCCTGATAAGATGAGTTAAACTCATCTTATAGGATAAGAAGAGTAAGAGTAAGATGAGTAGAAGTCTTCTTACCAGCAGAGTAGAAGTCTTCTGACCAGCAGAGTAGAAGTCTTCTTACAAGCTGAGTAGAAGTCATCTTACAACCAGCTGAGTAAAGACAGCAGAGTAAAGACAGCAGCTGAGAAGAAACAGCAGCTGTGTAAAGCCAGCTGAGTAAAGACAGCAGAGTAAAGACAGCAGCTGAGAAGAAACAGCAGCTGTGTAAAGCCAGCTGAGTAAAGACAGCAGAGTAAAGACAGCAGCTGAGAAGAAACAGCAGCTGTGTAAAGTCAGCTGAGTAAAGACAGCAGAGTGAAGTCTTCTTACCAGCAGAGTGAAGTCTTCTTACCAGCAGAGTAGAAGTCTTCTTACTCAATTAAAGGAAGGCCAATCAGAGTTGAAGTCAAGGATTGACAAGATACGCACAAGAAAGAAAAGTCAAAGATATGATTGAAATTACATGACAATGGTAATATTCAATCATATCAAATCAAGAGATTGGCAATTCCCGAATTAGTGGAGTTTTGAATGCCATCATCCAACGGTAACATTCAAACTCAACACTATATAAATGAGTTCAGTTCTTACATCATTTGGGAGAGAAGAGGTGTGAGATGCAGATGTCGAGCAAAGTTCATAAAGTCCAGAAATAAGAAGAGCTCAAGAAGATCATTAAAGAAGATTCAACACGCATCACCTCATCCCCAGTGAGTGAACTCATACCATCTAAGCCAGTGCAACCACTCATATATATCCATAGCTTAGAGAGAATTTCCCAATCCTAGCATGAGGCTAAAACAGATTGTAAGGGAAATTCTCACCTAGTTCATATACACAAAACCCACCTTCTACCATAAAACCTTAGAAGTCAAGTTGAGTGTTTATCACTGTAAAGAGTCCAAGTGCTCTATAATCACTTGTGGAGTTCAAGTGCAAGTGCTTACAATCACTTGTGGGGGAAGTGCAAGTGCTTACAATCACTTGTGGAGACCGTAGCTGTTAGGACGGCTCAGATCTCAAAGTCCTACCCTTGGGACTATAAAGGACAAGGCCCTTGTAATTTGTGGAAATTAAAGGGATTAAACATCACGTTAGGACGTGAGAGTGGACGTAGGAACGTATATCCGAACCACTATAAATCAATGTGTTATTTACATTTCTGCACTTTACATTTCAAGTCTTTTCATACATATTTGTGCATAAACTGTTTTACACACTGTATTTATTAAATAGACGAGTATAATATTTATGGGCACACTACAATTCCGCACTTAACTCCGATAAGTAATTAATCAGTCGACTAACTAGTCCTAGGCCCCTAGTGAAATCAGCGGACTAGTTACTTTGAAGAGTTAGTTTATTTTCCACACAATCAGCAGACATCAAGTCAGCTGATCTTAAACTCGTCTCAGGGACCAACAAGTGGTATCAGAGCCGTGTGTTCAAAAGACCATTGCTTTGATTTTTGATTTTCGAAAATCTGTACTTTTTTGTTGTTTACAGATTTTAGCGTGTGAGTACACTTTTTAAAGTGGAATTGATGTTTTGAATCGAACACACTGCTGTGCAGTGACGTGTAATGCTTTTTGGCCAAATTCCATTGTTTGAGCCATCAAAAACACGTTTTACTGTTTTCAATGGTCACCTAAATAGATCCGTTTTTGAAAAACTGTTTTGCATGCATTCTGTTTTCATAAAAATCATACTTGCATGTATTTGGATAATTGTGTGTTAAGAACAGGTCAACAACTAAGGGGGAACTTCAGCTCAGCTGAGTTCTAGCCCTATCTGGATTTACACGCGTATGAGCAAGAAGAGGAGATCAAGATGATCAAGTTGTTAGAAGACCTGAAGACAAGAAGAGCTTAATTGGAAGTCGTCTGATTTGCAGCATATCAGCTGAAGAGTAGATAAGAAGACCTTTGTAATAGCTGATTAGGTGAGTCCGTGCTTGTAAAGTGCAATATTAATAAAACTCATCTTTTTAGCTTTTGGAGATAACATCTAGTTATCTCATCTGATGACAACTTCTCATTGTCATCATACAAAAGCCTTTTTGTTTTTACTCTTCTGCACTATTATATGGACTCTAGCACTGTCTGTTCTTTATTGCTTCAGTTAGTGTTAGATGATTTGGTTATATCAAAAAGGGGGAAATTGTTGGGATATGAATATCCTTAGTTTAGTTTTGATAAACCAAATCAAACATGTAATAGGATAAGTTGTATTGTATAGACAACTTTATTACACATCTTGTAATAGATAGGACTCTGGTTAGAAGAGTAGACATGCCAATGCTCAAGAAGAGAAGAGAAGACCAAGACCTGAAGTCTCCTGATAAGATGAGTTAAACTCATCTTATAGGATAAGAAGAGTAAGAGTAAGATGAGTAGAAGTCTTCTTACCAGCAGAGTAGAAGTCTTCTGACCAGCAGAGTAGAAGTCTTCTTACAAGCTGAGTAGAAGTCATCTTACAACCAGCTGAGTAAAGACAGCAGAGTAAAGACAGCAGCTGAGAAGAAACAGCAGCTGTGTAAAGCCAGCTGAGTAAAGACAGCAGAGTAAAGACAGCAGCTGAGAAGAAACAGCAGCTGTGTAAAGCCAGCTGAGTAAAGACAGCAGAGTAAAGACAGCAGCTGAGAAGAAACAGCAGCTGTGTAAAGTCAGCTGAGTAAAGACAGCAGAGTGAAGTCTTCTTACCAGCAGAGTGAAGTCTTCTTACCAGCAGAGTGAAGTCTTCTTACCAGCAGAGTAGAAGTCTTCTTACTCAATTAAAGAAAGGCCAATCAGAGTTGAAGTCAAGGATTGACAAGATACGCACAAGAAAGGAAAGTCAAAGATATGATTGAAATTACATGACAATGGTAATATTCAATCATATCAAATCAAGAGATTGGCAATTCCCGAATTAGTGGAGTTTTGAATGCCATCATCCAACGGTAACATTCAAACTCAACACTATATAAATGAGTTCAGTTATTACATCATTTGGGAGAGAAGAGGTGTGAGATGCAGAGGTCGAGCAAAGTTCATAAAGCTCAAGAAGATCATTAAAGAAGATTCAACACGCATCACCTCATCCCCAGTGAGTGAACTCATACCATCTAAGCCAGTGCAACCACTTATATATATCCATAGCTTAGAGAGAATTTCCCAATCCTAGCATGAGGCTAAAACAGATTGTAAGGGAAATTCTCACCTAGTTCATATACACAAAACCCACCTTCTACCATAAAACCTTAGAAGTCAAGTTGAGTGTTTATCACTGTAAAGAGTCCAAGTGCTCTATAATCACTTGTGGAGTTCAAGTGCAAGTGCTTACAATCACTTGTGGGGGAAGTGCAAGTGCTTACAATCACTTGTGGAGACCGTAGCTGTTAGGACGGCTCAGATCTCAAAGTCCTACCCTTGGGACTATAAAGGACAAGGCCCTCGTAATTTGTGGAAATTAAAGGGATTAAACATCACGTTAGGACGTGAGAGTGGACGTAGGAACGTATATCCGAACCACTATAAATCAATGTGTTATTTACATTTCTGCACTTTACATTTCAAGTCTTTTCATACATATTTGTGCATAAACTGTTTTACACACTGTATTTATTAAATAGACGAGTATAATATTTATGGGCACACTACAATTCCGCACTTAACTCCGATAAGTAATTAATCAGTCGACTAACTAGTCCTAGGCCCCTAGTGAAATCAGCGGACTAGTTACTTTGAAGAGTTAGTTTATTTTCCACACAATCAGCAGACATCAAGTCAGCTGATCTTAAACTCGTCTCAGGGACCAACAATCTGCAATCTTGAATTTAGGCAGTTTGTTCACATTAGTGTCATCCATATTAGACAAATAGGATCAGTAGTATAGCAGATATATTTCAAGTATTCAGATAGTAACTAATATCAAGAAATAACAGCAAGATCAGTAAAATATCCCTCAAGATCTGTAAGGTTATCAAGAAACAGCAGTCCTATGAACTACTGCTCTGATACCACTTGTTGGTCCCAAAGTTGAGTTAATAATATTGAGTAAGCTAGTGAAAATGTCTAGAGGGGAGGGGTGAATAGACTTTTCAAAAATCTTTCAATATATCAGAATACACAATGCGGAATAATCAGATTACTAATGAGCCCAATCAAGTTTATACTCAACTTTTCTATAGATCTTTATCTTGTTAATTCTTAATGTTCTTGATTAAACAATTCAAACAAATATCAAACAGTAAAGTAAAGAACACAGAATTTTATAGTGGTTCGACAAATGTCTACATCCACTCTCACAACTCCAGTTGTGAAGTTTTATTACTCTTCTTGAGCTTCTTGTGGCTTAAAGTCCCAAGATTAAGACTTTGATCTTTTCGATTATACCTCCAGGTATATCTTCGATCTACTAGTAATTCTACAAGTAACTAGCACACTTGTTTTACAAAATACAAACTTAAACTTTGAAAAGTAAAACTTCTCTTTGAATAGCCTTTGAATCTTCTCTTCAAATCGGTGGCTCTTCTCCTTGCTTTGATTTCCTTAACTCTATGAGTTCTTGCTTGTAGACTTGCTCTTGAATTCTCTAAGATCAGTAATTTCTCAGTAGTCTTCAGCAGTAGGAGATCATACAGTATTTATAGAATTTAGTATGACAGTTAGCAGTTTGTAAACTAACTTTCAACTAACTCTAAAACTGTTTTTGTAACTTCTTCTTGTAACCGACTTTGTAACTTCCTTCAACTTCCAAGTCAGCATATCTTCAATATATCTTCAGTTACTCTTTAAATAAGCTTTCCAAACTTATTCTTCAATTTCACCAAATCAGCACAGTAACTTACTGTTCTGATTTTTACTCTTCGGATTTTACTCTACTGATTTTTACTCTTCTGATTCAATCAGCACAGTAACCAAAAACTGTCAAAACCTCTCCAGATTTCTTCTAAGCTCTTCTTCAACTATTCTTGAAGTCTTCTTAATCTGAAGTAGTCCTCTGAGTCTTCTTAGTCTTCTGATCTCCTTCTAATCTAGTTCTAATCTACTGTTCTGAACTTTACAATGCTGATTACAATGAAACACAACTTTACATACATAAAACCTATCTATACATCAACTGAACTATATACAGATGAGTATATCTAAGTCCTACACTATAAGCTGTCTATACAATACAAAATATCAGCTTAGTTCCTAACAGTTCATATATCAGATCAGTAACCAATAAGATCAGTAACTCATAAGATCAGTAACTCATGTAAGTTCAATAACCTCCATATAAGATCAGTAAATATTAAGATCAGTAAACATCTAAGATCAGTAACTTACATATAAGATCAGTAAGCATATACGATTAATAAGTATATCAGATCAGTAACTCAGATTTCAAATATCTCATATAAGATCACTAAAAATATTCTCAGTTTCCACACTAAGATCAGTAATCTTATTTCACATGACTCAGTTAAGATTAGTAATTTTACTCTTAATATTACTTAATAAGATCAGTAAACTTACTTCAGTTAGCATTAAGATCAGTAATCTCAATTTTAAGTTTCTCATCAGATTAGTAAGCTTATATTCAGATGACTTAGTTAAGATGACTTAGAACCACATATATCACTAACTTTAAGTTGCTTTTGGCCATCAAAACATACTTTCATCAACTAGAACATTGTTTCAAGGATTCATATCCCAACAGTGATCATGTAGAAAAGAAGGACATTCGCATGGAGAAGATTCATACTGATTTTCAAAGAGCTGATATTTTCATAAAACCATTAGCTGAGGCTCGTTTTCATGAGTTATGTATTAGTCTAGGACTAATTGATCTTGACCCTACTTGTCTATAGCTATGTACTAACCAGACAGGTACATTCTTAAGAAGAAAGGAGAAACAGACAGGTCATCACAAAAAGAACAGAGCACTCGTCTACTCACTCAAAAGACAGGTATACAAGGTCAGACAAGATGACCAAACAACCCGATGAGGAAGCTGGTAAAGCTGAGGATAATACTAAGAGAATAAACATTTAAGGGGGAATCTATGATTTCTTAAAGAGCCTTATGTTGACTCTTAAGTTTGTTAAAAGTCATCTTGTTCGAAACCTTGAACATTATTTTAGATTGATATTCATCCTAATTATTCTACTCTACTCCATGTATCTTATCAAAAGTATCGCACAAGATAAAGATAGGTACAAATAGTCGTTCGTCATTCAGAATAGACAAGCACAGTCGAAGGGGAAACTCGTCTTGTGCACGTTAGTCTACTCGTCTGTTCTGGATAAACTCGAACAGATAAGATAAGTGCTCACTTGAACTTAAATACTCTAAGAGTTAATCAAATCGAATTAAGGATATTATATTATAAAGTAAACATTGGAAAATTATAGAATTGGATTTATACACTCCATTTAATGAGGTGTACATACCCAGTTCGCGCCAAACACTCTACTAAGCTAGGTCAGATAAATACACTCCTATGTCCTAACAAATAGAAATGGTGGATTTCAAATTTTACAATATCAAAACACATAATCTTCTCGATTCCGTAACCGAATATCAAAAGTCCCAACCGTTGGAGTATTTGCTTCAAACTTGGCTTTGTGTTTTTGAGAATTTCAGTTTCTATAAAACCCAACAGTTACACATTTTTTTCGCCTCACGATTTTTCTTAACTTCCCTATTCCCGCCTTGAAATTTCTTGCGAAATTACTCCTGTGTTCTTACTCATCCAGTCATCAGTATGTCGATCATATCTCTTTTCGATATAAGTACTAACATGCAGGCCAGATTTGATCTTGGCAAGTTCATCTCGGAGAACAAGGTACATGTGGAACCATCAGTGTATTTTGAAGGAAAACACACTAAGGATAATCAAGAAATTTTAATGAAATGTTGGAGATGTGGTTTAAAACCATATCTGGAGGCCTTTCCCCAAGTCGTTTTGGAGGAAGAAGTTTTGAAGTTCTTTGCAAATGCCACCAGAAGAGGCGACTCCATTAGATCTTTTATTGGAGGCAGTCTAGTAGAGATTACTCGCGAAGTTGTGTTCGAAAAGTTAAAGCTGCCTATTGGATCAATTGATGTAGAAGAGTATGCGCTCGGTCAAGAACTGCGATACCTGAGTATTTTCTGCGGCAAAAAGATTCGTTTAAATCGAGATGGTAAAATTCCAGCAGTTAAGAAGAAAGAGCTTCTAGAGAAATATAGGACACTTCTTGATATTGCATCAAAAATCTTGATGTGTGTCACCGGTTCGTATGATTCAGTCACCTTGCAGAAGGCAAGAGTGATGGCTGCAATATATGATGGAATTACTGAAGGAAACTGGTTCAAGTTGTTCGCAGATCGAATAATGTATTTTGAAAGAAGTGTTAGAGTCGACACAAACACAGCTAATTGGGTGGTGTCAAACGTGGTTGGCTTTGGAAACAAGCTTTCAATTCTCCTACCCATGTTTGTTACCAACAAAGACGGATTGGAGTAAAGGTAAGACATTTCATCCGTTGAAATTTTACCTAAAGAAAGAAGCTTTGAGGAAGCAAGTTGCTGCTAGACCAGCTGCACCCAAGCAAGTTCAGATGAATCCTATGGAGTTGATGCCATATGGTGCCTCATCTAGTTCTTCGGAAGATAAGTCTGATGATGAGGAAGGTGAAGAAGTAGCACAAGAGGAGTCTAGTGCAGGTGACTCGGAGAAGACTCAATCTGAGGATAAGTCTGAGAAAGTCGAGGAGACATGTGCTGATGATCTTCAAGTTTATCGACTAGTACGAGTTGAGTCAAGTCCATCGCCAGACAAGACGACTACTCAACAGGTTGGCACTTCATCTCACTCTATTTCTATTCCTCTCTCTCTCCCTCCTATTCGAACCAAGGCAAGATCACATCGATCTCGTGCCAGAGCCATACCCCAAACCTCACAAGTATTGTCAGTACATCCACTGAGAGCCAATATAACTCAAGACACTACGATAATTGATACAACTGATACTTCTACAGTTGTCAAACCAAACCTAGCTACATCTCAGCCCCCAACAACCACAGCCCAAATTTTATCCTTACCCACAACAGAATATGTTGAACCCATCAACCCATCTGTTTCGGAAACTCAACTTGTTGCCACTGCAACGACTGATACAAGGACCCCACTTGTTCAGACCCCTTCCGAAACTAGATTTGAATCCCTTGTTTATTATCCGATGTGTTTAAGGGAGAAGAGGGTTCGTGTTAAAGTCAGCAACAATCTGAAGAAGAGGCTCTCGTCTATTGAGATAGACACATCATCAGAGCAGTTTGAGAAGCTCCTTAGGATATACACTTGGGTTGCATTGAAGAAGTCTTCAACAGATGATCTTTTCGAGGTTATCCAAGGAATGGGAGGCATCTCGAATTTTATGGATTGGGAGATGGAACAGAAAGAGAATAGTGGAGTTCAATACTATTCCGAACTTCTTCCATCACATGCTCTTACAACTTTGGTAAAGCGGATGCTGAATGTGTCTGATGATGTGTTGCCTGCGTCATACATAGTTTCTACTGGAGCTCAAACTGACCTACTGGAAGAAGAGGTAACAGCAGAACTTGTTGATGCTGGTATTCAAACTTCAGATCAGTCAGAGAATGAGTCTGAAAACTCTGATGATGCGGACTCTTTCGAATTTGGTAAAGAAGACGATGAGTTCATGGATGCTGTGATGTTTGAAGAAGAAGAACTGGTTGAAAAAGTTAACGGCGGAGTTGTCCCTGAAGCTCAATCGACTACTCAAGTTTTTCCTGAGGGTTATCTTGAAGAGCTAAAGTCGGATTTGAAAAATGTTGTCCACTCTGCTGTTGATGAGTTCTTAAATTCAAAGGTCAAGGACATGCTCGTTGAGCAGAACCAATCGCTTCATGACTCCTCGAGAGAATTGATTGTAGGAGAGGTCAACCAGATGGACTCAACTTTCCGATCAGAGTTGTATGCGGAAGTTGAGATTTTCTTATAAAAGCAAGTTGATTTTTCTGAGAAAAGATCTATCTTTTTTGCTCGATCGCTAGCTGAAGAATCAAGCAAGATGGAGAGACTATACAGAGTTAAGATTGAAATTGCAGATGAACAAAGGCGATAAACACAAGATCAGTTGGTGCGTTCTCAAGCTGTTCTCTCTGAGCTAACGAAGCAGAACACTATTCTTCGTCAGACAGCTACTCATTTCAAAGACGAGTTGGCAATTAACTCAAAGAAATTGGAATCTACTGCTGATCGACTAGACAAGATGAGTCGTGCTCAGACTCATCAAAGACAGATAGAGCTAGCTGCTGAAGCAATGAAGGAAGCAGTAAAGGAAGAAATGACTCGCTTTACAAGTTTTTTCACTCTTAAGGCACATGATGAAGCCAAAAAGGGGGAAGAGGCAAGTAGAGTAGAACAAGTTAGCTTGTCTAAAGTAAGTGTTGAACCAGAAGAGAAGGATGCTGCTACTGCTATGCAAGAGCTAAGGAGGCCTAAAAGGAGGCTAGTTAAAACTGCGGAGCTGGAGCAAGCTGAAGCTGTTGAGCAGAAAAGACTGGAGAAGGGAAAAAGTGTTGCATCTCCAGAATCTGAGGTTCAGACCAGACGATAAAAAAGGAAGATAACTTTTGAAGAAACAGAAGAACTTGCTGCAGTTGAGAAGAAACAAAAGATTGTTGATCCCAATGATGAAAGCCATTATGCAAGCAAAAAGAAAATTCAGAAGCATATTGAGAGATTGCAGACGCTGAAGGCAGATGAAGATCAGATGGAAGATCAGTTCATTGACTACTTCATTGACAGAGAGCATCGACAAGAATGGCTCAAAGTGAAGAGGCAATGGGAACTTGATCATTGGATAATCAGAAAGTATGGTGACTCTGATAGTGCAGATGAGTTATATTCAATGTTTGATAAGTTCATGGAAGGTCAGAACCAAATGCTTTGGAATCTGATATTGAGAATATCTGCTGCTGCAAATTTCAACATTCTTGTTCCTATATTTCCAAAGTGGAAATGCTCAATGACCAACTCAGGTAAAAGAGTTGATTTTAATCTAATTAAAAAGTATGAAGAAGAGCTACTTGACAAGGAGAAGATCGAGACTGAAGATCATATCAGAGTTATTCACAAGAGACTCCTAGATGCATTTTGTGTTCCGAATCCAGAAGGAGGTACTCTTTCAGATTAGTTTTTTTTTGTTTTGATTTAGTATGTGTAATATCTACTGATCATATTTTGAATGAATGAAAAGATAAGTACTACTTTGATGTTTAATACAAGATAACTACTTAACTAGTCTACTATTGAGAAAATATTCAAGTAGTTTTGGCTTCATCAAAAAGGGGGAAATTGTTGGGATATGAATCCTAAAACAAGTCCTAAATGATGATAAAAGATAAAGATGAAGTTTTGATAAGTCAAAAGTGGTTTAAATATTTTCTAAGGGTTGACTGATCTAGTCTAGTTAAGAAGAAGTCATCTTGTATAGATCAGTAGAGTTCACAGACAAGTACTAGATCACAAGACAAGTACTAGTTCATAAGACAAGTATTATTAAAAGATAAGTACGGATTATAAGTACTTCATATGTGCTTATATTAACTGATTAGATTGTTATTGAGCTATGAATAATCATTGTATAGAGCTCATGATTGTAAATGTAATAAATAGATTGTTTGTATAGTTTTAAGTTGACTAAGCTATAAGCTTAATGTAATGTAATAATCTTGTTAAGATAGAATAGTCTACTGTTGAAGATTGCAAGAGAAGACAAGTAGAAGCAGAAGTCTACTACTACTGGACAAGACAGGTGCGACTCAACAAGACAAGACAAGAAGACTGAAGTTAGTTACCGAAACGCGTATTGAAGATGAAAATTAAAGAGTTAGTTAGAAATAACTACTTAAACAAGAAACGCGTGGAAGGATAAGAAGATTCAGTTAAAAGTTAGTTTTCAAGAAAAGTTGGTTACAACTAACTGAGTTCTTGATTTCTAGAGTCTATAAATATCTCAAGGTAGTTATCATTCGAGGACTACTGAAAATACATATACTGAAGCTACATACTGAAGAATTGTTCGAAGTTTCTCTCAAAGATTGAAGTTCAGAAAGAAGCTACGCAAGACAAGTGAAGAACAAGAAGGCTACTACTGAACGAAGAGAAGTTTTATTTTTGTTTACTGTTTCAAGTTGCTAGTTACTTGTAAAATAGCTAGTTAGATCGAAGAGGCACTTGGTAGTGTTGTCGAGATGATCTAAGTCTTATTTTTTGGGACTTAAAGCTACAAGAACATATTACTCCATTGGACGAGTTAATAAGAATATCACAACTGGGTTGTGAGAGTGGATGTAGACAAGTTGTCGAACCACTATAAATCGTTTGTGTTGTTTACTTTAATGTTTTGTTGTTTAATTGATTAATTGTTTGATTGATTGAATTACTTATCTGAACAAGATTAGTTGAGTATAGAACAGAGTTCTTGGATTTTAAAGGATTGAGTATAAAATTAATTGGGCTCATTGTTAATTTCGTATTCCGCACATTGTAATTCTGATATATCGAAAGATTTTAGAAAAGTCTATTCACCCCCCTATAGACATTTTCTTTAGCTTCCCTCGATATTAACTCAACCTTTGGGACCTACAGGAAGTAATGGAAATACCTAAGAACACAAACTACTAACTATTATTCTTGTTTCAGGTATGGAGAGAATTGAAAGAAGAGATGGCATGGACATCATCCCTCAACCAAAGTCTTGGGTGAAGAAGATGAAGATTTGTCCAGAAGATGGAGATGATGCAGATCAGCATACTTGGTTTATCCAACATAAGTATGTTCCTGAAAAGAAAAGAAAGAAGAGAAGTTCTTGTTGAAAAGAAAAGAAAGAAGAGATGCAGAGGACAAAGTAGCAAACAAGCAGAGCTTCTTCTCCAGGGGGAAGTTCTACATGGAGAGCTTGTTACCAAAGGCTACTTTTTCAAAACCAATCAAGAAGACCCAGCGCCTGCCTTTCTTTTCACACTCCACTGACGCACCTTTCAATCTTCTCCCTCTTGCAAGAGAGGCGAAGAAATTCAACAAGAACACATTAGATGCTACATCCCATCTGATGGTGAGGAACATCCGATGGTGAGGGCAACCAGAACCAATGGGATACCATCTAGACTGATCATCTACATATTGATTTGATGGTCCCACATGGTTAAAGGAAGAAGCTGAAAGATCCATCAAACCAGGTTGGATCATCACGCACAGAAGATTTACTCAGCAAACTTCTATCCTCTACTCAGCTGATCAGAAGATCAACTCAGCTGACCAGAAGACATACAAGAAAATCAGCAGACTTTTCGAAGAAATCAGAAGATCTCACTCTGCTGATCAGATCACTTTATTTTAGAGCATAATGACTATCTTTGATCATGTAATTCATTCTAGATTATTTCTGAATGTAATTAAGGAAACCAGCCTATATAAGGAATGCAATTTACTGATAGAAAATGGCCTTGAATGATCAATTCTTGCTGAAATTTAGTCACAACGGCTATTTTTGGTAATGATGTCATTAGTACTTGATTACCTTTTTGCCAGCAAATCATCAATTGCCACATGACATTATTAGCCGGCAAAATTAAAAGGAAAGAGCTGAAATCGAAGAGGGAAATCTTGGTTACTACTCCACATTAAATCAAATATGACCGTTGGATCAAGACTTGCTGGAGTATATAAGGAACCCTTAAGCCATTCCTCAAACCCTTTCGCTCACAAAACTCAATTGCTCTCAATCTCTCTCGTTCTGAATATTTTCTTAAGCATTCCAAATCAAACTCTCAAACACTCAGAATGGGGATCATTGAAATCTATGATGAGAAGATCAAGAACACAAGCGTTCTAGATGCAACAAAGTGGTCTAAAGAAGGGAAGATATTCACTGAGAACGCTCTGTTTTTCAAGGGCAAACATACTGAAGAGAACAAGGAAATTCTTCTTCGCTGCATCAACCTCAAACTCCGTGAATTTCTGGAAGAAGCACCAACCAATGTGTATGAACAAGATGTGCTCGCTTTCTACTCGAACGCCATATTGAAAGGATCTCATGTTGAAAGTGTCATGGGTGGACACAAAGTCAAGGTTACAAGAGAGATTCTTAAGGAACTATTCGATCTACCAAGGGGGAAGGTAAACATTTCTACTTACATTATGGGGAGAGAAAAGGAATATATGAAGATGTTTACTAGAGGAAGAGTCAGGGCTACTGATGCCTCTGGTGTTAAGAAGTCTCAACTTGATCTCAAGTTTCAGACTTTGATGGATATAGCAGGTAAAATGTTGCTTGGCAACACGTTTAGTCATGATGCAGTTACCACTCTGAAGGTCAGAGTTATGGCTGCAATCTGGGATCAGGTTGATGGAGATTGGCAAGGCTTTTTCTTGGACAAAATTGCTCTTGAAGCCAAAAAGGTTACTCTGGACCTACAATCCAAGGAGTGGAAAGTAACATCCACAGTTAGCTTTGTCAATAAGCTGAGTATCATCCTTCCAGAGATACTCCCAAAGAAATATAAGATGGGTCCTACTAAGAAGTTCCACATCTCCAAATATTACCTGAGAAAGGAGGCCCTTGCTGAGGCAGCAAGGTTGAAGGAGGAAAAGAAGAAGAGGTTGGCTGAAGCATCCTCCAAAGATGTTGTTAAGGAGACAGAAGAGTCTGCTCATGACTCTGCTGAAGAAGAAGAAGAGCCTACCAAAGAAGAGGCTCAACAGAAGACAACTGAGGATGATGATGATGACAATCAGACCTTAGCACAAAGAAGACATTTAATCAGATCTGGGCTCATCTCCCCATCTGATTCAGATGCCACTCCTTCAGCCTCTCCTTTGAAGAAGGCAGGTATATCTTCTCCCTCCCTTAAATCTACTCCTTCAAAACTTTCTAAGGGTCAGAAGAGAAAGAGGAACTCTTCTTCTTTCATAAAGAAGTCTAAGAAATCCAGGCTCCCTACTCCCATAAGCATAGCCCCAATTTCATCCTTTAACCCAACTGAAAGTGACAACCAATCTAAACCTTCAAACACTGAAAACCAAACCCCTGCTGATACTCACACAGCAGAGGATCAAGCCATGCCCCATATCATTGCTGATTCACAAACAACAGATGACCAAATCCAGATCACTCCTCAAGCCCCTGCTAGTGATCAACCAGCTGATGATCAAACTCATGCAGACACCTCAGAAAACACTTCCCAAATCCCTGCTGATACTCACACAGCAGAGGAAACTATTCCAACCGCCCAACTCCATACCTCTTCTATAACAGAAGACTTGGCTCCAGCAGACCTAACTCAACCCCAGTATAGCATGGTGCACTATCCCATGTGCACTAGGGAAAAGATCATGCGAATGAAGATTGCAAACCTGTTGAAGACCACTGTTCCTGGAGTTGATGAAGAATCAATCCAATTTGAACAAGTGCTGAGAGTATGCACTTGGATTGAGCTGAGAAGAGATGATGTGGATGACCTCATTGAAGTCATGGAAGGAATGGGAGGAAAGGCTAACTTCCTCGACTGGGAAATGGAGTAAAAAGAGGTTGCTCAATTCCGATCATTCACTAAGCTGTTGCCCACAGAGTCTCTGACCAGGGTATGCCAAAGGATTCTAGGAATCCCCTCTGAGGCCCCCTTTGTACCAGACACGACTGTAGACGATACAGCTGAATCAGCTGAAAAAGAAGCAAAGGAAAAAGAAGTGGTGTCTGTTCCCTCTCACTTCTTTCCTAAGCATGAGCTCGATCACTTCATCTATCAACCTCATCAAAGGAAAGGTCAATTATTTGCTCGTCTGGTTGATGTTACAACAAACTTTCTTCAAGAAGGTTATCTCACTGCAGAAGAAAAGGGAATGGCCCTAGTTGTCTACAATCCGCCTACCATTCCAATACTTCCCCAGGAAGCTCAAGGTACTGCCTCACCCTCTACTTCATCTCTTGATATTCGAGCAGATGTGTGTGCTCAAGTCAAGGAAGCAATCGACACACATTTCGATAAAGGGCTAGGCATGCAGCTGGCCAGATTAGTAGAAAAGGCCATTCATGAGCAGAAGATTCGTCTCACCGAACAAATCCTTAACATAGATGACAAGTTCGGTGAGGCACTCCATAATCAGCTAGAGGAGTATCTCAACTTCGAAATGAAGAAATCAGCAGACAGGACCAAGATGTTTGCTAATCTCTATGAAAATGAGATTCACCGCTTAGAGAGCTCCTACAAAAACAGACTCGATGATGCTGAAGCAAGAGCCACTGAAGGACAAGCTCTGCTTAAATCAGCTGCTGAGGCAAACGAGAAATTGCAAACTCAGCTGAAGGAGACAGCAACCAAATTAGAAGCACTCACAGCTAAACTTGAAGCTGCCTCTTCTTCAAACTCTCATGCTCAGATCCTAGAGCACAGTATCACTCATCTAACCCAAGTCGGCAAGGTCAATGCCATGGCTCCCAAGCAGACTCTGCATGTGGAGATTCTAAATGCCATGAAGCCTTTTGCGGCTGCTCTTGATGAAGCCAAAAAGGGGGAAGATGTATTGATAAAAGCTCTGGAAAAGTCTACTGCTCAGCAAGATGAACTAGTAGTAGCACAAGATGATCTGAATGAAACCTTGGGAAGCTTGAAGAGCAAAATCAAGAATAGACAAGGCAAAGAAGCTGCTCAAGAAGAAACTCAAGAAGAAGAAACTCAAGATCCTCCCACGAATCTAAAGCTCACTGTCCCTACAGAACAAGTTTCTGAAAAGAGGATAACAAGGAAAAGAAAGGCAGATGAGAAATCAGTTCCAACAGAGCCTTCTGCAGAAGAAATAGAGGCTCAAGAACTGAAGAAAAAGAAGATGCTTGAAGCTCAAGAGCTTAAGCAAAAGAAACTCAATGATGCGAAGGCAGTCAAGGCCAAATTTGAAAGGAAAGTGGCCAAACTCAGGAAAGCAATCAAAGACAAAAAGAAGGAAGAAAGTGCCCTGGTGACTGATAGCACTTATGTGGATTATTTAGCCCTTCAAGATGAGTTACCAAGATGGTATCCCCTGAAGAAGTGGCAAATCCAACACCACATAGTAAGAAGATTTGGCCCTCTCTCTACTTATGAAGATGAATTTCAACAGTGTTGAGAATAAAATGATTTTGATTTAGATACCAAAACCCCTGATTGATGATGTTCAGATTAGTTGAGATAAGCTCAAGTCTAGTTCAGGCAAATTGTCTCAATACACTTGAATTTGTAGATTGCTTAAGTGAAAAATCTCAGGAATGTTGTGAGATTTTAGTATTCAGGATTGTTGTCCAAAGCTGGAATGTTAGGCAGCTTGATAAGTCTATAGGCCAAAGTTGCTGAACTTTCAAGACAGACTGACCAAGTAGACAACTTAGCTGAAGAGATCAAGAGCAGTAAAGCAATGCTCATAAATGCAAATGATCAAGACAGTTGAAGTACAAATGATCAAGAACATTGAATGTCAAAGCCCAAAAGACACATTCAATGAAGCATTTATTGCCAATCATGCCTGAACCAAGCATTAAAGACTTAGAGCATTAAAGAATGAAACATTGAATGAATGTTGGAACATTCTAAACTACAGCAGGAATGCTCAGGGAGCTTGTCCCATCTGACCGTTGATTAAGTGTAGAGTTTGCCACAAATCAACCTTGGAAAATGTGTATATTTGGAATCTGACACAAGTCTTCTCAGCCGCATTTTTCAGAAGTCAACACATTCATTCAAGCAACCATTGAAGACCCCTTTTACACAGTGGATAAAAGGATGACAAGCTTCATAGCCGTTTCAATGGTGCTGCAAATAGACATATTTGAATTGCTATTAAAAGTGTGCGTGTTAAGTAAAACAAGACTGATGCTACACTCAATGTTAGAACACTCAATGTAACACTGACTCGATTACAGAATATCATAATACGAATAGCGGAAGACTTGAAAGTATGAAAACACAAAGACACAGAATTAACTTTTTAACATAGATTTTAATTTAAAATCTATGCGAGCCTCAGGGCGAAACTTTCACTAATAATTATGTGAATACAAATGGTGTGTGAACAAATATTCACAACGGAAATAAGACTTGATAACCTATCAAATCTAAAGACGGCCTAAGTCTAAAAATTACACTACCAAAAACTAATCTAACTCTATGATCTATCTATCAAAGATGTGTAGAGAAGTTTATGTTGTACAGGAAGTTTGGACTCTTCGGCACAACGACAAGAACATGCCAATGACAATTAATTCCTAACAGGATGAACACTAGTTTAGTAATTAAAGAATGGCACTTCGATTGATGGATGATGATCACGGTTCTGCTGTATTTATAGGCGTGAATATGCATTCTAGAACCTTCATCCATGATCTCCTAAAATGTAGGATCTCATCATTTCTTCTCTCCCAACTGCCTTCTAGGATCTTCCAGCCAGTTCTGGACGTTCTCAAGGGCAACCGCATGATCTACATACTTCTGCAAGCTTCCAGATCCTTCCAGTCTGGAACGTTGTAGAATGTTCTAGATCTTCAACCTGCGATGTTACAACATCCAAAGCAGCATTAGCTAGAAACCAGAATTTGGACTTAGGAAAAAATAAGAAAGGTCGAATTAAGATGTTGCAGCCTTGTGTGATAACATCTTCGATAACATCACCAAGTCTTCAACATCAACAGCTATCCCTCCAACGGTTAGCTGCTCAAATTTGTCTATAAATACAGAAGTGATCAAGGGATTCAAATATCCAACTACAAACTATCAAACTATCATCAAGCTTTCAAAGGAAACCAAGTTGTTCTCTAGAATTCCAAGTTTCCTGAATCACTTCTTTTAGCTAAGCCAATCTTTGTAAACATCCAAAGCTTAGCATTGAGATATCCTAAGCCTTTACATTGTTCTTATTGTAAAGGATATCTCTATTAGTTGGAACCAAACCTCAAACCCTTATCTCATTTAGTGAAGAGAGAGTTTGTTGTAGAAGTGAGGAGTTAAGGACTGTTATTGTGAAACACATTCTTAACTCAGAGAGATTGAGCACTAGGACTCAGGTTATCCTAGGGATCAAAACACTAAGAGAGTGTTGTTGATCAGTGCACCTTGGCACTATAAAACAAGGTAATTCCATTGTGAAGGAATTATCCTGTTCAATCAGGGAAAGTGGATGGAGGAGCTTGAGTCTCTGAACCACTATAAACTTGTGTGCCATCTACTTACTGCATTCTTTATTGCACTTTCATTCAAACATATTTTAAAGAAACAAAACTCAGTAAGTGAGAAAATCTGTTTTGGACAAAGTCCCTGATAACCTGTATCTTTTCAGAAATTAACTTGGAGTATTTCTTTAAGTTAAAGGCCAACCACATTCCGCACTTAGCAACTCTTTTAGATATTTAGCCAACTGATCACTCAATAGTAATCAGTAGGACAAGTATCTATCAAAGTTCACACTCAGGCCAGTTGTGAGACAACTTGCCTGATAGACCAGTTTGTCAAAAAGAAAAAGAATTTGCATACACAAGTGCATCCCCCCCCCATACACTTGTGTTATACTCCACCAAGGACCAACAAGTGGTATCAGAGCAGGGGTTCAAAGACCACTGCTGCTGAACATTCAAATTGAATTTCAAAAACTCACATTATTTCTGTGGTCACTGAACTGATCCAAATTTCTGAAAAATCTACTTGTATTTTCCTTTATCTATCTGTATAAGAATGGCTAACAATGCAGTTCCAGGAGATGCTGCCAACACCACCAACAACATGGGTCCAAACCAAGTCAATCATATTTCTCATCACAAGCTGCCAATGTTCTCAATTGAGAATTATGATTTCTGGAAAATCAGGATGAGAGCACATCTTCCCTGCCAGCATGATGAAATGCTCAAAGTCATCACTAGAGGACCATTCACCTTCACCAAGCTCAATCCCAAGGTCACTGATGCTCAAAAAGCAGATCCAAGGGAGTTGTTGCCAAAAGATGAAGATGAGCTGACAGCAGAAGAGAGAAAAAGGCACAATCTGAACTACATTGCCATGAACACCTTGTACCAGACCATTCCAGATGCAGTGATGGGAAGAGTGTATCACTGCACCACAGCAAAGGAGATCTGGGATACCCTAGCACTTATGTGTGAAGGTACTCAAAAGATAAAGGAAAACAAGCTTCAAGTGGCTATCCAAAAGTATGAGCAATTCACTATGGAGCCAAATGAAACTATTGATCATCTTGATGGCAGATTCACTGACATCATGAATGAGATGAATTCTTTGGGCAAGTTCTATGCCAAAAGAGAAGTTGCTTTGAAGATTCTGAGAAGCCTCACATCAAAGTGGGATATATATTCTGTCATGATGCAAAATACCAGCAATCTTGACAACATGCCAATGCAACAAGTATTCTCTGAACTCAAAGCATATGAGTTTGATCTCAACAGAAAGAAAGTGCATGATGAGCCATCCTCCTCAGGCAAAGGTGTTGCCTTCAAAGCCACTGAAACAGAGAAGAAAAATACTCAAAGATCTTCTCAATCTGTTTCAAAATCAGAAATGAAGGAGGAGCTGGCACTCATGGCAAGAAGATTTGAGAAGCTGAACTCCAGATTTGGTAGATACAAGAAGTTCTACCAAGATAACAGAACCAGAAGGAGATTCAGCTCTCCTGATAACAAATCAGAGGACAAAGTCTCTGATGAAAAGAAAGAAGACAAATATGCTGATATAAAGAAATACAGCAAAGGTGAACCATCATCATTAAGGAGGAAGGAGTCCTCAAGCAAGAAAAATGATGATGAAGATGTGTGTTACAACTGCCATAAAAAGGGTCACTTTCAGTATGATTGTCCTGACCTAAGTGTCAAAGAAAGAAAAGAAAGGCAAAACAAGAGAGACAAGAGGATGAACAACAGGAAGGCCATGGTAGCTGGAGAATCAGCAAGTGAAGAAAGTGTCTACTCTTCTGATGATGGACTGTTCTCCAACAGTGACAGTGATGATGACTGCCAAATGGCATTTGGAAATGAAGAGGTATGTTCATCTTCCAATATTTCAATTAACACACATGAATCTAGTGAAATCCACCTTGACTTTGAAAAGTTGTTAGAAGATTTCACCAGAATGCAAGAAGTATGCAATATGGCACTGAGAGAAAATGAACAGTTGAGATCTAAAATTGAAATGCCCAATCTTCTTGAATCTGAGGTTGACATTAAATCATCTGAGTTGTATCAGCAGACTGTGAGAGAACATGGAGAAATGTCTCTCAGAGTCTTTGAACAACAAAAGCTGATTAATGAACAAACTCTGACTCTAAAGAAAAATGATTTTGAATTTAGAACTCTTCAAGCTAAATTTGACAATCTCTCAAGTGAATTTGATACTCTAAAAATAAGTGAGGGGAGCTTAAGAATGAAAATGTCTGCCTTGAACAAATCTGCTAAGGCAATAGAGGAAATTCAAGGGTTTCAAAGACCATTTGCTCAAAAGGGTGGATTAGGCTATAATCCATTTGAACCCTCACCTGGTCTTAGTATTGCCTCATCCAGCAATTCTAAGATGACTTTTGTAAGATCAGTGACACAACAAAATGAAATGGAAGTAAATCAACCACTGATCAAGGATAAGGGAAAAGGAATTTTTATACCAACTCAAGTGAACAATGTCCCTAAACCCATACCTAAGGAAAAGGTTAAAGGCATTGCTTACAGGAGAGATGAGGTTCAGAAAGGTAGAACCAATGGAAGGTCAACCTATCTGAATCCTCATCAGAGAAGTTGTCCAAAATCTGTTCAGAAAAGGCCAACTCAAATGAGGCAACCTCAACTGAATGGATTAAGGCCAATCCCCTCTGATAGGTATAAAACATTCAGGAAGCCTGAACCTTACTTGACAAAAGGAAAAGGCCGTCCAAAATCCTATCCTCAAAAGTCTTTCCAAGCTGCACCTAAGTCTAGTAACTTCAGGAGAAATGTCCCAAGGAAATTCACCAACACTCCTGAACCTTACAAGACTAACACTTATACATAGAAGGCACCCAAGGCATTTAAGGGTCAAACTGTGTATGTAGATGTAAATGGAAACCAAGTCAGTCACTTTGAGTCAATCAGAGTAATCAGGCAGATATGGGTTCCAAAAGGTACAGCTAACCCTCTAGGACCCAACACTCAAAGGGTACCTAAATTTTGACTTTGCAGGGCTGCAAGGACCACAAGAAGAAGAGAAGCATCAACAAGAAAACAACATGGTACTTGGACAGTGGATGTTCAAGACACATGACTGGAAACAAAGAACTTCTCTCAGAATTCATAGAAAAGAATGGTCCTTCAGTAACCTTTGGAGACAGCTCTCAAGGAATCATAAGAGGTTATGGTACATTAAACATTGGTAATGTTAAAATTACTGATGTCTCATATGTCCTAGGCCTAAAATACAACTTGCTGTCTATAAGTCAAATTTGTGATAAAGGATATTGTGTTGAATTTGCACCAAATGAATGTATTATCAAAAATAATTCAACACAACAGGTGCTACTAACAGGGGTGAGAAAGGGAAATGTTTATTTTGCAGATTGGAGCAAAACCCCTGAAGCAGTTTGCCTTGTTGCCAAAAGCACAAATGAGCAAAGCTGGCTATGGCACAAGAGATTGAATCATCTGAATTTCAAAACCATCAACAAGATTGCAAGAAACTCTCTAGTTAAAGGGCTGCCTAATCAAGTGTTCACCAAAGAACATATATGCCAGCCATGTCAGGAAGGAAAGCAGATCAAAGCCTCATTCAAAGGAAAACCTGTCATCTCAATTGAGAGAGTTCTTCAACTACTGCATATGGATTTATTTGGTCCAATTATCCCAGTAAGTTTAAATGGAAGAAAATATGCACTAGTTGTTGTTGATGATTTTTCCAGGTACACTTGGGTAGTATTCTTGTTGAACAAAAAGGAGACCCAAGTCAAGCTACCTGAATTGATGATGAGAGTGAGCAATGAAAAGGGCCTAAGTATTGTCAAGATCAGATCTGACAAAGGCACAGAATTCATAAACTCATACATCAATGAGTACTGCAGCAAGAATGGCATCACTCATGAAACTTCAGCAGCAAGAACACCTCAACAAAATGGGGTTGCTGAAAGAAGAAACAGAACCTTGAAAGAGGCAGTAAGAACTTTGATTGTTGAATCCAAATTGCCTAAAAGGTTCTGGGCTGAAGCCATCAGCACTGCATGTCACACACAAAACAGGTCCTTAATCACCAAAGGACAAGGTAAAACTCCATATCAAATATGGAAAGGTAGATTACCTACTGTTGCTTATTTTCACATATTTGGTTGTAAGTGTTTCATCCATAATAATGGGAAAGAGCAATTGAAAGCTTTTGATAGCAAAGCTGATGAAGGAATATTTGTTGGATATTCACAAATCAACAAGGCTTACAGAGTTTACAATTGCAAAACTCTTATTGTGGAAGAAACACCTCATGTTGTGTTTGATGAATCTGTTAATGAGTTCAGGGATAGAAACCTGAATATTGATGAGATAACACAAAGAACAACCAGACTAAGGCTTCAAAGCAAGGAAACAGTATTTGTAGATGTTGCCCAGCCTGAACTTCATGAAAATAAAAAACTGGACAACCTACCTGATGGCAACCAACCTGAAGGAGAAATTGAACTGACTGACCCCATCCCAGTTCAAAACCAGGTAACAACTACCAATGAAGAAGTAGGCAATGCTGAGGTAGTTAATGGATCCAATATTCAAGGAGGAACCAATGAAAATGTCAACTTATCTGACAATGAGGACAACACCCCTGAATATGATCCTGACCTTGATCCTTCAATTAACTTTCCTGAATTCAATGAATCTAGTGATCCAACTTCAGATGAGGACAATCCTCCTGAAAGGATCAGGTCTAGAAGGACTTGGTTGCAAGACCACCCATCTAGCCTGATACTTGGTAATCCAAGTGATGGGATCAAAACTAGAAGATTTCATGGAGAAAGTGCTCTGTTTTGTTGTTTCCTTTCAGAACAGGAACCAAAAGACATTGAGGAAGCACTACAAGATACCAACTGGATCATAGCCATGCAAGAGGAGCTGAACCAGTTTACCAGAAATGAAGTTTGGGAGCTGGTAGATAGGCCAACTCATCAAGATGTCATTGGAACTAAATGGGTGTTCAAGAATAAGAAAAATGAAAATGACATCATTGTGAGAAACAAAGCAAGACTGGTGGCCAAAGGATATTGTCAATCTGAAGGAATTGATTATGATGAGACTTTTGCTCCAGTGGCCAGACTTGAGGCAATCAGACTCTTCTTAGCATATGCAGCTCACATGAGATTCAAGGTGTATCAAATGGATGTGAAGAGTGCATTTCTCAATGGGGTGCTCAAAGAAGAAGTATATGTTGAACAGCCCCCAAGATTTGAAGAAGGAGACAAGGTGTACAGATTGAAGAAAGCCCTCTATGGCTTAAAGCAAGCTCCAAGAGCTTGGTATGACACCTTATCACAGTTTCTTCTAGATCATGGTTTTGTCAAAGGCACTGTTGACAGAACTTTGTTCAGAATCTGTGAAGGAGATGATATTTTGTTAGTCCAAATCTATGTGGATGACATTATATTTGGATCTCCAAATGAGAAACTGTGTGAGAAGTTCTCCAAACTCATGCAAAGCAAATTTGAGATGTCCATGATGGGATTGATGAATTTCTTCTTAGGACTTCAAGTCACTCAATCAAAGAAGGGAATATTCATCAATCAGGCCAAGTATACAAGGGACATGATCAAGAAATTTGGATGTGCTACAAGCAAGCCAGTCAGAATCCCTATGAATACTAACTGGAAAATGGATCCTAATGAAAGTGGAGAGTCAACAAACTCCACTAACTACAGGGGAATCATAGGATCCTTGCTATATCTCACTGCAGGCAGGCCTGATATCACATTTACAGTTGGAGTATGTGCAAGATTTCAAGCTAATCCAAAGAAGAGCCATCTTGATGCTGCCAAGAGAATCCTAAGATATCTCAAGGGATCTGAGAATCTTGGATTATGGTATCCAGCTGATGACAACATTGAGCTCACTGGATATTCAGATGCAGACTATGGAGGATGTAGAATTGACAGAAAATCCACCTCTGGAACTTGTCAATTCTTGGGCAGCAAGCTTATCTCATGGTTCTCCAAGAAGTAAAATACAATTGCAACTTCAACAACTGAAGCAGAGTATGTAGCAGCTGGAAGTTGCTGTGCACAGATACTTTGGCTCAGGCAACAATTGAAAGATTACAAAGTAATCTCAAATGAAGTGCCAATATTCTGTGACAACAATAGTGCAATTGCTATCTCACAGAATCCAGTGCTCCACACCAGATGCAAGCATGTGGATATAAAACATCACTTCATAAGGGATCATGTGGAAAAGAAAGATATCAAGCTTGTCAAAATCCACACTGATAAGCAAAAAGCTGATATCTTGACTAAACCATTGGCTGAAGCAAGGTTCTTGGAACTTTCAGCTGAATTGGGCTTACTTGATCCAGGGAAGATGGAGGAATGAAGGAAGGAAGCTCATAAGAAGGGGGAAGTTCATTAAAATTAAACTTCAGCAAAGTTGACCAACCTCACTGAAGCAGTCAGCCAAAAAGGGAAACTCAGCAAAGTTGTCATTATGATGTTCAGCAATGTTGGTCAGGAGCTTTGTCCAAGTGGGACCCAGTCAGCAACTTTGGGACCCACTCAGGCAAGCTAATCAGGCAGTTTTGACCAAGAGAGAAGTCAAAACACATCTCAGGATGTTTGTCCGAATTAATTGGATAATTTTTGTTATTTTTAGCATTGATTAGACATTTAAAAGGTTTCTTGGTCTAAGAGTAGGCCAGTTTAGGATGGCGTGTACTATGAAGATCTTTGCCCCCAAAATGGCAAATCAGCATTAAATGCAAAATCTTAATTAAGATTTCATGAATTCTTGAGCCATCATCAAGGCCATTGATTTGCATTAAAACTCCATCAAACCGCTGAAAGCCCACTACCCCACTATATCCAATTGGTTCTTTGAGATTACCCACTGTCATATTCTATTAACCAACGGTTAATAAATCCTATTCATATATAAACTCCTCATTTTTACTTTCTTCCTCACGCATTCATAATTTTTCAAAGTCTTAAGATTTTCAAAACCTCTCAAACCTGCAACTACTTTCCAAAAACCTATCCATTTCTCATTATTCATGGCACCCAAAATTAAGAGAGAAGAACTTGTAGACTTCAATGATCCATCCTTAGACATTGATTTCTCCTATCTCATCAATCCAAACTCACTTTGGTTTGAAAAACTAGTTGCCTTTGATAGTCCAGACACTGAGGTTCATCAAGTCCTCCAATGGCTAAGGGAGGCTGGGCTAGAAACGTTCTTAGGCACTAAGCCAGATTCCTGCCTGAACTCCTTCATGGCTGAATTCTTTGCCCATCTCAGATGGAAGGGCAAGAAGGGAGATGTGTGCACTAAGCTCACATATGCAGAGGAAGATGAAGAAGAAGAAAGCCAACACACCATCATCTTCACTGCAGAGGATTTGGATGCTAGCTTTGGGCTACCATCAGAAGGTCTAAATCCAGAAACCTACAAGGAAGGAGAAGATCAGGAGTTCTACCTTCCATGGCTGCTTACACCCAAGAAGCTAGTAAGTGCTCAAAACAAGAACACTCTAAAGCCAGTTTTTAGACACTTGTTTGATTGTGTGGTGAAGAGTTTGTTAAGTCATTCTGGGAGTGTTGAACAAATCAGTATGCCTAAGTTAAGAGTAATGGCTGCTGTGATTGACTCTGCTGAGAAGAGAGTCAAGTTTGACTGGAAAAGCTTTATCTTGGACAAGATGATGAATGAGAAATTCAAATTTAAGGAGATGAAACACCACAAGGTGGTGGTTGATGGAAGACTCCAGTTTTGCACAAGAGCCAGCCCGCTCTTGGAAAGATTTGCTCATTACACTCATCTACAAGCAAAACCAAAGCCTTTTCCTGCTCAAAAGGTGATGTTCAGAAAGCTGTCTTCTAAGACAGAAAAGAGGAAGCAGGAGGCTGCCTCCAAGAAAGCTGTTGCAATTGTTCCCACAACCAGAACCTCTCCAAGAAAAAGGAAAGCTCAACCACCAAAAGTTCAGCCAAAGGTGAAGAAGATGAAGAAGATTCTGATAGAATCTTCCCTATAAAGTCAGTCAAGAAGTGGAGGAGCCACTTCTGAGGAGATTGAGAAGGTTGCTGATGAAGGAGTCAACCCCCCTGAAGAGGGTGAAGAATTCAGAGAGGTTGTCCCCTTACAGCCTGAAAGTGTAACAGAATTCAGGGATCTTGACCAGCCAACAAGATCTGAAAGGAGGAAAAGAATAATCAAAACCTCTGAGAAGCAGAGATTGATGGAAGAGGAGAAGAAGAAGAAAGAGTTTTTCAAGGAGATTAGGCAAGCTAGTAGGTCTAACTCCAAGTCAAAATCAAAGCCCAACAGCCCTGAAGCCAACTCTCCTGATATTCAATCAGAAAGGATATCCCCATCAAGGCATGAAGAAGAGGAGTGCAAGACTCCTGAAGATGCCCCAATCATTGCCAAGAAGGTTTACTCCCCTGAAGGTGCCCCAGATAGAGCAGGTATTGA
The DNA here is from genome assembly GCA_963675135.1 of Galeopsis tetrahit. Lineage (NCBI taxonomy): Eukaryota > Viridiplantae > Streptophyta > Magnoliopsida > Lamiales > Lamiaceae > Galeopsis > Galeopsis tetrahit. Next base: position 32,573,247 of record OY776126.1, on the reverse strand, counting down.
TGTGCTGGCAGACTTGGTCAATCTTGAGGATAGACCTTTTTCCCTACTTGATCCAAGACTTCTCTCATATACCAAACTTCTTGAAACTGTCCTTCAAGAAGGGGATCAAGTTGCTCTCCCACCCATTCCAGCCATTTCAATTACCTCTACAGGAACATTGCTCTCAAAAGCACATGAATCCCAACTTGTTTTAAGCTCTAACCCTTCTGAACCCAACCTACCTGAAATCTAGTCAAGCCTACCTGAATCCCAATCCAACCCTCCTGAATCTCAAGCCAACTCCTCTGAAGATGAAAGTGGTGAAGAATACACTTATGAGGGGATGTTAAGACAGATTGCCAAGGCTAATGTGGATGAACTATATCCAGGGTTGAAGGACTATCCTAGGTTGCAACAACAGTTCTATGATCTCAGAGCTCTTGTTGAGATCAAGGATAGAACTATGGTAGAAATAGCTCAAGCTATTCAGGATAAAAGAGCAAGCTGGTGGCAGGTTGAAGAGAACAGGCTCTTGAACTTTGCAGATGTGAAGAAATCCAGTGTGTTGACCACTGAGGCCTTGTTCTGCACCATTGTTCATGAGAAGGTGTTAGCTGAGAGAGAAAGAATTGCACAGGGACTCAGGCACCCTGATAGTCCATCTGATGATTATAATGATGATGATGATGATAACACCAATCCCAACCCTCCAGGCCTCAACTCTGCTCAGGTACATTACTTGACCTATCACTCTGAAAAGGACTCTAATCATTCAGAGGAGTTGACCAGAGATGGTGACTCAGTCCAAGATGCATTGGCCAAGGATGGTTCTCTTGAACCTGGGGCACAGCTTGACAATGTTGAGACTTCCATGGGAGAAGCTAGTTTGGCTAAAGCCTCATCAATGTCAGGAAAGTTGGACATTGACCAGCCTTTAGTCATTCAGGATGACTCAGTGGCCTTGGGATGCCCAAGCACTGTGATCTCCCAACAACTGCCCTCTTTGGATCCTGTTGAGGATATGGAGGTGTCAGGTTTAGGAAAAGAAGGAGTTGAAAAGGCAAATAGTGGTGAAAACTCAGAGGGAGATGATGGTGAGGATTGTGTGATTACAGGTTCCCTGAGTGCACCACAAAAAGAGGGAGATGAAGTAGAAATATTGGGTGCAGCCCAATATGAGAGTCAGGCTATTCTTCAAGTCAAATCTGAACTTGATGAATCCCTTGGTGAAAGGAGGCCTGATTCTCCAGTGAATGTGAGCTTATCTATTGAAAATGAAGAAAAGAAAGAAGTTGAAAATGAGAGTATAGGTGCTGATGAATCAGGCCTATTGGGAGATAAAAAGAATGAGGGTGTTGAGGGAGTTTTTACTAACACTCTTAGTTTTGCAGATTCTGTAGCTGTTACAATTGAGCAAATTTTTGCAGATGCCTCCCTTACTGATATACCAGTCAATGCTGATATTGACCTTGAAGCAGTTTCAGCCAATGTATCCATATTGAACAAGATGTATTTTGAGCAAGCCAACACCACTGAAGCAGGCTTTCAGATTGCTACTCAAACTGCAACTATCATTGAAGAACAATCAGAGAAGTTGTATACTTTGGTAAGGGAAGTTGGTAAGGCACATTTAGCCACAATTGATACCCTAGATGGCCAAGGAAAGACTCTGGCCTCTGTGGAGATGAGGCTAAATGGTTCAGAGGAAGTAATCTTGCCAACACTGGATGCAAGAATTTGTGGTGTTGAAACTGGACTGCAAACAGTTTCAACAGAGGTAACAAAGGCAAAGAAGGAGATGGTCAAGTTCACAAAATCTGTGCAGAAAGAGCAGCAAGGCCTCAAAGTTCTGTACAAGCATAATGTGAGAGCCTTGAGAAGGACAATCAAAGATGCATTAAGGCAAAGGACTGCTACACAAAGAAAGAAAGCTGAAGAGTTGAAAGCTGCAATGGTGAAAGAAGCTGCAGAGAAGTTCACTGTTGAACTAATGGCCAAAGTGTCTGATCAAGTTGTGGCCAACCTCACTGATCAACTTCAGGCCAAACTGGATCAATCACTGAAAGACACTTTAGATGCCATTGTTGCTCAAAAGATGAAACATGTCCACACATTCTTGAGCATGGCAGATGACAAAATGCAAAACATTCATGATGAGAATGTTTACCTACTGCAGGAGTTGAAGTCCCTCACTCATGCTCACTCACATCTCTCTGTCACTATGAGTGAATTAAAGCCCCAATGTTTTGATAATGCCAAAAAGGGGGAAAGAGAGAGAGCAAGGGCAAAGGGGACCTTGGTTATTGGTGAATCCAAAGGAAAGGAGAAGGTCCCTGATGCTGAGGAGGAGGCAGTAGAAGACATTGGGAAAGGAAAAGGCCCAATGAACATTGAGAACTTGACTGAGGAAGAACAGATTCAAATTGCTGTCAAAGAGTCCATGATGTCTGCAATGGATAGTCAGGCAAGGAAGCAACAAAGGCCTGGTGGTGAGTCAGCAGGACTTGAACCCAAAGAGAAGGTTGCTGAAGTAAGGGGGAAGGTGACAAGGTCATCTGAAAGAAAAAGGAAGGAATTGCAAGCCTTCAATGAATTCCCAACCAGCCTGACTTTGCCTTCAGAATTTCAGTCTGAGGAATCTACTCCAGTAAGGCAATCAAAGAGATTGAAGAAAGCAGCCAAGTTGCCTGCCATTGAAGAAGAAGTTGAAGAGGAGGTACAGGACAGAGAGCCTGAAGTTGTTGTGCCCAAGCTTGCTGATGATCCTTCTAAGCTGTTTGAAGAAGGATTTGGAAAGGATCCAGAAACACAGGAGAAGCTAGCTCTTCTAAGAGCTAAAGAGAGAATGGATCAGTTGGTTGAGGCCAACAAGGCAAGAGATGGAAGGAGGGCAAACTTCAAAGCTCCAAGAAGGAGGGCCTCTTACAGAAAACTTAAACCTCAAATGCTGCAAAGATGGGACACTCAGTACCCTCACCATGATAAGTGGGTTCCAATCTCACTGAATGATGCATGGGAGGAGGCCAAGAGAAGTTTTGTATATGACTTTTATGTCATAGGAAAATGGCTTGAAGAGAATGTAGATGAAGTCTTTGTGCAGTTCATGTTTTAAAACCATAGGGACCTCTACCAAAAGCTGTTTGCAGCAGCTGAGATGGCCAGAGTTGAATTCAAGGCCCCTGGTCCCATTCTGTACATGCCTCCTAAGTTCAATGGGAACTTAATTGATGAGGGAAAGATACTGGAAGAATTCATCAACATCATGAGGATGGAGAAGTTGAAGCCTGGCCCTAAAGGAACCAACAAAGAGATCTGGGAACTGAAGAAAAGATGATGGAACTCTGTACATGCCTCCTCAGTATGGCATTGCTCCTCAAGATGATGGAACTCTGTGATGGATAAGTTCACTTTTTTCCCTATTTGCTGTTATGATTTTTATGTTTGCTGTTATTTTTGCAGTTCTAGACTAGTGAGTCCTTTTTAATTTTCAGCTCTGTAATGCTCTATCACTTATATAAAAGGATCACTATGTTTCTATCAAGAGATAACAACTCATTATCTCAACTAACCTATCATGACATATCTTACTTGATTTATTGTGCTAACAGTTTCTTTCAGGCAAGTTGACCAGTTCACTCTCCCTGAAGGTAAAGTATAGTATAAGTCAAGTCCCATTTGTAATAGGTTTTGGCATCATCAAAAAGGGGGAAATTGTTGAGAATAAAATGATTTTGATTTAGATACCAAAACCCCTGATTGATGATGTTCAGATTAGTTGAGATAAGCTCAAGTCTAGTTCAGGCAAGTTGTCTCAATACACTTGAATTTGTAGATTGCTTAAGTGAAAAATCTCAGGAATGTTGTGAGATTTTAGTATTCAGGATAGTTGTCCAAAGCTGGAATGTTAGGCAGCTTGATAAGTCTATAGGCCAAAGTTACTGAACTTTCAAGACAGACTGACCAAGTAGACAACTTAGCTGAAGAGATCAAGAGCAGTAAAGCAATGCTCATAAATGCAAATGATCAAGACAGTTGAAGTACAAATGATCAAGAGCATTGAATGTCAAAGCCCAAAAGACACATTCAATGAAGCATTTATTGCCAATCATGCCTGAACCAAGCATTAAAGACTTAGAGCATTAAAGAATGAAGCATTGAATGAATGTTGGAACATTCTAAACTACAGCAGGAATGTTCAGGGAGCTTGTCCCATCTGACCGTTGATTGAGTGTAGAGTTTGCCACAAATCAACCTTGGAAAATGTGTATATTTGGAATCTGACACAAGTCTTCTCAGCCGCATTTTTCAGAAGTCAACACATTCATTCAAGCAACCATTGAAGACCCCTTTTACACAGTGGATAAAAGGATGACAAGCTTCATAGCCGTTTCAATGGTGCTGCAAATAGACATATTTGAATTGCTATCTCTCCAACGGTTAGCTGCTCAAATTTGTCTATAAATACAGAAGTGATCAAGGGATTCAAATATCCAACTACAAGCTATCAAACTATCATCAAGCTTTCAAAGGAAACCAAGCTGTTCTCTAGAATTCCAAGTTTCCTGAATCACTTCTTTTAGCTAAGCCAATCTTTGTAAACATCCAAAGCTTAGCATTGAGATATCCTAAGCCTTTACATTGTTCTTATTGTAAAGGATATCTCTATTAGTTGGAACCAAACCTCAAACCCTTATCTCATTTAGTGAAGAGAGAGTTTGTTGTAGAAGTGAGGAGTTAAGGACTGTTATTGTGAAACACAGTCTTAACTCAGAGAGATTGAGCACTAGGACTCAGGTTATCCTAGGGATCAAAAAACTAAGAGAGTGTTGTTGATCAGTGCACCTTGGCACTATAAAATAAGGTAATTCCATTGTGAAGGAATTATCCTGTTCAATCAGGGAAAGTGGATGTAGGAGCTTGAGTCTCTGAACCACTATAAACTTGTGTGCCATCTACTTACTGAATTCTTTATTGCACTTTCATTCAAACATATTTTAAAGAAACAAAACTCAGTAAGTGAGAAAATCTGTTTTGGACAAAGTCCCTGATAACTTGTATCTTTTCAGAAATTAACTTGGAGTATTTCTTTAAGTTAAAGGCCAACCACATTCCGCACTTAGCAACTCTTTTAGATAGTTAGCCAACTGATCACCCAATAGTAATCAGTAGGACAAGTATCTATCAAAGTTCACACTCAGGCCAGTTGTGAGACAACTTGCCTGATAGACCAGTTTGTCAAAAAGAAAAAGAATTTGCATACACAAGTGCATTCCCCCCCCCCCCCATACACTTGTGTTATACTCCACTAAGGACCAACAAACAGTTCAGTCAGTTCATGAATTTTGAAGATCAAGTGTTCTGGACTGAAATAATCAAGACAGCCAAGAAGCTTGGCTACAGAATCCTAACACCTGAAGAACCTAAGTGGGATGCACCTACTCTAGGATCTGGAAGAACTGACATGATAGAAGTCAAAAAGATTCTTGAGAAGATCTATCTTGAAGAGAATGTTACAGACCCTCAACACATGGAAGATGTTCGAGCTCGTCTGTACCTTGCCTACCGCATCTGAAGAATAGAAGACCTGATGAAGACTACCTTGAAGTTTCAAAGAAACTATTACTTGTAATCTGTAAAAGCTTCATATATATTCAAGTACTAATCCTTTTTGCTCACAAGACAAATTCTCATTGTCTTCATCAGATACTTCAATTTTATATCATTTTATAAACTCTTATCTTATTTATTAAGAGCATTTATCAAGTATAGTTTTGGCTTCATCAAAAAGGGGGAAATTGTTGGGATATAAATTCACCCTAAGCCCCACTTGATGATAGAATAGTTTTGATGGCCAAAACACTTAGAGTTTATAAATGTAATAGGATTAGCTGACTTTGTATAGAACAGCTTAGACTAGTCTTGTGTGATCAATTGTATTGATATCAGCTGATTAGCACAGTCCCGGCTTACATGCGCACCCTCAAGATGAGATGAGTAGAAGGCATGAAGACTAGAAGATCCTTGAAGACCAGATAAGTTAGGTGCTTGTATACCTACTTATCTGATGGAGTTCAAGATTAAAGATGGCCTAAAACAGTTTTCAGAATTGCCAGATCAGACGAGTGGTACTCGACTGATATCAGAAGATAGAAGACTTAAGGCCAGACGAGTAGTCAGAAGACTGTGAGTGAAGATCAGAAGACTAGGTGCTCGTCCAGGACTCGGCTGATTCCCAAAGTCATCTTACAATTTGAATGAAGACTTACCTTACTTAGAAGATTGACATGATCCCAGGTCTGAAGCAATCAAGCGGCTGGAATAAAGGAATCAAGCAAACATGGAAAGATTGCCCCAACGGCTAGTCGCAGCAATCATCCCTATAAATACAAGAGGATGAGAAATCACAAACACGAAGTCACAACGTGAGAATTCAACAAGCTAAACAAGCAAGCAAGCATAAAGCCATATTGCATTGAGAGTTCTCCAAGAGCCCAGAAACCATTAGAATACCTCTAGCTCTTAAGTGATTTCTATCCAACCCAAAAGAACCTGAATCCTATTCATATTGTATATCTATTGATTTAGGCACAGTGGTTAAGCAATCTATAAGTTTGAACCATTAGTTGGATACATTCAAAAACCCCAAAACCCCTACCATAAGGTTAAGTTTTTGAACCCCTGTAAAAGTGCAAGTGCTTCCAATCACTTGTGGAGACCGTAGTAGTTAGGACTGCTCAGATCTCAAAGTCCTACCCTTGAGACTATAAAGGACAAGCCCTTGTAATTTTTGGTAAATCAAAGGGATTAAACATCACGTTAGGACGTGAGAGTGGACGTAGGATCGTATATCCGAACCACTATAAACCTGGTGTCTTTTACATTCTGCACTTTACTTTACTATCTTTCATTTATCTTATATAGTGCATACTGTGTTTTCAACTATCTTCAAATCAGGCCATAATCTTCAAACCAGCATCAGCTGAGGTTTTCATTAAACAAACAAGTTGGTATTTTCAAAAGAAACTAAAGAACGAGTCTAAACAAGGCCTACCAAACTTCCGCATATAATCTCTTCATCAGATCATTATAGTCATCTGGACCAGCAGACTTGTAGTCCAGTTGACATAGGAATCAGAAGAGGTTCCCAACTCTCTTGAAAAAGTTTTAAAGTCTATTCACCCCTCCCCTCTAGACTTTAATCCCTTTCACTACTCGTTCAGGGACCAACATGAAGCACTTCAAGATGCAAACTGGATCACAGAAATGCAGGAAGAGCTGAACCAATTCACCAGAAATGATGTTTGGGAGCTGGTGGATAGACCTTCACATCAAGATGTTATTGGAACCAAGTGGGTGTTCAAGAACAAAAAGAATGAAAACGATGTGATTGTCAGAAAGAAGGCCAGATTAGTGGCAAAAGGCTACTGTCAATCAGAAGGCATTGACTATGATGAGACCTTTGCACCTGTGGCAAGGCTAGAAGCAATCAGGCTTTTCTTAGCCTATGCAGCCCACAAGAGGTTCAAAGTATACCAAATGGATGTCAAGAGTGCCTTTCTGAATGGAGTTTTAAAAGAAGAAGTCTATGTGGAGCAACCACCTGGCTTTGAAATTGGAAACCAAGTCTACAGACTGAAGAAAACTCTATATGGACTCAAGCAAGCTCCAAGAGCTTAGTATGACACCCTGTCACAGTTCCTCTTAGATCATGGTTTTATCAAAGGAACTGTGGACAGAACCCTCTTCAGAATCACTAAAGGAGAGGACATCTTGCTTGTCCAAATTTATGTGGATGACATAATTTTTGGATCCCCTAATGAGAAGCTGTGTGAGAAATTCTCCAAGCTCATGCAAAGCAAGTTTGAGATGTCCATGATGGGTCTGATGAATTTCTTTTTGGGACTTCAAGTCAAGCAATCTAAAGAAGGAATCTTCATCAATCAAGCTAAGTACACCAGAGAAATGATCAAGAAGTTTGGGTGTACAACTAGCAAGCCAGTAAGGATCCCAATGAACACAAATTGGAAGATGGATCCTGATGAGAGTGGTATTCCAACCAACTCTACTGAGTATAGAGGAATCATTGGTTCACTCCTCTACCTCACTGCCAGCAGACCTGACATCACCTTTGCAGTAGGTGTTTGTGCAAGGTTTCAAGCAAATCCTAAGAAAAGCCATCTTGAGGCTGCAAAAAGGATCTTGAGGTATCTCAAAGGCACTGAAAATCTAGGCCTTTGGTACCCTGCTGATGACAACATTGAGTTAACTGGCTACTCAGATGCTGACTATGGAGGATGTACAATTGACAGGAAATCCACTTTAGGGACTTGTCAATTCTTGGGCAACAAACTCATATCTTGGTTCTCCAAAAAGCAAAACACAGTGGCTACCTCCACTACTGAAGCTGAATATGTTGCAGCTGGAAGTTGTTGTGCTCAGATTCTTTGGTTGAGACAACAACTAAGAGACTACAATGTCAAATCTGCTGAAGTGCCTATCTTCCGTGACAACAACAGTGCCATTGCAATATCACAGTGTCACACCCTAATTTTGAAAATACGGACATTTCCAAAAGTAGTTGAAATAACTAATTTTAACGTGCCAAAATTAACTACTAAACTTACAACGGTAAAATAAAGAGTGTAACAACTTATTATTTCAAAAGAGTTTAACTAAGCAGCGGAAAAACAGTTATAATAGGGTTCAAGTGGAAAGTTCACGATTTACTTAAATAGTTAAAAACTCAACAACCAAAACATAATCCAAGATAAGCATAAATCATCCATAATTTTTATTCTTAATTAATGAAGGCAATCTCCCATCACAGCTCCTCGCCGTCCAACTCTTCAACCTGAAATTGATATTTTATTGGGGGTGAGCATGCAAGCACACTCAGTGAATCTAAGTCATTAAATACTTAATATCGAAAATAAATAATCAAGTAATCGAAACATAGTAAATAACATTCACATTGCCACATATACTTTGCCATTGATACTTTGCCATTGTTACTTTGCCAACTTTGCCAACTTTGCCAATAGAGTTTGTGGACCTTCCCAAAGCCAAATAAATGACTAAGGTATTCCCACACGTAGTGAGCACGGCGGGTCGCACCCGAAGACCCGTCGGTCCCGGACCCCATTTGGAGCCCCTGGCTATTAGATAACTTTGCCACAAACTTTGCCAATATATAATGTACTTTGCCACAAACTTTGCCAATAGAATAATAACTTTGCCAATAGAATGATAACTTTGCCAATAGAAATGATAACTTTGCCAATAGAAATGATAACTTTGCCAATAGAAATGATAACTTTGCCAATAGAAATGATAACTTTGCCAATAGAATAATAACTTTGCCAATAGAATGATAACTTTGCCAATAGAATGATAATAAAAATGAATTCACATAGTAAACAATTAACTCAAACATTTATCTAAAATATTAAATAATGAATAACAAATGCAATAGAGCTCTACAAACCACCGTAGAGAATAAAGAAATTAAAACCCACCTCGATAGACGATAGTAGCCACAAATGATATGTGAAAGCTTTGCACGAACTAGTCTTCGTAATTACCGTCGCCTTGCATTAATTATCGTGTACGGCTAATTAGTATAATATTCGAGAAAATAACTAATCGTAACACTTGCGTAGCAATGAATTTTCATTACAAACCTAGGGGCGTAATCGCAAGGGTTAAAATATCGAAAGACTAAATTGAAAATAATGATAAGTTGATTTGAGATAATTAAAACTCTTAAATCAGAAACCCTAAATTCCCAAATTAAAAGTAACCTAATTTGATAAATTATTTTCATTCAACTCAAAGATATAATCTGATAAGAAGAGTACTTAATGCTACTGTAGGTTTTAGAAAAAAATAATAAAATTATAATATTAATTTTTATAATATAGCATCTCTGAATTAGAACATAATATTAATTAATAGTTTTAAATACTGCTTAAAATTACTAACCAGAATGGCAGAAGGTGAAATAAGGTAACCAACTAATACTAATATAATAATGAAGTATTAATAATACTAGATAACAGAATATGGCATATACCTACGAAACGGATTTAAGTTGTTGGTATACTTTATTCCAAAATACATTTAATAGGATATAATATAAATAGTTAAAATATTAATTTATATTACTAAGTTGAAAGGCAACCGTTGGGAAAATCGTGGGAACTAAACTCATTTCCATTAACCCTCTAAATGAAAAAATGGTCAATAGTATTATTAATATAATAATAATTAAATAAAAAGCAAATATTCAAAACATGGCAAGGACTTCATAAACAATATGTTGCGAAAATTCCAGGAATTCTGGTCTAATTTTCTTAAATTGGAAATCTACCCACACAATCAATGTAATGCACTAATGCAAGAAATCCTAAATTCCTATTTGCCATCGCAAGAAGAATAATCTAACATAACATGCTTAACGAAACTAAGCTCTACAACATACATTTGTTTAGGGGCAAAATTAAATAGAATTAGAGAAAATACCTCCACAACGACAATGGTAGAAATAAAAACTGTAGAGGCACAAAGTAAAGAAAGCAAAGACGTCCAAAAATCCGTCGAGAGAGGAAAGAATATATATTCACTGAGTTTTTCTATTTTTTTCTTGGTGGAGGAAGAGAGGAATCGTGGCTTAATAGAGTTAGGGTGGAGAAGAGGAAATGATGAGTCTCATATGTATTATAATGCTACGTACCGTTTCTCCTTCTCATTAAGAGGTTGTAACCGAAAGGTAATGATAGAGGAGAGGTTATAAATCCATTTTAAATAATTAAGATTTAATAATATTTAGTTAATATATTAATTATTATTAAGTAGAAAAAGTAACGGATATTACACACAGAATCCAGTTTTGCACACTAGATGCAGACATGTGGACATCAAACATCACTTCATCAGAGACCATGTGGAGAAGAAAGACATAAAGTTGGTGAAAATCCACACAGATCATCAAAAAGCTGATATATTGACTAAGCCACTTGCAGAAGCAAGATTTCTGGAGCTGTCAGCAGAATTGGGATTACTTGATCCAGGGAAGTTGGACAAGTAAATCCTATTGAAGTTAATGGGAGGAAAGGGAACTGAAATGATGTTCAGCAGACTTGGTCAAGTCTACTGAAATTCAGAAGAGATGACCTAAATCATTCAAGACACTTGTCCACATCTTTTCAGGACACTTGTACAAAGTGGGGTCAGATAAGTTGTCCTAGCTATCAAACCAAATCTTGGTTTGATAAGCACCTATTTTGGGTAATCATTGCCTATTTTGAAATCTGTCCCATTCCATATACATATATCATCTTTTTGGGATTTAATTTGTCTCCCACCCAAAAGGTCACTTTCTATGCAATTAATGCCAAGATTTAACTCTTGTTTGCATTACACTTTTTCAAGACATGATCTACCTTGAAAACTCCCCAACCATTAACTAATATTAAATAACCTCCACGTTTTGAATAAAACCAATTACTCACTGTTACATTGGTTTTTGACCATTGGATCAAAATTGGCCAACTCCCCTGAAGTCAATCCTGGCCGTCCAATTTTGTTTTCCATTTTTTTAACCGTTGAATTACCTCAAGACTCCACCAACTCATTCACAAACATTTTTTTTAGAATATTCACAAGTCTTAAGAATCCCCACAAACACTTCTTCCCCAAGTATTCTAAACCCTAGCTTTCATCTTCTTCAAACCTCTCTAACTCTCTCAAATTCATTTCTGTAACCCTCAATGGCCCCCAAAGTCAGACCAGAAATGATCATTGACTTCTCTAACAAGACTCTAGACCTTGATTTTAGCTATCTAAGCAACAAGAACAACCTTCACTTTGAGCCTATTGCATCTTTTGAAAGTGAAGACCCTGAGGTAACTCCAACTCTTAGATGGCTGAGAAGAGCTGGACTCAAGAAGTTCATGGAAGAAAGGCCAAGCTCCTGTCTGGAGAACTATATGGCTGAGTTCTTTGCTTTCCTCAAGTGGAGAGGCAAGCCTGAAGATGGTGAAGTTGCTACAAGACTTTTCTATGTAGCAGAGGGAGAGGAGGAAGAGAGATTTCACAGGGTGAAATTCTCTGAGGAAGACCTTGAAGGAGCTTTTGGACTGGCTTCCCAGGGAAGGAATCCAGAATTCTATGGTGCTGACCATGAAGAGGAGATAACACAAGAATGGCTATTGGTCCCAGGCCCCATCTCCTCAACACAACACAAGAGAACTCTTAAGCCAAGATTTCTAAATCTTTTTGAGGTAATCACCAAGAGCCTCTTGAGCAACACTGGAAGCTTGGAGCAGGTCAGCCATCTAAGAATCAGAATTATGGCTGCAGTTATTGATGCTAGTGACAAGGGCATCAAGTTTGATTGGACGACCTTCATCTTGTCGGAGATGATGAAGGAAAAGGCCAAATTCAAAGTGAAAGCTCACAATAAGGTTGTATTGGAAGGAAAACTCAAGTATTGCACCAGGGCAAGCTTGTTGATTGAAAGGTTTTCACACTATTCACAAATGCAAACCTTTGCAAAGCCCCTCCCTGCCCAGAAAATAATGTTCAGAAAGCTTAGTAAGAAAACTGAGCAAAGAAGGTTTCAACTGGCCAAATCTGCTGAAGAGGAAACTGAAGAAAAGCCAAAGTTGAAGAAAAGGACTAAGGCCAGAGTTGTGAAGACAAGGAAGGTGTCTCAAATCCCTTCAGAAGAGAATTCAGGAGCCTCAACTGAAATTGAAGAAGTTGCTGAAGAAGGAGTGCATGTACCTTCTGATCACTCAGAAGAGTTGAGATAGAGATACAATGAGACTAGACAAAAGTCTAAAGGTGAAAAGAGGATCAGGGAAGTTGTCCTTGAGAAGGATGGATAAGGAAGTGGGAGCAGTAGAGCTAGCAATAGAAGGGCCAAGCCTACTGAAAAGGTGTTAGAGCTTCAAGAGGAAAAGTCTCTACAACTTGCTCTAAGAGAGAGCAGAGCTGAAAGCAGGACCAAGTCTAAGTCAAGGACCAACTCTTCTGGTTCTGGAACTCCAGAATCCAAGGTCCCTGAAGGTCAACCAATAGAGGCCAATCTCCCTGAAACTCAAAATCCTGATCCCAACTCCCCTGAAACTCATGTTACTCCCACAAACCAACCAATCACCCCTGTCAATCTTACAAAGAGATATTCTCCAGAAGGGAGTGTGCAAAGAAGTGGGATAGATGTGCTTGCAGACTTAGTTATAGATGAGACTAGATTGCAATCACCCCTTGACTCATCTATGCTCAATTATTCCAAGATTTTAGAAGCTGCACTTCATGAGCCAACCCCCCTGAACAAAGACCCTTCAGATCCATTGCTCTCAAAAGCAACTGAAGTACCTTCAACTGCACCCAACCCTTCTGAAGCCAACATCCCTGAACTTAACCTTCCCGAAGCCACTTTAGGAGAAGACAGAGCCAACTCCCCTATACCCCAAAGTCCCCATTCAAGTGGAGATGAGGAGGAGTATACTTATGAGAGTATGCTCAGAGGTGGAGCCAAGGCTACTGTGGATAGTTTGTATCCACAACTTGCTGAATTTCCAAGAATTCAGAAGATATTTCATGATTTGAGGATGCTTGTGGATGTGAAAGACAAAACTATAATGGATATATCACAAGTCATCCAAGATAAGGGTGCAAACTGGTGGCAAGTGGAAGAAAGCAGATTGCTACACTTTGCTGGTGTGTTAAAAATAAGATTTCTCACTGATGAGAATGTGTTTGCAAAGTTAGTAGATGAGAAGATCATTGAGGAAAAGGAAAGAAAAGCTAAGGGCATCAAACACCCTGATAGTAGCTCAAATGATGATGATTCCCCTGATGATCCCTCAAACCCCTCAAAACCCAACCTTTCTGAAACCAATCCCAAACCTTCTGAATCAAATCTGCCTTCAACCCCCCTCTTAACCTATCATAGGAAAGGCTCTGTTTCATCAGATGTGTTGACCAAGGGTGGTAACACAACCAAAGATGCATCTGCCAATGAAGGTTCTTCTGAACCCAAGGCACAGCCTAAAGATGTTGAGGTTCCTACTTTAGAGGCTGGTTTGATTAAGGCCTATTCAGTGTCAGGAGAGTTGGACACTGATCAACCCTTACTCATTCAGGATGACTCAGTGGCTGCTGAAATAAGCACTGTGATCTCCACACAACTGCCATCTTTGAACCTTGTTGAAGGTGGAGATGTTGCAGGTCTAGGTGAAGGTGTTGAAAAAGAGAGATTAGTCAAAAAATCAGAGGGAGTAGAGGATGAAAGAGAGGTTGTGATTACTAAGATAGTGAGTGTACCACAAATAGAGGGTGGTATAAGTAAGGAATGACAGGTTATTCTTGAAGTCAAATCTGAACTTCAAGAATCCCTTGATGTATCAGAGTCTTATGAAAAAGAAATTGAGGGTGATGAGTGTTTATTCCCTAACATTTTTGATTTGTCTAACATTGCAGGTATCTCTCTTGACCAAATATTTGCAGATGAGTTCTTAACAGATGCACCCATCCAAGTAGACACTGGATCAGCACAAGCCTTGCTTGGGATGCAATCAGAAAAGTTGGACTCTTTAGCTCATCAAGTCCAATCTGCTTATGTTGAAACATCTGGAGCATTAAATGAGCAAGGAAGAACTTTAGCATCTGTAGAGATGAGATTAACTGGCTCTGAAGATGTAGTGCTCCCTACATTGGAAGCAAGGATAAGTGGAGTGGAATCTGGTCTTCAAACCATTTCCACTGAAGTTCGGAAAACCAAAACCACCATGGAATCCATCTCAGAAGAGGTCAAGAAGGAACATAAGTTTCTGAGAGATAATCACAATGCAAATGTCAAAGCTCTCAGACTAACTGTCAAGCAAACCCTTGGAAAGAAGACTGCACTACAAAGAAAAAGAGCTGAGGAACAAAGGCTAGCAATGGTGAAAGCTGCTTCAGAGAAATTTTCCCAAGAAGTGATGGCCAACATTACTGAAGGTGCAGTGGGCAACCTCACTGAGCTCTTAAAAACCCAATTGGATGCATCTCTGAAAGCAACCTTGGAGGAGGTTGTTGAGCAAAAGATAAAGCCTGTTCTAGCTTTCCTTAGCTTGAGCAGTGATAGAATGCAAAATATACATGATGAGAATGTCTATCTGCTGGAAGAGATGAAGTCTCTGAACCTAGCCCAATCCCTGATGGCTACAACCATGAGTGAGCTCAAACCTCAGTGCTTTGATGCTGCCAAAAAGGGGGAAAGGGAAAGAGCAAGGGCAAAAGGTGCCTTGATTATTGGAGGTTCAGACAAGGGCAAGGAAAAAGCTGCTGAAGTTAAGGGAAAAGAGCCAGCAGTGCTGAACTTGGAAGACTTGGATGAAGAAGAGCAGTTAGCCATAGCCTTGAAGGCTTCTATGGCATCAGCACAAGAAGAAAGGGCAAGAATTCAGCAGAGACCAGGAGGAGAAGTTTCTGGATTGGACAAAGGTGCTGAAGGTGTCTAAACCAGAGGCCAAATCAAGAAGGCCAAGGGAAACAAAAGAAAGACTGAAATATTTACTGATTTCCCCAACAGCCTAGAACCTCCTCTTGAGTTCAGAATTGTGGAAGAGCCCTCTCCTAAGAAGAAGCTCAAAGTTGCTGAAAAGGACAAAACTGCTGAAAAGGACAAGTCTTCTGAAACAGAAAAGTCTACTGAGACTAAGTCCCCTGATGGTACCAAAGCTGCTAAAGATATAGAAGAATTGTATGAAGAAGGCTTTGGACTAGGACCAAAGAAGAAGAAAGTTGTGTTGCTAAATGATCCATAAAAGTTGTTTCATGAAGGGTATGGCAAAGACCCTGAAACTCAACAGAAATTGGCCATGATGAGGGCCCAAGAGAAAATAGACATGATGGATGAAGAACAAAGAGCAAGAGATCAAAGAAGAGCAAATTTCCAAAAGCCAAGAAGAAGGAGAGCAACTTACAGCAAGATGAAGCCACAGCTACTGATCCCCATGGACACCAAATATCCTCACTTGGATAAATGGGTGCCAATTCAACTGAATGACTCATTGGAGGAAGCCAAAAGGGAGTTTGTCTATGACTATTATGTCATTGACAGGTGGAATGGAAGGGAAGTCAACACCACCTTTGCTGAGTTCATGATTGAATACTTCAGAGACCTTTATCAGCAACTACTTGCAGCTGCTGATCTTGCAAGGGTTGAACTCACTGCTCCCAAGCCAATCATCTACATGCCTCCCAAGCTGGAAGGATGGATTGATCAATCTAGGATTCTTCAAGAATTCCTAGAAATTGTGAAGCTAAACAAGATGGTTCTTGGACCCAAGGGAACCAACCAAGAGGCCATGGAGCTGAAAAGAAGAGTGTGGGCACAATATGGGATGGTGCCACCTCCTGAGGATGACCTCTAAAATGGCTAAGTCTTCTGACCTTTTGGTGGTTGAAAACTTATCTGAAGATATGCTTAATTGATCATCTATGCTGAAGTTTGGTCAAAGATGCTGATATGCTCTGAAAATTATGTTTTGCCCTGATATGCTATGATTGCTCTAATAAAAGTTTTTGTGCTCTGATACTTGAAGATCTAGATGCTATTAATTATTTAGTATATGCTCTAATATCTTGTAATGAAATGCTCTAATGTAATAATGTTTTGGATTCATGCTCTGATATGTTAACTTCAAATATCAACATGCTTGTAATGTACTTTTGAATGAATGATAGTTGAACATCTTTTGAATCAAGAAACATTGTTACAGAAATCTCTCTATGCCTATCCTTAAAACCTATTTGCAACATGAATAGTGAGTACACTAACACATTCTTTTTTCAGGAAAATTGACTCTAGTCATGACTTCTGAAGATAAATGTAATAGGTGTAGTCAAGTCACTTTTGCATAAAATGTATAGGTTTTGGCATCATCAAAAAGGAGGAAATTGTTGAGAATAAAATGAGATATGTTTTGATTCAATACCAAAACTCCCTGAGACATGCCTAAGCTTAAAATGATTATGTTCTAAGCATGTTAGAACATATAAAATAAGGCTAGATAAGGAGCTGATGTGTTAGGCAACTCTTAGATGATTAGATGCATAATTTGAGGGGGAACATATGCTTTAAAGAATATCAAGAACAAGTCCCCTTAAGGCTCAAATTCTGGAACAATCACCAAAGCTATTGAAGGCCAAGTATGCTGATCAGGAGAGTTGTCCAGAGGAGTTGTATCTGCACAATTAAAACAAGAACAAATGTTCTGAAGCTTAAAGGCCAAGTATGCTGATCAGGAGAGTTGTCCAGAAAAGTTGTCTCAGTACAATTGAACCAGAACAAGTGTTCTGAAGCTTAAAGGTCAACTATGCTGAAGAGATAAAAATAACTACACCCTAAAAGACTTCAAAGAATGATACTGAGATCAATTCCAAGTGAAGCAAAGGGTAAAGAACCAAGTCATTTGAAGAGAGCAAGCCAACTATGCTGATAAGCAAGTATGCTGATAGTGATAAGCAGAGTTGTCCACTTGACAAGGAATGTTGTCTTATCATTGGATCAACCTTCAGAAGCCATGTCCAAGTCCTAACAAGTGAATCTTAAAGTCAGACATTGGGAAGAGTGCTGTAGAATGAAGACAAAGTCTTAATAGCCGTTTATTACCCAAATGAGGACATGTCACTATCAAGAATCTGTCTTCCAGTTTGAAGAACTCAAGGAAGACATTTATAGCAATTTGGGACTGCCTCTCCAAAGGGCAAATCCTCAAATTTGTCTATAAATACAGAAGTGTGAAGACCATTTGAAGCACCTCAACCTTGACAAGAATATCCAACTATCCTACAAGTTAAAGTGCTTTCAAAGCTTTCAAAGAGACTATCTTAGTCTTCAAACACTTCTTCTAAGCCGATCTCCATTGTATATCCATACAAAGCTTAGAGAGATATCCTATCCTTATACACTGACCTTCATTGTAAAGGATATCTCATTAGTTGGAACCTTACTTCAACCCTTACCCCTTTCAAGTGAGAAAGTGAGAAGGTTGTAGTAGTAGAAGTGGTAGGAGCTGACTGTTGAGAGAAGAACAATTTGCTGGAACGCGCCGGCGAAGGTGGTCCATCACCGGGATCGTTGTCGGATGCCAAACGTATAAATAACGAATTAAAACCTAAACATGCATCTAAAGCAGAATTTAGATTCGTTACCCTTGAAGATCGAGACGTTGATTCCAATCTACGGATCTTCTAGCCTGTCTCCCAACCTCGCTCGAACACCGGGTGGACGGCGCGCTATCAAACGTGGAGAAGGTGCCTCAGTTTCGTCTCCTTGAAACCCTAGCCGTTTTTCTTAATTTCGTGTGTGCTAGGGTTTCAAAACTGAATTGAGGCTCCTATTTATAATTTCCATAAGTTTCATGGGCCAGACTAGGGATCCATTAGAAGGTATAGGGCTTGAGCTTCTTACAGGCCCAAATACTCTTATGTTCAGCCCAGAACATATAATTTGGCCCGAGAACATTAATTCATTCCACTAGAGAATTAATGTTGCACTCCCGTCCTATCCCAAACCGAATCAGGGCTTCTATTAGACTTTATAATTCCCCGTGTTAAAGATATCGCACGTCCATTAATTATTAAAGCGTCTGACTTCTTTAAATAATTAATCTCTATAATTCCTTTGAGTAGTACCACTCAACCTCGTTGTCGTACGTATTAAATCCACCTGCAGGGTTTAGTACGACAATCCTTTATGAGTTTCCTCAAGGGGACGTCATCAGCCTGGATGTACAGGACACGGTGCCCTAATGCCAATAAGTAGACATCATGCGAGCGATGCCACTACCCAAAATACGGAGCGTGAAGAATCTAACAAGATTCTCACCTATGGTACATCAAAGTAGTGAACAAGCACCCCACACATCTAAATATCACACTTAGGGTTAAGAATCATAAAAGTCACCAAGACTTCTAGTTCTTCATAACAGTCAGAACAGAAGAACATGTCTTATCTATGATCCATTCAATACGCCACAGCGCACTAGTATAAACTAATGGCCAAGACAAACCACTAACAAGTTTACACTACAACTTAAACCAATAGTTTTGTCCATAACTATCTCAGTTGTGAATACATTTTATATCTTACAAGGAACTGACAATGTGATCTTCTGTGTGACTACAAACCCACCACATCATCTACAATGCAAGATAAGCAGACATACAAGTAATCACAAAGAATGCGATAATGTGAAAAACCATTTATTTCAGATAAAAATGAAATCAAATATACGTCACAAAAGCCCACTAAAAGTTTGCTTTACAGTATACACTAACAATCTCCCACTTATACTAAAGCTTAACTTTTAGTATACACATAAAGACATCAACATTTCTCCCACTTATACTCAAAGTCTAGCTTGTAATACATCGTAAACCAAGACCCTCTACATGTTTCTCAAAGACTTTTATTGCCAGCGTCTTTGTGAAAGGATCAGCCAAGTTATCCAACGACGCAATCTTAGCTACAGCCACGTCTCCTCGATTTACGATATCTCGTATAATGTGGTACTTTCGCTCTATGTGTTTACTTGCTCTATGGGCTCTAGGTTCTTTCGAGTTTGCCACTGCACCCGCATTATCACAATAAACAGTGATACACAGCGGCATACTCTGAGATACCCCTAATTCCAGAAAGAAATTACGCAGCCAGACAGCCTCCTTTGCAGCCTCTGAGGCAGCTACGTACTCGGCTTCCATAGTGGAGTCCGCGATGCATTTCTGCTTCACACTTCTCCAAGATATGGCTGCGCCTCCCAGCATAAACACATAACCCGAGGTTGATTTCCGTTCATCTCGATCAGCTTGGAAATCTGAATCGGTATAACCCAAAGGAATCAAACTATTTTACTGGTATACTAGCATATAATCTCGAGTCTTTTTCAAGTACTTGAGAATATGCTTAACAGCAGTCCAGTGTCCTTGACCAGGGTTAGACTGATATCTTGCTACCATGCCGACTGCATAGCAAATATCAGGCCTCGTACACAGCATCGCATACATAAGGCTTCCTACAGCCGAAGCATAAGGAACCTTAGACATCTCCTCTATCTCCTTCTGTGTCTTAGGACACATATCTTTAGATAGAGGGACTCCATGTCTGAAAGGTAGCACACCCTTCTTGGAATTCTGCATGCCAAAACGAGCAATCACAGTATCAATGTAAGACGCTTGAGATAAACACAACATTCTCTTTTTTCGATCACGAGTGACCTTAATACCAAGAATGTACGATGCTTCTCCCATATCCTTCATTTGAAACTGTTCTGAAAGCCACACCTTTACGTCTGATAATACTTTCACATTGTTGCCAATAAGAAGAATATCATCTACGTATAGTACTAAGAATACCACTACGTCTCCGTCACTCTTTTTGTACACACAACTTTCATTTTGACATTTTTCAAATCCAAAAGATTTGATCACCTCGTCAAAACGAATGTTCCAAGACCTGGAAGCTTGTTTTAGCCCATAAAGAGACTTTTTCAACTTCCAGACTAGATGCTCTTGGCCTTTCTTCACATAACCCTCGGGTTGCTGCATATAGATGTCCTTATCCAAATTTCCATTAAGGAAAGCTGTCTTGACATCCATTTGCCAAATCTCATAGTTCATGTGATTAGCTATGGATAAGAGAATCCGGATCGATTTTAGCATGGCTACTGGTGAGAAGGTCTCGTCATAGTCGATTCCTTCTTTCTGGGTAAAACCCTTTGCCACCAACCGTGCCTTAAAAGCAGTAATCTGCCCATCAGACCCTCTGTTACGTCTGTAGACCCACTTACACCCAACAACTTTCTTGTCGTGGGGAAGTTCACTTAGGTCATACACTTCCATAGCATCCATAGATTCAATTTCTGAATCCATGGACTTGTGCCAAGACTCTGCATCTTTGTCTTTGATTGCCTCTTTGTATGTCCAGGGGTCGTTATCATCATGTTCATCGCTTGGAATCAAATCCATAGACTCTCCCACAAACATGAAACGATCAGGTTGGCGAACAACCCTCCCACTACGACGAGGCAATGTATACAAAGGTTCATTAAAGTCGCCACGTTGTGCAGTCTCTTGTGGTATTTCCCCTTGCACACTCGGTGTGCCATTGTCTCCTCTCAACTCATTTAGAATGATCTCAGTATTGGACTTATGCTCATTCATATAGTCTTCTTCTAAAAATCGGGCATTGGTACTCACCCCACCCTCTGATCATTAGGACTATAAAAATAACCACCTCTCGTTCCCTTAGGGTATCCTACAAACAACCGTCCTTCAGTTCTAGGTGCCAACTTATCAGCTTCCTTGTTCAGCACATGTGCTGGATAACCCCAAATCCGAATGTGGTTTAGACTAGGTTTTCGCCCAGACCACAATTCAATTGGGGTTTTTGGAACCACTTTAGAAGGTACATAATTTAGAAGGTACGCTGTTGTTTCCAAGGCATAACCCCAAAAAGAGGTAGGTAATGAAGCATAACTCATCATCGATCTCACCATATCTAATAGAGTCCTATTCCTTCTCTCAGCCACGCCATTCTGTTGCGTAGTACCAGGCGCGGAGAGCTGGGATCTAATCCCGTTATCTAATAAGTATTGCCTAAATTCATTGCTAAGGTACTCGCCACCACGATCAGAACGCAGTGACTTGATACTCTTACCATGACGGTTATCCACTTCTGCCTTAAATTCTTTGAACTTGCCAAAGCATTCAGACTTGTGGCGCATCAGGTAGATGTATCCATATCTTGAGTAATCGTCAATGAAAGTGACGAAGTACTCAAAGCCTCCTCTAGCTTGAACAGTCATATGCCCACACAAATCAGAGTGAATCAATTCCAACACATCATTAGCCCTATTACCCTTGGCCTTAAAAGGCCTCGAGGTCATCTTGCCTTCCAAACAGGATTCGCAGACTGAAAATGGTTCCACTTGGAGAGACTCCAAAAACCCACTACTTACTAGTCTTTGAATCCTTCTTAGGTTGACATGACCCAATCTTAGATGCCAAAGGTATGTTTGATTCAACTTAGAAGGTTCCTTTCTCTTATTTAATGATGATGATGAATGAGCTTCAGTCACAGTATGATATGCACACGTAATAGTATAAAGATTGTTTTCTAACGTGCCAGAACAGATTAAAGAGTCATTTCTCATAATAACAACATTGTCATTAAAAACAACTGAGCATCCATCCAAAAACAACTTCGAAACAGAAATTAAATTTCTCCGAAAATTCGGCACGTATAAAACGTTCTTTAATACTAAAACAGAATTAGAAAAACATAAGTGCATGTCTCCCACTGCAACCACTGATACTATCGCA
Source organism: Galeopsis tetrahit (assembly GCA_963675135.1). Classification (NCBI taxonomy): domain Eukaryota; kingdom Viridiplantae; phylum Streptophyta; class Magnoliopsida; order Lamiales; family Lamiaceae; genus Galeopsis; species Galeopsis tetrahit. Next base: position 32,550,891 of record OY776126.1, on the reverse strand, counting down.
GCATTGCCCAAACTAATAGTAATCTCGCCCTCACTCAGTTCCCTTGTCTGCAGAAACCCCTGCAAGGTGTAACAAACATGGTCAGTGGCTCCTGTATCTACTACCCAAGAAAAGGCAGAACAAGCCGCAAAACATGTTTCAACAACTAAAGCGAGAGACGTACCAGAGTTGTCCTTTTTCAGGAGAGGACAATCAGACTTCCAATGTCCCATCTTGTTGCACTTGAAACATTTGCCCTTCGGCTTTTTCACGCCACCAGAAGGCGCTAGTTTCTTGCTCCCACTGCTTTCACCACCACTCTTTTTCTGTAAAGACTTTTTCTTCTTCTTGCCATTAGACGAAGAAGGTCCAGCCTGAACAGTAACATTGGCCTGTGGTCGTTTACCCATGAGACCCTCCACCGCGACCAATTCTGTAAGAAGCTCGGTTAAAGTATAATCCTTCTTACTCATGATTGTGTTTACACGGAAGTTCTCAAAAGACTTTGGGAGCGAGTGTAGGATCATATCGATCTTGGTGTCATTATCGATTAACCCTCGAGGACCTCAATCTCATTCAGATATTCCATCATCTTGAGACCGTGGTCCCTCACGGACGCTCCCTCTGGCATAGAGGTTGACATGATCTTCCTCATAGCCTCAAAGCGGGCAGCCCTATCTTTCTCACCAAAAAGCTCTTTGAGGCTCAACATCATAGCTGCGGCACTAGGCATAGTTTGATGCTGCTGTTGTAAAACATTTGACATCGAGGCCAAAATGTAACAACGAGCCATATCATCAGCCTTGTGCCACTTCTTATGAGCCTCCCTTTGCTCTTCAGTAGATTCGGCTCCCAAAGGGGCAGGAGCAGGTGTATCGAGCACAAACTTGTACTCATCAGCAACTAGGACAATGTCCAAATTTCTTTTCCAATCCAAGTAATTTTGACCAATAAGCTTATTTTGATTTAAGATAACCATAAGTGGGTTGAATGTCACCATAATGTATCTGAAATAAATAAAATGCAAGCAATAAATCACATAAGTTTGAAGCATAAAACATTGGAAACCTTCAAAACCAATATTCAACACAACCTCCAACAGCCCAACAAACACATATGCAAGCCACGTTAGGGTGGTCGTTTACACATTTATTCATCGACCAGACATTTAGTCTTTAATTTCAATATCACGTCAACTTATCCTTATGACGAATGAAATTAACAGTCGAACTTTAACTGGCCATGTGAACTAGAACAGTGACCCCGTTGGGGGGTTATATTAAAATTCACATCTAAGTGATGACCACAATTTAACAACAGTTATCTTGAATTATTCTTTACTGATGAACTCATGGATGACACATCCGTTAGGGAAGATCACACACTTCATCTAAAGATTAAAACAGTTTTATTAGAAGTCTTAACTAATAAGCTCGTGAATGTTGCACCCGTTAGGGGAAGACTCCCAAGGTCCCACGAGCAACATACACCTTACTTAAAGACCAATTGTGGAGGCCTATAAATTAATTAAAATTCAATTATCTCACTTAGTCATTTTAACATGAAGATTATTCATTGGCATAGCAAATTAACAAAAATTAACACATGCATGCCATAACAATACAAGATGCGATAAACATAGGCAAAAATAAATAAATGCACATCTATCGCAACCCCTTGGAAACCTATCAAAAACAGCCTACTATAAGCTATTACAATGATAAAAAAAACAGTGGCGCGGACGGATGCCTCGCATCGGCCTCTCACGCAATGCAAAAAAACTCGAATTCTCGTCCACCGACAAAAACTGGCAGAAAACTTCATCAAGGCTTTTGAATTAGGCCTCGCCACTCGTCGTCACAGCATAGCTGTGACTCCTGTAGATCTCGTCGAGACGTTTCCGAAAAGGTCTTGTGGGCTGAAAACGGACACCCGAGTCAAAAGTTATGGCCAAAACAGTTTTCACCGTCTAAGGCCATAACCCGAAAAACTCAGATTACTGTTTTCAGATCTTCCATCGACACCGCCCATTCTCACGATCAAAAAATACAATATAAACGAGCAAAACCCTACTACAGTGATCTATGAAAAAATCCTATACTACCCACACTTATTATCTGGTGGGAAAAACGATTACAAAATCACACAAGGGTTGCGATAGAATAAAAACCTTAAATAATAAATGACAGAAACGAATCCATACATGAAACAACAAAAAAAATTGAATCATACAACAGTACGTTTCAGGTAGAGCCAACAATCTACGAATCCAGGCTCTGATACCAATTGCTGGAACGCGCCGGCGAAGGCGGTCCATCACCGGGATCGTTGTCGGATGCCAAACGTATAAATAACGAATTAAAACCTAAACATGCATCTAAAGCAGAATTTAGATTCGTTACCCTTGAAGATCGAGATGTTGATTCCAATCTACGGATCTTCTAGCCTGTCTCCCAACCTCGCTTTAAACACCGGGTGGACGGCGCGCTATCAAACGTGGAGAAGGTGCCTCAGTTTCGTCTCCTTGAAACCCTAGCCGTTTTTCTTAATTTCGTGTGTGCTAGGGTTTCAAAACTGAATTGAGGCTCCTATTTATAATTTTCATAAGTTTCATGGGCCAGACTAGGGATCCATTAGAAGGTATAGGGCTTGGGCTTCTTACAGGCCCAAATACTCTTATGTTCAGCCCAGAACATATAATTTGGCCCGAGAACATTAATTCATTCCACTAGAGAATTAATGTTGCACTCCCGTCCTATCCCAAACCGAATCAGGGCTTCTATTAGACTTTATAATTCCCCGTGTTAAAGATATCGCACGTCCATTAATTATTAAAGCTTCTGACTTCTTTAAATAATTAATCTCTATAATTCCTTTGAGTAGTACCACTCAACCTCGTTGTCGTACGGATTAAATCCACCTGCAGGGTTTAGTACGACAATCCTTTATGAGTTTCCTCAAGGGAACGTCATCAGCCTGGATGTACAGGACACGGTGCCCTAATGCCAATAAGTAGACATCATGCGAGCGATGCCACTACCCAAAATACGGAGCGTCAAGAATCTAACAAGATTCTCACCTATGGTACATCAAAGTAGTGAACAAGCACCCCACACATCTAAATATCACACTTAGGGTTAAGAATCATAAAAGTCACCAAGACTTCTAGTTCTTCATAACAGTCAGAACAGAAGAACATGTCTTATCTGTGATCCATTCAATACGCCACAGCGCACTAGTATAAACTAATGGCCAAGACAAACCACTAACAAGTTTACACTACAACTTAAACCAATAGTTTTGTCCATAACTATCTCAGTTGTGAATACATTTTATATCTTACAAGGAACTGACAATGTGATCTTTTGTGTTACTACAAACCCACCACATCGTCTACAATGCAAGATAAGCAGACATACAAGTAATCACAAAGAATGCGATAATGTGAAAAACCATTTATTTCAGATAAAAAGGAAATCAAATATACGTCACAAAAGCCCACTAAAAGTTTGCTTTACAGTATACACTAACACAATTCAGTTCTGAGTTGAGAAGAGGGTACTAGGACTCTAGACATTCTAGGGATCAATTCACCAAGGAGTGGTGCTCTTGATCAAGTGCACCTTGGCACTATAAAACAAGTTAATTCCAAGAGTGAAGGAATTATCCTGTTAAATCAGGGAAAGTGGATGTAGGAGCTTGAGTTTCTAAACCACTATAAACTCTTGTGTTGATTTACTTTCAAAGTACTTTCATACATTCAACACTGCACACAAAATTGATCTTTCAAAGGAAATATATTCAAAGACTGTGCTAAAACTGTATTGGACAAGTTCCCTGAAAACTGGTCTATATTGCTTAAGGTGATTTCAGAACTTAAAGGAGTTTAAACTAAAGGGCCAACCACTAATTCCGCACTTATAACCAACTTAGATAGTCATTCAACTAAGTACTCAATAGTACCTAGTAGCTTGGTTATCTTAGAAAAGGTTATACATCTTCAGCAGAGTTGTCTACGACAATCTTGCTGAACTCTGGTCTGATCAAGTTTGAAAAGAATTTGCATACAAGTGTATTCCCCCCCCCCCATACACTTGTTATATACACTTGTTACTTTTAAAGGAACGAAGGTATGTCTCTAAACATCTGTCTGTTCATCACCTCTGTCTGACTGTCGGTTTCCGGGTGGTAGGCGGAGCTCATTTTCAGACGTGTTCCAGTTGCTTTAAACAATTCCCGCCATAAATTACTAAGAAAAATTGGGTCTCTGTCCGAAACAATTTATTGAGGAACACCGTGTAAATGGATGACCTCCTTAGCCATGGCCGTTGCCAATTGCAGATCATTCTCGGAACTGGGGTCGGGGGGAATCGGGAACCGAGTAAAGCACTTCTTGGGTCCCGAGGTCCGGTGTGTCGTCCAACATGACCATCACTCGGTGAAAACACTGGGAACACACATGGGTAGGGGAGTAGTGTTCTTTGCATTTGTAGCATAGTCCTCGTGACTGTAGATCCGCGTATTTAGATTGTGACATGTGGCGCATGGGTCTGCCGCCAGAGGAAGAAGTTAAAGCGGCGGATTCTGCTGGAGTTCTTGTGGGTCGGGTCGAGGCCTGTTCGCGTGCGAAAGGCTTGGCGGATGAACGAGATCCCCGAAGGTCTGTCTAGGAGACGGGGCGGTTAGGGTCTGGTGGCGGTTGGGATCGAAAGGGGATGGAGCGGTTGGAGGGGGGACCTCGAGCCGGTGGCTGTTTGCTAGCATCCATCCCGCGTTCAATCTCACGAGCAAGATGCATCGTGTCGCTAATATCTTGAGAATCCTTCGATCGAATGCGCAACCGAATGTCGTCTCGGAGGCCATTTAAAAAGAGACCCAAGGTAACCGAATCCAAGAGGGCTGGAACCGTGGCAAGACGAGTAACAAAAGTGTCGACGTATATGTCGACCGTGTCGGTTTGGCGTGTCGCTGCAAGAACTTCGTAAGGGTTGGCCTGTGGGTCATCGCCATACCGTTTTAATATTGAACTGTGGCCAATCGAGGGATGGAAAGCGACTCATGGTCCACTGTAACCAATGGAGGGTGTGGCCTTCCATGGCGATAAGGGCCAGTTCCACACATTGATTTGGTGGTACTTTGTGAATGGCGAAGAACTGGTCCGCTCGGGCCAACCACAGAGAGGGGTCATCTCCGGAAAAAATAGGAAGGTCGAACTTCATCGTCGGCCGCAAGAAGGGTGACGAAGAGGCGGGGGTTGGTGCAAGGGGTAGGGGCGGCAGCTGGCAAGGGGCAAGGGTTGAAGAAGATTCTGCAACGGTGGGTCCTTTGTCTTTCATCCAACGGGAAACAGTTTGTTCGAAGGAGCCCAAGGACGCTTGCAGAGCTCGCACATCGGATTGTATGGAATCGACCTTGGTATCCAAGGCGTCATGGCGGAGGATGGAGCTTTCTTGACGCTTAAACTTAATTAATTTTTTGTGTGGAGCCTAGCTAGCTAGAATTTGGGTAATGTAATTTAGTGAAGTTGGTGGTAATTAGCCATTTTCGGAAGATGACATTATATTGGATGGTTGTTCATACTTTTAGGTATTAATTTTCGATGAGAGCAATTTGCAATGAATATGAATTAATGGACATTTTTGCATGTTGATGAATTGTATGTGGCTATATAAAGTGGTGAAATTGGAGCCCAAGAAATAACCAAGAAAACCTTGCAATTTTAAGAGTAAACATTAATAATCGTAATAATTAATAGTAGTGCAAGCATGTCGACAAAGATGTTAGTAGTGTTTTTGGCGACATTGCTCGTGCTGTGCAACACCGTTACTTATTCGAGTGGAAATTATATCAGTTACGGGGCTCTTAACGATGGAGATAGAATATTTGGGAAGCCTCCACCAATGACAGCAGTTGGACCCTACCACAGGGGTTGCTCAGAAATCCTGTTATGTCGTCACCGCAAACTCATGATGATTCAACCATCTCCACTTGCCATCTCAACTTTTTCCTCTTAAAATTGCATCCTTTTCTCTAGGCCAAATTAATTTATTGTAAAATTATTACACAATGAAATTATCATTAATATATATGAGTACTTTTTGTTACTTGGATTCCATTGCCGGCCAGTTATATGTCTATTTGTGCATACATATAGTATATATTTAATATGTTTATTTATACATATATTAAAATATACTCCCTCCGTTCCGGTGAAAGCTACCCATGATGAGCTTTGGGCACAGAAGTTAAGAAATATGATATAATAAGTACATGTGTTAGAGGTGATGCAATTGAGAGAGAGAATAATATAATAAAATGAGAGAGAGTACTTTGATAAAAATGGAATAAGTAGCTTTAATTGAAACTGACGAAAAGTGGTTTTCATTGGTACGGAGGGAGTACATTATAAAAATGTTTATATATTAAGAGAAAAAAAATATTTACGCTCCGTAACTTTCACCTTTTTTGAAAAACGTCTAAAAAAAGATAAAAGTTTAATTTACATCTCATAATTTCGTAAAATGCTTAATTTACGTACGTTCAATTTTCGCCGGACAACAAAAGGGGCTGGAAAAAGAATACTCAATTTTCGTAAACAACAACTTTCTTATCATTTTTAGTTTCATCAATTTGATTAGTGTTTATTTCATAAGTTCTAAGAATACTCACTAATTAATTTTGACTCATCTTATCAGTGTCTTTTGCCTCTTCAATAACACAAATCTTAGCATCAAATCTTTTAGGAACAGACCTTAATATCTTATGTACTACTCTAACATTAGAAATAGGGCCACCAAGAGAATGCGATTCATTAATAATCTCACTTAACCTTTCGTTGTAGGATGAAATTGTTTCATCTTCCCTCATTCGGAGATTCTCAAACTTTATCCCCAACATTCGAAGCTTTGTCCTTCGAACACTATCGGAACCTTCACAATGCTCTTGTAACCTGTCCCATGCATCTTTAGAAGTAGAACAGTTAGATATAATTTTAAACATAGAGGTATCAACTGAAGTAAAAATAGAATTTAAAGCTTTAGAATTGTATCCTGCTGTTGTTATCTCATCGGCTGTCCAATCAACCTCTTTCTTGAGTTGAATTTCACCATCGGCATCTGCTAGATTCTTTGGTACATCCCAACCTGTAAGAACAGTCCTCCAAGCACGTTCATCAATTGGCTTGATGTACATTCGCATCTTAGGCTTCTAATAAGCATAATTTGAACCATCTAAAACGGGTGGCCTAAGTGTAGTGGATATGTGATGTGTTTCCATTGCTAATATAAACTAAAACACACTTTAAGCAAGGATCTAAACCATGTGTCGTCAGGTATCGGCTCTGATACCAACTGAAAGTGTGCGTGGGGTAGGTATCTAGTTGTTAAGTAAAAAACAGAACAATGTTACACTGACTGTTGTGACAATTAATGTAGCATTAACTCTAACAGAATACAGAAAGTAAACACAGTACACAACGGAAGTCTAAAACACTAAAACACAATAAAAACACAATGGAATAATTTTTAACATAGATTTTATTAATAACAAAACCCATGCTAAGCCTTACGACGAAAACAATAACTTAGTTCCTAAGTTACGAAAATGTCGTGTGAAATGTCTCAGCAATTACTTCAACATTCCATACAAGACTGAAGTGTAAGAACATTGTCTAAAGAACTAATCTGATCTATGATTCACTCTCACTCGATACAAGACTAGAACTAAGTACACTAGAAGGTGTGGTATCCCTCGGCGTACGTTAAATGATACAACTACTGACCATAACTCCTAACTAGGGTTGAACGCTCAAGAAGGTGTTACTCGAATAGTGCATATTTTGAAATGAAAGGCTTCAGCGGTATTTATAGAGCAATAGCCGAATTCTAGATCCTTCCATTATGAGATCCTATTTTTTAGGACCTCAACTTCCATGATCTCTCTAGATCCTTCTTCCATCTTCTAGGTCGTTCTAAACTGCTCCAGACTCTTCTATCACGTTCTCCAACATTCTGGAATCTTCCAGGTTCCAGACTCTTGTAGAAGCTTCTAGAATCGTACCTGAATGTGAGAGCATTTAGTACAACATTTAATGTAACATTTCAGAAAGGACTTAGAATAAATCAAGGAAGGTCAAATTAAGATGTTGTTGATAATGTTAAAGCATTTAAGAGTTAACAACATCTACAAAAAGGACCAAAATATTTAGGTGCCAATTTCACATTCAGTTTTCAAAATAACGTAACATGACGATATGGGCAGAATTTTAAGAACACTCGTTCGCCCACATAAAAAACGATATCCCACCGATGTTTGTTCGCTGTAAGCGCCATTCGTTGTTGGGCTCGCTCAAGATGGGCTTTGAGGTTTAGAAGGATCGTGTTTCTGTCGAGAAGATCATCCGCTACGGCCTTCACATAGATTTCAGCGGGAAGGAATTGGGAAAGCACTGGCTTGGGGTTGACCGTACACTGCCTCAAAAGGGGTGCAGCCGGCTGATGTGTGGAAGCTCGTGTTGAAGCAGTACTCTGCCCATGGAAGCCACTTGGCCTACTGCTTCGGATGTTCGAACGCAAAGCAATGAAGGTTTCATTAATATTAATTAAGAAAAAAAAAAGAATATAGCAAATTAATAAATCACTTCAATTACTCATTGCTAGATCCATATGTGTGAACAAGGATTTAAACCAATTTAGTCCCATAACTTTCTACCTTTTAATTTTGTAATGGTCCCAAAAAAGTTAAATGTACGTACCAATTCAGTCCCATTCTTTTTTTTTTTTTTTTTTTTGTAATTTGTTCTATTTTGGTCATAAAAAGTTAAATGTATCAATTTAGTCCCATTTTTCACAATTTGTTTTGTTTTGGTTCCAAAAAAAGGTAAATGCAATTGTGAAAATTTGAGACTAAATTGGTACATTTAACTTTTTTGGGATCAAAATAGAACAAATTGCAAAAAAAAAAAAACTAAATTGGTACATTTAACTTTTTTGGGACCAAATCAGAACAAATTGCAAAAAAATGGGACTAAATTGATATATACATTTAATGTTTTTGGGACCATTTCAAAAAAGGTTGAAAGTTATGAGAGTAAATTGACTTATATATTTGCAGCTAGCTAGTAATCATTAATTAATATCTTTAATTAATTAATTTTTTGTGTGGAGCCTAGCTAGCTAGAATTTGGGTAATGTAATTTAGTGAAGTTGATGGTAATTAGCCATTTTCGGAAGATGACATTATATTGGATGGTTGTTCATACTTTTAGGTATTAATTTTCGATGAGAGCAATTTGCAATGAATATGAATTAATGGACATTTTTGCATGTTGATGAATTGTATGTGGCTATATAAAGTGGTGAAATTGGAGCCCAAGAAATTAATAACCAAGAAAACCTTGCAATTTTAAGAGTAAACATTAATAATCGTAATAATAGTAGTGCAAGCATGTCGACAAAGATGTTAGTAGTGTTTTTGGCGACATTGCTCGTGCTGTGCAACACCGTTACTTATTCGAGTGGAAATTATATCAGTTACGGGGCTCTTAACGATGGAGATAGAATATTTGGGAAGCCTCCACCAATGACAGCAGTTGGACCCTACCACAGGGGTTGCTCAGAAATCCTGTTATGTCGTCACCGCAAACTCATGATGATTCAACCATCTCCACTTGCCATCTCAACTTTTTCCTCTTAAAATTGCATCCTTTTCTCTAGGCCAAATTAATTTATTGTAAAATTATTACACAATGAAATTATCATTAATATATATGAGTACTTTTTGTTACTTGGATTCCATTGCCGGCCAGTTATATGTCTATTTGTGCATACATATAGTATATATTTAATATGTTTATTTATACATATATTAAAATATACTCCCTCCGTTCCGGTGAAAGCTACCCATGATGAGCTTTGGGCACAGAAGTTAAGAAATATGATATAATAAGTACATGTGTTAGAGGTGATGCAATTGAGAGAGAGAATAATATAATAAAATGTGTGTGAAAGAGAGTAGTTTGATAAAAATGGAATAAGTAACTTTAATTGAAACGGACGAAAGATGGTTTTCATTGGGACGGAGGGAGTACATTATGAAAATGTTTATATATTAAGAGAAAAAAATTATTTACGTTCCGTAACTTTCACCTTTCTTGAAAAACGTCTAAAAAAAGATAAAAGTTTAATTTACATCTCATAATTTCGTAAAATGCTTAATTTACGTATGTCCAATTTTCGCCAGACAACAAAAGTGGCTGGAAAAAGTCACATGCATATCACGCGATTTTCAAAATTGGGGATTCCGGCAACAATAATGATGTGGATCCTACGTGGCTTTAACTTATATATTTTTTTTAAAAAAAGCAGAAAAACAAAAACTTATAAAAAAAAGTCATGTCAAATGAAATATAAATTAAATGAAAAGTAAATTTAAAAAAGAGGCGGTCAAATGTAATGAAAAATAACAGTAAATGAAATGTAAATTAAAAAGAAATAAAAATCAAACTAAACAAAACCAAAAAAAAAAACCCACATTACGCGTTTTACCTGTGAGTTCGAAGAACTCAACCATTCTCCCAAATTGAAAACCTTAATCCAAGAAGAACTCACCAAATTTCATTTTCAATACGAATCTGTTAGGAGTGAAAATCAAAGAGGCAACTATGGTCGATGGTCTATGGCAATAACATCGCACGATATCAAAACTCGAACTCGAATTACAAAATACAAACACACATATAAGGTTCTTCGCAGCACCCAATCTTCGCACCAGAATACGCTGAAAAATTAGGATTCTTGGTTTTCTTTCTTTTCTTCCTTTTTTGTTTCATTCGCGCAGAACGCGTTTTCTTAATTCTGTAAATTAAATGGTGATGTGTGAGAATAGGTATGTGATCACAGGTGATAGGAATGATTCACTATTTATAAATATTTAAAATGAGATAATTAAGATAAATACAACAACCATATCAAAAAATATATACAAAGATGTTGAGGATGGAGACGAACAATTGTCTGCAGACCTAATACCAGTCATTAAACAATCATCATCTTCATTAAGAACATATCAAGACTCTTTGTCAAATTTTACATGCAAATTATCATCACAAAGTTAACTAATACTAATCAGATTAGCAAGTAAGCCATCAACATGCAAAACATTTTTAAGCTTAGGAAAACCTTCAACATTCAAAGTTCCTTTACCTATAATCTTTTCTTTTGATCCACCACCATATGTAACATTACCACCATTCAAGGTCACATAATCAGATAAGTAGTCTATATGTCCTGTCATATGTCTAGAACAACCACTATCAAAATACCATAGATCAGGTAAACATGCTTTCAAGGATGTGTGAACAACATTACAGGTAACTTTTGGTTTCCATGCAGATTTCATAGAATGTTTCCTAGGATGTGAAGACATTTTGGATAGCATAAACTCAGTTTTCAAATCTTTAACCATTTGCAAGCAGAAATGACGAATATGATCATATTTAAGACAATAATGACAAATATTCTTCCTTTTAACCTTGTGAGGATCTGTTTGTGCAGATGTTACATCAGATGTGTTAATATTTGCCTTCACAAATTTCACAGGTTTTCAAAAAATTTCAGAATAGAAGCAGTTTCACCATCATAACCTAAACCATAATTATTAGATTTACCTACAACTATAGCATCATTCACATCAGAAGCACTCTTAGAAAATTTTCTGAAACTTAAAGTAGAGGTGATCAATTTCTCTTTCAGTTTACAAACTTCAAGATCTCTTCCGGTAAGTAAGACTTCTAGCTTAGTGATTGTGTCTTTCAGATCCTCATTCTCTTTATTCAAAGAATTCAGAGCGAGTTTCTGAGAGTTCCAATTATCTAACAATTTCTGATATGTCTCATCATCAATCCTTTTTCCTGCATCATCAACAAAACCATTAAAACAGTTCAAATCTAGGTGACTCTGTTTTGATGTTACTGTAGATGTGAAGACATCAGGTGCAGCATCAGAATCTGTATCATCCAGATCATCATCTGAGGAATCATTATAATCAATTCTGGTAAAATGAGCACTTTATTTATCATTAAACTCATCAAGATCATCATTATCAGATTCATCACTCAAGGTAGCACTAAAATTCAATTTTTGCTTCAGTTTGGTATTGACACACTCATTTGCATAATGGCCATATCCAGAACATGCATTGCATTGAATTGATTTTCTAAATTCAGGATCATACCTTGGTTTACTTTCACTCTTTGATGGTCTTGGTGTGAATTGACTCTTCCTCCTTTCTGGTTGTGGTGTTGATGTGTTGATTTGGATCTTCGGCTGAATGTTTCCTTTAGATTTATGCATAGACTTCTTAAGAAATTTATTAAAATGCTTTGTAAGAAGGGCAATGTTGTTAGGATTGTTAAGGCATTCATCAATCAATTATTCATCCGAATCAACCTCAGTAATGATAGGCTGAATCTCAGATTTGTTTGATGTCTCTCCTTTAAAAACAACAACTTTCTTATCATTTTTAGTTTCATCAATTTGATTAGTGTTTATTTCATAAGTTCTAAGTGTTGGTCCCAAGTTGAGTTAAGATTGAGTAAGCTAAGAAAGTCTAGAGGGGAGGGGTGAATAGACTTTAAAAAATCTTTCAAAATATCAGAGTTTATAATGCGGAATAGTGTTCTGAATAGTACTGTTCTTACTGAGTCAGATCAGTACTTCCAGTTTCAATTTTATACTCAACTTTTAATCAGATCTTTTCTTAGTAAATTCTACTGTTCTTGTTTAAACAAATATTAGTCAAGTATCAAACAGAAAATAAAGAACACATAATTTTATAGTGGTTCCACCAATAAGTCTACATCCACTCTCACAATCCCAGTTGTGATGTTTTATTAACTCTTCCTTGAGTTTCTTGTGGCTTAAAGTCCCAAGACTAAGACTGTGATCTTATCGATTACACTTCCAAGTGTATCTTCGATCTACTAGTAATTCTACAAGTAACTAGCACACTTGTTTTACAAAACACAAACTTAAACTGAAAAGTAAAACTTCTCTTGAGTAGCCTTTGATTCTTCTCTTCAATTCAGTGGCTTCTCCTTAGTTTGATTTCCTTAACTCTGTGAGTTCTTGCTTGTAGACTTGCTCTTGAATTCTCTAAGATCAGTAATTGTTCAGTAGTCTTCAGCAGTAGGAGATCATACAGTGTTTATAGAACTTAGTATGACAGTTAGCAGTTTGTGAACTAACTCTTAACTAACTCTAAAACTGTTTTTGTAACTTCCTTTTGTAACCGACTTTGTAACTTCCTTTTTATTCCAAGTCAGCATATCTTCAATATAAATCTTCAATTACTCTTTAAATAAGTTTTCCAAACTTATTCTTCAAATTCACCAACTCAGCACAGTAACTTACTGTTCTGATTCTTTACTGTTCTGAGCCAGTCAGCACAGTTCTCAAAACTGTTCTGCACTTCTCCAGAATTCTTCTAAGCTTCTCGTCAACTCTTCTTTGAAGTCTTCTTATTCTGAAGTAGTCTTCTGAGTCTTCATTAGTCTTCTGATCTTCTTCTAATCTAGTGTTCTAAACTACTGTTCTGAACTTTACAATGCTGATTACAATAAAATACAACTTTACATATATAAAACCTATATATACATCAACTGAACTATATACAGATGAGTATAATTAAGTCTTATACTATAAGCTGTCTATACAATACAAAACATCAGCTTAGTTCCTAACAGTTCATATATCAGATCAGTAAACACAATAAGATCAGTAACTCAGTTTTCAATATCTCATTAAGATCAGTAAACATATTTCAGATGACTTAGTTAAGATGACTTAGAACCACATATATTACTAACTTTAAGTTGCTTTTGGCCATCAAAACATACAATCATCAATTAGAACATTGTTTCAAGGATTCATATCCCAACAATTTCCCCCTTTTTGATGAAGCCAAAACTACTTAAATGTTAATAAATCAGTAGTTAAGTATGTAGTCTATCATAACAGTTCATCATTTTAAAATTCCAGATTCATATTCATAATCATATTTAGATCAGATAATGCTCATATTACACATACTAACAAAATATTAAATAAACAGAAAATATAGAAATAAATATTAAGGTTAGAAATGTTATCTTGTGAGCTTGTCCTTCATCTTCTTTCTTCATTCTTCAGATTCTGAATGCAACATAAAGCCTTGCTTTGATATCGATCATATGTTGATGATCAGTGATACCTTCATCTCTGATGATCTCAGCAATTATGTTACTAATCTCTTTGTAATCAGGTTCTCCATTCTCAAGTCTTGGAGGTTCCCAAATTGGTTCTTCAGGACATAATATCTTTATCTCAGCACGAGCAGCAACTTTTGAGATATCTTCCCAGAAATCTCTATCTATGTTCATCATGAACTCTTCAAAATCAGCAAATTCAGCTTCCTTGTTCAGATGATCACCAAACTTCTTCACAATGAAGTTTGCAATCTGCCACTTCTTCTTCAGATTTTTCCAGTAATCCATATTCTCAGGTAGGACTATAAAATCAACAAAATTCTCATCTTGAAATTTTTTATCAAATTCTTTTCCTTCAGCTTTTCTCTGAGCTTTCATTTTCCTTTTTAAAGCTGCAACTCTATTGTCAAATCTTGTTTTTAAAAACTTAACATCCTTATTTTTCTTCTTTTTCAACTCTGCTTCTTCAGCTTTCTTATCCTTCAACAATTCAAGCTTTTCTTGTTCTTCACTTGAAACACCATGTTTCAATTTGCTTCTGGATCTGGTAATTCTACCAGTTTCTTCTTCTTGTTACTCTTCATCAGACAAGATCAGTTTCCTTTTCTTCTGAATAGAACTTTCAGCAACATCAGTCTTCTTTTTCTCAACAATTTCTTGACTTTGTTGTTTCTGTTGTTTCCTAAGCTTGATTTTCTCATTCAAACTAGCAATTTCTTCTTTCAATTCATCTTGACTCACAACTAGTTGAGCTTGTTGTGATTGAGTTTGTTCCATTACTCTTCTTATCATGTCTTCCCCCTTTTTGGCTTCATCATGCCACTCTTTCAAGGGAGTCAAGTGTTGCTCCAGCTTTGCATGCAACACCTGAGATAGGTTCTTTTCTTGAAGTCTATGGAGATCATAGATTTTAGTCATTGTATGCTCCATAACTCTTTCAACTGAATTTTCTGAATGCATCTTATTCATTCTTTCAGTAGCTTCTTGGAACATTCTCACAGCAGCTTCCAACTTGGCTTGAAGCTCTTCATTCTGCTTTCTCAATAAATCAAAGCTAGAATTATCAGATTCCTTTTCAACAGGAACTGTTCTGATCTGTTCCTGCACATCTTCAGGAATGATAGGTTCAGCAGACTGAAATGGCATGCTTTCCAGTTCATCAGCATTCAAATTTTGATTTTCAAAAACTTATGTCTCTTCAAGTACAACAGTGTTCTCAAACACCTCTGTTGTATTGTCACCAGCTTCATCAACTTCCATAACATCCTCTTCAACAACTTTATCAACTTCATCCACTACCCTTTCTTCACTTTCCATAACAACATCAGCATTTTCATCTGCAGCAGCAGTGGCAACATTTTCCATAGAATACTTAAATCCTGTTAACCTTTCAACAAGTTGCACCACTGATTCTGGGGTTAATAACTCAGTAAAGGAGTTAACATCAGCTGCAAGCATCTGCTCTGCTTCCCAATCATCAAAGATTGAAGCACCACTCATACCTTCCAAAATAGCTAGGTTTTCTTTAAGAGTACTCCTCTTAAGATACACCCATGTGCCTATCCTAAGAAGTTTCTCAAATACAACTGAGCTTTCATCTAAACCAGGAAACTGCTTCAACAGAGCCAATCTCAAATTTATCATAATTCGATCTTCTTTATCACAGATAGGATAATCCATTAAACCAGCAGGTTTAGGAGATAAATATTCTGGTTCAGGGGATGAAGAAATGTCAATTGGTACAGAAGAAGGCTCAAATTCATGTTCAGTAGAGTGATCATGAACTTGTGTAGGGGAATGATGTGGTGAGGGTTGGTTTTGATGACTTGAAACAGGAGTGTTCTGAGGGGATGAATGGGGAGTGTTCTGGGAAATTGGAAAATAGTGAGCTGATTCTCCAGAACATGAAGGTTGGTGGTCAATGGGATCTGTTGGGCTAAGATCAGAATTTGTAGGGGTAGGAGAGGAATCAACAAGTCTTCTCCTAGGTCTAGAGGCACTTCTTTCTTTGGTTCTTTTATGTAAAACAACAATACTTGAAGTACTAACCTCTTGTTCTTCCGAGCTTTCTTGCACCACAGTCTCAATAAAATGGACTGTTTGCTCTGAGGCAGCTGTAGCAGACCTTCCTCTTCTTGGTCTAGTACTGCTCGGATCATGCCTCGCTTTAGATCTTATCTCTGGTTGATTATCATCAGACCGATACATTGAAGCACCAGACTCTTGAGCTTCAGGTTCTTGAGGTAGCACCAAGGGGTGTTCTTGTTCAAATCGAACAGACTTCTTTTTCATTAAGAATTTTCCATGATGGAATTTCTTAGGATTACTCCAGTACGCCTTCTTGATGACTAACTGAGGCAACATAATACTCAGCTTGTTTCCGAACCCTAACTTCGATTTAATCGAAAATTCCATTGTATCCTCATCGAACAAGACTTTTTCTTTCTCACTCATCAATCTGTCTAAGAAAAACCCTTGCCAATCACCTTGCACTCGATCAATGATTGCTGCCATAATTCGGATTTTTAAATTTGTTAGAGCATCCTGACTGTGATGTTGACCTAACAAACATTTTCCAGCAATGTCCATTAGAAATTGAAGACCAGTAGGAAGCACATCTTTCTTAAGATGGCTTAGAGACTCTGGTTCTTCACCCGACCATCTACCCACACATTCTTTCTCTTCGCCTGCCTTGTAGGTCAGAATATCCACTGGGCCTTGTGGTAAATCCAGCATAATTTCAAGGATTTCTCTAGTAATCGAGACCTTGTGCCCTGAGAGCATTTAATGGACACCATTGTTATCACCTTCAAGCTGCAAATAGAATTCCATAGCTTCTGGTTCAAATACATTGATTGGAGATGATTCAAGATACTTTCTCAGCCCGCATTCTTCGCACATTGTCAAAATAGCTTGGTTTTCTGCACTGTGTCGCCCGTTGAAGTAAACTGCATTTTCCACAAAAATGCCCTTTTCTCGAAGCCAAAAATCAGAATCAAACGTTCCTGCAACTTTCCTTAGATTCACTGATAATATTGATAATCGCCATTTTAGGGTTTTTGAAGAAGATAGAGTATTGAGATTTTGCAGTAAATCTTTGAGTTATGAATTTTCCAGAAATGAACTCGTAAGAAAGATGATGATGAAAAGTGATCGTGTTTGACAAATTCAAAACCAATCTAGGGCTAGGATTGAATTTGTTTTTCACAATGAATGGTTGAGATTAAGTCTCGAAATTCGTGTTAAAAGAAACTGTACATATTCTAGTACCATTCTTAATTTTGGAGCCAATTTGTGTTTGATAAATACACCATAGTAATTAGGTTAAAAATAGAGGAGTGTACTAATCTTCTCTATTAGTAATCTAAAATTGAGCTGTTTTTGACTTAGAGTATTCTAAGACAAAATACTGTTCTGATGCATATCATCACAGTAGTTTCCAAAAATATTTCACTTCATTCTCTTACTTGTATATAAAGAAAATGTACTTATCTGGATCAGCTGAGTAAACCTTTTTCAGACATCAGATCAGTAGATGGGTCAGCACAGTAGTTTTCAGATCAGTACCCAATTTTCCTGATTTCACCTTTTTGATATCAGCACAGTAATCCTCAGATCAGTACTGTGACAGATCAGTTCTATTTTGTAGATAGATTAGTTGTAATCAAATCTTTCTGTAGACAGTTTAATCAGTAGTCAGATCAGTTTTGTAGAATAAATGAATTTGTAATCAGATCAGTTCTATAGACAAAGAAACTTTGTAATCAGAACAGTTCTGTAGACAAGTCAATTTATTAATCAGAATAGATTTGTAGACTGATATAGCCTGTAATCAGATCAGATTTGTAGATTTTTCAAATCTGTAATCAGATCAGTTCCCCCTTCAGTGGAGAACTCCTCTTCTGTGCCTGTTTCACCTTGGTAGAAGTGTTAGTCCATGAGATATAGGTGTAAAACAGTACAGAGTAGTAATAGTACAATTAATTTAATGATCACATCAAGGTTTATGCTAAAGTGACTTAGTGTTCTGAGTCAACAAAAGGATCTTTAAGAAATCACAGATTCCCCCTTAGTGTGTGTTCTCAGTGTCCCTCGGCTTTACCAGCTTCCTCATTGGGATTAAGGTCACTTTAGTAACCTTGTTACCTGTTTTAAATGTAGTGGTCTGACATGGGGTTGTCTCTTCTGAATTTTATGCATTTGATGTACTGCTCTTAGTTTCTGCTTTATCTTCCTCTTGGTATAAGATCAGTACCTAAAATGTTAGTGCAGTTCTATATACATATAGAATCCATATCTATCAACCCTAAGCTAATGCATAACTCTCTAAATCTCACTTCAGCCAATGGTTTTGTAAAAATGTCAGCTCTTTCTTTGGATAGTAGACAAGGTTGAGGACAGTAAAAATGGTTTTGTAAAAATCTCACTTTACATTAAATCAGCAGATTTGCTCATAGGGGAGCAATCATTCAATTCTTGCATATCAGAAGTTTTAGATGACTTACCTTTGTCTTTTACCTTTTCTTTTTCAGAATCTTGATCTAGGACATTCAGGAAAGGATTATATGCTTGTACAGATTCATATATTTCTGTATCATCATCCTCATTGTTGGTTTGAAGCTTTAGATTGTCAATTTTCTTACTGAGCTGATGATCAGCAGAGTCCTGCACATTCTCATCAAAGACTACATGGGGTGTTTCTTCCACACATATGGTTGAGTAATTAAATACCCTAAATGCTTTACTTACTGAAGAGTATCCCAAGAATATCCCTTCATCAGCTTTTGCATCGAAAGCATTTAATTTACTTTTACCATTGTTATGGATGAAACACTTACATCCAAAGATATGAAAATAAGAAACTCTAGGTTTTCTGCCTTTCCATACCTCATAAGGTGTTTTACCATGCACCTTATTAAGAGCACTTCGGTTTTGGGAGTGGCAAGCTGTGTTAATGGCTTCAGCCTAAAACTTCTGAGGTGTGTTGAATTCTGCAATCATTGCTCTGCATGCTTCTTTTAGTGTTCTGTTTCTCCTTTCTGCAACACCATTTTGTTGAGGGGTTCTGGCTGCACTTGTCAAATGTTGTATGCCAGACTTAGAACAGTAGTCAGAGATGTAACAGTTAATAAACTCAGTCCCCTTGTCACTTCTTATCTTGACAATGGGTTGACCATTTTCAACCTGCAACCTCTTTAATAGATCTGGAAGTAGTGTTTGTGTATCACTCTTTTTGTGTAGAAAGACTACCCAAGTAAACTTAGAATAATCATCTACTACAACCAGAGTATACCTTCTTCCATTCAATGTAGGAGGTTTGATAGGACCATGAAGATCCATATGAAAGAGTTCTAAGACTCTGCTTGTTGAAAGAGTTGGAATGGACTTAAATGAAACCTTTACCTGTTTACCTTTTTGACATGAGTCACACATTTGTGATTTGGAATAGATTTCATTAGGAATGCCCTCAACAAGATGTTCTCTAGCAATCTTGTTGATTATCTTAAGGTTCAGGTGGCAGAGGCGTTTATGCCAGAGCCAACTGTTTTCTTTAGGACTCTTAGTAATAAGACAAGCATTCTTAGGACAACTATTCCAATTTACAATGTATACACTTCCTTGTCTTGTGCCAACAAGTAAAACATTGTGAGTCCTTTTATCTATTATTTCACATCTTCTGGTCTTGAACTGAACTCTGTATCCCCTGTCACAGAATTGAGATACAGATAACAAATTATATTTCAAACCTTCAACATAGGAGACATCTTGGATTTCAACATCTCCATTCTTGATGAATCCAAATCCTTTTGTAATTGCCATGGAGCTGTCTCCAAAGATGACTTTTGGTCCTTCCTTCTCATGATAGTCAGTAAGCAAGGCCTTGGTACCAGTCATGTGGTGTGAACACCCACTGTCTATGTACCAGGTCTCACCAACTGAACCACCTTTCTTGTATAGGTCCAGTCGATCCTGCAAGGTAGTGATCTTAATAATTTAGGTACCCTAGTTTATTGGGGTCCTTGGGGGTTAGTGGTTAGAGGTACCCATATGAACATTGAGGATTTGAATAGATGGGACCTCTTTAGTTTCCTTCCATATTTATCACAAAACAGTACTTTATTAACCATTTCAGAACAATCAGCAGACTTAGGATCTATTTTTCTGAGATAGCCTTTCCTTGGTTCTATCCCTTTTTCAGTAAGATCAGTATGTCTGTAATAGTTTGAATATGGTCTGAAAGCATGTGGACCATACGGCTTATAAATGCGTTTTGGTCTTTCCTCTTCAATGATATCATAAGATAAATGTGGAGGATAAAGAACAGGTTTGTTATGATAATGAGGCACAAATGTCCTAGGTTTAGTTGAATACAGCTGAGACTGCCTTATAAAAGGAGGTCTAGGCTGTTCCCAACTTGCCTGTGCTTGTCTTGACCTACTGTTCTGAGTTTGTCTCTTCTGATACCAGGACTGTTCTGCTCTGGTCAGAGGAGTATAACTCTGCTGGTATGGTCTTGACTGTACTGGTCTTAATTAATACATTCTTCATTTTTCCATTCTTGGTAGTAGGAGGGATGTATTTAGACTGTACTTTAGGTTTTGGATCATTATCATAAATCATAGGTTCTTTTCCTTTATCTAGTTGCAAATAACTTGAACTAGCTCCATTAGTGTTCTTAAAGCCTGAAGTAGAGGAACTAGGCAGATCAGTACCTATTCCACTTTTATCATTTGGAGCTCTATATCTGTCTGAGATTGTTTGATTAATCTTGGTAGAGTTAATCATCCCAGATAGCTTTCGATCTAGGCTCACTACTTCAGATTCTAAGAATCTATTGCGCTCTTCAAGTTTTTCACATTTACTCTTTAAATCATTGAATTCATTAGTCTCTTTGGCTTGAGTTTTAAGCATACCCTGATATAGTTTATCAATGGATGCATACTTTTCTTGGAGTTGGGACAACTCTTCTGATAGTCGTGCATTCATGACAACTATATTAGGATCCACTTTCAACTGAGCTTCTTTCAGATTAATGATTTCTTGTTTTAAAGATATATTCTCATCACTAATTTCAATTAATGCTTTGTTAGCTTGTAGAAGGTCTTCTTCAGTCACTCCTTGGGAATGATGAAGACTACTTCCTACACTACTATCAGCAGTGTCACATAAATCAGTGTCAGAATTTTTGCAAGATTGAAAAGAGTTAGCAGATGATACCTCATCATTTATTTTGGCCATCATTGCCAGTCCATCATCTGCTATGAAGGCTTCATTCTCATTGCTAGAGGGGTATTCAGATGAAGACGATGGCAACTCTTCTGATACCGAATCAGATTCATTGTATGCCATCATTGCCTTCTTACCCTTGGCATATTTTCGATCTCTTCTGGCTTTCCTTTCTTCTCGATCTTCAGAACTCAGATCAGGACATTCATAAGCATAATGACCTGGCTTATCACAATTGTAGCAAACAGGATTGTTAGAAGATCTCTTAGGAGGTGAATGATTTCGGTTCCTGTCATGCTTGTCAATTGAGTTCCTATCTTTCTTATCAGAATATTTTCTATCCCTCTTATCAGATGAGTTCCTATCTCTCCTGTTCTCATTAGAGATCTCATCCCTTCTTTCAGAAGAGTTTTGGTCCCTTCTGTCCCCAGAAGAGTCCCTGTTACTAGAACCCTTGGTTTCCTTATAGAATCTCTTGTATCTACCATACCTCTTATTTAGTCTATCAAATCTTTTGATCATAAGGCTCATCTGATCTTTTAGACTAAGATCAGAACTATCTAGTTCATCTTTTATGCTTGAGGCCTTAGACTTAGATGATCTAGACCCCTTAGAGGTAGAGGCTTTAAAAGCTATGTCCTTATAGGCATCCTTATCCTTATGAATCACAGTAATAGGATCTTCTTCATCTAACTCAAACTCATGTGCCTTAAGGGTCTGGAACATAGTTTCTGCTGGCCAAGAATCAATGTCTTGTGTGGTCTTAATGATCATCTTGACCATTTTCCACCTTTCATCCAAAGCTTTCAAGATTCTCAGGTTAACTTCTCTTTCAGTATAAGTTTTTCCTAACACATCAAGATCATTCATAATTTTAGTAAATCGAGTATCCAATTCATCAATTGTTTCTCCTGGCTTCATCTTAAATGTTTCAAACCTTTGGACAGCTATGGATAATTTGCTTTCTTTGATAAGTGTAGTACCTTCACAAAGAATAGCCAATTTGTCCCACATTTGCTTTGCAGTCTTACATTTTAACACTTTGCCAAGATACTCATTTGGCAAGGTGTGTAAAATATAATTCTTAGCAAGACTATCCAAATTTTTTTGTCGCATTTCTTCAGAAGTCAGTTCTGACCTTGGTTTAGGGACCAGTGCTCCAACTGGTTTATAAGGATCCAGAACAGCAGTGTTTTCCACCATGGTGACAATTGGTCCTTCAGTCACCACAGACACTATCAGATCATGTGTTGAGCTAAAGATGGCCTCCATCCTAAGCTTCCAGTAGTCATAATCTGCAATCTTGAACTTAGGAAGTTTGTTCACATTAGTGTCATCCATGTTTGATTAGACAAATAGGATCAGTAGTATAGCAGATAATTTTCAAGTATTCAGATAGTGACAGATATCAAGAAATAGTAGCAAGATCAGTGAGATTTCCCTCAAGATCTACAAGGTTATCAAGAAACAGCAGTCCAAAGAACTACTGCTCTGATACCACTTGTTGGTCCCAAGTTGAGTTAAGATTGAGTAAGCTAAGAAAGTCTAGAGGGGAGGGGTGAATAGACTTTCAAAAATCTTTCAAAATATCAGAGTTTATAATGCGGAATAGTGTTCTGAATAGTACTGTTCTTACTGAGTCAGATCAGTACATCCAGTTTCAATTTTATACTCAACTTTTAATCAGATATTTTCTTAGTAAATTCTACTGTTCTTGTTTAAACAAATATTAGTCAAGTATCAAACATAAAATAAAGAACACAAAATTTTATAGTGGTTCGACCAATAAGTCTACATCCACTCTCATAATCCCAGTTGTGATGTTTTATTAACTCTTCCTTGAGTTTCTTGTGGCTTAAAGTCCCAAGACTAAGACTGTGATCTTATCGATTACACTTCCAAGTGTATCTTCGATCTACTAGTAATTCTACAAGTAACTAGCACACTTGTTTTACAAAACACAAACTTAAACTGAAAAGTAAAACTTCTCTTGAGTAGCCTTTGATTCTTCTCTTCAATTCAGTGGCTTCTCCTTAGTTTGATTTCCTTAACTCTGTGAGTTCTTGCTTGTAGACTTGCTCTTGAATTCTCTAAGATCAGTAATTGTTCAGTAGTCTTCAGCAGTAGGAGATCATACAATATTTATAGAACTTAGTATGACAGTTAGCAGTTTGTGAACTAACTCTTAACTAACTCTAAAACTGTTTTTGTAACTTCCTTTTGTAACCGACTTTGTAACTTCCTTTTTATTCCAAGTCAGCATATCTTCAATATAAATCTTCATTTACTCTTTAAATAAGTTTTCCAAACTTATTCTTCAAATTCACCAACTCAGCACAGTAACTTACTGTTCTGATTCTTTAATGTTCTGAGCCAGTCAGCACAGTTCTCAAAACTGTTCTGCACTTCTCCAGAATTCTTCTAAGCTTCTCTTCAACTCTTCTTTGAAGTCTTCTTATTCTGAAGTAGTCTTCTGAGTCTTCATTAGTCTTCTGATCTTCTTCTAATCTAGTGTTCTAAACTACTGTTCTGAACTTTACAATGCTGATTACAATAAAATACAACTTTACATATATAAAACCTATATATACATCAACTGAACTATATACAGATGAGTATAATTAAGTCCTATACTATAAGCTGTCTATACAATACAAAACATCAGCTTAGTTCCTAACAGTTCATATATCAGATCAGTAAACACAATAAGATCAGTAACTCAGTTTTCAATATCTCATTAAGATCAGTAAACATATTTCAGATGACTTAGTTAAGATGACTTAGAACCACATATATTACTAACTTTAAGTTGCTTTTGGCCATCAAAACATACAATCATCAATTAGAACATTGTTTCAAGGATTCATATCCCAACAATTTCCCCCTTTTTGATGAAGCCAAAACTACTTAAATGTTAATAAATCAGTAGTTAAGTATGTAGTCTATCATAACAGTTCATCATTTCAAAATTCCAGATTCATATTTATAATCATATTTAGATCAGATAATGCTCATATTACACATACTAACAAAATATGAAATAAACAGAAAATATAGAAATAAAGATTAAGGTTAGAAATGTTATCTTGTGAGCTTGTCCTTCATCTTCATTCTTCAGATTCTGAATGCAACATAAAGCATTGCTTTGATATCCATCATATGTTGATGATCAGTGATACCTTCATCTCTGATGATCTCAGCAATTATGTTACTAATCTCTTTGTAATCAGGTTCTCCATTCTCAAGTCTTGGAGGTTCCCAAATTGGTTCTTCAGGACATAATATCTTTATCTCAGCACGAGCAGCAACTTTTGAGATATCTTCCCAAAAATCTCTATCTATGTTCATCATGAACTCTTCAAAATCAGCAAATTCAACTTACTTGTTCAGATGATCACCAAACTTCTTCACAATGAAGTTTACAATCTGCCACTTCTTCTTCAGATTTTTCCAGTAATCCATATTCTCAGGTAGGACTATAAAATCAACAAAATTCTCATCTTGAGTTGAATTTCAAGCACGTTCATATATGATGTGTTTCCATTGCTAATATAAACTAAAACACACTTTAAGCAAGAATCTAAACCTTGTGTCGTCAGGTATCGGCTCTGATACCAACTGAAAGTGTGTGTGAGGTAGGTATCTAGTGTTTAAGTAAAAAACAGAACAATGTTACACTGAATGTTGTGACAATTAATGTAGCATTAACTCTAACAGAATACAGAAAGTAAACACAGTACACAACGAAAGTCTAAAACACTAAAGTCCAATAAAAATACAATGGAATAATTTTTAACATAGATTTTATTAATAACAAAACCTATGCTAAGCCTTACGGCGAAAACAATAACTTAGTTCCTAAGTTACGAAAATGTCGTGTGAAATGTCTCAGCAATTACTTCAACATTCCATACAAGACTGAAGTGTAAGAACACTGTCTAAAGAACTAATCTGATCTATCATCCACTCTCACTCGATACAAGACTAAAACTAAGTACACTAGAAGGTGTGGTATCCCTCGGCGTACGTTAAATGATACAACTACTGACCATAACTCCTAACTAGGGTTGAACGCTCAAGAAGGTGTTACTCGAATAGTGCATACTTTGAAATGAAAGGCTTCAGCGGTATTTATAGAGCAATAGCCGAATTCTAGATCCTTCCATTATGAGATCCTATTTTTTAGGACCTCAACTTCCATGATCTCTCTAGATCCTTCTTCCATCTTCTAGGTCGTTCTAAACTGCTCCAGACTCTTCTATCACGTTCTCCAACATTCTGGAATCTTTCAGGTTCCAGACTCTTGTAGAAGTTTCTAGAATCGTACCTGAATGTGAGAGCATTTAGTACAACATTTAATGTAACATTTCAGAAAGGACTTAGAATAAATCACGGAAGGTCAAATTAAGATGTTGTTGATAATGTTAAAGCATTTAAGAGTTAACAACATCTACAAAAAGGACCAAAATATTTAGGTGCCAATTTCACATTCAGTTTTCAAAATAACGTAACATGTCGATATGCGCAAAATTTTAAGAACACTCGTTCGCCCACATAAAAAACGATATCCCGCCGATGTTTGTTCGCTGTAAATGCCATTCGTTGTTGGGCTCGCTCAAGATGGGCTTTGAGGTTCAGAAGGATCGTGTTTCTGTCGTGAAGATCATCCGCTACGGCCTTCACATAGATTTCAGCGGGAAGAAATTGGGAAAGCACTGGCTTGGGGTTGACCGTACACTGCCTCAAAAGGGGTGCAGCCGGCTGATGTGTGGAAGCTCGTGTTGAAGCAGTACTCTGCCCATGGAATCCACTTGGCCCACTGCTTCGGATGTTCGAAAGAAAAGGAACGAAGGTATGTCTCTAAACATCTGTCTGTTCATCACCTCTGTCTGACTGTCGGTTTCTGGGTGGTAGGCGGAGCTCATTTTCAGACGTGTTCCAGTTGCTTTAAACAATTCCCGCCAGAAATTACTAAGAAAAATTGGGTCTCTGTCCGAAACAATTTATTGAGGAACACCGTGTAAATGGATGACCTCCTTAGCCATGGCCGTTGCCAATTGCAGATCATTCTCGGAACTGGGGTCGGGGGGAATCGGGAACCGAGGAAAGCACTTCTTGGGTCCCGAGGTCCGATGTGTCGTCCAACATGACCATCACTCGGTGAAAACACTGGGAACACACATGGGTAGGGGAGTAGTGTTCTTTGCATTTGTAGCATAGTCCTCGTGACCGTAGATCCGCGTATTTAGATTGCGACATGTGGCGTATGGGTCTGCCGCCAGAGGAAGAAGTTAAAGCGGCGGATTCTGCTGGAGTTCTTGTGGGTCGGGTCGAGGCCTGTTCGCGTGCGAAAGGCGTGGCGAATGAACGAGATCCCCGAAGGTCTGGTGGCGGTTGGGATCGAAAGGGGATGGAGCGGTTGGAGGGGGGACCTCGAGCCGGTGGCTGTTTGCTAGCATCCATCCCGCGTTCAATCTCACGAGCAAGATGCATCGTGTCGCTAATATCTTGAGAATCCTTCGATCGAATGCGCAACCGAATGTCGTCTCGGAGGCCATTTAAAAAGAGACACAAGGTAACCGAATCCAAGAGGGCTGGAACCGTGGCAAGACGAGTAACAAAAGTGTCGACGTATATGTCGACCGTGTCGGTTTGGCGTGTCGCTGCAAGAATTTCGTAAGGGTTGGCCTGTGGGTCATCGCCATACCGTTTTAATATTGAACTGTGGCCAATCGAGGGATGGAAAGCGACTCATGGTCCACTGTAACCAATGGAGGGTGTGGCCTTCCATGGCGATAAGGGCCAGTTCCACGCGTTGATCTGGTGGTACTTTGTGAATGGCGAAGAACTTGTCCGCTAGGGCCAACCACACAGAGGGGTCATCTCCGGAAAAAATAGGAAGGTCGAACTTCATCGTCGGCCGCAAAAAGGGTGACGAAGAGGCGGGGGTTGGTGCAAGGGGTAGGGGCGGCGGCTGGCAAGGGGCAAGGGTTGAAGAAGATTCTGCAACGGTGGGTCCTTTGTCTTTCATCCAACGGGAAACAGTTTGTTCGAAGGAGCCCAAGGACGCATGCAGAGCTCGCACATCGGATTGTATGGAATCGACCTTGGTATGCAAGGCGTCATGGCGGAGGATGGAGCTTTCTTGACCCTTAAACTTAATTAATTTTTTGTGTGGAGCCTAGCTAGCTAGAATTTGGGTACTGTAATTTAGTGAAGTTGATGGTATTAGCCATTTTCGGAAGATGACATTATATTGGATGGTTGTTCATACTTTTAGGTATTAATTTTCGATGAGAGCAATTTGCAATGAATATGAATTAATGGACATTTTTGCATGTTGATGAATTGTATGTGGCTATATAAAGTGGTGAAATTGGAGCCCAAGAAATTAATAACCAAGAAAACCTTGCAATTTTAAGAGTAAACATTAATAATCGTAATAATAGTAGTGCAAGCATGTCGACAAAGATGTTAGTAGTGTTTTTGGCGACATTGCTCGTGCTGTGCAACACCGTTACTTATTCGAGTGGAAATTATATCAGTTACGGGGCTCTTAACGATGGAGATAGAATATTTGGGAAGCCTCCACCAATGACAGCAGTTGGACCCTACCACAGGGGTTGCTCAGAAATCCTGTTATGTCGTCACCGCAAACTCATGATGAATCAACCATCTCCACTTGCCATCTCAACTTTTTCCTCTTAAAATTGCATCCTTTTCTCTAGGCCAAATTAATTTATTGTAAAATTATTACACAATGAAATTATCATTAATATATATGAGTACTTTTTGTTACTTGGATTCCATTGCCGGCCAGTTATATGTCTATTTGTGCATACATATAGTATATATTTAATATGTTTATGTATATAATTATACATATATTAAAATATACTCCCTCCGTTCCGGTGAAAGCTACCCATGATGAGCTTTGGGCACAGAAGTTAAGAAATATGATATAATAAGTACATGTGTTCGAGGTGATGCAATTGTGAGAGAGAATAATATAATAAAATGAGAGAGAGAGAGTACTTTGATAAAAATGGAATAAGTAGCTTTAATTGAAACGGACGAAAAGTGGTTTTCATTGGTACGGAGGGAGTACATTATAAAAATGTTTATATATTAAGAGAAAAAAAATATTTACGCTCCGTAACTTTCACCTTTTTTGAAAAACGTCTAAAAAAAGATAAAAGTTTAATTTACATCTCATAATTTCGTAAAATGCTTAATTTACGTATGTTCAATTTTCGCCGGACAACAAAAGGGGCTGGAAAAAGAATACTCAATTTTCGTAAACAACAACTTTCTTATCATTTTTAGTTTCATCAATTTGATTAGTGTTTATTTCATAAGTTCTAAGAATACTCACTAATTAATTTTGACTCATCTTATCAGTGTCTTTTGCCTCTTCAATAACACAAATCTTAGCATCAAATCTTTTAGGAACAGACCTTAATATCTTATGTACTACTCTAACATTAGAAATAGGGCCACCAAGAGAATGCGATTCATTAATAATCTCACTTAACCTTTCGTTGTAGGATGAAATCGTTTCATCTTCCCTCATTCGGAGATTCTCAAACTTTATCCCCAACATTCGAAGCTTTGTCCTTCGAACACTATCGGAACCTTCACAATGCTCTTGTAACCTGTCCCATGCATCTTTAGAAGTAGAACAGTTAGATATAATTTTAAACATAGAGGTATCAACTGAAGTAAAAATAGCATTTAAAGCTTTAGAATTGTATCCTGCTGTTGTTATCTCATCGGCTGTCCAATCAACCTCTTTCTTGAGTTGAATTTCACCATCGACATCTGCTAGATTCTTTGGTACATCCCAACCTGTAAGAACAGTCCTCCAAGCACGTTCATCAATTGGCTTGATGTACATTCGCATCTTAGGCTTCTAATAAGCATAATTTGAACCATCTAAAACGGGTGGCCTAAGTGTAGTGGGTATGTGATGTGTTTCCATTGCTAATATAAATTAAAACACACTTTAAGCAAGGATCTAAACCTTGTGTCGTCAGGTATCGGCTCTGATACCAACTGAAAGTGTGCGTGGGGTAGGTATCTAGTGTTTAAGTAAAAAACAGAACAATGTTACACTGAATGTTGTGACAATTAATGTAGCATTAACTGTAACAGAATACAGAAAGTAAACACAGTACACAACGGAAGTCTAAAACACTAAAACACAATAAAAACACAATGGAATAATTTTTAACATAGATTTTATTAATAACAAAATCCATGCTAAGCCTTACGACGAAAACAATAACTTAGTTCGTAAGTTACGAAAATATCGTGTGAAATGTCTCAGCAATTACTTCAACATTCCATACAAGACTGAAGTGTAAGAACATTGTCTAAAGAACTAATCTGATCTATGATTCACTCTCACTCGATACAAGACTAGAACTAAGTACACTAGAAGGTGTGGTATCCCTCGGCGTACGTTAAATGATACAACTACTGACCATAACTCCTAACTAGGGTTGAACGCTCAAGAAGGTGTTACTCGAATAGTGCATACTTTGAAATGAAAGGCTTAAGCGGTATTTATAGAGCAATAGCCGAATTCTAGATCCTTCCATTATGAGATCCTATTTTTTAGGACCTCAACTTCCATGATCTCTCTAGATCCTTCTTCCATCTTCTAGGTCGTTCTAAACTGCTCCAGACTCTTCTATCACGTTCTCCAACATTCTGGAATCTTTCAGGTTCCAGACTCTTGTAGAAGTTTCTAGAATCGTACCTGAATGTGAGAGCATTTAGTACAACATTTAATGTAACATTTCAGAAAGGACTTAGAATAAATCACGGAAGGTCAAATTAAGATGTTGTTGATAATGTTAAAGCATTTAAGAGTTAACAACATCTACAAAAAGGACCAAAATATTTAGGTGCCAATTTCACATTCAGTTTTCAAAATAACGTAACATGTCGATATGCGCAAAATTTTAAGAACACTCGTTCGCCCACATAAAAAACGATATCCCGCCGATGTTTGTTCGCTGTAAATGCCATTCGTTGTTGGGCTCACTCAAGATGGGCTTTGAGGTTCAGAAGGATCGTGTTTCTGTCGTGAAGATCATCCGCTACGGCCTTCACATAGATTTCAGCGGGAAGAAATTGGGAAAGCACTGGCTTGGGGTTGACCGTACACTGCCTCAAAAGGGGTGCAGCCGGCTGATGTGTGGAAGCTCGTGTTGAAGCAGTACTCTGCCCATGGAATCCACTTGGCCCACTGCTTCGGATGTTCGAAAGAAAAGGAACGAAGGTATGTCTCTAAACATCTGTCTGTTCATCACCTCTGTCTGACTGTCGGTTTCTGGGTGGTAGGCGGAGCTCATTTTCAGACGTGTTCCAGTTGCTTTAAACAATTCCCGCCAGAAATTACTAAGAAAAATTGGGTCTCTGTCCGAAACAATTTATTGAGGAACACCGTGTAAATGGATGACCTCCTTAGCCATGGCCGTTGCCAATTGCAGATCATTCTCGGAACTGGGGTCGGGGGGAATCGGGAACCGAGGAAAGCACTTCTTGGGTCCCGAGGTCCGATGTGTCGTCCAACATGACCATCACTCGGTGAAAACACTGGGAACACACATGGGTAGGGGAGTAGTGTTCTTTGCATTTGTAGCATAGTCCTCGTGACCGTAGATCCGCGTATTTAGATTGCGACATGTGGCGTATGGGTCTGCCGCCAGAGGAAGAAGTTAAAGCGGCGGATTCTGCTGGAGTTCTTGTGGGTCGGGTCGAGGCCTGTTCGCGTGCGAAAGGCGTGGCGAATGAACGAGATCCCCGAAGGTCTGGTGGCGGTTGGGATCGAAAGGGGATGGAGCGGTTGGAGGGGGGACCTCGAGCCGGTGGCTGTTTGCTAGCATCCATCCCGCGTTCAATCTCACGAGCAAGATGCATCGTGTCGCTAATATCTTGAGAATCCTTCGATCGAATGCGCAACCGAATGTCGTCTCGGAGGCCATTTAAAAAGAGACACAAGGTAACCGAATCCAAGAGGGCTGGAACCGTGGCAAGACGAGTAACAAAAGTGTCGACGTATATGTCGACCGTGTCGGTTTGGCGTGTCGCTGCAAGAATTTCGTAAGGGTTGGCCTGTGGGTCATCGCCATACCGTTTTAATATTGAACTGTGGCCAATCGAGGGATGGAAAGCGACTCATGGTCCACTGTAACCAATGGAGGGTGTGGCCTTCCATGGCGATAAGGGCCAGTTCCACGCGTTGATCTGGTGGTACTTTGTGAATGGCGAAGAACTTGTCCGCTAGGGCCAACCACACAGAGGGGTCATCTCCGGAAAAAATAGGAAGGTCGAACTTCATCGTCGGCCGCAAAAAGGGTGACGAAGAGGCGGGGGTTGGTGCAAGGGGTAGGGGCGGCGGCTGGCAAGGGGCAAGGGTTGAAGAAGATTCTGCAACGGTGGGTCCTTTGTCTTTCATCCAACGGGAAACAGTTTGTTCGAAGGAGCCCAAGGACGCATGCAGAGCTCGCACATCGGATTGTATGGAATCGACCTTGGTATGCAAGGCGTCATGGCGGAGGATGGAGCTTTCTTGACCCTTAAACTTAATTAATTTTTTGTGTGGAGCCTAGCTAGCTAGAATTTGGGTACTGTAATTTAGTGAAGTTGATGGTATTAGCCATTTTCGGAAGATGACATTATATTGGATGGTTGTTCATACTTTTAGGTATTAATTTTCGATGAGAGCAATTTGCAATGAATATGAATTAATGGACATTTTTGCATGTTGATGAATTGTATGTGGCTATATAAAGTGGTGAAATTGGAGCCCAAGAAATTAATAACCAAGAAAACCTTGCAATTTTAAGAGTAAACATTAATAATCGTAATAATAGTAGTGCAAGCATGTCGACAAAGATGTTAGTAGTGTTTTTGGCGACATTGCTCGTGCTGTGCAACACCGTTACTTATTCGAGTGGAAATTATATCAGTTACGGGGCTCTTAACGATGGAGATAGAATATTTGGGAAGCCTCCACCAATGACAGCAGTTGGACCCTACCACAGGGGTTGCTCAGAAATCCTGTTATGTCGTCACCGCAAACTCATGATGAATCAACCATCTCCACTTGCCATCTCAACTTTTTCCTCTTAAAATTGCATCCTTTTCTCTAGGCCAAATTAATTTATTGTAAAATTATTACACAATGAAATTATCATTAATATATATGAGTACTTTTTGTTACTTGGATTCCATTGCCGGCCAGTTATATGTCTATTTGTGCATACATATAGTATATATTTAATATGTTTATGTATATAATTATACATATATTAAAATATACTCCCTCCGTTCCGGTGAAAGCTACCCATGATGAGCTTTGGGCACAGAAGTTAAGAAATATGATATAATAAGTACATGTGTTCGAGGTGATGCAATTGTGAGAGAGAATAATATAATAAAATGAGAGAGAGAGAGTACTTTGATAAAAATGGAATAAGTAGCTTTAATTGAAACGGACGAAAAGTGGTTTTCATTGGTACGGAGGGAGTACATTATAAAAATGTTTATATATTAAGAGAAAAAAAATATTTACGCTCCGTAACTTTCACCTTTTTTGAAAAACGTCTAAAAAAAGATAAAAGTTTAATTTACATCTCATAATTTCGTAAAATGCTTAATTTACGTATGTTCAATTTTCGCCGGACAACAAAAGGGGCTGGAAAAAGAATACTCAATTTTCGTAAACAACAACTTTCTTATCATTTTTAGTTTCATCAATTTGATTAGTGTTTATTTCATAAGTTCTAAGAATACTCACTAATTAATTTTGACTCATCTTATCAGTGTCTTTTGCCTCTTCAATAACACAAATCTTAGCATCAAATCTTTTAGGAACAGACCTTAATATCTTATGTACTACTCTAACATTAGAAATAGGGCCACCAAGAGAATGCGATTCATTAATAATCTCACTTAACCTTTCGTTGTAGGATGAAATCGTTTCATCTTCCCTCATTCGGAGATTCTCAAACTTTATCCCCAACATTCGAAGCTTTGTCCTTCGAACACTATCGGAACCTTCACAATGCTCTTGTAACCTGTCCCATGCATCTTTAGAAGTAGAACAGTTAGATATAATTTTAAACATAGAGGTATCAACTGAAGTAAAAATAGCATTTAAAGCTTTAGAATTGTATCCTGCTGTTGTTATCTCATCGGCTGTCCAATCAACCTCTTTCTTGAGTTGAATTTCACCATCGACATCTGCTAGATTCTTTGGTACATCCCAACCTGTAAGAACAGTCCTCCAAGCACGTTCATCAATTGGCTTGATGTACATTCGCATCTTAGGCTTCTAATAAGCATAATTTGAACCATCTAAAACGGGTGGCCTAAGTGTAGTGGGTATGTGATGTGTTTCCATTGCTAATATAAATTAAAACACACTTTAAGCAAGGATCTAAACCTTGTGTCGTCAGGTATCGGCTCTGATACCAACTGAAAGTGTGCGTGGGGTAGGTATCTAGTGTTTAAGTAAAAAACAGAACAATGTTACACTGAATGTTGTGACAATTAATGTAGCATTAACTGTAACAGAATACAGAAAGTAAACACAGTACACAACGGAAGTCTAAAACACTAAAACACAATAAAAACACAATGGAATAATTTTTAACATAGATTTTATTAATAACAAAATCCATGCTAAGCCTTACGACGAAAACAATAACTTAGTTCGTAAGTTACGAAAATATCGTGTGAAATGTCTCAGCAATTACTTCAACATTCCATACAAGACTGAAGTGTAAGAACATTGTCTAAAGAACTAATCTGATCTATGATTCACTCTCACTCGATACAAGACTAGAACTAAGTACACTAGAAGGTGTGGTATCCCTCGGCGTACGTTAAATGATACAACTACTGACCATAACTCCTAACTAGGGTTGAACGCTCAAGAAGGTGTTACTCGAATAGTGCATACTTTGAAATGAAAGGCTTAAGCGGTATTTATAGAGCAATAGCCGAATTCTAGATCCTTCCATTATGAGATCCTATTTTTTAGGACCTCAACTTCCATGATCTCTCTAGATCCTTCTTCCATCTTCTAGGTCGTTCTAAACTGCTCCAGACTCTTCTATCACGTTCTCCAACATTCTGGAATCTTTCAGGTTCCAGACTCTTGTAGAAGTTTCTAGAATCGTACCTGAATGTGAGAGCATTTAGTACAACATTTAATGTAACATTTCAGAAAGGACTTAGAATAAATCACGGAAGGTCAAATTAAGATGTTGTTGATAATGTTAAAGCATTTAAGAGTTAACAACATCTACAAAAAGGACCAAAATATTTAGGTGCCAATTTCACATTCAGTTTTCAAAATAACGTAACATGTCGATATGCGCAAAATTTTAAGAACACTCGTTCGCCCACATAAAAAACGATATCCCGCCGATGTTTGTTCGCTGTAAATGCCATTCGTTGTTGGGCTCACTCAAGATGGGCTTTGAGGTTCAGAAGGATCGTGTTTCTGTCGTGAAGATCATCCGCTACGGCCTTCACATAGATTTCAGCGGGAAGAAATTGGGAAAGCACTGGCTTGGGGTTGACCGTACACTGCCTCAAAAGGGGTGCAGCCGGCTGATGTGTGGAAGCTCGTGTTGAAGCAGTACTCTGCCCATGGAATCCACTTGGCCCACTGCTTCGGATGTTCGAAAGAAAAGGAACGAAGGTATGTCTCTAAACATCTGTCTGTTCATCACCTCTGTCTGACTGTCGGTTTCTGGGTGGTAGGCGGAGCTCATTTTCAGACGTGTTCCAGTTGCTTTAAACAATTCCCGCCAGAAATTACTAAGAAAAATTGGGTCTCTGTCCGAAACAATTTATTGAGGAACACCGTGTAAATGGATGACCTCCTTAGCCATGGCCGTTGCCAATTGCAGATCATTCTCGGAACTGGGGTCGGGGGGAATCGGGAACCGAGGAAAGCACTTCTTGGGTCCCGAGGTCCGATGTGTCGTCCAACATGACCATCACTCGGTGAAAACACTGGGAACACACATGGGTAGGGGAGTAGTGTTCTTTGCATTTGTAGCATAGTCCTCGTGACCGTAGATCCGCGTATTTAGATTGCGACATGTGGCGTATGGGTCTGCCGCCAGAGGAAGAAGTTAAAGCGGCGGATTCTGCTGGAGTTCTTGTGGGTCGGGTCGAGGCCTGTTCGCGTGCGAAAGGCGTGGCGAATGAACGAGATCCCCGAAGGTCTGGTGGCGGTTGGGATCGAAAGGGGATGGAGCGGTTGGAGGGGGGACCTCGAGCCGGTGGCTGTTTGCTAGCATCCATCCCGCGTTCAATCTCACGAGCAAGATGCATCGT
Organism: Galeopsis tetrahit; assembly: GCA_963675135.1. NCBI lineage: Eukaryota > Viridiplantae > Streptophyta > Magnoliopsida > Lamiales > Lamiaceae > Galeopsis > Galeopsis tetrahit. The sequence continues at coordinate 32,515,073 of OY776126.1, read as the reverse complement.
GTCGCTAATATCTTGAGAATCCTTCGATCGAATGCGCAACCGAATGTCGTCTCGGAGGCCATTTAAAAAGAGACACAAGGTAACCGAATCCAAGAGGGCTGGAACCGTGGCAAGACGAGTAACAAAAGTGTCGACGTATATGTCGACCATGTCGGTTTGGCGTGTCGCTGCAAGAATTTCGTAAGGGTTGGCCTGTGGGTCATCGCCATACCGTTTTAATATTGAACTGTGGCCAATCGAGGGATGGAAAGCGACTCATGGTCCACTGTAACCAATGGAGGGTGTGGCCTTCCATGGCGATAAGGGCCAGTTCCACACGTTGATCTGGTGGTACTTTGTGAATGGCGAAGAACTGGTCCGCTAGGGCCAACCACACAGAGGGGTCATCTCCGGAAAAAATAGGAAGGTCGAACTTCATCGTCGGCCGCAAAAAGGGTGACGAAGAGGCGGGGGTTGGTGCAAGGGGTAGGGGCGGCGGCTGGCAAGGGGCAAGGGTTGAAGAAGATTCTGCAACGGTGGGTCCTTTGTCTTTCATCCAACGGGAAACAGTTTGTTCGAAGGAGCCCAAGGACGCATGCAGAGCTCGCACATCGGATTGTATGGAATCGACCTTGGTATGCAAGGCGTCATGGCGGAGGATGGAGCTTTCTTGACCCTTAAACTTAATTAATTTTTTGTGTGGAGCCTAGCTAGCTAGAATTTGGGTACTGTAATTTAGTGAAGTTGATGGTATTAGCCATTTTCGGAAGATGACATTATATTGGATGGTTGTTCATACTTTTAGGTATTAATTTTCGATGAGAGCAATTTGCAATGAATATGAATTAATGGACATTTTTGCATGTTGATGAATTGTATGTGGCTATTTAAAGTGGTGAAATTGGAGCCCAAGAAATTAATAACCAAGAAAACCTTGCAATTTTAAGAGTAAACATTAATAATCGTAATAATAGTAGTGCAAGCATGTCGACAAAGATGTTAGTAGTGTTTTTGGCGACATTGCTCGTGCTGTGCAACACCGTTACTTATTCGAGTGGAAATTATATCAGTTACGGGGCTCTTAACGATGGAGATAGAATATTTGGGAAGCCTCCACCAATGACAGCAGTTGGACCCTACCACAGGGGTTGCTCAGAAATCCTGTTATGTCGTCACCGCAAACTCATGATGAATCAACCATCTCCACTTGCCATCTCAACTTTTTCCTCTTAAAATTGCATCCTTTTCTCTAGGCCAAATTAATTTATTGTAAAATTATTACACAATGAAATTATCATTAATATATATGAGTACTTTTTGTTACTTGGATTCCATTGCCGGCCAGTTATATGTCTATTTGTGCATACATATAGTATATATTTAATATGTTTATGTATATAATTATACATATATTAAAATATACTCCCTCCGTTCCGGTGAAAGCTACCCATGATGAGCTTTGGGCACAGAAGTTAAGAAATATGATATAATAAGTACATGTGTTCGAGGTGATGCAATTGTGAGAGAGAATAATATAATAAAATGAGAGAGAGAGAGTACTTTGATAAAAATGGAATAAGTAGCTTTAATTGAAACGGACGAAAAGTGGTTTTCATTGGTACGGAGGGAGTACATTATAAAAATGTTTATATATTAAGAGAAAAAAAATATTTACGCTCCGTAACTTTCACCTTTTTTGAAAAACGTCTAAAAAAAGATAAAAGTTTAATTTACATCTCATAATTTCGTAAAATGCTTAATTTACGTATGTTCAATTTTCGCCGGACAACAAAAGGGGCTGGAAAAAGAATACTCAATTTTCGTAAACAACAACTTTCTTATCATTTTTAGTTTCATCAATTTGATTAGTGTTTATTTCATAAGTTCTAAGAATACTCACTAATTAATTTTGACTCATCTTATCAGTGTCTTTTGCCTCTTCAATAACACAAATCTTAGCATCAAATCTTTTAGGAACAGACCTTAATATCTTATGTACTACTCTAACATTAGAAATAGGGCCACCAAGAGAATGCGATTCATTAATAATCTCACTTAACCTTTCGTTGTAGGATGAAATTGTTTCATCTTCCCTCATTCGGAGATTCTCAAACTTTATCCCCAACATTCGAAGCTTTGTCCTTCGAACACTATCGGAACCTTCACAATGCTCTTGTAACCTGTCCCATGCATCTTTAGAAGTAGAACAGTTAGATATAATTTTAAACATAGAGGTATCAACTGAAGTAAAAATAGCATTTAAAGCTTTAGAATTGTATCCTGCTGTTGTTATCTCATCGGCTGTCCAATCAACCTCTTTCTTGAGTTGAATTTCACCATCGACATCTGCTAGATTCTTTGGTACATCCCAACCTGTAAGAACAGTCCTCCAAGCACGTTCATCAATTGGCTTGATGTACATTCGCATCTTAGGCTTCTAATAAGCATAATTTGAACCATCTAAAACGGGTGGCCTAAGTGTAGTGGGTATGTGATGTGTTTCCATTGCTAATATAAATTAAAACACACTTTAAGCAAGGATCTAAACCTTGTGTCGTCAGGTATCGGCTCTGATACCAACTGAAAGTGTGCGTGGGGTAGGTATCTAGTGTTTAAGTAAAAAACAGAACAATGTTACACTGAATGTTGTGACAATTAATGTAGCATTAACTGTAACAGAATACAGAAAGTAAACACAGTACACAACGGAAGTCTAAAACACTAAAACACAATAAAAACACAATGGAATAATTTTTAACATAGATTTTATTAATAACAAAATCCATGCTAAGCCTTACGACGAAAACAATAACTTAGTTCGTAAGTTACGAAAATATCGTGTGAAATGTCTCAGCAATTACTTCAACATTCCATACAAGACTGAAGTGTAAGAACATTGTCTAAAGAACTAATCTGATCTATGATTCACTCTCACTCGATACAAGACTAGAACTAAGTACACTAGAAGGTGTGGTATCCCTCGGCGTACGTTAAATGATACAACTACTGACCATAACTCCTAACTAGGGTTGAACGCTCAAGAAGGTGTTACTCGAATAGTGCATACTTTGAAATGAAAGGCTTAAGCGGTATTTATAGAGCAATAGCCGAATTCTAGATCCTTCCATTATGAGATCCTATTTTCTAGGACCTCAACTTCCGTGATCTCTCTAGATCCTTCTTCCATCTTCTAGGTCGTTCTAAACTGCTCCAGACTCTTCTATCACGTTCTCCAACATTCTGGAATCTTCCAGGTTCCAGACTCTTGTAGAAGCTTCTAGAATCGTACCTGAATGTGAGAGCATTTAGTACAACATTTAATGTAACATTTCAGAAAGGACTTAGAATAAATCAAGGAAGGTCAAATTAAGATGTTGTTGATAATGTTAAAGCATTTAAGAGTTAACAACATCTACAAAAAGGACCAAAATATTTAGGTGCCAATTTCACATTCAGTTTTCAAAATAATGTAACATGACGATATGGGCAGAATTTTAAGAACACTCGTTCGCCCACATAAAAAACGATATCCCACCGATGTTTGTTCGCTGTAAGTGCCATTCGTTGTTGGGCTCGCTCAAGATGGGCTTTGAGGTTTAGAAGGATCGTGTTTCTGTCGAGAAGATCATCCGCTACGGCCTTCACATAGATTTCAGCGGGAAAGAATTGGGAAAGCACTGGCTTGGGGTTGACCGTACACTGCCTCAAAAGGGGTGCAGCCGGCTGATGTGTGGAAGCTCGTGTTGAAGCAGTACTCTGCCCATGGAAGCCACTTGGCCTACTGCTTCGGATGTTCGAACGCAAAGCAATGAAGGTTTCATTAATATTAATTAAGAAAAAAAAAGAATATAGCAAATTAATAAATCACTTCAATTACTCATTGCTAGATCCATATGTGTGAACAAGGATTTAAACCAATTTAGTCCCATAACTTTCTACCTTTTAATTTTGTAATGGTCCCAAAAAAGTTAAATGTGCGTACCAATTCAGTCCCATTCTTTTTTTTTTTTTTGTAATTTGTTCTATTTTGGTCATAAAAAGTTAAATGTATCAATTTAGTCCCATTTTTCACAATTTGTTTTGTTTTGGTTCCAAAAAAAGGTAAATGCAATTGTGAAAATTTGAGACTAAATTGGTACATTTAACTTTTTTGGGATCAAAATAGAACAAATTGCAAAAAAAAAAAAAACTAAATTGGTACATTTAACTTTTTTGGGACCAAATCAGAACAAATTGCAAAAAAATGGGACTAAATTGATATATACATTTAATGTTTTTGGGACCATTTCAAAAAAGGTTGAAAGTTATGAGAGTAAATTGACTTATATATTTGCATCTAGCTAGTAATCATTAATTAATATCTTTAATTAATTAATTTTTTGTGTGGAGCCTAGCTAGCTAGAATTTGGGTAATGTAATTTAGTGAAGTTGATGGTAATTAGCCATTTTCGGAAGATGACATTATATTGGATGGTTGTTCATACTTTTAGGTATTAATTTTCGATGAGAGCAATTTGCAATGAATATGAATTAATGGACATTTTTGCATGTTGATGAATTGTATGTGGCTATATAAAGTGGTGAAATTGGAGCCCAAGAAATAACCAAGAAAACCTTGCAATTTTAAGAGTAAACATTAATAATCGTAATAATTAATAGTAGTGCAAGCATGTCGACAAAGATGTTAGTAGTGTTTTTGGCGACATTGCTCGTGTTGTGCAACACCGTTACTTATTCGAGTGGAAATTATATCAGTTACGGGGCTCTTAACGATGGAGATAGAATATTTGGGAAGCCTCCACCAATGACAGCAGTTGGACCCTACCACAGGGGTTGCTCAGAAATCCTGTTATGTCGTCACCGCAAACTCATGATGATTCAACCATCTCCACTTGCCATCTCAACTTTTTCCTCTTAAAATTGCATCCTTTTCTCTAGGCCAAATTAATTTATTGTAAAATTATTACACAATGAAATTATCATTAATATATATGAGTACTTTTTGTTACTTGGATTCCATTGCCGGCCAGTTATATGTCTATTTGTGCATATATATATATATATATATTTAATATGTTTATGTATATAATTATACATATACTAAAATATACTCCCTCCGTTCCGGTGAAAGCTACCCATGATGAGTTTTGGGCATAAAAGTTAAGAAATATGATATTATAAGTACATGTGTTGGAGGTGATGCGATTGAGAGAGAGAATAATATAATAAAATGTGTGTGAAAGAGAGTAGTTTGATAAAAATGGAATAAGTAACTTTAATTGAAACGGACGAAAGATGGTTTTCATTGGGACGGAGGGAGTACATTATGAAAATGTTTATATATTAAGAGAAAAAAATTATTTACGTTCCGTAACTTTCACCTTTTTTGAAAAACGTCTAAAAAAGATAAAAGTTTAATTTACATCTCATAATTTCGTAAAATGCTTAATTTACGTATGTCCAATTTTCGCCAGACAACAAAAGTGGCTGGAAAAAGTCACATGCATATCACGCGATTTTCAAAATTGGGGATTCCGGCAACAATAATGATGTGGATCCTACGTGGCTTTAACTTATATATATTTTTTTTTAAAAAGCAGAAAAACAAAAACTTATAAAAAAAAGTCATGTCAAATGAAATATAAATTAAATGAAAAGTAAATTTAAAAAAGAGGCGGTCAAATGAAATGAAAAATAACAGTAAATGAAATGTAAATTAAAAAGAAATAAAAATCAAACTAAACAAAACCAAAAAAAAAAAACCCACATTACGCGTTTTACCTGTGAGTTCGAAGAACTCAACCATTCTCCCAAATTGAAAACCTTAATCCAAGAAGAACTCACCAAATTTCATTTTCAATACGAATCTGTTAGGAGTGAAAATCAAAGAGGCAACTATGGTCGATGGTCTATGGCAATAACATCGCACGATATCAAAACTCGAACTCGAATTACAAAATACAAACACACATATAAGGTTCTTCGCAGCACCCAATCTTCGCACCAGAATACGCTGAAAAATTAGGATTCTTGGTTTTCTTTCTTTTCTTCCTTTTTTGTTTCATTCGCGCAGAACGCGTTTTCTTAATTCTGTAAATTAAATGGTGATGTGTGAGAATAGGTATGTGATCACAGGTGATAGGAATGATTCACTATTTATAAATATTTAAAATGAGATAATTAAGATAAATACAACAACCATATCAAAAAATATATACAAAGATGTTGAGGATGGAGACGAACAATTGTCTGCAGACCTAATACCAGTCATTAAACAATCATCATCTTCATTAAGAACATATCAAGACTCTTTGTCAAATTTTACGTGCAAATTATCATCACAAAGTTGACTAATACTAATCAGATTAGCAAGTAAGCCATCAACATGCAAAACATTTTTAAGCTTAGGAAAACCTTCAACATTCAAAGTTCCTTTACCTATAATCTTTTCTTTTGATCCACCACCATATGTAACATTACCACCATTCAAGGTCACATAATCAGATAAGTAGTCTATATGTCCTATCATATGTCTAGAACAACCACTATCAAAATACCATAGATCAGGTAAACATGCTTTCAAGGATGTGTGAACAACATTACAGGTAACTTTTGGTTTCCATGCAGATTTCATAGAATGTTTCCTAGGATGTGAAGACATTTTGGATAGCATAAACTCAGTTTTCAAATCTTTAACCATTTGCAAGCAGAAATGACGAATATGACCATATTTAAGACAATAATGACAAATATACTTCCTTTTAACCTTGTGAGGATCTGTTTGTGCAGATGTTACATCAGATGTGTTAACATTTGCCTTCACAAATTTCACAGGTTTTCAAAAATTTTCAGAATAGAAGCAGTTTCACCATCATAACCTAAACCATAATTATTAGATTTACCTACAGCTATAGCATCATTCACATTAGAAGCACTCTTAGAAAATTTTCTGAAACTTAAAGTAGAGGTGATCAATTTCTCTTTCAGTTTACAAACTTCAAGATCTCTTCTGGTAAGTAAGACTTCTAGCTTAGTGATTGTGTCTTTCAGATCCTCATTCTCTTTATTCAAAGAATTCAGAGCGAGTTTATGAGAGTTCCAATTATCTAACAATTTCTGATATGTCTCATCATCAATCCTTTTTCCTGCACCATCAACAAAACCATTAAAACAGTTCAAATCTGGGTGACTCTGTTTTGATGTTACTGTAGATGTGAAGACATCAGGTGCAGCATCAGAATCTGTATCATCCAGATCATCATCTGAGGAATCATTATAATCAATTCTGGTAAAATGAGCACTTTCTTTTTCATTAAACTCATCAAGATCATCATTATCAGATTCATCACTTAAGGTAGCACTAAAATTCAGTTTTTGCTTCAGTTTGTTATTGGCACACTCATTTGCATAATGGCCATATCCAGAACATGCATTGCATTGAATTGATTTTCTAAATTCAGGATCATACCTTGGTTTACTTTCACTCTTTGATGGTCTTGGTGTGAATTGACTCTTCCTCCTTTCTGGTTGTGGTGTTGATGTGTTGATTTGGATCTTCGGTTGAATGTTTCCTTTAGATTTATGCATAGACTTCTTAATAAATTTATTCATTATGAAGAAATAAAAATCAAACTAAACAAAACCAAAAAAAAAAAAAAAAACCCACATTACGCGTTTTACCTGTGAGTTCGAAGAACTCAACCATTCTCCCAAATTGAAAACCTTAATCCAAGAAGAACTCACCAAATTTCTTTTTCAATACGAATCTGTTAGGAGTGAAAATCAAAGAGGCAACTATGGTCAATGGTCTATGGCAATAACATCGCACGATATCAAAACTCGAACTCGAATTACAAAATACAAACACACATATAAGGTTCTTCGCAGCACCCAATCTTCGCACCAGAATACGCTGAAAATTAGGATTTTGGTTTTCTTTCTTTTCTTCCTTTTTTGTGTCATTCGCAGCAGAACGCGTTTTCTTAATTCTGTAAATTAAATGGTGATGTCTGAGAATAGGTATGTGATCACAGGTGATAGGAATGATTCATTATTTATAAATATTTAAAATGAGATAATTAAGATAAATACAACAACCATATCAAAAGATATATACAAAGATATATATGGACTAAATAAAAAGATATTATTCGTATTATATTATTCCCTATTACCCCCATCAAGCGATGTTGAGGATGGAGACGAACGCAAAGCTTGGAGCGTAATAGCTCAAAAGTTGACCGAGGAAGACTCTTGGTGAAGATGTCGGCCAGCTGAAGGTGGGAAGGAACGAATTGGGTGAGTAGGTGACTAGAAGAGACCAGTTCGCGAATAAAATGACAATCGATGTCAATGTGTTTTCCTCGCTTGTGGGCGACCGGATTTTGACTCCAAAATAAAGCACTCTTGTTGTCGTAAAGGAGAGTAGGGGCGGACAAGGGAATTAAGTTGGCTGAGTTCGCGGAGCAAATGAGTGACCTAGATAACTTCCGAAGCAGTGTTGGCGAGTGCTCGATACTTGGACTCACAGCTCGAGCGAGCAACAGTAGGTTGGTTCTTTGCACTCTAAGAAACCAGATTTCCACCCAAGAAGCTGGAATAGCCGTACTTGGAACGACGAGTATCTGTGCAACGAGCCCAGTCGGCATTAGTGTAGACGACCACTGAGTAGTCACTATTGCGACCAAAAGAGAGACCAAAGTTTATAGTACCTTTGATGTATCTAAGGATTCTATTAACAGCGAGGAAGTGATCGATAGTGGGCGACTGCATAAACTGACTGGCATGATTAACTACATAAGAGAGATCCAGGTAGGGGTGAGCACAATTTGGTTTTTAACCCAAAATCGAACCTTACTGAAATATGAGTTCGTTTCAGTTTCCGTAAAGTTCGATTTGGTTTTCAATTTACATTTTTGGAATTTTCGGTGTTCGGTTTCGGTTAATTGAAAATGAATTTCAATTAACCGTAACCGAACCGAATAAGCAAAAAAAATAATTAAAAAAATAATATATGTATATATATATTAAAATCATAAAACCCTAATTTCTTAATCCTATTTCATAATCCCAGCCTCTAGACCCCCAAGTCCTAACTCACACGTTCTAAACCCCCTGCCTTTGCGGCTTTATCTCCGCTGCACACAATCGTTCTTTCCATCCACCTACAATGAATCCTCTCCGTCCACTCTACTCCCACAACCCACAAGCGAGGCTCTACGATTCATGGCAATGACGATAGTGCGACTGTGCGAGACTGTGACCCACTCTCAGGTGATAGTGCGGTCACAGCAACCTAGGTCCTGAGATTCACGAATCACAGTTTACTCACTCTCTAGATTGTGTTGGTTTGTTGAGAATCTGAGAATTAATCGTGTTGTGGAGTTTTATTGTTAATTTTTTTTATTCGGTTTCTATTCGGTTTTTCGGGTTTTAACCAAAATCAAACTGAATTATTCGGTTCGGTTAGTTTCGGTTTTGAATCAGTTCGCTTCGGTTTCAGTTACTAATATTGGAATTCGGTTTTTGTTCGGTTCAGCCACTTCAGTTCGGTGACCGAACCGACTGATGCACACCCCTAGATCCGGGCGAGTAATAGTCAAGTACTGAAGGGCGCCGACGAGCGAGCGATAAAGCGTGTGGTCGGCAAAGGGAGCACCCAAACTGACTAGAGAGTCCCCTGCGGCGAGAGGAGTGGAGACAGGTTTTGAGTCGAGCAACTCAACTCGAGATAGGACATCGCGAGCATACTTCACATGGCTGAGGAAGAGACCATTCGGTGAATGAGTTACCTCGAGGCCAAGGAAGTAGCTGAGGCGACCAAGATCCTTGATCGCAAATTCATTGTTGACACGACGAATGAAATATCGAATGATATTGTGGTCGCTCCCTATTTCAATAATGTCATCAACATAAAGTAAAAGATATAAAGTGATGTTACCACACCTAAAGTAAAAAAGGGAGGGGTCTTCTCGACTGCACATAAAACCCAAAGGCTTGAGGAAGCAATTGAAGCGAACAAAACATGCGAGGGGTGCAAGCTGATGCATGTGCCACTGATTCCGAACAACTGACTTGGTTCGTATTTTGCACACTTTTTCAAACAACAATACGATCCCCACAAGCGTATAGGTTCGATTGTAGTATGATAAGTATACGACCTAGTAGTTTTCGTTCCAAGGACCTAGCTAGGAGAGCGTGGAGCCCCAAAACTATAAGTCGAAATAGTGTTATAGAAGCGAAATGGGAGGATAAAACAAATACAACTAAAACTAACTCTAAAACAGATGAAAGTGCAAGTGGAAGAATTGCTTCAGGTGTCTTCCTTATGTGGGATCAGTAATGAACTAACAAACTAATCGCAATAATTAAACCTAATGTCTTTAATTATGCTAAAGGCTATCACATATATGTGTAGACCAATCTCTCGTGAGGCTCAGGTGAACACGTGCACTAATTAGCAATTATAGAATTTAATTAGTACCATAAGCTCCTAAAATAGTGTTTCATAAGCACTTTCAACACGGTTACTAATGCTTATGAAATGCCCTCTCACTAAACTCCTAGACGACCTCTAATCGATTAATGTCTAGTGTTGTCGATCTAAGCAATCAACCCCCGGTCGGTCTAGTCAATTACTATGTGAATTCTAATCAATTAATCCAAGCTCACACCCACACTCTTAATCATGCAACCCATTACGGTCGTTGAAGTCGACAAAACCAACAATGCTAGCTAAGAGGGGGAATTAATAAATTGAATCATGGAAATCACAACAATAGAAACAATTAAACCAAGACCTAGGTAAATTAAGTAATTAATTCATAAACCCACTAATTACCCACATAATTCCAACACCCAAGCAATCAAAGCTAGCCTATAACTAAATTAACAAAATAAAACAACACACATAATATAAATAACAAAACATGAATTGAAATTGAAATCACCAAATTAAACTAGCAAAATTGAAATATATCACCTATTGGTCTTCAAATCCTCCAATGCCTTGAAATACTAAATTTAAAACTAGGTAAGAAAGTAGAATTAAACTAATCTAATGTATTGAGTTGAGTGAAGTGTGGGAGAGGAGAGGGTTTCCTCCCCCAATATGCTGCGTGCTCTATGCTCTGTATATTACTCCCCCCTCTACTCTCTCACGGTTCTGGTTTGATGTGAAAGGAATGTAGTAAAATGGGCCTAGGCCCATTACATTAGCTGTCCAAATTAAATCATTTCCCACGCCTGCTTTGTGGAATTCCAAATTAAATCATTTCCCACGCCTGCTTTGTGGAATTCCAGTGGCCTGCTTTCTTTTATTCTTTTCTTTCAATTAAGGGTTGGGATATATACCCCTCCAGCTTTGTTTAATACACTCCCCCTTCATTTTTATTAATTCAATATATATATGAAATACCAATTTCGCCCTTCAACTAAAATACAATAAAATACAAAGATAGATACACTCCCCTACATTCTAAACCCTAACCCTAATTTTTTCCATTTTCTTCTTCCCCACTTCATTTTTCCCCCATTTCTTCCATCTTCTTCCTCCTCAATTCATTGCCTCCATTTCTCCCGCCGCAGCCGCTCGCCGGCCTCCCGCCGCCCCAGCCGCTTGCCCGCCTCCCGCTGCCCCAGTCGCACTTCCCCACGTTTTTGTGCATACAGGCGGCGGCACCGGCCCTCCTCCCTCGCCGAGCGCCGCCGCTACCCTGCCCTTTTTTTTTTAATTTCTGTATGAAACAGCGACGACGCCGCCCCTCTCGCCCAGCGACGCCGCCGCCCTCCTCCTTCTCCCGTAAAGGTATGCATCTTTTCTTTTCTTCTTCTTTTTTTTTTTAATTTTTGTCATGGAATATCGACCAAAAACATTATGGTCGACAAATTGTTATCGACCAAAATGTTTTTGGTCGACATTCTTTTTCCAAAATTATTTTTTTATTTTCTTTCGATACAATGTTGTCGATAAAGATGGTTTTGGTCGATAAATTTTAGATGACCATATGTTCTACGGTCGACCAACCAGTGTCGATCGACACTGGTTGGTCAAAAAAATTTGTTTTTTTATTTTTTTTCTTCTGAGTATGTTTTGGAGGTGGCGCGGGAGGAGGCGGCGGGAGGTTAATGGTGTCGGCGGCGGATGCTGCAAATTAGGGTTAGAGTTTTGATGGGGGAGTGTATGTATCTATAGCATTTTACTAAAAGGGCAAAATTGGTATTTCATATATATATTGAATTAAAAAAATGAAGGGGGAATGTATTAAACATAGATGGATGGGTATATACCCCAACCCTTCAATTAATTTCAGCTTTCCATTTTTTTGCGGCCCTCTTTACTTGGACATGCAGGCCTTCTTCCATTTAGTTTCCCAGCAAGTAAAAGCAAATGGGTTATCCATTTCTCATCTAACAAGATACTCTAGTTGTTCTGTCAATTTTTTGTCCTCACACTGTGTTTTGCAGGACATCACAACCAAGAGAGTGATTGGTACTGCTGAACAAACTGGGGGGCTCTATATTCTGAAGATTGCAACATTCCCTGTACACTCTGCTTCTTTTTCAAGTACTTTTGATTTGTGGCATTATAGATTAGGACATATTTCTGATAAATACTTGTCCAATATTGAGCAGTTGAATGTAAAAGGCAGAAACAAGAAACATGTTTGCAATATATGTACTTTGGCTAAACAAAAGAAGAAACCATTTCCTATTAGTACCTCTGTTTCTTCTTGTGCATTTCATTTAATTCATTGTGATGTATGGGGCCCCTTCTCTATTTCTTCTCATTTAGGGCACACGTTTTTCTTAACTATTGTAGATGATTTCACTAGATGTACTTGGATTTATCTATTGAAACACAAGTCCGATGTTAATATTTTTTACTCAATTTCTCCAACATGATCCACAATCCATTTAATGCTAGAATTAAAATTTTGAGAAGTGATAATGGCACTGAGTTTTTGCTTCATGACTTTTACCACAACTTGGGCATTATTCATCAAACATCTTGTGTGGAAACCCCTCAACAAAATGGTTTGGTGGAAAGAAAACATCAACACTTACTCCAAGTGGCTAGATCTCTCCTTTTTCAATCTAGTCTACCCCTTAAATTTTGGAGTGAGTGTATTCTTACTGCTGCTCATTTGATAAACAGAACACCCATGCCTATTTTATTTCACAAAAATCTCCTTTTCAATTACTGCATAATAAGGTTGTGGATTATTCTTATGTGAGGGTCTTTGGATGCCTTTGTTATGCTAACACATTGACTGCTCATAGGCATAAATTTCAACCTAGAGCCACTAAATGTGTATTTTTGGGATATCCCTTTGGTACAAAGGGATACAAACTTTTAGAGCTAGACACTGGCAAGATTTTTATCTCTAGAAATGTAACTTTTGTTGAACATGTGTTCCCCTTTTCCACTGCTCCCTCACACCAGATTTTGCATAATTCCAATCCTAATCTGCACTCTTCTTCCATTCCTTTGTCTATTGATGATGATCAGTGCTCTGAAAATTGTGATATTCCTGTTTGCATAGATCAGTCACAACTGAATAATTCTCAGGATCATATTAACACTGATACTTCTCCTGTTTGTAATGCACCTATTGTTGATCACCCTATCAGAAAATCTGAAAGACATAGACATCCCCCTGCTTATCTTGATGTTTATCATACCAACTTACCTTCTTCCAGTAACACCAACAACCCCAATGCTAATGTTTTGATTAAGAAAGGCAAACTTTATCCTATTTCTGACTATTTGTCCACCAAGAATCTTTCCAATTCTTTCCTCTCTTACACAACCAATATTTCTCAGGTCATAGAACCATCTTCTTATAAACAGGCTATGACAGACCCTAATTGGCAAAAAGCCATGGACATAGAGCTCCAAGCCCTTGAAAAGGCTAATACTTGGACTCTTGTCTCTCTTCCTCCCAACAAACATACCATTGGTTGTAGATGGATCTATAAGGTAAAGTACAAATCTGATGGAACTATAGAAAGATATAAGGCTAGATTAGTGGCCAAAGGTTACACTCAACAAGAAGGTATTGGCTATTTTGACACCTTCTCTCCTGTAGCTAAAATCACTATTGTTAGGATTTTACTTGCTGTAGCTGTTGCTAAAAATTGGCACATACACCAACTTGATGTTAACAATGCTTTCTTACATGGTGATTTAGTTGAGGAGGTTTACATGTCACCCCCTACAGGGTATCATACTCAAAACAAGGTCTGCAAATTAAATAAAAGCTTGTATGGCCTAAAACAAGCTTCTAAACAATGGTTGTCTGCTTCTCTTGTTTCTGTTGGTTATGTTCAATCTGTTGCACACAACTCCTTGTTCACTAAAACCACTGCTTCTTCATTCACTGTCATACTTTGCTATGTGGATGATCTTATTGTCACAGGGAATTCTCTACAAGATATTATATCCATTAAGGAATACTTGCACAATCAATTTACTATTAAGGATCTTGGACCCTTAAAATATATTTTGGGCATTGAGGTGGCCAAGAGTCCAAAAGGACTACATTTGTGTCAAATAAAGTATACTTTGGATCTTTTGCATGAATTTGGCTATTTAGATAGCAAACCATTTTCTACACCAATGGATCAAAAACAATCTTTCATTGATACTAATGCACCTCTTCTTACTGACCCTTCTTCTTACAGGAGCATTGTGGGGAAGTTATTGTATCTCACAATAACAAGACCTGACATTTCCTACTCTGTTCATGTCTTGACTCAGTTTATGAGTAATCCTAACACAGCACACATGGCTGCTGTGCACCGTTTACTTAGATATCTTAAGAGTAATCCGGGTCAAGGCATTTTCTATTCTTCCACTAATAACTTTAAACTTCATGCTTTTTCTGACTCAGATTGGGCAAGGTGTCAAGTGACAAGGAAAAGCATCACATGCTATGCAATATACTTGGGGGACTCTCTCATTTCCTGTAAGTCCAAAAAGCAGCCCACAATAGCAAAATCATCAGCTGAAGCTGAATATAGAGCTCTTACTACCACCACTTGTGAAGTTCAGTGGATATTATACATCTTGAAGGACATGCACATCAATCATTCTCAGCCAGCAGCCTTGTACACTGATAGTAAGTCAGCCCATGCCATGGCACACAATCCTTGCTTCCATGACAAGTCCAAGCACATTTCAATAGACATTCATTTTACAAGAGAGAAGATAAATCAAGGGGTAATCAAGTTGATCCACATTTCTTCTCAAGACAACTTGACGGATATTATGACTAAACCTTTACCACCATCCTCCTTCCACTTGTTCAAAACCAAATTGGGCCTTCTCAACATCCATGCTCAATTTGAGGGGGGTATCAAGAGAGTAAAGATAAGAGTTAGTTAGCCTCTTCATTAGTTTAGTAGTTATCTTATCAACTACTAATTAGTTACTTTAGGTGGTTATTGTACTTAGTATATAAAGGGTCTTTCTACCCTTGTAAAACTTAATTCATTCTTTAATTTCAGTTTTCATTTTGAGAAAGAATGTGTTAATTCAATCAATCTTTGATTTCATAGCTTGATAATAATGTGAAAAAGAAAGTTATAATTAAATAGCATCAATTTCCCCCGGCCCTCTCCTAATAAAAATGAGAATATTTTCTTTATTTTCATGCATTATAGTTAATTTAGTGTTATTCGACTAAATAAAATTGGTGTATCCTTATTATATTCCATTATTGTTGCTAGACAAATATATGATAATTACTTATCATGTGGTTTGGGACGCGTATTGAATGTTATTGGTAAATGTTCTTAAGAGCAAGCGAGTGTAAAATATAGATTTAGTAGTTGAAATTCAGATTTTGTATTAATTATTTAGGACAAATGACCCTTTAAATAGTACACATGCAAACACGAGCTGACGTTATTACATTGTCCGTGCTTTTAGCACCAGGCAAGATCAAATGTTTCGTGTGGAGATCGAGTCTTTTATATTATTCAGAATAGTTTTATTTTCTATTTGGGCTTATTTATTGTTGTGGCCCATTCCTTAATATATTGTTGGCCCATCTATGCTAGGGCTTGATAGACATACTTAGTATATATATGTATAGCTTGTGTATTCAAGAATCATCAAAAACATTATTCAGTTTTCATGTTTTCTTCAATTCAGTCAATTCATCATATTCATTCTCCTCCGCATTTATCGATGGATGAAAGCTTGTCCAGTCAATTTATCATGGTATCAGAGCAGTTATTCTGGTAACTTGCTCAATTCTTTCCGCTGTAATTTGATATGGCCGACGAACACAAAACAACCAAGAAAGGAGGCGATTGCAGCCCCAAATCGGCGACTGGTTCGACTTCCACGACTGCCATGTCAAGTATGGCAGGCACCGTGGTAAATTCAACACTATCTTGGATCATAGATTCGGGGGCAACCGAACATATTACATGTCATGTCGATGTATTGGTTGATATCATTCCAGCTCGCTCAGAACCTCCCGTGAAGATACCGAATGGTGATATAGTTTCGGTTCACTCAATTGGCCGACTTGATTTGGGAAACGGACTATCCCTCAGTCGTGTTATTTATACCACAATTTCATTGCAATTTGCTTTCAGTTAGTCGTCTTACCGAAGAATTAAATTCTGTATTTACATTTTTTCGTGATTTTTGTGTGATACAGGACTTATCCTCGAGAAAGTTGACTGGAGTGGAAAAATGTTATGATGGCCTGTGTTGGTCCTGAAAGGGGTATAGAACAAGTGTATGGGGGGGAGGGGAATACACTTGTATGCAAATCTTTTTCAAACTTGAACAATATCAGGCTTTCAGCAAGGTTGTCCTGGACAACTCTACTGAGTATGAATAACTTTCTTAAGATAATCAAACTACTAAGCACTATGAAGTACTTAGTTGAATAACTATCTAAATAAGTTATATGTGCGGAATTATGGTTGGCCCTTATGTTTAAACTCCTTTTTAATTCTGAAATCCTTACCTAACACTTAACAACTTTTCAGGGGACTTGTCCCAAATCAGTTTTACACAGCTTGTGATGTATGTCTTTTTGAAGATTAGTTTGTGTGCAGTGTATTTATCTATTGTTTGAATGAAATTATTTGAAAGTAAACAACACAAGAGATTTAACACCCAGCTTGTTTGAATGTATCTGTGGTTCAGAGACTCAAGCTCATACACCCACTTTCCCTGATTTAACAGGATAATTCCTTGTCTCTTGGAATTAACTTGTTTTATAGTGCCAAGGTGCACTGATCAACCACACCACGCCTTGGTGCCTTGATCCCTAGGAATTCAGAGTCCTAGTACTCTCTCTCAACTCATAACTGAACTGTTCTTCTCTTGACAGTCAGTTCCTTACACTTCTACTACAACAATCCTCCTAACTTTTCTTGAAAGGTTTAAGAGTTGATGTTGGTTCCAACTAGGTGAGATATCCTTTACAATGAGCACAGTGTAAAGGTTAGGATATCTCTCTAAGCTTTTTATGGTTTACAATGAGGTTCAACTTAGATAAAGTGTTTGGAAACTAAGAATGTGTCCTTAGAAAGCTTGAAGGCTTAGGAGCTTGTAGTTTCCTTTGATTTGCAGAATAGTTGGATGCCTTCAAATGGTTTCCACACTTCTGTATTTATAGAGCAAATTGAGGTTATGTCCGTTGGAGAGACAACTTCAAAATGTCTATATGTGTCTTCCTTGAACTTTGCAACTGGAAGATAAATTCTTGAAAGTGACATGTCCTTAATTTGGGAAGTAAACGGCTTTGAGCTTCTTGTCTTCACTTTGATGCACTCTTCCCAATGTCTGATTTGAAGATTCACTTGATCAAACATGGACATCACTTCTGATCATTGGTTCTATGATAAGGACAACTTTCCTTGTCATCTGGACAAATCTGCTTATCACTTTCAGCAGATATGGCTTATCAGCAATGTTGGCATGGCTGTTTCAGATGACTCGGCTCTCTAACTTCACTGATCATCACTTGATGGTTCTTTAGCATTCTTGCTTCCATATCAATGGTTTTGACCCCTTCAGCATAGTTGGCTCTTGCCTTGGAATTTTTCAGGTTCAAGTGTGCTTGGTCAATCTTGTTGTACAACTCCTCTGAACATTAATATGCACACATCAACAGACTTGATATTCTTGATGTGTTCTACTTATTTGATCATCAGGGAGGTTGTCTTTCTACTACGCTGACTTGATCAACACAGTTGGCCTTTAAGCTTTTCAGTAGACTTGGATCAAATTGATTCTGAGCCTTGAGGGGACTTGATTCTTACAATCTTCTAAGTATGTGTTCCCCCTCAACTTGAGCATCTAAATTAACTATGAGTTGCCTAACATACCGGCTTCTGAACTAGCCTGATCTACATGTTCCAACATTCCTGAAACATGTTCATATTAATTTGACTTATCTAGTTGGCATGTCTTCAGGGGTTTTGGTATCTTAATCAAAATCTCATTCTATTCCCAACAATTTCCCCTTTTTTTATGATGCCAAAACCTATACAATATCTATGCAAAGGTGACTTGACTATACTTATTACATATAACTTTAGTAGATGTGACTAAGGTCAAATTTCCTGAAATAACATGTTAGTATAATCACATTTTAAGTGCATATAGGTTTAAGTCAGGAAAGTTGAGACAATGAGAAATTATCTCTTGATTAAAAAAGTATTCAACTATCATTCATATATCATTTGAGCATTACAAAGCATGTTGATAGTCAAATTAACTAATCACAGCATGTGATAGAGCAATTACATAAGCATAAGCATTTCAGCAGTTAAGAGCAAATTCATATCATAAGCATCCATTTCAGCAGCCATGAGCAAATAAGGGACAGGGAAACTTAGCAGTTTCAGAGGTCTTCTTCAGGAGGTGGCACCATTCCATATTGTGCCCAGACCCTCTTCTTTAGGTCCATTGCCTCTTTATTTGTTCCTTTAGGTCCAAGCTTCAGTTTCTCCATATTCAGTATCTGGATGAACTCTTGGAAAATCTGAGACTGATCAATGTAGCCTTGTTGCTTTGGAGGCATGTAGATGATGGGACCAGGAGCTTTGAACTCTACCCTTGCTATATCCTATGACATAAAAGTCATAAACAAACTCTCTCTTTTCATCAGCAGTGAAGTCATCTTCATCTTTGGGAATCAGTTCCCTTATATCTGCTCTTTGCTCATCTGTCAATCTGGGGTTAGTTTGAGTAAACACAAAAGGTCCTCTTGTGATTACTCTGAGCATATCAGTGTGAAGAGATGCAAGATGAGCCCTCATTCTAATTTTCCAGAAATCATAATTGTCTATTAAGAACATGGGCAATTTGTGATGAGAGATGTGGTTGACTGGATTTGTGGCCATATTGTCCAAACCTTGAACAGCAGGTGGAGGAACATCATTGTTGTTGGCCATATCTCAATAATAATCAGTTAGTCAATAAGTGATGGATTTCAGATAGAGATCAGTTCAGTGACCACACCAAATATGTGAGTTTTGAAAATCAAGATGGATTTTTCAGAAGCAGTGGTCTTTGAACCCCTGCTCTGATACCAATTGTTGGTCCTGGAAGGAGTATATAACAAGTGTATGGGGGGGGGGAATACACTTGTATGCAAATCTTTTCAACTTGAGTTCAAACCAAGACTCAGCAAGGTTGTCTTGGACAACTCTCCTGAAGATGATTAACTCTTCTAAGATAAATAAGCTACTAAGTACTATTGAGTACTTAGTTGAATAACTATCTAAAGGAGTTATATGTGCGGAATAGTGGTTGGCCCTTTAAGTTTAGACTCCTTAAAATTCTGAAATCACTTTGTCAATCCAAAACAGTCCAATTAAGTTTCAGGGAACTTGTCCAAATCAGTTTTGCACAGTCTTTGAATAGATATCTTTGAAAGATCAGTTTTGTGTGCAGTTGTGAATGAATGTAAATTCTTGTAAAGTAAATCAACACAAGAGATTTATAGTGGTTCAGAGACTCAAGCTCCTACATCCACTTTCCCTGATTTAACAGGATAATTCCTTCTCTCTTGGAATTAACTTGTTTTATAGTGCCAAGGTGCACTTGATCAAGAATACCACTCCTTGGTGAATTGATCCCTAGGATGTCTAGAGTCCTAGTACCCTCTTCTAAACTCAGAACTGAACTGTTCTTCTCTCAACAGTCAGCTCCTACCACTTCTACTACTACAACCTTCTCACTTTCTCACTTGAAAGGGGTAAGGATTGAAGTAAGGTTCCAACTAATGAGATATCCTTTACAATGGAGATCAGTGTATAAGGATAGGATATCTCTCTAAGCTTGAGTATGAATATACAATTGGGATCAGCTTAGAAGAAGTGTATAAAGACTAAGATAGTCTCTTTGAAAGCTTGTATGTTCTATGAGCTTCAGAATACTTGAGTAGTTGGATTCTGTTGAGGTCAGTTGGATGCTTTCAAATGGTCTTCACACTTCTGTATTTATAGACAAAATGGAGGATTTGCCCGTTGGAGAGGCAGCCCCAAATTGCTATAAATGTCTTCCTTGAGTTCTTTAAACTGGAAGACAGATTCTTGATAGTGACATGTCCTCATTTGGGTAATAAACGGCTTGTAAGACTTTGTCTTCATTCTGCAGCACCTTTCCCAATGTTTGACTTCTTGTTAGGACTTGGACATGGCTTCTGAAGGTTGATCCAATGATAGGACAACATTCCTTATCAAGTGGACAACTCTCCTTATCACTATCAGCAGTCTTGCTTATCAACAAGGTTGGCTTGCTCTTCTTCAGATGACTTGGCTCTTCCCTTTATTTCACTTCAAGGTGATCTAGGCAAGTTGTATTGGAATTCTTTAGGGTATAGTTGTCTCTAATTCTTCAGCATAGTTGACCTTCAACCTTTAGAGCATCTGTTCTGATTCAATCATGCTGAGACAACTCATCTGGACAACTCTTCTGATCAGCATACTTGGTCTTTTAGCATCAGAGCATTTTTCACATAGAGTTGGCTTCTCTGGACAACTCTCCTGATCAAAAACCTTTGAGTAGCCTTGTCCTTTTGAGCTAGGTAAACTTGTTCTTGCATATGGCTAGCTTCTTTGGACAACTCTCCTGATCAGAGTCATTAAGCTTGTCCTTTTGATTTTACCAATCTTGCATATGGACAGTTTCTCTGGACAACTCTCCTGATTAGAGCATCTTATTGGATTTGTCCTTTGAGCTTTATAATCTTGTTCTGTATAAGGACATCTTCTCTGGACAACTCTCCTGATCAGAGTATTTGATGTTTCATAGAGTGTCCTTGATCATAAGTGATAGTTCCAGAATTTGAGCCTTGAGGGGACTTGATCTTCATCATCTTCAAAGCATAGGTTCCCCCTCAAATTGCGCATCTAATTATCTAAGAGCTGCCTAACATTGCAGCTTCTCATCTAGCCTTATGCTATGTGTTCTAACATTTTTAGAACACTATCAATTTGACTTAGGCATGTCTCAGGGGGTTTTGGTATTTAATCAAAACATGTATCATTTTATTCCCAACATATATCATGCTAGTTAAGAAGCTGGTATGTTAGGAAGCTCATAGTTAATTTAAATGCACAAGTTGAGGGGGAACACATACTTAGAAGATTGTAAGAATCAAGTCCCCTCAAGGATCAGAATCAATTTGATCTGAAGTCTGCTGAAAAGCTTAAAGGCCAACTGTGTTGATCAAGTCAGCCCAGTAGAAAGACAACCTCCATGATGATCAAATAAGTAGAACACATCAAGAAGATCAAGTTTGCTGATGTGTGCATATTAATGTTCAGAGGAGTTGTACATCAGGATTGACCAAGCTCACTTGAACCTGAAAAATTCCAAGGCAAGAACCAACTGTGCTGAATTGGTCAAAACCTCTAATATGGAAGCAAGAATGCTAAAGAACCATCAAGTGATGATCAGTGAAGTTAGAGAGCAGAGTCATCTGAAAGAGCCATGCCAACATTACTGATAAGCCAATATCTACTGAAAGTGATAAGCAGATTTGTCCAGATGATAAGGAAAGTTGTCCTTATCATAGAACCAATTATCAGAAGTGATGTCCATGTTTGATCAAGTGAATTATCAAATCAGACATTGGGAAGAGTGCATCAAAGTGAAGACAAGAAGCTCACAACCGTTTACTTCCCAAATTAAGGATATGTTACTTTCAAGAATCTGTCTTCCAGTTGCAAAGTTCAAGGAAGCAATATATAGACATTTTGAGGCTGTCTCTCCAACGGACATAACCTCAATTTGCTCTATAAATATAAAAGTGCAGAAACCATTTGAAGGCATCCAACAATCCTACAAATCAAAGGAAACTACAAGCTCATAAGTCTTCAAGCTTTCTAAGGACACATTCTTAGTTTCCAAAAACTTCATCTAAGTTGAACCTCATTGTAAACCATACAAATATTAGAGAGATATCCTAACCTTTACACTGTGCTCATTGTAAAGGATATCTCACCTAGTTAGAACCAACATCAACCCTTAAACCTTTCAAGGAAAGTTAGGAGGATGGTTGTAGTATAAGTGTAAGGAACTAACTGTCAAGAGAAGAACAGTTCAGTTCTGAGTTAAGAGAGAGTACTAGGACTCTGAATTCCTAGGGATCAAGGCACCAAGGAGTGGTGTGGTTGATCAGTGCACCTTGGCACTATAAAACAAGTTAATTCCAAGAGAGAAGGAATTATCCTGTTAAATCAGGGAAAGTGGATGTAGGAGCTTGAGTCTCTGAACTACTATAAATCTCTTATGTTGTTTACTTTCAAGTAATTTCATTCAAACAACATATGCATACACTGCACATAAACTGATCTTCAAAAAGACATACATCACAAGCTGTGTAAAACTGATTTGGGACAAGTTCCCTGAAAAGCTGTTAAGTGTTAAGTAAGGATTTCAGAATTAAAAAAGAGTTTAAACATAAGGGCCAACCATAATTCCGCACATATAACTTAATTAGATAGTTATTCAACTAAGTACTTCATAGTGCTCAGTAGTTAGATTATCTTAAGAAAGTTATTCATACTCAGCAAAGTTGTCCAGGACAACCTTGCTGAAAGCCTGATATTGTTCAAGTTTGAAACAAATTTGCATACAAGTGTATTCTCCCCCATACACTTGTTCTATACTCCTTTCAGGACCAATAAGTGGTATCAGATCAGGGGTTTAAAGACCACTGCTTCTGAAAATCCATCTTGATTTTCAAAAACTAAACTTTAAGTGTGGTCACTGAACTGATCTTTCTGAATTCTTAACACATTTGTTATCTAACCCCCTTATCTGAGATACGGCTAACAATAATGATGTTGTTCCTCCTGATGCTGTGGAGACCATCAACAATATGTCACCAGATCCTGTACACCACATATCTCACCACAAGTTGCCCATGTTCTAAATTGAGAACTATGATTTCTGGAAAATCAGAATGAGAGCTCATCTTGCATGCCTCCACAATGAAATGCTGAGAGTCATCACAAGGGGTCCATTCACATTTACTCAAATTAACCCCAGGGTTACTAAAGCTCAAAGGGAGGAGATCCCCAAAGATGAAGATGACCTCACCACTGAAGAGAGAAGGAGACATAATATGAATTATTTAGCAATGAACATTGTCTATCAAATAATTCCAGATGCAGTAATGGGGAGAGTCTACCACTGCACAACAGCCAAAGAAATTTGGGACACCCTTGCTGAAATGTGTGAGGGTACAGATAAAATCAAGGAGAATAAGTTCCAAGTTGTTGTGGAGAAGTTTGAACATTTCACAATGGAGTCTAAAGAGTCCATTGACAAATTTGCTGGTAGATTCACTGATATAATGAATGAGATCAACTCATTGGGCAAGGTGTACTCCAAGATAGAAATTGCACTGAAAATTCTAAGAAGTCTCACTCCAAAGTGGGATGTATACTCTGTGATGATGCAGAATACTAAAGATCTCTCCACCATGCCCATGCAACAAGTCTTCTTAGAACTCAAAGATTATGAGTTTGATCTCAACAGAAGAAAGTCTATTGAAGAACCTTCTTTACCAACCAAATGAGTGGCATTCAAAGCCAAAGATGCTGAACAAGAGATGCAGTCCACTCCAAGATCATCAAACAGTCTCTAAGGCTGAAATGAAGGAATAACTAACCCTCATGGCTAGAAGGTTTGATAAGCTCAACTCAAGATTTGGTAGATACAAGAAATTCTACTAAGAGAACAAGGTCAGGAGAAGGTACAACTCTCCTGAAGTCAAGGCTGAGGACAAAAGGCCTGAAGAAAGGAAATCAGAGGACAAGTAATATGACAGGAGAAAGTCTAACAGAGCTAAACCTTCATCATCTAGAAGGAGAGATGAATCAAAGAAGGATGATGATGAAGAACTGTGTTATAATTGCAACAAGAATGGGCACTTTCAGTATGATTGCCCTGAGCTCATCTCCAAGGAGAGAAAGGAGAAGCAAGCCAAAAGAGACAAAAGATTCACCAACAGAAAAGCTATGATAGCTGGTGATGAATCCCAAAGTGCTGAAAGCTTCAACTCTTCTGATGATGGACTGTTCTCTAACAATGATGATGATGGTGTTTGTAACATGGTCATAGAAGATGATGAGGTATCTTCTACTTCTAGTTCACCATCAATGCAATCACTGAACACTAGTGATGTCAACTTGAAACTCTCCTTTGGAAAGTTGATAGAAGACTTCACTAGGTTGCAAGAATTTCATGATAATTGTGTGAGAGAAGATGAAAGACTATCTCTTGAACTTACAAAACCTTCTGAAACTGTGGTTGATGTCAAGTCTACTGAGTTGTATCAACAAGTCTTGAGAGAACTTGATGAAACTTCTCTCAGAATAGTTGACCAACAAAAGCAGATTGATGAGCAACAACTTATTCAGGAGAGAAAGGATTTTGAACTAAAAACTCTTCAAGCTAAATTTGAAAACCTCTCACATGAATATGATATTCTTAAATCAAGTGAAGAGAACTTGAAAATTAAGATGTCTGCAATGAATAAATCCTCTAAGGCAATAGAGGAAATTCAAAGCTTCCAAAGACCTATGGCTCAAAAGAGTGGATTGGGATATGATCCATTCGAATCTTCACCTTGTCTTAGTATTTCCTTAACAAGTAACACTAAGAGAGTCTTTGTTAAATCAGTGGCACAACAAGCTGAAAATGAATTAATTCAGCCACTGAACAAAGGAAAGGGTAAAATGCATGAAGTGCCCACTCAAGCATTTCAGGGAATAAGGCCCACACCTAAGGAAATGGCCAAAGTCCTTGAATACAAGAGGAATGGTGTTCAGCAGGGTAGACCCAATAGAAGGGCAACTCATCTGAACAACATTCAAAGAAGTTGTCCAAGGTATGTTCAGCCTAGGCCAACTCTACTGAGGCAACCTCAGCTGAATAGACCTAAGGCCAACCCTCTTAGGCACAATAAGACAACCAAAACCCTTTATGATAAAGGGTAATGGTCATCTATATGCCCATCCTCAAAGATTCCCTCAAGCTTCACAAAGAACTCATAAGTTCAGGAGAAATGACAACTCTCCTGATACTTACAGAGTTAACACTTTCACACATTCTTTCCCAAAGGCATTTAAGGGAAAAACTGTGTATGTTGATGCTAGAGGAAAACAACTTAGCTACCTTGAATCAATCAGGGTCATTAGACAAGTTTGGATTCCTAAAGGTACAACTAACCTCTCAGGACCCAAAATTCAAAGGGTACCTAAAGCTTGATCATTGCAGGTACCAAAGGACCATAAGAAGATGAGGAGCATGAAAAAAAATTCAGCATGGTACTTGGACAATGAATGTTCAAGGCACATGACTGGAAACAAAACCCTCCTCACTGAATTCATTGAACAAGAAGGTCCTAATGTCACATTTGGAGACAGCTCACAAGGAACTACAAAAGGTTATGGTCTAAAATATAATCACCTAAGCATAAGTCAGTTCTGTGATAAAGGATATAATGTTGAGTTCACAAGTAATAAATGTCTAATCAAAGATAAAACTCAACAAACTCTACTGACTGGAACTAGAAAAGGAAATGTGTATTTTGCTTACTGGGACGAGTCTACTGATGCAACATGCTTTATTGGCAAAAGCTCAAATGAACAAAGTTGGTTATGGCATAAAAGGCTAAACCATCTGAACCTTAAATCCATGAACAAGCTGGCTAGAAATGCATTAGTTAAAGGACTGCCTAATGAAGTTTTCATTAAAGAACAAGTTTGCAAACCATGTCAAGAAGGAAAACAGATTAAAGCTTCATTTAAAGGCAAACCAGTCATCTCTACTGAAAGGGTACTTGAACTGTTACATATGGACTTATTTGGACCAATTACCCCTGCAAGCATAAATGGAAGAAAATACACATTGTTTGTAGTAGATGACTTCTCTAGGTTCACATGGGTAGTATTTCTCCTTAATAAGAAGGAAACTCAAGTCAAACTCTCTGAACTGCTAAAAGAAACTGTCAAACGCGAAGAGCCTTAATATCGTCAAGATAAGATTTGATAAAGGCACTGAGTTCATAAATTCATACATCAATGGGTATTGCACTGAAAATGGAATTGTCCATGAAACTTCAACTGCTAGGACCCCTCAGCAGAATGGGGTAGCTGAAATAAGAAATAAGACTCTTAAAGAGGCTTCTAGAACCTTAATTGCTGATTCAAGTGTGCCTAAGAGATTTTGGGTTGAAGCTATAAATACTGCATGTTATACTCAAAATAGATGTTTGATTACTAAGGGTCAAGGCAAAACCCCTTATGAACTCTGGAAAGGAAGATTTCCTAAAGTATCATACTTTCAAATATTTAGTTGTAAGAGTTTCATTCACAACAATGGGAAAGAGCAATTGAAAGCCTTTGATAGAAAAGCTGATGAGGGAATATTTCTTGGATATTCTCAAATCAGTAGAGCTTTCAGGGTCTACAATTGTAAATCCCTTATTGTGGAAGAAAGACCTCATGTTGTGTTTGATGAAGCTATCTTTGAGAACAGGGATAAAACCTTGGATATTGATGACATCACACAAAGGACAACCAGACTGAGCTTAAAAGATAAGGATACTTTGTTCATTGAAGTTGTCCAGGCCAACCCTCTTGAAACTGTCTCACTGGACAACACTCCTAAAGGCAAGCTACTTGAGACAAACCCCACTGAAGGAAATGATGAACTGAATGACCCAATCCCAGTTCACAATCAGGTAACAACTACCAATTAAGAAGCAGGCTCTGCTGAGGTAGTTAATGGATCCAATATTTAAGGGAGAAATTAAAATGTTCAAAATGTCAATGTCCCTGACATTGAGGCCAACACCCCTGAATATGATCTTGAATTAGATCTTGCATTAAACTTTCCTGAATTTTATGATGCTAGTGACTCAACCTTAGTAGTGGACAACTCTACTGAAGGGACCACGAAAAGAAGAAATTGATTATCTGACCATCCAACTAACCTGATACTTGGAGATCCAAGTATAGGAGTCAAACCTAGAAGGTTTCATGGTGAAAGTGCTTTGTTTTATTTCTTCTTATTAGAACAGGAACCTCGTGACATTGAAGAAGCACTTCAAGATGCAAACTGGATTACATTCATGCAAGAGGAGCTGAACCAGTTTACAAGAAATGATGTTTGGGAACTGGTTGACAGACCATCACATCAAGATGTTATTGGAACAAAGTGGGTGTTCAAGAACAAGAAGAATGAGAATGATGTGATAGTCAGAAATAAGGTCAGATTGGTGGCCAAAGGATATTGTCAATCAGAAGGCATAGACTATGATGAGATATTTGCACCAGTGGCAAGACTTGAAGCAATAAGGCTATTCCTAGCATATTCTAACCACAAAAGGTTCAAAGTCTATCAAATGGATGTCAAGAGTGCTTTTCTGAATGGAGTGCTCAAAGAAGAAGTCTATGTGGAGCAACCCCCAGGTTCTGAAGAAGGAAACCAAGTGTACAGACTGAAAAAAGCCCTTTATGGACTTAAGCAAGCTCCAAGAGCTTGGTATGACACCTTGTCTCAATTCCTGATAGATCATGGTTTTGTCAAAGGGACAGTGGACAAAACCTTGTTTAGGATTTGTAAAGGAGAAGACATCTTGTTTGTCCAAATATATGTTGATCACATCATATTTCGATCCCCAAATGAGAAGCTTTGTGAGAAATTCTCAAAGCTCATGCAGAGCAAGTTTGACATGTCAATGATGGGGCTGATGAATTTCTTCTTGGGACTTCAAGTCAAGCAATCAAAAGAAGGAATATTCATCAACCAAGCCAAGTACACAAGGGAAATGATCAAAAAGTTTGGATGTTCAACAAGCAAACCAGTATGGATCCCCATGAACACAAACTGGAAAATGGATCCTGATGAGAGTGGTGCTTCAACCAACTCTACTGAGTATAGAGGAATCATTAGATCTCTCCTCTATCTCACAGCCAGCAGACCTGACATCACCTTTGCAGTAGGTGTATGTGCAAGGTTCCAAGCCAATCCTAAAAAGAGTCATCTAGAGGCTGCAAAAAGGATCTTGAGATACCTCAAAGGCACTGAGAATGTAGGCCTTTAGTATCCAGAAAATGACAACATTAATCTAACTGGCTACTCAGATGCTGATTATGGAGGATGCAGAATTGATAGGAAGTCCACTTCAGGAACATGTCAATTCTTGGGAAACAAGCTCATCTCCTGGTTCTCAAAGAAACAAAACACTGTGGCAACTTCAACTACTGAAGCTGAGTACGTTGCAACTAGAAGTTGTTGTGCTCAATTCCTTTGGTTGAGACAACAACTAAGAGATTACAATGCCAACTCTACTGAAGTGCCAATATTTTGTGACAACAATAGTGCCATAGCAATTTCACAAAATCCAGTGTTACATACAAGATGCAAGCATGTGGACATCAAGCATCACTTCATAAGGGATCATGTGGAGAAGAAGGACATCAAATTAGTGAAAATCCACACAGATCATCAAAAGGCTGATATATTGACCAAACCTCTTGCTGAAGCAAGGTTCATGGAACTTTCAGCAGAGTTGGGACTTCTTGATCCACGAAAGATGGGCAAGTAAGCCCAATGGAGTTCATCAATCAAGGGGGAACTAGAATTGTTCTTCAGCAGACTTGGGCAAAGTCTACTGAAATTCAGAAGAGATGACCTAAAAAGTTGATCAGGGAAGTTGGGCAGATCAATGTATTGATCTAGGCCTACTTCAGGAGATTTGGGTCAGGACACTTGTCCATGTGGGGCCAGATAAATTGAAATGGATATCAAAACAAATCTTGGTCTGATAAGCACCTATTTTGGGTAATTGTTGGTCCTGAAAGGAGTATATAACAAGTGTATGGGGGGGGGGGGGGGGTGAATACACTTGTATGAAAATCTTTTTAAATTTAACCAAGACAGACTTCAGCAAAGTTGTTCTGGACAACTCTACTGATATGATCAACTCTTAAAAGATAATCAAACTACTAAGTACTATTGAGTACTTAGTTGAATAACTATCTAATGGAGTTATATGTGCGGAATTAGTGGTTGGCCCTTTAGTTTAAACTTCTTTTAAGTTCTGAAATCACCTTAACAGTTTCACAGTATATCAGGGAACTTGTCCAAATCTTGTTTTGCACAGTCTTAGGTATGTATCTTTGAAAGGTCAGTTTGTGTGCTATGTTGTGTTGTATGAATGTAAGTGCTTAAAAGTAAATCAACACAAAGTTTATAGTGGTTCAGAGACTCAAGCTCCTACATCCACTTTCCCTGATTTAACAAGATAATTCCTTCACTCTTGGAATTACTTGTTTTATAGTGCCAAGGTGCACTTGATCAACCACACCACTCCTTGGTGCCTTGATCCCTAGGATGTTAGAGTCCTAGTAACCTTTTCTCAACTCAGAATTGCACTGTTCTTCTCTCAACGGGTGAACTCCTTACACTTCTACTACAATAACCTTCTATCTCTCTTTTGGAAAGGTATAAGGATTGATGTTGGTTCCAACTAGGGTGAGATATCCTTTACAATGAGGTTCAGTGTATAAGGATAGAATATCTCTCTAAGCTTTGTATGGGTATACAATGAGGTTCAGCTTAGAATGAAGTGTTTAAAGACTAAGAATGTCTTTAGAGAACTTTGAAGCTTCAGAATAGTTGATGTTCTTGGATAGTAGTTGGATACTTCAAATGGTCTTCACACTTCTGTATTTATATACAAAATTAAGGATTTGCCCGTTGGAGAGGCAGCCTCAATTGTCTATAAATGTCTTCCTTGAACTCTGCAACTGGAAGACAGTTTCTTGATAGTGATATGTTCTTAATTTGGGAAGTAAACAGATGTAACCACTTTGTCATGACTTTGCAGCACTCTTCCCAATGTCTGACTTCAAGATTCACTTGATCAAACATGGACATTCCTTCTGATCATTGGTATTTGGATAAAGATAAGTTTCCTTATCACTTGGACAATTCTGCTTATCAAGATCAACAGACTTTTGCTTATCAGCACTGTTGGCTTGCTCTTCAGATGACTTGGCTCTTTGTACTTTCCATGCATCTTAGAATAGGTCTTTGTGCATTCATGGTATTGGATAAGTAGTCTTGACCTCATCAGCACAGTTGGGCTGTTCTTCAAACTGTTCTGGTTCAATTGTGCTGAGACAAACTTCCTGGACAAACCTTCTGATCATTGATGTATGCTTCAGTAGACTTGATCTTGATGATGCTTTTGAAATCATCTGATCTTCAGATAGGTTGTTCTACCACTGAGTTGACTTAATCAGCACAGTTGTCCATCAGCAGATTTAAGGTCAATTTTAATTCTACGCCTTGAGGGGACTTGATCTTTGTATACTATTAAGTATGTGTTCCCCCTCAACTTGTGCATCTATTGATCTAAGAGCTGCCTAACATACCAGCTTCTTAACTAGCCTTAATCTACATGTTCCAACAATCCTGAAACATGTTCATTTAAACTGAAACATGTTCATAATCAAAACTCATTTTATTCCCAACAATTTCCCCCTTTTTGATGATGCCAAAACCTATACAATCTATGCAAAGGTGCCTTGACTACACTTATTACATTTATCTTCAGTAGAAGTGACTTAGTTCAAATTTTCCTGAAAAAGACTATGTTAGTGTAATCACTGTTTTGGTTGCATATAGATTTCAAGTCAGGCAAATTGAGTTCATATAAAGTTGTTTCTTGATTCATAAACATGTTCAACTATCATTCATAAATTCATAGATCATTACAGGCATGATGATAGTTAAACAAACATATCAGAGCATGAATCAAGAACATTACATATTAAAAGATCATAGCATTACTATAATAAACAAAAGTATCAGAATAATAGATATTCATCAGAGCATAAGACATGTTTCAGCAGGCTTGAACAAATTCAGCAGAAAATACCACATTAGCAAGATAGCAACCAAGACCAAGTACTTATCCATTTCAGCACTTATGATAAGCAAGAGTCAAGAGGACTTAGCCAATTCAAAGGTTATCTTCAGGAGGTGGCATCATCCCATACTGTGCCGACACTCTTTTCTTCAATTCCATGGCCTCTTGATTAGTTCCCTTTGGTCCTAGTACCATAATGTAGTCATAAACAAACTCCCTTTTAGCTTCTTCCCAAGTGTCATTCAACTGAATTGGAACCCATTTATCCAAATGTGGATATTTGGTGTCCATCTTTATCAGCAGTTGTGGCTTCAGCTTGTTGTAAGTAGACATCTTCCTTCTAGGCTTCTGGAAGTCTGCTCTTCTTTTCTCCTGAGCTCTCATCATAGCCAATTTTTGCTGAGTCTCAGGATCTTTGCCATATCCTTCTTTAAATAGCTTTGATGGATCATTGGTCAGCACTATTGTCCTTTTCTTGGGTTCTGCTCCAAAACCTTCTTCAAACAACACTCAACATTTTCTTGAGCTTCAGTAATCTTGGGGCTGTCAGTAGATTTGGTTTCAGCAGATTTGCTCTTTTCAGCAGATTTGTCTTCTTCAGCAGTCTGGATCTTCTCAGCAACTTTGGCCTTCTCAACAGCTTTAGCCTTTTTGGAGGTAGGCTCTTCTTCTTCTACCCTGAATTCCACAGGTAGATCTAGACTGTTAGGAAAATCTGTAAAAGTTTCGGCTTTGATTTGGCCTCTTGTCTGGACTCCTTCAGTGGATTTGTCCAATCCTGAAACTTCTCCTCCAGGCCTCTGCTGAAGTCTTGCTCTCTCCTCTTGAGCTGATGCCATTGAATTTTTCATGGCTATGTCCAGTTGCTCTTCTTCATCTAACTCTTCCAAGTTCAGGACTGCTTCTTCTTTGCCTTTGGATTTTGGCACTTTCTCCTTGCCTTTGCCTTCTCCAATGGTCAAGGCACCTTTTGCCCTTGCTCTTTCCCTTTCCCCCTTTTTGGCAGCATCAAAACACTAGGGTTTTAGCTCACTCATTGTAATGGCCATAAGGGATTGGGCTTGGTTCAAGGACTTCATCTCCTCAAGCAGATACACATTCTCATCATGAATGTTCTGCATTCTGTCACTGCTCAAGCTTAAGAAAGCTAGAGCAGGCTTCATTTTCTGCTCTACAACGCCTTCCATGGTTGTTTTGAGGGATTCATCAAGGTTGGCCTTTAGGAGATCAGTGAGGTTGGCCACTGCACCTTCAGCAATTTTGGCTTTGACTTCATGAGTAAATTTTTCTGAGGCTGCTTTCACCATAGCCAGCGTCATTTCCTCTGCTCTTTTCCTCTGAATAGCAGTCTTCTTGCCAATTGCTTGCTTGACAACCAATTTTAGAGCTTTCACATTGTTGTTGTGGTTGTCTCTAAGCGGTTTTTGCTCCTTTTTGACCTCTTTGGAAGTGGATTACATGCTGGTTTTGGATTTTTGGACTTCAGTGGAGATGGTTTGCAACCCAGACTCCACTCCACTAATCCTTACCTCAATTGTGGGTAACTGTTGGGATGTAAATTCACCCTAAGCCCCACTTGATGTTAGAATAGTTTTGATGGCCAAAACACTTAGAGTTTATAAATGTAATATGATCAGCTGACTTTGTATAGAACAGCTTAGACTAGTCTTGTGTGATCAACTGTATAGACATCAGTTGATTAGCACAGTCCCGACTTACATGCGCTCCCTCAAGATGAGAAGAGTAGAAGACATGAAGACTAGAAGATCCTTGACGGCCAGATAAGTTAAGGTGCTTGTATACCTACTTATCTGATGGAGTCCAAGTTGAAGATGGCCCTAATGCAGCACAAGTATTTACCAGATCAGAAGAGTTCTACTCGACTGATATCAGAAGACAGAAGTACTAGGCCAGACGAGTAGTCAGAAGACTAGTAGTGCAGATCAGAAGACTAAGTACTCGTCCAGGACTCGGCTGATTCCCAAAGTCATTTTGCAATTCGAATGAAGACTTACCTTACTTAGAAGATTGACATGATCCCAGGATTGAAGCAATCAAGCAGCTGAAATCAAGGAATCAAGCCAATATGGAAAGATTGCCCCAACGGCTAGTCAACTCCAACGGCTAGTTGCAAGCAATCACCACTATAAATACAAGAGGATGAGAAATCACAAGTACGAGATCACGACGAGAGAATTCAACAAGCTAATCAAGCAATCAAGAAAAAACCATACTGTTCTAAGAGTTCTCCAAGAGCCAGAAAACCATCAGAATATTTGTAGCTCTTAAGTGATTTCTATCCAACCCATAAGAACCTGAAACCTATTCATATTGTATATTCATTGTTTTAGGCATAGTGGTTAAGCAATTTATAAGCTTGAACCATTAGTTGGATACCACTCAAAAACCCCAACCCTCACCGAAAGGTTAAAGTTTTTGAACCCCTCAAAGTGCAAGTGCTTACAATCACTTGTGGAGACCGCAGCTGTTAGGATGGCTCAGATCTCAAAGTCCTATCCTTGGGACTATAAAGGTCAAGACCCTTGTAATTTTTGGTAAATTAAAGGGATTAAATATCACGTGTGGACGTGAGAGTGGACGTAGGATCGTATATCCGAACCACTATAAACCCGGTGTTATTTACTTACTGCACTTAATATTTCTGTCATTTCATTTATCTTTATATAGTGCATACTGTATTTGCAACTGTCTTCAAAATAAGGCCATAAATTTCAAACCAGCATCAGCTGAGCATTTTCATTAAGCAAAACAAGTTAACACTTTCTTAAGAAACAAAAGGAACGAGT
The DNA here is from genome assembly GCA_963675135.1 of Galeopsis tetrahit. Taxonomy (NCBI): domain Eukaryota; kingdom Viridiplantae; phylum Streptophyta; class Magnoliopsida; order Lamiales; family Lamiaceae; genus Galeopsis; species Galeopsis tetrahit. Next base: position 32,480,845 of record OY776126.1, on the reverse strand, counting down.
CTAAACAAGGCCTACCATAATTCCGCATATAATCTCTGCCATCAGATCACTATAGTCATCTGGACCAGCAGACTTGTAGTCCAGCTGAAATAGAGATCAGAAGAGGTTCCCAACTCTCTTGAAAGAGTTTTAAAGTCTATTCACCCCTCCCCTCTAGACTTTAATCCCATTCACTACTCGTTCAGGGACCAACAAGTGGTATCAGAGCAGTGGTTCTATCGGACTACTGTCTCTAGATTATCAGAAGACTTGAGGGAGTCTTTCTGTAGTCCTCTTGAACAGATCCTTTTCTTTTGAAAAACTTGTTTTTGAAAACTCATACAGCATGAGTGCTAATATACGTAAGTTGCCTAAGTTTTTAGTGGAGGATTATGATTACTAGAAGATCAGGATGAGGAAGAATCTCACATCAGTCCACTACAAGATGTGGTCAGTAATCACCGAAGGCCCAATCACCATCATGGCAGTCAACACTGCAAATGGTGATCCAGAAGTTCCAGTTGGAGAACTTGCCCCCAAGCCGATGAAGGACCTCACACCAGAAGAGATGAAGCAATCAAATCTTGACAGCATTGCTCAAGATTATATCATGCAAACTCTTCCAAATGAGTACATTGCAAAATAATCAATTGTGAAACAACTAAGGATATGTGGGATGCTCTAGCACTTCTCTGTGAAGGAACTGAGCTGATCAAGGAAAGTAAGCTATCAACAGCAGTCAAAAAGTTTGAACATTTCAAGATGCAGCCAGAAGAGTCTATTGATCAGTTAGACAATAGATTTACCAAGATCATAAATGAGATTGAGTCCCTAGGAAAGAAATATACAAATAGAGAGAAAAATTTGAAGATCTTAGACTCTCTAACCAAGAAATGGAAACTCAAGAAGACCATCATCAAAGATACTCAAGATATCAAGATATGGTCTACTCAAACTCTGTTTCAGAACCTCAAAGCTCATGAGTATGATCTTGAAAGAGAAGAAAACTCAGAAAATAATGAGCCTACTGCAACCCCATCTACCTCCAAGACTGTAGCTTTCAAGGCAGCAAATACAAAAGCTGTAAGCACCTCATCTGGCAAGACCTCTCTGAAAACAAAAGACTTTGAAGGATCAGACATGAGTCTGAAAGAGCAAATGGGCCTTATGATCAAAAGATTCGAAAGGATGAACACTCTCAACAGCAAATATAGAAAATTCTATAGAAACTACAAAGATAGGAGAGCCAGTTCACCCTCTAGAGGTTCCAGAGAAAGAACACCAGAAAGACATCCTAGAAAGGATGTGGAGTCATCTAACAGCCGAAGATCCAGAAGAAGAGATGCCACTCCTCCAAGGAAAGGCAACTCAAATCAGAAATCTGGATCATGCTTCAATTGTGGCAAACCAGGACATTATGTCTATGAATGTCCTGAGCTGAATTTAGATGACAAAGAAGAAAGAAGGCCAAGAAGAGACAGAAGAAATTCAGATAAGCAAGCAATGGTGACTGAAGAATCTGAATATCAAAGTGATGAACTCCCTACATCACCAGACTGTCAAATCTTCTCAGATGATTCAGATGATCTAGCTATGATGGCTATAGGAGAAAATGAGGTAAATTCCTACACTACTTCTTTCCATTCACCTATTTTCTCACAAACAGATGATATAAATTCATCTGAAGGCGAATCAGAAGACACCTATTATCAATCATTAAGAAAGGTAAAAGGTGATCTGGATATTGCCACTAGAGCTTTTTTAGAAGTGGAAGAGGAGAATAAGGATTTAAGGAAAGAAATTGCTAGGTTGAAAAAGGTTAAGTTTGATAACACCCCTGAGTTGGTCACAATGAATGAAAGATTGACCAAAGAAGTGGAACTTCTTAAGGAAGAAAATACCACAACAACTCAGTTGTATGAGGGGATGTTAGACACTCAAGCCTTAGAAACCAAGGAATTTCGTATACTACAATCTAAGTTCGATGACCTCTTCCAAGCACACAAGCTCTTAGAAAAGGAGAAGGAATGCCTAAATCAAAAGATATCAGAGTTCAATAAAGCATCTACTACTATTGAAAGTATCTCTGAATATTATAGATCAAATGGCAATAAGATGGGTCTTGGTTATGAACTTAATCCATCAACATCCTCTCCAGCTGGGGGTAGTACACCTAATCAGTGCACTACTCAGACACATGATAAGGGTGAGTGTTCTAAACACAATTAACCTAATATGAACCAAAAGGCATCTGTACCAGCTAAGGTTAACTATCCAAACACCAAAAAGGGAAAAAGGCAAGTTAACCCCAAGCATACACAGAGGAACAACAAACAGCCTAGACCATCTCGTCTGAGATAGTCTCAGCTGTATGCTGCTCCAGCCAAGAAGAAGAAATCTTCTTCACACAAATCTATTCTCTTTGCACCCCCTATCTCTTATGATATTGTGAGAATAGAGGAGTATGGTCCATATAATCGTGTGCATCGACCAGCTAATGCACCCAGGCCGAATGTAACTAGTCAAAAGATAATGTATGTACACTCCTATAAGAGGAAACCATTTAACTACTACTTAGCTGACACAAATAACAAATCAGACCAGTCCAAGGTGTTAACTGGTAAGATTTGGTTCTGTGATGCCCGAGGGAAACAACTCAAGTGCTCAAGGTTGTTCAAACGACCAATGTATATGTGGGTTCCCAAGGGTAGTACTAACACCCAAGGACCCAAGACAAAATGGGTACCTAAGACTTAACCTTTCTTGCAGGAAAGGAGGGACCTATACAGAAGAGGAGGTCTAGCAGGTGAGATATGGTACATAGATAGTGGATGCTCAACCTATATGACTGGAACCAAAGACCTGCTGACCAACTACACAGAAAAGAAAGGTCCAAAAGTCTTCTTTGGTGATAACGCGCACAGTAACACAAAAGGATATGGCACCCTTAAAAATGGTGACATTGAGGTACATGATGTATCATATGTAGAAGGTTTAAAGTTTAATTTATTATCTGTTTCTCATTTTTGTGACACGGGTTACTCAGTAAAATTCTCTAAAGACGAGTGTCTCCTAAGTGATAAAAGAACAAAACAAAACCTTCTAACAGGATCTAGAAAATGAAGTATGTATTTTGCAAATTGGAACAGCTGTCTTAAGGATACATGTCTGCTTGTGAAGAGCCCTAAAGATGTCAGCTGGCTATAGCACAAACGTCTTAGTCATCTGAACTTTAAGACTATGAACAAGTTAGCAAGGGAATCCTTAGTTGATGGTCTGCCTAATGAACTCTACTGTAAAGATCAGGTTTGTGATGCATGTCAACAAGGAAAGCAAACAAAGGTCTCTTTCAAGACCAAGAAGACAGCATCAACCAGCAGAGTTCTTGAATTGCTTCACATGGATCTCTTTGGACCAGTCACTCCAACTACACTTACAGGGAGAAAGTATACTCTCATTGTTGTAGATGACTACTCCAAGTTTACTTGGGTTGTGTTGGGATATAAATTCACCCTAAGCCCCACTTGATGTTAGAATAGTTTTGATGGCCAAAACACTTAGAGTTTATAAATGTAATAGGATCAGCTGACTTGTATAGAACAGCTTAGACTAGTCTTGTGTGATCAACTGTATTGATAGCAGCTGATCAGCACAGTCATGGCTTACATGCCTATCCTCAAGATAAGAAGAGTAGAAGACATGAAGACTAGAAGATCCTTGAAGACCAGATATGTTAAGGTGCTTGTATACCTACTTATCTGATGGAGTCCCAGATTGAAGATGGCCTAAAGCAGTACAAAGAATTTCCAGATCAGAAGAGTAGTACTCGTCTGATATCAGAAGACAGAAGACCTAAGGCCAGAAGAGTAGTCAGAAGACTAGAAGTACAGATCAGAAGACTATGTGCTCTTCCAGGACTCGGCTGATTCCCAAGTCATCTTGCAATTTAAACGAAGACCTACCTTATTTAGAAGATTGACATGATCCCAGGATTGAAGCAATCAAGCGGCTGGAATCAAGGAATCAAGCTATTATGGGAAGATTGCTCAAACGGCTAGTCAACTCCAACGGCTAGTTGCACTCAATCTCCATTATAAATACAAGAGGATGAACACAGAAGCTACAAGAGAGAATTCACAAGCTAAGCAAGCAATCAAGCAAAAAGCCACATTGTTCTAAGAATTCTCCAAGAGCCAGAAATCCATTAGATTATCCATAGCTCTTAAGTGCTTCCTATCCAACCCTTAAGAACCTGAAACTTATTCATATTGTATATCAGTTGTTTTAGGCATAGTGGTTAAGCAAATTATAAGCTTGAACCATTAGTTGGATACATCTCAAAAACCCCAAACCCTCACCGAAAGGTTTAAGTTTTTGAAACCCCCCAAAGTGCAAGTGCTTACAATCACTTGTGGAGACCGCAGCTGTTAGGACGGCTCAGATCTCAAAGTCCTAACCTTGGGACTATAAAGGACAAGACCCTTGTAATTTGTGGAAATTAAAGGGATTAAACATCACGTTAGGACGTGAGAGTGGACGTAGGATCGTATATCCGAACCACTATAAATCCGGTGTTATTTACTTTCTGCACTTTACATTTCTGCTTTTACATTCATTATTATATAGTGCATACTGTGATTTCAACACTCTTCAAAACAAGGCCATAACTTTCAAACCAGCATCAGCTGAGTAGTTTCACAAAGTAAAACAAGTTACAAGAACGAGTCTAAACCAGGGCCACCATATTTCCGCATATAACCTCTTCAGTCAGATCACTATAGTCATCTGGACCAGCAGACTTGCAGTCCAGTTGACATAGCAATCAGAAGAGGTTCCCAACTCTGTTTGAAAAAGTTTTAAAGTCTATTCACCCCTCCCCTCTAGACTTTAATCCCATTCACTACTCGTTCAGGGACCAACAAGTGGTATCAGAGCAGTGGTTCTAACGGACTACTGTCTCTAGATTATCAGAAGATTTGAGGGAGTCTTTCTGTAGTCCTCTTGAACAGATCTTTTTGGAAAACTTGTTTTTGAAAACTCATACAGCATGAGTGCTAATATGCGTAAGTTGCCTAAGTTTTCAGTTGAGGATTATGATTACTGGAAGATCAGGATGAGGAAGAATCTCACATCAGTCCACTACAAGATGTGGTTTGTAATCACAGAAGGCCCGATCACCATCATGACAGTCAACACTGCAAATGGTGATCCAGAAGTCCCAGTTGGAGAACTGGTTCCCAAGCCCATGAAGGACCTCACACCAGAAGAGATGAAGCAATCAAGTCTTGATAGCATTGCTCAAGATTACATAATGCAAACTCTTCCAAATGAGTACATTGCAAAGGTAATCCATTGTGAGTCAGCCAGAGAGATGTGGGAGGCATTGGCACTTCTTTGTGAAGGAACTGAGCTGATCAAAGAATCCAAGTTGTCTAGTGCAGTTAAGAAGTTCGAACACTTCAAGATGCAACCAGAAGAGTCTATTGATCAGTTAGACAACAGATTTACCAAGATCATCAATGAGATAGAATCTCTGGGCAAGAAATACACAAATAGAGAGAAAAATCTAAAGATCTTAGATTCTCTAACCAAGAAATGGAGACTCAAGAAGACCATCATCAAAGATACTCAAGATATCAAGAAGTGGTCTGCACAAACTCTATTTCAGAACCTGAAAGCCCATGAATATGATCTTGAAAGAGAAGAGAACTCAGGAAGTGATGAGCCAACTGCAACCCCATCTACCTCCAAGACTGTAGCCTTCAAGGCAGCCAATACAAAAGCTGCAAGCACCTCATCTGGCAAGACCTCTCTGAAAACAGAAGACTGTGAATGATCAGACATGAGCCTGAAAGAGCAAATGGCACTTATGATCAAGAGATTTGAAAGGATGAACACCCTCAACAGTAAATATAGAAAATTCTATAGAAACTACAAAGATAGAAGAGCAAGTTCATCCTCCAGAGGTTCCAGAGAAAGAACACCAGAAAGACATCCTAGAAAGGATGTGGAGTCATCTGACAGCCGAGGATCTAGAAGAAGAGATGCCACTCCTCCAAGGAGAGGCAACTCAAATCAGAAACCTGGATCTTGCTTCAACTGTGGCAAACCAGGACACTATGTCTAGGAATGTCCTGAGCTGGATTTGGATGACAAGAAAGAAAGAAGGCCAAGAAGAACCTCAGACAAAAAGGCAATGGTGACTGAAGAATCTGAATACCAAAGTGATGAACTCCCTACGTCACCAGACGATCAAATCTTTTCAGATGATTCAGACGACCTAGCTATGATGGCCATAGGAGAAAATGAGGTAAACTCTTATACTACTACGTTCCATTCACCTATTTTCTCACAAACAGATGACATAAACTCATCTGAAGGCGAATCAGAAGACACCTATTATCAATCTTTAAGAAAGGTAAAAGGTGATCTGGATATTGCCACTAGAGCCTTTATAGAAGTGGAAGAGGAGAATAAGGATTTAAGGAAAGAAATTGCTAGGTTGAAAAAGGTAAAGTTTGATAACACCCCTGAGTTAGTCACCATGAATGAAAGGTTGACCAAAGAAGTGGAACTTCTTAAGGAAGAAAATACCACAACAACTCAGTTGTATGAGGGGATGTTAGAAACTCAAGCCTTAGAAACCAAAGAATTTCGTATACTTCAATCTAAGTTCGATGATCTCTTCCAAACACATAAGCTCTTAGAAAAGGAGAAGGAATGTCTAGATGAAAAGATATCAGAATTCAATAAAGCTTCGACTACTATTGAAAGTATCTCTGAATATTATAGATCAAATGACAATAAGATGGGTTTAGGCTATGAACTTAATCCATCAACATCCTCTCCAGCTGGGGGTAGTACACCTAACAAGTGCACTACTCAGACACATGAACAGGGTGAGTGTTCTAAACACAATGAACTCAATATGAACCAAAAGGCATCTGTACCAGCTAAGGCTAACTATCCCAAAACCAAAAATGGTAAAGGACAAGCTAACCCCAAGCCTGTACAGAGGAACAGCAAACAGCCTAGACCATCTCGGCTGAGACAGTCTCAGCTGTATGCTGCTCCAGCCAAGAAGAAGAAATCTTCTTCAAACAAATCTGTTCTCTTTGCACCCCCTATCTCTTATGATATTGTGAGAACAGAAGAGTATGGTCCATATAATCGTGTGTATCGACCAGCTAATGCACCCAGGCCGAATGTAACTAGTCAAAAGATCATGTATGTACACTCCTATAAAGGGAAACCATTTGACTACTACTTAGCTGACACCAAGAACAAATCAGATCAGTCCAAGGTGCTGACTGGTAAGATTTGGTTCTGTGATGCCCGAGGGAAACAACTCAAATGTTCAAGGTTGTTTAAACGACCAATGTATATGTGGGTTCCCAAGGGTAGTACTAACACCCAAGGACCCAAAACAAAATGGGTACCTAAAACTTAACTTTTCTTGCAGGAAAGGAAGGACCTATACAGAAGAGGAGGTCTAGCAGGAGAAACTTGGTACATAGATAGTGGATGCTCAACTCACATGACAGGAACCAAAACCCTGCTGACCAACTACATAGAGAAGAAAGGTCCAAAAGTTTTCTTTGGTGATAACGCGCACGGTAGCACAAAAGGATATGGCACCCTTAAAAATGGTGACATTGAGGTACATGATGTATCATATGGAGAAGGTCTTAAGTTTAATTTATTATCTGTTTCTCATTTTTGTGACACTGGTTATTCAGTTAAATTCTCTAAAGATGAATGTCTCATAAGTGATAAAAGAACAAAACAAAACCTTCTAACAGGATCTAGAAAGGGAAGTATGTATCTTGCAAATTGGAACAGCTGTCCTAAGGATACATGCCTGCTTGTGAAGTGCCCTAAAGATGTCAGCTGGCTATGGCACAAACGTCTTAGCCATCTGAACTTTAAGACTATGAACAAGTTAGCAAGGGAATCCTTAGTTGATGGTCTGCCTAATGAACTCTACTGTAAAGATCAGGTTTGTGATGCATGTCAACAAGGAAAGCAAACAAAGGTCTCCTTCAAGACCAAGAAGACAGCATCAACCAGCAGAGTTCTTGAATTGCTTCACATGGATCTCTTTGGACCAATCACTCCAACCACTTTAACAGGGAGGAAGTACACTCTTATTGTTGTAGATGATTATTCCAAGTTTACCTGGGTTACCTTCCTATACAAGAAGAGTGAAACACAGCAGAAGCTCCCTGAACTATTGAAGAGGATCCAAGTAGAGAAAGGAGAACCAATCGTGAAAATTAGAAGTGACAAAGGCACTGAATTCATTAACTCTTATATAATTGCCTATTGTACTTCTAATGGTATTCAGCACGAGACAAGTGCAGCAAGAACACCACAACAGAATGGTGTAGCTGAAAGAAGAGTCAGAACACTCAAAGAAGCGGCCAGAACACTCCTTGCTGAATTATCTACTCCCAAGAAGCTATGGGCAGAAGCCATCAACACAGCTTGTCACACTCAAAACAGGTCGGGTATTCATAAAATACATGAGAAAACTCCATATGAACTGTGGAAAGGAAGAAAACCTAGAGTATCTTACTTTCATATATTTGGTTGTAAGTGTTTCATTCACAACAATGGGAAGAGTAAGTTGAATGCTTTTGATGCCAAAGCAGATGAGGGGATATTCTTAGGATACTCCTCAACTAGCAAAGCATTTAGAGTACTCAACAAACGAACCCTTCTTGTGGAAGAAACACCTCATGTTGTTTTTGATGAATCGTGTGAAAAGAATGCAGTAGAAACAAACTCAGCTGCAGATCAGATGAGACATCTAGTGATCAAGTCCAAACCAGATGAGTTCATTGAAGTCAATGAACCTTTCCCTGAAGAACCAGAGGAAGATAAGCCTCATAGACCTGTCATTAGATCTCAAACTCAAGTAGGACAAGCTGACCAGAATCAAGATGCATCAATCCCAAATGCTAGGGGGAATGATTTCTTTGACACTCAAGATACAGATGATGATCGAACTAATCAAGTCAACCCTCCTGATGGCACTAGATCAGATGAGGATCCAAACTCATCCAATGCAGATACTCCAGTGAGGCATACATGGAGGAACAACCATCCATCAAACCTCATCTTAGGAGGAGCAGAATCAGGTGTCAAGACAAGAAGACAACTGAATCAGAATTCTCAATCATCTATGTTCTGCTGGTGTGCTTTCCTCTCCAACATTGAACCAGCTGACATAGAAGAAGCAATGACAGATAGCAATTGGATCACTGCTATGCAAGAAGAACTAAACCAATTCGAAAGAAATGAAGTCTGGGAATTGGTAGATCGTCCTGAAAACCACAATGTAGTAGGAACAAAGTGGGTATTCAAGAACAAGAAGGACGAAAATGATGTGATAACTAGAAATAAGGCAAGGCTAGTTGCAAAAGGATATTCACAATCTGAAGGGATTGACTATGATGAAACTTTTGCACCAGTAGCCAGATTAGAAGCCATTCGACTATTTCTAGCTTATGCATCATATATGGGCTTCAAGGTATATCAAATGGATGTCAAGAGTGCTTTTCTAAATGGTATTCTGATAGAAGAAGTATATGTAGAGCAGCCTCCAGGATTTGAAAAAGGTGATCAAGTATATCGACTGAAGAAGGCTCTCTATGGTCTAAAACAAGCCCCTAGAGCTTGGTATGACACATTGTCACAATTCCTACTTGACAATGGATATACAAAAGGCAAAATTGATAGAACTCTCTTCAGAATACAAGAAGGAGAAGACATTTTAATGGTACAAATATATGTAGATGACATTATATTTGGATCACCAAATCAAGAAATGTGCAAGAAGTTCTCTGAACTTATGCAAGGAAAATTCGAAATGAACATGATGGGTGAGATGAATTATTTCCTAGGACTTCAAGTCAAGCAGAGTCCAGAAGGGATCTTCATCAACCAGTCCAAGTATACCAAGAGTCTGCTAGAAAGATTCAAAGCTCTACAAAGCAAAACTGCAAGGATTCCTATGATGACATCTTTCAAAATGGAACCAGATGAGTCCGGAAAGGCAGTTAATCAAGCTGAATATAGAGCACTGATTGGATCTCTACTATACCTTACAGCCAGCAGACCAGACATAACATTCGCTGTGGGAGTATGTGCTAGGTTTCAAGCAAACCCAAAGCAAAGTCATCTAGAAGCAGCAAGGAAGATTCTCAAGTACCTAAAAGGAACAGTCAACCTAGGACTATGGTACCCTGCTGATGACAATCTAGAATTAAGTGGCTATTCTGACTCAGACTTTGGAGGATGCAGAATTGATAGGAAGTCCACATCAGGAACCTGTCAATTTCTAGGAAACAAGCTGATATCATGGTTCTCTAAGAAGCAAACCTCAGTTGCAACCTCCACCACTGAAGCAGAATACATGGCAGCTGGTAGTTGTTGTAGTCAGCTGCTTTGTCTAGTTCAACAACTCAAGGATTACAATGTAGAGGCAAGAGAAGTCCCTATTTATTGTGATAGCAGCAGCGCCATTGCCATCACTCAAAATCCAGTCCTCCACACAAGGTGCAAGCATGTCGACATTCGACACCACTTCATAAGAGATCACCTTGAAAAGAAGGACATCAAGATGGAGAAAATTCACACAGATATCCAAAGAGCAGACATCTTGACTAAGCCCCTAGCTGAAGAAAGGTTCAAGACCTTATGTTACAGCTTAGGACTCCTGGACCCAAGCACATAAAGAAGGAAAGATCAGCTGAAAACCTCAGCTGACCCAAGTGCAGCAGACTAGGAGAATCAGATGAGGTGAATAGACACCCTCATCTTCAGGTAAGTTCTTTCCCAATGAAGACAGATAGAGCTGGGGGAAAACATAGAGTTATCTAATCAAGGGGGAATCAATGATACCTTAAGAATCCTTGATGAAATACTCTAAAATCTGCATTGCATAGTATACATATACATATATATATATAGCAGACTTGAACAAAGTTATTTGATCTCTTTACTCTAAGCAATGTATAACTATGTATGTTAATAAACTATTCTTCATAAAATACTTTATTCATATACATAAATACAGTATACTACTGAGTCATACTTGGCTGGATTAATACACCATCCTCACCGACTCAACAGTATGCATGCACAGTACGGATTTCAAATAACTCATTGTCAAAATTTATAATTTCTGCATTCCATTAGATAAAGTCTGAATATCTTTAAATGTGCACCCTTGGATCAAGAAACTCACTGCTAATCTTAAGAAATCACTTTTCAGAAATTCAGACCTATCACCTCTATAGTTTTGTCATTTTTCTCTCCACTACCTCATTTCTACCCCTATAAAAGGAGAAGTTATGAGAACACCTAAGAACACAAAACATCTAACACTTTTCTTATTTCAGGTATGGAGACAATTGAAAGAAGAGATGGAATGGAGATCATTCTTCAACCAAAATCTTGGGTGAAGGAGATGAAGATTTGTCCAGAAAATGAAGATGATGCAGATCCATATACATGGCTTACTCAACATAAGTATGCTCATGAAAGCTAAAGGAAGAAGAGACGTTCTTGTTGAAAGCTAAAGGAGGAAGAGATGTAGAGGAAAAAGTAGCAAGCAAGCAGAGCTTCTTCTCCAGAAGGAAGTTCTACATGGAAAGCTTGTTATGCAAAGCTACTGTGTCTAAACAGAACATGAAGGCTGAGTCCATGGCCCTCTCTTCAACTCCATTTAAGCACCCCTCAACCTTCCTTCCCCTTCAAGAGAAGCGAAGAAATTCAACAAGAGCACATTAGATGCTACATCCCATCTGATGATGAGGAACATCCGATGGTGAGAAACATTTAAATCAGTGGGACTATGTCTAGACTAGCTCCACTTGATTTAAAGAAGGAGTTGAAAGATCCATCAAACCAGGTTGGATCATCACTCACAAAAAAGCTGGAAGGATCCATCCAGGTTGGATCATCACAGCAAACACCGTTTCCTCTACTCAGCTGATCAGAAGACCAACTCAGCTGACCAGAAGACTTTTCAAAGACAATCAGCAGACATCTTGAAGAACTCAGAAGACCTCACTCTGCTGATCAAATCACACAAATTTAGAGTATAATGACTAGTCTTGATCATGTAATTCATTCTAGATTTATTCCTGAATGTAATTAAACAAATTGGCTTATATAAGGAATGCAATTTTCTTATAGAAAACGGCCTTGATGATCAATTCTTACCATAAATTAGTCTCAACGGCTATTTTTGGTAATGATGTCATTAATACTCAAGTACCATATTGCCAACAAATCAACAATTGCCAAATGGCATAACCAGCCGGCAAATTTAAGAAATCAAAGAAGGAAATCTTGGGCTCTACTCCAAATTCAAACACAAATCTGACCGTTAGATCAAATTTTCTGGAGCATATATTCACACCCCTAAAACCTCTCCCAAACCCTGTCGCTCATATTACTCAATTAATCACATTACTTTCTCTCGTTCTGCAAATTTCTTTCAAGCCTTCAAACTCTAACACTCAGACTCTACTATGGCAATCATTGAAATTTACGACGAGAAGACCAAGAATACTGGCACCTTGGATGCTGAAAAGTGGTCCAAGGAAGGGAAGATTTTTACGGAGAATGCTCTGTTCTTCAAAGGCAAACACTCAGATGAGAACAAGGAGATATTGCTTCGGTGCGTCAATCTTAAACTCAGAGACTTTCTGGAAGTAGCTCCAACTAATGTCTATGAACAAGACGTACTGGCATTCTATGCAAACGCCGTGATGAAGGGTTCTCATGTTGAAAGTGTCATGAATGGACACAAAGTCAAGGTTACAAGGGAAATTCTTCAGGAATTGTTTGGCCTGTCAAGGGGGAAAATAAATATTTCCAACTACATCATGAATAGAGAAAAGGAGTATATGGAGATGTTTACTGGTGGAAGAATCAAGGCTACTGATGCAACTGGGCTAAAGAAATCCCAACTTGAACCAAAATTCCAAACCTTGTTGGATATTGCAGGAAAGATGTTACTTGGTAACACATTTAGTCATGATGCTGTTACTACTTTAAAGGTTCGAGTAATGGCTGCAATCTGGGATCAGATCGATGGAGACTGGCAAGGACTATTCTTAGAAAGAATTGCTCTTGAGGCAAAGAAAGTCACTTTGGACTTACAATCGAAGGTATGGAAGGTAGCAGCTACAGTCAGCTTTGTCAACAAGCTGAGCATCATCCTTCCAGATATTCTCCCAAAGAAGTACAAGATGGGACCTCATAAGACCTTTCACATCTCCAAATATTATTTGAGAAAGGAAGCTCTTGCTGAGGCAGAAAGGTTAAAAGAAGAAAAGAGGAAGCTGTTGGCTGAGAAGGCAGCACAAGAGTCTGATCATGACTCTGCTGAAGAAGAAGAGGAGCCAACCAAAGAAGAGGCTCAGAAGAAGGTTGCTGAGGATGATGATGATGACAATCAGACCTTAGCACAAAGACGATATCTAATCAGATCTGGGCTCATCTCCCCATCTGATTCAGATGCCACTCCCACTGCCTCTCCCTTGAAGAAGGCAGGTACCTCTAAACCCTCTCCCTCTTTTACTCCTTCTAAATTGTCAAAGGGTCAGAAGAGAAAGAAGAATAATTCTTCTTCCAACAAAAAGTCTAAGAAATCGAGGCTTCCTACTCCCATGTTAATAGCCCCGATTGCATCCTTCAACCCTTCTGATGACTCCAACCCATCTGACCACTCAAACACTGATATCCAAATCCCTGCTGATACTCACACAGCAGAGGAACAAGCTCAACCTACTTCAACCCCTGAATCTCTATTGCCTACCCCTGCTGATGTCCAAGATCTACAGGTTCAACCTTCTACTGATCTTCATGAAGATACTATACCAGACCAGCAGACTCAAAACCCTGCTGATGAACAGATCACTGAAGATCAAGAACATATCACTTCCCAAATCCCTGCTGATACTCACACAGCAGAGGAAACTACCCCAAATACTCAAACTCCTACCATCATTGTTTCTTCTGTTCCAGAAGACATGGCACCAGCAGACCTTGCTTAAGCTGGTCCCTCTCAACCTCCCTACAGAATGGTACACTATCCTATGTGCACAAGGGAGAAGATAATGAGGATGAAGATAGCAAACCTGCTCAAGTCTACTATTCCTGGTATTGATGAGGAATCAGTTCAGTTTGAACAAGTTCTCAGAATCTGCACCTGGATTGAACTCAGGAGAGATGATGTTGATGACCTTATTGAGGTCATGGAAGGAATGGGAGGAAAAACTAATTTCCTCGACTGGGAAATGGAGCAAAAAGAAGTTGCTCAAGTTACATCTTTTGCTTAACTGCTGCCCGAAGAAGCCTTTACAGCAGTATGCCACATAATTCTAGGAATTCCACCTAATGATGCCTCTATCCCAGAAGGCATATCAGGTCAACAGACAGATGGCACAGCAATAATGAATGACTCAGCTGCGTCTGTTCCTGCGGAAGACTCAGCTGAACCAGCTGACAGAACCGAGATTGAAAGAGAAGTAATCACTATTCCTGATCACTTCATGCCTAAGGATACTCTACCTCACTTCATTGACAAAGGAGACACCATCATGTCCCACCTGGTTAAGGCCACTACCTCATTTCTCAATGAAGAGTACATTTCAGCTGAAGAAAGAGGCAAAGCCCTTACAGTCCATCCAAAGCCTCAAGGTACAGCCTCAACTTCTACTCCAACAGCTGACTATACAGCAGACATATGCTCACAGGTCAAGACTGCTATAGACCTACACTTTGAAAAGGGTTTAGGCCTACAGCTTGGAAGATATGTTGAAAAGGCAGTCAAGGAGCAGAGAACTCGTCTTCATAACCAGATCATTGACATTGAAGACAAGTTTGGAGAATCTCTTCACGATCAGATAAGTGAGTATCTGACCAGCATTCTGAAGATGGCAGGTGACCATTCCACCAGGTTTGCTGATCTCTACACCAATGAGGTCAAGCGCATGGAAAACACCTACAAGCAAAGAATTGAAGATGCTGAAGCAAGAGCTACTGAAGGTCGAGCTCTTCTCCAATCAGCTACAGCAGAGAATGAAAAACTTCAGATTCAGCTGCAGGAGACAGCGACCAAATTGGAAGCAATTACAGCTAAACTAGAAGCTGCCTCCTCCTCCAACTCTCATGCTCAGATTCTAGACCATAGCATCACACATCTGACTCATGTTGGCAGAGTCAACGCCATGGCTCTTCAACAAACTCTTAGAGTGGAGATTCTGAATGCCATGAAGCCTTTTGCGGCTGCACTTACTGAAGCCAAAAAGGGGGAAGATGTATTGATAAAAGCTCTAGAGAAGACTACTGCACAGCAAGCTGTAATGGTAGTATCTCAAGATGAGCTGAATGAAACCTTGGGTGATTTATCAAGCAAAATCAAGAGCAAGAAAGGCAAAGGCAAAGAAATTGCTCAAGAAGACATTCAAGCTCCCACTCAAGCAACTGCCAAAAGTCTGCAGATCACTGCCTCTACAGAACAAGTTTCCGAGAAAAGAATGACTAGGAAAAGGAAGGCAGATGAGCAAGCTCAGAAGTCAACTCCAGCAGAGCCTACTGCAGAAGAGAAAGAGGCTTTAGAGTTGAAGAAAAGAAAAGAGCTTGAAGCTCAAGAGCTTAAACAAAAGAAGCTAAAAGATGCGAAAGCAGTCAAAGCCAAATTTGACAGGAAGATAGCCAAACTCAGGAAAGTTCTCAAGGAGAAAGCACTGAAAGAAAATGCTCTGACACAGAAAGATAAAGTTCTGGTGTTTGATAGCAACTATGTGGACTATCTAGCCCTTCAAGATGAGCTACCAAGGTGGTACCCTCTGAAGAAGAAATGGCAAATTCAACACCACATTGTAAGAAAATTTGGCCCTCTCCCAACCTATGAAGATGAATTCTTCCAGTTCAATCAATTCATGAACATTAAAGATCCAGAGTTCTGGAAAGAAGTAGTCAAGACAGCCAAAGAACTTGACAACTGCAGAATCCTAACTCCTGAAGAACCCAAATGGGATCCTCCCACTCTGGATTCTGGAAGAACAGACTTCATTGAAGTCAAAAGGATCCTAGAGAAGATCTATGAAGAGGAGAATGTTACAGACCTGCAGCACATGAAAGAAGTTCGATCTCGTCTGTACCTTGCCTTCCGCATCTGAAGATCAGAAGACCTGATGAAGACCACTTTCAAAGCGTTAAGAAACTATTACTTGTAATCTGTAAAAGTTCTATATATTCAAGTTTAGTTCTCTTTGCTTTCAAGACAAACTCTCATTGTCTTCATCAGATACTTCAGTTTTTATGAAGTTTATAAACTCATATCTTATCTTATTAAGAGCATTTATCATATATATAGTTTTGGCTTCATCAAAAAGGGGGAAATTGTTGGGATATAAATTCACCCTAAGCCCCACTTGATGTTAGAATAGTTTTGATGGCCAAAACACTTAGAGTTTATAAATGTAATATGATCAGCTGACTTGTATAGAACAACTTAGACTAGTCTTGTGTGATCAACTGTATTGATAGCAGCTGATCAGCACAGTCATGGCTTACATGCCTATCCTCAAGATAAGAAGAGTAGAAGACATGAAGACTAGAAGATCCTTGAAGACCAGATATGTTAAGGTGCTTGTATACCTACTTATCTGATGGAGTCCCAGATTGAAGATGGCCTAAAGCAGTACAAAGAATTTCCAGATCAGAAGAGTAGTACTCGTCTGATATCAGAAGACAGAAGACCTAAGGCCAGAAGAGTAGTCAGAAGACTAGAAGTACAGATCAGAAGACTATGTGCTCTTCCAGGACTCGGCTGATTCCCAAGTCATCTTGCAATTTAAACGAAGACCTACCTTATTTAGAAGATTGACATGATCCCAGGATTGAAGCAATCAAGCGGCTGGAATCAAGGAATCAAGCTATTATGGGAAGATTGCTCAAACGGCTAGTCAACTCCAACGGCTAGTTGCACTCAATCTCCATTATAAATACAAGAGGATGAACACAGAAGCTACAAGAGAGAATTCACAAGCTAAGCAAGCAATCAAGCAAAAAGCCACATTGTTCTAAGAATTCTCCAAGAGCCAGAAATCCATTAGATTATCCATAGCTCTTAAGTGCTTCCTATCCAACCCTTAAGAACCTGAAACTTATTCATATTTTATATCAGTTGTTTTAGGCATAGTGGTTAAGCAAATTATAAGCTTGAACCATTAGTTGGATACATCTCAAAAACCCCAAACCCTCACCGAAAGGTTTAAGTTTTTGAAACCCCCCAAAGTGCAAGTGCTTACAATCACTTGTGGAGACCGCAGCTGTTAGGACGGCTCAGATCTCAAAGTCCTAACCTTGGGACTATAAAGGACAAGACCCTTGTAATTTGTGGAAATTAAAGGGATTAAACATCACGTTAGGACGTGAGAGTGGACGTAGGATCGTATATCCGAACCACTATAAATCCGGTGTTATTTACTTTCTGCACTTTACATTTCTGCTTTTACATTCATTATTATATAGTGCATACTGTGATTTCAACACTCTTCAAAACAAGGCCATAACTTTCAAACCAGCATCAGCTGAGTAGTTTCACAAAGTAAAACAAGTTACAAGAACGAGTCTAAACCAGGGCCACCATATTTCCGCATATAACCTCTTCAGTCAGATCACTATAGTCATCTGGACCAGCAGACTTGCAGTCCAGTTGACATAGCAATCAGAAGAGGTTCCCAACTCTGTTTGAAAAAGTTTTAAAGTCTATTCACCCCTCCCCTCTAGACTTTAATCCCATTCACTACTCGTTCAGGGCCCAACAGGTTGTCTTCTTATACAAGAAGAGTGAAACTCAGCAGAAGCTCCCTGAACTATTAAAGAGGACCCAAGTAGAGAAAGGAGAACCTATTGTGAAAATTAGAAGTGACAAAGGCACTGAATTTATTAACTCTTATATTATTGCCTATTGTACTTCTAATGGTATTCAGCATGAGACAAGTGCAGCAAGAACACCACAACAGAATGGTGTAGCTGAAAGAAGAGTCAGAACACTTAAAGAAGCTGCAAGAACACTCCTTGCTGAATTCTCAACTCCTAAGAAGCTATGGGCAGAAGCCATCAACATAGCTTGTCACACTCAAAATAGGTCAGGTATTCACAAAATTCATGAGAAACCCCCATATGAACTGTGGAAAGGAAGGAAACCTAGAGTATCTTACTTTCATATATTTTATTGTAAGTGTTTCATTCACAACAATGGGAAAAGTAATGTTGGTCCCAAGTTGAGTTAATAACGAGTAAGCTAGTGAAAATGTCTAGAGGGGGGTGAATAGACTTTTCAAAAATCTTTCGAAATATCAAAGTACAATATGCGGAATACGAAATTAACAATGAGCCCAATTCAAGATTATACTCAACTTATTTTTGAGAACTCTGTTCTATACACAACTTGTCAAGTTTAGTTAAGTAGTTAAAACAATTAAGCAATTTAAACAATCAAAACTGTAAAGTAAATCAAACACAAGATTTATAGTGGTTCGACAACTTGTCTACATCCACTCTCACAAACCCAGTTGTGATGTTTCCACTATAACTCTTCCAATCGAGTACAAGTGTATATTCCTGTCTTTAAAGTCCCAAGAAGAAGACTTAGATCTTCAACAGACTATACCTCCAGATATGTCTACGATCTTACTAGAAATTTTACAAGTATCTAGCACCTTGAAAATAACAAAACAAAAACTAAAAACTTCTCTGATTTTCAGTAGTAGCCTTCTTGATTCTTCACTTGTCTTCTGGCTATCTTTCTGAACTTCAATCAACTCTGAGAGTAATTTTCTTCTTTTAATCTTCAATAACGCTTTTTTGTAGTCGTATCAGTAGTCTCTAATCGTTTAATACCTTGCGATATTTATAGACTTCAAATCCAAGAACTTTCAGTTGTGTAACAACCTTTCTTGAAAACTAACTTGTAACTGTTTCTTCTTATCCTTCCACGCGTTTCTTCAGTTAATTAGTTATTCCATAACTAATTCTTCAATTTAACTTCAATACGCGTTTCTGTAACTAACTTCAATTTAACTTGTCTTTGTGTAGTAGCACACTTGTCTTGTCCAGTAATAGTAGTCTGCGTCTTCTACTTGACTTGTGCAGTAGACTTCCAATAGAACTAATCTAGTCCTATCATCTAACCTAACAAGACTATTACATTACATTAAGCTTTTATATCACAAGCTTAGTCAACTTATAAACTATACAATGAATCTAATCTATTACGTATATAAAAACATGAGCTCTATACAGTAATTATAGCTCAAAAACAATCTTAACATATTCAACTATGAACAGATATGAAGTACTTATACATCGTACTTATCTTTTAAATATAAACACTAATTTTCTTTTTATGTGAACTCTACTGATCTGTTCAAGATGACTTCAACTTAACTAGATTAGATTAGTCAACACTTAGAAAATATTCAAGTCTTCTTTTGGCTTATCAAAACTTTATCTTTTATCTTTTATTCATCATTTAGGACTTGTTCTAGGATTCATATCCCAATAATTTCCCCCTTTTTGATGAAGCCAAAACCACTTGAATCTTTTCTTATTAGTAAACTAGTTAAGTAGTTACCTTGTCTTTTAACATCAAATAGTACTTTATCTTTTCATTCATTCAGAAATAAGATCAGTAGATATTACAAATACTTAACAAAATCAGAATAAGACTAAACTATACTGAAAAGTTACCTCTTTCTGAATCTGGAACACAGAAAGCATTGAGTAGTCTAGTATGAATTCCTTTGATATGTTCTTCATCTTCAATCTTCTCGTTGTCTAGCAGTTCATCTTCATACTTCTTGATCTGGTTCACATCTGCCCTTTTACCTGAACTAGTCATGGGACACTTCCATTTTGGAAAACCAGGAACAAGAATATTAAAATTAGCAGCAGCAGATATTCTTATGATCAAATTCCATAGCATCTTATGCTGTCCTTCCATGAACTTGTCAAACATAGCATAAAGATCGTCAGAGTTATCAGAATCTCCAAACTTCCTGATAATCCAGTGATCTAGTTCCCACTGCCTTTTCACTTTCATCCATTCTTGACGATGTTCTTTGTCAATAAAGTGATCAATGAGCTTGTCTTCTATTTGATCTTCATCAGGCTTCTCCTTCAACAAACTTTCAATATGCTTTTCTATCTCCTTCTTCTTCGCATAATGAGCTTCATCACTTGGATCAACAACCTTTTGCTTCTTCAAAATAGTTGACTCAGGAGTAGGTTCTTCAATGATAATAGACTTCCTTTTCGATACCATTCTTGTCTGCACTTCAGCTTCTGAAGATGCAATAGCCTTGCCCTTCTCCTTCTTCTTCAATTCATCTGCTTCAATTTTAGCTTGCTCAGCTTCTGCAGTTTTAACCAATCTGCCTCTGCCTCTCTTAGGCCTTTTGAGATCTTGCATAGCTTCCGCAGCTTCCTTTGCTTCCGGCTCAGCACTGGACTTAGATTTTTCAATTTCAGCTTCAGCACTAATCTCAGCTTCAGAATGTTTTGTCTTCTTTGTCTCTTCCCCCTTTTTGGCTTCATCAGTAGCCTGGAGAGAGAAAAGAGAAGTGAAACGAGTCATCTCTTCAAACATAGCTTGTTTCATTTGACTTGTAGCTCTTTCAATTTGCTTCTCATGCGAATTGTTTTGACTCAACTTGTCCAGCTTGGTCGCCACCAACTCCAGCTTTTGAGTAGACAAGTTCAACTCATTCTTGAAATGTGTTGCGGTCAAACGTAACTTCTTATTTTCTTCAGTCATAGCAGAGATAAGTTGTTGAGCTTGAGTTAACTGATCATAAGCTTCCTTCCGTTGAACATCAGCAACCTCGATTCTTGCTCTATAGACTCTTTCCAACTTCCTGGATTCAGTAGCTAGTACGCGAGCAAAATCGACTGAGCTCTTCTCTGAGTATTCAACTTGATCCTGAAGAAATCCTTCAAGTTGTTCAAACATATGCTGTCTGTATTCATCATCTACCTGACTGACTGCATCTACTATCAAATCTTTTGAACTTGTCACAAGGACATTGTTTTGTTCAATAAGAATCCTCTTGACATCAGATTTGAGAAAGACATCAATGGACGATTTTATAACACCTTTCAAATCAGCTTTCAACTCATCTATGGAAGCAGTGGAAAATCTTTGACCTCAATCAATTGACCTCAAATCAGCATGAATGGTTTCTTCCATGATCACATTATCAGCAATAGATATCACCTCAATCAATTGACCTTCTGTAGCAGTAGTTACGGCCTCGTCTTCTACTATCTCTGAATCTTGAAACACACTTCCAGCTATGGCTTTCAAACGTGGAAACGGACAGTAAAGCACTATAGCTAATTTAGCTTCCTCAGCCTTCCTTATAGCTTCAGCCAAGTCCTTCCTTAACAAAGCGTGCAACTTTGCCATGTATCCACAGAGTTCAAATGGAAGTAAATTATCAGAATAACGATTTATAAAAGCAAAATCTGACCTTGGACAGTTAGCATGATCAACTTGAAACCTGAACACAATGCCTCTCAACTGATTTGAGACATTGTCTAAGTCCACCATAGGATCAGTAGACTGGAATTCTTCAACTTGCGTGACTTCAGTTATAATCATATCATTGTCAAAATCGGAATCTGAAACTTGAATGCCTACATCAAATTTTGATTCTGAGCACATCAAATCATCAGAAATGTGTAGCAATCTCTTAGCAAGATCTGTGATGGCATGAGCTGGGAATAACTCGGAGTGATCTTGAACACCACTGGTCTCCTTCTGTTCCATTTCCCAGTCCATAAAGTTCGAGATGCCTCCCTTTCCTAAGATAGCTTCGAACAGATCATCCGTGCCAGACTTCTTCAATGCCACCCAAGTGCATACTCTTAGAAGTTTCTCAAACTGTTCTGATTCATAGTCAACTTCAATAGCCGAGAGCTTCTTTTTCAAGTTTCTGCTCATCTTCGAACGGATTCTCCTTTCTCTTAGGCTCATGGGGTAATATACCAAGGATTCAAATCTAACTTCAGACGGGGTCTGAGTAGGTGGGGTCCCTATCTCAGTCGTTGCAGTGGCAATTGGCGACTTATCTGAAGCAGATGGGTGAGGAGGTTCAACATATTCTGTTGAGGATAAAGATAGATTTTGGACTGTGGTTTCTGTGGACTTTGATGTGTCTTGGTTTGGTGTGACAACTGTCGGAGTATCAGTTGTATCTGTGTGACTCTCAGCGGATATGCTGGCAGCACTTGTGAGGTTGAGGGAATAGGTCTAGGCCTAGATCGGTGTGATCTAGCCTTGGTTCGAACTGAAGAAGATGGGAGAGAGAGAGGAATTGAAACAGATTGAGTAGAAGAACCAACCTGTAAACTCGACTCGACTGGACGAGTAGGCGAATCAACTCTCACGAGAGTGTACATCTCAGGTATTTGTTCACTCGACTCCTGCTCTTGAGTCGACTCTTCCTCTGACTGAGTCTTCTCTGAGTCTTCTGCACCAGATGAGTCTTGTGTAGCTTCTATTGACTTGTCTTCAGTGGACTCATCTTCTGAAGAACCAGACGCACCAGCATACGGCAAAGCTTCCATGGGGTCAATTCTGGCTTGCCTAGGTGCAGATGGCCTAGCCGCAGCTTGTTTCCTCACTGCCCCTTTTTTCAAGTAAAATTTCAAAGGATGGAACGGCTTTCCTTTACTCCATTTCGTCTTGTTTGAGTAAGTTGAATGCTTTTGATGCCAAAGCAGATGAGGGGATATTCTTGGGATACTCCTCAACTAGCAAAGCATTTAGAGTACTCAACAAACGAACTCTTCTTGTGGAAGAAACACCTCATGATGTTTTTGATGAATCTTGTGAAAAGAGTGCAGTACAGACAGACTCAGCTGTAGATCAGATGAAGAAACTAGTGATCAAGTCCAGGTCTGATGAGTTTATTGAAGTCAATGAACCATTTCCTGAAGAACCAGAGGAGGATAAACCACACAGACCAGTCACTAGATCACAAACTCAAGCTGAGCAAGCTGTCCAAAATCAAGATGCAACAATCCCAAATGCAAGGGGGAATGATCTCTTTGACACTCAAGATACAGATGATGATCGACCTAATCAAGTCAACCCTCCTGATGGCACTAGAACAGATGAGAATCCAAGCTCATCAAATGCAGATACACCTGTGAAACATACATGGAGAAACAACCATCCATCAAACCTCATCTTAGGAGGAGCAGACTCAGGTGTCAAGACCAGAAGACAACTGAATCAGAACCCCCAATCATCTACGTTCTGCTGGTGTGCCTTCCTATCCAACATTGAACCAGCTGACAAAGAAGAAGCAATGACAGATAACAATTGGATCACTGCTATGCAAGAAGAATTAAACCAATTCGAAAGAAATGAAGTATGGGAATTGGTAGATCGTCCTGAAAACCACAATGTAGTAGGAACAAATTGGGTATTCAAGAATAAAAAGGACGAAAATGATGTGATAACTAGAAATAAAGCAAGGCTAGTTGCAAAAGGATACTCACAATCTGAAGGAATTGACTATGATGAAACCTTTGCTCCAGTAGCCAGATTAGAAGCCATTCGATTGTTTCTAGCTTATGCATCATATATGGGCTTCAAGGTATATCAAATGGACGTCAAGAGTGCTTTTCTGAATGGTATTCTGGTAGAAGAAGTGTATGTAGAACAGCCTCCAGGATTCGAAAAAGGAGATCAAGTATATCGTCTGAAGAAGGCCCTCTATGGTCTGAAGCAAGCTCCCAGAGCCTGGTATGACACATTGTCACAATTCCTACTTGACAATGGTTACACAAAAGGCAAAGTTGACAGAACACTTTTCAGAATACAAGAAGGAGAAGACAAATGGTGCAAATATATGTAGATGACATTATATTTGGATCACCCAATCAAGATATGTGCAAGAAGTTCTCTGAACTTATGCAAGGAAAATTCGAAATGAGTATGATGGGTGAGATGAATTACTTCCTAGGACTCCAAGTCAAACAGAGTTCAGAAGGGATCTTCATCAATCAGTCCAAGTACACCAAAAGCCTATTAGAAAGATTCAAAGCTCTACAAAGCAAGACTGCAAGAATTCCAATGATGACATCCTTTAAAATGGAACCAGATGAGTCTGGACAGGCAGTTGATCAAGCTGAATAAAGAGCACTTATTGGATCTCTACTATATCTTACAGCTAGCAGACCAGACATAACATTTGCTGTAGGAGTATGTGCTAGGTTTCAAGCAAACCCAAAGCAAAGTCATCTAGAAGCAGCAAGGAAGATTCTCAAGTACCTAAAAGGAACAGTCAACCTAGGACTATGGTACCCTGCTGATGACAACCTAGATTTGAGTGGTTACTCTGACTCAGATTATGGTGGATGCAGAATAGATAGGAAATCCACATATGGAACCTGTCAATTCCTAGGCAACAAATTGATATCATGGTTCTCAAAGAAGCAAACGTCAGTTGCAACATCCACCACTGAGGCAGAATATATGGCAGCTGGAAGTTGTTGTAGTCAGCTGCTCTGGCTAGTTCAACAACTCAAGGATTACAATGTAGAGGCAAGAGAAGTCCCTATCTACCGTGACAGCAGCAGTGCCATTGCCATCACTCAAAATCCAGTCCTACACACAAGGTGCAAGCATGTCGACATTCGACACCATTTTATAAGAGATCACCTTGAAAAGAAGGACATCAAGATGGAGAAAATTCACACAAATATCCAAAGAGCAGACATATTGACTAAGCCCCTAGCTGAAGAAAGATTCAAGAACCTATGCTACAACTTAGGACTCCTGGATCCAAGCACATGAAGAGAAAAGATCAGCTGGAGACCTTAGCTGATACAATTGCAGCAGACTAGGAGAATCATATGAGGTGAATAGACACCCTCATCTTCAGGTAAGTTTTTCCCGATGAAGACAAATAAAGCTGAGGGAAAACATAGAGTTATTTAATCAAGGGGGAATCAATGATACCTTAAGAATCCTTGATAAAATACTCAATCTTCTGCATTGCATAATATATATATATACATACAGAAGACATGAACAAAGTTAATTGGTATCTATACTTAAGCAATGTATGCATATGTATAATAATAAACTATTCTTCATAAAATACTTTATCATTATACATACATACAGTATACTATTGAGTTATACTTGGTTGGATTAATACACCATTGGCTGGATTAATCCTCACCGACTCAACAGTATGCATGCACTGTACGGATTCCAAATAACTCTTGCTCAAAATTTATAATTTCTGCATTCCATAAGATAGAGTCTGAATCTCTTTAAATGTGAACCCTTAGATCAAGAATCTCATTGTTGATCCTAAGAAATAACTTTTCAGAAACTCAGACCTATCAACTCTATAGTTTTTGTCATCTTTTACTCCACCACCTCATTTCTACCTCTATAAAAAGGGAAAGTTATGGGAATACCTAAGAACACAAATTACTAACTATTATTCTTGTTTCAGGTAAGGAGAGAATCGAAAGAAGAAATGGCATGGACATCATCCCTCCACCAAAGACTTGGGTAAAGGAGATGAAGATTTGTCCTAAGTATGCCTATGAAATCTAAAGAAAGAAGAGACGTTCTTGTTGAAAACTAAAGAAGGAAGAGATGCAGAGGACAGAGTAGCAAACAAGCAGAGCTTCTTCTCCAGGGGAAGTTCTACATGGAGAGCTTGTTACCAAAGGCCACTTTGTCAAACCATATCAGGAAAACCCAGTTCCTGTCTCTCTTTTCAAACTCCATTGAAGCACCTTTCAATCTTCTCCTTCCTACAAGAGAAGCGAAGAAATTCAACAAGGACACATTAGATGCTACATCCCATCTGATGATGAGGAACATCCGATGGTGTGGAGCATTTGAGCCAGTGGGATTTCATCTAGACTAGTCCCACTTGGTTAAAAGAAGGAGCTGAAAGATCCATCAAACCAGGTTGGATCATCACAGCTAAAGGATCCATCCAACCAGGTTGGATCATTACACACAAAATATTTACTCAGCACACTTCAATCCTCTACTCAGCTGATCAGAAGGCCAACTCAGCTGACCAGAAGACTTTAAAGAAAATCAGCAGACTTCTCAAAGAAATTAGAAGACTTCACTCTGCTGATCACATCACTTTATTTTAGAGCATAATGACTATCTTTGATCATGTAATTCATTCTAGATTTATTCCTGAATGTAATTAAGGAAATTGGCCTATATAAGGAATGAAATTCACTTATAGAAAATGGCCTTGATGATCAAATCTTGCTAAAATTCAGTCACAACGGCTAGTTTTGGTAATGATGTCATTAGCACTCAATTACTATTTTACCAACAAATCATCGATTGACACATGGCAAATTCAGCCGGCAAAATTAAAGGAACGAGGCGAAATCAAAGAAGGAAATCTTGGGCTCTACTCCAATCTTGAACCGAATCTGACCGTTGGATCATTCATCTCTCAAGCTCTTGCTGGAGTATATATACAAACCCTTAAACCTCTTCCAAACTCCTTTCGCTCACAATTACTCTCAAATCACTCTCGTCCTGAATACTTTTTCCAAGCATTCCTACCCTCAAAACTCAACATCCAGAATGCGAATCATTAAAATTTACGACGAGAAGACCAAGAATACCGGCACCTTAGATACTCAAAAGTGGTCTAAGGAAGGAAAAGTTTTCACTGAGAATGCTCTGTTTTTCAAGGGCAAGCATACACCTGCGAACAAGGAGATCCTTCTTCGCTGCATCAATCTCAACCTTCGTGATTTTCTGGAAGCAGCACCAACAAATGTTTATGAACAAGATGTGCTGACGTTTTACGCAAACGCAGTGATGACGGATTCTCATGTTGAAAGTGTCATGGGTGGACACAGAGTTGAGATCTTAAGAGAGATCCTTCAAGAATTGTTCGGCTTATCAAGGGGAGAGATAGACGTCTCTACCTACATTATGGGAAGAGAAAAGGAGTATATGGAGATGTTTACTAGTGGAAGGGTCAAGGCTGAGGATGCCTCTGGGCTTAAGAAATCACAACTCGACCCCAAATTCCAAACCTTGATGGATATTGCAGGCAAGATGTTGCTTGGTAACACTTTTAGCCATGAAGTTGTTACCACTTTAAAGGTTAGAGTTATGGCTGCAATCTGGGATCAGATTGATGGAGATTGGCAAGGGCTATTCTTGAATAGGATTGCTCTTGAAGTCTAGAAGGTTACATTGGACCCCCAATCAAGAGAATGGAAGGTAACATCGACTGTCAGCTTTGTCAACAAGTTGAGTGTTATCCTTCCAGAAGTACTCCCAAAGAAATACAAGATGGGTCCTCATAAGACATTCCACACCTCCAAGTATTACTTGAGAAAGGAGGCCCTTGCTGAGGCAGCAAGGTTGAAGGAAGAAAAGAAGAAGAGGTTGGCAGAAGCATCCTCTAAGGATGTTGTTAAGGAGACAGAAGAGTCTGTTCATGACTCTGCTGAAGAAGAAGAGAGACCTTCCAAAGAAGAGGCTCAAAAGAAGGCTGCTGAGGATGATGATGATGATAACCAGACATTGGCACAACGAAGAATCCTGATCAGATCTGGGCTCATCTCCCCATCTGATTCAGATGCTACTCCCACTGCCTCTCCTTTGAAAAAGGCAGGTACTTCTAATCCCTCTCTCACTATCTCACCTTCTAAATTGTCAAAGGGTCAGAAGAGAAAGAAGAATAATTCCTCTTTCACCAAGAAGACAAAGAAATCGAGGCTCCCTACTCCCATGAGCATAGCCCCTATTGCATCATTCAACCCTTCTGACGATTCCAACCCCTCTGAACCTTCAAACACTGATACCCAAAACCCTGCTGATACTCACACAGGAGAGGATCAAGCCCAGCCTCAAGCAAATCTTGAGTCACACTTGCCTACCCCTGTTGATACACAAATAGCAGATGACCAAGTTCATCAAACCCAAACATCTACTGATCTTCAAGTAGAACAGAAAACAGACCAGCAGACTCAAAACCCTGTTGATACTCAACCTACTGAAGGTCAATCTCTCTCTCACCCTGAACACATCACTTCCCAAATCCCTGCTGATACTCACAAAGCAGAGGAACGTGTCCTTGACACTCAATCCCTTATCCTCACTACCCCATCTGCACCAGAAGACTTGGCACCAGCAGACCTGGATCAAGCAGGTCCTTCTCAACCTCAATATAGCATGGTGCACTATCCTATGTGCACAAGGGAGAAGATAATGAGGATGAAGATAGCCAACCTGCTCAAATCTACTATTCCTGGTATTGTTGAAGAATCAGCTCAGTTTGAACAAGTACTGAGAGTCTGTACTTGGATTGAGCTCCGAAGAGATGATGTGGATGACCTCATTGAAGTCATGGAGGGAATGAGAGGAAAGGCTAACTTCCTCGACTAGGAAATGGAGTAAAAAGAGGTTGCTCAAGTCAGTTCATTCACTGAGCTATTGCCCACAGAATCTCTGACCAGGGTATGCCAAAGGATTATAGGACTCTCCTCTGAGGCCACATGTTCACCAGACTCAACTGCAGATGATACAGCTGAATCAGCTGAAGTTGAAGCAAAGGAGAAAGAAGTGGTGTCTGTTCCCTCTCACTTCTTTCCTAAGCATGAGCTTGATCACTTCATCTATCAACCTCATCAAAGAAATGGTCGATTATTTGCTCGTCTGGTTGATGTTACAACAGACTTTCTTCAAGAAGGTTATCTCACTGCTGAAGAAAAAGGAATGGCTCTAGTTGCCTACAATCAGCCTACCATCCCTGTATTTCCCCAGGAAACTCAAGGTATTGCCTCACCCTCTACTTCATCTATAGATATTCGAGCAGATGTGTGTGCTCAGGTCAAGGAAGCAATCGACACACACTTCGCCAAAGGGCTAGGCATGCAGCTGGCCAGATTTGTAGAGAAGGCCATTCATGAACAGAAGACTCGTCTCACCGAACAAATCCTTGACATAGATGACAAGTTCGGTGAGGCACTCCATAATCAGCTAGAGGAGTATCTCAACTTAGAAATGAAGAAATCAGCGGACAGAACAAAGAAGTTTACTGATCTCTATACAAATGAAATCAACCGCTTGGAGAGCTCCTACAAAAACAGACTTGATGATGCTGAAGCAAGAGCCAATGAAGGTCAAACCCTTCTTAAGTCAGCTGCAGCAGAGAATGAGAAACTGTAGACTCAGCTGAAGGAGACAGCAGCCAAATTGGAAGCACTTACTGCTAAGCTTGAAGCTGCCTCCTCCTCCAACTCTCATGCTCAGATTCTAGAGCACATCATTACTCATCTGACCCATATTGGCAAAGTTAATGCCATGGCCCTACAGCAGACTCTGAAAGTGGAAATTCTAAATGCTATGAAGCCTTTTGCGGCTGCACTTGCTGAAGCCAAAAAGGGGGAAGATGTATTGATAAAGGCTCTAGAGAAGACTACTGCACAGCAAGCTGTAATGGTAGTATCTCAAGATGAGCTGAATGAAACCTTGGGTGGTTTCAAAAGCAAAATCAAGAGCTGGCAAGGCAAAGGCAAAGAAATTGCTCAAGAAGACACCCAAGCTCCCACTCAAGCTCCTGCCAAGAGTCTACAGATCACTGCCTCTGTAGAACAAGTTCCTGAGAAGAGGATGACAAGGAAAAGAAAGGCAGATGAGCAAGCTCAGTCAAGCAAGAAGTCAGCTCCAGCAGAGCCAACTGCAGAAGAGAAAGAGGCTTTAGAGTTGAAGAAAAGAAAAGAGCTTGAAGCTCAAGAGCTTAAGCAGAAGAAGCTAAAAGATGCGAAGGCAGTCAAAGCCAAATTTGAAAGGAAAATAGCCAAACTCAGGAAAGCAATCAAGGACAAAGCAAAAGAAGACAATGTCAAAGACAATACCCTGGTGTTTGATAGCAACTATGTGGATTATTTAGCCCTTCAAGATGAGCTACCAAGGTGGTATCCTCTGAAGAAGATGTGGCAAATTCAACACCACATTGTAAGAAAATTTGGCCCTCTCCCAACCTATGAAGATGAATTCTTCCAGTTCAATCAGTTTATGAATATTGAAGATCAAGAATTCTGGAAAGAAGTAGTCAAGACAGCCAAAGAACTTGACAACTGCAGAATCCTAACTCCAGAAGAACCTAAATGGGATCCTCCCACTCTTAGCTCCGGAAGGACAGACTGGATTGAAGTCAAAAGGATTCTAGAGAAGATCTACGAAGAGGAGAATGTTACAGACCTGCAGCACATAGAATTACATGATCAAAGATAGTCATTATACTCTAAAATAAGGTCTTCTTATCAGCAGAGTGAAGTCTTCTGGTTTCATCGAAATGTCTGCTGATTTTTCTTGAAAGTCTTCTGGTCAGCTGAGTTGGTCTTCTGATCAGCTGAGTAGAGGATAAGGGTTTGCTATGATGATCCAACCTGGATGGATCCTTCCAGCTTTATTGTGAGTGATGATCCAACCTGGTTTGATGGATCTTTCAGCTCCTTCTTTAAACCAAGTGGGACTAGCCTAAATGAAATCCCACTGGCTTAACTGCTCCTCACCATCGGATGTTCCTCATCATCAGATGGGATGTAGCATCTAATGTGTCCTTGTTGAATTTCTTCGCTTCTTTTGAAAGAGGAGAAAAGTTGGAAGAGGTTTCAATGGAGTGTGAAGAGAGGGCCATGGACTTGGTCTTCTTGACACCTTTTGACAAAGTGGTCTTTGATAGCAAGCTCTCCATGTAGAACTTCCCCCTGGAGAAGAAGCTCTGCTTGCTGGCTACTTTGTCCTCTGCATCTCTTCTTCCTTTAGTTTTCAACAAGAACGTCTCTTCTTTCTTTAGTTTTCATAGGCATACTTATGTTGGATAACCCAAGTATGCTGATCTGCATCATCTTCTTCTTCTGGACAAATCTTCATCTCCTTTACCCAAGACCTTGGTTGAGGGATGATCTCCATTCCATCTCTTCTCTCGATTATCTCCATACCTGAAACAAGAATAATAGTTAGTGATTTGTGTTCTTAGTTGTTCTCATAACTTCCTCCTTTTATAGAGGTAGAAATGAGGTAATGGAGCGTAAGATGACAAAAACTATAGAGTTGATAGGTCTGAATTTCTGAAAAGCTATTTCTTAAGATCAACAATGAGATTCTTGATCTAAGGGTTTACATTTAAAGAGGTTCAGACTCTATCTTATGGAATGCAGAATTTATAAATTTTTGAACAAGAGTTATTTGGAGTCCGTACAGTGCATGTATACTGTTGAGTAGGTAAGGATGGTGTATTAATCCAACCAAGTATGATTCACTAATATACTGTATACTTGTATAGTGATGAAGTATTTTATGAAGAATAGTTTATTACTATACATAGATATACATTGCTTAAGTATATATTACCAATTAACTCTATTCAAGTCTTCTGAATGTAAGTATGTAATGCAATGCAGATTATAGAGTATTTCATCAAGGTTTCTTAAGGTATCATTGATTCCCCCTTGATTAGATGACTCTATGTTTTCCCTCAGCTTTATTTGTCTTCATCGGTAAAAACTTACCTGAAGATGAGGGTGTCTATTCACCTCATCTGATCCTCCTAGTCTGCTGCAATTGAATCAGCTGATGTCTTCAGCTGATCTTGAGTTCTTCATGTGCTTGGATCCAAGAGTCCTAAACTATAGCATAGGGTCTTGAATCTTTCTTCAGCTAGGGGCTTAGTCAAGATGTCTACTCTTTGGATATCTGTGTGAATTTTCTCCATCTTGATGTCCTTCTTTTCAAGGTGGTCTCTTATAAAATGGTGTCGAATGTCGACATGCTTGCATCTTGTGTGAAGGACTGGATTTTGAGTGATTGCAATGGCGCTGCTGCTGTCACAGTAGATAGGAACTTCTCTTGCCTCTACATTGTAATCCTTGAGTTGTTGAACTAGCCAGAGCAGCCGACTACAACAACTTCCAGCTACCATATATTCTGCTTCAGTGGTGGAGGTTGCAACTGAAGTTTGCTTCTTTGAGAACCATGATATCAACTTGTTGCCTAGGAATTGACAGGTTCCAGATGTGGATTTCCTATCAATTCTACATCCTCCATAGTCTGAGTCAGAATAACCACTCAACTCTAGATTGTCATCAGCAGGGTACCATAGTCCTAGATTTACTGTTCCTTTTAGGTACTTGAGAATTTTCCTTGCTGCTTCTAGATGACTCTGCTTTGGGTTTGCTTGAAACCTAGCACATACTCCTACAACAAATGTTATGTCTGGTCTGCTAGCTGTAAGATATAGTAGAGATCCAATAAGTGCTCTATATTCAGCTTGATCAACTGCCTTTCCAGACTGATCTGGTTCCATCTTGAAAGATGTCATCATTGGAATTGTTGCAGTCTTGCTTTGTAGAGCTTTGAATCTTTCTAATAGGCTTTTGGTGTACTTGGACTGATTGATGATGATCCATTCTGGACTCTGTGTGACTTGGAGTCCTAAGAAATAATTCATCTCACCCATCATACTCATTTCGAATTTTCCTTGCATAAGTTCAGAGAACTTCTTGCACATATCTTGATTGGGTGATCCAAATATAATGTCATCTACATATATTTGCACCATTAGAATGTCTTCTCCTTCTTGTATTCTGAAAAGTGTTCTGTCAACATTGCCTTTTGTGTAACCATTGTCAAGTAGGAATTGTGACAATGTGTCATACCAGGCTCTGGGAGCTTGCTTCAGACCATAGAGAGTCTTCTTCAGATGATATACTTGATCTCCTTTTTCAAATCCTGGAGGCTGCTCTACATACACTTCTTCTACCAGAATACCATTCAGAAAAGCACTCTTGACGTCCATTTGATATACCTTGAAGCCCATATATGATGCATAAGATAGAAATAGTCGAATGGCTTCTAATCTGGCTACTGGAGCAAAGGTTTCATCATAGTCAATTCCTTCAGATTGTGAGTATCCTTTTGCAACTAGCCTTGCTTTATTTCTAGTTATCACATCATTTTCGTCCTTTTTATTCTTGAATACCCACTTTGTTCCTACTACATTGTGGTTTTCAGGACGATCTACCAATTCCCATACTTCATTTCTTTCGAATTGGTTTAATTCTTCTTCCATAGCAATGATCCAATTGCTATCTGTCATTGCTTCTTCTATGTCAGCTGGTTCAATGTTGGACAAGAAAGCACACCAGCAGAACATAGATGATTGGGGGTTCTGATTCAGTTGTCTTCTGGTCTTGACACCTGAGTCTGCTCCTCCTAAGATGAGGTTTGATGGATGGTTGTTTCTCCATGTATGTCTCACAGGAGTATCTGCATTAGATGAGCTTGGATTCTCATCTGTTCTAGTGCCATCAGGAGGGTTGACTTGATTAGGTCGATCATCATCTGTATGTTGTGTGTCAAAGAGATCATTCCCCCATGCATTTGGGATTGTTGCATCTTGATTATGGACAGCTTGCTCAGCTTGAGTTTGAGATCTAGTGACTGGTCTGTGTGGTTTATCCTCCTCTGGTTCTTCAGAAAATGGTTCATTGACTTCAATAAACTCATCAGACCTGGTCTTGATCACTAGTTTCTTCATCTGATCTACAGCTGAGTCTGTTTCTACTGCACTCTTTTCACAAGATTCATCAAAAACAACATGAGGTGTTTCTTCCACAAGAAGGGTTCGTTTGTTGAATACTCTAAATGCTTTGCTAGTTAAGGACTATCCCAAGAATATCCCCTCATCTTCTTTGGCATCAAAAGCATTCAACTTACTTTTCCCATTGTTGTGAATGAAACACTTACAACCAAATATATGAAAGTAAGATACTCTAGGATTTCTTCCTTTCCACAGTTCATATGGGGTTTTCTCATGGATTTTGTGAATACCTGACCTGTTTTGAGTGTGACAAGCTGTGTTGATAGCTTCTGCCCAAAGCTTCTTAGGAGTGGAGAATTCAGCAAGGAGTGTTCTTGCAGCTTCTTTGAGCGTTCTGACTCTTCTTTCAGCTACACCATTTTGTTGTGGTGTTCTTGCTGCACTTGTCTCATGCTGAATACCATTAGAAGTACAATAGGCAATAATATAAGAGTTAATAAATTCAGTGCCTTTGTCACTTCTGATTTTCACAATTGGTTTTCCTTTCTCTACTTGGATCCTCTTTAATAGTTCAGGAAGCTTCTGCTGAGTTTCACTCTTCTTGTATAGGAAGACAACCTAAGTAAACTTGGAGTAGTCATCTACAACAATGAGAGTATACTTCCTCCCTGTAAGTGTAGTTGGAGTGACTGGTCCAAATAGATCCATGTGAAGCAATTCAAGAGCTCTGCTGGTTGATGTTGTCTTCTTGGTCTTGAAAGAGACCTTTGTTTGCTTTCCTTGTTGACATGCATCACAGACCTGATCTTTACAGTAGAGTTCATTAGGCAGACCATCAACTAAGGATTTCTTTGCTAACTTGTTCATAGTCTTAAAGTTCAGATGACTAAGACGTTTGTGCCATAGCCAGCTGATATATTTAGGGCTCTTCACAAGCAGACATGTATCCTTAGGACAGCTGTTCCAATTTGCAAGATACATACTTCCTTTTCTAGATCCTGTTAGAAGGTTTTGTTTTGTTCTTTTATCACTTATAAGACACTCATTTTTAGAGAATTTTACTGAATAACCGGTGTCACAAAAATGACAAACAGATAATAAATTAAACTTTAAACCTTCTACATATGATACATCATGTACCTCAATGTCACCATTTTGAAGGGTGCCATATCCTTTTTTGTTACCGTGCGCGTTATCACCAAAGAAGACTTTTGGACCTTTCTTTTCTGTGTAGTTGGTCAGCAGGTCTTTGGTTCCAGTCATATGGGTTGAGCATCCACTATCTATGTACCATATGTCTCCTGCTAGACCTCCTTTTCTGTATAGGTCCCTCCTTTCCTGCAAGAAAGGTTAAGTCTTAGGTACCCATTTTATCTTGGGTCCTTGGGTGTTAGTACTACCCTTGGGAACCCACATATACATTGGTCGTTTGAACAACCTTGAGCACTTGAGTTGTTTCCCTCGGGCATCACAAAACGAAATCTTATCAGTTAACACCTTGGACTGATCTGATTTGTTGTTTGTGTCACCTAAGTAATAGTCAAATGGTTTCCCTTTATAGGAGTGCACATACATTATCTTTTGACTAGTTACATTCGGCCTGGGTCCATTAGCTGGTCGATGCACACGATTATATGGACCATACTCCTCTGTTCTCACAATATCATAAGAGATAGGGGGTGCAAAGAGAACAGATTTGTGTGAAGAAGATTTCTTCTTCTTGGCTGGAGCAGCATACAACTGAGACTGTCTCAGACGAGATGGTCTAGGCTGTTTGCTGTTCCTCTGCACAGGTTTTGGGTTAACTTTTCTTTTACCGTTTTTGGTGTTGGAATAGTTAGCCTTAGTTGGTACAAATGCCTTTTGGTTCATATTGGGTTCATTGTGTTTAGAACACTCACCCTGTTCATGTGTCTGAGTAGTGCACTTGTTAGGTGTACTACCCCCAGCTGGAGAGGATGTTGATGGATTAAGTTCATAGCCTAAACCCATCTTATTGTCATTTGATCTATAATATTCAGAGATACTTTCAATAGTAGTCGAAGCTTTATTGAACTCTGATATCTTTTGATTTAGGCATTCCTTCTCCTTTTCTAAGAGCTTGTGTGCTTGGAAGAGGTCATCGAACTTAGATTGTAGTATACGAAATTCCTTGGTTTCTAAGGCTTGAGTTTCTAACATCCCCTCATACAACTAAGTTGTTGTGGTATTTTCTTCTTTAAGAAGTTCCACTTCTTTGGTCAACCTTTCATTCATGGTGACTAACTCAGGGGTGTTATCAAACTTAACCTTTTTCAACCTAGCAATTTCTTTCCTTAAATCCTTATTCTCCTCTTCCACTTCTATAAAAGCTCTAGTGGCAATATCCAGATCACCTTTTACCTTTCTTAACGATTGATAATAGGTGTCTTCTGATTCGCCTTCAGATGAGTTTATGTCATCTGTTTGTGAGAAAATAGGTGAATGGAAAGTAGTAGTATAGGAATTTACCTCATTTTCTCCTATGGCCATCATAGCTAGATCATCTGAATCATCTGAGTAGATTTGACAGTCTGGTGATGTAGGAAGTTCATCACTTTGATATTCAGATTCTTTAGTCACCATTGCTTGCTTATCTGAATTTCTTCTGTCTCTTCTTGGCCTTCTTTCTTCTTTGTCATCCAGCTCAGGGCATTCATAGACATAATGTCCTGGTTTGCGACAATTGAAGCAGGCTCCAGGTTTTTGATTTGAACTGCCTTTCCTTGGAGGAGTGGCATCTCTTCTTCTGGAGCCTCGGCTGTCAGATGACTCCATATCCTTTCTAGGATACCTTTCTGGTGTTCTTTCTCTGGAGCCTCTAGAGGGTGAACTGACTCTTCTATCTTTGTAGTTTCTATAGAATTTTCTATATTTGCTGTTGAGAGTGTTCATCCTTTCGAATCTTTTGATCATAAGGGCCATTTGCTCTTTCAGACTCATGTCTGATCCTTCAAAGTCTTCTGTTTTCAGAGAAGTCTTGCCAGATGAGGTGCTTGCAGCTTTTGTATTTGCTGTCTTGAAAGCTACAGTCTTGGAAGTAGATGGGGTTGCAGTAGGTTCATCACTTCCTGAGTTTTCTTCTCTTTCAAGATCATATTCATGAGCTTTCAGGTTCTGAAATAGAGTCTGTGCAGACCATTCCTTGATATCTTGAGTATCTTTGATGATGGTCTTCTTGAGTCTCCATTTCTTGGTTAGAGAGTCTAAGATCTTTAGATTTTTCTCTCTATTTGTATATTTCTTGCGCAGAGATTCTATCTCATTGATGATCTTGGTAAACCTATTGTCTAGTTGATCAATAGACTCTTCTGGTTGCATCTTGAAGTGTTCAAACTTCTTCACTGATGTTGTCAACTTGCTCTCCTTAATCAGCTCGGTTCCTTCACAGAGGAGTGCTAGAGCATCCCACATATCCTTAGTTGTTTCACAATTGATTACTTTTGCAATGTACTCATTTGGAAGAGTTTGCATGATGTAGTCTTGAGCAATGCTGTCAAGATTTGACTGCTTCATTTCTTCTGGAGTGAGTTCCTTCATCGGCTTGGGGGCAAGTTCTCCAACTGGAACTTCTGGATCACCATTTGCAGTGTTGACTGCCATAATGGTGATTGGGCCTTCAGTGATTACTGACCACATCTTGTAGTGGACTGATGTGAGATTCTTCCTCATCCTGATCTTCTAGTAATCATAATCCTCCACTGAAAACTTAGGCAACTTACGCATATTAGCACTCATGCTGTATGAGTTTTCGAAAACAAGTTTTTCAAAAGATCTGTTCAAGAGGACTATAGAAAGACTCCCTCAAGTCTTCTGATAATCTAGAGACAGTAGTCCGTTAGAACCACTGCTCTGATACCACTTGTTGGTCCCTGAACGAGT
Organism: Galeopsis tetrahit; assembly: GCA_963675135.1. NCBI lineage: Eukaryota > Viridiplantae > Streptophyta > Magnoliopsida > Lamiales > Lamiaceae > Galeopsis > Galeopsis tetrahit. The sequence continues at coordinate 32,443,292 of OY776126.1, read as the reverse complement.
AGTGAATGGGATTAAAGTCTAGAGGGGAGGGGTGAATAGACTTTAAAACTTTTTCAAGAGAGTTGGTGAACCTCTTCTGATTGCTATGTCAGCTGGACTGCAAGTCTGCTGGTCTAGATGACTATAGTGATCTGAATGAAGAGATTAAATGCGGAATTATGGTAGGCCTTGTTTAGACTCGCTCTTTTGTTTCTTGTGAAAGTGTTAACTTGTTTTTACTTAATGAAAGTACTCAGCTGATGCTGGTTTGAAAGTTGTGGCCTTAGTTGAAGGATGTTGAAAACACAGTATGCACTATGTAAAATATATGTAGAGACAGAAATGTAAATAACACAAGATTTATAGTGGTTCGGATATACGATCCTACGTCCACTCTCACGTCCTAACGTGAAGTTTAATCCCTTTAATTTACCACAAATTACAAGGGTCTTGACCTTTATAGTCCCAAGGATAGGACTTTGAGATCTGAGCCGTCCTAACAGCTACGGTCTCCACAAGTGATTGTAAGCACTTGCACTTTGAGGGGTTCAAAAACTTTAACCTTTCGGTGAGGGTTTGGGGTTTTTGAAGTGTATCCAACTAATGGTTCAAGCTTATAAATTGCTTAACCACTTTTCCTAAAACAATTGATATACAATATGAACAGGTTTCAGGTTCTTATAGGTTGGATAGAAATCACTTAAGAGCTAAAAGTATTCTAAGGCTTTCTGGGCTCTTGGAGAATTCTTAGAACAGTATGACTTTAGCTTGATTGCTTGTTTTGCTTGTTGAATTCTCTGTGTGATCTCGTACTTGTGATTTCTCATCCTCTTGTATTTATAATGGTGATTGCTTGCAACTAGCCGTTGGAGTTGACTAGCCGTTGGGACAATCTTTCCATATTGGCTTGATTCCTTGATTCCAGCTGCTTGATTGCTCCAATCCTGGGATCATGTCAATCTTCTAAATAAGGTAGGTCTTCATTTGAATTGCAAGATGACTTTGGGAATCAGCCGAGTCCTGGAAGAGTACATAGTCTTCTGATCTGTACTGCTAGTCTTTTGACTACTCTTCTGGCCTTAGGTCTTCTGTCTTCTGTTATCAGTCGAGTAGCACTCGTCTGATCTGAGGATTATTTGTGCTGCTTTAGGCCATCTTCAATCTTGGAGGAAGCGCCTTACTTAACTGGCCTTCAAGGATCTTCTAGTCTTCATATCTTCTACTCTTCTAATCTTGAGGAAGCGCATGTAAGTCGGGACTGTGCTAATCAGCTAATATACATACAGTTGATTGCACAAGACTAGTCTAAGCTGTTCTATACAAGTCTGCTGATCCTATTACTTTTATAAACTCTAAGTGTTTTGGCCATCAAAACTATTCTAACATCAAGTGGGGCTTAGGGTGAATTTACATCCCAACAATGCGCTCTCTCAAGATGAGAAGAGTAGAAGATATGAATACTAGAAGATCCATGAAGGCCAGATAAGTTAAGGTGCTTGTATACCTACTTATCTGATGGAGTCCAAGTTGAAGATGGCCCTAATGCAGCACAAGTATTTACCAGATCAGAAGAGTTCTACTCGACTGATATCAGAAGACAGAAGCACTAGGCCAGACGAGTAGTCAGAAGACTAGTAGTGCAGATCAGAAGACTAAGTACTCGTCCAGGACTCGGCTGATTCCCAAAGTCATCTTGCAATTCGAATGAAGACTTACCTTACTTAGAAGATTGATATGGTCCCAGGATTGAAGCAATCAAGCAGCTGGAATCAAGGAATCAAGCCAATATGGAAAGATTGCCCCAACGGCTAGTTAACTCCAACGGCTAGTTGCAAGCAATCACCACTATAAATACAAGATGATGAGAAATCACAAGTACGAGATCAGGACGAGAGAATTCAACAAGCTAAGCAAGCAATCAAGCAAAAGCCATACTGTTCTAAGAGTTCTCCAAGAGCCAGAAAATCATCAGAATATTTGTAGCTCTTAAGTGATTTCTATCCAACACATAAGAACCTGAAACCTGTTCATATTGTATATTCATTGTTTTAGACATAGTGGTTAAGCAATTTATAAGCTTGAACCATTAGTTGGATACCCCTCAAAAACCCCAACCCTCACCGAAAGGTTAAAGTTTTTGAACCCCTCAAAGTGCAAGTGCTTACAATCACTTGTGGAGACCGCAGCTGTTAGGACGGCTCAGATCTCAAAGTCCTATCCTTGGGACTATAAAGGTCAAGACCCTTGTAATTTTTGGTAAATTAAAGGGATTAAATATCACGTGTGGACGTGAGAGTGGACGTAAGATCGTATATCCGAACCACTATAAACCCGGTGTTATTTACTTACTGCACTTAATATTTCTGTCATTTCATTTATCTTTATATAGTGCATACTGTATTTGCAACTGTCTTCAAAACAAGGCCATAACTTTCAAACCAGCATCAGTTGAGCATTTTCATTAAGCAAAAAAAGTTAACACTTTCTTAAGAAACAAAAGGAACGAGTCTAAACAAGGCCTACCATAATTCCGCATATAATCTCTGCCATCAGATCACTATAGTCATCTGGACCAGCAGACTTGTAGTCCAGCTGAAATAGAGATCAGAAGAGGTTCCCAACTCTCTTGAAAAAGTTTTAAAGTCTATTCACCCCCCCTCTAGACTTTAATCCCATTCACTACTCGTTCAGGGACCAACAGTAACACCACATATTCAGACCCTGTTAATCTCATCTCTACTGATGTCAAGGTTCTGCCTTGCTCATCTAGGGATCCTGAAGTTTCAGCATAAGCAGTTTGAACTTGATGAGCCAAGGAATCCAACTTAGCTGACTGTTCTCCAAGTATGGCTTGGGCTGAACTGGAATCTATCTGAATGTGTGTATCAGTGAGAAGATCATCTGCAAAGATTTGGTTAAAAAAATACCTGCAATATCAGACAAATCAAAAGGGTTAGGAAATAAACACTCATCACCCTCAATATTTTTTGCATAAGACTCTGATACATCATCAGTCTTCTCCTCATTTTCAACTTGTTCTTTTCTCCCTTCAGTAATAGTTTCCTCACACATGGGGTCAGGCCTCCTCTCCTTAAGGGTTTCTTGAAGTTCAGATTTGACTTCAAGAATAACCTGCCCCTCCTCACTTATTCCACCCTCATTTGGTGGTACACTCACTATCCTAGTTATTACAACATCTCTCTCTTCCACTGCTCCCTCTGGTTTTTCCACTAAATTCTCCTTTTCAACCCCTTCACCTGCAACTTCTCCACCCTCAATAGGGTTCAAAGAAGGCAGTTGTTGGGAGATCACAGTGCTTATTTCAGCAGCCACTGAGTCTTCCTGAATGATTAAGGGCTGGTCAGTGTCCAACTCTCCTGACACTGATGAGGCCTTAACCAAACCAGCTTCTAAGATGGGAGCCTCAGCATCATTAAGATGTGCCTTGGGTTCAGATGAACCTTCATTGGCTGATGCATCTTTGGCTGTGTCACCAGCTCTGATCAACACTTCTGATGAGACAGAACCCTTTCTATGATAGGTTAAGAATTGGGTTGAGGGTTGGCTGGGACCTGGGGGTTTGGGGTTTGAGGGATCATCCTTGTTATCATCATCATTTGAGCTGCTATCAGGGTGCTTAATTCCTTTAGCATGTCTCTATTTCTCTTCAGCAATCTTTTCAGCTACTAACTTTGCAAAAACATCCTCACCAGTGAGGAATCTTATCTTGTTTACTCCAGCAAAGTGCAGTAGTCTGCTTTCTTCTATTTGCCACCAATTTGCACCCTTATCTTGGATGACTTGAAAAATTTCCATGATTGACTTGTCTTTAATATCCACTAATGTCCTCAGATCATGGAACATCTTTTGAATTCTAGGAAATTCTGCAAGTTGTGGGTACAAATTGTCCACAGTAGTTTTTGCTCCACCTCTGAGCATACTTTCATAAGTATACTCCTCCTCATCTTCACTGGAATGGGGACTTTGGGTTATAGGTGAGTTGGCTCTGGGTTCAGGGGAATTGGCTTGAAGAATGGCTTCAGGAAGGTTGAGTTCAGAAGGGTTGGGTGCTACAATGATTGCTTCAGTTGCTTTTGAGAGCAATGGATCTGAAGTGGCTTTGCTCAGGGGACTTGGCTCTAGGAGTGCAATTTCTAAGAGTTTTGAATAATTGAGAATAGATGAGTCAAGTGGGGATTGAAGCCTTATCTCATCTACAACAAGATCAGCTAGCACATCTATTGGACCTCTATTTGCAGCTACTTCTGGTGAGTACCTCTTGGTTAGGTTCAAGGGGGTGATAGGTTGGTTTTCAGGGGTTTTGTGGGTATCAGGGGAGTTGGGCTCTTAATGTTGGGTTTCAGGGAGTTTGGACTCAGGAGTTCCAAAACCAGAAGAGTTGGTTCTGGACTTGGATTTGGTTCTACTCTCTGCCCTACTCTCCCTTAAGGCAACTTGGAGAGTCTTTTCCTCCTGAAGCTCTAGCAGCTTTTCAGTATGCTTAGCTCTCCTCTTGCTAGCTCTGATGCTCCCATTTCCTTCCTCATCAAGGACATCTTCCCTGATCCTCTTCTCACTCGATCTTCTTCTTCTTTACTACCATAGGGAACTTGTCCCTAATTTCTCTTGAATCAGAAGGCACTTGAACACCTTCTTCAGCAACTTCATCAATCTCAGTTGATGCTCCTGAATTCTCCTCTGAGGGAATTTGAGAAAGTTTATTTGTCTTGACAGCCCTTGCTTTAGTCCTCCTCTTCAACTTGGGCTTTTGTTCAACCTCAGCTTCAGCAGGTTTGGCCATAAGCATTCTCCTTTGTTCGGTCTTCTTGCTCAGCTTCCTGAACATGATTTTCTGGGCTGGAAGAGGCTTTGCAAAGGTTTGCATTTTAGAGTAGTGTTAAAACTTCTCAATCAATAGGCTTGCCCTTGTGTAGTATTTGAGCTTTCCTTCCAACACCACCTTGTTGTGGACTCTCACTTTGAATTTTGCCTTCTCTTTCATCATCTCATTCATGATGAACTCCCTCCAATTAAATTGGATTCCCTTGTCACTTGCATCTATCACTGCAGCCATAACTCTGATTCTGGGAGAGCTCACTTGCTCTAGACTCCCAGTGTTGCTTAGCAGGCTCTTTGTGACCACCTCAAAAAGATTGAGGAATTTTGGCTTGAGGGTCCTTTTGTGTTGAGTGGAGGAGATGGGACCTGGAACAAGTAACCAATCTTGAGTTATTTCTCCTTCATGTCCATTTCCATAGAATTCTGGATTCCTTCCCTCTAAAGGCAATCCAAAAGCTTTATCCAAATCTTCTGGAGAGAACTTGACTCTATGGAATCTCTCTTCCTCCTCTCCTTCAACAACATATGACAGTCTTGTTTCCACCTCACCATATGCTGGTTTGCCTCTCCATTTAAGAAAGACAAAGAACTCTGCTATATAGCTCTCAAGGCAAGAACTGGGCTTTTCTTCCATGAACTTTTGTAATCCAGCTCTCCTTAGCCATCTCAGAGTGGGAGTGACTTCAGGATCCTCACTTTCAAAGGAGATTATGGCTAAAAAATGAGGTTATTGTTGGTCCCTGAACGAGTAGTGAATGGGATTAAAGTCTAGAGGGGAGGGGTGAATAAACTTTAAAACTTTTTCAAGAGAGTTGGGAACCTCTTCTGATCTCTATGTCAGCTGGACTACAAGTCTGCTGGTCCAGATGACTGTAGTGATCTGAATGGAGAGATTATATGCAGAATTATGGTAGGCCTTGTTTAGACTCGTTCTTTTAGTTTCTTTTGAAAATGCCAAGTTGTTTACTTAATGAAAAGTACTCAGCTGATGCTGGTTTGAAAGTTATGGTCTTGATTCGAAGATAGTTGAAATCACAGTATGCACTATATAAAATGTATGGAAATGACAATAATGTAAAGTGTAGAAAGATAAATAACACCAGGTTTATAGTGGTTCGGATATACGATCCTAGGTCCACTCTCACGTCCACACGTGATATTTAATCCCTTTAATTTACCAAAAATTACAAGGGCTTGTCCTTTATAGTCCCAAGGGTAGGACTTTGAGATATGAGCAGTCCTAACTGCTACGGTCTCCACAAGTGATTGTAAGCACTTGCACTTTGCAGAGGTTCAAAAACTTTAACCTTTCGGTGGGGGTTTGGGGTTTTTGAATGTTTCCAACTAATGGTTCAAGCTTATAATATGCTTAACCACTATGCCTAAATCAATGGATTTACAATATGAATAAGATTCAGGTTCTTGGGTTGGATAGAAATCACTTAAGAGCTAGGGATGCTCTTATGGGTTCTGGCTCTTGGAGAACTCTTAAAACAATATGCCTTTTAGCTTGATTGCTTGCTTAGCTTGTTGAATTCTCTCGTCGTGATCTCGTACTTGTGATTTCTCATCCTCTTGTATTTATAATGGTGATTGCTTGCAACTAGCCGTTGGAGTTGACTAGCCGTTGGGGCAATCTTTCAATATTGGCTTGATTCCTTGATTCCAGCTGCTTGATTGCTCCAATCCTGGGATCATGTCAATCTTCTAAATAAGGTAGGTCTTCATTTGAATTGCAAGATGACTTTGGGAATCAGCCGGGTCCTGGACGAGTACTTAGTCTTCTGATTCTGCACTACTAGTCTTCTGACTACTCGTCTGGCCTTGTGCTTCTGTCTTCTGATATCAGTCGAGTAGAACTCTTCTGATCTGGTAAATACTTGTGCTGCATTAGGGCCATCTTCAACTTGGACTCCATCAGATAAGTAGGTATACAAGCACCTTAACTTATCTGGCCTTCAAGGATCTTCTAGTCTTCATGTCTTCTACTCTTCTCATCTTGAGGGAGCGCATGTAAGTCGGGACTGTGCTAATCAGCTGATATCCATACAGTTGATCACACAAGACTAGTCTAAGCTGTTCTATACAAAGTCAGCTGATCCTATTACATTTATAAACTCTAAGTGTTTTGGCCATCAAAACTATTCTAACATCAAGTGGGGCTTAGGGTGAATTTACATCCCAACAATTTCCCCCTTTTTGATGAAGCCAAAACTATACTTGATAAATGTTCTTAATAAATAAGATAAGGGTTTATAGAATTCATAAAACTGAAGTATTTGATGAAGACAATGAGAGTTTGTCTTGAAAGCAAAGAGAACTAAAACTTGATTATATATAGAGCTTTTACAGATTACAAGTGATAGTTTCTTTAAAGCTTTGAAAGTGTTCTTCATCAGGTCTTCTGATCTTCAGATGCAAAAAGCAAGGTACAGACGAGCTCGAACTTCTTCCATGTGTTGCAGGTCTGTAACATTCTCCTCTTCGTAGATCTTCTCTAGAATCCTTTTGACTTCAATCCAGTCTGTCCTTCCGGAGCTCAGAGTGGGAGGATCCCATTTAGGTTCTTCTGGAGTTAGGATTCTGCAGTTGTCAAGTTCTTTGGCTGTCTTGACTACTTCTTTCCAGAACTCTTGATCTTCAATGTTCATGAACTGATTGAACTGGAAGAATTCATCTTCATAGGTTGGGAGAGGGCCAAATTTTCTTACTATGTGGTGTTGAATTCGCCACTTCTTCTTCAGGGGATACCACCTTGGTAGCTCATCTTGAAGGGCTAAATAATCTACATAATTGCTATCAAACACCAGGACATTTTCTTCTTTTGCTTTGTCCTTGAGAACTTTCCTGAGTTTGGCTATTTTTCTTTCAAATTTGGCTTTGACTGCCTTCGCATCTTTTAGCTTCTTTTGCTTAAGCTCTTGAGCTTAAAGCACTTTTGTTCTCTTCAGCTCTAAAGCCTCTTTCTCTTCTGCAGTAGGCTCTGCTGGAGCTGACTTTTTGCTTGATTGAGCTTGCTCATCTGCCTTTCTTTTCCTTGTCATCCTCTTCTCAAGAACTTGTTCTACAGAGACAGTGATCTGTAGACTCTTGGCAGGAGCTTGAGTGGGAGCTTGGGTGTCTTCTTGAGCAATTTATTTGCCTTTGCCTTGCCTGTTCTTGATTTTGCCTTTTAAACCACCCAAGGTTTCATTCAGCTCATCTTGAGATACTACCATTACAGCTTGCTGTGCAGTAGTCTTCTCTAGAGCCTTTATCAATACATCTTTCCCCTTTTTGGCTTCAGCAAGTGCATGGCATTGACTTTCAGAGTCTGCTGGCATTCAAAATTTCCACTTTCAGAGTCTGCTGTAGGGCCATGGCATTGACTTTGCCAACATGGGTCAGATGAGTGATGCTGTGCTCTAAGATCTGAGCATGAGAGTTGGAGGAGGAGGCAGCTTCAAGCTTAGCAGTAAGTGCTTCCAATTTGGCTGCTGTCTCCTTCAGCTGAGTCTGCAGTTTCTCATTCTCCTCTGTAGCTAACTTAAGAAGGGCTTTACCTTCAGTGGCTCTTGCTTCAGCATCATCGAGTCTGTTTTTGTAGGAGCTCTTTAAGCGGTTAATCTCAGTTTCATAGAGATCAGTAAACTTCTTGGTCCTGTCCGCTGATTTCTTCATTTCCAAGTTGAGATACTCCTCTAGCTGATTATGAAGTGCCTCACCGAACTTGTCATCTATGTCAAGGATTTGTTCGGTGAGATGAGCCTTCTGCTCATGAATGGCCTTTTCTACAAATCTGGCCAGCTGCATGCCTAGCCCTTTGTCGAAGTGTGCGTCGATTGCTTCCTTGACCTGAGCACACACATCTGCTCGAATATCAATAGATGAAGTAGAGGGAGAGGCAATACCTTGAGCTTCCTGGGGAAGAATAGGGATGGAAGGCGGATTGTAGACAACTAGGGCCAGTCCCTTTTCTTCAGCAGAGAGATAACCTTCTTGAAGAAAGTTTGTTGTAACATCAACCAGACGAGCAAATAAGTGACCGTTCCTTTGATGAGGTTGATAGATGAAGTGATCAAGCTCATGCTTAGGAAATAAGTGAGAGGGAACAGACACCACTTCTCTCTCCTTTGCTTCATTTTCAGCTGATTCAGCTGTATCATCTGCAGTTGAGTCTGGTACACAGGGGGCCTCAGAGGGGATTCCTAGAATCCTTTGGCATACCCTGGTCAGAGATTTTGTGGGCAACAGCTCAGTGAATGAACTGACTTGAGCAACCTCTTTTTGCTCCATTTCCCAGTCGAGGAAGTTAGCCTTTCCTCCCATTCCCTCCATGACTTCAATGAGGTCATCCACATCATCTTTTCGGAGCTCAAGCCAAGTACGGACTCTCAGTACTTGTTCAAACTGAGCTGATTCTTCATCAATACCAGGAATAATAGACTTGAGCAGATTAGCTATCTTCATCCTCATTATCTTCTCCCTTGTGCACATAGGATAGTGCACCATGCTGTACTGAGGTTGAGAAGGGCCTACTTGATCCAGGTCTGCTGGTGCCAAGTCTTCTGGTGCAGATGGGGTAGTGAGGATAGGGGATTGAGTGGGAAGGGCATTTTCCTCTGCTGTGTGAGTATCAACAGGGATTTGGGAACTGATATGTTCAGGGAGAGAGAGAGAGATTGACCTTCAGTAGGTTGAGAATCTGCAGGGTTTTGAGTCTGCTGGTCTGGTTTCTGTTCTACTTGATGATCAGTAGATGGTTGGGTTTGATGAACTTGGTCATCTGCTATTTGTGTATCAGCAGGGGTAGGCAAGTGTGACTCAAAATTTGCTTGAGGCTGTGCTTGTTCCTCTGCTGTGTGAGTATCAGCAAGGATTTGGATATCAGTGTGTGGAGGTTCAAATAGGTTGGAATCGTGCTTGTTCCTATGCTCATGGGAGTAGGGAGCCTAGATTTCTTTGTCTTTTAAGTGAAAGAGGAATTATTCTTCTTTCTCTTCTGACCCTTTGACAATTTAGAAGGTGAGATAGTGAGAGAGGGATTAGAAGTACCTGCCTTTTTCAAAGGAGAGGCAGTGGGAGTGGCATCTGAATCAGATGGGGAGATGAGCCCAGATCTGATCAGGATTCTTCGTTGTGCCAAGGTCTGATTATCATCATCATCGTCCTCAGCAGCCTTCTTTTGAGCCTCTTCTTTGGAAGGTTCCTATTCTTCTTCAGCAGAGTCATTAACAGACTCTTGTGCCTCCTTAACAACATCCTTAGAGGATACTTCCGCCAATCTCTTCTTCTTTTCTTCCTTCAACCTTGCTGCCTCAGCAAGGGCCTTCTTCTTCAAGTAATACTTGGAGGTGTGGAATGTCTTATGAGGACCCATCTTGTACTTCTTTGGGAGTACGTCTGGAAGGATAACACTCAGCTTGTTGACAAAGCTGACAGTCGATGTCACCTTCCATTCTCTTGATTGGGGGTCCAATGTAACCTTCTTGGCCTCAAGAGCAATCCTATTCAAGAATAGCCCTTGCCAATCTCCATCAATCTGATCCCAGATTGCAGCCATAACTCTAACCTTCAAAGTGGTAACAGCATCATGGCTAAAAGTGTTACCAAGCAACATATTGCCTGCAATGTCCATCAAGGTTTAGAATTTGGGGTCGAGTTGTGATTTCTTAAGTCCAGAGGCATCCTCAGCCTTGACCCTTCCACCAGTAAACATCACCATATACTCCTTTTCTCTTCCCATAATGTAGGTAGAGATGTCTATCTCTCCCCTTGTTAAGCCGAACAATTCTTGAAGGATCTCTCTTGAGATCTCAACTTTGTGTCCACCCATGACACTTTCAACATGAGAATCCGTCATCACTGCGTTTGCGTAGAAGGTCAGCACATCTTGTTCATAAACATTTGTTGGTGCTGCTTCCAGAAAATCACGAAGATTGAGATTGATGCAGCGAAGAAGGATCTCCTTGTTCGCAGGTGTATGTTTGCCCTTGAAAAACAGAGCATTCTCAGTGAAAACTTTTCCTTCCTTAGACCACTTTTGAGTATCTAAAGTGCCGGTACTCTTGGTCTTGTCGTCGTAAATTTTGATGATTCCCATTCTGGATGTTGAGTTTTTAGGGTAGGAATGCTTAGAAAGAATATTCAGGACGAGAGTGATTGAGAGCAATTTGAGTATTGTGAGCGAAATGGGTTTGGAAGAGGTTTAAGGGTTTGAATATATACTCCAGCAAAAACTTGAGAGATGAATGATCCAACGGTCAGATTCAATTCAAGTTTGGATTAGAGCCCAAGATTTCCTTCTTTGATTCCGCCTCGTTCCTTTAATTTTGTCGGCTGAATTTGCCATGTGTCAATCGATGATTTGTTGGCAAAATAGTAATTGAGTGCTAATGACATCATTACCAAAACTAGCCGTTGTGACTGAATTTTAGCAAGAATTGATCATCAAGGCCATTTTCTATAAGTGAATTTCATTCCTTATATAGGCCAATTTCCTTAATTACATTCAGGAATAAATCTAGAATGAATTACATGATCAAAGATAGTCATTATGCTCTAAAATAAAGTGATCTGATCAGCAGAGTGAAGTCTTCTGATTTCTTCGAAAAGTCTGCTGATTTTCTTGAAAGTCTTCTGGTCAGCTGAGAAGAGGATTGAAGTGTGCTGAGTAAATCTTCTGTGTGTAGTGATCCAACCCGGTTGGATAGATCCTTCGGCTGTGATGATCCAACCTGGTTTGATGGATCTTTCAGCTCCTTCTTTTAACCAAATGGGACTAGTCTAGATGAAATCCCACTGGTTCAGGTGCTCCTCACCATCGGATGTTCCTCATCATCAGATTGGATGTAGCATCTAATGTGTCCTTGTTGAATTTCTTCGCTCCTCTTGTAGGAAGGAGAAGATTGAAAGGTGCTTCAATGGAGTGTGAACAGAGAGACAGGAACTTGGTTTTCCTGATATGGTTTGACAAAGTGGCCTTTGGTAACAAGCTCTCCATGTAGAACTTCCCCTGGAGAAGAAGCTCTGCTTGTTTGCTACTTTGTCCTCTGTATCTCTTCTTTCTTTAGTTTTCAACAAGAACGTCTCTTCTTTCTTTAGTTTTCATAGGCATACTTATATGGGGTAAGCAAAGTATGCTGATCTGCATCATCTCCATCTTCAGGACAAATCTTCATCTCCTTCACCCAAGACTTTGGTTGAGGGATGATCTCCATACCATCTCTTCTTTCGATACTCTCCATACCTGAAACAAGAATAGTAGTTAGTAATTTGTGTTCTTACGTATTCCCATAACTTTCCCTTTTTATAGAGGTAGAAATGAGGTGGTGGAGTAAAAGATGACAAAAACTATAGAGTTGATAGGTCTGAATTTCTGAAAAGTTACTTCTTAAGATCAACAATGAGATTCTTGATCTAAGGGTTCACATTTAAAGAGATTTAGACTCTATCTTGTGGAATGCAGAAATTATAAATTTTGAGCAAGAGTTATTTGGAATCCGTACAGTGCATGCATACTGTTGAGTCGGTGAGGATTAATCCAGCCAATTAATCCAACCAAGTATAACTCAATAGTATACTGTATGTATGTATAATGATAAAGTATTTTATGAAGAATAGTTTATTATTATACATAGGCATACATTGCTTAAGTATAGATACCAATTAACTTTGTACATGTCTTCTGTATATATATATATATATATTGTGCAATTGTAGAAGATTGAGTATTTTATCAAGGATTCTTAAGGTATCATTGATTCCCCCTTGATTAAATAACTCTATGTTTTCCCTCAGCTTTATTTGTCTTCATCGGGATAAACTTACCTAAAGATGAGGGTGTCTATTCACCTCATCTGATCCTCCTAGTCTGCTGCAATTGTATCAGCTGAGGTCTTCAGCTGATCGTTGCTCTTCATGTGCTTGGATCCAGGAGTCCTAACCTGTAGCATAGGGTCTTGAATCTTTCTTCAGCTAGGGGCTTAGTCAAGATGTCTGCTCTTTGGATATCTGTGTGAATTTTCTCCATCTTGATGTCCTTCTTTTCAAGGTGATCTCTTATAAAATGGTGTCGAATGTCGACATGCTTGCACCTTGTGTGGAGGACTGGATTTTGAGTGATGGCAATGGCACTGCTGTTGTTACAGTAGATAGGGACTTCTCTAGCCTCTACATTGTAATCCTTGAGTTGTTGAACTAGCCAGAGCAGCTGACTACAACAACTTCCAGCTGCCATATATTCTGCCTCAGTGGTGGAGGTTGCAACTGACGCTTGCTTCTTTGAGAACCATGATATCAACTTGTTGCCTAGGAATTGACAGGTTCCAAATGTGGAATTCCTATCTATTCTGCATCCACCATAATCTGAGTCAGAGTAACCACTCAAATCTAGATTGTCATCAGCAGGGTACCATAGTCCTAGGTTGACTGTTCCTTTTAGGTACTTGAGAATCTTCCTTGCTGCTTCTAGATGACTTTGCTTTGGGTTTGCTTCAAACGTAGCACATACTCCTACAGCAAATGTTATGTCTGGTCTGCTAGCTGTAAGGTATAGTAGATGTTGGTCACTGAACGAGTAGTGAATGGGATTAAAGTCTAGAGGGGAGGGGTGAATAGACTTTAAAACTTTTTCAAACAGAGTTGGGAACCTCTTCTGATTGCTATGTCAACTGGACTGCAAGTCTGCTGGTCCAGATGACTATAGTGATCTGACTGAAGAGGTTATATGCAGAAATATGGTGGCCCTGGTTTAGACTCGTTCTTGTAACTTGTTGGGATATGAATCCGAGAACAAGTCCTAAATGATGAATAAAAGATAAAAGATAAAGTTTTGATAAGCCAAAAAGAAGACTTGAATATTTTCTAAGTGTTGACTAATCTAGTCTAGTTGAGTTGAAGTCATCTTGTACAGATCAGTAGAATTCAAAAGACAAGTACAGTTTAAAAGAAAAGTATTATTAAAAGATAAGTACGATTTATAAGTACTTCATATCTGTTCATATATGTTAGATTGTTACTGAGCTATTTCATTGTTGTATAAAGCTCATGTTTTATATGTAATAGATTAGATTCATTGTATAGTTTATAAGTTGACTAAGCTTGTATTATAAAAGCTTAAAGTAATGTAATAGTCTTGTTAGGTTAGATGATAGGACTAGATTAGTTTTATTAGAAGTCTACTACTCAAGATAGGAAGACTACAAGACAAGACAAGTACATACAAGTCTACTCAAGACAGGTCAACGTGAAGGTTAGTTACAAATACGCGTGAAGAGATAAAGGTATAGAAGTTAGTTATGAAATAACTAATTCATAACAGAAACGCGTGGATTGATAAGAAGATTCAGTTGAAGGTAGTTATCAAGAAAAGTTGGTTACAACTTACTAAGTTCTTGAAGATTGAAGTCTATAAATACTCCAAGGTATTTATTGATTAAAAACTACTGAAGAATTACTACTTACAAACGATATTGAAGATTCAATTGGAGTTTACTCTCAGAGTTGATTAAAAGTTCAGAAAGATAGCCAGAAGACAAGTGAAGAATCCAGAAGGCTACTACTGAAGAACAGAGAAGTTTTTAGTTTTTGTTTGTTATTTTTCAAGGTGCTAGATACTTGTAAAATTTCTAGTAAGATCGTAGACATATCTGGAGGTATAGTCTGTTGAAGATCTAAGTCTTCTTCTTGGGACTTTAAAGACAGGAACATACACTTGTACTCGATTGGAAGAGTTTAGTGGAAACATCACAACTGGGTTTGTGAGAGTGGATGTAGACAAGTTGTCGAACCACTATAAATCTTGTGTTTGATTTACTTTACAGTTTTGATTGTTTAAATTGCTTAATTGGTTTAAACTACTTAACTGATCTAGACTAGTTGAGTATAGAACAGAGTTCTCGAATTAAGTTGAGTATAATTTTTAATTGGGCTCATTGATAAAATTTCGTATTCCGCACACTGTGTTATTCTGATATATCGAAAGATTTTAGAAAAGTCTATTCACCCCCCTCTAGACATTTTCTTTAGCTTCCCTCGATATTAACTCAACTTTGGGACCAACAAGTGGTATCAGAGCAGTAGTTTACGAACTGCTGTTTCTTGATAACCGACTCAAGACTTAGGGTGAAGTCTTGGTCCTTGACTGTTTTTGTATACGTGTTCTTGATCATATTCTTGTATCATCTGTGTTTCGTGCTCCCTGTTCTTGACTTATCTGTTGTTCTTGATCATAACTCTAATTAGCACTTATTTCTTGAAATCATGTCTCTTGAGATCAGCGCTAACAAACTACCTAAGTTCCAGGTACAAGACTACGATTACTGGAAGCTAAGGATGGAAGCCATCTTCAGCTCCACTCACGACTTAATGATCTCCGTCGTTACTGAAGGTCCAATTGTGACCATGATCCCAAACACTGCTGCCCTTGATCCAAATCAACCAGTGGGTACTCTCGTCAAGAAACCAAGGTCAGAACTTACCTCTGAAGAAATGAGACAGAATAATTTGGATAGCTTGGCCAAGAATTACATCTTACACACTCTTCCTAATGAGTATCTGGGAAAAGTGTTAAAATGTAAAACTGCCAAAGAAATGTGGGATCGCTTAGCTATCATTTGTGAAGGGACATCCCTAATCAAAGAAAGCAAGCTTTCCACTGCTGTCCAAAGATTCAAATCATTTCATATGAAAGCTGGTGAAACAATAGACCAGTTGGATACTCGTTTTACCAAAATCATGAATGACTTGGAAGTCCTTGGTAAAACTTATACTCCACGTGAAATCAATCTTAGGATTCTAAAAAGCCTTGATAGTCGATGGAAGATGGTAAAAATGCTTGTTAAGAATACCCAAGATATAGACGTATGGACAGCAAAGACTATGTTTCAAACTCTAAAGGCTCATGAGTTTGATCTAGACGAAGACGAACCCATAGTAAGTAGTGACAGAGAACATGCCGTATCTAAGAACGTTGC
This sequence comes from Galeopsis tetrahit, assembly GCA_963675135.1. NCBI lineage: Eukaryota > Viridiplantae > Streptophyta > Magnoliopsida > Lamiales > Lamiaceae > Galeopsis > Galeopsis tetrahit. The sequence goes on along the minus strand of OY776126.1, from coordinate 32,427,519 downwards.
GTTTAAGGCTAGTTCGTCTAAGATAGACAGGTCTAAGACTAAGACTAGGTCTGCTTCTGTGAAAGACGAGTTAGATACTGATCTTAGCCTGAAGGATCAGGTAAGCCTCATGGTTAGAAAGTTTGATAGGCTGAATAAACGTTTCGGAAGATATAAGAAGTTCTATAGAGAGCATAGAGGGTCTGCTTCTAAGAACTCGTCTGAGACCAGACGAGACCGAAACTCGTCCGAAAGGAGAGACGAAGTCTCGAAAGGTAACAGACAAGATAGAGAGTCTGATGGTAGGAAGATTATTCGTTCTGATAGACGTGATAAACGAAGGAACAACTCTCCTATTAAAAAGGCTACTAATGATCTCGTGTGCTATAACTGTGAGAAACCAGGTCACTACATATATGAATGTCCAGACCTGAGTACTGATGATCGAGAAGAACGCAAAGCACGAAGGGAAAGAAGATACAACCGTGGTAAAAAGGCAATGATGGCCAATAATGACTCTGACTCCGACTCAGTCGAGTTGCCATCATCCTCATCTAGCTACCCGTCTGAACCAGATCACGATGAAGCATTCATAGTTGATGATGGTCTATGCTTCATGGCTAAAATCGACCAAGAGGTATCATCTGTTACATCCTTTCAATCGTGTGATGAATCAGATTCTAATGAAAGTGACACTGCCAGTAGCAAAGTAGGGAGTAGTCTTCAGCACTCTACTAGTGCAGTTGAAGACGACCTCCTACTTGCCAACAAGGCATTCATTGAAGTCAGTGACGAAAACATCACCTTAAGACAAGAAATCATTGATCTTAAGGAAGCACAGTCTAAAGTAGATCCTAATATAACAGTCCTAAATGAACGCTTGCAAGAAGAGTTGAAACAACTCAAAGACAAGTGTGCATTGACAGACAAGTTGTATCAAGACCTACTTAAGACACATGCAACTGAGAAACATGAATTCAATGTCTTACAAAGCAAGCTCAAAAAGCTTGAAGAACGTAATAAGTTCTTAGAAACCGAGGTTGTCACATTAGACCTTAAACTTACTGACCTGGTTAACTCATCTAAGGTTAACCTTGAATTGTCAGATAGGTATAGGGCTCCTGCTGACAAGACAGGCATAGGTGCTGAGACACCCAGCTCGTCTACTCAAGTTCCTAAGAACCCTACTATTTTCATCTCAAGCTCTTTGACTAATGATAAAGGAAAAGAACCTTTGATATACGATATTGACACTCCATCAAAAGGTACTGTATCAAAACAAGCTCGAGTTAACATTCCAATTACCAAAGGTGGTAAAAAGAAAGTTAACAACAAGCCTGTTCCGTTTAAGACAAGTCAACAAAGGACTAGGAATCGTGGACGACCAAATCAGGTCAGATACGAGGACTGGTATCCTGAGGTGACTAGTACTAGACAAGTACAGACTAGACGACAAGAGTCTAGACCTCCTTTCATAAGGCAGTCTCAACTCTACTCGTCTAGACCTAGACAGGAAGGTCCAAAATATCGTACACAAGCTGTTCTATATCCTCCACCTTTGTCATATGATATACAAGGAGAAGAAAGACCTAAACATGTCTATAAACCGTATGGACCTAATGCATACAAACCTTACTCTGACTATCATAGACAAGTGCCTGCTCAAGTAGAGATTAAGTCAAAAGGCTATCTCCAAAGAGTAGACCCGAACTCGACTAATAGGCCAGATAAGGACAACAAGGTCTTATTTTGCAACAAATATGGTCGAAAGCTAAGAAGGTCAAACTTGTTCAGGACTCCAATGTACATTTGGATTCCATTGAACTCGACTAACCCCCAAGGACCCCAATAAACAAGGAGGGTACCTAAATTATGTATTATCATCTATTGCAGGGTCGACTCGATCTATACAAGAAAGGTGGGTCAACAGGAGAAACTTGGTACATAGACAGTGGTTGTTCACACCACATGACTGGTACTAAGACGCTCTTATCAAGCTATCGTGAGCAAGAAGGACCAAAAGTGATATTTGGTGATAGCTCCATTGCTGTTACTAAAGGATTTGGTTACATTCGGAATGGTGACATAGAAATTCAAGACGTTTCTTATGTTAAAGGCTTGAAATACAATTTACTCTCTGTTTCACAATTTTGTGATCATGGATACAAGGTGCAGTTCAAGAGTCAGAAATGTGAAATCATCGACAAGAAAACACACACAGTTCTACTAGTCGGCATTAGACAAGGAAGTGTGTACATAGTGAACTGGAACAGTTGTCCGAGGGACACCTGTCTACTTACTAAGAATCCTAAAGAACTTGGCTGGCTCTGGCATAGACGCCTTTGTCATCTAAACTTTAAGGTTCTTAATAAGATAGCCAGAGACTACCTTGTGGAAGGTATTCCCAATGAAGTCTACTATAAGTCACATGTATGCACCTCCTGTCAAAAAGGTAAACAGGTGAAGGGCTCTTTTAAATCTATTCCATCCCTCTCAACCAGTAGAGTTCTTGAACTTCTACATATGGACTTACATGGCCCAATAACTCCTCCAACTTTGAACGGTAGAAGGTACACACTTGTTGTGGTAGACGACTATTCTAAGTTCACTTGGGTAGTCTTCTTACACAAGAAGAGTGATACACAAACACTTTTACCTGATCTATTGAAGAAGTTACAGGTTGAGAAGAATCAGTCAATTGTCAAGATACGTAGTGACAAGGGTACTGAATTCATTAACTGCTATATTAACGAATTTTGCTCTAAGCGTGGCATCCAGCACCTTACTAGTGCAGCTAGGACACCACAGCAAAATGGAGTAGCAGAACGAAGGAACAGAACTCTTAAGGAGGCCTGCAGGACCATGCTGACAGAGTATAATACGCCTCAGAAATTTTGGGCAGAAGCTATCAACACTGCATGCCACTCACAAAATAGAAGTGCTATCAATAAAGCACTAGGTAAGACGCCCTATGAGGTATGGAAAGGTAGAAAACCCAGAGTTTCATATTTTCATATATTTGGATGTAAGTGTTTCATCCATAACAATGGGAAAAGCAAGTTGAATGCATTCGATGCTAAAGCAGACGAGGGGATATTCTTAGGATACTCCTCGACTAGCAAAGCATTTAGAGTATTCAACTACTCAACCCTTTGTGTGGAAGAAACACCACATGTGGTTTTCGAAGAATCTCAACAGGACCCGTCTACCAACAAGATCAGTGAAAAAGCTACTAAGCTAACTGTCGAAACTGACAAAGACTCAGAGGTATATGAATCCGTTCAAGCATATAATCCATTCATGAAAGCTCTCGAGTCAGACGACCAGAAGAAGGTGAGTGCTCAAGGTAACTCTACTAGACCAGTTGACATACCTAAACTAGTCGACTCGTCTACTCCCATTAAAACTTCTGATGATAATGATGTTGATATGCATGATGCTGTACATGATTTAGATGACAGTACTTTTGTTAAAAATAGAAATACATGGAAATCAGCGCATAATACTGAAAATATTATTGGTGACTCTACTGTTGGTGTTAAGACTAGACGACAACTCTTTGAGTCGCAAGAACAATCTAGTCCATCTCTGTTTTGCTGGTGTTGTTTCCTCTCATCTATCGAGCCTAAAACCATTAATGAGGCATTGGCTGATAGTAATTGGATCATTGCTATGCAAGACGAGTTGAATCAGTTTGTTCGAAACGACGTCTGGGAACTTGTCGATAGACCTAAACATCATAATGTAGTTGGCACTAGATGGATTTTCAAGAATAAGAAAGATGAGAATGATGTAGTTGTTCGTAATAAGGCTAGACTAGTCGCCCAAGGCTATTCACAAGCTGAAGGCATAGACTATGATGAAACTTATGCTCCTGTTGCTAGACTAGAAGCCATTCGATTGTTTCTTGCATATGCTGCTTACATGAAATTTACTGTATATCAAATGGATGTTAAAAGTGCATTTCTTAACGGTATTCTTGTGGAAGAAGTATATGTTGAACAACCCCCAGGTTTCGAAGTCAAAGGAAATCAGGTATACAAATTAAAGAAGGCCTTATATGGACTAAAGCAAGCTCCAAGAGCCTGGTACGATACTCTTTCTCAATTTCTATTAGAAAATGGTTTTACTAAAGGCAAGGTAGACAGAACCTTGTTCAGAAGACAAGAAGGGAAATACATTTTACTCGTCCAAATTTACGTAGATGACATCATTTTTGGTTCACCTAACAAAGAGCTGAGTGAAAGTTTCTCAACACTCATGCAAAGTAAATTTGAGATGTCTATGATGGGTGAAATGAATTACTTTCTTGGACTTCAAGTAAAACAGACCCCTGAAGGGATTTTCATAAATCAAGCAAAGTATACTAGAAATCTTCTAGACAAGTATGGTATTAAGACATGCAAGCCTGCTGGCGTACCTATGCTACCTACATACAGAATGGACCCAGACGAACAAGGTAAGTGTACTGATCAAACTCATTATCGTGGTCTAATTGGTTCATTACTGTACTTGACTGCTAGTAGACCTGATATTGCATTTTCTGTTGGTGTATGTGCTCGCTTTCAAGCTAACCCAAAAGAGAGTCATATGGAAACCACTAAAAGGATTCTGAAATATTTGAAAGGAACCATCAATCGTGGTATATGGTATCCTTCAAATGATGATTTATCTCTAAGTGGCTACTCTGATTCTGATTTTGGTGGCTGTAGAATAGATAGGAAATCTACATCTGGTTCTTGTCAATTCTTAGGCACAAAACTCATTTCATGGTTTTCGAAAAAGCAGACAAGTGTTGCTACCTCTACTACTGAAGCCGAGTACATGGCTGCTGGTAGTTGTTGTAGTCAATTATTATGGCTTATACAACAGCTTAAAGATTATAATATTTGTGAATCAAATGTTCCTATATTCTGTGATAGTAATAGTGCAATTGCCATTACACAAAATCCTGTTCTGCACACACGTTGTAAGCATGTTGATGTGAAACACCATTTCATACGTGATCATGTAGAAAAGAAGGATATTCGCATGGAAAAGATTCAAACTGAGTTTCAAAGAGCTGATATTTTTACAAAACCATTAGCTGAGGCACGATTTCGTGAATTATGCATTAGTTTAGGGCTAATTGATTTAGATCCTACTTGCCTATAGCTGTGTACTAACCAGGCAGGTATATCAAACGAAGTATGGAGACAAGATCACTAGACTAGGGCACTCGTCTACTCACGCAACAGACAGGTATACAAGGCTAGACAAGATGATCAGACAACCCGATGAGGAAGCTGGTAAAGCTGAGGGTAAAACTAAAGGAATAAATATTTAAGGGGGAATCTATGATTTCTTAAATATCCTTATGTTGACTTTTATGTTGGTCAATAGTCATCTTGTTCGAAACCTTGATTATTGTCTTAGATTGATATTCATCTTATTTATTGTTACTTTACTTGTACCATCGATTACACGTTGGATGTGATAAGATAGGTACATGAAGTCGTTCGATGTTCAGAATAGATATGCACAGACGAAGGGGGAACTCGTCTTGTGTACTTAAGTCAACTCGCCTGGTGAAGCTTGAGTCTACTCGTCTGTTCTGAATGGACTCGAACAGACAAGCTAAGTTTTTTTATACTAAGTGTTTAATCAAAACGGATTAAGAATATTATAGTACTTAGGTATTGATAGAATTTGAAAAACCCTGAATTAGATTTATACACTCTCATGTGATGTGGTGTATACATCCAGTTCTCACTCATCTACACTAGGACAGATGAGTTCACTCCTTTGTTCTAACTAAGAAAGGGCGGATTTCAAATTTTACAATATCAAATTACATACTACTCTCGGTTCCGTAACCGAATGCCAAAGGTCTTAACCGTCTTGATCAAAACCCAAATAATCATATGACTTAGTCACATTTGGATTAATTCCTTGTTTTTCTCAAGAAGTTCTTGCCTCTCTCTATTTTCAAGCAAACCAGTTACTGATTATTTTGAAGATGTCTATTCGATCTATCTTCGATCTTAGAACTAACATGCAGGTCACATTCGACCTAGGCCGGTACATTTCCGATAACAAAGTAAATGTGGAACCATCTGTGTTCTTCAAAGGCACTCACTCAGACGACGATGCTGAGATTCTGGATAAATGCACTCGATGTGGGCTCAAACCGTATCTAGAATCATTTCCTCAAGTGGTCTTGGAGGAGGAGGTGCTAGAATTCTATGCCAACGTCATCAGACAGGGTGATGTTATTGAGTCGTTTATTGGTGAAGATCGTGTGCAAATCACTCCAGAAACGATGTTCAACCATCTACAGCTGCCCATCGGTTCAATTGATATTGATAATTATGCACTTGGTCAAGAAATTCGATATTTGAGCATCTTCTGTGGCAAGAAGCTGAAACAGAAACCGGATGGCAAGTATGCTCCAGTCAAGAAGGGTGATCTTCTTAAAAAATATCGCACATTGTTGGATATTGCCAGCAAAATTCTGTTAAGTTCGACTGGTTCTCATGACTCTGTGACCTTTGTGAAGGCAAGGGTTATGGCTGTAATTTTTGACGGTATCACTGAATGCAATTGGTTCAAGCTGATTGCAGACCGCATTATGTATTTTGAGCGCAGTGTTCGAGTAGATGACAATACTCGAAATTGGGTGGTGTCTACTGCTGTTGGTTATGGCAATAAGCTAAGTATCTTACTTCCTCTCCTAATGCCAAACAAGACGAAATGGAGCAAAGGAAAGCCATTTCATCCTTTGAAGTTTTACTTGAAGAAAGGGGCAGTAAGGAAACAGGCTGCTGCTAGGCCATCTGCACCTAGACAAGCCAGAATTGATCCCATGGAGGCTTTGCCATATGCTGGTGAAACTGGATCTTCAGAAGATGAGTCCGTTGAAGACAAGCCAATGGAAGCTGCACAAGACTCATCTAGTGCAGAAGACTCAGAGCAGACTCAGTCAGAAGAAGAGTCGACTCAAGAGCAGGAGTCGAGTGGACAAATACCTGAGATGTACACTTTGGTGAGAGTTGGTTCGCCTACTCGTCCAGCCGAGTCGAGTTTACAGGTTGGTTCTACCACTCAATCTGTTTCAATTCCTCTCTCTCTCCCATCCTCTTCTGTTCAAACCAAGGCAAGATCACATCGATCTAGGCCTAGACCTATTCCCACAACTTCACAAGTGCTGCCAGCATATCCGCTGAGGGTCAGCCTACCTGAAAACACTCCCATAATAGATACATCTGATACTCCGACAGTTGTCATACCAAACCAAGACACATTAAAGCTTTTTGAAACCAGTCCTTTCACACCCTCTCCCTCAACAGAATATGTTGAACCCTTGATCCCATCTACTTCAGATCAGACGATAGTTGCCACTGCAACAACTGAGTTAGAGACCCCATCTACTCAGACCCCGACTGAAGCTAGATTCGAATCCCTGATCTATTATCCCATGTGTCTAAGAGAGAAACGAGTCCGTTCAAAGATGAGCAAGAATTTGAAGAAGCAGCTCTCATCTGTTGAAGTCGACTACTCCTCAGAACAGTTTGAGAAACTGGTTCGAATCTGTACGTGGGTGGCCTTGAAAAAGTCTGGTACAGATGATCTTTTCGAAGTCATCTTAGGAAAAGGTGGTATTTCAAACTTCATGGATTGGGAAATGGAGCAGAAGGAGAACAGTGGTGTTAGTGATCACTCAGAGCTTTTCCCAAATCATGCTATCACTGCTCTTGCGAAGAGACTACTTGGTATTTCTGATGACTTGATGAGTTCCGAATTCAAGATTGATGTTGGTATTCAGGTTCCAGATCTTGATGATGTGCAAGACATTGTGGTGATTGAAGGTGGTCAAGCTGCGTTGATTCAGTCTACTGATCCAGTCTTAGTTTTGGACAATGTCTCAGATCAGTTGAGAGGCATTGTGTTCAAATTTCAGACAGAACATGCTGATAGTCCAAGATCAGATTTTGCTTTTATAAATCGATATTCTGATGATATACTTCCATTTGAACTTTGTGGATACTTGACGAAGTTGCATGCCTTATTGAAGAAGGACATAGCTATTGCTGAAAAGAAGGCTCATGAAGCGAAGTTTGCTATTATCTCTTACTCTCCTCAACTTAATCTAAGAGCTATTGCTGGAAGTGTGCTTCCAGAGGTTGATCCAGTTGAAGACGAGGTCTTGACTACTGTTCCAGCAGATCAGTTGGTGAAAGCTTTAATTCCGGCAGATGAAGTCATGCTTGATGCTCCTCATGATGAGATTGGACAGTCATCTCATGCTATCTCAGCCGCCTCCTTAGATGTATTGAAGGACGAATTGAACGCTGTTATCAAAGCATCGATTGATAAGTTTCTTAAATCTGATATCAAGAAGGCTCTTATTGAACAAAACAATATCCTTGTGACAAGTTCAAAGGATTTGATAGTTGATGCAGTCAGTCAGGTAGATGAAGAGTACAGACAGCATATGTTTGAGCAACTTGAGGGATTTCTTCAAGATCAAGTTGAATACTCAGAGAAGAGCTCAATCGATTTTGCTCGCGTACTAGCTACTGAATCCAGGAAGTTGGAACGAGTCTATAGAGCAAGAATCGAAGTTGCTGATGTTCAGAGGAAGGAAGCATATGATCAGCTAACTCAAGCTCAACAACTTATCTCAGCTATGACTGATGAAAACAAGAAGTTACGTTTAACTGCTACACATTTTAAGAATGAGTTGAATTTGTCTACTCAGAAGCTAGAGTTGGTTGCGACCAAGCTGGACAAGTTAAGTCAAAACAAGTCGCATGAAAAGCAAATTGAGAAAGCTACAGACCTTATGAAGCAAGCGATGATGGAAGAAATGACTCGATTCACTTCTCTTTTCTCTCTCAAGGCATCTGATGAAGCCAAAAAGGGGGAAGAGGCAAGTCAAGTTGAATTTGCTGCTGAAGGAGTTAAAGAGGCAAGTGCTGAACCAGAAGCTAAAGATGCTGCTGAAGCTATGCAAGATCTTAAAAGGCCTAAAAGAGGCAGGGGCAGATTGGTTAAAACTGCAGAAGCTGAGCAAGCTAAAGTTGAAGCTGATGAATTGAAGAAGAAGGAGAAGGGCAAGTCTATTGCGTCTCCAGAAGCTGAAGTGCAGAAGAGAATGGTATCGAAAAGAAAGTCCATTACCATTGAAGAGCCTACTCCTGAATCAAAGAAGCAAAAGGTTAGTGAGCCAAGTGATGAAGCTCATTATGCGAAGAAGAAAAAGATAGAAAAACACATTGAAAGTTTGTTGAAGCAGAAGCCTGATGAAGATCAAATAGAAGACAAGCTCATTGATCATTTTATTGACAAAGAACATCGTCAAGATTGGATGAAGGTGAAGAGACAATGGGAATTAGATCACTGGATTATCAGGAAATTTGGAGATTCTGATAACTCTGATGATCTTTATGCTATGTTTGATAAGTTCATGGAAGGACAGCATAAGATGCTATGGAACTTAATCATAAGGATATCTGCTGCTGCTAATTTTAATATTCTTGTTCCTGGTTTTCCGAAATGGAAGTGTCCTATGACGAGTTCAGGTAAAAGAGCAGATGTGAACCAGATCAAGAAGTATGAAGATGAGTTGCTAGACAATGCGAAGATTGAAGACGAAGAACATATCCAAGGAATTCATACTAGACTACTCAATGCTTTCTGTGTTCCAGATTCAGAAAGAGGTAATTTTCAAGTATAGTTTAGTTTGTTTTGATTTCGTTATTTTTGAAGTATTTGTAATATCTACTGATCTATTTCTGAATGAATGAAAAGATAAAGTACTATTTGATGTTTAAAGACAAGATAACTACTTAACTAGTCTACTTATAAGAAAAGATTCAAGTAGTTTTGGCTTCATCAAAAAGGGGGAAATTGTTGGGATATGAATCCTAGAACAAGTCCTAAATGATGAATAAAAGATAAAAGATAAAGTTTTGATAAGCCAAAAAGAAGACTTGAATATTTTCTAAGTGTTGACTAATCTAGTCTAGTTGAGTTGAAGTCATCTTGTACAGATCAGTAGAATTCAAAAGACAAGTACAGTTTAAAAGAAAAGTATTATTAAAAGATAAGTACGATTTATAAGTACTTCATATCTGTTCATATATGTTAGATTGTTACTGAGCTATTTCATTGTTGTATAAAGCTCATGTTTTATATGTAATAGATTAGATTCATTGTATAGTTTATAAGTTGACTAAGCTTGTATTATAAAAGCTTAAAGTAATGTAATAGTCTTGTTAGGTTAGATGATAGGACTAGATTAGTTTTATTAGAAGTCTACTACTCAAGATAGGAAGACTACAAGACAAGACAAGTACATACAAGTCTACTCAAGACAGGTCAACGTGAAGGTTAGTTACAAATACGCGTGAAGAGATAAAGGTATAGAAGTTAGTTATGAAATAACTAATTCATAACAGAAACGCGTGGATTGATAAGAAGATTCAGTTGAAGGTAGTTATCAAGAAAAGTTGGTTACAACTTACTAAGTTCTTGAAGATTGAAGTCTATAAATACTCCAAGGTATTTATTGATTAAAAACTACTGAAGAATTACTACTTACAAACGATATTGAAGATTCAATTGGAGTTTACTCTCAGAGTTGATTAAAAGTTCAGAAAGATAGCCAGAAGACAAGTGAAGAATCCAGAAGGCTACTACTGAAGAACAGAGAAGTTTTTAGTTTTTGTTTGTTATTTTTCAAGGTGCTAGATACTTGTAAAATTTCTAGTAAGATCGTAGACATATCTGGAGGTATAGTCTGTTGAAGATCTAAGTCTTCTTCTTGGGACTTTAAAGACAGGAACATACACTTGTACTCGATTGGAAGAGTTTAGTGGAAACATCACAACTGGGTTTGTGAGAGTGGATGTAGACAAGTTGTCGAACCACTATAAATCTTGTGTTTGATTTACTTTACAGTTTTGATTGTTTAAATTGCTTAATTGGTTTAAACTACTTAACTGATCTAGACTAGTTGAGTATAGAACAGAGTTCTCGAATTAAGTTGAGTATAATTTTTAATTGGGCTCATTGATAAAATTTCGTATTCCGCACACTGTGTTATTCTGATATATCGAAAGATTTTAGAAAAGTCTATTCACCCCCCTCTAGACATTTTCTTTAGCTTCCCTCGATATTAACTCAACTTTGGGACCAACATAACTTGTTTTACTTTGTGAAACTACTCAGCTGATGCTGGTTTGAAAGTTATGGCCTTGTTTTGAAGAGTGTTGAAATCACAGTATGCACTATATAATAATGAATGTAAAAGCAGAAATGTAAAGTGCAAAAAGTAAATAACACCGGGTTTATAGTAGTTCGGATATACGATCCTACGTCCACTCTCACGTCCTAACGTGATGTTTAATCCCTTTAATTTCCACAAATTACAAGGGTCTTGTCCTTTATAGTCCTAAGGTTAGGACTTTGAGATCTGAGCCGTCCTAACAGCTGCGGTCTCCACAAGTGATTGTAAGCACTTGCACTTTGGGGGGTTTCAAAAACTTTAACCTTTTGGTGAGGGTTTGGGGTTTTTGAGATGTATCCAACTAATGGTTCAAGCTTATAATTTGCTTAACCACTATGCCTAAAACAACTGATATACAATATGAATAAGTTTCAGGTTCTTAAGGGTTGGATAGGAAGCACTTAAGAGCTATGGATAATCTAATGGATTTCTGGCTCTTGTAGAATTCTTAGAACAATGTGGCTTTTTGCTTGATTGCTTGCTTAGCTTGTGAATTCTCTCTTATTGCTTCTGTGTTCATCCTCTTGTATTTATAATGGAGATTGAGTGCAACTAGCCGTTGGAGTTGACTAGCCGTTTGAGCAATCTTCCCATAATAGCTTGATTCCTTGATTCCAGCCGCTTGATTGCTTCAATCCTGGGATCATGTCAATCTTCTAAATAAGGTAGGTCTTCGTTTGAATTGCAAGATGACTTGGGAATCAGCCGAGTCCTGGAAGAGCACATAGTCTTCTGATCTGTACTTCTAGTCTTCTGACTACTCTTCTGGCCTTAGGTCTTCTGTCTTCTGATATCAGACGAGTACTACTCTTCTGATCTGGAAATTCTTTGTACTGCTTTAGGCCATCTTCAAACTGGGACTCCATCAGATAAGTAGGTATACAAGCACCTTAACATATCTGGTCTTCAAGGATCTTCTAGTCTTCATGTCTTCTACTCTTCTTATCTTGAGGATAGGCATGTAAGCCATGACTGTGCTGATCAGCTGCTATCAATACAGTTGATCACACAAGACTAGTCTAAGTTGTTCTATACAAGTCAGCTGATCCTATTACATTTATAAACTCTAAGTGTTTTGGCCATCAAAACTATTCTAACATCAAGTGGGGCTTAGGGTGAATTTATATCCCAACAATTTCTCCCTTTTTGATGAAGCCAAAACTATATATATGATAAATGCTCTTAATAAGATAAGATAGGAGTTTATAAACTTCATAAAAACTGAAGTATCTGATGAAGACAATGAGAGTTTGTCTTGAAAGCAAAGAGAACTAAACTTGAATATATAGAACTTTTACAGATTACAAGTAATAGTTTCTTAAGGCTTTGAAAGTGGTCTTCATCAGGTCTTCTGATCTTCAGATGCGGAAGGCAAGGTACAGACGAGATCGAACTTCTTCCATGTGCTGCAGGTCTGTAACATTCTCCTCTTCATAGATCTTCTCTAGGATCCTTTTGACTTCAATGAAGTCTGTTCTTCCAGAATCCAGAGTGGGAGGATCCCATTTGGGTTCTTCAGGAGTTAGGATTCTGCAGTTGTCAAGTTCTTTGGCTGTCTTGACTACTTCTTTCCAGAACTCTGGATCTTCAATGTTCATGAATTGATTGAACTGGAAGAATTCATCTTCATAGGTTGGGAGAGGGCCAAATTTTCTTACAATGTGGTGTTGAATTTGCCATTTCTTCTTCAGAGGGTGCCACCTTGGTAGCTCATCTTGAAGGGCTAGATAGTCCACATAGTTGCTATCAAACACCAGAACTTTATCTTTCTGTGCCAGAGCATTTTCTTTCAGTGCTTTCTCCTTGAGAGCTTTCCTGAGTTTGGCTATCTTCCTGTCAAATTTGGCTTTGACTGCTTTCGCATCTTTTAGCTTCTTTTGTTTAAGCTCTTGAGCTTCAAGCTCTTTTCTTTTCTTCAATTCTAAAGCCTCTTTCTCTTCTGCAGTAGGCTCTGCTGGAGTTGACTTCTGAGCTTGCTCATCTGCTTGCTCATCTGCCTTCCTTTTCCTAGTCATTCTTTTCTCGGAAACTTGTTCTGTAGAGGCAGTGATCTGCAGACTTTTGGCAGTTGCTTGAGTGGGAGCTTGGATGTCTTCTTGAGCAATTTCTTTGCCTTTGCCTTTCTTGCTCTTGATTTTGCTTGATAAATCACCCAAGGTTTCATTCAACTCATCTTGAGATACTACCATTACAGCTTGCTGTGCAGTAGTCTTCTCTAGAGCTTTTATCAATACATCTTCCCCCTTTTTGGCTTCAGCAAGTGCAGCCGCAAAAGGCTTCATGGCATTCAGAATCTCCACTCTAAGAGTTTGTTGAAGAGCCATGGCGTTGAGTCTGCCAACATTAGTCAGATGTGTGATGCTATGGTCTAGAATCTGAGCATGAGAGTTGGAGGAGGAGGCAGCTTCTAGTTTAGCTGTAATTGCTTCCAGTCTGGTTGCTGTCTCCTGCAGCTGAATCTGAAGTTTTTCATTCTCTGCTGTAGCTGATTGGAGAAGAGCTCGACCTTCAGTAGCTCTTGCTTCAGCATCTTCAATTCTTGTCTTGTAGGTGTTTTCCATGCGGTTGACCTCATTGGTGTAGAGATCAGCAAACCTGGTGGAATGGTCACCTGCCATCTTCAGAATGCTGGTCAGATACTCACTTATCTGATCGTGAAGAGATTCTCCAAACTTGTCTTCAATGTCAATGATCTGGTTATGAAGACGAGTTCTCTGCTCCTTGACTGCCTTTTCAACATATCTTCCAAGCTGTAGGCCTAAACCCTTTTCAAAGTGTAGGTCTATAGCAGTCTTGACCTGTGAGCATATGTCTGCTGTATAGTCAGCTGTTGGAGTAGAAGTTGAGGCTGTACCTTGAGGCTTTGGATGGACTGTCAGGGCTTTGCCTCTTTCTTCAGCTTAAAGGTACTCTTCATTGAGAAATGAGGTAGTGGCCTTAACCAGGTGGGACATAATGGTGTCTCCTTTGTCAATGAAGTGAGGTAGAGTATCCTTAGGCATGAAGTGATCAGGAATAGTGATTACTTCTCTTTCAATCTCGGTTCTGTCAGCTGGTTCAGCTGAGTCTTCCGCAGGAACGGACGCAGCTGAGTCATTCACTTTTGCTGTGCCAGTTGTCTGATGATCTGATATGCCTTCTGGGATAGAGGCATCATTAGGTGGAATTCCTAGAATTCTGTGGCATACTGCTGTAAAGGCTTCTTCGGGCAGCAGTTGAGCAAAAGATGTAACTTGAGCAACTTCTTTTTGCTCCATTTCCCAGTCGAGGAAATTAGCTTTTCCTCCCATTCCTTCCATGACCTCAATAAGGTCATCAACATCATCTCTCCTGAGTTCAATCCAGGTGCAGATTCTGAGAATTTGTTCGAACTGAACTGATTCCTCATCAATACCAGGAATAGTAGACTTGAGCAGGTTTGCTATCTTCATCCTCATTATCTTCTCCCTTGTGCACATAGGATAGTGTACCATTCTGTAGTGAGGTTGAGAGGGACCAGCTTGAGCAAGGTCTGCTGGTGCCATGTCTTCTGGAACAGAAGAAACAATGATGATAGGAGTTTGAGTATTTGGGGTAGTTTCCTCTGCTGTGTGAGTATCAGCAGGGATTTGGGAAGTGATATGTTCTTGATCTTCAGTGATCTGTTCATCAGCAGGGTTTTGAGTCTGCTGGTCTGGTATAGTATCTTCATGAAGATCAGTAGAAGGTTGAACCTGTAGATCTTGGACATCAGCAGGGGTAGGCAATAGAGATTCAGGGGTTGAAGTAGGTTGAGCTTGTTCCTCTGCTGTGTGAGTATCAGCAGGGATTTGGATATCAGTGTTTGAGTGGTCAGATGGGTTGGAGTCATCAGAAGGGTTGAAGGATGCAATCGGGGCTATTAACATGGGAGTAGGAAGCCTCGATTTCTTGGACTTTTTGTTGGAAGAAGAATTATTCTTCTTTCTCTTCTGACCCTTTGACAATTTAGAAGGAGTAAAAGAGGGAGAGGGTTTAGAGGTACCTGCCTTCTTCAAGGGAGAGGCAGTGGGAGTGGCATCTGAATCAGATGGGGAGATGAGCCCAGATCTGATTAGATATCGTCTTTGTGCTAAGGTCTGATTGTCATCATCATCATCCTCAGCAACCTTCTTCTGAGCCTCTTCTTTGGTTGGCTCCTCTTCTTCTTCTTCAGCAGAGTCATGATCAGACTCTTGTGCTGCCTTCTCAGCCAACAGCTTCCTCTTTTCTTCTTTTAACCTTTCTGCCTCAGCAAGAGCTTCCTTTCTCAAATAATATTTGGAGATGTGAAAGGTCTTATGAGGTCCCATCTTGTACTTCTTTGGGAGAATATCTGGAAGGATGATGCTCAACTTGTTGACAAAGCTGACTGTAGCTGCTACCTTCCATACCTTCGATTGTAAGTCCAAAGTGACTTTCTTTGCCTCAAGAGCAATTCTTTCTAAGAATAGTCCTTGCCAATCTCCATCGATCTGATCCCAGATTGCAGCCATTACTCGAACCTTTAAAGTAGTAACAGCATCATGACTGAATGTGTTACCAAGTAACATCTTTCCTGCAATATCCAACAATGTTTGGAATTTTGGTTCAAGTTGGGATTTCTTTAGCCCAGTTGCATCAGTAGCCTTGATTCTTCCACCAGTAAACATCTCCATATACTCCTTTTCTCTATTCATGATGTAGTTGGAAATATTTATTTTCCCCCTTGACAGGCCAAACAATTCCTGAAGAATTTCCCTTGTAACCTTGACTTTGTGTCCATTCATGACACTTTCGACATGAGAACCCTTCATCACGGCGTTTGCATAGAATGTCAGAACGTCTTGTTCATAGACATTAGTTGGAGCTGCTTCCAGAAAGTCTCTGAGTTTAAGATTGACGCACCGAAGCAATATCTCCTTGTTCTCATCTGAGTGTTTGCCTTTGAAAAACAGAGCATTCTCCGTAAAGATCTTCCCTACCTTGGACCACTTTGCAGCATCCAAGGTGCCAGTATTCTTGGTCTTCTCGTCGTAAATTTCAATGATTGCCATAGTAGAGTCTGAGTGTTAGAGTTTGAAGGCTTGAAAGAAATTTGCAGAACGAGAGAGAGTAATGTGATTAATTGAGTAATATGAGCGACAGGGATTGGGAGAGGTTTTAGGGGTGTGAATATATACTCCAGAAAATTTGATCTAACAGTCAGATTTGTGTTTGAATTTGGAGTAGAGCCCAAGATTTCCTTCTTTGATTTCTTAAATTTTCCGGCTGGTTATGCCATTTGGCAATTGTTGATTTGTTGGCAATATGGTACTTGAGTATTAATGACATCATTACCAAAAATAGCCGTTGAGACTAATTTATGGTAAGAATTGATCATCAAGGCCGTTTTCTATAAGAAAATTGCATTCCTTATATAAGCCAATTTGTTTAATTACATTCAGGAATAAATCTAGAATGAATTACATGATCAAGACTAGTCATTATACTCTAAATTTGTGTGATTTGATCAGCAGAGTGAGGTCTTCTGAGTTCTTCAAGATGTCTGCTGATTGTCTTTGAAAAGTCTTCTGGTCAGCTGAGTTGGTCTTCTGATCAGCTGAGTAGAGGAAACGGTGTTTGCTGTGATGATCCAACCTGGATGGATCCTTCCAGCTTTATTGTGAGTGATGATCCAACCTGGTTTGATGGATCTTTCAGCTCCTTCTTTAAATCAAGTGGAGCTAGTCTAGACATAGTCCCACTGATTTAAATGTTTCTCACCATCGGATGTTCCTCATCATCAGATGGGATGTAGCATCTAATGTGCTCTTGTTGAATTTCTTCGCTTCTCTAGAAGGAGAAGGAAGGTTGAGGGGTGCTTCAATGGAGTTGAAGAGAGGGCCATGGACGCAGCCTTCATGTTCTGTTTAGACACAGTAGCTTTTGATAATAAGTTCTTCATGTAGAACTTCCTTCTGGAGAAGAAGCTCTGCTTGCTTGCTACTTTGTCCTCTGCATCTCTTCCTCCTTTAGCTTTCAACAAGAACGTCTCTTCTTCCTTTAGCTTTCATGAACATACTCATGTTGAGTAAGCCATGTATATGGATCTGCATCATCTTCATTTTCTGGACAAATCTTCATCTCCTTCACCCAAGATTTTGGTTGAAGAATGATCTCCATTCCATCTCTTCTTTCAATTGTCTCCATACCTGAAATAAGAAAAGTGTTAGATGTTTTGTGTTCTTAGGTGTTCTCATAACTTCTCCTTTTATAGGGGTAGAAATGAGGTAGTGGAGAGAAAGATGACAAAACTATAGAGGTGATAGGTCTGAATTTCTGAAAAGTGATTTCTTAAGATCAGCAGTGAGTCTCTTGATCCAAGGGTGCACATTTAAAGATATTCAGACTTTATCTAATGGAATGCAGAAATTATAAATTTTGACCATGAGTTATTTGAAATCCGTACTGTGCATGCATACTGTTGAGTCGGTGAGGATGGTGTATTAATCCAGCCAAGTATGACTCAGTTAGTATACTGTATTTATGTATATGAATAAAGTATTTTATGAAGAATAGTTTATTAATATACATAGTTATACATTGCTTAGAGTAAGGAGATCAAATAGCTTTGTTCAAGTCTGCTATATATATATATGTATATGTATATTATGCAATGCAGATTTTAGAGTATTTCATCAAGGATTCTTAAGGTATCATTGATTCCCCCTTGATTAGATAACTCTATGTTTTCCCTCAGCTCTATCTGTCTTCATTGGGAAAGAACTTACCTGAAGATGAGGGTGTCTATTCACCTCATCTGATTCTCCTAGTCTGCTGCATTTGGGTCAGCTTAGGTTTTCAGCTGATCTTTCCTTCTTCATGTGCTTGGGTCCAGGAGTCCTAAGCTGTAACATAAGGTCTTGAACCTGTCTTCAGCTAGGGGCTTAGTCAAGATGTCTGCTCTTTGGATATCTGTGTGAATTTTCTCCATCTTGATGTCCTTCTTTTCAAGGTGATCTCTTATGAAGTGGTGTCGAATGTCGACATGCTTGCACCTTGTGTGGAGGACTGGATTTTGAGTGATGGCAATGTCGCTGCTGCTATCACAATAAATAGGGACTTCTCTTGCCTCTACATTGTAATCCTTGAGTTGTTGAACTAGCCAGAGCAGCTGACTACAACAACTACCAGCTGCCATGTATTCTGCTTCAGTGGTGGAGGTTGCAACTGAGGTTTGCTTCTTAGAGAACCATGATATCAGCTTGTTTCCTAGAAATTGACAGGTTCCTGATGTGGACTTCCTATCAATTCTGCATCCTCCATAGTCTGAGTCAGAATATCCACTCAATTCTAGATTGTCATCAGCAGGGTACCATAGTCCTAGGTTGACTGTTCCTTTTAGGTACTTGAGAATCTTCCTTGCTGCTTCTAGATGACTTTGCTCTGGGTTTGCTTGAAACCTAGCACATACTCCTACAGCAAATGTTATGTCTGGTCTGCTAGCTGTAAGATATAGTAGAGATCCAATCAGTGCTCTATATTCAGCTTGATCAACTGCCTGTCCAGACTCATCTGGTTCCATTTTGAAAGATGTCATCATTGGAATCCTTGCAGTCTTGCTTTGTAGAGCTTTGAATCTTTCTAATAGACTTTTGGTATACTTGGACTGGTTGATGAAGATCCCTTCTGAACTCTGCTTGACTTGAAGTCCTAGGAAATAATTCATCTCACCCATCATGCTCATTTCGAATTTTCCTTGCATAAGTTCAGAGAACTTCTTGCACATTTCTTGATTTGGTGATCCAAATATAATGTCATCTACATATATTTGTACCATTAAAATGTCTTCTCCTTCTTGTATTCTGAAGAGAGTTCTATCAACTTTGCCTTTTGTATATCCATTGTCAAGTAGGAATTGTGACAATGTGTCATACCAAGCTCTAGGGGCTTGTTTTAGACCATAGAGAGCCTTCTTCAGTCGATATACTTGATCACCTTTTTCAAATCCTGGAGGCTGCTCTACATATACTTCTTCTATCAGAATACCATTTAGAAAAGCACTCTTGACATCCATTTGATATACCTTGAAGCCCATATATGATGCATAAGCTAGAAATAGTCGAATGGCTTCTAATCTGGCTACTGGTGCAAAAGTTTCATCATAGTCAATCCCTTCAGATTGTGAATATCCTTTTGCAACTAGCCTTGCCTTATTTCTAGTTATCACATCATTTTCGTCCTTCTTGTTCTTAAATACCCACTTTGTTCCTACTACATTGTGGTTTTCAGGACGATCTACCAATTCCTAGACTTCATTTCTTTCGAATTGGTTTAGTTCTTCTTGCATAGCAGTGATCCAATTGCTATCTGTCATTGCTTCTTCTATGTCAGCTGGTTCAATGTTGGACAGGAAAGCACACCAGCAGAACATAGATGATTGAGAATTCTGATTCAGTTGTCTTCTTGTCTTGACACCTGATTCTGCTCCTCCTAAGATGAGGTTTGATGGATGGTTGTTCCTCCATGTACGCCTCACTGGAGTATCTGCATTGGATGAGTTTGGATCCTCATCTGGTCTAGTGCCATCAGGAGGGTTGACTTGATTAGGTCGATCATCATCTGTATCTTGAGTGTCAAAGAGATCATTCCCCCTGGTATTTGGGATTGATGCATCTTGATTCTGGTCAGCTTGTCCTGCTTGAGTTTGAGATCTAGTGACAGGTCTATGAGGCTTATCTTCCTCTGGTTCTTCAGGGAAAGGTTCATTGACTTCAATGAACTCATCTGGTTTGGACTTGATCGCTAGATGTCTCATCTGATCTGCAGCTGAGTTTGTTTCTACTGCATTCTTTTCACACGATTCATCAAAAACAACATGAGGTGTTTCTTCCACAAGAAGGGTTCGTTTGTTGAGTACTCTAAATGCTTTGCTAGTTGAGGAGTATCCTAAGAATATCCCCTCATCTGCTTTGGCATCAAAAGCATTCAACTTACTCTTCCCATTGTTGTGAATGAAACACTTATAACCAAATATATGAAAGTAAGATACTCTAGGTTTTCTTCCTTTCCACAGTTCATATGGAGTTTTCTCATGAATTTTATGAATACCTGACTTGTTTTGAGCGTGACAAGCTGTGTTGATGGCTTCTGCCCATAGCTTCTTGGGAGTAGAAAATTCAGCAAGGAGTGTTCTGGCCGCTTCTTTGAGTGTTCTGACTCTTCTTTCAGCTACACCATTCTGTTGTGGTGTTCTTGCTGCACTTGTCTCATGCTGAATACCATTAGAAGTACAATAGGCAATTATATAAGAGTTAATAAATTCAGTGCCTTTGTCACTTCTAATTTTCACGATTGGTTCTCCTTTCTCTACTTGGATCCTCTTCAATAATTCAGGGAGCTTCTTCTGTGTTTCACTCTTCTTGTATAGGAAGATAACCCAAGTAAACTTGGAATAATCATCTACAACAATAAGAGTGTACTTCCTCCCTGTTAAAGTGGTTGGAGTGATTGGTCCAAAGAGATCCATGTGAAGCAATTCAAGAACTCTGCTGGTTGATGCTGTCTTCTTGGTCTTGAAGGAGACCTTTGTTTGCTTTCCTTGTTGACATGCATCACAAACCTGATCTTTACAGTAGAGTTCATTAGGCAGACCATCAACTAAGGATTCCCTTGCTAACTTGTTCATAGTCTTAAAGTTCAGATGGCTAAGACGTTTGTGCCATAGCCAGCTGACATCTTTAGGGCTCTTCACAAGCAGGCATGTATCCTTAGGACAGCTGTTCCAATTTGCAAGATACATACTTCCCTTTCTAGATCCTGTTAGAAGGTTTTGTTTTGTTCTCTTATCACTTATGAGACACTCATCTTTAGAGAATTTGACTGAGTAACCAGTGTCACAAAAGTGAGAAACAGATAATAAATTAAACTTAAGACCTTCTACATATGATACATCATGTACCTCAATGTCACCATTTTTAAGGGTGCCATATCCTTTTGTGCTACCGTGCGCGTTATCACCAAAGAAAACTTTTGGACCTTTCTTCTCTATGTAGTTGGTCAGCAGGGTTTTGGTTCCTGTCATGTGAGTTGAGCATCCACTATCTATGTACCAAATTTCTCCTGCTAGACCTCCTCTTCTGTATAGGTCCTTCCTTTCCTGCAAGAAAAGTTAAGTTTTAGGTACCCATTTTGTTTTGGGTCCTTGGGTGTTAGTACTACCCTTGGGAACCCACATATACATTGGTCGTTTAAACAACCTTGAACATTTGAGTTGTTTCCCTCGGGCATCACAGAACCAAATCTTACCAGTCAGCACCTTGGACTGATCTGATTTGTTCTTGGTGTCAGCTAAGTAGTAGTCAAATGGTTTCCCTTTATAGGAGTGTACATACATGATCTTTTGACTAGTTACATTCGGCCTGGGTGCATTAGCTGGTCGATGCACACGATTATATGGACCATACTCTTCTGTTCTCACAATATCATAAGAGATAGGGGGTGCAAAGAGAACAGATTTGTTTGAAGAAGATTTCTTCTTCTTGGCTGGAGCAGCATACAGCTGAGACTGTCTCAGCCGAGATGGTCTAGGCTGTTTGCTGTTCCTCTGTACAGGCTTGGGGTTAGCTTGTCCTTTACCATTTTTGGTTTTGGGATAGTTAGCCTTAGCTGGTACAGATGCCTTTTGGTTCATATTGAGTTCATTGTGTTTAGAACACTCACCCTGTTCATGTGTCTGAGTAGTGCACTTGTTAGGTGTACTACCCCCAGCTGGAGAGGATGTTGATGGATTAAGTTCATAGCCTAAACCCATCTTATTGCCATTTGATCTATAATATTCAGAGATACTTTCAATAGTAGTCGAAGCTTTATTGAATTCTGATATCTTTTGATCTAGGCATTCCTTCTCCTTTTCTAAGAGCTTATGTGTTTGGAAGAGATCATTGAACTTAGATTGAAGTATACGAAATTCTTTGGTTTCTAAGGCTTGAGTTTCTAACATCCCCTCATACAACTGAGTTGTTGTGGTATTTTCTTCCTTAAGAAGTTCCACTTCTTTGGTCAACCTTTCATTCATGGTGACTAACTCAGGGGTGTTATCAAACTTTACCTTTTTCAACCTAGCAATTTCTTTCCTTAAATCCTTATTCTCCTCTTCCACTTCTATAAAGGCTCTAGTGGCAATATCCAGATCACCTTTTACCTTTCTTAAAGATTGATAATAGGTGTCTTCTGATTCGCCTTCAGATGAGTTTATGTCATCTGTTTGTGAGAAAATAGGTGAATGGAAAGTAGTAGTATAAGAGTTTACCTCATTTTCTCCTATGGCCATCATAGCTAGGTCGTCTGAATCATCTGAAAAGATTTGATCGTCTGGTGACGTAGGGAGTTCATCACTTTGGTATTCAGATTCTTCAGTCACCATTGCCTTTTTGTCTAAGGTTCTTCTTGGCCTTCTTTCTTTCTTGTCATCCAAATCCAGCTCAGGACATTCATAGACATAGTGTCCTGGTTTGCCACAGTTGAAGCAAGATCCAGGTTTCTGATTTGAGTTGCCTCTCCTTGGAGGAGTGACATCTCTTCTTCTAGATCCTCGGCTGTCAGATGACTCCACATCCTTTCTAGGATGTTTTTCTGGTGTTCTTTCTCTGGAACCTCTGGAAGGTGATCTTGCTCTTCTATCTTTGTAGTTTCTATAGAATTTTCTATATTTACTGTTGAGGGTGTTCATCCTTTCAAATCTCTTGATCATAAGTGCCATTTGCTCTTTCAGGCTCATGTCTGATCCTTCACAGTCTTCTGTTTTCAGAGAGGTCTTGCCAGATGAGGTGCTTGCAGCTTTTGTATTGGCTGCCTTGAAGGCTACAGTCTTGGAGGTAGATGGGGTTGCAGTTGGCTCATCACTTCCTGAGTTCTCTTCTCTTTCAAGATCATATTCATGGGCTTTCAGGTTCTGAAATAGAGTTTGTGCAGACCATTTCTTGATATCTTGAGTATCTTTGATGATGGTCTTCTTGAGTCTCCATTTCTTGGTTAGAGAATCTAAGATCTTTAGATTTTTCTCTCTATTTGTGTATTTCTTGCCCAGAGATTCTATCTCATTGATGATCTTGGTAAATCTGTTGTCTAACTGATCAATAGACTCTTCTGGTTGCATCTTGAAGTGTTCGAACTTCTTGACTGCTGTAGACAACTTGAATGCCTCCCACATCTCTCTGGCTGACTCACAATGGATTACCTTTGCAATGTACTCATTTGGAAGAGTTTGCATTATGTAATCTTGAGCAATGCTATCAAGACTTGATTGCTTCATCTCTTCTGGTGTGAGGTCCTTCATGGGCTTGGGAACCAGTTCTCCAACTGGGACTTCTGGATCACCATTTGCAGTGTTGACTGTCATGATGGTGATCGGGCCTTCGGTGATTACAGACCACATCTTGTAGTGGACTGATGTGAGATTCTTCCTCATCCTGATCTTCCAGTAATCATAATCCTCCATGGAAAACTTAGGCAACTTACGCATATTAGCACTCATGCTGTATGAGTTTTCGAAAACAAGTTTTTTTTTTTAAAAAGATCTGTTCAAGAGGACTACAGAGAGACTCCCTCAAGTCTTCTGATAATCTAGAGACAGTAGTCCGTTAGAACCACTGCTCTGATACCACTTGTTGGTCCCTGAACGAGTAGTGAATGGGATTAAAGTCTAGAGGGGAGGGGTGAATAGACTTTAAAACTTTTTCAAACAGAGTTGGGAACCTCTTCTGATTGCTATGTCAACTGGACTGCAAGTCTGCTGGTCCAGATGACTATAGTGATCTGACTGAAGAGGTTATATGCGGAAATATGGTGGCCCTGGTTTAGACTCGTTCTTGTAACTTGTTTCACTTTGTGAAACTACTCAGCTGATGCTGGTTTGAAAGTTATGGCCTTGTTTTGAAGAGTGTTGAAATCACAGTATGCACTATATAATAATGAATGTAAAAGCAGAAATGTAAAGTGCAGAAAGTAAATAACACCGGATTTATAGTGGTTCGGATATACGATCCTACGTCCACTCTCACGTCCTAACGTGATGTTTAATCCCTTGAATTTCCACAAATTACAAGGGTCTTGTCCTTTATAGTCCCAAGGTTAGGACTTTGAGATCTGAGCCGTCCTAACAGCTGCGGTCTCCACAAGTGATTGTAAGCACTTGCACTTTGGGGGGTTTCAAAAACTTAAACCTTTCGGTGAGGGTTTGGGGTTTTTGAGATGTATCCAACTAATGGTTCAAGCTTATAATTTGCTTAACCACTATGCCTAAAACAACTAATATACAATATGAATAAGTTTCAGGTTCTTAAGGGTTGGATAGGAAGCACTTAAGAGCTATGGATAATCTAATGGATTTCTGGCTCTTGGAGAACTCTTCGAATAATGTGGCTTTTTGCTTGATCGCTTGCTTAGCTTGTGAATTCTCTCTCTTTGCTTCTGTGTTCATCCTCTTGTATTTATAATGGAGATTGAGTGCAACTAGCCGTTGGAGTTGACTAGCCGTTTGAGCAATCTTCCCATAATAGCTTGATTCCTTGATTCCAGCCGCTTGATTGCTTCAATCCTGGGATCATGTCAATCTTCTAAATAAGGTAGGTCTTCGTTTAAATTGCAAGATGACTTGGGAATCAGCCGAGTCCTGGAAGAGCACATAGTCTTCTAATCTGTACTTCTAGTCATCTGACTACTCTTCTGGCCTTAGGTCTTCTGTCCTCTGATATCAGACGAGTACTACTCTTCTGATCTGGAAATTCTTTGTACTGCTTTAGGCCATCTTCAATCTGGGACTCCATCAGATAAGTAGGTATACAAGCACCTTAACATATCTGGTCTTCAAGGATCTTCTAGTCTTCATGTCTTCTACTCTTCTCATCTTGAGGATAGGCATGTAAGCCATGACTGTGCTGATCAGCTGCTATCAATACAGTTGATCACACAAGACTAGTCTAAGCTGTTCTATACAAGTCAGCTGATCCTATTACATTTATAAACTCTAAGTGTTTTGGCCATCAAAACTATTCTAACATCAAGTGGGGCTTAGGGTGAATTTATATCCCAACAGAAGGAATGGGAGGTGCTTCAATCTTTGATGATTGGGAAGTAGAGCAGATGCAAGCAGCTGGTGTTAACTCTTTTCTTGAGTTAGTCACTCCAGAATCTGTTGTACTTCTTGTTGAGAGATTAACGGGAATCAAGTACACTGTTGAGAAGTTTACAACTCCTAATTCTGATGAGGATTTGTTTAGTGAAGACAAAGGTCATGATGAAACTGAAACTGCTGCTGAAACAGATTTTATGGATATGGATGAAGATATTGTCAATGCAACAGAGGTGTTTGATAACACTGTTGTGATTGAGGAAACTGAAGTTGTTGAAAATCAGGATGTAAATGCTGAAGAAATGGAAAGCATTCCAATTCACTCTACTGATCCTATTGAGGATGTGCAAGAACAGATCAGAACAGGTACTGTTGAGAAGGAATCTGTTATTTCTGAATTTGAGATATTGAAAAGGCAGAATGCAGAGCTTCAAGCAAAGTTGGAAGCTGCTGTCCAAATGTTTCAAGAAGCTACTGAAAGGATGAACAAGATTCATTCTGAACACTCTTATGAAAAGGTAATGGAGCATACGATGTCCAAAATTTTTGATCTTCATAGAGTACAAGAAAAGAACCTGTCTCAAGTGTTGCATAAAAAGCTGGAGCAACACATATCTTCCTTAAAAGAGTGGCATGATGAAGCCAAAAAGGGGGAAGATAGGACAAGGGAAGTGATGGAACAAACACAGTCACAACAAGCTCAATTGGTTGTGAGTCAGGATGAATTAAGAGCTGAAATTGCAATGTTGAATGACAAACTGAAACTAAGGAAGCAACAGAAGCAACAAGGTCAAGAAATTGTTGAGAAAAGACCTGAGATTGCTGGAAGTTCAAGTCAGAAGAAGAGGAAGTTAGTCCTATCTGATGAAGAACAACAAGAGGAAGAAGCTGGAAGAATGACTAGATCAAAGAGCAAAATGAAAGCTGTTATGACAAATGAAGAAGAAGAAAACTTGAAAAAGAAGAAAGAAAAGGATGTCAAGTTCTTGAAGACAAGATTTGATAATCGAGTTACAGCTTTGAAGAAAAAGATGAATGCTCAAAAGAAAGATGAAGGAAAACAGTTTGACAAAGATTTTCAAGATGAAAATTTTGTGGATTTCATTGTTTTGACAGAGCATATGGAATACTGGAAGAATTTAAAGAAGAAGTGGCAGATTGCAAACTTCATTGTAAAGAAGTTTGGTGATCATTCGAGCAAAGAAGCAGAATTTATTGATTTTGAAGAATTCATGCTGAATATTGATCAAGAGTTCTGGGAAGACATAGTACAGGTTGTTAATCGTGCAGGAACAAAGATTTTGTGTCCTGAAGAACCTAATTGGGAACCTCCAAGACTGGAAAATGGAGAACCTGATTACAAAGAGATCAACAACATTATTGCTGAGATTATCAAGGAAGAAGGAATCACTGATCATCAACATATGATGGATATCAAAGCAAGGATGTATGTTGCATTCAGAATCTGAAGATGCAGAATGAAGATGAAGGACAAGCTCAGAAGATAACATTTCTATCCTTAGTCTTTATTTCTATATTTTTTTTGTTACATATTTTGTTAGTATGTGTAATATGTGAAATATCTAATCTGATTGTGAATATGATATGATTTCTGAATTGATGAACTGTTATGATTGACTACATACTTAACTACTGATTTATTAACATTTAAGTAGTTTTGGCTTCATCAAAAAGGGGGAAATTGTTGGGATATGAATCCTTGAAACAATGTTCTAGTTGATGAAGACTAAGGATATATGTGGTTCTAAGTCATCTTAACTAAGTCATCTGAATATAAGCTTACTAATCTGATGAGAAACTTAAAATTGAGATTACTGATCTTAATGCTAACTGAAGTAAGTTTATTGATCTTATTAAGTAATATTAAGAGTAAAATTACTAATCTTAACTGAGTCATGTGAAATAAGATTACTGATCTTAGTGTGGAAACTGAGAATATTTTTAGTGATCTTATATGAGATATTTGAAATCTGAGTTACTGATCTGATATACTTATTAATCGTATATGCTTACTGATCTTATATGTAAGTTACTGATCTTAGATGTTTACTGATCTTAATATTTACTGATCTTATATGGAAGTTATTGAACTTACATGAGTTACTGATCTTATGAGTTACTGATCTTATTGGTTACTGATCTGATATATGAACTGTTAGGAACTAAGCTGATATTTTGTATTGTATAGACAACTTATAGTGTAGGACTTAGATATACTCATCTGTATATAGTTCAGTTGATGTATAGATAGGTTTTATGTATGTAAAGTTGTGTTTCATTGTAATCAGCATTGTAAAGTTCAGAACAGTAGATTAGAACTAGATTAGAAGGAGATCAGAAGACTAAGAAGACTCATAGGACTACTTCAGATTAAGAAGACTTCAAGAATAGTTGAAGAAGAGCTTAGAAGAAATCTGGAGAGGTTTTGACAGTTTTTGGTTACTGTGCTGATTGAATCAGAAGAGTAAAAATCAGCAGAGTAAAATCCGAAGAGTAAAAATCAGAACAGTAAGTTACTGTGCTGATTTGGTGAAATTGAAGAATAAGTTTGGAAAGCTTATTTAAAGAGTAACTGAAGATATATTGAAGATATGCTGACTTGGAAGTTGAAGGAAGTTACAAAGTCGGTTACAAGAAGAAGTTACAAAAACAGTTTTAGAGTTAGTTGAAAGTTAGTTTACAAACTGCTAACTGTCATACTAAATTCTATAAATACTGTATGATCTCCTACTGCTGAAGACTACTGAGAAATTACTGATCTTAGAGAATTCAAGATCAAGTCTACAAGCAAGAACTCACAGAGTTAAGGAAATCAAAGCAAGGAGAAGAGCCACTGATTTGAAGAGAAGATTCAAAGGCTATTCAAAGAGAAGTTTTACTTCTCAAAGTTTAAGTTTGTATTTTGTAAAACAAGTGTGCTAGTTACTTGTAGAATTACTAGTAGATCGAAGATATACCTGGAGGTATAATCAAAAAGATCAAAGTCTTAATCTTGGGACTTTAAGCCACAAGAAGCTCAAGAAGAGTAATAAAACTTCACAACTGGAGTTGTGAGAGTGGATGTAGACATTTGTCGAACCACTATAAAATTCTGTGTTCTTTACTTTACTGTTTGATATTTGTTTGAATTGTTTAATCAAGAACATTAAGAATTAACAAGATAAAGATCTATAGAAAAGTTGAGTATAAACTTGATTGGGCTCATTAGTAATCTGATTATTCTGCATTGTGTATTCTGATATATTGAAAGATTTTTGAAAAGTCTATTCACCCCTCCCCTCTAGACATTTTCACTAGCTTACTCAATATTATTAACTCAACTTTGGGACCAACAATCACGTATAAAATGATGCTTCACATCAACATGCTTGCATCGTGTGTGCAGAACTGGATTTTGTGTAATGGCAATAGCACTGTTACTATAACAGAATATGGGAACATTTGATTCACAGATATTATAATCTCTAAGCTGTTGAATAAGCCACAATAATTGACTACAGCAACTACCAGCAGCCATGTACTCGGCTTCAGTAGTAGAGGTAGCAACACTTGTCTGCTTTTTCGAAAACCATGAAATGAGTTTTGTGCCTAAGAATTGACAAGAACCAGATGTAGATTTCCTATCTATTCTACAACCACCAAAATCAGAATCAGAGTAGCCACTTAGAGATAGATCATCATTTGAAGGATACCATATACCACGATTGATGGTTCCTTTCAAATATTTCAATATCCTTTTAGTGGTTTCCATATGACTCTCTTTTGGATTAGCTTGAAAACGAGCACATACACCAACAGAGAATGCAATATCAGGTCTACTAGCAGTCAAGTATAGTAATGAACCAATAAGACCACGATAATGTGTTTGATCAGCACATTTACCTTGTTCGTCTGGATCCATCTTGTAAGTAGGTAGCATAGGTACGCCAGTGGACTTGCATGTCTTAATACCATACTTGTCTAGTAGATTTCTAGTATACTTTGCTTGATTTATGAAAATCCCTTCTGGGGTCTGTTTTACTTGAAGACCAAGAAAGTAATTCATTTCACCCATCATAGACATCTCAAATTTACTTTGCATGAGTGTTGAAAAACTTTCACTCAGCTTTTTGTTAGGTGACCCAAAAATGATGTCATCTACGTAAATTTGGACGAGTAAAATGTCCGTCCCTTCTTGTCTTCTGAACAGGGTTCTATCGACCTTGCCCTTAGTAAAACCATTTTCTAATAGAAAGAGAGAGATAGTATCATACCAGGCTCTTGGAGCTTTCTTTAGTCCATATAAGGCCTTCTTTAATCTATAAACTTGGTCACCTTTGACTTCGAAACCTGGAGGTTGTTCAACATACACTTCTTCCGCAAGAATACCATTAAGAAATGCACTTTTAACATCCATTTGATATACGGTAAATTTCATGTGAGCAGCATATGCAAGGAACAATCGAATGGCTTCTAGTCTAGCAACAGGAGCATAGGTTTCATCATAGTCTATGCCTTCAGCTTGTGAATAGCCTTGGGCGACTAGTCTAGCCTTATTCCTAACGACTAAATCATTCTCATCTTTCTTATTCTTGAAAAACCATCGAGTGCCAACTACATTATGATGTTTCGGTCTATCGACAAGTTCCCAGACGTCGTTTCGAACAAACTGGTTCAACTCGTCTTGCATAGCGATGATCCAGTTACTATCAACCAATGCCTCTTTAATGGTCTTAGGTTCGATAGATGAAAGGAAACAACACCAGCAAAACAGAGATGGACTAGGTTGTTCTTGCGACTCAAAGAGTTGTCGTCTAGTCTTCATACCAACAGTAGAGTCACCAATGATATTTTCAGTATTATGCGCAGATTTCCATGTATTTCTATTCTTAACAGTAGCACTATCATCTATATCATGTACAGCATCATGCATGTCAACATCATTTGTATCTTCAACAGATTTATCTGGAGTAGATGAGTCAACTAGAGCAGGCATGTCTACTGGTCTAGTAGACTTACCTTGAGCACTTACCTTCTCCTTGTCATCAGATTCGAGAGCTTTCATGAATGGATTGTATGCTTGAACGGATTCATATACCTCTGAATCTTTGTCAGATTCGATAGTTAGCTCAGTAACTTTCTCACTGATCTTGTTGGCAGACGAGTCCTGTTGAGATTCATCGAAAACTACATGTGGTGTTTCTTCCACACAAAGAGTTGAGTAGTTGAATACTCTAAATGCTTTGCTGGTCGAGGAGTATCCTAAGAATATCCCCTTGTCTGCTTTAGCATCGAATGAATTCAACTTGCTCTTTCCATTGTTATGGATGAAACACTTACAACCAAATATATGAAAATATGAAACTCTGGGTTTTCTACCTTTCCATACCTCATAGGGCGTCTTACCTAGTGCTTTATTGATAGCACTTCTGTTTTGGGAATGACATGCAGTATTGATAGCTTCTGCCCAAAACTTCTGAGGAGTATTATACTCTGTCAGCATGGTCCTGCAGGCCTCCTTAAGAGTTCTGTTCCTTCGTTCTGCTACTCCATTTTGTTGTGGTGTCCTTGCTGCACTAGTAAGGTGCTGGATGCCACGCTTAGAGCAAAATTCTTTAATATAGCAGTTAATGAATTCAGTACCCTTGTCACTACGGATCTTAACAATGGACTGATTCTTCTCAACTTGTAATTTCTTCAACAGATCAGGCAAAAGTGTTTGTGTATCACTCTTCTTGTGTAAGAAGACTACCCAAGTGAACTTAGAATAGTCATCTACCACAACAAGTGTGTACCTTCTACCGTTCAAAGTTGGAGGAGTTATTGGGCCATGTAGGTCCATATGTAGGAGTTCGAGAACTCTACTTGTTGAGAGGGATGGAATAGATTTAAAAAGGAACCTTTTACCTGTTTACCTTTCTGACAGGACGTGCATACATGTGACTTGTAGTAGACTTCATTGGGAATACCTTCCACAAGGTAGTCTCTGGCTATCTTATTAAGAACCTTAAAGTTTAGATGACAGAGGCGTCTATGCCAGAGCTAGCCAAGTTCTTTAGGATTCTTAGTAAGTAGGCAGGTGTCCCTCGGACAACTGTTCCAGTTCACTATGTACACACTTGTTGGGATATGAATCCTAGAACAAGTCCTAAATGATGAATAAAAGATAAAAGATAAAGTTTTGATAAGCCAAAAGAAGACTTGAATATTTTCTAAGTGTTGACTAATCTAATCTAGTTAAGTTAAAGTCATCTTGAACAGATCAGTAGAGTTCACATAAAAAAAGAAAAGTATTGTTTATATTTAAAAGATAAGTACGATTTATAAGTACTTCATATCTGTTCATATATGTTTACGTTGATTAGGTTGTTACTGAGCTATTTGAGTGTTGTATAGAGCTCATGTTTTTATATGTAATAGATAGATTCATTGTATAGTTATAAGTTGACTAAGCTTGTATTATAAAAGCTTAATGTAATGTAATAGTCTTGTTAGGTTAGATGATAGGACTAGATTAGTTCTATTAGAAGTGTACTGCACAAGAAGAGAAGACTAGTCTACTACTCAAGACAGGTGGACTACAAGACAAGTGCATCTACTAGACTACACAAGACAAGTTAACTTTAAGTTAGTTACAGAAACGCGTATTGAAGATGAAATTGAAGAATTAGTTATGGAATAACTAATTAACTGAAGAAACGCGTGGAAGAATAAAAGAATCAGTTACAAGTTAGTTTTCAAGAAAGGTTGTTACACAACTGAAAGTTCTTGAATTTGAAGTCTATAAATACCCCAAGGTATTCATTGACTACTGACTACTGAAATATTGAGAATTACTACTGATACGATTACAAACGTTATTGAAGATTATTGAAGTTTACTCTCAGAGTTGATTGAAGTTAAAAAAGATAGCCAGAAGACAAGTGAAGAATCAAGAAGGCTACTACTGAAAATCAGAGAAGTTTTTAGTTTTTATTTTGTTATTTTCAAGGTGCTAGATACTTGTAAAATTTCTAGTAAGATCGTAGACATATCTGGAGGTATAGTCTGTTGAAGATCTAAGTCTTCTTCTTGGGACTTTAAAGACAGGAACATACACTTGTACTCGATTGGAAGAGTTTAGTGGAAACATCACAACTGGGTTTGTGAGAGTGGATGTAGACAAGTTGTCGAACCACTATAAATCTCGTGTTTGATTTACTTTACAGTTTTGATTGTTTAAATTGCTTAATTGGTTTAACTACTTAACTAAACTAGATTAGTTGAGTATAGAACAGAGTTCTCGAATCTAAGTTGAGTATAATCTTGAATTGGGCTCATTATTAATTTCTTATTCTGCATATTGTACTTTGATATTTCGAAAGATTTTTGAAAAGTCTATTCACCCCCCTCTAGACATTTTCACTAGCTTACTCGTTATTAACTCAACTTGGGACCTACAAGTGGTATCAGAGCAGTAGTTTACGAACTACTGTTTCTTGATAATCGACTCAAGACTTAGGGTGAAGTCTTGGTCCTTGATTGTTCTTGTATACGTGTTCTTGATCATATTCTTGTATCATCTGTTTTTTCGTGCTCCCTGTTCTTGTCTTATCTGTTGTTCTTGATCATAACTCTACTTAGCACTTATTTCTTGAAATCATGTCTCTTGAGATCAGCGCCAACAAACTACCTAAGTTCCAGGTACAGGACTACGATTACTGGAAGCTAAGGATGGAAGCCATCTTCAGCTCCACTCACGACTTAATGATCTCCGTCGTCACTGAGGGTCCAATTGTGACCATGATCCCCAATACTGCTGCCCTTGATCCAAATCAACCAGTGGGTACTCTCGTCAAGAAACCAAGGTCAGAACTAACCTCTGAAGAAATGAGACAGAATAATTTGGATAGCTTGGCCAAGAATTACATCTTACACACTCTTCCTAACGAGTATCTGGGAAAAGTGTTAAAATGTAAAACTGCCAAAGAAATGTGGGATCGCTTAGCTATCATTTGTGAAGGGACATCCCTAATCAAAGAAAGCAAGCTTTCCACTGCAGTCCAAAGATTCGAATCATTTCATATGAAAGCTGGTGAAACAATAGACCAGTTGGATACTCGTTTTACTAAAATCATGAATGACTTGGAAGTCCTTGGTAAATCTTATACTCCACGTGAAATCAATCTTAGGATTCTCAAAAGCCTTGATAGTCGATGGAAGATGGTAAAAATGCTTGTTAAGAATACCCAAGATATAGACGTATGGACAGCAGAGACTATGTTTCAAACTCTAAAGGCTCATGAGTTTGATCTAGACGAAGATGAACCCATAGTAAGTAGCGACAGAGAACATGCTGTATCTAAGAACGTTGTTTTTAAGGCTAGTTCGTCTAAGATAGACAGGTCTAAGACTAAGACTAGGTCTGCTTCTGTTAAAGATGAGATAGATACTGATCTTAGCCTGAAGGATCAGGTAAGCCTCATGGTTAGAAAGTTTGATAGGCTGAATAAACGTTTCGGAAGATATAAGAAGTTCTATAGAGAGCATAGAGGGTCTGCTTCTAAGAACTCGTCTGAAACCAGACGAGACCGAAACTCGTCCGAAAGGAGAGACGAAGTCTCGAAAGGTAACAGACAAGATAGAGAGTCTGATGGTAGGAATATTACTCGTTCTGATAGACGTGATAAACGAAGGAACAACTCTCCTATTAAAAAGGCTACTAATGATCTTGTGTGCTATAACTGTGAGAAACCAGGTCACTACATATATGAATGTCCAGACCTGAGTACTGATGATCGAGAGGAACGCAAAGCACGAAGGGAAAGAAGATACAACCGTGGTAAGAAGGCAATGATGGCCAATAATGACTCTGACTCTGACTCAGACGAGTTGCCATCATCCTCATCTAGCTACCCGTCTGAACCAGATCACGATGAAGCATTCATAGTTGATGATGGTCTATGCTTCATGGCTAAAATCGACCAAGAGGTATCATCTGTTACTTCCTTTCAATCATGTGATGAATCAGATTCTGATGAAAGTGACTCTGCCAGTAGCCAAGTAGGGAGTAGTCTTCAGCACTCTACTAGTGCAGTTGAAGACGACCTCCTACTTGCCAACAAGGCATTCATTGAAGTCAGTGACGAAAACATCACCTTAAGACAAGAAATCATTGATCTTAAGGAAGCTCAGTCTAAAATAGATCCTAATATAACAGTCCTAAATGAACGCTTGCAAGAAGAGTTGAGACAACTCAGAGAGAAGTGTGCATTGACAGACAAGTTGTATCAAGATCTACTTAAGACACACGCTACTGAGAAACATGAATTCAATGTTTTACAAAGTAAGCTCAAAAAGCTTGAAGAACGTAATAAGTTCTTAGAAACCGAGGTTGTCACATTAGACCTTAAACTTACTGACCTGGTTAACTCATCTAAGGTTAACCTTGAATTGTCAGATAGGTATAGGGCTCCTGCTGACAAGACATGCATAGGTGCTGAGACACCCAGCTCGTCTACTCAAGTTCCTAAGAACCCTACTATTTTCATCTCAAGCTCTTTGACTAATGATAAAGGAAAAGAACCATTGATATACGATATTGACACTCCATTAAAAGGCACTGTACCAAAACAAGCTCAACTTAACATTCCAATTACCAAAGGTGGTAAAAAGAAAGTTAACAACAAGCCTGTTCCGTTTAAGACAAGTCAACAAAGGACTAGGAATCGTGGACGACCAAATCAGGTCAGATACGAGGACTGGTATCCTGAGGAGACTAGTACTAGACAAGTACAGACTAGACGACAAGAGTCTAGACCTCCTTTCATAAGGCAGTCTCAACTCTACTCGTCTAGACCTAGACAGGAAGGTCCAAAATATCGTATACAACCTGTTCTATATCCTCCACCTTTGTCATATGATATCAAAGGAGAAGAAAGACCTAAACATGTCTATAAACCGTATGGACCTAATGCATATAAACCTTACTCTGACTATCATAGACAAGTGCCTGCTCAAGTAGAGATTAAGTCAAAAGGCTATCTCCAAAGAGTAGACCCGAACTCGACTGATAGGCCAGATAAGGACAACAAGGTCTTATTTTGCAACAAATATGGTCGAAAGCTTAAAAGATCAAACTTGTTCAGGACTCCAATGTACATTTGGATTCCATTGAACTCGACTAACCCCCAAGGACCCCACTAAACAAAGAGGGTACCTAAATTATGTATTATCATCTATTGCAGGGTCGACTCGATCTATACAAGAAAGGTGGCTCAACAGGAGAAACTTGGTACATAGACAGTGGCTGTTCGCACCATATGACTGGTACCAAGACTCTCTTATCAAGCTACCATGAGCAAGAAGGACCAAAAGTGATTTTTGGTGATAGCTCCATTGCTGTTACTAAAGGATTTGGTTACATTCGGAATGGTGACATAGAGATTCAAGATGTTTCGTATGTTGAAGGCTTGAAATACAATTTACTCTCTGTTTCACAATTTTGTGATCGTGGATACAAGGTGCAGTTCAAGAGTCAGAAATGTGAAATCATTGACAAAAGAACTCACACAGTCTTACTGGTCGGCATTAGACAAGGAAGTGTGTACATAGTAAACTGGAACAGTTGTCCGAGGGACACCTGTCTACTTACTAAGAATCCTAAAGAACTTGGCTGGCTCTGGCATAGACGCCTTTGTCATCTAAACTTTAAGGTTCTTAATAAGATAGCCAGAGACTACCTTGTGGAAGGTATTCCCAATGAAGTCTACTATAAGTCACATGTATGCACGTCCTGTCAAAAAGGTAAACAGGTAAAGGGTTCTTTTAAATCTATTCCATCCCTCTCAACCAGTAGAGTTCTTGAACTTCTACATATGGACTTACATGGCCCAATAACTCCTCCAACTTTGAACGGTAGAAGGTACACACTTGTTGTGGTAGACGACTATTCTAAGTTCACTTGGGTAGTCTTCTTACACAAGAAGAGTGATACACAAACACTTTTGCCTGATCTATTGAAGAAGTTACAGGTTGAGAAGAATCAGTCAATTGTCAAGATCCGTAGTGACAAGGGTACTGAATTCATTAACGGCTATATTAAAGAATTTTGTTCTAAGCGTGGCATCCAGCACCTTACTAGTGCAGCAAGGACACCACAACAAAATGGAGTAGCAGAACGAAGGAACAGAACTCTTAAGGAGGCCTGCAGGACCATGCTGACAGAGTATAATACGCCTCAGAAATTTTGGGCAGAAGCTATCAACACTGCATGCCACTCACAAAATAGAAGTGCTATCAATAAAGCACTAGGTAAGACGCCCTATGAGGTATGGAAAGGTAGAAAACCCAGAGTTTCATATTTTCATATATTTGGATACAAGTGTTTCATCCATAACAACGGGAAAAGCAAGTTGAATGCATTCGATGCTAAAGCAGACGAGGGGATATTCTTAGGATACTCCTCGACTAGCAAAGCATTTAGAGTATTCAACTACTCAACCCTTTGTGTGGAAGAAACACCACATGTGGTTTTCGAAGAATCTCAACAGGACCCGTCTGCCAACAAGATCAGTGAGAAAGCTACTGAGCTAACTGTCGAAACTGACAAAGACTCAGAGGTATATGAATCCGTTTAAGCTTACAATCCATTTATAAAAGCTCTCGAGTCAGATGACCAGAAGAAGGTGAGTGCTCAAGGTAACTCTACTAGACCAGTTGACATACCTAAACTAGTCGACTCGTCTACTCCCATTAAATCTTCTGATGATAATGATGTTGACATGCATGATGCTGTACATGATATAGATGACTGTACTATTGTTAAGAATAGAAATACATGGAAATCAGCGCATAATACTGAAAATATTATTGGTGACTCTACTGTTGGTGTGAAGACTAGACGACAACTCTTTGAGTCGCAAGAACAATCTAGTCCATCTCTATTTTGCTGGTGTTGTTTCCTCTCATCTATCGAGCCAAAAACCATTAATGAGGCATTGGCTGATAGTAATTGGATCATTGCTATGCAAGACGAGTTGAATCAGTTTGTTCGAAACGACGTCTGGGAACTTGTCGATAGACCGAAACATCATAATGTAGTTGGCACTCGATGGATTTTCAAGAATAAGAAAGATGAGAATGATGTAGTTGTCCGCAATAAGGCTAGACTAGTCGCCCAAGGCTATTCACAAGCTGAAGGCATAGATTATGATGAAACATATGCTCCTGTTGCTAGACTAGAAGCCATTCGATTGTTTCTTGCATATGCTGCTTACATGAAATTTACTGTATATCAAATGGATGTTAAAAGTGCATTTCTTAACGGTATTCTTGTGGAAGAAGTATATGTTGAACAACCCCCAGGTTTCGAAGTCAAAGGTAATCAGGTATACAAATTAAAGAAGGCCTTATATGGACTAAAGCAAGCTCCAAGAGCCTGGTACGATACTCTTTCTCAATTTCTATTAGAAAATGGTTTTACCAAGGGCAAGGTAGATAGAACCTTGTTCAGAAGACAAGAAGGGAAGGACATTTTACTCGTCCAAATTTACGTAGATGACATCATTTTTGGTTCACCTAACAAAAAGCTGAGTGAAAGTTTCTCAACACTCATGCAAAGTAAATTTGAGATGTCTATGATGGGTGAAATGAATTACTTTCTTGGACTTCAAGTAAAACAGACCCCTGAAGGGATTTTCATAAATCAAGCAAAGTATACTAGAAATCTTCTAGACAAGTATGGTATTAAGACATGCAAGTCTGCTGGCGTACCTATGCTACCTACATACAGAATGGACCCAGACGAACAAGGTAAGTGTACTGATCAAACTCATTACCGTGGTCTAATTGGTTCATTACTGTACTTAACTGCTAGTAGACCTGATATTGCATTTTCTGTTGGTGTATGTGCTCGTTTTCAAGCTAATCCAAAAGAGAGTCATATGGAAACCACTAAAAGGATTTTGAAATATTTGAAAGGAACCATCAATCGTGGTATATGGTATCCTTCGAATGATGATTTATCTTTAAGTGGCTACTCTGATTCTGATTTTGGTGGTTGTAGAATAGATAGGAAATCTACATCTGGTTCTTGTCAATTCTTAGGCACAAAACTCATTTCATGGTTTTCGAAAAAGCAGACAAGTGTTGCTACCTCTACTACTGAAGCCGAGTACATGGCTGCTGGTAGTTGTTGTAGTCAATTATTATGGCTTATTCAACAGCTTAGAGATTATAATATTTGTGAATCAAATGTTCCTATATTCTGTGATAGTAATAGTGCAATTGTCATTACACAAAATCCTGTTCTGCACACACGTTGTAAGCATGTTGATGTGAAACACCATTTCATACGTGATCATGTAGAAAAGAAGGATATTCGCATGGAAAAGATTCATACTGATTTTCAAAGAGCTGATATTTTCACAAAACCATTAGCTGAGGCACGATTTCATGAATTATGCATTAGTCTAGGACTAATTGATCTTGATCCTACTAGTATGTAGAAATGTACTAACCAGACAGGTACAGTTCTAAAAAGAAAGGAGAAAATAGACAAGTTACCACAAAAAGAACAGAGCACTCGTCTACTCACGCAACAGACAGGTATACAAGGCTAGACAAGGTGACCAGACAACCCGATGAGGAAGCTGGTAAAGCTGAGGGTAATACTAAGGAAATAAACATTTAAGGGGGAATCTATGATTTCTTAAATATCCTTATGTTGACCCTTATGTTGGTCAAAAGTCATCTTGTTCGAAACCTTGATCACTGTTTTTGATTGATATTCCTTGTAATTATTGCTACTAGTACCACCAATTACACGTTGAATGTGATAAGATAGGTACATGAAGTCGTTCGATGTTCAGAATAGACATGCACAGATGAAGGGGGAACTCATCTTGTGTATTTAAGCCAACTCGTCTGGTAAAGCTTGAGTTTACTCGTCTGTTCTGAATGGACTCGAACAGACAAGCTAAGTTTTTTTTTCAATACTAAGTGTTTAATCAAAACAAATTAAGGATATTAAAGTAATTTGATAGTGTTAAAATTTGAATATCCTAGAAATTGGATTTATACACTCCCAGTTAATGAGGTGTACACATTCAATTCGCGCCAAAATATGAAAATGTTAGGTCAGATGAGTACACTCCTCATTATACCAATAAGAAAGGCGGATTTCAATTTTTACAAAGTCAAATCACATTTTTGTCTCGGTTCCGTAACCGAATACCAAGGGTCCCGACCGTTGGATCTAATTCTTCGATCTTGATCGTTGGATCAAAAATACAGTTTTAATCAAAACCCAAACACTTACACACATTCTACCCACGTTTTCACAACTCTTCTAAGTGCTGACAGTTGATTTCTCGCACAATCTATTCCCTTATTCATAACAAAGCTTTCACCATGTCTATTCGATCGATTTTCGATGTAAGTTCCAACATGCAGGCACCATTTGATCTAGGGAGATACATAAATGACAACAAGGTGCATGTTGAACCATCCCTATTTTTCGAAGGCAATCACAAGGAAGGAAACATGGAAATATTGACCAAATGCATCAGATGCGGTCTAAAGCCCTTCCTAGAGGCATTCCCTCAAGTTGTTTTGGAGGAAGAGGTTCTGGAATTTTATGCCAACGTCAATAGACAAGGAGATGTGATAGAATCTTTTATTGATGGGAATCGAGTGGAAATCACTCGGGAAGTGATGTTCGAAAAATTAAGGCTACCCATCGGAACGATTGATGTGGAGAAGTATGCTGAAGGACAGGAGTTGAAGTATTTGAGCATCTTCTGTGGAAAGAAAATGAAGCTCAAGCCAGATGGTAAAGCTCCTACAGCCAAGAAGGGTGAACTCTTGGAGAAATATCGCACTCTGCTGGACATAGCCAAGTTGGATATGGAAACAAGTTGAG
Organism: Galeopsis tetrahit; assembly: GCA_963675135.1. NCBI lineage: Eukaryota > Viridiplantae > Streptophyta > Magnoliopsida > Lamiales > Lamiaceae > Galeopsis > Galeopsis tetrahit. Next base: position 32,387,277 of record OY776126.1, on the reverse strand, counting down.
TATATTACTTCCATGTTTGCTGCCCAACAAGAGTGATTGGAGCAAAGGAAAGCCATTTCATCCTCTTAAGTTTTACTTAAAAATTGAAGCAATGAGGAAGCAGGCTGCTGCAAGGCCAGCTGCCCCAAGGCAGGTTCAAATTGATGATTCAGAAGTTTTGTCGTATGCTGATTCATCCAGTTCTTCCCAAGACAAGTCTGAAGAAGCAGAGTCTAGTGCAGACGACTCAGAGAAGACTCAGTCAGATGAAGAGTCGACTCAGGAGAAGGAGTCGAGTGAACAAATACCTGAGATGTACACTCTCGTGAGAGTTGAATCGCCTACTCGTCCAGTCGAGTCGAGTATACAGGTTGGTACCTCTACTCAATCTGTTTCAATTCCTCTCTCTCTCCCGTCTACTTCTATCCGAACCAAGGCTAGATCACATCGATCTAGGCCTCGACCTGTACCCCCAACCTCGCAAGCACTGGCAGCACGACCGCTGAGAGCCAGTCATCCCCTATACACTCCCATACGTGATACAACTGATACTCCGACAGTTGTCACACCAAACCAAGACACGTCAAAGCCCACAGAAACCACAGTCCAAAATCTCTCTTTATCCTCAACAGAATATGTTGAACCTTTTCACCCATCTGCTTCAGATAAGTCGCCAGTTGCCACTGCAACGACTGAGATAGGGACCCCACCTACTCAGACCCCGTCTGAAGTCAGATTTGAATCCTTGGTATATTACCCCATGAGTTTGAGAGAAAGGAGAATTCGTTCGAAGATGAGCAGAAACTTGAAAAAGAAGCTCTCGGCTATTGAAGTCGACTATGAATCAGAACAGTTTGAGAAACTTCTAAGAGTATGCACTTGGGTGGCATTGAAGAAGTCTGGCACGGATGATCTTTTCGAAGTTATCTTAGGAAAGGGAGGCATCTCGAAATTTATGGACTGGGAAATGGAACAGAAGGAGACCAGTGGTGTTCAAGATCACTCAGAGTTATTCCCAGCTCATGCCATCACAGATCTTGCTAAGAGATTGCTACACATTTCTGATGATTTGATGTGCTCAGAATCAAAATTTGATGTAGGCATTCAAGTTTCAGATTCCGATTTTGACAATGATATGATTATGACTGAAGTCACGCAAGTTGAAGAATTCCAGTCTACTGATCCTATGGTGGACTTAGACAATGTCTCAAATCAGTTGAGAGGCATTGTGTTCAGATTTCAAGTTGATCATGCTAACTGTCCAAGGTCAGATTTTGCTTTTATAAATCGTTATTCTGATGATTTACTTCCATTTGAACTCTGTGGATATATGGCAAAGTTGCACGCTTTGTTAAGGAAGGACTTGGCTGAAGATATCCTGAAGGCTAAGGAAGCTAAGTTAGCTATAGTGCCTTACTGTCCGTTTCCAAGTTTGAAAGCCATAGCTGGAAGTGTGTTTCAAGATTCAGAAGTAGTAGAAGATGAGGCCGTAACTACTGCTACAGAAGGTCATTTGATATCTATTACTGATGATGTGATCATGGAAGAAACCATTCATGCTGAAGTTGGTCAGTCGTCTCAAAGATTTTCCACTGCTTCCATAGATGAGTTGAAAGCTGATTTGAAAGGTGTTATAAAATCATCCATTGATGACTTTCTCAAATCTGATGTCAAGAGGATTCTTATTGAACAAAACACTGTCCTTGTGACAAGTTCAAAAGATTTGATAGTAGATGCAGTCAATCAGATAGATGATGAATACAGACAGCATATGTTTGAACAACTTGAAGGATTTCTCCAGGATCAAGTTGAATACTCAGAGAAGAGCTCAGTCGATTTTGCTCGCGTACTAGCTACTGAATCCAGGAAGTTGGAAAGAGTCTATAGAGCAAGAATCGAGGTCGCTGATGTTCAACCGAAGGAAGCTTATGATCAGTTAACTCAAGCTCAACAACTTCTATCTGCTATGACTGAAGAAAATAAGAAGTTACGTTTGACCGCAACACATTTTAAGAATGAGTTGAACTTGTCTACTCAAAAGCTGGAGTTGGTGGCGACCAAGCTGGACAAGTTGAGTCAAAACAATTCGCATGAGAAGCAAATTGAAAGAGCTACAAGTCAAATGAAACAAGCTATGTTTGAAGAGATGACTCGTTTCACTTCTCTTTTCTCTCTCCAGGCTACTGATGAAGCCAAAAAGGGGGAAGAGACAAAGAAGACAAAAAAATCTGAAGCTGAGATTAGTGCTGAAGCTGAAATTGAAAAATCTAAATTCAGTGCTGAGCCAGAAGCAAAGGAAGCTGCTGAAGCTATGCAAGATCTCAGAAGGCCTAAGAGAGGCAGAGGCAGATTGGTTAAAACTGCAGAAGCTGAGCAAGCTAAAGTTGAAATAGATGAGTTGAAGAAGAAGGAGAAGGGCAAGGCTATTGCGTCTCCAGAAGCTGAAGTGCAGACAAGAATGGTAGCGAAAAGGAAGTCTATTACCATTGAAGAGCCTACTCCTGAGTCAACTATGTTGAAGAAACAAAAGGTTGGTGATCCAAGTGATGAAGCTCATTATGCGAAGAAGAAGAAGATAGAAAAGCATATTGAAAGTTTGTTGAAGGAGAAGCCTGATGAAGATCAAATAGAAGACAAGCTCATTGATCACTTTATTGACAAAGAACATCGTCAAGAATGGATGAAAGTGAAAAGGCAGTGGGAACTAGATCACTGGATTATCAGGAAGTTTGGAGATTCTGATAACTCTGACGATCTTTATGCTATGTTTGACAAGTTCATGGAAGGACAGCATAAGATGCTATGGAATTTGATCATAAGAATATCTGCTGCTGCTAATTTCAATATTCTTGTTCCTGGTTTTCCAAAATGGAAGTGTCCCATGACTAGTTCAGGTAAAAGGGCAGATGTGAACCAGATCAAGAAGTATGAAGATGAGCTGCTAGACAACGAGAAGATTGAAGACGAAGAACATATCAAAGGAATTCATACTGGACTACTCAATGCTTTCTGTGTTCCAGATTCAGAAAGAGGTAATTTTTCAGTATAGTTTAGTTTTATTCTGATTTTGTTAAGTATTTGTAATATCTACTGATCTTATTTCTGAATGAATGAAAAAGATAAAGTACTATTTGATGTTTAAAGACAAGATAACTACTTAACTAGTTTACTAATAAGAAAAGATTCAAGTAGTTTTGGCTTCATCAAAAAGGGGGAAATTGTTGGGATATGAATCCTAGAACAAGTCCTAAATGATGAATAAAAGATAAAAGATAAAGTTTTGATAAGCCAAAAGAAGACTTGAATATTTTCTAAGTGTTGACTAATCTAATCTAGTTAAGTTAAAGTCATCTTGAACAGATCAGTAGAGTTCACATAAAAAAAGAAAAGTATTGTTTATATTTAAAAGATAAGTACGATTTATAAGTACTTCATATCTGTTCATATATGTTTACGTTGATTAGGTTGTTACTGAGCTATTTGAGTGTTGTATAGAGCTCATGTTTTTATATGTAATAGATAGATTCATTGTATAGTTATAAGTTGACTAAGCTTGTATTATAAAAGCTTAATGTAATGTAATAGTCTTGTTAGGTTAGATGATAGGACAAGATTAGTTCTATTAGAAGTGTACTGCACAAGAAGAGAAGACTAGTCTACTACTCAAGACAGGTGGACTACAAGACAAGTGCATCTACTAGACTACACAAGACAAGTTAACTTTAAGTTAGTTACAGAAACGCGTATTGAAGATGAAATTGAAGAATTAGTTATGGAATAACTAATTAACTGAAGAAACGCGTGGAAGAATAAAAGAATCAGTTACAAGTTAGTTTTCAAGAAAGGTTGTTACACAACTGAAAGTTCTTGAATTTGAAGTCTATAAATACCCCAAGGTATTCATTGACTACTGACTACTGAAATATTGAGAATTACTACTGATACGATTACAAACGTTATTGAAGATTATTGAAGTTTACTCTCAGAGTTGATTGAAGTTCAAAAAGATAGCCAGAAGACAAGTGAAGAATCAAGAAGGCTACTACTGAAAATCAGAGAAGTTTTTAGTTTTTGTTTTGTTATTTTCAAGGTTCTAGATACTTGTAAAATTTCTAGTAAGATCGTAGACATATCTGGAGGTATAGTCTGTTGAAGATCTAAGTCTTCTTCTTGGGACTTTAAAGACAGGAACATACACTTGTACTCGATTGGAAGAGTTTAGTGGAAACATCACAACTGGGTTTGTGAGAGTGGATGTAGACAAGTTGTCGAACCACTATAAATCTCGTGTTTGATTTACTTTACAGTTTTGATTGTTTAAATTGCTTAATTGGTTTAACTACTTAACTAAACTAGATTAGTTGAGTATAGAACAGAGTTCTCGAATCTAAGTTGAGTATAATCTTGAATTGGGCTCATTATTAATTTCTTATTCCGCATATTGTACTTTGATATTTCGAAAGATTTTTGAAAAGTCTATTCACCCCCCTCTAGACATTTTCACTAGCTTACTCGTTATTAACTCAACTTGGGACCTACAACACTTCCTTGTCTTATGCCGACCAGTAAGACTGTGTGTGTCCTCTTGTCAATGATTTCACATTTGCGACTCTTGAACTGCACCTTGTATCCACGATCACAGAATTGTGAAACAGAGAGTAAATTGTATTTCAAGCCTTCAACATATGAGACGTCTTGGATCTCTATGTCTCCATTCCGAATGTAACCGAATCCTTTGGTAACAGCAGTGGAGCTATCACCAAATATTAATTTTGGTCCTTCTTGCTCATGGTAGCTTGATAAGAGAGTCTTGGTACCAGTCATGTGGTGTGAACAACCACTGTCTATGTACCAGGTTTCTCCTATTGAGCCACCCTTCTTGTATAGATCGAGTCGACCCTGCATTTAAATGATATTTCATAATTTAGGTACCCTCCTTGTTTATTGGGGTCCTGGGGGGTTAGTCGAGTTCAATGGAATCCAAATGTACGTTGGAGTCCTGAACAAGTTTGATCTTCTAAGCTTTCGACCATATTTGTTGCAAAATAAGACCTTGTTGTCCTTATCTGGCCTATCAGTCGAGTTCGGGTCTACTCTTTGGAGATAGCCTTTCGACTTAATCTTTACTTGAGCAGGCACTTGTCTATGATAGTTGGAGTAGGGTTTATGTGCATTAGGTCCATACGGTTTATAGACATGTTTAGGTCTTTCTTCTCCTTTGATATCATATGACAAAGGTGGAGGATATAGGACAGCTTGTGTACGATATTTTGGACCTACCTGTCTAGGTCTAGACGAGTAGAGCTGAGATTGCCTTATAAAAGGAGGTCTAGGCTCTTTCCATCTAGTTTGTACTTGTCTAGTACTTGTCTCCTCAGGATACCAGTCCTCGTATCTGACCTGATTTGGTCGTCCAAGACTCCTAGTCCTTTGTTGACTTGTCTTAAACGGAACAGCCTTGTTGTTAACATTCCTTTTACCTCCCTTGGTAATTGGAATGTTAACTTGAGTCTGTTTAGGTACATTGCCTTCGAATGGAGTTCCAATATCGTATATCATTGGTCCTTTTCCTTTATCATTAGTCAAAGAGCTTGAGATGAAGATAGTAGGGTTCTTAGGGACTTGAGTAGACGAGCTGGGTGTCTCAGCACCTATGCCTGTCTTGTCAGCAGGAGCCCTATACCTATCTGACAGTTCAAGGTTAACCTTGGAAGAGTTAACCAGGTCAGTAAGTTTAAGGTCTAAAGTGACAACCTCAGTTTCTAAGAACTTATTACGTTCTTCAAGCTTTTTGCACTTGTTTTTTAAAACATTGGATTCATGTTTCTCAGTAGCATGAGTCTTAAGTAGGTCTTGATACAACTTGTCTGTTAATGCACACTTGTCTTTGAGTTGACTCAAATCTTCTTGCAAGCGTTCATTTAGGACTGTTATATTAGGATCTACTTTAGACTGAGCTTCCTTAAGATCAATGATTTCTTGTTTTAAAGTAATGTTTTCATCGCTGACTTCAATGAATGCCTGGGTAGCAAGTAGGAGGTCGTCTTCAACTGCACTAGTAGAGTGCTGAAGGCTACTCCCTACTTTGCTATTGGCAGTATCACTTTCATCATATTCTGGTTCATCACAAGATTGAAAAGATGTAGCAGATGATACCTCTTGGTCGATTTTAGCCATGCAGCATAGACCATCATCTACTATGAATGCTTCATCGTGCTCTGGTTCAGACGGGTAGCTAGATGAGGATGATGGTAACTCGTCTGAGTCAGACTTAGAGTCATCATTGGCCATCATTGCCTTCTTGCCACGATTGTATCTACTTCCCTTCATGCTTTGCGTTCTTCTCGATCATCAGTGCTTAGGTCTGGACATTCATATATGTAATGACCTGGTTTTTCACAATTATAGCACAAGAGATCATTAGTAGCCTTTTTAATAGGAGAGTTATTCCTTCGTTTATCACGTCTATCAGAACGAGTAATCTTCCTACCATCAGACTCTCTATCTTGTCTGTTACCTTTCGAGACTTCGTCTCTCCTTTCGGACGAGTTTCGGTCTCGTCTGGTCTCAGACGAGTTCTTAGAAGCGGACCCTCTATGCTCTCTATAGAACTTCTTTTATCTTCCGAAACGTTTATTCAGCCTATCAAACTTTCTAACCATGAGGCTTACCTGATCCTTCAGACTAAGATCAGTATCTAACTTGTCTTTCACAGAAGTAAACCTAGTCTTAGACTTCGACCTGTCTACCTTAGACGAACTAGCCTTAAAAGCAACGTTCTTAGATACAGCATGTTCTCTGTCACTACTTACTATAGGTTCATCTTCGTCTAAATCAAACTCATGGGCCTTTAGAGTTTGAAACATGGTATCTGCTGTCCACACGTCTATATCTTGGGTATTCTTAACAAGCATTTTTACCATTTTCCATCTGCTGGAACGCGCCGGCAAAGGCGGTCCATCACCGGGATCGTTGTCAGATGCCAAACGTATAAATAACGAATTAAAACATAAACATGCATCTAAAGCAGAATTTAGATTCGTTACCCTTGAAGATCGAGACGTTGATTCCAATCTACGGATCTTCTAGCCTGTCTCCCAACCTCGCTCGAACACCGGGTGGACGGCGCGCTATCAAACGTGGAGAAGGTGCCTCAGTTTCGTCTCCTTGAAACCCTAGCCATTTTTCTTAATTTCGTGTGTGCTAGGGTTTCAAAACTGAATTGAGGCTCCTATTTATAATTTCCATAAGTTTCATGGGCCAGACTAGGGATCCATTAGAAGGTATAGGGCTTGGGCTTCTTACAGACCCAAATACTCTTATGTTCAGCCCAGAACATATAATTTGGCCCGAGAACATTAATTCATTCCACTAGAGAATTAATGTTGCACTCCCGTCCTATCCCAAACCGAATCAGGGCTTCTATTAGACTTTATAATTCCCCGTGTTAAAGATATCGCACGTCCATTAATTATTAAAGCTTCTGACTTCTTTAAATAATTAATTTCTATAATTCCTTTGAGTAGTACCACTCAACCTCGTTGTCGTACGGATTAAAGCCACCTGCAGGGTTTAGTACGACAATCCTTTATGAGTTTCCTCAAGGGGACGTCATCAGCCTGGATGTACAGGACACGGTGCCCTAATGCCAATAAGTAGACATCATGCGAGCGATGCCACTACCCAAAATACGGAGCGTGAAGAATCTAACAAGATTCTCACCTATGGTACATCAAATTAGTGAACAAGCACCCCACACATCTAAATATCACACTTAGGGTTAAGAATCATAAAAGTCACCAAGACCTCTAGTTCTTCATAACAGTCAGAACAGAAGAACATGTCTTATCTATGATCCATTCAATACGCCACAGCGCACTAGTATAAACTAATGGCCAAGACAAACCACTAACAAGTTTACACTACAACTTAAACCAATAGTGTTGGGATATAAATTCACCCTAAGCCCCACTTGATGTTAGAATAGTTTTGATGGCCAAAACACTTAGAGTTTATAAATGTAATAGGATCAACTGACTTGTATAGAACAGCTTAGACTAGTCTTGTGTGATCAACTGTATTGATAGCAGCTGATCAGCACAGTCATGGCTTACATGCCTATCCTCAAGATAAGAAGAGTAGAAGACATGAAGACTAGAAGATCCTTGAAGACCAGATATGTTAAGGTGCTTGTATACCTACTTATCTGATGGAGTCCCAGATTGAAGATGGCCTAAAGCAGTACAAAGAATTTCCAGATCAGCAGAGTAGTACTCGTCTGATATCAGAAGACAGAAGACCTAAGGCCAGAAGAGTAGTCAGAAGACTAGAAGTACAGATCAGAAGACTATGTGCTCTTCCAGGACTCGGCTGATTCCCAAGTCATCTTGCAATTCAAACGAAGACCTACCTTATTTAGAAGATTGACATGATCCCAGGATTGAAGCAATCAAGCGGCTGGAATCAAGGAATCAAGCTATTATGGGAAGATTGCTCAAACGGCTAGTCAACTCCAACGGCTAGTTGCACTCAATCTCCATTATAAATACAAGAGGATGAACACAGAAGCAATAAGAGAGAATTCACAAGCTAAGCAAGCAATCAAGCAAAAAGCCACATTGTTCTAAGAATTCTCCAAGAGCCAGAAATCCATTAGATTATCCATAGCTCTTAAGTGCTTCCTATCCAACCCTTAAGAACCTGAAACTTATTCATATTGTATATCAGTTGTTTTAGGCATAGTGGTTAAGCAAATTATAAGCTTGAACCATTAGTTGGATACATCTCAAAAACCCCAAACCCTCACCAAAAGGTTAAAGTTTTTGAAACCCCCCCAAAGTGCAAGTGCTTACAATCACTTGTGGAGACCGCAGCTGTTAGGACGGCTCAGATCTCAAAGTCCTAACCTTGGGGCTATAAAGGACAAGACCCTTGTAATTTGTGGAAATTAAAGGGATTAAACATCACGTTAGGACGTGAGAGTGGACGTAGGATCGTATATCCGAACCACTATAAACCCGGTGTTATTTACTTTCTGCACTTTACATTTCTGCTTTTACATTCATTATTATATAGTGCATACTGTGATTTCAACACTCTTCAAAACAAGGCCATAACTTTCAAACCAGCATCAGCTGAGTAGTTTCACAAAGTAAAACAAGTTACAAGAACGAGTCTAAACCAGGGCCACCATATTTCCGCATATAACCTCTTCAGTCAGATCACTATAGTCATCTGGACCAGCAGACTTGCAGTCCAGTTGACATAGCACACTACAAAAAATCACATATTTTGTGACGAAAATTTTCGCGACGACAAAAAAATTGTCACAATTTGTCACTTAAAGGTGACGAATTTTGTTTTTCGTCATTAAAATACTAGAAATTATGACAAAATTTAATTTTGTCACTAAATGTATTTTTTTCGTCATTAAAGTACTAAAAATTATGACAAGATTTATTTTCGTCACCATTTATAATTTTTTCGTCACAAATTTGTAACTTTCATGACGATATTAATAAATATGTCACAATAATTCTATGTGACGATTTTTATAATAATTGGTGACGAAATTTAACATCATGAAAAATATATTTTCTTGACGATGTTAAACTTTCGTCATTAATTATAAAAAATTATTTGTGATAAAATTATTTCGTCACAATAATAATTGTTGACGATTTAAATAATCATTGATGACAATATTAATCGTCATAAAAATATTTTTTTCATGACGATAATAATTTTCGTCATTAATTGTTCAAAATATTTAGTGATAAAATAATTTTGTCACAATAATAATTGATGACAATTTTAATAATAATTGATGACGATATTCGACGTCGTAAAAAATATTTTTTTATGACGATAATATTGTTCGTCATTAAAAGTTCAAGTATTTAGTAACAAAATCTTTTTGTCACAATATTAACTAGTGACAATTTTAATAATTATTGATGACGATATTCGACGTCATAAAAATTATATTTTATGACGATAATATTATTCGTCATTAATTGTTAAAATATTTAGTGGCAATTGATGACGATATTCGACATCATAAAAATATTTTTTCATGACGATAATATTATTCATCATTAATTGTTCAAACATTTAGTGACAAAATGTTTATGTCACAATATTAACTAGTGTCAATTTTATTAATTATTGGTTTTGTTTATTTAATTAATTAAAAAGTTACGTAAAAAGCAAATAATTTTTTTATCGAGAGTTAACAGAATTACAACCTTTATTTCAATTTTTTTATCAAAAGTTAACATAATTACAACCTTTGTTTCAATTTTTTTATCAAAAGTTAACATAACTAGTATATCTTTTATATCCTCTATGATTTTGATTATCATCTATGTAACTCTGTTTTATAAATTTAGAATAGTAGTAAGTCAATTTCCTGAATCTTTACGAATATTAGTACCTAGCCTTTAATGAACCTTTTAATGAACCTTGGCATGTTCAACTATTTTCACCTGTAATCATATACTTCCTCCATTCTAATGAAAGGTACATATATACTTTGATCACGAAAATTAAGAAATATAATAAAATAAATTAATGTATTAAAAGTGATATGATGAAAAAAGAGAAAAATATAATGAAATGTGAGAATGAATAGTTTGACAAAAATGGAATAGATAGCTTTTTTTGGAACGAACAAAAATGAAAATTGGATAACTTTTACTAGGACGGGAAGAGTACTCCATCCGTTTTGATTAGTCTTGCTAAAGTTATGAATCCTTATATTATAAGGTTTCACTTATTGCTTATTCCGTGTTAGTAAGCTACTTTTAGTATAAGTGAGCAAGAAATGAAGTAAATAGATTAAGGACCTTATTTAAAAAAGTAGTTTGGATCTTCCAACCATCTGAAAGACCTTATAACTCGTGTAAGCTCTTTCTAATAAACTTCATCAATTGGATAAGACAAGATCATAGAACTTTTAAAATACACAAGGTGATTCTGGTACTAAAAATATCATAATTATAGGAGCAATAAAATTAAATGCACATCCAAAAAAATTGTAGGCTCTTACTAAATGAGAGAGCATGTAGGCTCTTTCTAAAAAAACATCAGCAAAAAGAGTTGGATATAAAATATTAGACATAAGCTTGGCTAAAAACCCACTTAAGTTCCTATGATTACTTCCACTTTACCCCAAAATCATTTTAGAAAAAATCACACAAAATACTAGGGTGCGATGCTACGATTACGTTTTGATACTAAGTTAAATTAATGAAACTAAAATAAAGCCTAATTGAAACATATATAAATCTTCTCCTTATTTAATTAAGACATTCATAACATATTAATCAAATTAAATTTTAGCTCTTAATATCAAATTATAAACATTTGTACCTAAAGCACACATGCAAAAATCTTTGTTTAACCTGTTCCGTTTCACTCACTTCCGAGCTGAATTCTGCACAATCATTCTATCCCTGCACAATCTCATAAATATAAATATCAAATCTTTAAACATACTTAATGACATCATCATGCTTAGTTAAAAATATTAATAAATGTACTAAAATGTAAAAAACTTTTGAAGCATAATAACAAAAGATGAGTTGCTGATCAATTTAAACATAAACATAATCCAAAGTCAAATTTTATATTTGTAAAAAAAAAAAACAAATTAATAAATTACACAATATATTTTGGGACTTACTTCACCTTATTAGAATTAATTTTCTATATAAATTCTTTGACAACAATCCACATGCATACACAAAAGACATATGTACTTCTCATATATGTCCTGAGCAAAACACTGATCCAAATCTTCAACTGCCAAAGCAATGATTATATCTGATAAACAAAATTAACTCAAGTGAAACTTAGATGAACAAAGAAACACATAATATACTAAAAAGTTAAATATCTAGTGCACAATAAACTTTACAGCATACAAATATAACCAATTCATTCTTCTCAATGATTAATAAACCTAATAAAAATGAATAAGTTATCTAATAGAAGTGCAGACTAAAAAAACTGCAATATCAAATGAAATATAATTGCATACACATGCACCACTTTTCTTGCTACACAAAACTGCTTATATAACTTCTCCCTAATGTACCTGCCTATTGGATTTATTTACCAAATATGGCTTATATAGCTAGTCATGATGAGTAGACAACGCAACACCAGAATGTAAGCTATCTCTAAAATCAATAATAATATCATGTAGTAATTAACATACCAAGATGTTACTAGGTAGTGTCTTTTTATCACGTATCCACATTACCTTGATGGGGATTCTCCAGCCACCTTTCAGTTGTGAAAAAAATCAAATGGGTTAATCTACATTTTCCAATACATACCACACAATAGAATTTTGATTCCAAAAGACTGATTTCACATAAAGATATATGTAGTATGTATCATGGACTTCATATAGAAAATTTTCAATTAATAAATGATCACAATAAACACATCACAGTTGGCGGTATCCATGTTGCCTATTTGAAAGAGGTTGACCGCCTTGCTTCTATCATGTGCACACCGGAGGCCTTTTCTCCTCAGCCCACGGAGACAAAATGTAGGATTAGTGATAATAGTTCATCATAGAAGAAAGGACTCACTAAGCCAGGATCACTAACTGGTCTAAATGACTAACTAATATTAATAATATAATAGAAAATACTAAAGAACTGATCAAAAGGGTTGTATTTGCTAGAGAATTGGGAGTTCCTATCGTAATGCATGAGAGGATCCAATGCATGCAGTTACTGATAGACAAAATAATCATAATGTGCACTTTCATGTACTAAATAGAGCACTGCATATGTCCTAAGTAGGACTTGTGATTCAGGTGCCCATTCAGGGGGTTAATCAAGATATGTAGGCATAATGTAGACATATAATGAAGATTCTTATTGTTTAGCAAAATCAGCATACATACTGTGATGATGTGGAACGGTAAGATGAACCTGGAGATTATGAACCACTGTGAAGATGTAGTGGATATCAGTCTAAAATATCACAGCAATCCTAAGCAAGGCATCTATGTATTCTAGATTTTCTGTGTGTGAAAAACTAAAACACAAGCAGATCAGATGTTCTAATTTAGAAAAATGAAAACTAATTAATTTTGAAAGGTATAAGAAAGAAAAAAGGAAAATGCAGTTGAAACTTGAAAGCTAGAAAATATTTTGCATGATGTTTCAAACCCTTTCAGAAAATAAGTTGTTGACAATATACACACAAAGATACGTAGATCAATCATCTTAGTTAATATTATTACAGTATTTTTTATGCTTAGTTCGAGAATAAACCCTAAAGCAAACTGCATTTTTCTTGATTCAAATATATTCAGAAACAATACAAAACTCTAATTTAATCTGCCATCTGATACAATCTTGAGGTCTCCGCTACCTATTATTACATGGAGATTACACAGAAAAACATTATACCAAAATGATTCATAGTTACTTAAAATTTAACCATATTCTCCATCCGTCTTTTATTAGATTGTCCATTTTCCATTTTGGTCCCCTCCATACATCTCAAAATTACACTAAGTGTTGTTTTGTTTCTATCATAAAAGTATCTTTTTTTGTTTTATTCTCTTCAATTGACTAATACACTCAACAAAAAGTTATTTTACCTCTCACATTAAACTTTTCAAAGTCAAAGGGGCAATCTAATAACAGATGGAGGGAGTATAGTTTTACAAATCATACTAATTTTAAATTCATGTTTCTTGTAAGCTGAACCAATTCTGATTACAGGATAATTATGATGTATCAAGCAAAATCATCAACACATGAACCTAGTTTAGTTTGCACAAAGATACTGATCAAGCAACAATATTTTAATATGTGACTTGATTATACAAATCTCATCACATATACAATTATCAGGCTGTAGTTTATCACAAAGTTAACTAAAAAAACTGACACCAATCTAATCTTCTACTTGCTAAAGAGACGGATTTTTTATGATAATCAAGAGAGTTTAAAAAAAGATCAAGGCATGTATATGAAACATCAGACTTAAATTAGATTTTATTATTGTCATCATAACAGTTGGTGCTAAAAGAATGGTGCAGTTTATGAAATTAGAGAATTTGGTCATTTCCAACCAATCCACCATAAAATTATAACATAGAAACGTTAATTAATCTAAGAATTGCAGAATCAACATAAACAACCGAATCAATAGAAACTTATGCAATAATCCAAGAATCAACCTATCCAAGGATTAACCGAATCGGTAGAAGTAGCAAGAAACGACAAATAAACCATAACTATCCAATAATTGGCAGAAACGCATGTCCTATAGGACTTGTGCAATAATAATAAAAAAAAATTAACAGAATCGGCAGAAAACGTTAATTTAATTTCATATCATAAACAAATAAATCGCTAGATTAGAAAAGTTAGATACCCGATCGAGTTGAGAGACTGGCTGAGATCAAACATATAAATCACCTAATTACGACGGTCGACTGTTTCTTGAAGACTAAGAGCAAGCAACACCAGCGAGAATAAAGGGCGCGCAACCGGTAGAGGGCTGGGCACCGACAGAGGGTGGAGTTGGACGGAGCGACCACAAAGACGTTTGTAAAAAAAAAAGGGCGGGCGTCTGTGTGGAACACCCAGGCGACGATCCTTCAAGAATTGAGATATGAACTCAAGTGACAGAAAAGGTTGGTGAGCGGCAGAATAAGAAAAGGATTCTAGATTTAGGTACTGTGAATTAGAAATTTAGGTTCCCTCCTTCTTCAAGCGCGCGTTTTTTCCCTACTAGCGCTAATATTTCCCAGCCAAGTATTTAATGAGAGTTTGTTTTATGACTTCTTTTATATGATATTTATATCTATTTAAAATACATAAATATATATAATTTTGTTTGAGAATATTAGATATATTTAAGAATATTCGTTACTCATATATAGTATAATATTTATATGCATCGTGCACCTTACTTTAATAAAAAATAATATTGGGTAATAATTTTAATTGTATTTTTAAAATTTAATAATAATAAATTAAAATTTACTCACATAATGTGATGTTTTAATTAGAGTATTAATTTACGAGATCAAACTTAGAAGTAACTATAGATGTGGAGGAATAAGGATAATTTTTTTTTTTTTGTTACCAATGTTTGTGTGTCTATTGAGTCTACTATCTTTGTATTCAAACTCAGGCCCCATTAATAATTCTTTATGTACTATACATGAATGATTCGTAAATTACATGTGGAAGTTTGAAAGAGTGTTTATAGATTGAATATTTTATTACTTCATAAATTAATACTAACTCTTTTAATTAATAAATTTTGATGGTCCCAAAATTATTAATTTATATAGTTTCTACTTTCTATTGTATTGTATTTAAGAAATTGACAAAATTGGTGGATTCTTTGGGATCAAATTGGGTCAAACGGATCTTTAAAAAATCGTATAAATGACAAAAAAAAAAAAAAAAATCTTGCTATAGGACCGTGTTACTATAAGTACAAGTATGTAGTACTGTAAGGGCAAATATGTATTACGGTAAAACTTGTTCTTTCGCAAAAAAACTTATTTTCAGGTATGTCTTATTATAAGGTTAAGTATGTGTTAATGTGTTATTGAAAGGATACTGGTAACACATAATCATGTTACTATATGAATACAAGTATGATACTATAAATATAAAAAGATATGTGTGTTAATGTATGAACATAACACCATAATTGTACGTGATTTAAAGGTAGGAGCAATGTTAAATACTGGAGTATATAATGAATTCTTTAACTAAATTGCAAGACATAAAAATCAACAATTAGACCCTAAAATTCTTCAAAATTTTCAATTGGGAAGTCAAATTCAAATACTTTCAACTTTAACTAGATGTGAGCAGAACAAGGGGAATTCATCAAACTTCAATAGGGAAATAAAAAAAATCATCAAATTGCAATGATAATGTGGCAGCCAGAGTAGTGGAGAGTCCCGCCATCGCGGGTGACGGAGAGAGACTACACCGTTGAGGGAAAAAAGAATGTGAGAGATGCCGGTCAAGAGAACGTGAGAGAACTAGTTGTGCGTAGGACTGTTATTCGAATTGAGTCTTAACGAGACTCGGCTCGTTTAGCTAAATGAGCCGAGCTCGAGCTCGTTAAATACTCGATTTACTAACAAGCCGGCTCGAGCTCGATTTGTTAGGTTCGATATCTAATTTTTTTTGTAGAAAATTCCATTAGGCTTGTTAGGCTCGACTCGATAGGCTCGTTATACTCGTTAACGAGTTGAGTCAAGCTCAATTTTTAACTCGTCAGTGTTATCGAGCCGAGCCTAAACTTCAAATACGCGGCTCAGCTCGAATAACAACTCTAGTTTGTGCGGTAAAACTTATACACTATCCGTCTCCTTATTAATTTGTAATTGGATTAACTTTTATGAATAAAATAAATAAATAATTGAATTAAATGTAAATATATGTGAATACTTTGAGTGTGAGGTCTATGTAAAAGTTTTTTCTTAGGTGTGGAAACAATTGTAAAACAAACGAATAAAATAAGTGTGCAAACAATTGTGGAATTACCATGTAGATAGTACTGTATTAGTGATTAATATTACTCCTTCCGTCCCACAATTACTTTCACACTTTATTTTTCGGGACGTTCCACAATAACTTTCACACTTTTAAATTGAAAAATAATTTATATACTCAATTTTACACAAATGTCATTAATTTTTATCTACGCATACACAAAATTCAACTCATTTATGTATTTTATATATGCAAAAGAAATAATGAGGTGGAGGGAATAGTTATTTTAAAAATACTCAATTCTACAAACAAAACATTAAGTGCCGCGTCTTTCAAAATTTAAATTCATCGGAGGGAAACTTTTAGTTTTTGATTGGGATTTTTAATATATTTTTTTTAAATACAGAACATGATTATGTGGAAAAATTGAAAATATAAAAGTACTTCCCTCGAAGAAATTTCAGGAAAGGTAGAAAGAACCCTAACATTTTTAATTTCACGGAAGCCCACTTCAATCCTGCCTCTTTCTTGGCGGCCTACAATTTACTTTTATTTTCGATTCTCGACTATGTATTGACCTCGATTCTTGGTGTCATTCAAGCCTCAATAATCTTTCCGGATTTTGGATGAGGTTACTCTTGCGCCGCCGACAGCTATACTCTTCGCCGTTGTCAGTCTAAGTCTATTTCGTCTCCATTTTGAAGTTCATCTAACAAACCGTTCTCTGTTTTCATATTCAGGTTTTTCTACTCAAGTGTTCCTTTGATTAATTTTGAATTTTTTGTACATATGTAAATTTTAATTAATCGTTGTATGAAATAGGTCTCCTGTGGAGATGAGCATCATCAACATATTGTGGATGTGTGGCACCACGTAGAAAAACCGTTGTGCTGCTCACACCCATGCTCTGCGAATATTGAAGGTAATCTAATTTAGTATTTTAATCCAAGGGCCTTTCATGGCGCTAGATGCTTGAAATTCTGACAAATAGTTGCAGAATTAGATATGGTATTAATTGCTTCCCTATTTGGTTGAATAGAGGAATATTACTATATGTAGGAATTTAAGTAGATTGTTGTGCTTTGATTTCCCTTCCTCTTATTTTAGATTTACAGAGGAACACAATATATTAGAGAATAGAGAACAGTGTGCAGCATTGAGTAAGTATGAACACGTAGTATGACTGTATGCGCTCTTGATTTCACTTAACTTAATTTTAATGAACAAATGAATTTTACATTGAGTAAATAGGTCTCAATACTGCATTAGTACACACCACAAACCTTTACTTGTGAATTTTAAGTTTATATGGGTCTGCAGTTTACATTCTGAATCTAATGGATGCAGAATGCCTTCTATGTCGTGCTGAGAAATGAGCATTTGTTGCATTTAAAATATCATACTGTTTTCGTGGTAAAAGTTTGTTCTTTAGGTGACATTGACTTACGTATACATTGAGTTAAATAAGGTCATAAAACATACTCCCTCCGTCTCAAAAAGATAGTCCACTTTCTATTTTCACATAAACCAATGCAAACATTTTTAGCATATAAAATTTGTTCTTATATTCTTGTTATACCCCTATTTAATGTTATTGAAATTTGTTCCAACAATCATTAAATAAGAGCATTTTGGGCAAAAATATTGAAATAAAAGGAAAGTGCACTATAATTTGAGACAAACCAAAAAGGAATAGTGGACTATCTTTTTTAGACGGAGTGAGTAATTGTTTAACCTTATCATGTGGTAAAACTTACCTATGACATTTGGAATAAAATAATCAATGAGCTGAGCTTGCAATGTGTAATGCTCTTCTCAGCTTCAGACCTATTAGTAGGTAACTTAGGCACCACAGTCAATAAAAAAGGCAAAGTGCTATGAATTTTATTTTTTTTTGTTCTATTGGTTCTGTTGTCTGCTTGGATTGAAAAGAACAAGAGAAGTTTTTTCTAGAATTTCATTGACGCAATATATGATATTTGGGATAGGATCAAGTATAGAGTTGCTTATTGACTGTATGGACATAGGTCTCAGAGATATCAGTATTTCAGATTTTAACTAGAGATCAGAGTTTTGCCTTGTAATTGATGTAATCATCGGTGAAGTGTGTATTCAGGGAAGCGATCTCTCAACAGTCAACCCTTACTCTTCTCTTTCTTATTAATAAAATTCAGTTTATATATAAAAAAAATATAGTATTAGACTATTAGTTTAACCTCCAACTGAATGTTTTGTGCTATTATTGCTTTGAATTTTTTATGTTTGTGTATATTATTCTAACTCGTAATTTATGTGTTCCAGACTTCCAACGAATCCAGCCATTTGCTTTTGCAAAATTTATTGATCAACAATCTGCAGCATGGCTATGCAGACATTTATTGTAAGCAATTCTTTTATGTCCTTACAATTCTAGCGGTAACAAAAATTTATACAGTGTGCCTCTTTTCTTGCATTTTAATCCTTGCAGTATTGCCAATTATATTTGTTGATGCGTATATAAAGATACTTTTGCCTTTTGATTGATATGTTTGTAATTGATATTTTTTTGTAGTTTGAACTTGAGTTAGCTGGAGAACCATGTGGCTGAACCGACCTGTGCGAGCATACACATGATTAACAAAAAGATGGTTGGAAATTTTAGGAGGCGCGTAGAAGAAAATTGAGTAAGCCATGTAGACACATTTATGAGATTTAGTTATATTACTAAAAATGATGTTAATTTACTTCTTTTTTATGCTTAATTTTCAAAAGATGGTGAAAAAAATGAGAAGAATATATTCAACTCGTAATTGAGATGAGTGCAGATGTGATAGTCTTTGAGGTGTTCGGTCGTAGAACAATATATGTAAAAGGTATTTGTTATGGTCCAAAGCCTCCAAGAAGATGCGTCACACTAAAGGTGCAAGAACTCAAAATAGAAGTGGTTTTATTGAAAGGTGAAATGGTTGTGCAAGGTGCAAATACTTCTGTTTTGAAAGAGAATTGGCTACACAAGGGAAAAACTTTTTTTTGGTCAAGAGAAGGATAGAATTATAGGAGATAATATCTCCAGAGGAGAAGATGTCATCATGGTCATTTGAAGTTGAGATAAAGGAATATCATATTTATTTGGAGTTTTAGAAATATTTTTTTTAGTTTCCCATTACATGTAATGATAACAAATATTGTTTGTTGATTTCTAATTCCTTGAAGGAATTTTTGGTTAATGCAAATTAGTTTATTATCTTTAATGACAAAAAAAAGTTGTCACAATTTCCACATCATTTAGTGACAGTAGAAATTTTGTCACTAAATCATACTTTTTAGTGACAAATTTTATCATCATTATATATACACACATATAACAACGAACAACATTTTGTCACAAAAGAACAAATATATCGTGACGAAATATACAAAATATGACAAAATAGGTAGTCTAATTGTAACAAAAATTAATGTCACAATTTCCACATCATTTATAATGACAAAAAAAAGTTGTCACAATTTTCACATCATTTAGTGACAGTAGAAATTTTGTCACTAAATCATACTTTTTAGTGACAAATTTTATCGTCATTATATATACACACATATAACAACGAACAACATCTTGTCACAAAAGAACAAATATATCGTGACGAAATATACAAAATAGTTAGTCTAATTGTAACAAAAAATAATGTTACTAAAATTTGATAAGGTTAGTAATAGATGGACAATCGTCACAAAAAAGTAATTTTTAGTGACAATAAATTAAATCGTTGTGAAAACTCTAACCTTTAGTGACGAAATATCATATTAAGTGACGAAATTTGAACTCCAAATGTGACGATTTATATGTCATCGTAGATGAATGATATAGTGACGATGACCTTTATCGTCATCAAATGATGACTTTTAGTGACGAATCAAAATAACGTCACATTTTACCTACCGCCACGCACATTTGGTGACATTCTTTGTGACGAAAAATTTCGTCGCCGAACAACTTTCGTGACGAAAAATGGGATTTTTATGACGATTTTTTTCGTCGCAATTTCTCAAATTTCTTGTAGTGGCAATCAGAAGAGGTTCCCAACTCTGTTTGAAAAAGTTTTAAAGTCTATTCACCCCTCCCCTCTAGACTTTAATCCCATTCACTACTCGTTCAGGGACCAACAAGTGGTATCAGAGCAGTGGTTCTAACGGACTACTGTCTCTAGATTATCAGAAGACTTGAGGGAGTCTCTCTGTAGTCCTCTTGAACAGATCTTTTTTTTAAAAACTTGTTTTCGAAAACTCATACAGCATGAGTGCTAATATGCGTAAGTTGCCTAAGTTTTCAGTGGAGGATTATGATTACTAGAAGATCAGGATGAGGAAGAATCTCACATCAGTCCACTACAAGATGTGGTCTGTAATCACCGAAGGCCCGATCACCATCATGACAGTCAACACTGCAAATGGTGATCCAGAAGTCCCAGTTGGAGAACTGGTTCCCAAGCCCATGAAGGACCTCACACCAGAAGAGATGAAGCAATCAAGTCTTGATAGCATTGCTCAAGATTACATAATGCAAACTCTTCCAAATGAGTACATTGCAAAGGTAATCCATTGTGAGTCAGCCAGAGAGATGTGGGAGGCATTGGCACTTCTTTGTGAAGGAACTGAGCTGATCAAAGAATCCAAGTTGTCTACAGCAGTCAAGAAGTTCGAACACTTCAAGATGCAACCAGAAGAGTCTATTGATCAGTTAGACAACAGATTTACCAAGATCATCAATGAGATAGAATCCCTGGGCAAGAAATACACAAATAGAGAGAAAAATCTAAAGATCTTAGATTCTCTAACCAAGAAATGGAGACTCAAGAAGACCATCATCAAAGATACTCAAGATATCAAGAAGTGGTCTGCACAAACTCTATTTCAGAACCTGAAAGCCCATGAATATGATCTTGAAAGAGAAGAGAACTCAGGAAGTGATGAGCCAACTGCAACCCCATCTACCTCCAAGACTGTAGCCTTCAAGGCAGCCAATACAAAAGCTGCAAGCACCTCATCTGGCAAGACCTCTCTGAAAACAGAAGACTGTGAAGGATCAGACATGAGCCTGAAAGAGCAAATGGCACTTATGATCAAGAGATTTGAAAGGATGAACACCCTCAACAGTAAATATAGAAAATTCTATAGAAACTACAAAGATAGAAGAGCAAGTTCATCCTCCAGAGGTTCCAGAGAAAGAACACCAGAAAGACATCCTAGAAAGGATGTGGAGTCATCTGACAGCCGAGGATCTAGAAGAAGAGATGCCACTCCTCCAAGGAGAGGCAACTCAAATCAGAAACCTGGATCTTGCTTCAACTGTGGCAAACCAGGACACTATGTCTATGAATGTCCTGAGCTGGATTTGGATGACAAGAAAGAAAGAAGGCCAAGAAGAACCTCAGACAAAAAGGCAATGGTGACTGAAGAATCTGAATACCAAAGTGATGAACTCCCTACGTCACCAGACGATCAAATCTTTTCAGATGATTCAGACGACCTAGCTATGATGGCCATAGGAGAAAATGAGGTAAACTCTTATACTACTACTTTCCATTCACCTATTTTCTCACAAACAGATGACATAAACTCATCTGAAGGCGAATCAGAAGACACCTATTATCAATCTTTAAGAAAGGTAAAAGGTGATCTGGATATTGCCACTAGAGCCTTTATAGAAGTGGAAGAGGAGAATAAGGATTTAAGGAAAGAAATTGCTAGGTTGAAAAAGGTAAAGTTTGATAACACCCCTGAGTTAGTCACCATGAATGAAAGGTTGACCAAAGAAGTGGAACTTCTTAAGGAAGAAAATACCACAACAACTCAGTTGTATGAGGGGATGTTAGAAACTCAAACCTTAGAAACCAAAGAATTTCGTATACTTCAATCTAAGTTCGATGATCTCTTCCAAACACATAAGCTCTTAGAAAAGGAGAAGGAATGCCTAGATCAAAAGATATCAGAATTCAATAAAGCTTCGACTACTATTGAAAGTATCTCTGAATATTATAGATCAAATGGCAATAAGATGGGTTTAGGCTATGAACTTAATCCATCAACATCCTCTCCAGCTGGGGGTAGTACACCTAACAAGTGCACTACTCAGACACATGAACAGGGTGAGTGTTCTAAACACAATGAACTCAATATGAACCAAAAGGCATCTGTACCAGCTAAGGCTAACTATCCCAAAACCAAAAATGGTAAAGGACAAGCTAACCCCAAGCCTGTACAGAGGAACAGCAAACAGCCTAGACCATCTCGGCTGAGACAGTCTCAGCTGTATGCTGCTCCAGCCAAGAAGAAGAAATCTTCTTCAAACAAATCTGTTCTCTTTGCACCCCCTATCTCTTATGATATTGTGAGAACAGAAGAGTATGGTCCATATAATCGTGTGCATCGACCAGCTAATGCACCCAAGCCGAATGTAACTAGTCAAAAGATCATGTATGTACACTCCTATAAAGGGAAACCATTTGACTACTACTTAGCTGACACCAAGAACAAATCAGATCAGTCCAAGGTGCTGACTGGTAAGATTTGGTTCTGTGATGCCCGAGGGAAACAACTCAAATGTTCAAGGTTGTTTAAACGACCAATGTATATGTGGGTTCCCAAGGGTAGTACTAACACCCAAGGACCCAAAACAAAATGGGTACCTAAAACTTAACTTTTCTTGCAGGAAAGGAAGGACCTATACAGAAGAGGAGGTCTAGCAGGAGAAACTTGGTACATAGATAGTGGATGCTCAACTCACATGACAGGAACCAAAACCCTGCTGACCAACTACATAGAGAAGAAAGGTCCAAAAGTTTTCTTTGGTGATAACGCGCACGGTAGCACAAAAGGATATGGCACCCTTAAAAATGGTGACATTGAGGTACATGATGTATCATATGTAGAAGGTCTTAAGTTTAATTTATTATCTGTTTCTCACTTTTGTGACACTGGTTACTCAGTCAAATTCTCTAAAGATGAGTGTCTCATAAGTGATAAGAGAACAAACCAAAATCTTCTAACAGGATCTAGAAAGGGAAGTATGTATCTTGCAAATTGGAACAGCTGTCCTAAGGATACATGCCTGCTTGTGAAGAGCCCTAAAGATGTCAGCTGGCTATGGCACAAACGTCTTAGCCATCTGAACTTTAAGACTATGAACAAGTTAGCAAGGGAATCCTTAGTTGATGGTCTGCCTAATGAACTCTACTGTAAAGATCAGGTTTGTGATGCATGTCAACAAGGAAAGCAAACAAAGGTCTCCTTCAAGACCAAGAAGACATCATCAACCAGCAGAGTTCTTGAATTGCTTCACATGGATCTCTTTGGACCAATCACTCCAACCACTTTAACAGGGAGGAAGTACACTCTTATTGTTGTAGATGATTATTCCAAGTTTACTTGGGTTATCTTCCTATACAAGAAGAGTGAAACACAGCAGAAGCTCCCTGAATTATTGAAGAGGATCCAAGTAGAGAAAGGAGAACCAATCGTGAAAATTAGAAGTGACAAAGGCACTGAATTTATTAACTCTTATATAATTGCCTATTGTACTTCTAATGGTATTCAGCATGAGACAAGTGCAGCAAGAACACCACAACAGAATGGTGTAGCTGAAAGAAGAGTCAGAACACTCAAAGAAACGGCCAGAACACTCCTTGCTGAATTTTCTACTCCCAAGAAGCTATGGGCAGAAGCCATCAACACAGCTTGTCACACTCAAAACAGGTCAGGTATTCATAAAATTCATGAGAAAACTCCATATGAACTGTGGAAAGGAAGAAAACCTAGAGTATCTTACTTTCATATATTTGGTTGTAAGTGTTTCATTCACAACAATGGGAAGAGTAAGTTGAATGCTTTTGATGCCAAAGCAGATGAGGGGATATTCTTAGGATACTCCTCAACTAGCAAAGCATTTAGAGTACTCAACAAACAAACCCTTCTTGTGGAAGAAACACCTCATGTTGTTTTTGATGAATCGTGTGAAAAGAATGCAGTAGAAACAAACTCAGCTGCAGATCAGATGAGACATCTAGTGATCAAGTCCAAACCAGATGAGTTCATTGAAGTCAATGAACCTTTCCCTGAAGAACCAGAGGAAGATAAGCCTCATAGACCTGTCACTAGATCTCAAACTCAAGCAGGACAAGCTGACCAGAATCAAGATGCATCAATCCCAAATACCAGGGGGAATGATCTCTTTGACACTCAAGATACAGATGATGATCGACCTAATCAAGTCAACCCTCCTGATGGCACTAGACCAGATGAGGATCCAAACTCATCCAATGCAGATACTCCAGTGAGGCGTACATGGAGGAACAACCATCCATCAAACCTCATCTTAGGAGGAGCAGAATCAGGTGTCAAGACAAGAAGACAACTGAATCAGAATTCTCAATCATCTATGTTCTGCTGGTGTGCTTTCCTGTCCAACATTGAACCAGCTGACATAGAAGAAGCAATGACATATAGCAATTGGATCACTGCTATGCAAGAAGAACTAAACCAATTCGAAAGAAATGAAGTCTGGGAATTGGTAGATCGTCCTGAAAACCACAATGTAGTAGGAACAAAGTGGGTATTCAAGAACAAGAAGGACGAAAATGATGTGATAACTAGAAATAAGGCAAGGCTAGTTGCAAAAGGATATTCACAATTTGAAGGGATTGACTATGATGAAACTTTTGCACCAGTAGCCAGATTAGAAGCCATTCGACTATTTCTAGCTTATGCATCATATATGGGCTTCAACGTATATCAAATGGATGTCAAGAGTGCTTTTCTAAATGGTATTCTGATAGAAGAAGTATATGTAGAGCAGCCTCCAGGATTTGAAAAAGGTGATCAAGTATATCGACTGAAGAAGGCTCTCTATGGTCTAAAACAAGCCCCTAGAGCTTGGTATGACACATTGTCACAATTCCTACTTGACAATGGATATACAAAAGGCAAAGTTGATAGAACTCTCTTCAGAATACAAGAAGGAGAAGACATTTTAATGGTACAAATATATGTAGATGACATTATATTTGGATCACCAAATCAAGAAATGTGCAAGAAGTTCTCTGAACTTATGCAAGGAAAATTCGAAATGAGCATGATGGGTGAGATGAATTATTTCCTAGGACTTCAAGTCAAGCAGAGTCCAGAAGGGATCTTCATCAACCAGTCCAAGTATACCAAAAGTCTATTAGAAAGATTCAAAGCTCTACAAAGCAAGACTGCAAGGATTCCAATGATGACATCTTTCAAAATGGAACCAGATGAGTCTGGACAGGCAGTTGATCAAGCTGAATATAGAGCACTGATTGGATCTCTACTATATCTTACAGCTAGCAGACCAGACATAACATTTGCTGTAGGAGTATGTGCTAGGTTTCAAGCAAACCCAAAGCAAAGTCATCTAGAAGCAGCAAGGAAGATTCTCAAGTACCTAAAAGGAACAGTCAACCTAGGACTATGGTACCCTGCTGATGACAATCTAGAATTGAGTGGATATTCTGACTCAGACTATGGAGGATGCAGAATTGATAGGAAGTCCACATCAGGAACCTGTCAATTTCTAGGAAACAAGCTGATATCATGGTTCTCTAAGAAGCAAACCTCAGTTGCAACCTCCACCACTGAAGCAGAATACATGGCAGCTGGTAGTTGTTGTAGTCAGCTGCTCTGGCTAGTTCAACAACTCAAGGATTACAATGTAGAGGCAAGAGAAGTCCCTATTTATTGTGATAGCAGCAGCGACATTGCCATCACTCAAAATCCAGTCCTCCACACAAGGTGCAAGCATGTCGACATTCGACACCACTTCATAAGAGATCACCTTGAAAAGAAGGACATCAAGATGGAGAAAATTCACACAGATATCCAAAGAGCAGACATCTTGACTAAGCCCCTAGCTGAAGACAGGTTCAAGACCTTATGTTACAGCTTAGGACTCCTGGACCCAAGCACATGAAGAAGGAAAGATCAGCTGAAAACCAAAGCTGACCCAAATGCAGCAGACTAGAAGAATCAGATGAGGTGAATAGACACCCTCATCTTCAGGTAAGTTCTTTCCCGATGAAGACAGATAGAGCTGAGGGAAAACATAGAGTTATCTAATCAAGGGGGAATCAATGATACCTTAAGAATCCTTGATGAAATACTCTAAAATCTGCATTGCATAATATACATATACATATATATATATAACAGACTTGAACAAAGCTATTTGATCTCCTTACTCTAAGCAATGTATAACTATGTATATTAATAAACTATTCTTCATAAAATACTTTATTCATATACATAAATACAGTATACTAACTGAGTCATACTTGGCTGGATTAATACACCATCCTCACCGACTCAACAGTATGCATGCACAGTACGGATTTCAAATAACTCATGGTCAAAATTTATAATTTCTGCATTCCATTAGATAAAGTCTGAATATCTTTAAATGTGCACCCTTGGATCAAGAAACTCACTGCTGATCTTAAGAAATCACTTTTCAGAAATTCAGACCTATCACCTCTATAGTTTTGTCATCTTTCTCTCCACTACCTCATTTCTACCCCTATAAAAGGAGAAGTTATGAGAACACCTAAGAACACAAAACATCTAACACTTTTCTTATTTCAGGTATGGAGACAATTGAAAGAAGAGATGGAATGGAGATCATTCTTCAACCAAAATCTTGGGTGAAGGAGATGAAGATTTGTCCAGAAAATGAAGATGATGCAGATCCATATACATGGCTTACTCAACATGAGTATGTTCATGAAACCTAAAGGAAGAAGAGACGTTCTTGTTGAAAGCTAAAGGAGGAAGAGATGCAGAGGACAAAGTAGCAAGCAAGCAGAGCTTCTTCTCCAGAAGGAAGTTCTACATGAAGAACTTATTATCAAAAGCTAGTGTGTCTAAACAGAACATGAAGGCTGCGTCCATGGCCCTCTCTTCAACTCCATTGAAGCACCCCTCAACCTTCCTTCTCCTTCTAGAGAAGCGAAGAAATTCAACAAGAGCACATTAGATGCTACATCCCATCTGATGATGAGGAACATCCGATGGTGAGAAACATTTAAATCAGTGGGACTATGTCTAGACTAGCTCCACTTGATTTAAAGAAGGAGCTGAAAGATCCATCAAACCAGGTTGGATCATCACTCACAATAAAGCTGGAAGGATCCATCCAGGTTGGATCATCACAGCAAACACCGTTTCCTCTACTCAGCTGATCAGAAGACCAACTCAGCTGACCAGAAGACTTTTCAAAGACAATCAGCAGACATCTTGAAGAACTCAGAAGACCTCACTCTGCTGATCAAATCACACAAATTTAGAGTATAATGACTAGTCTTGATCATGTAATTCATTCTAGATTTATTCCTGAATGTAATTAAACAAATTGGCTTATATAAGGAATGCAATTTTCTTATAGAAAACGGCCTTGATGATCAATTCTTACCATAAATTAGTCTCAACGACTATTTTTGGTAATGATGTCATTAATACTCAAGTACCATATTGCCAACAAATCAACAATTGCCAAATGGCATAACCAGCCGGAAAATTTAAGAAATCAAAGAAGGAAATCTTGGGCTCTACTCCAAATTCAAACACAAATATGACCGTTAGATCAAATTTTCTGGAGTATATATTCACACCCCTAAAACCTCTCCCAATCCCTGTCTCTCATATTACTCAATTAATCACATTACTCTCTCTCGTTCTGCAAATTTCTTTCAAGCCTTCAAACTCTAACACTCAGACTCTACTATGGCAATCATTGAAATTTACGACGAGAAGACCAAGAATACTGGCACCTTGGATGCTGCAAAGTGGTCCAAGGAAGGGAAGATCTTTACGGAGAATGCTCTGTTTTTCAAAGGCAAACACTCAGATGAGAACAAGGAGATATTGCTTCGGTGCGTCAATCTTAAACTCAGAGACTTTCTGGAAGCAGCTCCAACTAATGTCTATGAACAAGACATTCTGACATTCTATGCAAACGCCGTGATGAAGGGTTCTCATGTCGAAAGTGTCATGAATGGACACAAAGTCAAGGTTACAAGGGAAATTCTTCAGGAATTGTTTGGCCTGTCAAGGGGGAAAATAAATATTTCCAACTACATCATGAATAGAGAAAAGGAGTATATGGAGATGTTTACTGGTGGAAGAATCAAGGCTACTGATGCAACTGGGCTAAAGAAATCCCAACTTGAACCAAAATTCCAAACATTGTTGGATATTGCAGGAAAGATGTTACTTGGTAACACATTCAGTCATGATGTTGTTACTACTTTAAAGGTTCGAGTAATGGCTGCAATCTGGGATCAGATCGATGGAGATTGGCAAGGACTATTCTTAGAAAGAATTGCTCTTGAGGCAAAGAAAGTCACTTTGGACTTACAATCGAAGGTATGGAAGGTAGCAGCTACAGTCAGCTTTGTCAACAAGCTGAGCATCATCCTTCCAGATATTCTCCCAAAGAAGTACAAGATGGGACCTCATAAGACCTTTCACATCTCCAAATATTATTTGAGAAAGGAAGCTCTTGCTGAGGCAGAAAGGTTAAAAGAAGAAAAGAGGAAGCTGTTGGCTGAGAAGGCAGCACAAGAGTCTGATCATGACTCTGCTGAAGAAGAAGAGGAGCCAACCAAAGAAGAGGCTCAGAAGAAGGTTGCTGAGGATGATGATGATGACAATCAGACCTTAGCACAAAGACGATATCTAATCAGATCTGGGCTCATCTCCCCATCTGATTCAGATGCCACTCCCACTGCCTCTCCCTTGAAGAAGGCAGGTACCTCTAAACCCTCTCCCTCTTTTACTCCTTCTAAATTGTCAAAGGGTCAGAAGAGAAAGAAGAATAATTCTTCTTCCAACAAAAAGTCCAAGAAATTGAGGCTTCCTACTCCAATGTTAATAGCCCCGATTGCATCCTTCAACCCTTCTGATGACTCCAACCCATCTGACCACTCAAACACTGATATCCAAATCCCTGCTGATACTCACACAGCAGAGGAACAAGCTCAACCTACTTCAACCCCTGAATCTCTATTGCCTACCCCTGCTGATGTCCAAGATCTACAGGTTCAACCTTCTACTGATCTTCATGAAGATACTATACCAGACCAGCAGACTCAAAACCCTGCTGATGAACAGATCACTGAAGATCAAGAACATATCACTTCCCAAATCCCTGTTGATACTCACACAGCAGAGGAAACTACCCCAAATACTCAAACTCCTATCATCATTGTTTCTTCTGTTCCAGAAGACATGGCACCAGCAGACCTTGCTCAAGCTGGTCCCTCTCAACCTCACTACAGAATGGTACACTATCCTATGTGCACAAGGGAGAAGATAATGAGGATGAAGATAGCAAACCTGCTCAAGTCTACTATTCCTGGTATTGATGAGGAATCAGTTCAGTTCGAACAAATTCTCAGAATCTGCACCTGGATTGAACTCAGGAGAGATGATGTTGATGACCTTATTGAGGTCATGGAAGGAATGGGAGGAAAAGCTAATTTCCTCGACTGGGAAATGGAGCAAAAAGAAGTTGCTCAAGTTACATCTTTTGCTCAACTGCTGCCCGAAGAAGCCTTTACAGCAGTATGCCACAGAATTCTAGGAATTCCACCTAATGATGCCTCTATCCCAGAAGGCATATCAGATCATCAGACAACTGGCACAGCAAAAGTGAATGACTCAGCTGCGTCCGTTCCTGCGGAAGACTCAGCTGAACCAGCTGACAGAACCGATATTGAAAGAGAAGTAATCACTATTCCTGATCACTTCATGCCTAAGGATACTCTACCTCACTTCATTGACAAAGGAGACACCATTATGTCCCACCTGGTTAAGGCCACTACCTCATTTCTCAATGAAGAGTACCTTTCAGCTGAAGAAAGAGGCAAAGCCCTGACAGTCCATCCAAAGCCTCAAGGTACAACCTCAACTTCTACTCCAACAGCTGACTATACAACAGACATATGCTCACAGGTCAAGACTGCTATAGACCTACACTTTGAAAAGGGTTTAGGCCTACAGCTTGGAAGATATGTTGAAAAGGCAGTCAAGGAGCAGAGAACTCGTCTTCATAACCAGATCATTGACATTGAAGACAAGTTTGGAGAATCTCTTCACGATCAGATAAGTGAGTATCTGACCAGCATTCTGAAGATGGCAGGTGACCATTCCACCAGGTTTGCTGATCTCTACACCAATGAGGTCAACCGCATGGAAAACACCTACAAGACAAGAATTGAAGATGCTGAAGCAAGAGCTACTGAAGGTCGAGCTCTTCTCCAATCAGCTACAGCAGAGAATGAAAAACTTCAGATTCAGCTGCAGGAGACAGCAACCAGACTGGAAGCAATTACAGCTAAACTAGAAGCTGTCTCCTCCTCCAACTCTCATGCTCAGATTCTAGACCATAGCATCACACATCTGACTCATGTTGGCAGAGTCAACGCCATGGCTCTTCAACAAACTCTTAGAGTGGAGATTCTGAATGCCATGAAGCCTTTTGCGGCTGCACTTGCTGAAGCCAAAAAGGGGGAAGATGTATTGATAAAAGCTCTAGAGAAGACTACTGCACAGCAAGCTGTAATGGTAGTATCTCAAGATGAGTTGAATGAAACCTTGGGTGATTTATCAAGCAAAATCAAGAGCAAGAAAGGCAAAGGCAAAGAAATTGCTCAAGAAGACATCCAAGCTCCCACTCAAGCAACTGCCAAAAGTCTGCAGATCACTGCCTCTACAGAACAAGTTTCCGAGAAAAGAATGACTAGGAAAAGGAAGGCAGATGAGCAAGCAGATGAGCAAGCTCAGAAGTCAACTCCAGCAGAGCCTACTGCAGAAGATAAAGAGGCTTTAGAATTGAAGAAAAGGAAAGAGCTTGAAGCTCAAGAGCTTAAACAAAAGAAGCTAAAAGATGCGAAAGCAGTCAAAGCCAAATTTGACAGGAAGATAGCCAAACTCAGGAAAGCTCTCAAGGAGAAAGCACTGAAAGAAAATGCTCTGGCACAGAAAGATAAAGTTCTGGTGTTTGATAGCAACTATGTGGACTATCTAGCCCTTCAAGATGAGCTACCAAGGTGGCACCCTCTGAAGAAGAAATGGCAAATTCAACACCACGTTGTAAGAAAATTTGGCCCTCTCCCAACCTATGAAGATGAATTCTTCCAGTTCAATCAATTCATGAACATTGAAGATCCAGAGTTCTGGAAAGAAGTAGTCAAGACAGCCAAAGAACTTGACAACTGCAGAATCCTAACTCCTGAAGAACCCAAATGGGATCCTCCCACTCTGGATTCTGGAAGAACAGACTTCATTGAAGTCAAAAGGATCCTAGAGAAGATCTATGAAGAGGAGAATGTTACAGACCTGCAGCACATGGAAGAAGTTCGATCTCGTCTGTACCTTGCCTTCCGCATCTGAAGATCAGAAGACCTGATGAAGACCACTTTCAAAGCCTTAAGAAACTATTACTTGTAATCTGTAAAAGTTCTATATATTCAAGTTTAGTTCTCTTTGCTTTCAAGACAAACTCTCATTGTCTTCATCAGATACTTCAGTTTTTATGAAGTTTATAAACCCCTATCTTATCTTATTAAGAGCATTTATCATATATATAGTTTTGGCTTCATCAAAAAGGGGGAAATTGTTGGGATATAAATTCACCCTAAGCCCCACTTGATGTTAGAATAGTTTTGATGGCCAAAACACTTAGAGTTTATAAATGTAATAGGATCAGCTGACTTGTATAGAACAGCTTAGACTAGTCTTGTGTGATCAACTGTATTGATAGCAGCTGATCAGCACAGTCATGGCTTACATGCCTATCCTCAAGATAAGAAGAGTAGAAGACATGAAGACTAGAAGATCCTTGAAGACCAGATATGTTAAGGTGCTTGTATACCTACTTATCTGATGGAATCCCAGATTGAAGATGGCCTAAAGCAGTACAAAGAATTTCCAGATCAGAAGAGTAGTACTCGTCTGATATCAGAAGACAGAAGACCTAAGGCCAGAAGAGTAGTCAGAAGACTAGAAGTACAGATCAGAAGACTATGTGCTCTTCCAGGACTCGGCTGATTCCCAAGTCATCTTGCAATTCAAACGAAGACCTACCTTATTTAGAAGATTGACATGATCCCAGGATTGAAGCAATCAAGCGGCTGGAATCAAGGAATCAAGCTATTATGGGAAGATTGCTCAAACGGCTAGTCAACTCCAACGGCTAATTGCACTCAATCTCCATTATAAATACAAGAGGATGAACACAGAAGCAATAAGAGAGAATTCACAAGCTAAGCAAGCAATCAAGCAAAAAGCCACATTGTTCTAAGAATTCTCCAAGAGCCAGAAATCCATTAGATTATCCATAGCTCTTAAGTGCTTCCTATCCAACCCTTAAGAACCTGAAACTTATTCATATTGTATATCAGTTGTTTTAGGCATAGTGGTTAAGCAAATTATAAGCTTGAACCATTAGTTGGATACATCTCAAAAACCCCAAACCCTCACCAAAAGGTTAAAGTTTTTGAAACCCCCCAAAGTGCAAGTGCTTACAATCACTTGTGGAGACCGCAGCTGTTAGGACGGCTCAGATCTCAAAGTCCTAACCTTGGGACTATAAAGGACAAGACCCTTGTAATTTGTGGAAATTAAAGGGATTAAACATCACGTTAGGACGTGAGAGTGGACGTAGGATCGTATATCCGAACCACTATAAACCCGGTGTTATTTACTTTCTGCACTTTACATTTCTGCTTTTACATTCATTATTATATAGTGCATACTGTGATTTCAACACTTTTCAAAACAAGGCCATAACTTTCAAACCAGCATCAGCTGAGTAGTTTCACAAAGTAAAACAAGTTACAAGAACGAGTCTAAACCAGGGCCACCATATTTCCGCATATAACCTCTTCAGTCAGATCACTATAGTCATCTAGACCAGCAGACTTGCAGTCCAGTTGACATAGCAATCAGAAGAGGTTCCCAACTCTGTTTGAAAAAGTTTTAAAGTCTATTCACCCCTCCCCTCTAGACTTTAATCCCATTCACTACTCGTTCAGGGACCAACAGAAAGGATGTGGAGTCATCTGACAGCCGAGGATCTAGAAGAAGAGATGCCACTCCTCCAAGGAGAGGCAACTCAAATCAGAAACCTGGATCTTGCTTCAACTGTGGCAAACCAGGACACTATGTCTATGAATGTCCTGAGCTGGATTTGGATGACAAGAAAGAAAGAAGGCCAAGAAGAACTTCAGATAAGCAAGCAATGCTGACTGAAGAATCTGAATATCAAAGTGATGAACTTCCTACATCACCAGACTGTCAAATCTACTCAGATGATTCAGACGATCTAGCTATGATGGCCATAGGAGAAAATGAGGTAAACTCTTATACTACTACTTTCCATTCACCTATTTTCTCACAAACAGATGACATAAACTCATCTGAAGGCGAATCAAAAGACACCTATTATCAATCTTTAAGAAAAGTAAAAGGTGATCTGGATATTGCCACTAGAGCCTTTATAGAAGTGGAAGAGGAGAATAAGGATTTAAGGAAAGAAATTGCTAGGTTGAAAAAGGTAAAGTTTGATAACACCCCTGAGTTAGTCACCATGAATGAAAGGTTGACCAAAGAAGTGGAACTTCTTAAGGAAGAAAATACCACAACAACTCAGTTGTATGAGGGGATGTTAGAAACTCAAGCCTTAGAAACCAAAGAATTTCGTATACTTCAATCTAAGTTCGATGATCTCTTCCAAACACATAAGCTCTTAGAAAAGGAGAAGGAATGCCTAGATCAAAAGATATCAGAATTCAATAAAGCTTCGACTACTATTGAAAGTATCTCTGAATATTATAGATCAAATGGCAATAAGATGGGTTTAGGCTATGAACTTAATCCATCAACATCCTCTCCAGCTGGGGGTAGTACACCTAACAAATGCACTACTCAGACACATGAACAGGGTGAGTGTTCTAAACACAATGAACTCAATATGAACCAAAAGGCATCTGTACCAGCTAAGGCTAACTATCCCAAAACCAAAAATGGTAAAGGACAAGCTAACCCCAAGCCTGTACAGAGGAACAGCAAACAGCCTAGACCATCTCGGCTGAGACAGTCTCAGCTGTATGCTGCTCCAGCCAAGAAGAAGAAATCTTCTTCAAACAAATCTGTTCTCTTTACACCCCCTATCTCTTATGATATTGTGAGAACAGAAGAGTATGGTCCATATAATCGTGTGCATCGACCAGCTAATGCACCCAGGCCGAATGTAACTAGTCAAAAGATCATGTATGTACACTCCTATAAAGGGAAACCATTTGATTACTACTTAGCTGACACCAAGAACAAATCAGATCAGTCCAAGGTGCTGACTGGTAAGATTTGGTTCTGTGATGCCCGAGGGAAACAACTCAAATGTTCAAGGTTGTTTAAACGACCAATGTATATGTGGGTTCCCAAGGGTAGTACTAACACCCAAGGACCCAAAACAAAATGGGTACCTAAAACTTAACTTTTCTTGCAGGAAAGAAAGGACCTATACAGAAGAGGAGGTCTAGCAGGAGAAACTTGGTACATAGATAGTGGATGCTCAACTCACATGATAGGAACCAAAACCCTGCTGACCAACTACATAGAGAAGAAAGGTCCAAAAGTTTTCTTTGGTGATAACGCGCACGGTAGCACAAAAGGATATGGCACCCTTAAAAATGGTGACATTGAGGTACATGATGTATCATATGTAGAAGGTCTTAAGTTTAATTTATTATCTGTTTCTCATTTTTGTGACACTGGTTATTCAGTTAAATTCTCTAAAGATGAATGTCTCATAAGTGATAAAAGAACAAAACAAAACCTTCTAACAGGATCTAGAAAGGGAAGTATGTATCTTGCAAATTGGAACAGCTGTCCTAAGGATACATGCCTGCTTGTGAAGAGCCCTAAAGATGTCAGCTGGCTATGGCACAAACGTCTTAGCCATCTGAACTTTAAGACTATGAACAAGTTAGCAAGGGAATCCTTAGTTGATGGTCTGCCTAATGAACTCTACTGTAAAGATCAGGTTTGTGATGCATGTCAACAAGGAAAGCAAACAAAGGTCTCCTTCAAGACCACGAAGACAGCATCAACCAGCAGAGTTCTTGAATTGCTTCACATGGATCTCTTTGGACCAATCACTCCAACCACTTTAACCGGGAGGAAGTACACTCTTATTGTTGTAGATGATTATTCCAAGTTTACTTGGGTTACCTTCCTATACAAGAAGAGTGAAACACAGCAGAAGCTCCCTGAACTATTGAAGAGGATCCAAGTAGAGAAAGGAGAATCAATCGTGAAAATTAGAAGTGACAAAGGCACTGAATTCATTAACTCTTATATAATTGCCTATTGTACTTCTAATGGTATTCAGCACGAGACAAGTGCAGCAAGAACACCACAACAGAATGGTGTAGCTGAAAGAAGAGTCAGAACACTCAAAGAAGCGGCCAGAACACTCCTTGCTGAATTCTCTACTCCCAAGAAGCTATGGGCAGAAGCCATCAACACAGCTTGTCACACTCAAAACAGGTCAGGTATTCATAAAATACATGAGAAAACTCCATATGAACTGTGGAAAGGAAGAAAACCTAGAGTATCTTACTTTCATATATTTGGTTGTAAGTGTTTCATTCACAACAATGGGAAGAGTAAGTTGAATGCTTTTGATGCCAAAGCAGATGAGGGGATATTCTTAGGATACTCCTCAACTAGCAAAGCATTTAGAGTACTCAACAAACGAACCCTTCTTGTGGAAGAAACACCTCATGTTGTTTTTGATGAATCGTGTGAAAAGAATGCAGTAGAAACAAACTCAGCTGCAGATCAGATGAGACATCTAGTGATCAAGTCCAAACCAGATGAGTTCATTGAAGTCAATGAACCTTTCCCTGAAGAACCAGAGGAAGATAAGCCTCATAGACCTGTCACTAGATCTCAAACTCAAGTAGGACAAGCTGACCAGAATCAAGATGCATCAATCCCAAATGCCAGGGGGAATGATTTCTTTGACACTCAAGATACAGATGATGATCGAACTAATCAAGTCAACCCTCCTGATGGCACTAGATCAGATGAGGATCCAAACTCATCCAATGCAGATACTCCAGTGAGGCATACATGGAGGAACAACCATCCATCAAACCTCATCTTAGGAGGAGCAGAATCAGGTGTCAAGACAAGAAGACAACTGAATCAGAATTCTCAATCATCTATGTTCTGCTGGTGTGCTTTCCTCTCCAACATTGAACCAGCTGACATAGAAGAAGCAATGACATATAGCAATTGGATCACTGCTATGCAAGAAGAACTAAACCAATTCGAAAGAAATGAAGTCTGGGAATTGGTAGATCGTCCTGAAAACCACAATGTAGTAGGAACAAAGTGGGTATTCAAGAACAAGAAGGACGAAAATGATGTGATAACTAGAAATAAGGCAAGGCTAGTTGCAAAAGGATATTCACAATCTGAAGGGATTGACTATGATGAAACTTTTGCACCAGTAGCCAGATTAGAAGCCATTCGACTATTTCTAGCTTATGCATCATATATGGGCTTCAAGGTATATCAAATGGATGTCAAGAGTGCTTTTCTAAATGGTATTCTGATAGAAGAAGTATATGTAGAGCAGCCTCCAGGATTTGAAAAAGGTGATCAAGTATATCGACTGAAGAAGGCTCTCTATGGTCTAAAACAAGCCCCTAGAGCTTGGTATGAGACATTGTCACAATTCCTACTTGACAATGGATATACAAAAGGCAAAATTGATAGAACTCTCTTCAGAATACAAGAAGGAGAAGACATTTTAATGGTACAAATATATGTAGATGACATTATATTTGGATCACCAAATCAAGAAATGTGCAAGAAGTTCTCTGAACTTATGCAAGGAAAATTCGAAATGAGCATGATGGGTGAGATGAATTATTTCCTAGGACTTCAAGTCAAGCAGAGTCCAGAAGGGATCTTCATCAACCAGTCCAAGTATACCAAGAGTCTGCTAGAAAGATTCAAAGCTCTACAAAGCAAGACTGCAAGGATTCCTATGATGACATCTTTCAAAATGGAACCAGATGAGTCCGGAAAGGCAGTTAATCAAGCTGAATATAGAGCACTGATTGGATCTCTACTATACCTTACAGCCAGCAGACCAGACATAACATTCGCTGTGGGAGTATGTGCTAGGTTTCAAGCAAACCCAAAGCAAAGTCATCTAGAAGCAGCAAGGAAGATTCTCAAGTACCTAAAAGGAACAGTCAACCTAGGACTATGGTACCCTGCTGATGACAATCTAGAATTAAGTGGCTATTCTGACTCAGACTTTGGAGGATGCAGAATTGATAGGAAGTCCACATCAGGAACCTGTCAATTTCTAGGAAACAAGCTGATATCATGGTTCTCTAAGAAGCAAACCTCAGTTGCAACCTCCACCACTGAAGCAGAATACATGGCAGCTGGTAGTTGTTGTAGTCAGCTGCTCTGGCTAGTTCAACAACTCAAGGATTACAATGTAGAGGCAAGAGAAGTCCCTATTTATTGTGATAGCAGCAGCGCCATTGCCATCACTCAAAATCCAGTCCTCCACACAAGGTGCAAGCATGTCGACATTCGACACCACTTCATAAGAGACCACCTTGAAAAGAAGGACATCAAGATGGAGAAAATTCACACAGATATCCAAAGAGCAGACATCTTGACTAAACCCCTAGCTGAAGAAAGGTTCAAGACCTTATGTTACAGCTTAGGACTCCTGGACCCAAGCACATGAAGAAGGAAAGATCAGCTGAAAACCTCAGCTGACCCAAGTGCAGCAGACTAGGAGAATCAGATGAGGTGAATAGACACCCTCATCTTCAGGTAAGTTCTTTCCCAATGAAGACAGATAGAGCTGAGGGAAAACATAGAGTTATCTAATCAAGGGGGAATCAATGATATCTTAAGAATCCTTGATGAAATACTCTAAAATCTGCATTGCATAGTATACATATACATATATATATATAGCATACTTGAACAAAGTTATTTGATCTCTTTACTCTAAGCAATGTATAACTATGTATGTTAATAAACTATTCTTCATAAAATACTTTATTCATATACATAAATACAGTATACTACTGAGTCATACTTGGCTGGATTAATACACCATCCTCACCGACTCAACAGTATGCATGCACAGTACGGATTTCAAATAACTCATGGTCAAAATTTATAATTTCTGCATTCCATTAGATAAAGTCTGAATATCTTTAAATGTGCACCCTTGGATCAAGAAACTCACTGCTAATCTTAAGAAGTCACTTTTCAGAAATTCAGACCTATCACCTCTATAGTTTTGTCATTTTTCTCTCCACTACCTCATTTCTACCCCTATAAAAGGAGAAGTTATGAGAACACCTAAGAACACAAAACATCTAACACTTTTCTTATTTCAGGTATGGAGACAATTGAAAGAAGAGATGGAATGGAGATCATTCTTCAACCAAAATCTTCGGTGAAGGAGATGAAGATTTGTCCAGAAAATGAAGATGATGCAGATCCATATACATGGCTTACTCAACATAAGTATGCTCATGAAAGCTAAAGGAAGAAGAGACGTTCTTGTTGAAAGCTAAAGGAGGAAGAGATGCAGAGGACAAAGTAGCAAGCAAGCAGAGCTTCTTCTCCAGAAGGAAGTTCTACATGGAAAGCTTGTTATGCAAAGCTACTGTGTCTAAACAGAACATGAAGGCTGAGTCCATGGCCCTCTCTTCAACTCCATTGAAGCACCCCTCAACCTTCCTTCCCCTTCAAGAGAAGCGAAGAAATTCAACAAGAGCACATTAGATGCTACATCCCATCTGATGATGAGGAACATCCGATGGTGAGAAACATTTAAATCAGTGGGACTATGTCTAGACTAGCTCCACTTGATTTAAAGAAGGAGTTGAAAGATCCATCAAACCAGGTTGGATCATCACTCACAATAAAGCTGGAAGGATCCATCCAGGTTGGATCATCACAGCAAACACCGTTTCCTCTACTCAGCTGATCAGAAAACCAACTCAGCTGACCAGAAGACTTTTCAAAGACAATCAGCAGACATCTTGAAGAACTCAGAAGACCTCACTCTGCTGATCAAATCACATAAATTTAGAGTATAATGACTAGTCTTGATCATGTAATTCATTCTAGATTTATTCCTGAATGCAATTAAACAAATTGGCTTATATAAGGAATGCAATTTTCTTATAGAAAACGGCCTTGATGATCAATTCTTACCATAAATTAGTCTCAACGGCTATTTTTGGTAATGATGTCATTAATACTCAAGTACCATATTGCCAACAAATCAACAATTGCCAAATGGCATAACCAGCCGGCAATTTTAAAGAAATCAAAGAAGGAAATCTTGGGCTCTACTCCAAATTCAAACACAAATCTGACCGTTAGATCAACTTTTCTGGAGTATATATTCACACCCCTAAAACCTCTCCCAAACCCTGTCGCTCATATTACTCAATTAATCACATTACTCTCTCTCGTTCTGCAAATTTCTTTCAAGCCTTCAAACTCTAACACTCAGACTCTACTATGGCAATCATTGAAATTTACGACGAGAAGACCAAGAATACTGGCACCTTGGATGCTGCAAAGTGGTCCAAGGAAGGGAAGATTTTTACGGAGAATGCTCTGTTCTTCAAAGGCAAACACTCAAATGAGAACAAGGAGATATTGCTTCGGTGCGTCAATCTTAAACTCAGAGACTTTCTGGAAGCAGCTCCAACTAATGTCTATGAACAAGACGTACTGGCATTCTATGCAAACGCCGTGATGAAGGGTTCTCATGTTGAAAGTGTCATGAATGGACACAAAGTCAAGGTTACAAGGGAAATTCTTCAGGAATTGTTTGGCCTGTCAAGGGGGAAAATAAATATCTCCAACTACATCATGAATAGAGAAAAGGAGTATATGGAGATGTTTACTGGTGGAAGAATCAAGGCTACTGATGCAACTGGACTAAAGAAATCCCAACTTGAACCAAAATTCCAAACCTTGTTGGATATTGCAGGAAAGATGTTACTTGGTAACACATTTAGTCATGATGCTGTTACTACTTTAAAGGTTCGAGTAATGGCTGCAATCTGGGATCAGATCGATGGAGACTGGCAAGGACTATTCTTAGAAAGAATTGCTCTTGAGGCAAAGAAAGTCACTTTGGACTTACAATCGAAGGTATGGAAGGTAGCAGCTACAGTCAGCTTTGTCAACAAGCTGAGCATCATCCTTCCAGATATTCTCCCAAAGAAGTACAAGATGGGACCTCATAAGACCTTTCACATCTCCAAATATTATTTGAGAAAGGAAGCTCTTGCTGAGGCAGAAAGGTTAAAAGAAG
Source organism: Galeopsis tetrahit (assembly GCA_963675135.1). NCBI lineage: Eukaryota > Viridiplantae > Streptophyta > Magnoliopsida > Lamiales > Lamiaceae > Galeopsis > Galeopsis tetrahit. The sequence continues at coordinate 32,346,348 of OY776126.1, read as the reverse complement.
AAAAGAGGAAGCTGTTGGCTGAGAAGGCAGCACAAGAGTCTGATCATGACTCTGCTGAAGAAGAAGAGGAGCCAACCAAAGAAGAGGTTCAGAAGAAGGTTGCTGAGGATGATGATGATGACAATCAGACCTTAGCACAAAGACGATATCTAATCAGATCTGGGCTCATCTCCCCATCTGATTCAGATGCCACTCCCACTGCCTCTCCCTTGAAGAAGGCAGGTACCTCTAAACCCTCTCCCTCTTTTACTCCTTCTAAATTGTCAAAGGGTCAGAAGAGAAAGAAGAATAATTCTTCTTCCAACAAAAAGTCCAAGAAATCGAGTCTTCCTACTCCCATGTTAATAGCCCCGATTGCATCCTTCAACCCTTCTGATGACTCCAACCCATCTGACCACTCAAACACTGATATCCAAATCCCTGCTGATACTCACACAGCAGAGGAACAAGCTCAACCTACTTCAACCCCTGAATCTCTATTGCCTACCCCTGCTGATGTCCAAGATCTACAGGTTCAACCTTCTACTGATCTTCATGAAGATACTATACCAGACCAGCAGACTCAAAACCCTGCTGATAAACAGATCACTGAAGATCAAGAACATATCACTTCCCAAATCCCTGCTGATACTCACACAGCAGAGGAAACTACCCCAAATACTCAAACTCCTACCATCATTGTTTCTTCTGTTCCAGAAGACATGGCACCAGCAGACCTTGCTCAAGCTGGTCCCTCTCAACCTCACTACAGAATGGTACACTATCCTATGTGCACAAGGGAGAAGATAATGAGGATGAAGATAGCAAACCTGCTCAAGTCTACTATTCCTGATATTGATGAGGAATCAGTTCAGTTCGAACAAGTTCTCAGAATCTGCACCTGGATTGAACTCAGGAGAGATGATGTTGAAGACCTTATTGAGGTCATGGAAGGAATGGGAGGAAAAGCTAATTTCCTCGACTGGGAAATGGAGCAAAAAGAAGTTGCTCAAGTTACATCTTTTGCTCAACTGCTGCCCGAAGAAGCCTTTACAGCAGTATGCCACAGAATTCTAGGAATTCCACCTAATGATGCCTCTATCCCAGAAGGCATATCAGATCATCAGACAGCTGGCACAGCAAAAGTGAATGACTCAGCTGCGTCCGTTCCTGCGGAAGACTCAGCTGAACCAGCTGACAGAACCGAGATTGAAAGAGAAGTAATCACTATTCCTGATCACTTCATGCCTAAGGATACTCTACCTCACTTCATTGACAAAGGAGACACCATCATGTCCCACCTGGTTAAGGCCACTACCTCATTTCTCAATGAAGAGTACCTTTCAGCTGAAGAAAGAGGCAAAGCCCTGACAGTCCATCCAAAGCCTCAAGGTACAGCCTCAACTTCTACTCCAACAGCTGACTATACAGCAGACATATGCTCACAGGTCAAGACTGCTATAGACCTACACTTTGAAAAGGGTTTAGGCCTACAGCTTGGAAGATATGTTGAAAAGGCAGTCAAGGAGCAGAGAACTCATCTTCATAACCAGATCATTGACATTGAAGACAAGTTTGGAGAATCTCTTCACGATCAGATAAGTGAGTATCTGACCAGCATTCTGAAGATGGCAGGTGACCATTCCACCAGGTTTGCTGATCTCTACACCAATGAGGTCAAGCGCATGGAAAACACCTACAAGCAAAGAATTGAAGATGCTGAAGCAAGAGCTACTGAAGGTCGAGCTCTTCTCCAATCAGCTACAGCAGAGAATGAAAAACTTCGGATTCAGCTGCAGGAGACAGCGACCAAATTGGAAGCAATTACAGCTAAACTAGAAGTTGCCTCCTCCTCCAACTCTCATGCTCTGATTCTAGACCATAGCATCACACATCTGACTCATGTTGGCAGAGTCAACGCCATGGCTCTTCAACAAACTCTTAGAGTGGAGATTCTGAATGCCATGAAGCCTTTTGCGGCTGCGCTTGCTGAAGCCAAAAAGGGGGAAGATGTATTGATAAAAGCTCTTGAGAAGACTACTGCACAACAAGCTGTAATAGTAGTATCTCAAGATGAGCTGAATGAAACCTTGGGTGATTTATCAAGCAAAATCAAGAGCAAGAAAGGCAAAGGCAAAGAAATTGCTCAAGAAGACATTCAAGCTCCCACTCAAGCAACTGCCAAAAGTCTGTAGATCACTGCCTCTACAGAACAAGTTTCCGAGAAAAGAATGACTAGGAAAAGGAAGGCAGATGAGCAAGCAGATGAGCAAGCTCAGAAGTCAACTCCAGCAGAGCCTACTGCAGAAGAGAAAGAGGCTTTAGAGTTGAAGAAAAGAAAAGAGCTTGAAGCTCAAGAGCTTAAACAAAAGAAGCTAAAAGATGCGAAAGCAGTCAAAGCCAAATTTGACAGGAAGATAGCCAAACTCAGGAAAGTTCTCAAGGAGAAAGCACTGAAAGAAAATGCTCTGACACAGAAAGATAAAGTTCTGGTGTTTGATAGCAACTATGTGGACTATCTAGCCCTTCAAGATGAGCTACCAAGGTGGTACCCTCTGAAGAAGAAATGGCAAATTCAACACCACACTGTAAGAAAATTTGGCCCTCTCCCAACCTATGAAGATGAATTCTTCCAGTTCAATCAATTCATGAACATTGAAGATCCAGAGTTCTGGAAAGAAGTAGTCAAGACAGCCAAAGAACTTGACAACTGCAGAATCCTAACTCCTGAAGAACCCAAATGGGATCCTCCCACTCTGGATTCTGGAAGAACAGACTTCATTGAAGTCAAAAGGATCCTAGAGAAGATCTATGAAGAGGAGAATGTTACAGACCTGCAGCACATGGAAGAAGTTCGATCTCGTCTGTACCTTGCCTTCCGCATCTGAAGATCAGAAGACCTGATGAAGACCACTTTCAAAGCTTTAAGAAACTATTACTTGTAATCTGTAAAAGTTCTATATATTCAAGTTTAGTTCTCTTTGCTTTCAATACAAACTCTCATTGTCTTCATCAGATACTTCAGTTTTTATGAAGTTTATAAACTCCTATCTTATCTTATTAAGAGCATTTATCATATATATAGTTTTGGCTTCATCAAAAAGGGGGAAATTGTTGGGATATAAATTCACCCTAAGCCCCACTTGATGTTAGAATAGTTTTGATGGCCAAAACACTTAGAGTTTATAAATGTAATAGGATCAGCTGACTTGTATAGAACAGCTTAGACTAGTCTTGTGTGATCAACTGTATTGATAGCAGCTGATCAGCACAGCCATGGCTTACATGCCTATCCTCAAGATAAGAAGAGTAGAAGACATGAAGACTAGAAGATCCTTGAAGACCAGATATGTTAAGGTGCTTGTATACCTACTTATCTGATGGAGTCCCAGATTGAAGATGGCCTAAAGCAGTACAAAGAATTTCCAGATCAGAAGAGTAGTACTCGTCTGATATCAGAAGACAGAAGACCTAAGGCCAGAAGAGTAGTCAGAAGACTAGAAGTACAGATCAGAAGACTATGTGCTCTTCCAGGACTCGGCTGATTCCCAAGTCATCTTGCAATTTAAACGAAGACCTACCTTATTTAGAAGATTGACATGATCCCAGGATTGAAGCAATCAAGCGGCTAGAATCAAGGAATCAAGCTATTATGGGAAGATTGCTCAAACGGCTAGTCAACTCCAACGGCTAGTTGCACTCAATCTCCATTATAAATACAAGAGGATGAACACAGAAGCTACAAGAGAGAATTCACAAGCTAAGCAAGCAATCAAGCAAAAAGCCACATTGTTCTAAGAATTCTCCAAGAGCCAGAAATCCATTAGATTATCCATAGCTCTTAAGTGCTTCCTATCCAACCCTTAAGAACCTGAAACTTATTCATATTGTATATCAGTTGTTTTAGGCATAGTGGTTAAGCAAATTATAAGCTTGAACCATTAGTTGGATACATCTCAAAAACCCCAAACCCTCACCGAAAGGTTTAAGTTTTTGAAACCCCCCAAAGTGCAAGTGCTTACAATCACTTGTGGAGACCGCAACTGTTAGGACGGCTCAGATCTCAAAGTCCTAACCTTGGGACTATAAAGGACAAGACCCTTGTAATTTGTGGAAATTAAAGGGATTAAACATCACGTTAGGACGTGAGAGTGGACGTAGGATCGTATATCCGAACCACTATAAATCCGGTGTTATTTACTTTCTGCACTTTACATTTCTGCTTTTACATTCATTATTATATAGTGCATACTGTGATTTCAACACTCTTCAAAACAAGGCCATAACTTTCAAACCAGCATCAGCTGAGTAGTTTCACAAAGTAAAACAAGTTACAAGAACGAGTCTAAACCAGGGCCACCATATTTCCGCATATAACCTCTTCAGTCAGATCACTATAGTCATCTGGACCAGCAGACTTGCAGTCCAGTTGACATAGCAATCAGAAGAGGTTCCCAACTCTGTTTGAAAAAGTTTTAAAGTCTATTCACCCCTCCCCTCTAGACTTTAATCCCATTCGCTACTCGTTCAGGGACCAACAAATAGTTTTGTCCATAACTATCTCAGTTGTGAATACATTTTATATCTTACAAGGAACTGACAATGTGATCTTCTGTGTGACTACAAACCCACCACATCGTCTACAATGCAAGATAAGAAGACATACAAGTAATCACAAAGAATGCGATAATGTGAAAAACCATTTATTTCAGATAAAAAGGAAATCAAATATACGTCACAAAAGCCCACTAAAAGTTTGCTTTACAGTATACACTAACAATCTCCCACTTATACTAAAGCTTAACTTTTAGTATACACATAAAGACATCAACATTTCTCCCACTTATACTCAAAGTCTAGCTTGTAATACATCGTAAACCAAGACCCTCTACATGTTTCTCAAAGACTTTTATTGCCAGCGTCTTTGTGAAAGGATCAGCCAAGTTATCCAACGACGCAATCTTAGCTACAGCCACGTCTCCTCGATTTACGATATCTCGTATAATGTGGTACTTTCGCTCTATGTGTTTACTTGCTCTATGGGCTCTAGGTTCTTTTGAGTTTGCCACTGCACCCGCGTTATCACAATAAACAGTGATACACATCGGCATACTCTGAGATACCCCTAATTCCAGAAAGAAATTACGCAGCCAGACAGCCTCCTTTGCGGCCTCTGAGGCAGCTACGTACTCGGCTTCCATAGTGGAGGCCGCGATGCATTTCTGCTTCACACTTCTCCAAGATATGGCTGCGCCTCCCAGCATAAACACATAACCCGAGGTTGACTTCCGTTCATCTCGATCAGCTTAGAAATCTGAATCGGTATAACCCAAAGGAATCAAACTATTTGACTGGTATACTAGCATATAATCTCGAGTCTTTTTCAAGTACTTGAGAATATGCTTAACAGCAGTCCAGTGTCCTTGACCAGGGTTAGACTGATATCTTGCTACCATGCCGACTGCATAGCAAATATCAGGCCTCGTACACAGCATCGCATACATAAGGCTTCCTACAGCCGAAGCATAAGGAACCTTAGCCATCTCCTCTATCTCCTTCTGTGTCTTAGGACACATATCTTTAGATAGAGGGACTCCATGTCTGAAAGGTAGCACACCCTTCTTGGAATTCTGCATGCCAAAACGAGCAATCACAGTATCAATGTAAGACGCTTGAGATAAACACAACTGTTGGTCCCTGAACGAGTAGTGAATGGGATTAAAGTCTAGAGGGGAGGGGTGAATAGACTTTAAAACTTTTTCAAACAGAGTTGGGAACCTCTTCTGATTGCTATGTCAACTGGACTGCAAGTCTGTTGGTCCAGATGACTATAGTGATCTGACTGAAGAGGTTATGTGCGGAAATGTGGTGGCCCTGGTTTAGACTCGTTCTTATAACTTGTTTTACTTTGTGAAATTACTCAGCTGATGCTGGTTTGAAAGTTATGGCCCTTTTTGAAGAGTGTTGAAATCACAGTATGCACTATATAATAATGAATGTAAAAGCAGAAATGTAAAGTGCAGAAAGTAAATAACACCGGATTTATAGTGGTTCGGATATACGATCCTACGTCCACTCTCACGTCCTAACGTGATGTTTAATCCCTTTAATTTCCACAAATTACAAGGGTCTTGTCCTTTATAGTCCCAAGGTTAGGACTTTGAGATCTGAGCCGTCCTAACAGCTGCGGTCTCCACAAGTGATTGTAAGCACTTGCACTTTGGGGGGTTTCAAAAACTTAAACCTTTCGGTGAGGGTTTGGGGTTTTTGAGATGTATCCAACTAATGGTTCAAGCTTATAATTTGCTTAACCACTATGCCTAAAACAATTGATATACAATATGAACAAGTTTCAGGTTCTTAAGGGTTGGATAGGAAGCACTTTAGAGCTATAGATAATCTAATGAATTTCTGGCTCTTGGAGAATTCTTAGAACAATGTGGCTTTTTGTTTGATGGCTTGCTTAGCTTGTGAATTCTCTCTTGTGTATGCTTCTGTGTTCATCCTCTTGTATTTATAATGGAGATTGAGTGTAACTAGCCGTTGGAGTTGACTAGTCGTTTGAGCAATCTTCCCATAATAGCTTGATTCCTTGATTCCAGCCGCTTGATTGCTTCAATCCTGGGATCATGTCAATCTTCTAAATAAGGTAGGTCTTCGTTTGAATTGCAAGATGACTTGGGAATCAGCCGAGTCCTGGAAGAGCACATAGTCTTCTGATATGTACTTCTAGTCTTCTGACTACTCTTCTGGCCTTAGGTCTTCTGTCTTCTGATATCAGACGAGTACTACTCTTCTGGTCTGGAAATTCTTTGTACTGCTTTAGGCCATCTTCAATCTGGGACTCCATCAGATAAGTAGGTATACAAGCACCTTAACATATCTGGTCTTCAAGGATCTTCTAGTCTTCATGTCTTCTACTCTTCTCATCTTGAGGATAGGCATGTAAGCCATGACTGTGCTGATCAGCTGTTATCAATACAGTTGATCACACAAGCCTAGTCTAAGCTGTTCTATACAAGTCAGCTGATCCTATTACATTTATAAACTCTAAGTGTTTTGGCCATCAAAACTATTCTAACATCAAGTGGGGCTTAGGGTGAATTTATATCCCAACAATTTCCCCCTTTTTGATGAAGCCAAAACTATATATATGATAAATGCTCTTAATAAGATAAGATAGGAGTTTATAAACTTCATAAAAACTGAAGTATCTGATGAAGACAATGAGAGTTTGTCTTGAAAGCACAGAGAACTAAACTTGAATATATATAACTTTTACAGATTACAAGTAATAGTTTCTTAAAGCTTTGAAAGTGGTCTTCATCAGGTCTTCTGATCTTCAGATGCGGAAGGCAAGGTACAGACGAGATCGAACTTCTTCCATGTGCTGCAGGTCTGTAACATTCTCCTCTTCATAGATCTTCTCTAGGATCCTTTTGACTTCAATGAAGTCTGTTCTTCCAGAATCCAGTTTGGGAGGATCCCATTTGGGTTCTTCAGGAGTTAAAATTCTGCAGTTGTCAAGTTCTTTGGCTGTCTTGACTACTTCTTTCCAGAACTCTGGATCTTCAATGTTCATGAATTGATTGAACTGGAAGAATTCATCTTCATAGGTTGGGAGAGGGCCAAATTTTCTTACAATGTGGTGTTGAATTTGCCATTTCTTCTTCAGAGGGTACCACCTTGGTAGCTCATCTTTAAGGGCTAGATAGTCCACATAGTTGCTGTCAAACACCAGAACTTTATCTTTCTGTGCCAGAGCATTTTCTTTCAGTGCTTTCTCCTTGAGAGCTTTCCTGAGTTTGGCTATCTTCCTGTCAAATTTGGCTTTGACTGCCTTCGCATCTTTTAGCTTCTTTTGTTTAAGCTCTTGAGCTTCAAGCTCTTTTCTTTTCTTCAACTCTAAAGCCTCTTTCTCTTCTGTAGTAGGCTCTGCTGGAGTTGACTTCTGAGCTTGCTCATCTGCTAGCTCATCTGCCTTCCTTTTCCTAGTCATTCTTTTCTCGGAAACTTGTTCTGTAGAGGCAGTGATCTGCAGACTTTTGGCAGTTGCTTGAGTGGGAGCTTGGATGTCTTCTTGAGCAATTTATTTGCCTTTGCCTTTCTTGCTCTTGATTTTGCTTGATAAACCACCCAAGGTTTCATTCAGCTCATCTTGAGATACTACCATTACAGCTTGTTGTGCAGTAGTCTTCTCAAGAGCTTTTATCAATACATCTTCCCCCTTTTTGGCTTCAACAAGCGCAGCCGCAAAAGGCTTCATGGCATTCCGAATCTCCACTCTAAGAGTTTGGTGAAGGGCCATGGCGTTGACTTTGCCAACATGAGTCAGATGTGTGATGATATGGTCTAGAATCGGAGCATGAGAGTTGGAGGAGGAGACAGCTTCTAGTTTAGCTGTAATTGCTTCCAATTTGGTTGCTGTCTCCTGCAGCTGAATCCGAAGTTTTTCATTCTCTGCTGTAGCTGATTGGAGAAGAGCTCGACCTTCAGTAGCTCTTGCTTCAGCATCTTCAATTCTTTGCTTGTAGGTGTTTTCCATGCGGTTGACCTCATTGGTGTAGAGATCAGCAAACCTGGTGGAATGTTCACCTGCCATCTTCAGAATGCTGGTCAGATACTCACTTATCTGATCGTGAAGAGATTCTCCAAACTTGTCTTCAATGTCAATGATCTGGTTATGAAGACGAGTTCTCTGCTCCTTGACTGCCTTTTCAACATATCTTCCAAGCTGTAGGCCTAAACCCTTTTCAAAGTGTAGGTCTATAGCAGTCTTGACCTGTGAGCATATGTCTGCTGTATAGTCAGCTGTTGGAGTAGAAGTTGAGGCTGTTCCTTGAGGCTTTGGATGGACTGTCAGGGCTTTGCCTCTTTCTTCAGCTCAAAGGTACTCTTCATTGAGAAATGAGGTAGTGGCCTTAACCAGGTGAGACATGATGGTGTCTCCTTTGTCAATGAAGTGAGGTAGAGTATCCTTAGGCATGAAGTGATCAGGAATAGTGATTACTTCTCTTTCATTCTCGGTTCTGTCAACTGGTTCAGCTGAGTCTTTTGCAGGAAAGGACGCAGCTGAGTCATTCACTTTTGCTGTGCCAGCTGCCTGATGATCTGATATGTCTTCTGGGATAGAGGTATCAGTAGGTTGAATACCTAGAATTCTGTGGCATACTGCTGTAAAGGCTTCCTCGGGCAGCAGTTGAGTGAAAGATGTAACTTGAGCAACTTCTTTTTGCTCCATTTCCCAGTCGAGGAAATTAGCTTTTCCTCCCATTCCTTCCATGACTTCAATAAGGTCATCCACATCATCTCTCCTGAGTTCAATCCAGGTGCAGATTCTGAGAATTTGTTCGAACTGAACTGATTCCTCATCAATACCAGGAATAGTAGACTTGAGCAGGTTTGCTATCTTCATCCTCATTATCTTCTCCCTTGTGCACATAGGATAGTGTACCAGTCTGTAGTGAGGTTGAGAGGGACCAGCTTGAGCAAGGTCTGCTGGTGCCATGTTTTCTGGAACAGAGGAAACAATGATGGTAGGAGGTTGAGTATTTGGGGTAGGTTCCTCAGCTGTGTGAGTATCAGCAGGGATTTGGGAAGTGATATGTTCTTGATCTTCAGTGATTTGTTCATCAGCAGGGATTTGGGTCTGCTGGTCTGGTATAGTGTCTTCATGAAGATCAGTAGAGGTTTGATCCTGTAGATCTTGGACATCAGCAGGGATAGGCAATATAGATTCAGGGGTTGAAGTAGGTTGAGCTTGTTCCTCTGCTGTGTGAGTATCAGCAGGGATTTGGATATCAGTGTTTGAGTGATCAGATGGGTTGGAGTCATCAGAAGGGTTGAAGGATGCAATCGGGGCTATTAACATGGGAGTAGGAAGCCTCGATTTCTTGGACTTTTTGTTGGAAGAAGAATTATTCTTCTTTCTCTTCTGACCCTTTGATAATTTAGAAGGGGTAAAAGAGGGAGAGGGTTTAGAGGTACCTGCCTTCTTCAAGGGAGAGGCAGTGGGAGTGGCATCTGAATCAGATGGGGAGATGAGCCCAGATCTGATTAGATATCGTCTTTGTGCTAAGGTCTGATTGTCATCATCATCATCATCCTCAGCAACCTTCTTCTGAGCCTCTTCTTTGGTTGGCTCCTCTTCTTCTTCAGCAGAGTCATGATCAGACTCTTGTGCTGCCTGCTCAGCCAACAGCTTCCTCTTTTCTTCTTTTAACCTTTCTGCCTCAGCAAGAGCTTCCTTTCTCAAATAATATTTGGAGATGTGAAAGGTCTTATGAGGTCCCATCTTGTACTTCTTTGGGAGAATATCTGGAAGGATGATGCTTAGCTTGTTGACGAAGCTGACTGTGGCTGCTACCTTCCATACCTTTTATTGTAAGTCCAAAGTGACTTTCTTTGCCTCAAGAGCAATTCTTTCTAAGAATAGTCCTTGCCAGTCTCCATCGATCTGATCCCAGATTGCAGCCATTACTCGAACCTTTAAAGTAGTAACAGCATCATGACTGAATGTGTTACCAAGTAACATCTTCCCTGCAATATCCAACAAGGTTTGGAATTTTGGTTCAAGTTGGGATTTCTTTAGTCTAGTTGCATCAGTAGCCTTGATTCGTCCACCTGTAAACATCTCCATATACTCCTTTTCTCTATTCATGATGTAGTTGGAGATATTTATTTTCCCCCTTGACAGGCCAAACAATTCCTGAAGAATTTCCCTTGTAACCTTGACTTTGTGTCCATTCATGACACTTTCGACATGAGAACCCTTCATCACGGCGTTTGCATAGAATGTCAGAACGTCTTGTTCATAGACATTAGTTGGAGCTGCTTCCAGAAAGTCTCTGAGTTTAAGATTGACGCACCGAAGCAATATCTCCTTGTTCTCATCTGAGTGTTTGCCTTTGAAAAACAGAGCATTCTCCGTAAAAATCTTCCCTTCCTTGGACCACTTTGCAGCATCCAAGGTACCAGTATTCCTGGTCTTCTCGTCGTAAATTTCAATGATTGCCATAGTAGAGTCTGAGTGTTAGGGTTTGAAGGCTTGAAAGAAATTTGCAGAACGAGAGAGAGTATTGTGATTAATTGAGTAATATGAGCGACAGGGTTTGGAAGAGGTTTTAGGGGTGTGGATATATACTCCAGAAAATTTGATCTAACGGTCAGATTTGCGTTTGAATTTGGAGTAGAGCCCAAGATTTCCTTCTTTGATTTCTTAAATTTGCCGGCTGGTTATGCCATTTGGCAATTGTTGATTTGCTGGCAATATGGTACTTGAGTATTAATGACATCATTACCAAAAATAGCCGTTGAGACTAATTTATGGTAAGAATTGATCATCAAGGCCGTTTTCTATAAGAAAATTGCATTCCTTATATAAGCCAATTTGTTTAATTACATTCAGGAATAAATCTAGAATGAATTACATGATCAAGACTAGTCATTATACTCTAAATTTGTGTGATTTGATCAGCAGAGTGAGGTCTTCTGAGTTCTTCAAGATGTCTGCTGATTGTCTTTGAAAAGTCTTCTGGTCAGCTGAGTTGGTCTTCTGATCAGCTGAGTAGAGGAAACTGTGTTTGCTGTCATGATCCAACCTGGATGGATCCTTCCAGCTTTATTGTGAGTGATGATCCAACCTGGTTTGATGGATCTTTCAGCTCCTTCTTTAAATCAAGTGGAGCTAGTTTAGACATAGTCCCACTGATTTAAATGTTCCTCACCATCGGATGTTCCTCATCATCAGATGGGATGTAGCATCTAATGTGCTCTTGTTGAATTTCTTCGCTTCTCTAGAAAGGGAAGGAAGGTTGAGGGGTGCTTCAATGGAGTTGAAGAGAGGGCCATGGACTCAGCCTTCATGTTCTGTTTAGACACAGTAGCTTTGCATAATAAGCTTTCCATGTAGAACTTCCTTCTGGAGAAGAAGCTCTGCTTGCTTGCTACTTTGTCCTCTGCATCTCTTCCTCCTTTAGCTTTCAACAAGAACGTCTCTTTTTCCTTTAGCTTTCATGAACATACTCATGTTTGAGTAAGCCATGGATCTGGATCTGCATCATCTTCATTTTCTGGACAAATCTTCATCTCCTTCACCCAAGATTTTGGTTGAAGAATGATCTCCATTCCATCTCTTCTTTCAATTGTCTCCATACCTGAAATAAGAAAAGTGTTAGATGTTTTGTGTTCTTAGGTGTTCTCATAACTTCTCCTTTTATAGGGGTAGAAATGAGGTAGTGGAGAGAAAGATGACAAAACTATAGGGGTGATAGGTCTGAATTTCTGAAAAGTGATTCTTTAAGATCAGCAGTGAGTTTCTTGATCCAAGGGTTCACATTTAAGGATATTCAGACTTTATCTAATGGAATGCAGAAATTATGAATTTTGACCATGAGTTATTTGAAATCCGTACTGTGCATGCATACTGTTGAGTCGGTGAGGATGGTGTATTAATCCAGCCAAATATGACTCAGTAGTATACTGTATTTATGTATATGAATAAAGTATTTTATGAAGAATAGTTTATTAATATACATAGTTATACATTGCTTAGTTGTAAAGAGATCAAATAACTTTGTTCAAGTCTGCTATATATATATATGTATATGTATACTATGTAATGCAGATGTTAGAGTATTTCATCAAGGATTCTTAAGGTATCATTGATTCCCCCTTGATTAGATAACTCTATGTTTTCCCTCAGCTCTATCTGTCTTCATTGGGAAAGAACTTACCTGAAGATGAGGGTGTCTATTCACCTCATCTGATTCTCCTAGTCTGCTGCACTTGGATCAGCTGAGGTTTTCAGCTGTTTTCTCCTTCTTCATGTGCTTGGGTCCAGGAGTCCTAAGCTGTAACATAAGGTCTTGAACCTGTCTTCAGCTAGGGGCTTAGTCAAGATGTCTGCTCTTTGGATATCTGTGTGAATTTTCTCCATCTTGATGTCCTTCTTTTCAAGGTGATCTCTTATGAAGTGGTGTCGAATGTCGACATGCTTGCACCTTGTGTGGAGGACTGGATTTTGAGTGATGGCAATGGCGCTGCTGCTATCACAATAAATAGGGACTTCTCTTGCCTCTACATTGTAATCCTTGAGTTGTTGAACTAGCCAGAGCAGCTGACTACAACAACTACCAGCTGCCATGTATTCTGCTTCAGTGGTGGAGGTTGCAACTGAGGTTTGCTTCTTAGAGAACCATGATATCAGCTTGTTTCCTAGAAATTGACAGGTTCCTGATGTGGACTTCCTATCAATTCTGCATCCTCCATAGTCTGAGTCAGAATAGCCACTCAATTCTAGAGTGTCATCAGCAGGGTACCATAGTCCTAGGTTGACTGATCCTTTTAAGTACTTGAGAATCTTCCTTGCTGCTTCTAGATGACTTTGCTTTGGGTTTGCTTGAAACCTAGCACATACTCCTACAGCAAATGTTATGTCTGGTCTGCTGGCTGTAAGATATAGTAGAGATCCAATCAGTGCTCTATATTCAGCTTGATCAACTGCCTGTCCAGACTCATCTGGTTCCATTTTGAAAGATGTCATCATTGGAATCCTTGCAGTCTTGCTTTGTAGAGCTTTGAATCTTTCTAGCAGACTCTTGGTATACTTGGACTGGTTGATGAAGATCCCTTCTGGACTCTGCTTGACTTGAAGTCCTAGGAAATAATTCATCTCACCCATCATGCTCATTTCGAATTTTCCTTGCATAAGTTCAGAGAACTTCTTGCACATTTCTTGATTGGGTGATCCAAATATGATGTCATCTACATATATTTGTACCATTAAAATGTCTTCTCCTTCTTGTATTCTGAAGAGAGTTCTATCAACTTTGCCTTTTGTATATCCATTGTCAAGTAGGAATTGTGACAATGTGTCATACCAAGCTCTAGGGGCTTGTTTTAGACCATAGAGAGCCTTCTTCAGTCGATATACTTGATCACCTTTTTCAAATCCTGGAGGCTGCTCTACATATACTTCTTCTATCAGAATACCATTTAGAAAAGCACTCTTGACATCCATTTGATATACCTTGAAGCCCATATATGATGCATAAGCTAGAAATAGTCGAATGGCTTCTAATCTGGCTACTGGTGCAAAAGTTTCATCATAGTCAATCCCTTCAGATTGTGAGTATCCTTTTGCAACTAGTCTTGCCTTATTTCTAGTTATCACATCATTTTCGTCCTTCTTGTTCTTGAATATCCACTTTGTTCCTACTACATTGTGGTTTTCAGGACGATCTACCAATTCCCAGACTTCATTTCTTTCGAATTGGTTTAGTTCTTCTTGCATAGCAGTGATCCAATTGCTATCTGTCATTGCTTCTTCTATGTCAGCTGGTTCAATGTTGGAGAGGAAAGCACACCAGCAGAACATAGATGATTGAGAATTATGATTCAGTTGTCTTCTTGTCTTGACACCTGATTCTGCTCCTCCTAATATGAGGTTTGATGGATGGTTGTTCCTCCATGTATGCCTCACTGGAGTATCTGCATTGGATGAGTTTGGATCCTCATCTGATCTAGTGCCATCAGGAGGGTTGACTTGATTAGGTCGATCATCTTCTATATCTTGAGTGTCAAAGAGATCATTCCCCCTGGCATTTGGAATTGATGCATCTTGATTCTGGTCAGCTTGTCCTGCTTGAGTTTGAGATCTAGTGACAGGTCTATGAGGCTTATCTTCCTCTGGTTCTTCAGGGAATGGTTCATTGACTTCAATAAATTCATCAGACCTCTTCTTGATCACTAGTTTCTTCATCTGTTCTGTAGCTGAGGTTGTTTCTACTGCATTCTTTTCACAAGATTCATCAAAAACAACATGAGGTGTTTCTTCCACAAGAAGGGTTCGTTTGTTGAGTACTCTAAATGCTTTGCTAGTTGAGGAGTATCCTAAGAATATGCCCTCATCTGCTTTGGCATCAAAAGCATTCAACTTACTCTTCCCATTGTTGTGAATGAAACACTTACAACCAAATATATGAAAGTAAGATACTCTAGGTTTTCTTCCTTTCCACAGTTCATATGGGGTTTTCTCATGTATTTTATGAATACCTGACCTGTTTTGAGTGTGACAAGCTGTGTTGATGGCTTCTGCCCATAGCTTCTTGGGAGTAGAGAATTCAGCAAGGAGTGTTCTGGCAGCTTCTTTGAGTGTTCTGACTCTTCTTTCAGCTACACCATTCTGTTGTGGTGTTCTTGCTGCACTTGTCTCGTGCTGAATACCATTAGAAGTACAATAGGCAATTATATAAGAGTTAATAAATTCAGTGCCTTTGTCACTTCTAATTTTCACGATTGGTTCTCCTTTCTCTACTTGGATCCTCTTCAATAGTTCAGGGAGCTTCTGCTGTGTTTCACTCTTCTTGTATAGGAAGATAACCCAAGTAAACTTGGAATAATCATCTACAACAATAAGAGTGTACTTCCTTCCTGTTAGAGTGGTTGGAGTGATTGGTCCAAAGAGATCCATGTGAAGCAATTCAAGAACTCTGCTGGTTGATGCTGTCTTCTTGGTCTTGAAGGAGACCTTTGTTTGCTTTCCTTGTTGACATGCATCACAAACCTGATCTTTACAGTAGAGTTCATTAGGCAGACCATCAACTAAGGATTCCCTTGCTAACTTGTTCATAGTCTTAAAGTTCAGATGGCTAAGACGTTTGTGCCATAGCCAGCTGACATCTTTAGGGCTCTTCACAAGCAGACATGTATCCTTAGGACAGCTGTTCCAATTTGCAAGATACATACTTCCCTTTCTAGATCCTGTTAGAAGGTTTTGTTTTGTTCTTTTATCACTTATGAGACATTCATCTTTAGAGAATTTAACTGAATAACCAGTGTCACAAAAGTGAGAAACAGATAATAAATTAAACTTAAGACCTTCTACATATGATACGTCATGTACCTCAATGTCACCATTTCTAAGGGTGCCATATCCTTTTGTGTTACCGTGCGCGTTATCACCAAAGAAAACTTTTGGACCTTTCTTCTCTATGTAGTTGGTCAGCAGTGCTTTGGTTCCTGTCATGTGAGTTGAGCATCCACTATCTATGTACCAAATTTCTCCTGCTAGACCTCCTCTTCTGTATAGGTCCCTCCTTTCCTGCAAGAAAAGTTAAGTTTTAGGTACCCATTTTGTTTTGGGTCCTTGGGTGTTAGTACTACCCTTGGGAACCCACATATACATTGGTCGTTTAAACAACCTTGAACATTTGAGTTGTTTCCCTCGGGCATCACAGAACCAAATCTTACAAGTCAGCACCTTGGACTGATCTGATTTGTTCTTGGTGTCAGCTAAGTAGTAGTCAAATGGTTTCCCTTTATAGGAGTGTACATACATGATCTTTTGACTAGTTACATTCGGCCTGGGTGCATTAGCTGGTCGATGCACACGATTATATGGACCATACTCTTCTGTTCTCACAATATCATAAGAGATAGGGGGTGCAAAGAGAACAGATTTGTTTGAAGAAGATTTCTTCTTCTTGGCTGGAGCAGCATACAGCTGAGACTGTCTCAGCCGAGATGGTCTAGGCTGTTTGCTGTTCCTCTGTACAGGCTTGGGGTTAGCTTGTCCTTTACCATTTTTGGTTTTGGAATAGTTAGCCTTAGCTGATACAGATGCCTTTTGGTTCATATTGAGTTCATTGTGTTTAGAACACTAACCCTGTTCATGTGTCTGAGTAGTGCACTGGTTAGGTGTACTACCCCCAGCTGGAGAGGATGTTGATGGATTAAGTTCATAACCTAAACCCATCTTATTGCCACTTGATCTATAATATTCAGAGATACTTTCAATAGTAGTCGAAGCTTTATTGAATTCTGATATTTTTCGATCTAGGCATTCCTTCTCCTTTTCTAAGAGCTTATGTGTTTGGAAGAGATCATCGAACTTAGACTGAAGTATACGAAATTCTTTGGTTTCTAAGGCTTGAGTTTCTAACATCCCCTCATACAACTGAGTTGTTGTGGTATTTTCTTCCTTAAGAAGTTCCACTTCTTTGGTCAACCTTTCATTCATGGTGACTAACTCAGGGGTGTTATCAAACTTAACCTTTTTCAACCTAGCGATTTCTTTCCTTAAATCCTTATTCTTCTCTTCCACTTCTATAAAGGCTCTAGTGGCAATATCCAGATCACCTTTTACCTTTCTCAAAGATTGATAATAGGTGTCTTCTGATTCGCCTTCAGATGAGTTTATATCATCTGTTTGTGAGAAAATAGGTGAATGGAAAGTAGTAGTATAAGAGTTTACCTCATTTTCTCCTATGGCCATCATAGCTAGATCGTCTGAATCATCTGAAAAGATTTGATCGTCTGGTGATGTAGGAAGTTCATCACTTTGATATTCAGATTCTTCAGTCACCATTGCCTTTTTGTCTGAGGTTCTTCTCGGCCTTCGTCCTTTCTTGTCATCCAAATCCAGCTCAGGACATTCATAGACATAGTGTCCTGGTTTGCCACAGTTGAAGCAAGATCCAGGTTTCTGATTTGAGTTGCCTCTCCTTGGAGGAGTGGCATCTCTTCTTCTAGATCCTCGGCTGTCAGATGACTCCACATCCTTTCTAGGATGTCTTTCTGGTGTTCTTTCTCTAGAACCTCTGGAGGGTGAACTTGCTCTTCTATCTTTGTAGTTTCTATAGAATTTTCTATATTTACTGTTGAGGGTGTTCATCCTTTCAAATCTTTTGATCATAAGAGCCATTTGCTCTTTCAGGCTCATGTCTGATCCTTCACAGTCTTCTGTTTTCAGAGAGGTCTTGCCAGATGAGGTGCTTGCAGCTTTTGTATTGGCTGCCCTGAAGGCTACAGTCTTGGAGGTGGATGGGGTTGCAGTTGGCTCATCACTTCCTGAGTTCTCTTCTCTTTCAAGATCATATTCATGGGCTTTCAGGTTCTGAAATAGAGTTTGTGCAGACCACTTCTTGATATCTTGAGTATCTTTGATGATGGTCTTCTTGAGTCTCCATTTCTTGGTTAGAGAATCTAAGATCTTTAGATTTTTCTCTCTATTTGTGTATTTCTTGCCCAGAGATTCTATCTCATTGATGATCTTGGTAAATCTGTTGTCTAACTGATCAATAGACTCTTCTGGTTGCATCTTGAAGTGTTCGAACTTCTTGACTGCTGTAGACAATTTGGACTCTTTGATCAGCTCAGTTCCTTCACAGAGAAGTGCCAATGCCTCCCACATCTCTCTGGCTGACTCACAATGGATTACCTTTGCAATGTACTCATTTGGAAGAGTTTGCATTATGTAATCTTGAGCAATGCTATCAAGACTTGATTGCTTCATCTCTTCTGGTGTGAGGTCCTTCATGGGCTTGGGAACCAGTTCTCCAACTGGGACTTCTGGATCACCATTTGCAGTGTTGACTGTCATGATGGTGATCGGGCCTTCTGTGATTACAGACCACATCTTGTAGTGGACTGATGTGAGATTCTTCCTCATCCTGATCTTCCAGTAATCATAATCCTCCACTGAAAACTTAGGCAACTTACGCATATTAGCACTCATGCTGTATGAGTTTTCGAAAACAAGTTTTTTTTTTTTTTTTAAAAAGATCTGTTCAAGAGGACTACAGAAAGACTCCCTCAAGTCTTCTGATAATCTAGAGACAGTAGTCCGTTAGAACCACTGCTCTGATACCACTTGTTGGTCCCTGAACGAGTAGTGAATGGGATTAAAGTCTAGAGGGGAGGGGTGAATAGACTTTAAAACTTTTTCAAACAGAGTTGGGAACCTCTTCTGATTGCTATGTCAACTGGACTGCAAGTCTGTTGGTCCAGATGACTATAGTGATCTGACTGAAGAGGTTATGTGCGGAAATGTGGTGGCCCTGGTTTAGACTCGTTCTTATAACTTGTTTTACTTTGTGAAATTACTCAGCTGATGCTGGTTTGAAAGTTATGGCCCTTTTTGAAGAGTGTTGAAATCACAGTATGCACTATATAATAATGAATGTAAAAGCAGAAATGTAAAGTGCAGAAAGTAAATAACACCGGATTTATAGTGGTTCGGATATACGATCCTACGTCCACTCTCACGTCCTAACGTGATGTTTAATCCCTTTAATTTCCACAAATTACAAGGGTCTTGTCCTTTATAGTCCCAAGGTTAGGACTTTGAGATCTGAGCCGTCCTAACAGCTGCGGTCTCCACAAGTGATTGTAAGCACTTGCACTTTGGGGGGTTTCAAAAACTTAAACCTTTCGGTGAGGGTTTGGGGTTTTTGAGATGTATCCAACTAATGGTTCAAGCTTATAATTTGCTTAACCACTATGCCTAAAACAATTGATATACAATATGAACAAGTTTCAGGTTCTTAAGGGTTGGATAGGAAGCACTTTAGAGCTATAGATAATCTAATGAATTTCTGGCTCTTGGAGAATTCTTAGAACAATGTGGCTTTTTGTTTGATGGCTTGCTTAGCTTGTGAATTCTCTCTTGTGTATGCTTCTGTGTTCATCCTCTTGTATTTATAATGGAGATTGAGTGTAACTAGCCGTTGGAGTTGACTAGTCGTTTGAGCAATCTTCCCATAATAGCTTGATTCCTTGATTCCAGCCGCTTGATTGCTTCAATCCTGGGATCATGTCAATCTTCTAAATAAGGTAGGTCTTCGTTTGAATTGCAAGATGACTTGGGAATCAGCCGAGTCCTGGAAGAGCACATAGTCTTCTGATCTGTACTTCTAGTCTTCTGACTACTCTTCTGGCCTTAGGTCTTCTGTCTTCTGATATCAGACGAGTACTACTCTTCTGGTCTGGAAATTCTTTGTACTGCTTTAGGCCATCTTCAATCTGGGACTCCATCAGATAAGTAGGTATACAAGCACCTTAACATATCTGGTCTTCAAGGATCTTCTAGTCTTCATGTCTTCTACTCTTCTCATCTTGAGGATAGGCATGTAAGCCATGACTGTGCTGATCAGCTGTTATCAATACAGTTGATCACACAAGACTAGTCTAAGCTGTTCTATACAAGTCAGCTGATCCTATTACATTTATAAACTCTAAGTGTTTTGGCCATCAAAACTATTCTAACATCAAGTGGGGCTTAGGGTGAATTTATATCCCAACAACAACATTCTCTTTTTTCGATCACGAGTGACCTTAATACCAAGAATGTACGATGCTTCTCCCATATCCTTCATTTGAAACTATTCTAAAAGCCACACCTTTACGTCTGATAATACTTTCACATTGTTGCCAATAAGAAGAATATCATCTACGTATAGTACTAAGAATACCACTACGTCTCCGTCACTCTTTTTGTACACACAACTTTCATTTTGACATTGTTCAAATCCAAAAGATTTGATCACCTCGTCAAAACGAATGTTCCAAGACCTGGAAGCTTGTTTTAGCCCATAAAGAGACTTTTTCAACTTCCAGACTAGATGCTCTTGGCCTTTCTTCACATAACCCTCGGGTTGCTGCATATAGATGTCCTTATCCAAATTTCCATTAAGGAAAGTTGTCTTGACATCCATTTGCCAAATCTCATAGTTCATGTGATTAGCTATGGATAAGAGAATCCGGATCGATTTTAGCATGGCTACTGGTGAGAAGGTCTCGTCATAGTCGATTCCTTCTTTCTGGGTAAAACCCTTTGCCACCAACCGTGCCTTAAAAGCAGTAATCTGCCCATCAAACCCTCTCTTACGTCTGTAGACCCACTTACACCCAACGGCTTTCTTGTCGTGGGGAAGTTCACTTAGGTCATACACTTCCATAGCATCCATAGATTCAATTTCTGAATCCATGGACTTGTGCCAAGACTCTGCATCTTTGTCTTTGATTGCCTCTTTGTATGTCCAGGGGTCGTTATCATCATGTTCATCGCTTGGAATCAAGTCCATAGACTCTCCCACAAACATGAAACGATCAGGTTGGCGAACAACCCTCCCACTACGATGAGGCAATGTATACAAAGGTTCATTAGAGTCGCCACGTTGTGCAGTCTCTTGTGGTATTTCCCATTGCACACTCGGTGTGCCATTGTCTCCTCTCAACTCATTTAGAATGATCTCAGTATTGGACTTATGCTCATTCATATAGTCTTCTTCTAAAAATCGGGCATTGGTACTCACCACCACCCTCTGATCATTAGGACTATAAAAATAACCACCTCTCGTTCCCTTAGGGTATCCTACAAACAATCGTACTTCAGTTCTAGGTGCCAACTTATCAGCTTCCTTGTTCAGCACATGTGCTGGACAACCCCAAATCCGAATGTGGTTTAGACTAGGCTTTCGCCCAGACCACAATTCAATCGGGTTTTTGGAACCACTTTAGAAGGTACATAATTTAGAAGGTACGCTGCTGTTTCCAAGGCATAACCCCAAAAAGAGGTAGGTAATGAAGCATAACTCATCATCGATCTCACCATATCTAATAGACTCCTATTCCTTCTCTCAGCCACGCCATTCTGTTGCGGAGTACCAGGCGCGGAGAGCTGGGATCTAATCCCGTTATCTAATAAGTATTGCCTAAATTCATTGCTAAGGTACTCGCCACCACGATCAGAACGCAGTGACTTGATACTCTTACCATGACGGTTCTCCACTTCTGCCTTAAATTCTTTGAACTTGCCAAAGCATTCAGACTTGTGGCGCATCAGGTAGATGTATCCATATCTTGAGTAATCGTCAATGAAAGTGACGAAGTACTCAAAGCCTCCTCTAGCTTGAACAGTCATAGGCCCACACAAATCAGAGTGAATCAATTCCAACACATCATTAGCCCTATTACCCTTGGCCTTAAAAGGCCTCGAGGTCATCTTGCCTTCCAAACAGGATTCGCAGACTGAGAATGGTTCCACTTAGAGAGACTCCAAAAACCCACTACTTACTAGTCTTTGAATCCTTCTTAGGTTGACATGACCCAATCTTAGATGCCAAAGGTATGTTTGATTCAACTTAGAAGGTTCCTTTCTCTTATTTAATGATGATGATGAATGAGCTTCAGTCACAGTATGATATGCACACGTAATAGTATAAAGATTGTTTTCTAACGTGCCAGAACAGATTAAAGAGTCATTTCTCATAATAACAACATTGTCATTAAAAACAACTGAGCATCCATCCAAAAACAACTTCGAAACAGAAATTAAATTTCTCCGAAAATTCAGCACGTATAAAACGTTCTTTAATACTAAAACAGAATTAGAAAAACATAAGTGCACGTCTCCCACTGCAACCACTGATACTATCGCAGCATTGCCCAAACTAATAGTAATCTCGCCCTCACTCAGTTCCCTTGTCTGCAGAAACCCCTGCAAGGTGTAACAAACATGGTCAGTGGCTCCTGTATCTACTACCCAAGAAAAGGCAGAACAAGCCGCAAAACATGTTTCAACAACTAAAGCGAGAGACGTACCAGAGTTGTCCTTTTTCAGGAGAGGACAATCAGACTTCCAATGTCCCGTCTTGTTGCACTTGAAACATTTGCCCTTCGGCTTTTTCACGCCACCAGAAGGCGCTAGTTTCTTGCTCCCACTGCTTTCACCACCATTCTTTTTCTGTAAAGGCTTTTTCTTCTTCTTGCCATTAGACGAAGAAGGTCCAGCCTGAACAGTAACATTGGCCTGTGGTCGTTTACCCATGAGACCCTCCACCGCGACCAATTCTGTAAGAAGCTCGGTTAAAGTATAATCCTTCTTACTCATGATTGCGTTTACACGGAAGTTCTCAAAAGACTTTGGGAGCGAGTGTAGGATCATATCGATCTTGGTGTCATTATCGATTAACCCTCCGAGGACCTCAATCTCATTCAGATATTCCATCATCTTGAGACCGTGGTCCCTCACGGACGCTCCCTCTGGCATAGAGGTTGACATGATCTTCCTCATAGCCTCAAAGCGGGCAGCCCTATCTTTCTCACCAAAAAGCTCTTTGAGGCTCAACATCATAGATGCGGCACTAGGCATAGTTTGATGCTGCTGTTGTAAAACATTTGACATCGAGGCCAAAATGTAACAACGAGCCATATCATCAGCCTTGTGCCACTTCTTATTAGCCTCCCTTTGCTCTTCAGTAGATTCGGCTCCCAAAGGGGCAGGAGCAGGTGTATCGAGCACAAACTTGTACTCATCAGCAACTAGGACAATGTCCAAATTTCTTTTCCAATCCAAGTAATTTTGACCAATAAGCTTATTTTGATTTAAGATAACCATAAGTGGGTTGAATGTCACCATAATGTATCTGAAATAAATAAAATGCAAGCAATAAATCACATAAGTTTGAAGCATAAAACATTGGAAACCTTCAAAACCAATATTCAACACAACCTCCAACAGCCCAACAAACACATATGCAAGCCACGTTAGGGTGGTCGTTTACACATGTATTCATCGACCAGACATTTAGTCTTTAATTTCAATATCACGTCAACTTATCCTTATGACGAATGAAATTAACAGTCAAACTTTAACTGGCCATGTGAACTAGAACAGTGACCCCGTTGGGGGGTTATATTAAAATTCACATCTAAGTGATGACCACAATTTAACAACAGTTATCTTGAATTATTCTTTACTGATGAACTCATGGATGACACATCCGTTAGGGAAGATTACACACTTCATCTAAAGATCAAAACAGTTTTATTAGAAGTCTTAACTAATAAGCTCGTGAATGTTGCACCCTTTAGGGGAAGACTCCCAAGGTCCCGCGAGCAACATACACCTTACTTAAAGACCAATTGTGGAGGCCTATAAATTAATTAAAATTCAATTATCTCACTTAGTCATTTTAACATGAAGATTATTCATTGGCATAGCAAATTAACAAAAATTAACACATGCATGCCATAACAATACAAGATGCGATAAACATAGGCAAAAATAAATAAATGCACATCTATCGCAACCCCTTGAAAACCTATCAAAAACAGCCTACTATAAGCTATTACAATGATAAGAAAAAACAGTGGCGCGGACGGATGCCTCGCATCGGCCTCTCACGCAATGCAAAAACCTCGAATTCTCGTCCACCGACAAAAACTGGCAGAAAACTTCATCAAGGCTTTTGAATTAGGCTTCGCCACTCGTCGTCACAGCTGTGACTCCTGTAGATATCGTCGAGACGTTTCCGAAAAGGTCTTGTGGGCTGAAAACGGACACCCGAGTCAAAAGTTATGGCCAAAACAGTTTTCACCGTCCAAGGCCATAACCCGAAAACTCAGATTACTGTTTTCAGATCTTCCATCGACACCGCCCATTCTCACGATCAAAAAATACAATATAAACGAGCAAAACCCTACTACAGTGATCTATGAAAAAATCCTATACTACCCACACTTATTATCTGGTGGGAAAAACGATTACAACATCACACAAGGGTTGCGATAGAATAAAAACCTTAAATAATAAATGACAGAAACGAATCCATACATGAAACAAAAAAAATTGAATCATACAACAGTACGTTTCAGGCAGAGCCAACAATCTACGAAACCTGGCTCTGATACCAATTGCTGGAACGCGCCGGCGAAGGCGGTCCATCACCGGGATCGTTGTCGGATGCCAAACGTATAAATAACGAATTAAAACATAAACATGCATCTAAAGCAGAATTTAGATTCGTTACCCTTGAAGATCGAGACGTTGATTCCAATCTACGGATCTTCTAGCCTGTCTCCCAACCTCGCTCGAACACCGGGTGGACGGCGCGCTATCAAACGTGGAGAAGGTGCCTCAGTTTCGTCTCCTTGAAACCCTAGCCGTTTTTCTTAATTTCGTGTGTGCTAGGGTTTCAAAACTGAATTGAGGCTCCTATTTATAATTTTCATAAGTTTCATGGGCCAGACTAGGGATCCATTAGAAGGTATAGGGCTTGGGCTTCTTACAGGCCCAAATACTCTTATGTTCAGCCCAGAACATATAATTTGGCCCGAGAACATTAATTCATTCCACTAGAGAATTAATGTTGCACTCCCGTCCTATCCCAAACCGAATCAGGGCTTCTATTAGACTTTATAATTCCCCGTGTTAAAGATATCGCACGTCCATTAATTATTAAAGCTTCTGACTTCTTTAAATAATTAATTTCTATAATTCCTTTGAGTAGTACCACTCAACCTCGTTGTCGTACGGATTAAATCCACCTGCAGGGTTTAGTACGACAATCCTTTATGAGTTTCCTCAAGGGGACGTCATCAGCCTGGATGTACAGGACACGGTGCCCTAATGCCAATAAGTAGACATCATGCGAGCGATGCCACTACCCAAAATACGGAGCGTGAAGAATCTAACAAGATTCTCACTTATGGTACATCAAAGTAGTGAACAAGCACCCCACACATCTAAATATCACACTTAGGGTTAAGAATCATAAAAGTCACCAAGACCTCTAGTTCTTCATAACAGTCAGAACAGAAGAACATGTCTTATCTATGATCCATTCAATACGCCACAGCGCACTAGTATAAACTAATGGCCAAGACAAACCACTAACAAGTTTACACTACAACTTAAACCAATAGTTTTGTCTATAACTATCTCAGTTGTGAATACATTTTATATCTTACAAGGAACTGACAATGTGATCTTCTGTGTGACTACAAACCCACCACATCGTCTACAATGCAAGATAAGAAGACATACAAGTAATCACAAAGAATGCGATAATGTGAAAAACCATTTATTTCAGATAAAAAGGAAATCAAATATACGTCACAAAAGCCCACTAAAAGTTTGCTTTACAGTATACACTAACACCATCGACTATCAAGGCTTTTGAGAATCCTAAGATTGATTTCACGTGGAGTATAAGATTTACCAAGGACTTCCAAGTCATTCATGATTTTGGTAAAACGAGTATCCAACTGGTCTATTGTTTCGCCAGCTTTCATATGAAATAATTCAAATCTTTGGACTGCTGTAGAAAGCTTGCTTTCTTTGATTAGGGATGTCCCTTCACAAATGATAGCTAAGCGATCCCACATTTCTTTGGCAGTTTTACATTTTAGCACTTTTCCCAGATACTCGTTAGGAAGAGTGTGTAAGATGTAATTCTTGGCCAAGCTGTCCAAATTATTCTGTCTCATTTCTTCTGAGGTTAGTTCTGACCTTGGTTTCTTGACGAGTGTACCCACGGGTTGATTTATGTCGAGGGCAGCAGTATTAGGGATCATGGTCACTATCGGACCTTCAGTGATGACGGAGATCATTAAGTCGTGAGTGGAACTGAAGATGGCTTCCATCCTTAGCTTCCAATAGTCATAATCTTGAACCTGGAACTTAGGTAACTTGTTACCGCTGATTTCGAGTGACATGATTCAAGAAGATATGTATTAAGCAGGTTTATGATCAAGAAGCAGTCAGTTCAAGAACAGGGAACAAGACAGAGATATATCAAGAATATTGATCAAGAACACGTAAGCAAGTATGATTAATAACCACAACTTCACCCAAAGTCTTAAGTCTTAAGTCGGTTATCAAGAAACAGCAGTTCGTAAACTACTGCTCTGATACCACTTGTAGGTCCCAAACGTTGAGTTAATATCGAGGGAAGCTAAAGAAAATGTCTAGAGGGGGGTGAATAGACTTTTCTAAAATCTTTCGATATATCAGAATTACAATGTGCGGAATACGAAATTAACAATGAGCCCAATTAAGTTTATACTCAATCCTTTAAAATCCAAGAACTTTGTTCTATACTCAACTAATCTTGTTCAGATAAGTAATTCAATCAATCAAACAATTAATCAATTAAACAACAAAACATTAAAGTAAACAACACAAACGATTTATAGTGGTTCGACAACTTGTCTACATCCACTCTCACAACCCAGTTGTGATATTCTTATTAACTCGTCCAATGGAGTAATATGTTCTTGTAGCTTTAAGTCCCAAGAAATAAGACTTAGATCTTCTCGACAACACTACCAAGTGCCTCTTCGATCTAACTAGCTATTTTACAAGTAACTAGCAACTTGAAACAGTAAACAAAAATAAAACTTCTCTTCGTTCAGTAGTAGCCTTCTTGTTCTTCACTTATCTTGCGTAGCTTCTTTCTGAACTTCAATCTCTGAGAGAAACTTCGAACAATTCTTTAGTATGTAGCTTCAGTATATGTATTTTCAGTAGTCCTCGAATGATAACTACCTTGAGATATTTATAGACTCTAGAAATCAAGAACTCAGTTAGTTGTAACCAACTTTTCTTGAAAACTAACTTTTAACTGAATCTTCTTATCCTTCCACGCGTTTCTTGTTTAAGTAGTTATTTCTAACTAACTCTTTAATTTTAATCTTCAATACACGTTTCTGTAACTAACTTCAGTCTTCTTGTCTTGTCTTGTCTTGTTGAGTCGCACCTGTCTTGTCCAGTAGTAGTAGACTTCTGCTTCTACTTGTCTTCTCTTGCAATCTTCAACAGTAGACTATTCTATCTTAACAAGACTATTACATTACATTAAGCTTATAGCTTAGTCAACTTAAAACTATACAAACAATCTATCTATTACATTTACAATCATGAGCTCTATACAATGATTATTCATAGCTCAATAACAATCTAATCAGTTAATATAAGCACATATGAAGTACTTATAATCCGTACTTATCTTTTAATAATACTTGTCTTATGAACTAGTACTTGTCTTGTGAACTAGTACTTGTCTTGTGAACTCTACTGATCTATACAAGATGACTTCTTCTTAACTAGACTAGATCAGTCAACCCTTAGAAAATATTTAAACCACTTTTGGCTTATCAAAACTTCATCTTTATCTTTTATCATCATTTAGGACTTGTTTTAGGATTCATATCCCAACACATCCTCCTTTTATAGAGGTAGAAATGAGGTGGTGGAGTGAAAGATGACAAAACTATAGAGTTGATAGGTCTGAATTTCTGAAAAGCTATTTCTTAAGATCAACAATGAGATTCTTGATCTAAGGGTTCACATTTAAAGAAATTTAGGTTCTATCTTGTGGAATGTAGAAATTATAGATTTTGAACAAGATTTATTTGGAATCCGTACTGTGCATGCATACTGTTGAGTCGGTGAGGAAGGTGTATTAATCCAACCAAGTATAACTCAATAGTATATTGTATGTATGTATAATGATAAAATATTTTATGAAGAATAGTTTATTATTATACATAGGCATGCATTGCTTAAGTACAGATACCAATTAACTTTGTTCAACTCTTCTGAATATATGTATATATTATGCAATGCAGATTGTAGAGTATTTTATCAAGGATTCTTAAGGTATCATTGATTCCCCCTTGATTAAATAACTTTATATTTTCCCTCAGCTTTATTTGTCTTCATCGGGAAAAACTTACCTGAAGATGAGGGTGTCTATTCACCTCATTTGATTCTCCTAGTCTGCTGCAGTTGTATCAGCTAAGGTCTTCTCAGCTGCTCTTGATCTTCATGTTCTTGGATCAAGGAGTCCTAAGCTGTAGCATAGGGTCTTGAACCTTTCTTCAGCTAGGGGCTTAGTCAAGATGTCTGCTTTTTGGATATTTGTGTGAATTTTCTCCATCTTGATGTCCTTCTTTTCAACGTGATCTCTTATGAAGTGGTGTCGAATGTCGACATGCTTGCACCTTGTGTGAAGAACTGGGTTTTGAGTAATGGCAATGGACTGCTGCTATCACAGTAGATAGGGACTTCTCTTGCCTCTACATTGTAGTCCTTGAGTTGTTGAACTAGCCAGAGCAGCTGACTACAACAACTTCCTGCTGCCATATATTCTGCCTCAGTGGTGGAGATTGCAACAGAAGTTTGCTTCTTTGAGAACCATGAAATTAACTTGCTGCCAAGGAATTGACAGGTTCCAGATGTGGACTTCCTATCTATTCTGCATCCACCATAGTCTGAGTAAGAGTAACCACTCAATTCTAGATTGTCATCAGCAGGGTACCATAATCCTAAGTTGATTGTTCCTTTTAGATACTTGAGGATTTTCCTTGCTGCTTCTAGATGACTTTACTTTGGGTTTGCTTGAAACCTAGCACATACTCCTACAGCAAATGTTATGTCTGGTCTGTTGGCTATAAGGTATAGTAGAGATCCAATCAGTGCTCTGTATTCAGCTTGATCAACTGCCTTTCCAGACTCATCTGGTTCCATTTTGAAAGATGTCATCATTGGAATCCTTGCAGTCTTGCTTTGTAGAGCTTTGAATCTTTCTAATAGGCTCTTGGTATACTTGGATTGGTTGATGAAAATCCCTTCTGGACTCTGTTTGACTTGGAGTCCTAAGAAGTAATTCATCTCACCCATCATGCTCATTTCAAATTTTCCTTGCATAAGTTCAGAGAACTTCTTACACATGTCTTGATTGGGTGATCCAAATATAATGTTATCTACATATATTTGCACCATTAGAATGTCTTCTCCTTCTTGTATTCTGAAAAGAGTTCTATCAACTTTGCCTTTTGTGTAGCCATTGTCAAGTAGGAATTGTGACAATGTGTCATACCAAGCTCTGGGGGCTTGCTTTAGACCATAGAGAGCCTTCTTCAGACGGTATACTTGATCTCCTCTTTCAAATCCTGGAGGCTGCTCTACATACACTTCTTCTACCAGAATACCATTTAGAAAAGAACTCTTAACATCCATTTGATATACCTTGAAGCCCATATATGATGCATAAGCTAGAAACAGTCGAATGGCTTCTAATCTGGCTACTGGAGCAAAGGTTTCATCATAGTCAAACCCTTCAGATTGTGAGTATCCTTTTGCAACTAGCCTTGCTTTATTTCTAGTTATTACATCATTTTCGTCCTTCTTATTCTTGAAAACCCACTTTGTTCCTACTACATTATGGTTTTCAGGACGATCCACCAATTCCCATACTTCGTTTCTTTCGAATTGGTTTAGTTCTTCTTGCATAGCAGTGATCCAATTACTATCAGTCATTGCTTCTTCTATGTCAGCTGGTTCAATGTTGGACAAGAAAGCACACCAGCAGAACATAGAGGATTGGGGGTTCTGACTCAATTGCCTTCTGGTCTTGACACCTGAGTCTGCTCCTCCTAAGATGAGGTTTGATGGATGGTTGTTTCTCCATGTATGCCTCAAGGGTGTATCAGCATTAGATGAGCTTGGATTCTCATCTGTTCTAGTGCCATCAGGAGGATTGACTTGATTTGGTTGATCATCATCTGTATCTTGTGTCTCAAAGAGATCATTTCCCTTTGCATTTGGGATTGTTGCATCTTGATTTTGGTCAGCTTGCTCAACTTGGGTTTGAGATCTAGTGACGGGTCTGTGTGGTTTATCCTCCTCTGGTTCTTCAGGAAATGGTTCATTGACTTCAATAAACTCATCTGGTCTGGATTTGATCACTAGTTTCCTCATCTGAACTGCAGCTGAGTCTGTTTCTACTGCACTCTTTTCACAAGATTCATCAAAAACAACATGAGGTGTTTCTTCCACAAGAAGGGTTCGTTTGTTGAGTACTCTAAATGCTTTGCTAGTAGAGGAGTATCCCAAGAATATCCCCTCATCTGCTTTGGCATCAAAAGCATTCAACTTACTCTTCCCATTGTTGTGAATGAAACACTTACAACCAAATATATGAAAGTAAGATACTCTAGGTTTCCTTCCTTTCCACAGTTCATATGGGGTTTTCTCATGGATTTTGTGAATACCTGACCTATTTTGAGTGTGACAGGCTATGTTGATGGCTTCTGCCCATAGCTTCTTGGAAGTAGAGAATTCAGCAAGGAGTGTTCTTGCAGCTTCTTTGAGTGTTCTGACCCTTCTTTCAGCTACACCATTCTGTTGTGGTGTTCTTGCTGCACTTGTCTCATGCTGAATACCATTAGAAGTACAATAGGCAATAATATAAGAGTTAATAAATTCAGTGCCTTTATCACTTCTAATTTTCACAATTGGTTCTCCTTTCTCTACTTGGATTCTCTTCAATAGTTCAGGGAGCTTCTGCTGAGTTTCACTCTTCTTATATAAGAAGATAACCCAAGTAAACTTGGAGTAGTCATCTACAACAATGAGAGTGTATTTCCTCCCTGTAAGTGTGGTTGGAGTGATTGGTCCAAAGAGATCCATGTGAAGCAGTTCAAGAACTCTGTTGGTTGATGCTGTCTTCTTGGTCTTGAAGGAGACCTTTGTTTGCTTTCCTTGTTGACATGCATCACAAACCTGATCTTTACAATAGAGTTCATTAGGCAGTCCATCAACTAAGGATTCCCTTGCTAACTTGTTCATAGTCTTAAAGTTCAGATGACTGGGGCATTTGTGCCATAGCCAGCTGACATCTTTTGGGCTTTTCACAAGCAGACATGTATCCTTAGGACAGCTGTTCCAATTTACAAGATACATACTTCCTTTTCTAGCTCCTGTTAGAAGGTTTTGCTTTGTTCTTTTATCACTTATGAGACACTCATCTTTAGAGAATTTTACTGAATATCCAGTGTCACAAAAATGAGAAACAGATAATAAATTAAACTTTAGTCCTTCTACATATGATACATCATGTACCTCAATGTCACCATTTTTAAGGGTGCCATATCCTTTTGTGTTACCGTGCGCGTTATCACCAAAGAAGACTTTTGGACCTTTCTTTTTTGTATAGTTGGTCAGCAGGGCTTTGGTTCCAGTCATGTGAGTTGAGCATCCACTATTTATATACCAAGTTTCTCCTGATAGGCCTCCTCTTCTGTATAGGTCCCTCCTTTCCTGCAAGAAGGATTAAGTCTTAGGTACCCATTTTGTCTTGGGTCCTTGGGTGTTAGTACTACCCTTGGGAACCCACATATACATTGGTCGTTTAAACAACCTTGAACATTTGAGTTGTTTCCCTCGGGCATCACAGAACCAAATCTTACCAGTTGACACCTTGGTATGGTCTGAATTGTTAGTTGTGTCAGCTAAGTAATAGTCAGATGGTTTCCTCTTATAGGAGTGTGTATAGATTATCTTCTGACTGATTACCTTCGGCCTGGGTGCATTAGCTGATCGATGCACACGATTATATGGACCATACTCCTCTATTCTCATAATATCATAAGAGATAGGGGTGCAAAGAGAACATCTTTGTGTGAAGAAGACTTCTTCTTCTTGGCTGGAGCAGCATACAGCTGAGACTGTCTCAGACGAGATGGTCTAGGCTGTTTGTTGTTCCTCTGTGCATGCTTGGGGTTAACTTGTCTCTTACCATTTTTGGTGTTGGGATAGTTAACCTTAGCAAGTACAGATGCCTTTTGGTTCATATTAGGTTCATTGTGTTTAGAACACTCACCATTTTCATGTGTCTGAGTAGTGCACTGATTAGGTGTACTACCCTCAGCTGGAGAGGATGTTGATGGATTAAATTCATAACCGAAACTCATCTTATTGCCATTAGATCTATAATATTCAGAGATACTTTCAATAGTAGCAGATGCTTTATTGAACTCTGATATCTTTTGATTTAGGCATTCCTTCTCCTTTTCTAAGAGCTTGTGTGATTGGAAGAGATCATCGAACTTAGTTTGGAGTGAACGAAATTCCTTAGTTTCTGAGGCTTGAGTTTTCAACATCCCTTCATACAACTGAGTTATTGTGGTATTTTCTTCTTTAAGAAGCTCCACTTCTTTAGTCAATCTTTCATTCATTGTTACCAACTCAGGGGTGTTGTCAAACTTAACCTTTTTCAACTTAACAATTTCTTTCCTAAACCCCTTGTTCTCCTCTTCCACTTCTATGAAAGCTCTCGTGGCAATATCGAGATCACCTTTTACTTCT
Organism: Galeopsis tetrahit; assembly: GCA_963675135.1. Taxonomy (NCBI): domain Eukaryota; kingdom Viridiplantae; phylum Streptophyta; class Magnoliopsida; order Lamiales; family Lamiaceae; genus Galeopsis; species Galeopsis tetrahit. The sequence continues at coordinate 32,313,653 of OY776126.1, read as the reverse complement.
TTCAAAGATTGGTAATAGGTGTCTTCTGATTCGCCTACAGTTGAGTTTACCTCTTCTGTGTGTGAGAAAATAGGTGAATGAAAAGTTGTTGGATAAGAATTTACCTCGTTTTCTCCTATGGCCATCATAGCTAAATCGTCTGAATCATTTGAGAAGATTTGACAGTCTGGTGATGAAGGAAGAACATCACTTTGATATTCAAATTCTTCAGTCACCATTGCTTGTCTGTTTCTTCTTTGTCTTCTATGTTTAGGTCTGGACATTCAAAGACATAATGTCCTGGTTTACGACAATTGAAGCATGATCCAGGTTTCTGATTAGAATTGTTTCTTCTTGGAGGAGTAGCATCTCTTCTTCTGGAGTTTCTGTTGTCAGATGACTCCACATCTTTCTTAGGATACTTTTCTGGTGTTCTTTCTCTTGATCCTCTAGAAGATGAACCAGCTCTCCTATCTTTATAATTCCTGTAGAATTTTCTATATTTGTTGTTTAGAGAGTTCATCCTTTTAAATCTCTTAATCATGAGGGCCATTTGCTCTTTTAGGCTCATGTCTGATCCTTCAAAGTCTTCTGTTTTCAGAGAGGTTTTGCCAGATGAGGTACTTGCAGCCTTTGTATTTGCTGCTTTGAAAGCCACTGTCTTGGAGGTAGTTGGGGTTGCAGTTGGCTCATCATTTTTTGAGTTTTCTTCTCTTTCAAGATCATACTCATGAGGTTTGAGGTTCTGAAACAGAGTTTGAGTAGACCATATCTTGATATCTTGAGTATCTTTGATGATGGTCTTTTTTAGTCTCCATTTCTTGGTTAGAGAGTCCAAGATCTTCAAGTTTTTCTCTCTATTTGTATATTTCTTGCCAAGAGATTCAATCTCGTTTATGATCTTGGTAAATCTATTGTCTAGCTGGTCAATAGACTCTTCTGGTTGCATCTTGAAGTGTTCAAACTTCTTGACGGCTGTTGATAGTTTGCTCTCTTTAATCAGCTCAGTTCCTTCACAAAGGAGTGCCAATGCATCCCACATGTCTTTAGCTGTCTCACAGTGAAGTATTTTTGCAATGTACTCATTTGGAAGAGTTTGCATGATATAATCTTGAGCAATGTTGTCAAGATTTGATTGCTTCATCTCTTCTGGTGTGAGGTCTTTCATTGGCTTGGGGGCAAGTTCTCCAACTGGGATTTCTGGATCACCATTTGCAGTGTTGACTTCCATGATTGTGATTGGGCCTTCTGTGATTACTGACCACATCTTGTAGTGGACTGTTGTGAGATTCTTCCTCGTCCTTATTTTCTAGTAATCATAATCCTCCACTGAAAACTTAGGCAACTTACGCATGTTAGCACTCATGATGTATAAGTTTTCAAAAACAAGTTTTAAAAAAAAAAAAGATCTGTTCAAGAGGACTACAAAAAGACTCCCTCAAGTCTTCTGATAATCTAGAGACAGTAGTCTGTTAGAACCACTGCTCTGATACCACTTGTTGGTCCCTGAACGAGTAGTGAAAGGGATTAAAATCTAGAGGGGAGGGGTGAATAGACTTTAAAACTTTTTCAAGAGAGTTGGGAACCTTTTCTGATTCCTATGTCAACTGGACTACAAGTCTGCTGGTCCAGATGACTATAGTGATCTGATGAAGAGATTATATGCGGAAGTTTGGTAGGCCTTGTTTAGACTCGTTCTTTAGTTTCTTTTGAAAATACCAACTTGTTTGTTTAATGAAAACCTCAGCTGATGTTGGTTTGAAGATTATGGCCTGATTTGAAGATAGTTGAAAACACTGTATGCACTATATAAGATAAATGAAAGACAGTAAAGTAAAGTGCAGAATGTAAAAGACACCAGGTTTATAGTGGTTCGGATATACGATCCTACGTCCACTCTCACGTCCTAACGTGATGTTTAATCCCTTTAATTTACCAAAAATTACAAGGGCTTGTCCTTTATAGTCCCAAGGGTAGGACTTTGAGATCTGAGCAGTCCTAACTACTACGGTCTCCACAAGTGATTGGAAGCACTTGCACTTTTACAGGGGTTCAAAAACTTAACCTTATGGTGGGGGTTTTGGGGTTTTTGAATGTATCCAACTAATGGTTCAAGCTTATAGATTGCTTAACCACTGTGCCTAAATCAATAGATATACAATATGAATAGGATTCAGGTTCTTTTGGGTTGGATAGAAATCACTTAAGAGCTAGAGGTATTCTAATGGTTTTTGGGCTCTTGGAGAACTCTCAATGCAATATGGCTTTATGCTTGCTTGCTTGTTTAGCTTGTTGAATTCTCACGTTGTGACTTCGTGTTTGTGATTTCTCATCCTCTTGTATTTATAGGGATGATTGCTGCGACTAGCCGTTGGGGCAATCTTTCCATGTTTGCTTGATTCCTTGATTCCAGCCGCTTGATTGCTTCAGACCTGGGATCATGTCAATCTTCTAAGTAAGGTAAGTCTTCATTCAAATTGTAAGATGACTTTGGGAATCAGCCGAGTCCTGGACGAGCACCTAGTCTTCTGATCTTCACTCATAGTCTCCTGACTACTCGGCTGGCCTTAAGTCTTCTGTCTTTTGATATCAGTCGAGTACCACTCGTCTGATCTGGCAATTCTGAAAACTGTTTTAGGCCATCTTTAATCTTGGACTCCATCAGATAAGTAGGTATACAAGCACCTTACTTATCTGGTCTTCAAGGATCTTCTAGTCTCCATGCCTTCTACTCTTCTCATCTTGAGGGTGCGCATGTAAGCCGGGACTGTGCTAATCAGCTGATATCAATACAGTTGATCACACAAGACTAGTCTAAGTTGTTCTATACAAAGTCAGCTGATCCTATTACATTTATAAACTCTAAGTGTTTTTGCCATCAAAACTATTCTAACATCAAGTGGGGCTTAGGGTGAATTTATATCCCAACACTTCATCAATGTCTTTTGGTTCCTGTTCTGATAAGAAACAACAAAACATAGCACTTTCACCATGAAAACTTCTGGTTTTGACTCCTATACTTGGGTCACCAAGTATCAGATTAGTAGGATGGTCATATAACCAAGTCCTTCTTTTTCTGATTCCTTCAGTAGAGTTGTCCTCTACTAAAGTTGAGTCACCAGTGTTATAGAATTCAGGATAATTGAATGCAGGATCTAATTCAGGATCATATTCAGGGATGTTGTCCTCAATGTTTAGAACATTGGTATTTTCAAGATTTATGGTTCCCCCTAGAATATTGGATCCATTAACTACCTCAGCAGAGCCTGCTTCTTCATTGGTAGTTGTTACCTGAGGGTGAACTAGGATTGGATCATTCAGTTCATCATTTCCTTCAGTGGGGCTTTCTTCAGGTATATTGCCTTCAGGATTGTTGTCCAGTATATCATTTTCAGGGAGAATGGCTTGGACAACATCTATGAATTCAGTGTTCTTGTCTTTTAAGCTTAATCTGGTTGTTCTTTGTGTGATTTCTTCAGTGTCCAGGTTTTTGTTCCTGATCTCAAAGATAGATTCATCAAACACAACATGAGGTGTTTTCTCCACAACAAGGGTTTTTCTATTGTAGACTCTGAAAGCTCTACTGATTTGAGAGTATCCAAGAAATACTCCCTCATCAGCTTTTCTATCAAAGGCTTTCAACTGTTCTTTCACATTATTGTGAATGAAACACTTACAACCAAATATGTGAAAGTATGACACTTTAGGCATTCTTCCTTTCAAAAGTTCATAAGGGGTTTTGCCTTGCCCCTTAGTAATCAAACACATATTCTGAGTATGGCATGCAGTATTTATAGCTTCAGCCCAAAACCTCTTAGGTAGATTAGAATCAGCAATTAAGGTTCTAGCAGCTTCTTTTAGAGTTCTATTCCTTCTTTCTGCAACTCCATTTTGTTGAGGGGTTCTAGCTGCTGAGGTTTCATGAGCTATTCCATTCAGTGTGCAATACTCATTGATGTATGAATTTATGAACTCAGTGCCTTTATCAGATCTTATCTTGATAATGCTAAGGCTTTTCTCATTTGACAGTCTCTTTAAAAGTTCAGGCAGTTTGACTTGTGTCTCTTTTTTATTAAGGGGAAATACTACCCATGTGAACCTAGAGAAGTCATCTACTACTACTAGTGTGTATTTCCTTCCATTTATGCTTGAAGGGGTAATTGGTCCAAATAAGTCCATATGTAAAAGTTCAAGTACCCTTTCAGTAGAGATGACTGGTTTTCCTTTAAATGAGGTTTTAATCTGTTTTCCTTCTTGACATGGTTTACACACATGTTCTTTAATGAAAACCTCATTAGGCAGTCCTTTAACTAATGCATTTCTGGCAAGTTTGTTCATTGATTTAAAGTTCAGGTGGTTTAGCCTCTTATGCCATAACCAACTTTGTTCACTAGAGCTCTTGGCAATGAAACATGCAGCATCAGTAGACTTGTCCCAGTCTGCAAAATACACATTTCCTTTCCTAGTTCCAGTCAATAGAGTTTGTTGAGTCTTATCTTTGATTAAGCATTTTCCACTTGAGAACTCAACATTGAAATCTTTATCACATAATTGGCTGATACTTAGGAGATTATATTTGAGACCAGCTACATAAGACACATTGGATACTTTGATGTTACCAATCATCAAAGTACCACAACCTTTTGTTGTTGCTTGTGAGTTGTCTCCAAATGTGACATTTGGGCCTTCTTTTTCACTAAAATCAGTGAGGAGTTCCTTGTTTCCAGTCATGTGCCTTGAACATCCACTGTCAAGATACCATGCTAACTTTTTACTTATGCTCCTCTTCTTGTGGCCCAAAGGTACCTGCAATTAGCAAGTTTTAGGTACCCTTTGAATTTTGGGTCCTGAGAGGTTAGTTGTACCTTTAGGAACCCAAACTTGCCTAATTGCCCTGATTGATTCAAGGTGGCTAAGTTGTTTTCCTTGTGCATCAACATACATTGCCTTTCCCTTAAATGCCTTTGGGAAAGTGTGTGTGAAAGTATTAACTTTGTAAGTTTCAGGAGAGTTGTCAAATCTCCTGAACTTATGAGTTCTTTGTGTAACTTGATGAAATCTTTGAGGAAAGGTCTTTTTATGACCATTACCCTTTGGCATGAAGGGTTTTGGTTGTCTCATTTTATTCTGCCTTTGAGGATGGTTGTCCTTAGGTCTATTCAGCTGAGGCTTTCTCAGAAGAGTTGGCCTTGGCTGATTATACCTTGGATAACTCCTCTGAACATTGTTCAGGAGAGTTACCCTTCCATTGGGTCTACTCTGCTGACCAACATTCCTCTTGTGTTCAGGGACTTTGGCTATTTCCTTAGGTTTGGGCCTAGTCTCCTGAAGCACTTGAGTAGGCATTTCATTCATTTTTCCCTTTCCTTTGTTCAGTGGCTGTATTATTTCATTTTCAGCTTGTTGTGCCACTGATTTGACAAATATTTTCTTAGTGTTACTTGTTGAAGCAACACTAAGACAAGGTGAAGATTCAAATGGATCAAAACCTAATCCACTTCTTTGAGCCATAGGTCTTTGATAACTTTGAATTTCCTCTATTGCTCTAGAGGATTTGTTCAAAGCAGACATCTTTAATTTCAGGCTCTCTTCACTTGATTTGAGAATGTCATACTCATGTGAGAGGTTTTCAAATTTTGCTCGAAGAATTTTTAATTCAAACTCTTTTCTCTTCTGAGTAAGTAATTGAGCATCAATCTGTCCTTATTGGTCAACTATCCTGAGATTTGCTTCCTCAAGCTCTCTCAAGACTTGTTGGTACAACTCAGTAGACTTAATGTCAACTATTGTCTCAGCAGGTTTTGAAAGCTCAATTGAAAGTCTTTCATTTTCTCTCACACAATTGTCATGAAATTCTTGCAACCTAGTGAAATCTTCCATTAACTTCCCAAAGGAAAGTTTCAAGTTGACTTCACTAGTGTTCTGTGATAGAAATGATGGTGAGCTAGAAGTGGAGGATACCTCATCATCCTCAATAGCCATGTTGCACACATCATCATCATCATCACTGTTTGAGAATAGTCCATCAGAAGAGTTGAAGCTTCCATCATTATCATATTCTTCACCAGCCATCATGGCCTTCCTATTGGTGAACTTTCTGTCTCTTTTTGCTTGTCTTTCTCTTCTTTCTTTAGAGCTCAATTCAGGGCAGTCATACTGGAAGTGCCCTTTCTTCTTGCAATTATAGCACAAGTCTTCATCATCATCCTTCTTGGACTCATCTCTTCCTTTAGATGATGAAGGGTCAGCTCTACTGGACCTTCTCCTATCAGAGTACTTGTCCTCTGATCTTTTCTCTTCAGGCTTTTTGTCCTTAGCCTGATCTTCAGGAGAATTGTACCTTCTCCTGAATTTGTTGTCTTGGTAGAACTTCTTGTATCTACCAAACTTTGAATTGAGTTTGTAAAACCTCCTTGCCATGAGGGCCATCTCTTCCTTCATTTCAGCCTTGGAGACTGACTTTGATGATCTTGGAGTAGACTGCATTTCTGGTTCAGCAGTTTTGGCTTTAAATGCCACTCCCTTGGTTGGTAGAGAAGACTCCTCAGCTGGCTTTCTTCCATTGAGGTCAAACTCATATGCTTTGAGTTCTGAGAAGATTTGTTGCATGGGCATGGAGGAGAGATCCTTGGTGTTCTTCATCATTACAGCATATACATCCCACTTTTGAGTGAGACTTCTCAGGATTTTTAATCCAACTTCTCTCCTGGAGTACACCTTGCCCAAAGAGTTGATTTCATTCATCACATCAGTGAATCTACCAGCAAACTTGTCAATGGACTCATCTGGCTCCATTGAGAACTGTTCAAACTTCTGCACAGCCACTTGGAGCTTGTTCTCCTTTATCTTTTCAGTACCCTCACACATTTCAGCAAGTGTATCCCAAATTTCTTTGGCTGTTGTGCAGTGGTAAACTCTTCCCATGATTGCATCTGGGATTGTTTGATAGAGAGTATTCATTGCAAGATAATTCAAGTTATCTTTTCTTTTCTCTTCAACAGTGAAGTCATCTTCTGTGCCCAAAGCTCATCATGGGTAGCTTTCACCGGAACGGAGGGAGTATATTTTAATATATGTATAAATAAACATATTAAATATATACTATATGTATGCACAAATAGACATATAACTGGCCGGCAATGGAATCCAAGTAACAAAAAGTACTCATATATATTAATGATAATTTCATTGTGTAATAATTTTACAATAAATTAATTTGGCCTAGAGAAAAGGATGCAATTTTAAGAGGAAAAAGTTGAGATGGCAAGTGGAGATGGTTGAATCATCATGAGTTTGCGGTGACGACATAACAGGATTTCTGAGCAACCCCTGTGGTAGGGTCCAACTGCTGTCATTGGTGGAGGCTTCCCAAATATTCTATCTCCATCGTTAAGAGCCCCGTAACTGATATAATTTCCACTCGAATAAGTAACGGTGTTGCACAACACGAGCAATGTCGCCAAAAACACTACTAACATCTTTGTCGACATGCTTGCACTACTATTAATTATTACGATTATTAATGTTTACTCTTAAAATTGCAAGGTTTTCTTGGTTATTTCTTGGGCTCCAATTTCACCACTTTATATAGCCACATACAATTCATCAACATGCAAAAATGTCCATTAATTCATATTCATTGCAAATTGCTCTCATCGAAAATTAATACCTAAAAGTATGAACAACCATCCAATATAATGTCATCTTCCGAAAATGGCTAATTACCATCAACTTCACTAAATTACATTACCCAAATTCTAGCTAGCTAGGCTCCACACAAAAAATTAATTAATTAAAGATATTAATTAATGATTACTAGCTAGCTGCAAATATATAAGTCAATTTACTCTCATAACTTTCAACCTTTTTTGAAATGGTCCCAAAAACATTAAATGTATATATCAATTTAGTCCCATTTTTTTGCAATTTGTTCTGATTTAGTCCCAAAAAAGTTAAATGTACCAATTTAGTTTTTTTTTTTTCTTTTTTGCAATTTGTTCTATTTTGATCCCAAAAAAGTTAAATGTACCAATTTAGTCTCAAATTTTCACAATTGCATTTACCTTTTTTTGGAACCAAAACAAAACAAATTGTGAAAAATGGAACTAAATTGATACATTTAACTTTTTATGACCAAAATTGAACAAATTACAAAAAAAAAAAAAAAAAAAAAAAGAATGGGACTGAATTGGTACGTACATTTAACTTTTTTGGGACCATTACAAAATTAAAAGGTAGAAAGTTATGGGACTAAATTGGTTTAAATCCTTGTTCACACATATGGATCTAGCAATGAGTAATTGAAGTGATTTATTAATTTGCTATATTCTTTTTTTTTCTTAATTAATATTAATGAAACCTTCATTGCTTTGCGTTCGAACATCCGAAACAGTAGGCCAAGTGGCTTCCATGGGCAGAGTACTGCTTCAACACGAGCTTCCACACATCAGCCGGCTGCACCCCTTTTGAGGCAGTGTACGGTCAACCCCAAGCCAGTGCTTTCCCAATTCCTTCCCGCTGAAATCTATGTGAAGGCCGTAGCGGATGATCTTCTCGACAGAAACACGATCCTTCTAAACCTCAAAGCCCATCTTGAGCGAGCCCAACAACGAATGGCGCTTACAGCGAACAAACATCGGTGGGATATCGTTTTTTATGTGGGCGAACGAGTGTTCTTAAAATTCTGCCCATATCGTCATGTTACGTTATTTTGAAAACTGAATGTGAAATTGGCACCTAAATATTTTGGTCATTTTTGTAGATGTTGTTAACTCTTAAATGCTTTAACATTATCAACAACATCTTAATTTGACCTTCCTTGATTTATTCTAAGTCCTTTCTGAAATGTTACATTAAATGTTGTACTAAATGCTCTCACATTCAGGTACGATTCTAGAAGCTTCTACAAGAGTCTGGAACATGGAAGATTCCAGAATGTTGGAGAACGTGATAGAAGAGTCTGGAGCAGTTTAGAGAGATGGAAGATGGAAGAAGGATCTAGAGAGATCATGGAAGTTGAGGTCCTAAAAAATAGGATCTCATAATGGAAGGATCTAGAATTCGGCTATTGCTCTATAAATACCGCTGAAGCCTTTCATTTCAAAGTATGCACTATTCGAGTAACACCTTCTTGAGCGTTCAACCCTAGTTAGGAGTTATGGTCAGTAGTTGTATCATTTAACGTACGCCGAGGGATACCACACCTTCTAGTGTACTTAGTTCTAGTCTTGTATCGAGTAAGAGTGAATCATAGATCAGATTAGTTCTTTAGACAATGTTCTTACACTTCAGTCTTGTATGGAATGTTGAAGTAATTGCTGAGACATTTCACACGACATTTTCGTAACTTAGGAACTAAGTTATTGTTTTCGTCGTAAGGCTTAGCATGGGTTTTGTTATTAATAAAATCTATGTTAAAAATTATTCCATTGTGTTTTTATTGTGTTTTAGTGTTTTAGACTTCCGTTGTGTACTGTGTTTACTTTCTGTATTCTGTTAGAGTTAATGCTACATTAATTGTCACAACATTCAGTGTAACATTGTTCTGTTTTTTACTTAAACACTAGATACCTACCCCACGCACACTTTCAGTTGGTATCAGAGCCGATACCTGACGACACAGGGTTTAGATCCTTGCTTAAAGTGTGTTTTAGTTTATATTAGCAATGGAAACACATCACATATCCACTACACTTAGGCCACCCGTTTTAGATGGTTCAAATTATGCTTATTAGAAGCCTAAGATGCGAATGTACATCAAGCCAATTGATGAACGTGCTTGGAGGACTGTTCTTACAGGTTGGGATGTACCAAAGAATCTAGCAGATGCCGATGGTGAAATTCAACTCAAGAAAGAGGTTGATTGGACAGCCGATGAAATAACAACAGCAGGATATAATTCTAAAGCTTTAAATGCTATTTTTACTTCTGTTGATACATCTATGTTTAAAATTATATCTAACTGTTCTACTTCTAAAGATGCATGGGACAGGTTACAAGAGCATTGTGAAGGTTCCGATAGTGTTCGAAGGACAAAGCTTCGAATGTTGGGGATAAAGTTTGAGAATCTCCGAATGAGGGAAGATGAAACAATTTCATCCTACAACGAAAGGTTAAGTGAGATTATTAATGAATCGCATTCTCTTGGTGGCCCTATTTCTAATGTTAGAGTAGTACATAAGATATTAAGGTCTGTTCCTAAAATATTTGATGCTAAGATTTGTGTTATTGAAGAGGCAAAAGACACTGATAAGATGAGTCAAAATTAATTAGTGAGTATTCTTAGAACTTATGAAATAAACACTAATCAAATTGATGAAACTAAAAATGATAAGAAAGTTGTTGTTTACGAAAATTGAGTATTCTTTTTCCAGCCCCTTTTGTTGTCCGGCGAAAATTGAACGTACGTAAATTAAGCATTTTACGAAATTATGAGATGTAAATTAAACTTTTATCTTTTTTTAGACGTTTTTCAAAAAAGGTGAAAGTTACGGAGCGTAAATATTTTTTTTCTCTTAATATATAAACATTTTTATAATGTACTCCCTCCGTACCAATGAAAACCACTTTTCGTCCGTTTCAATTAAAGCTACTTATTCCATTTTTATCAAAGTACTCTCTCTCTCATTTTATTATATTATTCTCTCTCACAATTGCATCACCTCGAACACATGTACTTATTATATCATATTTCTTAACTTCTGTGCCCAAAGCTCATCATGGGTAGCTTTCACCGGAACGGAGGGAGTATATTTTAATATATGTATAATTATATACATAAACATATTAAATATATACTATATGTATGCACAAATAGACATATAACTGGCCGGCAATGGAATCCAAGTAACAAAAAGTACTCATATATATTAATGATAATTTCATTGTGTAATAATTTTACAATAAATTAATTTGGCCTAGAGAAAAGGATGCAATTTTAAGAGGAAAAAGTTGAGATGGCAAGTGGAGATGGTTGAATCATCATGAGTTTGCGGTGACGACATAACAGGATTTCTGAGCAACCCCTGTGGTAGGGTCCAACCACTACAAAAAAAGCCTGATTTTGATACCGAAATTTTGAGACGGACACCTAATCCGTCTCTAATAGATACAGATTAGATACGAATTTGTTAAAGAATCGAGATTTGAAACCGAAAATAAAACCGTCTCTCATTATAAACAGATTAGATACGACTTTTAGTTTCGAAAGTTTTAGATACGGATTAGATACACGACTTTCAATTTCGAAAGTTTTAGATACGGATTAGATACATATATCACCGTCTCTAAACAATTAATTTTTTCTCCCGGATATAAAACGAGATAAGGTGGAACACGAAATTTGCGTTACGGAACCTAACCATTTCTAATGTGTATCTAATTAGTCAAATGATAAAATTAAATAAAAAAAATAAATCAAAACCTTATATATAGAGAGAATTGAGAATGAGAGAATATGGACGGGTGAATTGAGTTATATTAATTTATTTACTTTTTTATTTAATTAATAAATAGTAAAAATAAAAAAAAAATAATTAATATATCTTCTATGTATCGAATAAATATAAATGTTAGAATAATATTATGTAGATATATTTTAGGATATATATATATATATTATAATAATAATATTATTATATTATATCTTCAATTCCATATGACAATATATATATCAATTGATTCTCTAATGAAAATATTTCAAAAATTGATGTAAATATATTTTAGGTTAGATATATATATTATAATAATAATAATATTATTATATTATATCTTCAATTCCATATGACAATATATATATATCAATTTTAGATTAAAAAAAGGAGATGTTATTGAATAATTTTTTTAATTTGTATAGTATTTTTAAAAAAAAATTAGATTAAAAAATAATTCTATCATCAATTTAGAAAAAGTATAAACTAATGAAAATATTCTAAGAATTGATTCTCTAATCAATGTACGTATATATGAACGTTAGATTAAAAAAAAGAGTCATTCATTAATTTTTAAAAGTTTATAAATCTTTATAAAATTACTATTAAAAGACTTATCAAGAAACTTGTATAGTATTTTTTAAAAAGTTTTAGATTAAAAAATAATTCTATCATCCACTTAGAAAAAGTATAAATATGTGAAGCATTGTTAATTGTAAAATAGTCTCCATTAGAAAAAGTATAAATACGTGAAGCATTGTTAATTGTAAAATAGTCTCCATAACAAAGGAAATAAGATCAATTGAGATAAAAATCAAAAATCATTTTTATGTCAAAATGAACTCGAAATAAAAATTGAAAATCAAAAATCATTTTTTTGTGTCAAAATGAATTTGAAATAAAAATTGAAAATCAATGAAGGGGTTAGAGATACAAATTAAGTTAAATCTAATTTATAGAAATTAATTTTACTAAATTTTTGAAAAATATATTTTAAGGGAAATTAAACCTAAATTCTATCTAATAATATGTCAATTTTTTTTCATTCTTAAAAATATGGCCGTACCTAATAATAGGTCAATTTTTGTCCATTCTTGAAAATAAGTTTATATAATAAATATAGATATTATAATAATATTATGTTATATATTTCATATCTTTTATATGGAAATATATTTTATATCACAATATATATATAATATATGGACTAATGACCTCTGTCAATAATAATAATATTGTCTCTACCATCAAAATTGATCAGGTAAGTTATGCATCTCACGCCTTTATTATAATATAATTTGCCTACTATATAAATTTCTTTCAATCTTGAAAACTGAAGAACGTCTGTTAGGTTTAAGTTGTGCATCTCAAGCCTTTATTATAATATATCAATTTACTTATCATCAACTAGCCTACTATTATCAATTTGCCTACTATACAATAATAACATTGTCTCAACTATCAAGATTGATGAGGTAAGTTGTGCATCTCAAGCCTTTATTATAATATATCAATTTACTTAGCCTACTATAAATTTCTTTCAATCTCGGTAATGGAAGAACGTCTCTGTGAATCGAAAGTGAATGACACAAACCATCAAGATTGACAAGGTAAGTTGTGCATCTCAAGCCTTTATTATAATATATCAATTTACTTATCAATTCGTCTACTATAAATTACAATTATTTGCAACACTATAAATTACAATTATTTGCAACTGGATCCATTTAAAATATAGATCTTAAAAGTGGGTTAATATATTTATCTCGAAAGTATGCCTCTTAAAAGTGGTTTAATATATATATTTCGAAAATATGCCATGTTTAAGGACGCTAGCATGTTGGTTAACTTTGTTAAATTTTTTTTAACTGGAGGGGGATCGATTCCCTTCAACAAAACTCGCAAAAAATGGGAGTCAAATAAATGGGTCTTGTTTAAAAATCCAACCCTTTTATTTATTTTTTTCTAATTATTTTTAAGATAATTTTTTTAAATGAAAATTTCCATTCAAGTAGTAAGTAGAATTTGGTGGTGAACTCGTAAAAAATGGGGGTCAAATAGATGGGTCTTGTTTAAAAACCCAACCCATATAACCCATGAACCGTTTGTATTTTCCAAAAGATATAAAGGTATGATCCGTTTGTATTTGTCATTTAAGTGTGTCAAGTATACTATTGTAATAAAAACAGTGTGTAATTGAGTCCAGTTATATAGGATACTATTCAGGGGTAGAGTTGTTGTGTACTCAAGTACACTGAATACTATTCAGGAGTAGAGCTGTTGTGTACTCAAGTACACGGTGTACTTGATAAACGCATAATTTAATAAAAACAGTGTGTAATTGAGTCCAGTTATATAGGATAAACGCATAATTTAGTGCTAGTGCTATATAGTATAAACGCATAATTTAATAAAAATCGTTACAACTCACATGTTCGAACCCAATTTTTAAAATTTAATTTAATTTTAGCACCTAATAAAAGTGCAAATTTTAAATAATAAAATTTGTAAAATTAATAAAAAAAATTTTAAAAAAATTAGCAAAAGATTAAATGTAATTTAATTAATTTATTTGAATTTATAAAGTAAGATCGACTTTTACAATTGAAATTATTCAATAACAATTTTTTATTTTATTTAAAGTTATAAATTAATCAATTAATTATATATGTTAAACTAATATAATAAAATAAAGTGTCTAAACTATGCATAGTTCTTAGTATTTTACAGCTTATTGACGACAGTGAGTAATTACAATTTTTAGAAATTAATAAAAAAAATTACATTTATAAATTTAAAAGTTACAATTTGAATACATGTAAAAGAAATAAATTAATATACATATACAATTAATATTAAAAGATAAAACAAAAGAGTTATCTGTCCTAGTGGCAAATGCTCAATAATAGACACTTGCCCACCTGGGTTCAATTCCCATATAGACAAAAAAAAGTCAATTAAATAGTTGGAGGGGGGTGGTTGCAGGGTGGGATGGGTGTCGGGTTGGGTTCGGGCTGGGACGGTGGGATGGGTGTCGGGTTGGGTTCGAGCTGGGACGGTGTGGGTTCGGGTCGGGTTCGGGCTTGGTGGGATTGGGATTAAGGCTTGAAATGGGGATTAAATAATTGGAGAGGGGGGTGGTTGCATGGTAGGGTGTGATGGGTGTCGGGTCGGGTTCGGGCTTGGAATGGGGATTAAAGGCTTGGAAACGAATGTTTGCCTTGTGATACGGATTTAGAGACGACAAAACGTTGTTTCTAATTAAGAACGAAATTATATACGGATTTTTGACCCGGATGTAAAATGGGTCGTTTATCGTTTAGATACGGATTTAGAGACGAAACGACATTTGAAACGGAATTTTGACCCGGATATAAAACGGGTCGTTCATCGTTTAGATACGAGAGAATATACGGTGTCAAAATCCGTCTCTCATTATAAACCGAAAAAAACGGTTTCAAGTCTGTCTCTTATTAGAAACGGAATTTAGAAAACCGTTCCTAACATTAGATACCATGCGATTAAGAACAGATAGAAAATGGTTCCAAAATCCGTTTCTAACTTGTTTAGATACAATGTTTATGGTATTTAATCCGTCTCTAAATCTCAGTTTTTTTGTAGTGAACTGCTGTCATTGGTGGAGGCTTCCCAAATATTCTATCTCCATCGTTAAGAGCCCCGTAACTGATATAATTTCCACTCGAATAAGTAACGGTGTTGCACAGCACGAGCAATGTCGCCAAAAACACTACTAACATCTTTGTCGACATGCTTGCACTACTATTATTACGATTATTAATGTTTACTCTTAAAATTGCAAGGTTTTCTTGGTTATTTCTTGGGCTCCAATTTCACCACTTTATATAGCCACATACAATTCATCAACATTCAAAAATGTCCATTAATTCATATTCATTGCAAATTGCTCTCATCGAAAATTAATACCTAAAAGTATGAACAACCATCCAATATAATGTCATCTTCCGAAAATGGCTAATTACCATCAACTTCACTAAATTACAGTACCCAAATTCTAGCTAGCTAGGCTCCACACAAAAAATTAATTAAGTTTAAGGGTCAAGAAAGCTCCATCCTCCGCCATGACGCCTTGGATACCAAGGTCGATTCCATACAATCCGATGTGCGAGCTCTGCAAGCGTCCTTGGGCTCCTTCGAACAAACTGTTTCCCGTTGGATGAAAGACAAAGGACCCACCGTTGCAGAATCTTCTTCAACCCTTGCCCCTTGCCAGCCGCCGCCCCTACCCCTTGCACCAACCCCCGCCTCTTCGTCACCCTTCTTGCGGCCGACGATGAAGTTCGACATTCCTATTTTTTCCGGAGATGACCCCTCTGTGTGGTTGGCCCGAGCGGACCAGTTCTTCGCCATTCACAAAGTACCACCAGATCAACGTGTGGAACTGGCCCTTATCGCCATGGAAGGCCACACCCTCCATTGGTTACAGTGGACCATGAGTCGCTTTCCATCCCTCGATTGGCCACAGTTCAATATTAAAACGGTATGGCGATGACCCACAGGCCAACCCTTACGAAGTTCTTGCAGCGACACGCCAAACCGACACGGTCGACATATACGTCGACACTTTTGTTACTCGTCTTGCCACGGTTCCAGCCCTCTTGGATTCGGTTACCTTGGGTCTCTTTTTAAATGGCCTCCGAGATGACATTCGGTTGCGCATTCGATCGAAGGATTCTCAAGATATTAGCGACACGATGCATCTTGCTCGTGATATTGAACGCGGGATGGATGCTAGCAAACAGCCACCGGCTCGAGGTCCCCCCTCCAACCGCTCCATCCCCTTTCGATCCCAACCGCCACCAGACCTTCGGGGATCTCGTTCATCCGCCACGCCTTTCGCACGCGAACAGGCCTCGACCCGACCCACAAGAACTCCAGCAGAATCCGCCGCTTTAACTTCTTCCTCTGGCGGCAGACCCATGCGCCACATGTCGCAATCTAAATACGCGGATCTACGGTCACGAGGACTATGCTACAAATGCAAAGAACACTACTCCCCTACCCATGTGTGTTCCCAGTGTTTTCACAGAGTGATGGTCATGTTGGATGACACACCGGACCTCGGGACCCAAGAAGTGCTTTCCTCGGTTCCCGATTCCCCCCCGACCCCAGTTCCGAGAATGATCTGCAATTGGCAACGACCATGGCTAAGGAGGTCATCCATTTACACGGTGTTCCTCAATAAATTGTTTCGGACAGAGACCCAATTTTTCTTAGTAATTTCTGGCGGGAATTATTTAAAGCAACTGGAACACGTCTGAAAATGAGCTCCGCCTACCACCCGGAAACCGACAGTCAGACAGAGGTGATGAACAGACAGATGTTTAGAGACATACCTTCGTTCCTTTTCTTTCGAACATCCGAAGCAGTGGGCCAAGTGGATTCCATGGGCAGAGTACTGCTTCAACACGAGCTTCCACACATCAGCCGGCTGCACCCCTTTTGAGGCAGTGTACGGTCAACCCCAAGCCAGTGCTTTCCCAATTTCTTCCCGCTGAAATCTATGTGAAGGCCGTAGCGGATGATCTTCTCGACAGAAACACGATCCTTCTGAACCTCAAAGCCCATCTTGAGCGAGCCCAACAACGAATGGCGTTTACAGCGAACAAACATCGGCGGGATATCGTTTTTTATGTGGGCGAACGAGTGTTCTTAAAATTTTGCGCATATCGACATGTTACGTTATTTTGAAAACTGAATGTGAAATTGGCACCTAAATATTTTGGTCCTTTTTGTAGATGTTGTTAACTCTTAAATGCTTTAACATTATCAACAACATCTTAATTTGACCTTCCGTGATTTATTCTAAGTCCTTTCTGAAATGTTACATTAAATGTTGTACTAAATGCTCTCACATTCAGGTACGATTCTAGAAGCTTCTACAAGAGTCTGGAACCTGAAAGATTCCAGAATGTTGGAGAACGTGATAGAAGAGTCTGGAGCAGTTTAGAACGACCTAGAAGATGGAAGAAGGATCTAGAGAGATCATGGAAGTTGAGGTCCTAAAAAATAGGATCTCATAATGGAAGGATCTAGAATTCGGCTATTGCTCTATAAATACCGCTGAAGCCTTTCATTTCAAAGTATGCACTATTCGAGTAACACCTTCTTGAGCGTTCAACCCTAGTTAGGAGTTATGGTCAGTAGTTGTATCATTTAACGTACGCCGAGGGATACCACACCTTCTAGTGTGCTTAGTTTTAGTCTTGTATCGAGTGAGAGTGGATCATAGATCAGATTAGTTCTTTAGACAGTGTTCTTACACTTTAGTCTTGTATGAAATGTTGAAGTAATTGCTGAGACATTTCACACGACATTTTCGTAACTTAGGAACTAAGTTATTGTTTTCGCCGTAAGGCTTAGCATAGGTTTTGTTATTAATAAAATCTATGTTAAAAATTATTCCATTGTATTTTTATTGTGTTTTAGTGTTTTAGACTTTCGTTGTGTACTGTGTTTACTTTCTGTATTCTGTTAGAGTTAATGCTACATTAATTGTCACAACATTCAGTGTAACATTGTTCTGTTTTTTACTTAAACACTAGATACCTACCCCACGCACACTTTCAGTTGGTATCAGAGCCGATACCTGACGACACAAGGTTTAGATTCTTGCTTAAAGTGTGTTTTAGTTTATATTAGCAATGGAAACACATCATATATGAACGTGCTTGAAATTCAACTCAAGATGAGAATTTTGTTGATTTTATAGTCCTACCTGAGAATATGGATTACTGGAAAAATCTGAAGAAGAAGGGGCAGATTGTAAACTTCATTGTGAAGAAGTTTGGTGATCATCTGAACAAGTAAGCTGAATTTGCTGATTTTGAAGAGTTCATGATGAACATAGATAGAGATTTCTGGGAAGATATCTCAAAAGTTGCTGCTCGTGCTGAGATAAAGATATTATGTCCTGAAGAACCAATTTGGGAACCTCCAAGACTTGAGAATGGAGAACCTGATTACAAAGAGATTAGTAACATAATTGCTGAGATCATCAGAGATGAAGGTATCACTGATCATCAACATATGATGGATATCAAAGCAAGGCTTTATGTTGCATTCAGAATCTGAAGAATGAAGATGAAGGACAAGCTCACAAGATAACATTTCTAACCTTAATCTTTATTTCTATATTTTCTGTTTATTTCATATTTTGTTAGTATGTGTAATATGAGCATTATCTGATCTAAATATGATTATGAATATGAATCTGGAATTTTGAAATGATGAACTGTTATGATAGACTACATACTTAACTACGGATTTATTAACATTTAAGTAGTTTTGGCTTCATCAAAAAGGGGGAAATTGTTGGGATATGAATCCTTGAAACAATGTTCTAATTGATGATTGTATGTTTTGATGGCCAAAAGCAACTTAAAGTTAGTAATCTATGTGGTTTTAAGTCATCTTAACTAAGTCATCTGAAATATGTTTACTGATCTTAATGAGATATTGAAAACTGAGTTACTGATCTTATTGTGTTTACTGATCTGATATATGAACTGTTAGGAACTAAGCTGATGTTTTGTATTGTATAGACAGCTTATAGTATAGGACTTAATTATACTCATCTGTATATAGTTCAGTTGATGTATATATAGGTTTTATATATGTAAAGTTGTATTTTATTGTAATCAGCATTGTAAAGTTCAGAACAGTAGTTTAGAACACTAGATTAGAAGAAGATCAGAAGACTAATGAAGACTCAGAAGACTACTTCAGAATAAGAAGACTTCAAAGAAGAGTTGAAGAGAAGCTTAGAAGAATTCTGGAGAAGTGCAGAACAGTTTTGAGAACTGTGCTGACTGGCTCAGAACAGTAAAGAATCAGAACAGTAAGTTACTGTGCTGAGTTGGTGAATTTGAAGAATAAGTTTGGAAAACTTATTTAAAGAGTAACTGAAGATTTATATTGAAGATATGCTGACTTGGAATAAAAAGGAAGTTACAAAGTCGGTTACAAAAGGAAGTTACAAAAACAGTTTTAGAGTTAGTTAAGAGTTAGTTCACAAACTGCTAACTGTCATACTAAGTTCTATAAATACTGTATGATCTCCTACTGCTGAAGACTACTGAACAATTACTGATCTTAGAGAATTCAAGAGCAAGTCTACAAGCAAGAACTCACAGAGTTAAGGAAATCAAACTAAGGAGAAGCCACTGAATTGAAGAGAAGAATCAAAGGCTACACAAGAGAAGTTTTACTTTTCAGTTTAAGTTTGTGTTTTGTAAAACAAGTGTGGTAGTTACTTGTAGAATTACTAGTAGATCGAAGATACACTTGGAAGTGTAATCGATAAGATCACAGTCTTAGTCTTGGGACTTTAAGCCACAAGAAACTCAAGGAAGAGTTAATAAAACATCACAACTGGGATTATGAGAGTGGATGTAGACTTATTGGTCGAACCACTATAAAATTCTGTGTTCTTTATTTTATGTTTGATACTTGACTAATATTTGTTTAAACAAGAACAGTAGAATTTACTAAGAAAATATCTGATTAAAAGTTGAGTATAAAATTGAAACTGGAAGTACTGATCTGACTCAGTAAGAACAGTACTATTCAGAACACTATTCCGCATTATAAACTCTGATATTTTGAAAGATTTTTGAAAGTCTATTCACCCCTCCCCTCTAGACTTTCTTAGCTTACTCAATCTTAACTCAACTTGGGACCAACAAGTGGTATCAGAGCAGTAGTTCTTTGGACTGCTGTTTCTTGATAACCTTGTAGATCTTGAGGGAAATCTCACTGATCTTGCTACTATTTCTTGATATCTGTCACTATCTGAATACTTGAAAATTATCTGCTATACTACTGATCCTATTTGTCTAATCAAACATGGATGGCACTAATGTGAACAAACTTCCTAAGTTCAAGATTGCAGATTATGACTACTGGAAGCTTAGGATGGAGGCCATCTTTAGCTCAACACATGATCTGATGGTGTCTGTGGTGACTGAAGGACCAATTGTCACCATGGTGGAAAACACTGCTGTTCTGGATCCTTATAAACCAGTTGGAGCACTGGTCCCTAAACCAAGGTCAAAACTGACTTCTGAAGAAATGCGACAAAACAATTTGGTTAGTCTTGCTAAGAATTATATTTTACACACCTTGCCAAATGAGTATCTTGGCAAAGTGTTAAAATGTAAGACTGCAAAGCAAATGTGGGACAAATTGGCTATTCTTTGTGAAGGTACTACACTGATCAAAGAAAGCAAATTATCCACAGCTGTCCAAAGGTTTGAAACATTTAAGATGAAGCCAGGAGAAACAATTGATGAATTGGATACTCGATTTACTAAAATTATGAATGATCTTGATGTGTTAGGAAAAACTTATACTGAAAGAGAAGTTAACCTGAGAATCTTGAAAGCTTTGGATGAAAGGTGGAAAATGGTCAAGATGATCATTAAGACCACACAAGACATTGATTCTTGGCCAGCAGAAACTATGTTCCAGAACCTTAAGGCACATGAGTTTGAGTTAGATGAAGAAGATCCTATTACTGTGATTCATAAGGATAAGGATGCCTATAAGGACATAGCTTTTAAAGCCTCTACCTCTAAGGGGTCTAGATCATCTAAGTCTAAGGCCTCAAGCATAAAAGATGAACTAGATAGTTCTGATCTTAGTATAAAAGATCAGATGAGCCTTATGATCAAAAGATTTGATAGACTAAATAAGAGGTATGGTAGATACAAGAGATTCTATAAGGAAACCAAGGGTTCTAGTAACAGGGACTCTTCTGGGAACAGAAGGGACCAAAACTCTTCTGAAAGAAGGGATGAGATCTCTAATGAGAACAGGAGAGATAGGAACTCATCTGATAAGAGGGATAGAAAATATTCTGATAAGAAAGATAGGAACTCAATTGACAAGCATGACAGGAACCGAAATCATTCACCTCCTAAGAGATCTTCTAACAATCCTGTTTGCTACAATTGTGATAAGCCAGGTCATTATGCTTATGAATGTCCTGATCTGAGTTCTGAAGATCGAGAAGAAAGGAAAGCCAGAAGAGATCGAAAATATGCCAAGGGTAAGAAGGCAATGATGGCATACAATGAATCTGATTCGGAATCAGAAGAGTTGCCATCGTCTTCATCTGAATACCCCTCTAGCAATGAGAATGAAGCCTTCATAGCAGATGATGGACTGGCAATGATGGCCAAAATAAATGATGAGGTATCATCTGCTAACTCTTTTCAATCTTGCAAAAATTCTGACACTGATTTATGTGACACTGCTGATAGTAGTGTAGGAAGTAGTCTTCATCATTCCCAAGGAGTGACTGAAGAAGACCTTCTACAAGCTAACAAAGCATTAATTGAAATTAGTGATGAGAATATATCTTTAAAACAAGAAATCATTAATCTGAAAGAAGCTCAGTTGAAAGTGGATCCTAATATAGTTGTCATAAATGCACGACTATCAGAAGAGTTGTCCCAACTCCAAGAAAAGTATGCATCCATTGATAAACTATATCAGGGTATGCTTAAAACTAAAGCCAAAGAGACTAATGAATTCAATGATTTAAAGAGTAAATGTGAAAAACTTGAAGAGCGCAATAGATTCTTAGAATCTGAAGTAGTGAGCCTAGATCGAAAGCTATCTGGGATGATTAACTCTACCAAGATTAATCAAACAATCTCAGACAGATATAGAGCTCCAAATGATAAAAGTGGAATAGGTACTGATCTGCCTAGTTCCTCTACTTCAGGCTTTAAGAACACTAATGGAGCTAGTTCAAGTTATTTGCAACTAGATAAAGGAAAAGAACCTATGATTTATGATAATGATCCAAAACCTAAAGTACAGTCTAAATACATCCCTCCTACTACCAAGAATGGAAAAATGAAGAATGTATTAATTAAGACCAGTACAGTCAAGACCATACCAGCAGAGTTATACTCCTCTGACCAGAGCAGAACAGTCCTGGTATCAGAAGAGACAAACTCAGAACAGTAGGTCAAGACAAGCACAGGCAAGTTGGGAACAGCCTAGACCTCCTTTTATAAGGCAGTCTCAGCTGTATTCAACTAAACCTAGGACATTTGTGCCTCATTATCATAACAAACCTGTTCTTTATCCTCCACATTTATCTTATGATATCATTGAAGAGGAAAGACCAAAACGCATTTATAAGCCGTATGGTCCACATGCTTTCAGACCATATTCAAACTATTACAGACATACTGATCTTACTGAAAAAGGGATAGAACCAAGGAAAGGCTATCTCAGAAAAATAGATCCTAAGTCTGCTGATTGTTCTGAAATGGTTAATAAAGTACTGTTTTGTGATAAATATAGAAGGAAACTAAAGAGGTCCCATCTATTCAAATCCTCAATGTTCATATGGGTACCTCTAACCACTAACCCCCAAGGACCCCAATAAACTAGGGTACCTAAATTATTAAGATCACTACCTTGCAGGATCGACTGGACCTATACAAGAAAGGTGGTTCAGTTGGTGAGACCTGGTACATAGACAGTGGGTGTTCACACCACATGACTGGTACCAAGGCCTTGCTTACTGACTATCATGAGAAGGAAGGACCAAAAGTCATCTTTGGAGACAGCTCCATGGCAATTACAAAAGGATTTGGATTCATCAAGAATGGAGATGTTGAAATCCAAGATGTCTCCTATGTTGAAGGTTTGAAATATAATTTGTTATCTGTATCTCAATTCTGTGACAGGGGATACAGAGTTCAGTTCAAGACCAGAAGATGTGAAATAATAGATAAAAGGACTCACAATGTTTTACTTGTTGGCACAAGACAAGGAAGTGTATACATTGTAAATTGGAATAGTTGTCCTAAGAATGCTTGTCTTATTACTAAGAGTCCTAAAGAAAACAGTTGGCTCTGGCATAAACGCCTCTGCCACCTGAACTTTAAGATAATCAACAAGATTGCTAGAGAACATCTTGTTGAGGGCATTCCTAATGAAATCTATTCCAAATCACAAATGTGTGACTCATGTCAAAAAGGTAAACAGGTAAAGGTTTCATTTAAGTCCATTCCAACTCTTTCAACAAGCAGAGTCTTAGAACTCTTTCATATGGATCTTCATGGTCCTATCAAACCTCCTACATTGAATGGAAGAAGGTATACTCTGGTTGTAGTAGATGATTATTCTAAGTTTACTTGGGTAGTCTTTCTACACAAAAAGAGTGATACACAAACACTACTTCCAGATCTATTAAAGAGGTTGCAGGTTGAAAATGGTCAACCCATTGTCAAGATAAGAAGTGACAAGGGGACTGAGTTTATTAACTGTTACATCTCTGACTACTGTTCTAAGTCTGGCATACAGCATTTGACAAGTGCAGCCAGAACCCCTCAACAAAATGGTGTTGCAGAAAGGAGAAACAGAACACTAAAAGAAGCATGCAGAGCAATGATTGAAGAATTCAACACACCTCAGAAGTTTTGGGCTGAAGCCATTAACACAACTTGCCACTCCCAAAACCGAAGTGCTCTTAATAAGGTGCATGGTAAAACACCTTATGAGGTATGGAAAGGCAGAAAACCTAGAGTTTCTTATTTTCATATCTTTGGATGTAAGTGTTTCATCCATAACAATGGTAAAAGTAAATTAAATGCTTTCGATGCAAAAGCTGATGAAGGGATATTCTTGGGATACTCTTCAGTAAGTAAAGCATTTAGGGTATTTAATTACTCAACCATATGTGTGGAAGAAACACCCCATGTAGTCTTTGATGAGAATGTGCAGGACTCTGCTGATCATCAGCTCAGTAAGAAAACTGACAATCTAAAGCTTCAAACCAACAATGAGGATGATGATACAGAAATATATGAATCTGTACAAGCATATAATCCTTTCCTGAATGTCCTAGATCAAGATTCTGAAAAAGAAAAGGTAAAAGACAAAGGTAAGTCATCTAAAACTTCTGATATGCAAGAATTGAATGATTGCTCCCCTATGAGCAAATCTGCTGATTTAATGTAAAGTGAGATTTTTACAAAACCATTTTTACTGTCCTCAACCTTGTCTACTATCCAAAGAAAGAGCTGACATTTTTACAAAACCATTGGCTGAAGTGAGATTTAGAGAGTTATACATTAGCTTAGGGTTGATAGATATGGATTCTATATGTATATAGAACTGCACTAACATTTCAGGTACTGATCTTATACCAAGAGGAAGATAAAGCAGAAACTAAGAGCAGTACATCAAATGCATAAAATTCAGAAGAGACAACCCCATGTCAGACCACTACATTTAAAACAGGTAACAAGGTTACTAAAGTGACCTTAATCCCAATGAGGAAGCTGGTAAAGCCGAGGGACACTGAGAACACACACTAAGGGGGAATCTGTGATTTCTTAAAGATCCTTTTGTTGACTCAGAACACTAAGTCACTTTAGCATAAACCTTGATGTGATCATTAAATTAATTGTACTATTACTACTCTGTACTGTTTTACACCTATATCTCATGGACTAACACTTCTACCAAGGTGAAACGGGCACAGAAGAGGAGTTCTCCACTGAAGGGGGAACTGATCTGATTACAGATTTGAAAAATCTACAAATCTGATCTGATTACAGGCTATATCAGTCTACAAATCTATTCTTATTAATAAATTGACTTGTCTACAGAACTGTTCTGATTACAAAGTTTCTTTGTCTATAGAACTGATCTGATTACAAATTCAATTATTCTACAAAACTGATCTGACTACTGATTAAACTGTCTATAGAAAGATTTGATTACAACTAATCTGTCTACAAAATAGAACTGATCTGTCACAGTACTGATCTGAGGATTACTGTGCTGATATCAAAAAGGTGAAATCAGGAAAATTGGGTACTGATCTGAAAACTACTATGCTGACCCATCTACTGATCTGATGTCTGAAAAAGGTTTACTCAGCTGATCCATATAAGTACATTTTCTTTATATACAAGTAAGAGAATGAAGTGAAATATTTTTGGAAACTACTGTGATGATATGCATCAGAACAGTATTTTGTCTTAGAATACTCTAAGTCAAAAACAGCTCAATTTTAGATTACTAATAGAGAAGATTAGTACACTCCTCTATTTTTAACCTAATTACTGTGGTGTATTTATCAAACACAAATTGGCTCCAAAATTAAGAATGGTACTAGAATATGAACAGTTTCTTTTAACACGAATTTCGAGACTTAATCTCAACCATTCATTGTGAAAAACAAATTCAATCCTAGCCCTAGATTGGTTTTGAATTTGTCAAACACGATCACTTTTCATCTTCATCTTTCTTACGAGTTCATTTCTGGAAAATTCATAACTCAAAGATTTACTGCAAAATCTCAATACTCTATCTTCTTCAAAAACCCTAAAATGGCGATTATCAATATTATCAGTGAATCTAAGGAAAGTTGCAGGAACGTTTGATTCTGATTTTTTGCTTCGAGAAAAGGGCATTTTTGTGGAAAATGCAGTTTACTTCAACGGGCGACACAGTGCAGAAAACCAAGCTATTTTGACAATGTGCGAAGAATGCGGGCTGAGAAAGTATCTTGAATCATCTCCAATCAATGTATTTGAACCAGAAGCTATGGAATTCTATTTGCAGCTTGAAGGTGATAACAATGGTGTCCATTAAATGCTCTCAGGGCACAAGGTCTCGATTACTAGAGAAATCCTTGAAATTATGCTGGATTTACCACAAGGCCCAGTGGATATTCTGACCTACAAGGTAGGCGAAGAGAAAGAATGTGTGGGTAGATGGTCGGGTGAAGAACCAGAGTCTCTAAGCCATCTTAAGAAAGATGTGTTTCCTACTGGTCTTCAATTTCTAATGGACATTGCTGGAAAATGTTTGTTAGGTCAACATCACAGTCAGGATGCTCTAACAAATTTAAAAATCCGAATTATGGCAGCAATCATTGATCGAGTGCAAGGTGATTGGCAAGGGTTTTTCTTAGACAGATTGATGAGTGAGAAAGAAAAAGTCTTGTTCGATGAGGATACAATGGAATTTTCGATTAAATCGAAGTTAGGGTTCGGAAACAAGCTGAGTATTCTGTTGCCTCAGTTAGTCATCAAGAAGGCGTACTGGAGTAATCCTAAGAAATTCCATCATGGAAAATTCTTAATGAAAAAGAAGTCTGTTCGATTTGAACAAGAACACCCCTTGGTGCTACCTCAAGAACCTGAAGCTCAAGAGTCTGGTGCTTCAATGTATCGGTCTGATGATAATCAACCAGAGATAAGATCTAAAGCGAGGCATGATCCGAGCAGTACTAGACCAAGAAGAGGAAGGTCTGCTACAGCTGCCTCAGAGCAAACAGTCCATTTTATTGAGACTGTGGTGCAAGAAAGCTCGGAAGAACAAGAGGTTAGTACTTCAAGTATTGTTGTTTTACATAAAAGAACCAAAGAAAGAAGTGCCTCTAGACCTAGGAGAAGACTTGTTGATTCCTCTCCTACCCCTTCAAATTCTGATCTTAGCCCAACAGATCCCATTGACCACCAACCTTCATGTTCTGGAGAATCAGCTCACTATTTTCCAATTTCTCAGAACACTCCCCATTCATCCCCTCAGAACACTCCTGTTTCAAGTCATCAAAACCAACCCTCACCACATCATTCCCCTACAGAAGTTCATGATCACTCTACTGAACATGAATTTGAGCCTTCTTCTGTACCAATTGACATTTCTTCATCCCCTGAACCAGAATATTTATCTCCTAAACCTGCTGGTTTAATGGATTATCCTATCTGTGATAAAGAAGATCGAATTATGATAAATTTGAGATTGGCTCTGTTGAAGCAGTTTCCTGGTTTAGATGAAAGCTCAGTTGTATTTGAGAAACTTCTTAGGATAGGCACATGGGTGTATCTTAAGAGGAGTACTCTTAAAGAAAACCTAGCTATTATGGAAGGTATGGGTGGTGCTTAAATCTTTGATGATTGGGAAGCAGAGCAGATACTTGCAGCTGATGTTAACTCCTTTACTGAGTTATTAACCCCAGAATCAGTTGTGCAACTTGTTGAAAGGTTAACAGAATTTAAGTATTCTGTGGAAAATGTTGCCACTGCTGCTGCAGATGAAAATGCTGATGTTGTTATGGAAAGTGAAGAAAGGGTAGTGGATGAAGTTGATAAAGTTGTTGAAGAGGATGTTATGGAAGTTGATGAAGCTGGTGACAATACAACAGAGGTGTTTGAGAACACTGTTGTACTTGAAGAGACATAAGTTTTTGAAAATCAAGATTTGAATGCTGATGAACTGGAAAGCATGCCATTTCAGTCTGCTGAACCTATCATTCCTGAAGATGTGCAGGAACAGATCAGAACAGTTCCTGTTGAAAAGGAATCTGATAATTCTAGCTTTGATTTATTGAGAAAGCAGAATGAAGAGCTTCAAGCCAAGTTGGAAGCTGCTGTGAGAATGTTCCAAGAAGCTACTGAAAGAATGAATAAGATGCATTCAGAAAATTCAGTTGAAAGAGTTATGGAGCATACAATGACTAAAATCTATGATCTCCATAGACTTCAAGAAAAGAACCTATCTCAGGTGTTGCATGCAAAGCTGGAGCAACACTTGACTCCCTTGAAAGAGTGGCATGATGAAGCCAAAAAGGGGGAAGACATGATAAGAAGAGTAATGGAACAAACTCAATCACAACAAGCTCAACTAGTTGTGAGTCAAGATGAATTGAAAGAAGAAATTGCTAGTTTGAATGAGAAAATCAAGCTTAGGAAACAACAGAAACAACAAAGTCAAGAAATTGTTGAGAAAAAGAAGACTGATGTTGCTGAAAGTTCTATTCAGAAGAAAAGGAAACGGATCTTGTCTGATGAAGAGTAACAAGAAGAAGAAACTGGTAGAATTACCAGATCCAGAAGCAAATTGAAACATGGTGTTTCAAGTGAAGAACAAGAAAAGCTTGAATTGTTGAAGGATAAGAAAGTTGAAGAAGCAGAGTTGAAAAAGAAGAAAAATAAGGATGTTAAGTTTTTAAAAACAAGATTTGACAATAAAGTTGCAGCTTTAAAAAGGAAAATGAAAGCTCAGAGAAAAGCTGAAGGAAAAGAATTTGATAAAAAATTTCAAGATGAGAATTTTGTTGATTTTATAGTCCTACCTGAGAATATGGATTACTGGAAAAATCTGAAGAAGAAGTGGCAGATTGCAAACTTCATTGTGAAGAAGTTTGGTGATCATCTGAACAAGGAAGCTGAATTTGCTGATTTTGAAGAGTTCATGATGAACATAGATAGAGATTTCTGGGAAGATATCTCAAAAGTTGCTGCTCGTGCTGAGATAAAGATATTATGTCCTGAAGAACCAATTTGGGAACCTCCAAGACTTGAGAATGGAGAACCTGATTACAAAGAGATTAGTAACATAATTGCTGAGATCATCAGAGATGAAGGTATCACTGATCATCAACATATGATGGATATCAAAGCAAGGCTTTATGTTGCATTCAGAATCTGAAGAATGAAGAAAGAAGATGAAGGACAAGCTCACAAGATAACATTTCTAACCTTAATCTTTATTTCTATATTTTCTGTTTATTTAATATTTTGTTAGTATGTGTAATATGAGCATTATCTGATCTAAATATGATTATGAATATGAATCTGGAATTTTAAAATGATGAACTGTTATGATAGACTACATACTTAACTACTGATTTATTAACATTTAAGTAGTTTTGGCTTCATCAAAAAGGGGGAAATTGTTGGGATATGAATCCTTGAAACAATGTTCTAATTGATGATTGTATGTTTTGATGGCCAAAAGCAACTTAAAGTTAGTAATATATGTGGTTCTAAGTCATCTGAAATATGTTTACTGATCTTAATGAGATATTGAAAACTGAGTTACTGATCTTATTGTGTTTACTGATCTGATATATGAACTGTTAGGAACTAAGCTGATGTTTTGTATTATATAGACAGCTTATAGTATAGGACTTAATTATACTCATCTGTATATAGTTCAGTTGATGTATATATAGGTTTTATATATGTAAAGTTGTATTTTATTGTAATCAGCATTGTAAAGTTCAGAACAGTAGTTTAGAACACTAGATTAGAAGAAGATCAGAAGACTAATGAAGACTCAGAAGACTACTTCAGAATAAGAAGACTTCAAAGAAGAGTTGAAGAGAAGCTTAGAAGAATTCTGGAGAAGTGCAGAACAGTTTTGAGAACTGTGCTGACTGGCTCAGAACAGTAAAGAATCAGAACAGTAAGTTACTGTGCTGAGTTGGTGAATTTGAAGAATAAGTTTGAAAAACTTATTTAAAGAGTAACTGAAGATTTATATTGAAGATATGCTGACTTGGAATAAAAAGGAAGTTACAAAGTCGGTTACAAAAGGAAGTTACAAAAACAGTTTTAGAGTTAGTTAAGAGTTAGTTCACAAACTGCTAACTGTCATACTAAGTTCTATAAATACTGTATGATCTCCTACTGCTGAAGACTACTGAACAATTACTGATCTTAGAGAATTCAAGAGCAAGTCTACAAGCAAGAACTCACAGAGTTAAGGAAATCAAACTAAGGAGAAGCCACTGAATTGAAGAGAAGAATCAAAGGCTACTCAAGAGAAGTTTTACTTTTCAGTTTAAGTTTGTGTTTTGTAAAACAAGTGTGGTAGTTACTTGTAGAATTACTAGTAGATCGAAGATACACTTGGAAGTGTAATCGATAAGATCACAGTCTTAGTCTTGGGACTTTAAGCCACAAGAAACTCAAGGAAGAGTTAATAAAACATCACAACTGGGATTGTGAGAGTGGATGTAGACTTATTGGTGGAACCACTATAAAATTCTGTGTTCTTTATTTTCTGTTTGATACTTGACTAATATTTGTTTAAACAAGAATAGTAGAATTTACTAAGAAAAGATCTGATTAAAAGTTGAGTATAAAATTGAAACTGGAAGTACTGATCTGACTCAGTAAGAACAGTACTATTCAGAACACTATTCCGCATTATAAACTCTGATATTTTGAAAGATTTTTGAAAGTCTATTCACCCCTCCCCTCCAGACTTTCTTAGCTTACTCAATCTTAACTCAACTTGGGACCAACACTTAGAACTTATGAAATAAACACTAATCAAATTGATGAAACTAAAAATGATAAGAAAGTTGTTGTTTTTAAAGGAGAGACATCAAACAAATCTGAGATTCAGCCTATCATTACTGAGGTTGATTCGGATGAATAATTGATTGATGAATGCCTTAACAATCCTAACAACATTGCCCTTCTTACAAAGCATTTTAATAAATTTCTTAAGAAGTCTATGCATAAATCTAAAGGAAACATTCAGCCGAAGATCCAAATCAACACATCAACACCACAACCAGAAAGGAGGAAGAGTCAATTCACACCAAGACCATCAAAGAGTGAAAGTAAACCAAGGTATGATCCTGAATTTAGAAAATCAATTCAATGCAATGCATGTTCTGGATATGGCCATTATGCAAATGAGTGTGCCAATACCAAACTGAAGCAAAAATTGAATTTTAGTGCTACCTTGAGTGATGAATCTGATAATGATGATCTTGATGAGTTTAATGATAAATAAAGTGCTAATTTTACCAGAATTGATTATAATGATTCCTCAGATGATGATCTGGATGATACAGATTCTGATGCTGCACCTGATGTCTTCACATCTACAGTAACATCAAAACAGAGTCACCTAGATTTGAACTGTTTTAATGGTTTTGTTGATGATGCAGGAAAAAGGATTGATGATGAGACATATCAGAAATTGTTAGATAATTGGAACTCTCAGAAACTCGCTCTGAATTCTTTGAATAAAGAGAATGAGGATCTGAAAGACACAATCACTAAGCTAGAAGTCTTACTTACCGGAAGAGATCTTGAAGTTTGTAAACTGAAAGAGAAATTGATCACCTCTACTTTAAGTTTCAGAAAATTTTCTAAGAGTGCTTCTGATGTGAATGATGCTATAGTTGTAGGTAAATCTAATAATTATGGTTTAGGTTATGATGGTGAAATTGCTTCTATTCTGAAATTTTTTGAAAACCTGTGAAATTTGTGAAGGCAAATGTTAACACATCTGATGTAACATCTGCACAAACAGATCCTCACAAGGTTAAAAGGAAGTATATTTGTCATTATTGTCTTAAATATGATCATATTCGTCATTTCTGTTTGCAAATGGTTAAAGATTTGAAAACTGAGTTTATGCTATCCAAAATGTCTTCACATCCTAGGAAACATTCTATGAAATCTGCATGGAAACCAAAAGTTACCTGTAATGTTGTTCACACATCCTTGAAAGCATGTTTACCTGATCTATGGTATTTTGATAGTGGTTGTTCTAGACATATGACAGGACATATAGACTACTTATCTGATTATGTGACCTTGAATGGTGGTAATGTTACATATGGTGGTGGATCAAAAGAAAAGATTATAGGTAAAGGAACTTTGAATGTTGAAGGTTTTCCTAAGCTTAAAAATGTTTTGCATGTTGATGGCTTACTTGCTAATCTGATTAGTATTAGTTAACTTTGTGATGATAATTTGCATGTAAAATTTGACAAAGAGTCTTGATATGTTCTTAATGAAGATGATGATTGTTTAATGACTGGTATTAGGTCTGCAGACAATTGTTCGTCTCTATCCTCAACATCTTTGTATATATTTTTTGATATGATTGTTGTATTTATCTTAATTATCTCATTTTAAATATTTATAAATAGTGAATCATTCCTATCTCCTGTGATCACATACCTATTCTCACACATCACCATTTAATTTACAGAATTAATTAAGAAAACGCGTTCTGCGCGAATGAAACAAAAAAGGAAGAAAAGAAAGAAAACCAAGAATCCTAATTTTTCAGCGTATTCTGGTGCGAAGATTGGGTGCTGCGAAGAACCTTATATGTGTGTTTGTATTTTGTAATTCGAGTTCGAGTTTTGATATCGTGCGATGTTATTGCCATAGACCATCGACCATAGTTGCCTCTTTGATTTTCACTCCTAACAGATTCGTATTGAAAATGAAATTTGGTGAGTTCTTCTTGGATTAAGGTTTTCAATTTGGGAGAATGGTTGAGTTCTTCGAACTCACAGGTAAAACGCGTAATGTGGGTTTTTTTTTTTGGTTTTGTTTAGTTTGATTTTTAGTTCTTTTTAATTTACATTTCATTTACTGTTATTTTTCATTTCATTTGACCGCCTCTTTTTTAAATTTACTTTTCATTTAATTTATATTTCATTTGACATGACTTTTTTTTATAAGTTTTTGTTTTTCTGCTTTTTTTAAAAAAAAATATAAGTTAAAGCCACGTAGGATCCACATCATTATTGTTGCCGGAATCCCCAATTTTGAAAATCGCGTGATATGCATGTGACTTTTTCCAGCCACTTTTGTTGTCTGGCGAAAATTGGACATACGTAAATTAAGCATTTTACGAAATTATGAGATGTAAATTAAACTTTTATCTTTTTTTAGACGTTTTTCAAAAAAGGTGAAAGTTACGGAACGTAAATAATTTTTTTCTCTTAATATATAAACATTTTCATAATGTACTCCCTCCGTCCCAATGAAAACCATCTTTCGTCCGTTTCAATTAAAGTTACTTATTCCCTTTTTATCAAACTACTCTCTTTCACACACATTTTATTATATTATTCTCTGTCTCAATCGCATCACCTCCAACACATGTACTTATAATATCATATTTCTTAACTTCTATGCCCAAAACTCATCATGGGTAGCTTTCACCGGAACGGAGGGAGTATATTTTAGTATATGTATAATTATATACATAAACATATTAAATATATATATATATATATATATGCACAAATAGACATATAACTGGCCGGCAATGGAATCCAAGTAACAAAAAGTACTCATATATATTAATGATAATTTCATTGTGTAATAATTTTACAATAAATTAATTTGACCTAGAGAAAAGGATGCAATTTTAAGAGGAAAAAGTTGAGATGGCAAGTGGAGATGGTTGAATCATCATGAGTTTGCGGTGACGACATAACAGGATTTCTGAGCAACCCCTGTGGTAGGGTCCAACTGCTGTCATTGGTGGAGGCTTCCCAAATATTCTATCTCCATCGTTAAGAGCCCCGTAACTGATATAATTTCCACTCGAATAAGTAACGGTGTTGCACAGCACGAGCAATGTCGCCAAAAACACTACTAACATCTTTGTCGACATGCTTGCACTACTATTAATTATTACGATTATTAATGTTTACTCTTAAAATTGCAAGGTTTTCTTGGTTATTTCTTGGGCTCCAATTTCACCACTTTATATAGCCACATACAATTCATCAACATGCAAAAATGTCCATTAATTCATATTCATTGCAAATTGCTCTCATCGAAAATTAATACCTAAAAGTATGAACAACCATCCAATATAATGTCATCTTCCGAAAATGGCTAATTACCATCAACTTCACTAAATTACATTACCCAAATTCTAGCTAGCTAGGCTCCACACAAAAAATTAATTAATTAAAGATATTAATTAATGATTACTAGCTAGCTGCAAATATATAAGTCAATTTACTCTCATAACTTTCAACCTTTTTTGAAATGGTCCCAAAAACATTAAATGTATATATCAATTTAGTCCCATTTTTTTGCAATTTGTTCTGATTTAGTCCCAAAAAAGTTAAATGTACCAATTTAGTTTTTTTTTTTTTTTTTTTTTTTCAATTTGTTCTATTTTGATCCCAAAAAAGTTAAATGTACCAATTTAGTCTCAAATTTTCACAATTGCATTTACCTTTTTTTGGAAACAAAACAAAACAAATTGTGAAAAATGGAACTAAATTGATACATTTAACTTTTTATGACCAAAATAGAACAAATTACAAAAAAAAAAAAAAAAAGAATGGGACTGAATTGGTACGTACATTTAACTTTTTTGGGACCATTACAAAATTAAAAGGTAGAAAGTTATGGGACTAAATTGGTTTAAATCCTTGTTCACACATATGGATCTAGCAATGAGTAATTGAAGTGATTTATTAATTTGCTATATTCTTTTTTTTTCTTAATTAATATTAATGAAACCTTATAATTAATAGAAAAACAAAATAGTAATTTTAAGTAGTACGTGCGTACGTATTTAAAATAAACGTCGATCGACCATTCTACATGAATGAAATATATAAGGACGACCCTTGAATGCTAAATGACATACAATCTCCGTTTGATGAGGTCGTAGCAATAATTCTTGAGAGGCTTTCATTGCACATGAAAATTTTACATACACCCAAAAAACTTAATTGAGACATACACAACATTTCACAAACAAAAGAAGAAAAAAAAAAAACCCTAAATTCAGAAGACACATAATATATATATATGCCATTAATATTAGATAGATATACATCTATAAAGATATATAGTGTAAGCATGGCGAGGATGTTGGTGGTGAGCTTGGCAATGCTGCTCGTTTTCGGTACGTTCATTTCGGCTCCTGTCGAAGGAAATATGTTCGCCTCTGGACTTTTCGGAGATGCAAGGCCTCTGATCCTTCCAAGTCCCGATGGGGATCAGCCCTGCGAGCCAAGTGCGCAAGGCCGTTGTCGAAGGCTATTAGCTTTCAAGCAACCAAAGGTTTCATCTCATGGGCTGCAACATGGAATTCGACATTGATTATATTAGTGCAAGCTAGTATTGTCCATTATTTTGTACCGTATGGTAGGTTTTATTAATTGCCAATAATGTATCCTATATATATACATTGTTGGGTAATAATAATGTAATTATAATATCTATAATCAATATTAATAATACGAGATTTATTTTCTATATGATATATATTCCCTATTGCAGCCCCAAAAGAAAAGTTGTGTTAATTTCAGCTTAAACAATTTTTGTACAGGGATAAATTAAAGAAAAAAGTTATTTGCAAATATTGTACCTGCAATATTAGCACAAATTAGGAAAGTGAAATATATGTTACTGGAATGACAAATATAGAAAATTAAAGTCCACTAAAGACTATAGGGTTCGAAAATGAAACATGAAAGACCTTATTAGAAATTTCATCTTATACTCACATTTTAGAGGATTTTTTTCACTGAAATATATACCCTCAAAATTCTTTCTACTCAAACCCGACTTCTCGAATCTCGATATACTTCTCATGTTGAAAGAATGTGCGCGCGTTTGTGTTCTCCATCCTCAGTTAATTTGAAAATTTTCTCATAGGAAATAGAACGTCTTAACATCAAATAAGTATAGACCAGGGTCTCTTAACTAGACAATTACACAGTTTCAAAAGAGCCGGAGGATAACAAGACCATTTAGTTTGATATTTGAAAGAGAACACTACAAAAAACCAAGGGCGGAGCTACAGCATGGCTAAGGAGGGCTGTAGCCCACCCTATATTTAAAAAAAAAAAAAAAAATTACTTCTATAGAATTAAAAAAAACTAAATGGCTATGGATCCTTCACTATAGTTTCAAACCTGCAATTTTCCTCTTTGAATTTCACCAGCCATCCAATTTTTCATTCTCTGCGATTCTTCATTTTCTCAAGTGGCCGGATAGCAAAATATACAGAGACGAGAGAGTGAGAGCTCAAAGGATTAGTATTAATTATTGTAGAGTAGCCTTTTAGAGTATATATATAATATATGGAGTAATAGAATTGTTTTGTAGGCTGCAAATGTCTAGACATAATAATCATATATAGTAGTACTCCATTTGTTTCTTGTTTTGTGTGAAATAAATTAATTTTTTCAGACTTTAACTGTTAACTTTTGGCCACCATCTTTTTTCTTGTTTAATTAAGTTTTTTTTTAGGGCAAATTGTGAGGCGGTACATTTGGGAGACTTAAATTGTGTTCCAATTCAATAGATTAAAAAATTGTGAGGCGGTACAATTCATAAATGGGCAATGACTAAATTGCCCTTATATTTCCTTCCGCGTAATGTTTGTTGGAATGACCAAAACCCTTAAATTCATCAAACCCAATTTTGATTAATTGAATGTCCAATCAACTACTTCAACCTTTCAACTCCTCCATTATTTTATTAAAAAATGTTATTTTATTAAAAATATTGTATTCAGATTTTTTTTTTTAATTTACGCCAATTTTTAATTCAGATTTTTTATTCAAGTTGTTTTTTTAATTTTTATTAAGATTTTATTTTTAAAAATTTTAACGCAGAATTTTAGAGTGTTTTTTTTAATTCAATTTTCTTTTTTCAATTTTTAATTCACACCATTTATCAAATCAGAATTTACTTGATTTTTTTAGTTTTTAATTTTTTATTCAGAATTTTAACGCAGATTTTTTTTAAATTCAAAATTTTTATTTTTTAATATAAAAAATATTTTTAATTATATATTAACTAATTAGAATAATATAGTTTTATCTCTCCTTACTCAAAAGTCTTTTGACTTTAACTTGTCAAATCATATTTTATTAAGATTTTAATTAATTGTAATTATATATATTGAATTTTTCTATAAACTTAACTCAAACTTTTTTATTAAATTTTATTAATTTAATCTTTTTTATTAAGATTTTATATTCAGATTTTAATTAATAGTAATTATATATATTGTACAACAATAAGTATATTGAACATTTACATCAATAAGTATTTTGAACATTTACATAATTATTGTACATCAATAAGTATATTGAACATTTTGTGTTCAAATTAGATTTATTCAAATTTTTTATTTATATTTTGACTCCAAATTTTTATTTTAAAATTATTATTCAGATTTTTTAAAATTTTTAATTCACACAATTTTTTAAAATTATATTGAACATCGATATATACATTGAACATCAAAATATATATGAAGATATATAAATTGAATATCGACATATATATTGAACACCGATATATATTGAATATAATACAATATTGAATATCACATAATACTGAATATCAACATCTATATTGAATATATATATTAAAATGTAGACGGCAGGTTGAACCCAGCAGATCCTAATCTCTGAATTTTTTTGACAAATCAGGTCTGGGATGGACTCTCAAATACACAATCGGATTAATTTCAAAATGCAAAGATCGACTGATAATGTAATGTTGAAAGCTGAAAGCTACACAGATGAGTGAGGAAGAAAGCTACACCAGATTGGTGCAGTCCACTCACCATCCTCCTCATTGTCCCAGTCCTCAGGCTACAAAAGTAATTTTCCATAAAAATATCAGTAACTGATCTCTTGTATGAAGAGAGATCCTCACTATTATAAGTTACTTACTCTACTCATATGATTAAACAGTTAGAATTCCAAACCAATCAAGCACAAAAAGAACTCCATCCAAGCTGCAAATTCATCTAGGAATAATTCTTAAACAATTAATGACTGTACCCTCTTTAAGCATTGTACTACATGGAAGGAGTTCTAGACTGCAGAAAATATGATCCTTGACCATCACTCAACAACTCTAAACCGATTGAAACAAATATCTGTCACCTTAATAGTGCAGTCAAGCAGTCTCTAAGGTGAACAAATCACATCCAAAATACGAACACATCTATATCTCACATATTCGTTAAAATTGATGCTCCACATATACCACCCCAAGCCCACAAACAGCTTTACTAAGAACACGAATTTCCTCCCTCACCAACTCTAGTTGCTCAGTAGTTTGAATGAGAACTTTCTTCATTGCATATGTTCCATCACCTGCATACGAGATGCAGAATACAAATCAAGCTGTTATTCCATCTATTGGTATCTATTCCCTAAAACAATCATAAACATTAACCACTTCTTAATATTATAGTACACTATTCTTTCTCTCCCCACCATCACATGAGAACATTTTGGAGGCCCCAAGTAATATCTTTAGAAGCTTTCAGTTTCTTTGGGAACACTATTGAAATGGATTTTTTAACTTAAAAAGTCCATTTTACAAGAATTAGAAGCACTAAATATTAGAAAGGGGAAACTTTTTTACTCTACAAATGTTATTATAATTACTTTCCAGCCACTAGTGTAGGTGTAGTGTGAACAATTAAAAGATCAACGAGCCAGACATACCTTTTGACATGATCCATTAGTTACTATTTCAGACATCCTCTCAAGAAATAGCACCTGAGCTTTTTTCAATCTCCCCAGTGGCTCAGCATTTCTGAAATGCAAAAACACCCTTATGGCCTTATTATTGCAGAATTTATACTAAAGAGAAAATTTCAGTTAACATTACTTCTAAATACAAAACAATAAATGTCAGGGGAAGTTAACAAACCTTGAGATGCCAAGGTGATAAATCGTACAAGAATCAATCAACCTGCCTTTTGCTTCCATAAACAGGGCAAATGTTTCATATAGCAAAGCTTTGCGTATACAGATCTTGTTCTCCATCATTTCTCTAAAAATTCCTTCATAATCTGAACTTCCGTCCATCTATTAATTAAACAGAAGATCTTAAATTTCCCCAGAAATTAATATAGATATTCAGAACTAGGATTAGTACATTTATCCAACTACAACGCTGTTACATATCACAGGCATAAACCCTAAAGTCATAGAGAATGTATGTTCAACTAAATCATGACAAACTACCATACGTAAAAACTAGAAAACGGATCACCAATTAGAAAGTGAATTCAACTAAAAAGAACAATCTTAACACACACTAACACCAACAATAAACTAAAATACCGAAATCACGAACTAGAATGAAGTTCAACAAAATATAAATGAAAAAAACGAGAATTAACATTACATAGAGGAACCAAATCTTGAGGAATCTGACATCATCTCGAAACCGCGTATCGTACTTGACGGTATCAATACATTTTGCAACGAGCGCATCCAAATCTGCAAAATTGTTGAGCTGAGTTGAACCTTGGCTTTGCAGCGCCTCGTCAATGGACCTTCAATAGATAGAAATCGAAATTATTAAGAGAAAATGAGAATTTATTTGAGCAAGTCGGTGGAGATCAGGCGCATGTATTGTAAATGGAGTAGAGATTTACTGGAGCCAAGGTAAAAGAGGATCGTCGGTAACGTCACTAACGTAGGAGGAAGCGTTGGAGATGCTGACGGAATTTCTCGAAACGACGGTCATCGATATCTTTGATTCCGGCGACGGTGGAAATGGAGAAGAAAACTCGAATGTTTAAATATTTGAAATTCAAAAGCATCAAATGCAGGCGGGATGGGGTTACCAATAGGGGGAAACTTATTTTCAGAAAACCCTAGATCTACACCGCCGAGCGGCGTAGATCGGAGAAGATGAGCACCTTGACGGGGCATTCAGGCCCTGCGTAGATCGGAGAAGACGATCTACTCCGGCGAACGAGCCCGAACTCCTTCGCCTCAACAATATTCCGGCCAATGATCTACTGCATGGGCCTTCGTCGACAGCTTCTTCTTCCATAACTCGGATCTACTCCGACGAACGATCTACTGCGTTCGTGACCGGACCTCGAGATACTCGTCTTCGTCGATCTCTCGGGCGCCGAACAGATCGACCTCGATTTGAATTGAATTTGAAATGGGGGAGAATGTTGGGGAGAATGGGGGAGAATGTTGGGGAGAAGGGCCAAGAATGACGCCTCGATTAGACAGGCTTGCAGGGGAAATGAAATGGGGAGGAAGAAACAAAACTAAAAAACCTATTAACAAATAAAGGGTATAATAGAGAATTCATCTGAAAATTTGTATTAACAAGTGGAATTTTTTTTTTTTAAAAGTCGGATGTATCCCCACCCACTAAGGGGGTAGATTTTGTACTAAGTCGTTAATAATCTCTTTTTTTTATGTATATTGTTCGATTTTAGTTTATTGTATATTGTTTTGTTTTCTTGTTAATGTATTATGTAATAGTATATATTGATTTGTAACCTTGTTTCTAGTATATAATGTGGTGTAGTGAATAGTGCTATTAAACGAGCACTACAAAAAACGAGCGATTTACCGACGGACCTACCGACGGAATTGTCGTCGGTAGGCGTGGTTTCCCGACGGAATTACCGACGGAATAATTCAGTCGGCTCTAGACTCGTCGGTACGGGTTACCGACGGAATTTTTTTTTCCGTCGGTAGTCCCGACGGATTCCCGACGGAATAAATCTGTCGAGTCTGCCGACGGATCTCATTCCGTCGGTAGTCCGAATGACCCGTTTCGAAACCGGGTCTGATATCTGTCGACAATTCCGTCGGTCCGTCCGTCGGTAGTACCGACGGACTTACCGACGGATATTTAATTTTAGCATTTTTTTTAAGAAAAATATATCCGTCGGCTTCTGTCGGTAATTTCGTCGGTACGTGCCGACGGAACTGCCGACGGATCTAGATTTTATATTTTTTAAATTCGGGATTATATTCAGTCGGTGTCCGTCGGGGGTTCCGTCGGTAGTGCCGACGGAATTATCCGTCGGCAAGTCAACCCAAAAAAAAAAAAATTAATTGACCCGGGTCACCGACCCGACCCGACCCCCGACCCGCGAACTGTTATTAAGGCCACCATATATTATTCTGGCCTTGCTAGGAATCGAACCCGGGTGTGTGGGCGCCTAGTGAAGGGCGCCTACCACTCGGACAGATGTGTTACTTGTTCGTAATTGTAGTATTAATTGTATATGTACTCATTTTCGACCCATTTTTTTTTTAAAATTCACAAAATTAATTTCTTTCAAATATATCAAATAATTAAATTTGAAATCTATAATTTATATTTTTATAATTTATATATTTTAAAATACTAAAATATTCATATTTTAACTAAAATACTAATATTTTTTTAGTAAAAAATTCATTTTTTTGCTAATTATTTTTAAAAAAATTTCATAAAATTAATTTCATTCACATAAATTAAATAATTAAATTTGTAATATAATTTATATATTTTTAAATACTAAAATATTCATTTTTTTTACTAAAATATTCATTTTTTTGCGAATTATATTTTTAAAAAAATCAAAAAAATAATTTCTTTTCACAATTTTTAGTTGTAACTTAATGATAAATAAATATTTTTAAATTGTACATCTAATAAAATAATTAGCTTACATTATATAATTTATTCTTCATCTTCTTCCTCTTCATCTTCTTCATCTACATTTTCATTATTTGTCTCATCTTCCTCTTCATCATCATCCTCCTCCTCCTCCTCCTCCTCCTCCTCCTCCTCCTCCTCCTCCTCCTCCTCCTCCTCTTCCTCTTCATTTTCATCATCTTCCTCATTTCCATTATCGTTTTCAATTTCGATCAATTGTGAATTTCCAGCCGTCAAGTCTACGTGGATATTCAAATCTCCCGTAAAGACTTCAGTTCTAGCCTCTATTTGTTCCGTTTGAAACGGAGAATCATCTTCATCACTCTTGTCCTTTGTAGGGAC
The DNA here is from genome assembly GCA_963675135.1 of Galeopsis tetrahit. Classification (NCBI taxonomy): domain Eukaryota; kingdom Viridiplantae; phylum Streptophyta; class Magnoliopsida; order Lamiales; family Lamiaceae; genus Galeopsis; species Galeopsis tetrahit. The sequence goes on along the minus strand of OY776126.1, from coordinate 32,271,850 downwards.
TTCTACCATTGATCTTGCCTTTACTTTGCAAACAGCGTGCCATTCAATTTTACTACGTGATGATCGTACTGGATACTTGCAGTAGTATACTTGAGATACTTGATGGGCAAATACAAATGGATCATTCCCGATATAGCTCCTTTTCGGATTAACATCGACGAGTTTGTACTCCGGATGAATCCTTGTTCCTGAAGGGCCTGAATCAAACCAATGACACTTGAACAACACTACAGTCTTTGTTGGATATCCCGGATATTCTACTTCAACGACTTCGTGCAACACCCCATAGTAGTCACTTGCATCTGCATTGTAGTTTGCACTGCTAATGCAAACACCACTGTTGGTAGTCGCTTTTCTCGATGCATACTCAGATGTATGAAATCTGTAGCCCTTCACAATATAGCCGTTGTAAGTCTTTACACGACGTAGTGGTCCTTTGCTGAGATCCTTTAAGAATCGATTCCCAAAATCGTTTGACCGTCCCTATACAGTTCAAATAATTAACATTAATTATGAATCATATTTATTTACGTAAAATTTAAGGAAATGGTACTCACACAACGTTGGAACCATCGGGCAAAATCACGTTGAAGACGAGCATCTATATCTGTATCTGAGATGTTTTGTTCTGTTCGTCTTAGTTCTTGAGTATACATCCTAATTCACAACATCCAATCACAATTAATATTAAATTACATAAATGAAGTAATGATAAAAATATGAAATACTTACTCAATGTAAGGCTGAACTTCATCACAATTCAATAACACATACGTTTGTGCTATTTCTGCCTCTCTGTTCGACTCCCACTCTCGTTCAGTGAATTTTCCTATTGATCGTCCCTTAGACTTGAATATAGACAGCATTCCATCAACCTCTTCACCGATATTGTCTGTATCTCTACCACCGTAGTTACGTGGTTCACTTCTCAACCGAGTGTTGACATGGTCTTCAAAATAATAAGAACAAAACATGCCAACCTCTTCATTCAAATATGCATTAACAATCGATGCTTCCACATTTGCCTTTTGTTTAGCATTGCGTTTCAAGTTGTGGAGATATCTGATTTATAATAAAAAAACATATATTTTAATTCAGTGAACATGCATGCATGTAGTATATATAAAAAATGAAAAATGTAAGAGTTTACCTTTCAAATGGGTACATCCACCTGTACTGCACTGGACCACAAATTCTGGCTTCATACGCTAAATGAACGGGTAAGTGTTCCATGGAGTTGAAGAAGCTAGGTGGAAAAATTTGTTCCAACTTACACAAAATCACTGGAATATCTTGCTCCAAACGAATCATATCATCGATCTTGATCGTTGAAGATGTTAAATCTCTAAAAAAAAGACTTAATTCAGTGATAGCCCTCCACACATTGAGAGGAACAACGTCTCGGAACGCAATCGGTATCAAGCGCTGCATAAAAACATGACAATTGTGACTCTTCATCCCTGAAACCTTACCCCTGTTTATGTCTGCGCATCGACTCAAGTTTGACACGTAGTTGTCTGGAAAATTCAACTCGTGAATCCAACGACACAGTTGTTGTTTCTGTGGCTTGTCCAGTGTGTAGCAAGCCTTCGGATATTTACCTGTACTGGGATCCTTTTCCAACTCTTGACGACGACAATAAATGTTCAGCTCTTCCCGGGACTTTGGAGTATCTTTCGTCTTGCCTTCTGTGTTCATCATTGTGTGGAACACATTATCAAACACATTCTTCTCAATGTGCATCACGTCCAAATTGTGTCGGATCAATAGTGAACTCCAGTATGGCAAATCCCAAAAAATACTCATTTTATTCCATCCACCTGGGATTCGACCGTTGTGTTCAGCTGCATTTTCCTCAGTAGAAAGGCGGAGGGGGAAATGGACCAACCGGAGCATCGAAAGGCGGAGGGGGAAATGGACCAACCGGAGCAGCGAAAGGCGGAGGAGGGGGGACGCTCATCGCCTGTTCAAAGCATGTATCTATTTGATCCTGAGGCATCCCCAACGATCGACCCATAGTGTCAGCCATCTGTCGGAAGTAGTGGTTCATCCAGTTGACAATGTTCGGGTCCGGAGGAGCAGCAGTGGAGGATACAGAGGCCTGCGATGCACGCTGGGACGAACTGGACGACGCAGCTCTCACTGAGCGGCTCATCCGGCCAAGGCCAAGGACCCGTCCTCGATCAGCCGGGGCCTCCTCCAGGTAAATCCGGTTAAGATCAGGCGGAGGGGCGGCGCTGGGCCCGGCTTCATCAGCAGAAGCCTGTGTCGTCGCCTCTGCAATCCTCCGGTTCACATTCAACTACATAATTACAAAAATATTAAATTAATACATAGTTCAATACATTTAATTAATTAAATATTAAAAAACACATCACAGTTTAATTAAACTTACGTGAAGCTCAGTAGTGCGTCCATATGTGGACGTCTGCGAATCTCGATCAAACGGATGAAGAACGTTCAACCGATCCACGTGAGTGGGTTCACGCCCAAGATCCCGCTCCTATTTTGTACCAAATGAGCATAAAAAATTATTTTATATAATATTATAATATAAATAATTGAAATAAATTTAGTGAACACTTACTAGAGCAATTGAGTGCTCATACGCGGATCGCCCCCCCCCCCCGATGCCTTGACATCCCACCTCCCACATCACTTCTACGGTTGGCTCGAGCAGTTGCACACTTCCGCACGTACTCCGGGCTACTCCAATACGTGGTCAACGTGTTCCACACGTCGACTCCATCGTCCTCCCCCAACGTCGTCTGCTCCACGCCACGACTACGCCAAGCAGTCCTCCAGGTGTACATAATCTCATTATACCTAGACTGACATGAAGATACCCAGAGCCTGTGGATATCGTTGTCCGAAAAAAACTCCCTATGCCAATAAGCATGTTTCTGCACATATTCGATCAGCATATTTATCAAATAATATATATAATAAATTGTTTATTAATATTTAATTGAATGCACTCAAATACCTGAAATTCCTCCCAGTATTCATCCTTTTTCGTCTGCGGCACCTTCAGCCAAGAGTAGGCATTCGCAGCAATCTTGCACTGAGTAATCACCTCAGTGCAAATCTTCGATATCTCATTACCAGGAAGTAAGCTGTGACATTATATATATATTAAGAAATAAACACATTATAAATTAAAAAACGTACAAAAATTGATGCTATTAAATATTGTTAAACCTTAAAATTATTTAATTAATTACTTACTGTACATTATCTTCAATCCATATTCTCAGTCTGGTTTCTCGGGCACGCGTGGGATGTCGACGAGCTGCCGACGACTGAGATGACGGCGGCGAATGCTGTGGAACGGATGCCGACGACGTCAACGTAGCAGGCTCAACAGGCCTAAGTGAGGTTCTCCTACGTCGAGATCCTGAGGCCCCACTAGCATCTTGACTCATCTATTTTAATAAATAAAATTTAAAAGTATAATAAATTAATCAATAATTAATATAGTAATGAAATCAATAATTTCCTAATTTAATTAATAACATTTTAGTAATTTAAGTCAATAATTTCCTAATTTAATCAATAACAAAATCACGTTACTAATGAAATAAATAATTTACCAAACTAATTAATAATGACTTAATTTAAACAATAACAATAATTATTATATTAATCATACCGTACAACACCCCTACTTATAAGAATAATTACTAATTTAATCAACAATAATAACCTAGTTTAATTATAAGAATAATTACTAATTTAATCAACAATAATAACCTAGTTTAATTATCAAAACGAACTAACAAGAACTACATTATATATTTGAACTAACATGCAATTTTTAATTACAATTAACCAATAAAAAACATATAATCCACGTACTAACATATATTTGAATTAATTATACATATATATTCATCAACTACGTACATGAAATTTTATACGAACTAACATGCAATTTATAATAATTCAATAACAGTTTTATAATAATTATAAACATGCAATTTATAATACAATAACTTAATTAAAATTAATTAAGAATTTATAAAACGTACCGTTTAAATTGAAGAAAATTGGAGTAGATAATCGTTATGCCCTTTCTCGATCAATCCACGCACCACGCACAAGAAAATCCACGAACAGGAGACGAACAGGGAGAGGGGGACGAAAGCAAAAAAAAAATTTCCCTTATGGGGAAGAACTGCCTCTCTTCGGCAGTTCTTATATAAAAAAAAAATTTGGCTACCGACGGATATTTCCGTCGGTAGCACACAAATATTTATTAGTCAGTCAAAGCGGTGCGGCTACCGACGGATATTTCCGTCGGTAGCACGCGAATATTAATGTGTCAGTCAAAGCGGGTCGGCTACCGACGGATATTTCCGTCGGCAGTCGAAATTTGAACGACCGACGGAAAAAATCCGTCGGCAAGCAAGGCTAAACGACACCGTTTGGCTGCGGAACTAAATTCCGTCGGGAAGTCCGTCGGCCGGTCCCGACGGATCTTGTATTCCGTCGGGAGTCAGTCGATTCGAGAATTCTGTCGGCGATCCGTCGGTCCGACCGACAGAATGGATTCCGTCGGTAGCCTTCCGTCGGCAAACTCCGCGTTTTTTGTAGTGGAGTTGCTTGTGAGTTCAACTTGAACTCATTTTTTTACTTGTCAATATAATCGAGTCGAGTTTATTTTCTTAAGAGTTCGAATCGAGCTCAAACTCTAAGTATTCAACTCGACTCGAATAACAGTGTACACTTTTTTTTAATACTGTATTTGTTTTAGACCTTCAGCCCATCCTAAAAAAATTTCCAGGCTCCGCCCTTACAAAAAACGTATTGTTTAGCACGGTTTTATTCGTCGCTATTTAACTGGTTGCTAACTATTAGCGAAGAAATTTTGAAAATTTTGTGGCTAATAACGATGGAAACTTCTGTCGTTATTCGCGACGACTAACGTTGTCGCTAACTGTGATACGAGTTACGACCCGTTACCTACCGGATAAAAAACCGTCGTAATTTTTGTTGCTAATTAGCCACGGTTGTATACCATCACATATATCTTTATTTTATTTAATATATAAATAAATAATTGCGACCATTTTTTTGTCGCATGTTGTCACTAATTAGTGACGGGAAATGTTGTCATGATCATTATTACCGACGGTCATTTTCGTCTAATTACTATAATATTATCTAAATTAATTCAATTTTGCGACTGAAAAAGCGTCGCTAATTGCGATGATTTTAAGCCATCGCAAAACTAAAATTAAAAAAAAATGGACAAGGATTGAACCGACACTCGCGGAACCGCTGGACCACAAGTGGGCTGACAATCACGGCCAAATATAATTATCGGCCGGCCTCAGTAGAGTTCAAACCGGAGTGCTGTTATTCGAACCAAGCCTTAACGAGACTCGGCTCGGCTCGACTCGTTAAGGCTCGATAAGGCTCGACTCGTTTAGCTTAACGAGCCGAGCTCGAGCTCGTTAAATACTCGATTTACTAACGAGCCGGCTCGAGCTCGACTTGTTAGGCTCGATAACTAAATTTTTGTAAAAAATTCCATAAGGCTCGTTAGGCTCGGCTCGACTCGATAGGCTCGTTAAGCTCGTTAGACTCGTTAACGAGTCGAGCCGAGCTCAATTTTTAACTCGGTAATGTTATCGAGACGAGCTCGAACCTCAAATACTCGGCTCGACTCGGCTCAAATAAGTAAGTTCTTCGTTTATGTTTGCAAGATTAATTGTATATGCACATATTTTTAACTCATTTTTAAAAAATAAAAAATATATCATTTAATTAATTCAATTTACATATATTAATTGATAAATTTGTAACTTTTAAAATATGTTAAAAAAAATCTAAGTTGTAAATGTAATTTTTTTTTAATTTCTAAATTGTATATGTATACATTTTTTACTCATTTTTTAATTCATTTAATTATTTTATTTCACATATATTAATTGATTAATTTGTAAATTTAAAAAATATATAAATTTTATTTATTTTTTTACTTTATAAATTCTAAAAAATTAATTAAATTACACTTAATTAAATTCTCTTCCTCTTCGTCATCCTCATCTTCATTTTCGTAATCTTCTTCCTCATTTTCCTCATTCTTTATCACCATCGTTTCTAATTTTTATCAACTCTGGAGATTTACAGCCGTGCGTCTAGATAAACATTGAAAATTTTCAAATAACCTAAAACATGAAATATTAAATTGTTCATAATAAAAACACAACATTAAAGTAAATGGTTCATTAAGGCTATGGAGTAAAATCAATGTCGCTAAGATATGCATTATCGCTGCCGCCCTCGTCGTCGTCCTTCTCCTCCTCAACCTGATCCTCATCACTGATTGTATTAGTTTCTGCAATCACCTGTTGCATCTGTGTACGACTAATCCCAAAACCCGACCAACTGAACGCATAAATCGTTTTATGTACTGTTGCACATCGAGAGGAGGCCCGCGCCCCGACATTAATTGTTGAGGATACGGAGGTCTGGAGCTTTGGGATGCCAACCTGACGGCACTGCTCGTCCGACCAAGGCCATGGACTAGTCCCCCGTTGACCCTGACAGTTCCGGATAAATCCAGTCAACCACCCACATAATTTATACGGTAAAGTCTAGTATGCACTCGAGTGCATGCTGTGCACCCTAGTCAATGTGCACTTTTCAGTTTACTGACTTACACTTTTTGGTAATGGTGTTGCACTTTTCAATTATTACTCATTTACCAAAAAGTGTAAGTCAGTAAACTGAAAAGTGCACATAGACTAGGGTGCACAGCATGCACTCGAGTTCATAGCAGACCAACCCAATTTATACACATAAAATTAAATATATATAAAATTTTTATAAAAAAAATTCACACAAATTAAATTTACTTATTAAAAAAGTCGCGTTCAATTGACTCTCATTTTTACCAATTATAATTATTACATTCATAAAACAAATAGATAATCATTACCTTTTTACTTCAAGCGCGCTCATTGTTTTTCACAATTATTAATTATTCAAAAAAAAGAAACATTTCACTCTAAATTTCCGTGAAAATGGAAATTACAAAATGAAAATCCATTGAATCTGCGTAAAACCGGTCAGCTGGTTTACCTCTACGGCTCTACCTAATTTCATTATTTCAGTTATTTTTGTTGTCTAATTATATTCAGTCTATTAAAAATTTAAAAAAACTACTCCATTATTTAAGTATTTACTCTATTTTATTTTTATCCTTTATTTAAACCATTATTCATTTTATTGATAAATAATTATTTTATTTAATGAACCTTGTGATACTTATCATATTTTTTATATAACTATGTAAATTTATTTATTTATTTAAAATTAATAAAAATTCGTTTTAGGAGAAATGAGGCTAATAGATTCGCGGAGTGAATGTCGAATGAGATCACCTATTTTAATTTTAATGTTTTACACCTTATTTTATTATATGGATAATTGAAATGTATTATATTAAAAAATAATACATCATATAATACTGGGGTGTAATACTTGTTAAAAATTCAATAGAAACTATAATCCAACTGGAAAAAACGTAAACGCGGAACAATGTGTCTTTATTTGTCTAATCCATTGTGCATGTTCACATTTCATTTTTTTTTTTTTTAGATTCTAGATTATTCTCTTCCCGTCTTACGTCAGCACAGACATGAGCTTTTCCGCCAACCGCTTATATTAGCCGCCTCTGTCCAGGCCATGCTAACATACGCTTCCTCTCATATACATATATATACATCCTTTCGTATTTATTTTTTCCATATTTTTAACACGCTGAAAGCTGTCTTGAGGAAAAAGAAATTATCAAACGCAAGAATTAAGGTGAATTATCTAAGGTTTTATTGAATGTTTTAATTTGCTGTTGATTTTATCGTAGATTTCGGTATTAAGGTCTGAAAATGTCATTTTGAATCCGCTGTGACATTAAATTTCAATTCAATTCCTGGTGAAAACTTCGATTGTTTTGACCTGTTCAGCTGAAGAATTCCGCGTATTTTTCTGAGTTTGAAGTTTAGGCGGTTATTTCCTGTGCAATCAAATGATTGACTTTTCGTTTTGAAATTGCGAAATAAGAGTTGTACTTGTTTCTATTTTTGGGAGCTGTGAATTTTGCCTTGTTTTTATTCATTGAAAAAAATGGGGGATTTTGTAGCTCAATTAGGTGCAAATGGCTATTTGCTTACTAATTCATTAGCAGGGTTTAAAAACTTGATAGAATAATTGATATACAATTGATAAGTTGTGAACTGATGATCCTTAAATCCTGAGTGTGATTATTCGAATGGGTATTTGGGATTCAAGTTTTTTTCAAAAAGCAGAGTTTTTTGGGTTTAATTTGGATTTTATTTATTTATTTATTGGTGGTGATGTGATGGCATTTTTATATAGTCAGAACACATGGAAAAGCAGCAAAATTTGCATAGTTGCTTAGTTGTATGGAGGGATCGAAAGTTGGTCGTTGAGGTGAATCCAAGAGCCACGCTTAAGGAATTGGGGGATAAGTTGAAAGAACTCACCAATGTTGAGGCTGGTACTCTGCGGCTACTTGTACCAGTTGAGAGAAGTTCTAAATTGTTGTATCCTTTTTCTGATGAGCACTCATTTCTGAGCTTGGAATCGACATCAATTCTTAAGGTGCCAAAACTTCTCCCCCACATGACTCTCGTATGATGGCTTATGAATGTGCTTTAAATTGGTTTTAGTCTAAATCGTGAAGAAAAGTTAGCTTTGAAATGTAATTGCTTTTAGAATTAACTTCTTATCTGTAAAAAGTGAGAACATTAATTTATATGTATCCCGAATGGATCATGTATGGCTACTATTGATTTCTTCAGAGGCGATCTTTTATATGATGATGTATGTTCTCTACCCATATGTTTCAGGGGAAATCCATTAGAATGATGGGAGTTCCAAAAGATGAGGTTGATGAACTTCTACAAAATGCAAAGGTAGACCTCAGGATTGCTGGATTCGATGAAGAAGAAAAGAGGTTGAAGCATAGAAGTGTTGATAGATCTTACACCTCTCTGAAACTGCCTCAAGGAACTTATATCTTTTGTGATTTCCGAACACTTAGCCTTCCTGGAATAGAGGTAATATCCACAATCCTATGTCTTTGTGTGAGGTCTATTTACAGTAGGATCGAAAAAACCATATTAACTAAGTTATTAATCTGGATGAGTGCAGTTAGATCCTCCAGCATCGAAGGCTCTTGCATTGCTGCATAAGCTTGCTTCAGATCCAGGAATTGTTGCAATTATGAATAAGGTACTTTAATGTAGTTATACTGATTGTTTATAATACTCAATAATTTCTCTTAGTTGTAGTAAGCAATGTATTGATTGGCTTTCTACAGCATCGTTGGCGAGTGGGAATTTTGACTGAGATGGCACCAGTTGGTTATGTTGGAATCAGTCCTAAGTGCATCCTTGGTTTCAACAAGGTGGTTAAAATCTCCTTTAAAAGTTCTTCAGTTATCATGAATCTGGTTGAATTCGTCTTTCTCAAAGCTCTTAATGTGTGTGGATTTTGTATAGAATCATGGAGAAGAGATCTCACTTAGACTACGAACAGATGACCTCAAGGGTTTTAGGAAGTACGAAAGCATTAAGAAGACTCTTTTGCATGAGCTGGTATGTTGCAATCTTTTACTTTATCATCCCCCATCAAAATGTAGGGAAAATAGTTTTTTAGTCCTGTAAGTTCTCCATATTTTGGTTTCAGTCCTGTCGACTTTCACGAATTGAAAGTAGTCCTGCAACTTTCAATTTTTTACATTTTTTGTCCGATATAGCCAGCTATAAGAGGTGAAACATTTTGCTAACACTGACGTGACAGAGTCTGATTTGTCCATGGGTGGCAAAGTCTAATTGGTCAACCGGACGTTTTACCTCTTACAACTGGTCACCAGACCGAAATGCCAAAAAATTGAAAGTTACTGGACAATTTTTAATTCATGAAAGTCGACCCGGACTAAAATTAAAATAAGGGTAACTTACAAGACTAAAAAAAAACTACTTTCCCCAGAATGTATTTACATAGGTTTGCTTTTGTGTTCCTCTGTTTTATATAGCTCATACTTAACAGCTGATCCATGGGCAATTTGCTTCCATCTTTTTTAGGCGCACATGGTGTTTTCAGAACATGATTCAAAATTCTATGCTTTGGACAGTCAGGTATTGGAGGACTTCCCTTTTTATATCGGTCAAATATATATATTCTCATGGGTTGACTGATGTGCATTTTGGTGCAACAGCTTAACAAAGAAGCTGCTACTCTCGATTGGACTAAAGCAAGAGGCCATACTTTGGGTAAAGTTACCCATTCACAACATTATGATGAGGACTTTGATGCTAGCATTAATGTGGCTTCATCAAGAAAGCTTGGAGGGAAGGTCTCTATCCTTCATAATGCCCGTTCCGCTTCAGTGACTGCTGCTTTTGAGCGCATAGCCAATGCACCCACCATATTGTCAAGTTCATCTGAGGTACTTGAGAAGTCACTATGATAGTTGTGCTCTGTTTGTTGCCTAAATCTTGATTGCAGAATCGAGAATGAAATCTCACTGTTACATATGGTGTGCAGGAACTCACTACTTCACCCGACCCCGATGTCCATGGTGATCAGAATGCATCTGGACCTGATCCAGATGACTCTGTGAGTGACGAACCCCTTTTACGTTTGGAATCAAGAACGAATCATCTTGATATTGAAATGGATCATGTTCATAGTAGAGGCCCTTCACCTGCTTCGGAGCCTGACATACGTGAAGAATCTAATCCCAACATTTCAGGGATTACTCCCATTGAACGAAATTTTAATGGAGAATTTCAGAGAAGAGGTGACATTCTAGAACCTGAACTTGATGATTCTCAAGCAGAAGAGATGCAGCTAGAGCCTGAGTCGATACTGATGAAACAAAACACTGGACCAAATCCTGATGATCCCGAGTTGCAGGTAATCCAAGATCCTGTTACTGTGTTTTGTGGTCGTTTGCAAAGTGCGGTTCAGTCGCTGAAATATGAAGCTACACCCACGGAGACTGGAAGGGTTCTACAAACTTTAATCAAGATAATAGGGTACGCCTTTGTTTAGTTAATTCAGTTATCATTCAACTATACTTTTTATCCACCTGTGCATTATTGAAATACCGACAATTACTTGCAGTAATGTGATTGAACACCCTGATGATATGAAGTTCAAAAAACTCAGAAAGGTATGTTACCTCCACTATCCAATAACTGCATCAGAGATTCAGAGGATTGCATTTTTAACTTTTTCTCATGAATGTTTTGGCTGATTTTCGAACAGGCTAATCCAATGATACAAAGAAACCTTATTGCGTACAAAGGTATGTAGGAATTTCAGTTTTATTCACCGAGCATTTTATGCTGCCCCCATCAAAGGAGGTTTTGAATAGTGATTTTCATTCTTGCAGCTGCTGTTGACATACTGGCGCTGGTTGGATTTTGTGAAGATGTTAGTTTTGGTGAATCGGGAAAGGCTGAAGCCTTTCTGATGCTAAAGCGAAATGATCCGGGTTTGTTGTGGCTTGCCAAATCATCGCTCGAGACGTGCATTGTGTAACTTCGTACTTTTTCTTTCTTTTAATGTAATTATATCATTTTTTGCTCTGTTACAAGTAATATATCTCATATAACGGTCTCAGAAGAGACTTGCAAGTTATACAACTTGTAATAATCATCATTGTTGTAATAGTTGTAAGAAAAATTGTCGAATTTATGTAAACGATTATTTGGTCTTATGTAAAAGAATTATACAGTACAATTGGTTTGTAATTATTAATTTATAGTGTAAACAAGTAATATTTTTTAAATTTTAAAGAAATAATTAATATTATTGAATAGTATAAGCATAATGCAAACAAGAACGGTTAAACTAAATTACATAGGATTTTGTCATCAGAACTCGATATAGCTTAAGAAATCAACTTGATCCGACTCTATTAAATACTGGAGTATATATTAAGGGTATATAAAAAAACCTTAATTCAACAAAGGCTTTACAGGGCTCGTGAGCTAAGTTGGGTGGCGTTCTCGACAGAATTAAATTTTAGTCGAATTTGAGTTCTTTCCGACGTTGATTTTGAGCATCAAAACAATACACGCAATAGGTCATCGATCCATACGCTATATGAGCACCATCAACAAGACCCAATACAACCAAATGACGTTCAAAACCCGCCTCCAATTTCAGATAAATGAAATGTAGTAGCCAATATGTGAGTATGTACATTATAGATTATATAACCTGTGTATAGATTAAATCATTCCGGCCATCCAGATTAACAGTTTCACTTAACATGTAAGAAAGCAAGGTATAATAGCTAGTTTTTCAGACAGCAAAGAAAAGACTGAAACTTGTATTACCATGAAACTCACAAGGAACTTCAAGAGTAAAGGTTCAGGAATGCGAACGAGCTGGGTGGTAAGATAATTTAGTTCATCAGAGCCCAGTTTAAGCGCAAAATTATCAGCAACATTTCTCCCCGCTTTGCATCCCAGTAAAAACCGACAGTGGGCAACGGGCCTTACCTTCCGTTAACCATTCTTTTAAAAAGGAATGTACGATCGGAAGATCAAGAACCATCCATGGAGATATCATTAACAGAAGAAATATTGGTGTTGGTGTTGGTGCTGGTGTTGAAACCAGCATCGTTTGGTTTCTGAGTCTGCATTGCACCAAACGTGAATTCTTGGGGAGGAATGCCGAATGGTGTTTGGTTAAATATTGAAGGACTGCCACTATTATTGAAAACTGGAGCCGGGATTGGTGGGTCGTTTGGCTTTGAGAAGCCAAAGCTGAAAGATTGCAAATTAGGCATGGCAGTCTCGGTTGAACCAAAAAGCATTTGCTCATATTCCTGTAATTGCTGGTAGACAGCTGAAATTATCGAAATAGAAATGTTCAGATTTTGAAATTACACGAATAAAAATCTAACACATGTTATAATAGGAAAAAACATCTACGCACTAGTTGCACTCATTTCCAAAAAAAAAATATAATGAGAAGTATTACTTCATACAAAAGAAAGTTTAGTTTGTAGGCCGAATAGTATTAGTACTTTTTCAATACAACTAATACTTTTTATCTCATTACTTTTCGACCACTTTTTTCTATGATTCACGAAAAAATATAGTTGCAACTTGGTCGAAATTTTTTAGTCAAAATTGGCACGTGCAACTGGTGCACCCAAGTGTTACTCATTATAGTAAGACTAATCAACTAGCTCTTATACTGGCTCAGATGCTACCTATAGCTTCAACTTCCCGGACTCCCTATAAAACCTTTTGAAGAACAATCAGTAATTCACATACTTTCGACCATAGATGGATTTAGGGGTGGGGGGTCACCTCACTAGGAATTTTTAATTTTTTTTCATTTTACATGTAATAATCTTTTGTTTATACATTTAATGAGTCCACCTCCCACCCCACGGATTTATAACACAGGATGGTATTATAATATGAAAAGTTAGGCCCCCTTTGGAGTAAAATCCTAGATCCGTCCTTGTATATGAGTGACATCCATTCCTTTTACAACCTAGGATGTTATTAGCTTGGTTATAGTTCTTTTTCTTTTTGGTACTTTAAGCAATATAAAAATAATAAATCTTTTATAGATACTAGATAATTGGGGCTCATAGCCTCATACAAGCTTTGAATATACCAAGGGCTAAGTTCGAACAAACCTTGATTTAGTTCAACAGAAGGCCTGTGTTCTTTCACCCATTGATAACTCTGTGCAAGTTTCCAGCCCTTGCTTTTCATCAAAAATGCCATTACTATGGCAGGTGACCTGTAAGAAGCAACAATGCAATGTAAAAGAAATTGACTATAATATTGTCTTGATCATATGTCATTAGGATCAAATACCTCATCTAGTAGATTAACCATATGGCAGCATATCCATTACAAATTTCATTATTATATTGCAAAATTTGAACTTTACATTGTTCTTTATAAAGAAAACGGTAACGGAAATATAAAGAAGAAAACGACCATCCTAAAGAGAGTGAGGGAGAAGGCATGAGCCCTAGATTGTGATAATAAATTCACCTGTTTTTTCCAGACATGCAATGCACAAGAACCCGAACTCTATCCCTTTGGCATTGCTCTGCACAAAATACACCAGAATATTAAGTTCGATAAAGATATAAGATGCCTACAAAATGCCATAAAAAGTTCATTACATCAAGACCCCACTGACAGCATATATCATTGAACTAAAAATAATTACAAACATACTCATTACTATAGACCTCTCTTTTGCAAGACTCTGAAGGTTTCATTGACGTAAAAGAAATTATATAAGAAACGGAAAACAAGAGAAAAAATAAGGATAAAAAATATAATCATATATGGATTAAAGGAAGGTGTATGTTGCTTAAGACACAACGTAGACAGCCATCAAATTACTCAGGATGCTCTGTGTTTCTGAACCCTTTTAGAGAAGACAAAACTAAACCTACATAAATTATTTGTTAACCCTTTCATAAATAGCGAGTATAGTTTGCATTTTACTTATTTTAAGCCACACAAAGTATCCTAAGATTGATATAATTGGATCTTGACAGATCGTTTTATGTGAATTGCCTTTACACGTGAACATTATCCTTTTTAACGGCCACAACTGATACAACTGTCATATATTAATATAATTCCACATAGGCTTATAAATTTACATATAAAAGTCGAAGGGCTCACCTAGAAACTGAATAGCATCATCGAAGGGAAGATTTTTATCATATTGGAGACAGTGATAAGTGAAAGAGTTCTTATACAAATTTTGAAGAGCAGGCACAGTCTGCACGGGAAAAAAAATCGGTTAAAAGAATGAAAATGACTATTTAATGAATGAACACATCACAAATCGGTTATAAGTATGATAGACTGAGCTGCAGAAAATTGTGGGTATAAGAAAGATTAAAGGTCAGCAAATCACAACTGCTAGCAGAACTAAAAATAGTCAAATTCAAGCCAAATACAAGAAGTATCCATCTAAACCTTAATATTAGGACACTTCTCCATGATTCAGAATAACTGGAAACAAATGAACAAGTACCGGTTAAAACTTAAAACTAGCAAGAATACCATATACTAATATTCCCAAAATCAAAGTTTGCAAGAAAATTAATGATTAGAATAGGTAAAAAAATCTTCGATCACATGAAAGGCCAACAAAGAAAGTTGTAAGTTCCCATATAGTGTACACATGTTTTTGTGTAAATCCCTAACAGCAGCCTGAAAAGTGTCGTGCATTTAAGAACCCAAAGAGCAATATAGCACATTAAAATAGCCTCACCAGCGTAGTACACATTACGCAAATAAGAGAATTGTTCATCATTCATGGGCAATTTGGGTAACATTAGCAGATGTAAGCAACGTGGCGCCACTAGATTTCTCATAAAAAGCAATCTTCCTTTTATGGGAAGTAAATATTATAGCGTAATTTTGTATCCTATTTAGTCCCCAAACGAGATATATCAGGATCCAGGGAATTCAAAAACAGCAAGTACAACCATTGCAAGTTCCATCAGACAATCTTATAGATAGACAAACATTAAATAAGGCAACACTCTTTTCCTTTAAAGTAAAAGTCTGTCACATCTTCACTAAAATATGATACCAATAATATCAGGCAACGTCCAAACAATTCGAGATTACCACATCCTGAACTTTGGAGACAACTAATATCTTGAAGCCCAAGTGATTTAGAAATTCAAGAGCTTCTTCTAATCAGATATCAAGACTAAACATTACATAAGCTTCCTAACTCCATAGAATTCAGAAATTCAACAAAATAGTCTGACGAAGCTGTACACCTCTATTCAAATCAATTAGCAAAGCTCGAATTACAACAATAAATTTGCAGTAAAAGGAAACCAAAATCAACAAAGATTGAAGCTTTCAGCCCCTAATAGTTTAAGTAATCATAAAAAGAAGTATATAATGAAACGAAATTGAGACATGGAATGAATTTTACTACATTGAGGACACGGGAGATGCCCTGCGACTTGAGAAGTTCAGCACGGGCAGCATTATCATAGCTTCCCAAATAGAGGAACTCGGGCAAGATCTCCGACGGGAAGGCGCTGAGCTGGACGGCGGATGCGGCGGAACCGGCGGCCATCCGGTGGCCGCAGACGCAGCAGACCTCCCCCTCCTCGTACTTGTGGTAGTGCCCACAAATCCCACATGGGTTTTCTCTCTCCCTCTTCCTCATGATTGATGGTCAACTCCGCGATCCAATGAGTCTAGGGTTTGATTCGTACAATTGTGGGGGATTTTGCCAGAAATCGTATGACTAGATTTAGAAATTGGTTTGGGTAAACTGCGAATCAGTTGAGCAGAGACCGATTGATTCTTTCGCCTGTTATCTATATATATATGTGTGTGTGTCTGCTACAGACCTACAGCTACGTTTTGGCTACTGGGTTTTTTCTTATGCTCCTTTTTACCCAAAACAAATTGCAATTTTTTTGACAAATTGTCGGAAGGTTTTGTTTGTGTTAAAAATAGATACAGTAAAACCTCTCTCTCTCTCTCTCGTCATATCTTGGGACCACAAAAAAATATTTCTAAATGGGGGTTATTCTTAAATAAAGTTATAAAGTTTTTTTTTTTTAAATGCATGTATATTATATAATGGTATAATTAGTACAGTAGATGGAATGATAAATGCAGTTGCTGCATGGTCGATAGATGTGAAACCAAGGACGATCGAGAATTGCTTTAAGCACTGCAAAATTCGGACCGTTGAAGTTGACGAGTTGCAAGTTGCAAAAGAAATGGATGAGGAGAATCAAAAACTACTTAAAGAGTTGAAAAGTCAGGTAAAAGATCTTCACTACACCAACGAGATGAAGATGGATATTTTCCTTAATCATCCAAATGAGCAACAAATTGTTTATGCTTTAACGGATGAAGAAATTATTGAAGGAATTATGCAAGAAAATGAGGAAAATAATCCAGAGGATGATAGTATAGAAGTACAAAAAGTTTCATGTGAAGAAGCTTTAAGCTTACTCGACAAGTTGGAAATGTTTTGGGTTCAACAAGAAGGTGGTCATGTGGACGAGCTAATGCGCACACGCAAGTTGAAGGATAAGGTTACAACACAAAAGATTAAATCATTGTCACAATCAACCTTGAATAAGTATTTTAAATCAATTTAAATCTAATGTAAAATTATATATATTATTATGATTTATTCCTAAATGGAGGTGTATTTCTTTATGTTGGGACTTGAAAAAATATGAATTATGACAATATGGAGTTTATTCCAAATTATAATTGGTTGGTCCCAAGTTGGGACATGAATTTTTATTCCTAAAGAGAGTTTATTCCTTAATAGAGTATTTTTTTGAGAGGTTTTACTGTATAAGTGAAAGGATTAAGTTACTTTTTTTAAGTATATATAAATTATCTATTTTAAGACTAGTCGAGACTGGAAAAAAAAATGGTTTTTTTTCTATAGCCAATAACTCAATTAATTAGAGGGTATGTATGAGGCCACTTTTTTCACTGCCTGATTCTATGAATTATAAACTTCAAAAATACTTTAAAAAATTATATATATACATTCATGTCATTAAATGTTATACAATACTGCTTTTTAGGCTAATCTTTTATAATAAAAGTAGAACGATTCTCTTCAACTCTTGCCACGTGTTAATTTAAAGTTTTTCTACTTTATCAGCGGTTGTTTACTCTTAAATTTGTCTAAAGTGAAACATCTTAATTCTTAATTAGTATTAATCAAAGAAACGGATACTAGGTTTCTCGAATTTCATTCATTTTCCCTAAATTTTGGGTTTATGATTCGATAAAAGTTTTCGAAAATTCTATTTCTCGATTTTCATTAGTTATTCCCAAGCATACTATTGAGGCTTGATAGTTTGATCTGATCTGAAAAATGTCGGTGAAGAGTGTGAATGCTTCTATTAGGGATCGGGCGTTGAAGTTTCAAGGGATAACCAAGGGAGTAAAGAAATCAATTTCCTCGCAAAATAGTCCGAGGAGCCACAACTGTCAGAAGTGGTCCGAATTCAATAGGTGGCGTTGAAAATTAGATTTGGGATCCATTAGACGTTATAGAAGCTATAAATTTTGTTCATTCCGGGCCATTCATGTACGCAATTCGTGTTACCTAAATCATATTGATTGAATAGCTTACATCTGAATACAATAATCAATACAATTGTGTGGTTATTGTGATTGGGTTTCTGGTGGAACTCCATTGCAGACATAAACGAAAAACAACAGAGACGTAATGTATGTTTATTGTCTATATAAAGTGTGTTTATTTCTCATGTAAGTTAAACCAGCGATATTCATTGGTCCATAAACGTATATTACTAAGTGTGAAATTTTTACCAGATTTATCGTGATATATATTTTTTAGCTAATATATTTGGGTATTACGATTTTTTCTCATTATATATGTTTTTATATATATATTATTAATTGAATAGTATTCAAATATATGATTCACTTGAATTTGATAGTGTGTGAAGCTTTCATTTACAGATGGACTCAAAGCTTGTGCTCACGTTATTGTGATGGGTTCTACAAACCGGAGTTTAGAAATAGAGAGAGGGAATGAGATGGGTTTGAACTTTGGAGAGAGATTGGTTAGAGAAAGGCTCTCGACGTGAATCAACTAAAAAGGGGTTGATCTATTACTTATTGTCGACGTTGATCTCTTGTTTCCCCTCGTCGGAGTTCACGTTTAGAGAGGGGACATCTAAATTTTGAAAAGAAAAATATGAGAGAAATGAGTGGGATATAAGAGTGAGTGGAAGGGTACATTGGTCAATTCCTCGAGCATTTTGTACCTAGTTGCAACAAGAAATTTGGTTTGTACCTAGTTGATATAGAGTGAGTAACTTATTACACTAAATAAACTCTAAAATATTATCTAAAAATGACATTGAGTGTTTCATATGTCACAAAACTCACAACTTCTGTTAAATTTTGAAAAAAGATAGTTTCATATTTTATTGTATTTTGTCATGACAATCAATAAAAGTCAAGACCAGTCATATCGACCGTAGGGGTCTATCTTCCAAAACTTGTCTTTTCCCATAAACAATTATACGTTACAACGTTTAAAGTAAAGAACAAGAGAGGATTGAAAATCCTTTATCTCGATTTAAAAGGAAAATCATGCAAATATACTAAAAATGTTGTTTACAATAAAATTTTTAGAAATTTGTAATTTTATATATTTATTTATTCTATTAATAAAAATATGATGCTTTATTGAATTAATAATTCATAGATATATTTTATAATGTCATTACATATTAAAAATATTTTCTCAACTTTACAATTAAAATCACAATTTAATTAATGTGTGCTTTATAGTTAGGGTGATACCCCTCATTTTAATTTTAGTTTTTTTTTTTATATTTTATCTGCACTCACTCATTTAATGAGTTCACCCCAAATTATTTTTTTACTACAGTTATCTGCACCCGCTCATTTTATGGTTATCTGCATCCGCTTATTTTATAAGTTCACCCCCAAAATATTTTTTTAAAAATAATTACATTTAAAAGACTATATTATCATTTATTAATTTACACAAAATATATAAAATAAACCATAATTATATATTTACAATTTACAGTCGAGTTAAATTAGGCACAAATCTCTTTTTTTTTCTTCCCTCTCCCATTTTCCTTTTTCCTTCTCATGCATTTTCAATTTTTATTCCAAACTTTTTATTTCTTCGTTTTTTTCCTTTTACTTTTTTTTTTAAAAAAAAAATTAATACAAAATAATATTATAGGTATAATTTTATTATAGTCGGTAATACAATAAGTAATAACCGGTAATACCATAAACTGTAATTAATAATACCATTAACAATAATTAGTAATATTCAGTAATACAAAAAACAGTTATTAGTAATACCACGAACAATAATCAGTAATACCATGAACATTAATTAGTAAAATTTTATACAATAACAAATATTTTCACACATCTAATTATATTCAGTAATACTAAAAAACAATTATCAATAATATCATGAACAGTAATGAGTAATAACATGAACATTGATCAATTATACCATAACAAATAATTTCACAAATCTAATTATATTCAATAATACCAAAAACAATTATGAGTAATGCCTTAAGCAATAATAAATAATTTCACATAATCAGTAATATCACAATTAATAATCAATAATACCGTAATCAATAATCATTAATATTAATTCAATCGTGTATTAATATAAAATAATCAATAATACCATTAACAGAAATCAGTAATAACATAAATAAAAATAAGTAATACCATAATATCTTATACAATAAAAAAATAATTTCATACATCTAATTCCACATAAATTCCAAAGCCAATACATCTAATTTCTTAGAGATTATTCCCTAATAAGTGGCACATTAATAATTTTCTAATAGGATCAAAATAGAGTTAAAAAACCAAGAATACCCTCAGGAATCTCTCTACTCATCTACTCCGTAATTCCTTCTCCTCATTCACCCAAAATCAAAACCCTAGCTCCCTCCCCACCATCTTCTTTTCCCACCGTTGCCGCCTGCAATTCCATCTCCCACGCGGCGTCGCTACCCACGGCCTCCCCGCCGCCCCCTCCATGACCGCCGATCTGTGTCGTGTGTGGAGGTGTTGTCGCTGATCTGCCATAGCCGGATAAGTCGAAGCGACGACCATGGCGAACAGATATGTGTCGTTTGGGGAGTTGTTGCCAAAAATCTACCGAAAATGAAGCGAATGAGTTGAACCCTAGTCCCGAGCATAATGATGAGGTGAGAGAAAAACGACAAGAGATGGACTGGAAAATTGACGAGGAGTTCCAGAATTTTATAGAAAATCCTTCTATTGAGGCTGCTATAAAGCTTGAGAAGAAAAGGGCTGATAGGAAGCTCAAGGAGATTGATCGAGAAAGAAGCGATAATCCCTTGATTGGTTTCTTCAACAAATTGGCTCGTGACAATCTCTCCAAAGAGAAACAGAGGTTAGAGAAAGCAGAGGAGACTTTTAAGGCTCTTGATCTTAACAAGGTAGTTTAGATATTATTAATTTGGTTTTCATGTGAATTTTCTAGGAAGAAAATATAATTTTTTGCTTAAGTACTGATTGCATATATACTGCTCTTTTTGCTCCAAAGCAAAGTGCATTTTCTTTAATATATATTTCCAAAAAACAAATGCAGATTAAAGATTTGGAACAAGAAAACAATCAGACCTTCTCAGTAATATTAAAGACGCGATCAAGAAATGTTGGCCTATTGGGATGTCGTGCAATATGCACACGTTATATAGGAGTTAAATTCACGTAGAAATCCTTCAAAAGCTGCAATTAAAATGGTCAAAGGTTAGTACAACATAAATTAGAAGTTACTAATTGATCATGATAAATTTGTAGACCCAGTAACTAATGTATTCCTGATGAATTAGGAAGGGACCATTGAGCAAAAAGAACATATTACTGACTTAACCTGGTGGTATTTATTCTCCAGCGAAATAATTTGATCACTGAAATCGAGACCAGTTTCTTTTGCTATTCTTTGGACCTTGAATGAAAAATTTACTCATTGTTCAAAATTTGGGAGTACATTTGAATGAAAAATTATGCCTAAATTGTGTAGTACTCTGTTCTCATTTATGGAGTACACCACAAAATTATGCACTAAGCTTTATTGAAAGCTATCCCTTAAAAATGAGTATGGTTTATGCTTTATTGAAAGCTTTTCTTAAGGCAAATGTTATCTAGTTGTTTCTTTGTTGGTGTCTGCAACTTTTTGGTCAAGAAAATGAGTATGGATTATTATATTGCAGGCTGCCTCTAGACAAGGAAAGCCAGGCACTCACGAAACAGCAACTGAGCTAAACAACATACTCTTGTGAAACAAACAGCATGATGTTGGAATTACTTTTCAAGAAATATCCTGGCTTTAGAGAAGTTCGAATGATTGAAGCAAAGCCAGACATTGCCTTTGTAGAATTTGAATACGATACCCAGTCTTCAGTTGCCATGCATGATCTTCAAGGCTTCAAAATCACTGCCCAAAATCCAATGGACATCTCATACGCCAAAAAATAAGAAATGTGGGTGCTTCTAGCTGTGAATGTTGCCTCTTTCTTACGCTTATTGTGTCGAATACCTATTGTAGTTTCAGAATTCAATTGGTGTGGATGAGAGATGAGTATGGAGATAGAGGTAAAGAATGAAATTTGGTTGTATTGTTAAATCTCATATATGAATTTGAGACTCTTTAGTTGATCCAATGTAATTTCACGGATCAACAGTGCAAGAGGTAACATTACTAAAAAGTCTAAATTAGCCCAGCTTCTCTCAATTGATCCTTCTCCCCACTTTCTGTCTCTCAATTGCAGTGGAAAATTAATTTGGAACGTGTTTCCGGGATGTGGATTGAGATTAAACGTTATCACGAAGATAAAACTATTTTGAAGCAATATGCTGAAAATTGAATTATGCATAAATGGTATGCAAAATAGTCATCATATTTCAATCGAATGCATTATGCATAACGTGATATGCAATATAATCATCATATTTTGAATTATGCATAGCGTTATATGCAAAATAATCATCAGATTTTAATTAAATTGTAATAAATTATTTGAATTATGCATAAGTGATATGCAAAATAGTCATCATATTTCAATCGAATACATTATGCATAACGTGATATGCAACATAATCATCATATTTTGAATTATGCATAATTTTAATTAAATTGTAAGAAATGATTTATTTTGTTATTTTGGGAAGTTAATTAAATACACCTATTAAATAAATTTAAAAATCAAATTATAAAATATGATATGCAACATAATCATCATATTTTGAATTATGCATAACATTGCAAAATAATCATCATATTTTAATTAAATTGTAAGAAATAATTTATTTTGTTAGTTTGGGAAGTTAATTAAATACACCTATTAAATAAATTTAAAAATCAAATTATAAAATATTTGTAATTAATTCGAATTGTCATATTTTTAGGAATTTTTGAATTATGGAAGGTGAATATTAAATAATTTAAAATTATAATTAATTCGAATTGGCGTCATTTTAGGAATTTTTGAATTATGAAAGATGAATATTAAAGAATTTGAAATTATTTAAATGGAAAAAGGGCAACACCGTCTTCTTAAGTGTCAATTTGACTCTATTGGATAAAAAACAATAACATATTCCCTATTAGAAAAAAAATGTTGGTGAAATGACTCTAACAGGAAATTCTCCTAAAAATAAGTAATACCATAATATCTTATACAATAAAAAAATAATTTCATACATCTAATTCCACATAAATTCCACAGCCAAAATCGACTGGAAACACCACCGATATAACACCGAGACCAAGCAAATTGGCCAATAACAACAAAATCAGACAAAACAATATACATTAAACTAAAATCAGACAATATACATAAAAAAAATTTAAACAAGAAAAAGGATAGTGGCCAACAGTTTAGAAATAAAGTTGAACAATTTAATTTCTTTCATACAAAACCAGAAACAATATGGATTACTATCTGTGCAATCAAACAATTCTATTATATTACATATACTCTAAAAGCTACTCTAATGCAATAATTAATACTCTCTTGGGCTCTCACTCTCTCCGGGTCTGTGTAATTTGCAACCCATTTGAGAAAATGAAGAAATACAAGGATGAAAAGTGGTGGCTGTTGAAATTCAAAGTAGGAAATTGCAGGCTTGAAACTAACACAAAAGAGCTCTGATTCATAGCTACTAATGTTTTTAATTTTTTTTTTAAATCTATATAAGTTTTTTTTTAGGGTGGTCCGACGGTGGTGAGCGGCGGTCCGATGGTGGTGTTACTTCTTATAAAATGAAAAGTTTAATAGATCTACCTAATACTCCCTCCGTCCCATATTAATCTTCATAGGTAGATGCACACGCAAATTAAGAAAGTGTAATAATGAGTGAAGTTTTGAGGGATAATTTTGTAAAACTTTAGGTATAAATTAAAGAAATGAGTTGACTTTTGTGTATGAGTGGAGATAAAATAATGGTATTTGTGTAAAATTAAGGTTATTGTGAGGGTGAAGTTTATAAAGAATTTTCCATTTAGTCTCAATAATAATTTAATCACCATCTTTACTATTATTGTAAAAAATCTCAACCTTTTATCATATTGCAATTAGATAATTAGATGATGGGGAGCTTGCGATTACACATATTCTTTTTTATTTTTTTTATTTTCCACATCAAATTACACTTTATATAAATAAAAATTAAACTCCCACTTCTTTTGCGTCTTCTCCGCTTCTCAAACTAAATTCTTTTCTTCTCAAACTCCTTCTTCTTCACTTCTCAAACTCAATAGAGTTCTTCTGCGTCTTTGTCACTTATCCAATCAAATTCTTCTCTTCTAATCCTAAAAATTAAAATCCCCAAAAAATCATCAAAAAAATAAAAATACTCTTCACTTCTCAAACTCAATAGAGTTCTTCTGCGTCTTTGTCACTTATCCAATCAAATTCTTCTCTTCTAATCCTAAAAATTAAAATCCCATGATAAATTTTCTGATGGTTCATTTCATCATGAATTCTTCAATTATTGAATAATTTTATTGTTTTGTTCAACTAGTTTGAGGACTATAATTTGTTTTCTCAGTGGAACTCAATTAATTAATTATTGTATTTGGGTGTATGCTAGTGATTTATTTCGATCTTCAGAAATTCTTCAATTATTGAATACTCATTTGTTGTTTTGTTCAACTAGTTCGAAGACTACAATTTATATGTTTATGGGAGAGGAAAATATTTTAGGAATTAATATGTTTAACACGATTACTACAACAAAAATATTCTAGAAAATACTATGAAAAAATATATGTTGCACACTAAAAGTCATAGTTACAAAACATTTGCAATTGTAGGCTATAAATATCCAAGTGCACAAACATAACTAAAAATGTGTAATCTGATATACAAATAAAAAAGAATAGTTGTGATGTGGCAAGCTCCAACAAGCCACATCATCAATTGTTGGTGAAAAAAAAAATGTGTATATAATTGGAACAAGATGAAAGATTATGATTTTTTATAATATTAGTAAAGGTGGTGATTAAATTGATATTGAGACTAAAATGTGGTGTATTTATTTAGAATTAACCCTTAAATAAATAAACTTTTTTTTTTTTGAAGAACAAACTTTAAAAATATTTAAATGTTTATTAAATTACGGTCAAACATAGGTGTGGTCTCGGACCCACAATCAATTGTATAATATTGGAATTGATGATATTAAGAAATAAATAAAATAAAAAAATTGTAAAAAAAAAAAGTTAAAATGACATCCCAAAATTAACAAAAATACCCATCCCTAAATCAGAACGTCTTTCTTGTCCGAATCACCGTTCTCCTTTTAGACATCCTACACGCCCCGTTCATCTTCGCTCCGCCACAATTGCTCACGGATTCGGCGTGCTCTCTGCTGCTTTTCTATATCCTTAACTGTTCAGCTCGGTTTCTATTTATCAAGGTCAAAATTTGGGCATCCTCATTCATTTTCTGTGGGTCAGTTCAATTTGCATTTCTATTGAATTTAAATGTTAATTGCAATCAGCATTAGCCTCAATTGGAAATCCAAATTGTATTTGATAAAAATGATGCTCTAGTTTGATTCCCCCAATTTGATTAAACCCTAAGTGTATTTTTTTTTTCTTAGCTTGACCTTTTATATGCAATTTATTTGATCCTAGCACATTTTCTTGTGTGTTGATTGCACTTTTTGTATGTTTTTATGGACTAGATCAAGCTTCTGGGATATTCTAAGTTATAAGCAATCTGATTTAGCTTTTGTTTGATGTTGAACGACCTGCAGGTTTGGAATTTATTAAAGAAACTCACTTTATGGTTAGGGCCTCACTACTCAGTACTCACACCCCAATGGTCTAAACAAATCCCATTATTTTTTCGGACAGAAATAGAGTTGCATAAAATGACTAATCTACCCTTATAAAATATACATAAGATTAGTGTTCGACCATACAGATTGAAGAATGTACGGCAATAATTCTGGATGAACAAATCGTGGGTGTGCTTTGAGGATTTTGAGGTGTGAGTAGTGACACGCTTATGGTTATCTGCTTGCTTGTGTGTGTGTTTGTTTTTGGATCAAATGCTTATCATTTGCTCTGAAATATACAATCATCTGCCTGCGTAGTAAAGTGAAAAACACTTTTCCGCGTATTAAAGTTGTCGTTTTGTACTTGATCCTTTAATTAGTTAGAACTTTATCGGAGACTTAGTTTTCAGGATTTACATTTATGCCATTTTATTTAGATGGTTAATGAAAATTAATGGAAATAATCTTTTTTGCCATTATGGCATGTTACGTGGATGCTATTTGCAAACTGTTTCTGACAAGGGAAGAGATTCATGTTGAATCCTCTTCTTGTGAACTTTAGCTTTTATTGCTTTTATTTGGTAATTGGTATTTTATTTAGGCTTTTTTTGCTTTTATTTGGTCTTATCAATGTGCACCCACTCCACCAAATTCCTGATGCCGATTAAAATTTTGAAATCACATAACTACCTTAAACAACTACCAATCTATATCAAACTATTTATAAAGATTAGAAGATTAAAGGGAGTTATTTTGTGAACTTTAGTAAGTCCTTTGGCAGGGAGCAAGTCTAGAGAGGAAAAAAGTAAGGTCTGATGGAGAGCAGTGAATCAAGAAGGGCATTTTGATTATTATAACGTGAACGAAATGCTTTAGAAAATGACGTGAGCTCCTATATATTCAGTATGTATGTTGTGCTTCAGACTGCCCCTAGCATTTAGTTCTTGCCAGTAGATGAGAATTCAGTATCTATCTCATTTCACTTACACACAAAACAAGGAGGCATTCCTCACCTTCCACTTGAAAGGAATAAGCTTGTGAAGAAGCAATCCATCACCACCAAAATGGGAAAAAAATCACTTTCTCCCATCTCCTGCTCATATGAGTTCGTGAACTGGGATTGCTTCCATCTGAGCAGCTATTCTCGACTCCTCAGTTAACTTAGGACAAGATAACAACTGGTGAAAATTGAGATCTTTTCTTTATTTTCTAAGAATCCCCTATTTTCTTAAACTTGAAATCAGTGAGAGAGCATGATAGAGTTGAAAATGTAACTTTTGGCTCTTTTAGTAGCAACTATGAAATTTTGATGATGATTGTTTTCCTCTTTGATTGAATCTTTGAATGACTATAATTTTGCCATGTGTTTTGTTTTAGTCTGGAAGATGTGAACTTTCAGTGGGTTTTACTTAGTGAAAAGACAATCAGATTAAATTTTCTTAGATTCAAAACTTTTCTTTGGAGTTAGACTCCTTACATCTACATCCTTTGTTTAATATGATGCAGCAAATTGTAGGTTGTTAGTATTTTTCTGGGACTCAATTTCAAGTTTTTGCTTGCATTTACTGTGAAATATTTCTTCCATAAGATGGATAAAATTTCTATCTTTAACAGTGAAAATTTTGGTACTTTTTGTAGCAACTATGAAATATGGATGATGATTGTTTTCCTCTTTGATTAAATGGCTATAACTTTGTGTGTTAAAGTGGGGTCTACTTGGTGAAAAGGCAATCCGATTAATATGTTCTTGGATTCAAAACTATTCTTTGGAATTTGGACCCCTTCACTTTGGCATCCTTTGTTTGATATGATGCACCGAATTTTAGGTTGTTAGTATGTTTTAGGGATTCAATTTCAAGTCTCAGCTTGCATTTAAAGTGAAAAAATTCTTACAGTTGATTGATAAAATTTCCATCTTTAACAAATTATGGTTGAAGTCCTATATATTTTGGCATGTTAGAGTATCTGAATGGGATGTTGCAGATCAACAAAAGGAGCATGTGATTATATTTAAATTTGCAGTGTAGCATTAATGTCCGTTTTCTTTTTTAAATATTTGAGATATCTGTCTGTTTATTCTGAATGTTTGTCTCTTCTGAATGTTTAGCTTCTTTTGTTGAAAAGAGGACTTCATGCATAATGAACTCCATTGGTTTGGTTTCACATTTTATCTTACTTATTTGCAAACTTCTTGTGGAGTTCACATTGCAGGTGTTACCAGGTTTGGATATGTTGCCTGATTGTCACAACTTACAAGTGGGGCTTGACTAGATATACATTTGTTCAACTGGTTGTATATGGTCTTTGACACCTACATGGAACTCTGAATATCATGTTATGAAGGACATTTTTATTATAAATAAACAATGAATTTGCAAACTCACCATTCTGGGCAGCTCTCCGGTCAGGTGCCAAATCAAGCTGGTACCATGTTGCCCGGGCTGTCACAGCAACATGGAAATCACTTGACTCACCTGATGCAGAATCCTAGTATCCCCCTTGGTGTATCAGATACAGACCCTGAATATGTTAAACCACGCAAATATATGCAAGATAAGATGTAAGACTGTCTCTTTGTTATTTACGTTCATGAATGAGATGCTTTAACAATTGATATGATTATTGTTATGGATAACTAGCATAGGGGAAATATTGATCAAGATTACACTTGCTAAAGTTACAGTTTCTCCCTTTTGCAGCTGGGATTTTCTCATGCAGCGACGTCAAGCATCTCATGAGGTGCCCGTTAAGAAATTGCTCGATATAGTTAAACGTTTAGAAGAGGCTTTGTTCAAGACTGCCAGAACGACGGTGTGTTATGTTTTGTCTTCCTTATAAACATTGCTCGTGCGATTACCATGTGTTTCTCTTTCATGTATAATACATGCATAAGAATGTTAAGGAAGTGCTTATAAGTGGCACACATATCACTGGTATTAAAAGGCCTTTTACATAGTTTGATTTCTCTTTTGTCAGGATGAGTATCTAAACCTAGCAACTCTGGAACAACGTTTGCATGCTCTGATTAGACGCCTAAATCACAATCAGCAGTTCTCTCATGCTAATTCTTCTCATTCTACTGGTACCATGATTCCAACTCCTGGGTTGCAACAAGCTGCAAATTCTAATGGTACTGGGAATCCGTCTGTTGATGGCTCTCATGTTGTTAACAATAGCTCCAGCACAATTGCATCAAGCAGTGCAAATTCTGGCAACTTCTTGCCAACTGGAAATGGGTCTTCTGTCCATGTCCAAGGTGATGCTTTTAGTTCATTTGATGGCACTTTTAGTCTAATGATCTATCGTATTGATTTTGACTTACCCTTAAACTCTTTTCTCACACATTTGTCCTTTCAGGAGCTTTACCTAGTGGATATCAGCAGTCATCTTCCTCTTTCTCTGTCAATTCTGGGGGAAATAACATGGTGACATCCATGGATTCACAGCGAACGAGTAGTCAAATGATCCCTACCCCTGGATTTAATAATAGTAGCAATAATGAAGTAAATAATAATACTAATAACCATTCATTTATGAATATGGAATCTTCCAATAATGCTGGTGCATTTCCAGCTAGTGAATCTTCATTTGTATCACAGCCTATGCAGCAAAAGCAGCGTGTAGTAGGTGGTCAAAACAGTCGTATCTTACATAACATTGGAGGACACATGGGTGGTGGAATCAGATCTACATTGCAGCACAAGTCCTATGGATTACCAAATGGGCCCTTAAATGGAATGATGGGTAACAATATGTCCATGATTAGTGGTCCTGGAACCACGGAGGGCTATCTATCAGGAACAACATATGGGAACTCTACCAAACCCATGCATCAACACTTTGACCAAAATCAGCGATCAGTAATGCAGGGTACTCTTGTTCTCTCGTCAACACTCCCAGCTTTCCTCTATGCGTGTGTGTCGTGTTATGCAATATCATGCCTAAGTTGGATAATAAAAAAATTAATCTCATTATAGGTTTTTATATTTTTCCTCACTGCAAGGTGTTCTATGTGACAGGTGACGGATATGGAATTAGGGAGGCTGAGGCTTCATTATCTGGAAACGTGTATGCTCCTGTATCCTCTGTTGGATCAATGATGAACAATCAGAGCTTGAATGCCATATCCATGCAGTCTATGCCGAAAACAAACTCTCCGCTGATGATTAATAGTCAGTCGAATGTGCATTCTACCCAACAGGCGGCAACTATGAAGTCTCAATCAATTGATCAATCGGAGAAAATGAATTTTCAGCCGCAGTATTCAGTTAGAGAAAACTTCTCACAACCTCATCAACAACAACAATTTCAACAGTCATCTCACCAGTTTCAGCGCCAGCAACTTCTCCAGAATCAGGTCCAACAAAGGCAAACCCAAAACCAGCTTTTGTTAAAGAGTGATAATTTCGGTCAACCTCAGCTATCATCAAATTTGGTTGCTGAGGTAAAGTCTGAACAAGGTGATGAAGGTATGCAATCACAAGTCTCTGACCCATTCCAGTTCTCTGATATGCAGAATCATTTCCAACATAACTCGATGGATGACCATGCTAGAGCTACTCAGTTGCTCTCTCATCCATCTGTCTCACATGATGTCAGTTCAACAGTTGCTCATACTTCAGATCAGATGCAACCGCTGCTGCATCTGCAGCAATTTGCTAACCAACAAAGTGATCTTGGTGGTATTCAACCAGATGCCGGATCTCATGGTCAATGGTATTCCAAGTCACAAGATGTGGCTCATTTACCAGGTAGAGTCGCACAAGATCAAAGCGTTCGAAATGAATTTCAGCATCGGTTAACCGGGCAAGATGTAGCTCAACTAAATAATTTATCATCCAAAGAACCAATTATGGGTCAATCAAATGCTTCTAAATCAGCCGAACCCCCCAGCGTGAGCAATGCTGTATGCAGAACTAATAACATTAGTCGTGAGCGGCAGTACAGGAACCAACAGCGGTGGATTCTGTTTTTACGACATGCTCGTGGATGTACTGCACCAGAGGGGACATGCGACGAGCGTTCCTGCTCACCGGCTCAAAAGCTATTGAAACATATGGATAATTGCAACGTATTTAAGTGTTCCTATCCAAAATGTTGTGAAACTAGAGTTCTAATCGGTCATCATAGGCGATGTCGTGTGGCAAGCTGCCCTGTTTGTATTCCTGTGAGAAATTATATGCAACAGTCTCAATTGAAG
Organism: Galeopsis tetrahit; assembly: GCA_963675135.1. NCBI lineage: Eukaryota > Viridiplantae > Streptophyta > Magnoliopsida > Lamiales > Lamiaceae > Galeopsis > Galeopsis tetrahit. The sequence goes on along the minus strand of OY776126.1, from coordinate 32,240,719 downwards.
GCATTAGCTCGTTCTGATTTGAATCCTGGGACGCCAAAGTCCATCAATAGTTCTTGTAAATCATACGAGACTGCTGAAATTGCTGGAAAGTCTATGCACAAGACAAGCCCAATGGTGGCTGAAACTCCCCAAGATCTACAACCTTCTATCAAACGCATGAAAATTGAACAAGGCTCCCAATCTATAGCCTCTGAAAGTGAAACTTCTGTCGCATTGGCTTCTACTGCAAATGAATCTCCTGTTCAGGATGCACAACATCATGTGCATCCTGAACAATACTATAATTCTCAGATCTCTATGAAGTCAGAAACTACTCAAGTAAAAGTGGAAGTTCCTGGAAGTGTTGGACCATTATGTTCTGAAAACATTGAAAAGGAAAAGGATAAGATGGAAGATTTCTACACCCAGAGGCCTGAAGGAGATCATATTGCATCAAACAACCCTGTTGGTTTTAGTGTACATGACGTTGTTAAGAGTGAAAAGGAGATGGTACAAGCTAAGGTGGAAAATCCACCATTACCTTCTGAGAGTACATCTAAATCTGGGAAGCCAAATATAAAGGGAGTATCAATGACTGAGTTGTTTACGCCTGAGCAAGTCCGGCAGCATATTTCAGGCCTTAGACAGTGGGTTGGCCAGGTCAGTCATGTGCTCATATTTGCTGTTTATTTACCAGGCCAGTAGTTAGCTTCTTACGCTGATTGATAAAGTGCTGCAGAGATGCTGTGTATATGCATTTCATGGTCTTAGGGCACTGATTATCATTCACTTGTGAAAATATCTTTTCCATGGGTTCTATCGTTATCATAAGACTATGAATTTAGCATATGCATCCAAGAATGGAGAAATTTGAAAGAAAATATATTCTGCTCCTGGAAGTAGACAGTTTATGAATTGTTAAGTTCAACTTAATTACATGTTATGCTTTTAGATGACTAAATTTTTAGGTGTAGAAGAGAATGTTATCGGTGTAGTTAAGCAAGCTTAAGAATTCATTTTGAATCAAACCTATCTTCTTACAGTTTTGTTCAATTGTTCTGTTATTATACCTTCTCTGTTACAATGATTTAGGCGGTTCAATTAATTCTTTCTTCTTTTGCTTCATGGCTCTTTGGATTTCTTTTTAGGTTATCCGTATTTAACTTTGGTTTTCTAGAAGAGGGGTTCAATAATGGGAATTTTCTTTATTTACCTCACTTTTCTTGCCTTTCTTTTCATGAATATTGTGTACCTTAAAATCTCTTCACATACATGAATTATTGTTCTGCTGGATTTACAATTTTGTATTTTGTTATACAGACCAAAGCAAAAGCAGAAAAACATCAAGCAATGGAGCGTTCAATGAGTGAAAATTCTTGCCAGTTGTGTGCAGTTGAGAAGCTTGCCTTTGAACCACCCCCTATATATTGTACACCTTGTGGTGCTCGCATTAAAAGGAATGCTATGTATTATACCATTGGAGCTGGTGATACTCGTCATTGCTTCTGCATCCCATGCTATAATGAGACTCGTGGAGACACCATTGTAGTAGATGGAAGTACTCTTCCAAAGGCAAGAATGGAGAAAAAGAAAAATGACGAGGAAACTGAAGAATGGGTATGCCATATTTTGCCCGTCATATTTTGCCCGTCATATTTTGCTTTTCTTCCTTTTTTTAATATACTGAATGTTTTTCTTATGCAGTGGGTTCAATGTGACAAATGCGAAGCTTGGCAGCATCAAATATGTGCATTATTCAATGGTAGAAGAAATGATGGTGGTCAAGCTGAGTACACTTGTCCAAATTGTTATATAGAAGAAGTTGAAAGAGGAGAGCGATCACCATTACCACAGACTGCTGTTCTAGGAGCGAAGGATTTGCCTCGAACTATTTTGAGTGATCACATTGAGGAGCGATTATTTGCAAAGCTAAAGCAAGAAAGGCAGGATAGAGCAAGGCTTCATGGGAAAAGTTATAATGAGGTGATTTAATCTTGCTTACGCATAGTACGATTCAATTCCCAATCATATAGAAATCGACATAATAAAATATTTGCTTAAAATGTGTCTCATTTTCAATATTGAGATTAATATATATAGGTAGGAGTGATGCATCCAAAAATATATCTATCTCATTTTTTATATGAATCCTGAGTTGAAAATTCAAGTACTCCCTCATTAAGCTTTCATTATGGACTAATGATTATATTTTAAAAAGTATATGTATCAGTCTGAATGCTGTTTAGTAGCATTTTTGTGTTTTTCACTTGGAGTTTAGCTAGACGAACAAGTGAACTTTGTTTGTGTTCCTGTTTTGTTTTTCTCACTAGACCACATTATATAATTATTGTGATTGTCAACTTTCCAGGTCCCTGGAGCAGATTCACTTGTCGTAAGAGTGGTCTCATCAGTGGACAAGAAGTTGGAAGTCAAACCGCGATTTCTTGAAAATTTCCAGGAGGAAAATTATCCCACTGAGTTCCCATATAAGTCAAAGGTATGCATACATACATGAATCTATTGGCTTTGTAATAGTATAGTGTTGTGGTAACTGGTTTAGTTCATTTTGTGTATTACTACTGTGTGTAAGAACTTACACAGGTTGAATTTCTATCTATCTATCTATCTATCTATCTATCTATCTATCTATCTATCTATCTATCTATCTAATCTAAGTCTATTTAGATAGCTATCAGATCACAATTTCATGGACCAAACATTTTTGTATTGCCGCATCCAATATTTTTGTTACGACAGTGTAATGGATGTGAGAGAGTTACAGTCTAAATGATTTATCCTTTCGTTTAATATTCCCCCCTTGATTTTAGAAAAGGCATCTGAAGGCTGCACACAAATTGGAAGTTTGTATGAACAAGAAGATTAAAAGGAAAAAAAAAAAGTTGATTGTGATTGTAATGAGATATTTAAAGATCTAGACCAGCTAAGCAGATTTCCCTATTGGATCCTTCTTTACTGTTTCTGTGGAGTTTAGTTTATGTATGGTTGACTAACTCAAAATGTAAATGAATTCTTAAAATGCTTCCTTACATTTGTTTGATATCTTGTTTTTTACAAAGGAAGTTGAGTTATCTAATATCGACATTTATGTGTCATCTAAATGTGTTGAAACTTTGGTTCTATCTTTCAGGTGGTACTCTTATTTCAAAACATTGAAGGTGTTGAAGTATGCCTGTTTGGCATGTATGTTCAAGAATTTGGATCAGAGTGTCTGCAACCAAATCACCGTAGGGTCTACCTTTCATACTTGGACTCAGTTAAGTATTTCAGGCCAGAGGTCAAGGCAGTGTCAGGAGAGGCTCTTCGGACATTTGTGTATCATGAGATTCTGGCAAGTTTCTGAATCATTCTTCACCCTTGTAGTTAACTCGATTTTGGTGAGAAATTTGTTGTTTCACATACAGGTACATATTAATAATCCTCTTTTTTCAGATTGGATACTTGGAATATTGCAAAAAGCGTGGTTTCACAAGCTGCTATATATGGGCTTGCCCCCCATTAAAGGGGGAAGACTATATTCTGTATTGCCACCCAGAAATTCAGAAGACACCAAAATCTGATAAACTTCGGGAATGGTAAGTTTCATAATTTTCGCGTTATGAGATATTGGGACTGTTCCATCTGGGAGTCATCCATTATGTTCCTTTGGTTTCAGGTATTTGTCCATGTTAAGGAAAGCTGCAAAGGAAAATATTGTGGTTGAACTTACGAATCTGTACGACCATTTCTTTGTTTTCACCGGTGAAAGTAAAGCAAAGGTAACTGCAGCCAGGTTACCATACTTCGATGGGGATTATTGGCCTGGGGCTGCAGAGGACATGATCTATCAACTGCAACAAGAAGAGGATGGGAGAAAACATAAGAAGGGAACTTTTAAAAAATCCATTACCAAAAGAGCTCTCAAGGCATCTGGCCAAACAGATCTTTCTGGCAATGCATCAAAGGATCTGCTATTAATGCATAAAGTAATTCTTCTGTTTAACTGTCCTCTGTTCTTGTTTTGTTTCTCTTACGTTTTATAGCATATTTTTAGCATCTATCATTATAGGGAGTTGGGATTTGTGTTACTTGAGAGCATGACTTCAAGCACACAAATAACCTTGTTTTTCTACAAGTACTATTTTGACTGATTATAAATGTGTTTCCATAGCTGGGGGAGACAATATCTCCAATGAAGGAAGACTTTATCATGGTTCACTTACAGCGTGCATGCACACACTGCTGCACCCTAATGGTTTCCGGAACTTGTTGGGTTTGCAAACAATGCAAAAACTTTCAGCTCTGTGAAAGGTGAGGTTCTTAATGTGTGATTTCAAATTCACTAAGCAGTATTATGCTTCAAGTTCTACTGATATATGAGCCTAGTTATTGTAGTAGTGCTAATTTTGTATTTTTTCGTTTTTCTTATTATGTCAATATAGTGTTTCTGGCTGCAATGACATTAATTACAATAATTTGTTGCTTGCACAATTATTATGAAGTTCTTCCAAGTTACCAGTTAGCCATCCATCCACTGATGGATATACCAAATTACCAATATTCATATCTTTTAATTTCAGGTGCTATGATGCTGAGAGAAAGCGTGAGGACAGAGAGAGACATCCTATCAACCATAAAGACAAGCACACACTTTATCCTGTTAGTTCATCATATTAACTTCCGTGTCCTTTCCTTTTATGCACCCATGTTCTTCTCCTTAGTTTTCACATTGGTTTAGCAGCACAAGTAAGACAATTATGAATCTGCAGGTTGAAATCACTGGTATCCCAGACGATACCAAAGATAAGGATGAAATTCTCGAGAGTGAATTCTTTGACACGAGGCAGGCATTCCTTAGCCTTTGTCAAGGAAATCATTATCAGTATGACACCCTTCGGCGAGCGAAGCATTCCTCTATGATGGTCCTCTATCATCTGCACAATCCTACTGCCCCAGCTTTTGTGACAACATGTAATGAATGCAACCTTGATATAGAAACAGGGCAAGGTTGGCGCTGTGAGACATGTGCCGACTATGATATATGCAATGGATGTTATTTAAAGGAAGGAGGAACTGGTCATCCTCATAAATTAACAAATCATCCCTCGAATGACCGTGATGCTCAGAGCAAAGAAGCAAGGCAATTACGAGTTACACAGGTATATATTACTTTTTTTTTTTTGTGTGTGGTTCCAGTCATTCTCATTGTCGGCTTCTTTTATGTCTGTTAGAACCCAAGAATATGGAATTTTTATCAGCTGTTTTTATCGTGTCTCTTGGAAACTCTTCCTTCTTAACCATAGAGGTGTATAATTCACTTAGGCAATGTTTGATAGCAAAGACTGATTAGACTGAGATTAGGATGATATCTAAACTTTATAGATTTTAAAGCATAATCTACCTTTAATCTAAGTTATCAAACAACCTATAAGAGCTGAGATGGAGTTAATCTAGGTTTAATCTAAGCTATCAAACATGGCCTAAGGATCCAATTGCTTAAGATGACTGATCCTATATTCTGAGATGCATCTTGGATAAAGTGCTTCACATAATAATTATCAAGCCAAAAAAACGTTTTCTAGCTGACTATTTAAACGTCATCCAACGTGCTTCAACAATCATAACAATTTAATATTTTGTTTACATCACAATCCATCAAATTACTAGAGTGTGTTCAAACATTGCATATTTTTGTGAAGGCAAGGTTTCTGACAGGGTAACTTGTGCTGTATGACCTTGCAGTTGAGGAAAATGCTTGAGCTCCTGGTGCATGCCTCTCAATGTCGATATTCACTTTGCCAATACCCAAATTGTCGCAAAGTGAAGGGACTTTTTCGCCATGGTATAATGTGCAAAATACGTGCTTCTGGAGGTTGTGTTCTGTGTAAGAAAATGTGGTATCTCCTTCAGCTTCATGCTCGAGCATGCAAAGAATCTGAGTGCCTTGTACCGCGATGCAAGTAAGTTCCCAACTTTCTCATTTGATTTAGCAAGTGCATGACTACAATGAAAACAACAACCCCAAAATTCCACAAACTAAGTCTCTATCCCTCTATGTGTAGTCTGCTATATGAATCATATTCCTTGCCATGTTTGGTTGAGTCCCATGTTCTTATTTATATTTAACATATCCTTTTAAAATAGTTTCTTTCCAAGCTTTTAGGCCTTGTCCTTCCCTCTTAATTTCTTTACTTTTAAAGGGTGTACTGAGGCATCTGCAGTCTCTTGTACACGTCTAAAACATTTCATGCACGTTTACTACTTATCTAAAGCACTGTGTCTGCACATCCATCTCAACATTGTCATTTTCTTTCTTCATGTTCCATATTTTGAGCTAATATCAAGAATCGTCTTGTAACTTAGCCCATGTCCAATTTTAGTCCTGTAATTTATTTATTTTTCACTTTTTTTCAACGATGTCCCAAACTTGACACCATAGGGGCCAAATTGAAAAAGTAAAATCATACAGGACTAAAATTGGACACAAGAAGATTTCTGATAGTATTAACTATCCATATTTTTGGCTTGTGTTCATTGCGAAAATTATATCCAATTTTTTTCTAAATGTCGTTGCAGAGACTTGAAGGAGCATATCAGAAGGCTGCAACAGCAGTCTGATTCTCGACGAAGGGCTGCAGTAATGGAAATGATGAGGCAACGAGCTGCAGAGGTTGCCGGCGGTTCTTGATATCCAATAATGTACATATATCTATTGGCGCCCATTTCAGAGTTAGCTGTGTGACGATTGCATTGTTTAAGTCACAAGTGTAGAAAGGAACAACATAACAAGACCAATTTGCGGGAGTTCCATCTTCACATCGTACAATTTTTTTGTCCAGACTTCTCCAGGTATGGTTGCTTGAGAAGTTAATCATCTACTACAATTACCTGTTCTAATCTGGATGGAAAGTAAAAGGTTTCAATAGTGTGTCATTGGCTTTGGTTAGAAAAGTGATTCTTTGATTTTGTTTCGTGTATCTTGTCTGTTGCCATCGTTGCTTGTTGGCTGAGTGTACCATAGCCACCTTGATCTGTGAAAGGAGTATACTTGCTGAAGAAACAAGAGAAGCTCAGTTTTCCCAGTAGTGCTTCAATCTTTTTATAGTTATTTTCATTTATGTGATTGATATCATGTAATTAACTTATATGTTGGTGTTAATATCCAAATTTTGTTTGATTGACATTATTTGATGCCAATCAAAATACATGTATGTCATAGATGTTACACTAACTAAACCATGTGCATTATCCTTTTTTAAGTTTATGAAATATAGTTGTATGTATATACACCTTGGAAAATTATGATACAAGGATGAGGTTTTTGTGGCATTCTTGGGAAATAGTTATTGATTGTGACAAAATATTTGTACTGTTTTTTGTAAATTTGATGTTCACGTGAGAGGCCAAGTTTTAAGGTGATTATGTTGGGCATGTACAGTTTGTATATATTGGACCAATCACGGGTTTAAATAGGCACTACAAGTTAAAATTAGCTCGATTCCCTTTGTCTGTAAGCTTTTAAATTTTATTCAACTTGTTATCCTTTACTTTTCTTCTACATCTTGTGACTACCAAATGATTTTATTCGAGATTGGTCCAACATCCATGTTACACCTCAAAATTTATTTCTTTTTAATATTAATTGAAATACTCTTGTAATGGTTAAAGCGGTAATTCCACTTAAAAAAGTGTGCTGGATTGCTTGAATCAGACTTTGACGCTAGAAAGTAAAAAAAAAAAAAAAAGGTGCATAATCGAAAAACGCTAAATAGGAGGTTGACTTTTGCAACATAGCATAGCATGCAACTTGATTAGCTTTGCATAAATTAGTTGAATATGTAAAATTACACTGTACAGTATCTAACTGTTACACAAGAGTTAAAAAGTCCTTTTTTTTTTTCTTGCTAAATTAAAAAGTTGACGAAAATATATTCAAATTTGTTTATTTTGTCTATTGAAGATAGCACATAGATTAGCTTCACATCTCAGTCACTACCTTTGTTTTGCCTATAAGAAGGATGGTTGCTAACCTATCTAATATCCATTCTTCTCACAATTGTGAGCAAAATGAACATCACTCAAACCCTAATTCTTCTTCTCAGTTTAGGAATTCTGCATGTTTCTCTAGCATGCCCTTATTGTCCATACCCAACTCCACCCAAACCACCACCATGCCCACCACCACACGTTCCCGTTGTCCGCCCTCCGAACCACCCCAAACCACCACCACATGTGCCCAAGCCACCCATTGTCCACCCTCCGAACCACCCCAAACCTCCCGTTGTCCGCCCTCCGAACCACCCCAAGCCATCACCACATGTGCCCAAACCACCCATTGTCCACCCAAAACCACCACCACATGTGCCAAAACCTCCAATTGTGAAACCCCCCAAAACACCCTAAACCACCTATAGTACACCCTCCAAAGCACCCCAACCCACCCCCATCTCCCATAACAAACCCTTCACCCCACCCCAATCCCAAACCCCCCATTGTAAACCCCCCCTTTGTAACCCCTCCTAGCACACCCAAACCCCCCATTGTAACCCCTCCTAGCACACCCAAACCCCCCATTGTAACCCCTCCTATCACACCCACACCTCCCATTGTAACCCCTCCTATCACACCCAAACCCCCCATTGTAACCCCTCCTATCACACCCACACCTCCCCCCGTTGTAACACCACCGCCCACCACCACCCCACCACCACCTGTGCCACAACCACCACCTATAACTCCATCTCCACCACTAACTCCGTGCCCTCCACCACCACCACCACCACCACAGGAAACATGCTCCACGCTCAAGTTAGACGCATGCATCGACATATTAGGCGGGCTCGTGCACGTTGGCATTGGCAGCAGCGCGAAAGACACTTGCTGCCCTGTTCTTGGAGGGCTATTAGACTTGGATGCAGCTCTCTGCCTCTGCACCACCATTAAAGCTAAGCTTCTCAACATCAATATAATCATTCCCATTGCTCTTCAACTCCTTGTCGAATGTGGAAAACCTCCACCCTCTGGCTTCCAGTGCCCTGCTTAAGGTACAACTTCTTCATCAACTAACTTTTCACATTTTTATTTCTCAAGATTATCCATAATTTGAGATGTTAATTATGTAGTTTTGCTAATCTTTACGAGGATATTGGAAAGGTCCTAGATGTCCATAGTAATCGAGCTCAAAGGATGGTGAATGATCATCACAACAAGTGCTTGAGACAACTTTTATGATATGAGTTAATTTGAATTGTAATTTTCAATTTCAAAATGTACTTTATAACTCTTTGTTGAATGGCTATTTATGTGATGGAGATGGAGTTTGTATCACAGAGAGAGAGAGAGAATAAAGTAACAACTAATTATCATGAATTTTTTTTTTTATCATGAAACAAATCTAAGAGATCATGGTCTTCATAATATAGGGCTAACACAAATTGGTGTACTATTATTAAGTGTGGGGACCGGGGGATATATATATATATATATGAAATAACTTATACTCCTATCAAATAACATCACTACTTAAAATATTACTTGTATTAAAAATGAAACAAAACTTATATATGAAATATTTTATACATAAAATATAGTTAATTAAGGTAAATTGAAATAAAAATTTGCAAGTCAAATTCAGATTTAATTAAAATACATTTTTGCGTTTCAGGTATTATTGTCTTACTACAATATCAAAATATAAGTACTGTATATAGGGTCAAAATATGGCTACTACAAGACCAAAATACTTGGGACGAAGAAATGCTACTAGAGTCAAAATATACCGTAAGGATAGTAATAAAAAATTAGTTTTTTTTTGGACGAATTTGCAAGTAAAAAACTTATAGTCGCACAAATTGCTCTAATAGTAGCATATTTTTTGTCTTAAAATAACATATTTTTGTCTTATAGTAGTAACAAAATAGTGTTGCCCTTGTGGTAACATATTTTATTTTGGCCTTATAGTAACATATATTTGATCTTATAATAACATATTTTGACATTATAGTAGCATAATCATTTTGGTCTTGAGACGAACAAATTTACCCAAAAAATTAAGTGTCCTTTTAGTATTTTTTTTTATTTTTTTGTCTTGTAGTATAATAATTTGGCCTTGTAGTACCATATTTTGGTCTTATAGTAGACTACATACTTCTTGCAACCAACGATTTAATTTTTTGGACGATCCAAACCGTGAATTATTAAAAACTTTAGTAATTGAACATATTTTATATGTAAAATATTGCATATAGTGTTAGCTCTAAAAATAAGAAACACCCATTATAGAAGGCTGAGGGGGCGGGGCGGTCCATAACCCATCCCAACTCGTCATTCTGCAAGCCTATGCGGTCCGGCCCGCGGTCCAACCCAAAACGGTATGCGAACTTGGCCGGCTAGCCCGCCTGACATTTTTATTAAATATATATATATATATATATTTTTTCACTTATAGTATTTATAATAAATTTTAAATGACATAAACAATGCGTACAAAATAATAAAAATAAACAAAGCTTACCTAACTTAAAATTGAAACAACAATATTCAAAAAATAGTCAAAATAAATAAAACGTACATATCAAAGTTTATCAACATAAAGTTTTAAAATAGGATCCAAAGTTCATCAAAACATAAACTCTCAAAATAGTGTCTTAAATTTAAATACATTTTTTTAATTAAAAATCATCTTCCATATCATCATCAAAGTCCTCTAGTTCATCATCACTATTTGAGGAATTATAAACAACACAAACATAAACCAAAGAAAATCAACAAACCTCAAATCCTACTACTCATAAGTCATAATAAGTCACTAATGTGCAAAAATAAAAAAAAAATGCTACAAAAAAAGTAGGAACGACATGTGAACGAATTAAGCGGTAGTGCAGCAAACGGAGGACATCTATTGTAGCCGTAGGGATGTGGATGGATTAGGACTTAAAGGAAGACATATACACACTCACGCAAAAGCGGCGCATGTTCAGTTAGAGTTCTGTTCTTCTCCTTTTAGTATATTGGGTGATACTTGGGTATACTCGTGTGCACCGTACCTACCAATTTTAATATTTTAATTTATATTTTATTTGCATCTGCTCATTTAATAATTTCACCCACAAATTATCTTTTTACTATAATTATCTGTATCTGCTCATTTTATGAGTTCAATCCAAATCATTTCTTTTTATCACAGTTATCTATCTGCATCCATTCATTTTATGAGTTCACCCCCCAAATTATTTGTTTCCCACAATTATATGCACGGCTCATTTGATGAGTTCACCTCCAATTTTTTTTTTAAATAATAACATTTAAAATACTATATTATCGTTTTATTAATTTACACAAAATATAATAAAATAAACCATAATTATATATTTACAATTTGCAGCCGAGTTACCGTTGATTCACCACCAAATCACCCTTATTTTTTGAAAAAAAATCGTAAAAACATAATTAAAAAATATATATTGAAATTAGCCACAAATCTCTCTCTCTCTCTCTCTCTTTTTTTTTTTATTTCTCCCCCTCCCATTTTCCTTTTTTCTTCTCATTTACAATTTTTTTCCAAACTTTTTATTTCTTCGTTTTTTCCTTTTATTTTGTTTTTAAAATTTTAATACAAAATAATATTATATGTATGATTTTATTATAATCGGTAATACAATAAGTAATAATCGATAATATCATAAACAATAATCAGTAATACCATTAACAATAATTAGTAATATCTTATACAATAACAAATTATTTCATACATCTAATTATTATTAGTAATACCACAAACAGTAATCAATAATACCATGAACATTAATCAGTAAAATTTCATACCATAACAAATAATTCCACACTTCTAATTATATTTAGTAATATAAAAAATAATTATCAGTAATACCATAAACAATAATCAGTAATACCATGAACATTGATCAGTAATATGTTATACCATAACAAATAATTCCACAAATCTAATTATATTCATTAATACCAAAAACAATTATCAATAATACCATAAGCAGTAATCTGTAATACTATAAATAATAATCAGTAATGTCTGAAGCAATAATATATAATTTCACATAATCATTAATACCACAAACAATAACCAATAATACCACAATTAATAATCAATAATACCGTAGTCAATAATTATTAATATTAATTTAATCGTGTATTAATAGGAAATAATTAATAATACCATTAATAGAAATCAATAATACCATAAACAACAATTTGTAATACCATGAGCATTAATTAGTAATATTTTATTACATCTAATTCCATCGAAATTTCACAGCCAAAATCGGAGGAATTCAGTGGGTGCGAATCATCACTGGGGTGAACTGAAGAATTTTGTGGGTGCAAGTTCATTGAGGGGTGAACTAAGTAAACATGTGGGTGTTTGATTGGAATTTGAGGCCCAGTCCCCATGGCCCAATGGCTGGGAACCCTAGCTGAATTGTAGCCGCTCTCGCCGGGAGGGTTGCCGGTGGCGATGTCGCAGGCCGCGACTTCCGGAAAGAAGAATCGACGGCGACCGCCGTGCAAGTGGTTGCTAGAGCTAAGTCGATGTCGGGAGGATGGGAACCTGAGTCGTTTTTGCGTGAGGGACCTCGCCGGCGAGGGAGAAGAGAGGCTCCCGCGACTTCTGGCAAGAAGAATCGACGGCGACCGTCGTGCAAGTGGTGGCCAGAGCCAAGTCGACGTGGGGAGGATGGGAGCCCGAATAGTTTTTGTGTGAGGGGCCTCACCGGCGAGAGAGAAGGGAGGCTCCGGCGTTGAGCTCAAAATCCGGCGAGCACAACTTCGATCTTCCGGCCATGAGAAGCAGCAGCGGACGACGAGGGGAGTTTTTCCCCGTTGGTTGCAGCAGTCGAAGAAGAAACCGACTTTCATGGGGTAGCGCCAGCTGTGGCAGGCGATGGAGGAGGTTGTCGGATTTTGGAAGGTGAAGCTGGCGTGGAGGAGTTGCAAATGTGTAGGGGGCACGGTACCCGCGAGTGCATACAAGAACTTATTAAGTACTAATTTTTAATTAATACTCCCTCTGTCCCGGTATAAATTTTTCCCTTTTGGATGTTTTGATTAAGGAATATGATAAAATAATAGATATAGTATAAGTGAAGTGATGTGATGTGATGGTGAGATAGAAAATAATAGATTAGTGTGAGATGAAGTATACTTAAAAAAATATTAAATTTAGGAGAGATGGCACTCTCCCAATCAATATTAAAAAAACAAAAAAAGGGTTTTGTATGTGTGTTGTCATTCTTGTTAGATAAATATGGGTTTGACTATTTACACCTCCATTTCGGAGAGATGCACTCCTCCAATCAGTTTATTAATAAAATAATAGGGTAAAAAACCAAAAATACCCTTCATTAAAATACAACATACTAGATGCACCCCCTACTGTCATTTTTTTCACCTTCCCCCTAAAACACTACTTCCGACCGCCGCCAACACCATTTCCGGTGATTATCAAACCAAAAAAAATCCATAAATTCCAAAATATACTTAAAAAAATCACAATTTTTTTTTAAATTTCGACCAACTCGTGTCGACCATATTCACTTCCGTCGACAACGATGTGTCGACGGGAGTGAATATGGTCGACAACGATTGGTCGGAAATTTTTTTTTTTAAAAGAAAAATTCGACCATGTAATGTTGACCTAATACACTCTCGCCGACAAATTGTTGTCGACGAGGATGTATTTGGTTGACATTACATAGTCGATCTTTTTTTAAAGAGGGTTTCTGCAAAAGCAGAAAACCCTAACAAACGGGGCGGACAAACCTGGATGGGCGGCAAATTGGGGTGGGGTGGGGCGGTGAAACGGGGGAAGAAAAAAAAGGCAGAAAAAAGGGAGATGAGAGAGGGAGCGGCGACCAAGGGAGTGGGTGGGCCGGTGAAGAGAGGGGGCGGCCGCTGCAAGAGTTTTTTTTTTTAACAGAAATGGCGAGGGGTGAAGAGGAGGAGAGGGGCGTGGTGATTGACGAACGAGGAGGCGCGACGACTGCCAGACGAGGGGGTGGTGGGTTGGTGGGGAAAATAGAATGGAATGGAGAAGATGAAATTTTGGTTTGGTGAGAGTGTTGGTAGTAATAAAAATTTTATGAAGATAAGGACATTTAAAACAATTAAGAGGGGTGTGGCCGATTTTAAGTGAAGTGTATAAATTGGGGGAGTGCATCTCTCCGAAATGGAGATGTAAATAGTAAACTCATAAGTATGGGCATATTATTCCAGTCAGTGACCGAGGAAACTTTTGGGCAGAGTACAAGAATTTGTTAAAAGCCCATTGTAAAATTACAAAGGACCCAGGCTATATACCCTCCATACTTGTTAAATATACCTCGATTTATGCATACCCCTCAAAATGGATTATGTTAGATATACTACCTTTAAAATACATAATATGCCATTTTATACATTTAAATTAAATTATATATACACTTCCTCCAATTAATTAATCCCTACCTTAATTTTCCTATCTTCTTGTCCATTCTTCTTTCCTCCAACCATTCATCTCCCAATACGACGCCGTCATCTAGTCAGCGCCCGCCCCAAGCTCCCTCGCCCAGCCGCCGCCCACCCTTCTTTCCTTTTTTTTTTTTTAATTTATGCTCCCAGCCACCGCCCGCCCCAAGCTCCATTGCCCAGTTGCTGTCTCTTTCCCCGCCGTCATCGACGCTCAGGGACGCCGTCCAAATAGGTACCCACCGTCGCCGTCCCCTCCTCCCTCACTCCTACGACCGCCGGCGGCCGCCCTTTTTTTTCTCTCCCGCTAGGTTTTTCCTCTTTTTTTTTTTAGTTTCGACAACTGTTGGTTGAAAATATACACTATCGTCGATAAATAATTGTCGAAGATAGTGTATATTTTCGACTAAGAGTTGTCAAAAATTAATTTTTTTTTTTAAAAAAATCTTTCGATAAAAGTTGTCGATATGAGTGTTTTTTGTCGATAAATCAGTGCCGACAAGAGAGTTTTTCGTCGAAAAATATTTTTTTTAAAAAAAAATTCTAAGTTTTTTTTTGTGAGATTGTAGCGGTCAGAGGTGCGTCAGCGGCGACGGAGGCAGCTGCTCCATCAATTAGGGTTAGGTTTTAATTTTAGATGCGGTGTATATTTTTAAATATTTTATTAGAAAGATAAATTAGAATTTTTACATGTATATTTAATTAATAAGAGTTGGTCTCTTGTGTACACTGTGTACGTGCACACTATGCGGATAAATCAATTGTTATTAATTAAAAAAGCGAAGCTTTCAAACAAAGTATCCTATGTCAGGGCGGTTGCATCATTTTAATCTTGGTGTGAGGTTGTAGGTTCGAAACCTATGACCTCACTTTATTTTTAAAAATACCTGTGACATCAATTTATTTTTTAATTAAAATAATTTTAATACTATAATTATTACCACTTTTTAAAAATAATTTTTAAATACTAATTTTATATATAAAAAAAAAAGTACAATTTTTTTCACGTTACCACTTTTCAGTAACAAAATTTCCACTTTTTTCAATAATAATAATAGTTTAAATACTAATTTTATATATAAAAAAAAAAGTACAATTTTTTTCACGTTACCACTTTTCAGTAACAAAATTTCCACTTTTTTCAATAATAATAATAGTTACCACCACTTTTCATTAATTTATTAATTAATTAATATTAATTAATTACAGTTCTCATTTTTATCGACCAATATTTACAATTATTAATTAACTTACAATTCTCATCACTTAATTAATTAATTTATAATTATTAATTAATCTATAATTTTCATTTTTATTTTGCTTATTGCTATTATTGTTATCTACCACTTTTCAATAATAATAATTACATTTTTCAATAACAAAATCTACCACTTTTCATTAATTAATTAATTAAT
Source organism: Galeopsis tetrahit (assembly GCA_963675135.1). Taxonomy (NCBI): domain Eukaryota; kingdom Viridiplantae; phylum Streptophyta; class Magnoliopsida; order Lamiales; family Lamiaceae; genus Galeopsis; species Galeopsis tetrahit. The sequence continues at coordinate 32,224,853 of OY776126.1, read as the reverse complement.
TAATTTACCATTATTAATTAATTACAGTTCTCATTTTTATCGACCAATATTTACAATTATTAATTAACTTACCATTCTCATCACTTAATTAATTAATTAATTAATTTACAATTATTAATTAATCTATAATTTTCATTTTTATTTTGCTTATTGCTATTATTGTTAATTTAATTAATTAAAACGGGTATATTTAATTATAAATTGTACCGTTAAAATTATTATTAAAATTGAAAAAATGTTATTCTTATTATTGAAAAATGTAATTATTCGTATTGAAAAGTGATAGATATTTTAACCGAAAAATGTAGTATTTATTATTGAAAGTGGTAGATATTTTAACTGAAAAGTGTAATTCTTATTATTAAAAAGTGGTAGATATTTGAACTGAAAAGTGTAATTCTTATTATTGAAAAGTGGTAGATATTTTAACTTAAAAATGTAATTTTTATTATTGAAAAGTGATAGATATTTTAACTGAAAAGTGTAATTTTTATTATTGAAAAGTGGAAATTTTGTTACTGAAAAGTGGTAGATATTTTAACTGAAAAATGTAATTTTTATTATTGAAAAGTGGTAGATATTTTAACTGAAAAGTGTAATTCTTATTATTGAAAAGTGGAAATTTTGTTACTGAAAAGTGGTAATTATTATTATTGAAAAGTGGAAATTTTGTTACTGAAAAGTGGTAACTATTATTAGTGAAAAGTGGTAATTTTGTTACTGAAAAGTGGTAACTATTATTAGTGAAAAGTGGTAATTTTGTTACTGAAAAGTGGTAATTATTATTATTGAAAAGTGGAAATTTTGTTATTGAATAGTGGTAACTGTTATTAGTGAAAAGTGGAAATTTTATTAATGAAAAGTAGCGACTATTATTACTGAAAAATGGAAATGAGTAAGGAAAAAAAAAAAGAAAAAAAAAACGAAAAAAAAAAGTTTGAAAGGATTTGAACACCTCATGCTTATTAGAATTGTAAATTAATTAATTACGTGATGAAAATTGTAAATTAATTAATAATTGTAAATATTGGTCGATAAAAATGAGAAATGTAATTAATTAATAATGATAAATAAATTAATTAATTAATAAAGTAATGAATTATAAATTAATTAATTAATAAATAGAAAAAAATGGAATTATAACCATAAGTAGAGAAAATGGGATAATAAGTTAGAGTGGAAGAGCATAAGTACAAAAGCATGTGCACCTTGGTGCACATGGTGCATTTGAGAATTTTCCAATTAATAAATGTAGGGGTATATAACCTGGGCCATTACAAAGGAGCTCGCTTGAGTTGAGCCCAAATGTAGCCCAATATAGTTTTGTCTGCAAAATAAGTACTCCATAAAAGAATAATTGGTACACTTTCAATGAGAGAACAAAATTTTGAAATACAAAAAGGAGACCTTTGTCATTTTGAAATACAGAAATGAGACCTTTGCCCCGTACTATCTTAAACTTTATATGTGAGTAAAGATAATTTGTATTTATTAAGTCACCCTAATATGCACTCAATTGCATGATACAATTGGTGCAATTGAATCATAATTTTAATTTAGTTCTAATGTGATAGATTAGAATTTTTTTTTTTTGAATTACATTTAAAACCCATCCATTTTTCCCTCCCATGACTCGAACCAGGATCTAAGGCCTAGGTAGTGGGGCTCTAACCACTTGAGCTATTCCACTTTGTCGATAGATTAGAATTTTAATTGAACAATTAAAACTATATCTAATTCACTTTAAAAAAAAATCACAAAAACTTATTTGAAATATTTTATACATAAAATATAGTTAATTAAGATAAATAAAGCAAGAGGCATGGATAAATATAATTGCAATTTTTTAGAAACAACATTTATTAGACATATTTCATGTGTAAAATATTTACAACAAATGATGTTAAAGAAAAATTCAATTTATATGTATACATCCAATTGCATACAAAATTGTATGTTATTTTTCATTAGAAGTGCAAACAATGTCTTCCCTCCCTCTATAAATCAAAATTTGAATAATATCAAATAATATTCTGGTCACATGTGTGCATTTTAACTAATGTGGCTGTTTTTTCAACTCTCTGAAAATGACATACGGACATACGGAGTAATTTAAAAAAAAAAAAAAATAGCAACTGATATCTAAATATGCATATTGAATGAATCATGCTGTTGTGTAACAATATATTCACACATTAAATAAAAAATAAATCATAGTAATAAATAGCATGCACGACAGAGTCGATCAAAACAATACTATAGGTTTGGAAATTTGAAAAGTACTACACACTTATTCGATCCAATTGTATATGGCCTACTAGTTCACCTACAGATGCTGACTTATCATATTTAAGTAATAATAATAATTATAATAATTATTATTATTATTATTGAAAAGTCCCATTCTGGTTTTTATATTCCATTTACGGCCTCTGGGAAAATTTGGCAGGAGAATATCTTACTTCATATTATTGCTCCCTATTATTCAAAATATATAAAGGATTACTAAATACACCCCCTGATTTAGTAAATACACTCCCATCTTGTAAACCCTCTTCTACTTAGTTTTGGCAGTTAAGAGTTAGTTAAATGACAGTTACTATGCTTAACAGCCTATATATACATTAGGGCTCCATTGTAACATTTTCACTGCAATTCTGCAGATTTCAATCAACATTCAATTTCTTCTTTGTTTTCATTCTTCTTCTTCCTTTTTCAATAAGAAGATGATGCAATGTATGGTTTCTACATGGTATCAGTATTAGCCATCGTATTCGGGCCAATTTCTTTGCGAACCACCATCGCGTTCTCCTGCCCCTTTTGAAGCTTCAAGATTTTCTTGCGTTTCTTGGCGATTCTTCTTCTATGATCCATGGCGCCGACGGTTACTGATCCCGATTCCTTGGACCCGGCACTCAATCCGTTCTCTCCACTTGCCCTACATCAAAACGATAATCCGGCCGTCGCCATCGCCCTTGAACCCCTCGACGGCACTAACTATGTCTCCTGGAGTCATGCGATCAAACGCGGCCTCAGTGTCAAGAACAAGGTTCGTCTAATTGATGGATCCTTGGATATTCCCAGCGAGGAAGATCAACCAGCCGTGTACTCTGCTTGGGTAAGATCCAATGACCTAGTTCTTATGTGGATTTTGAATTCTATTGTGCCTGAAATTAAGCGTACTTTGGATTATTTCTCTATTGCAAAAGATGTTTGGGATGAATTAAAAGTTAGATATGCCTTATCTAATGGCACTAGGGTATATCACCTTGAGAAATCCCTTAGTACCATCGCTCAGGGTTCCCAATCTTTAGTCTCCTATTATAACCAATTCAAGTCTCTATGGGATGAGTACCTTAGCTTTAGGCCTATTCTTAAATGCTCTTGTGGTGCTATGGATACTTGCTCTTGTGAATTGCCTAAACTCATGACCAATATTCAAGAACAGGATGTTGTTTTAAAATTCTTAATTGGATTGCATGATTCCTATGGTGCACTTCGAAGCCAATTCCTTTTGCAATCCCCATTTCCTCCTCTTTCCAAACTATATGGCCTTTTGCTTCAAGAGGAATCCCAAAGAAACCTCCACAACACCCCTGATCCTATCCACCTAGACTCTGTTTCTATGACTGCCAGAAACAACAAATCTTTCAAAGATAGGAAGAAACCTCTAAAATGTGGCCACTGTGATGGCATTGGTCACTCTATAGATAGGTGCTTTCACATCATTGGCTTTCCACCTGGTTGGAGGGGCCCTAGAACTCTTCCAAACAAACTCACTCACAAAACTACCAACCTTTCCTTGAGGAACACCCCCTTGGACTCCAATCCTCTATTTGATCAGGTTTTATATGACAAGTTTGTAAGTTTTTCTAAGATGCAGAATTTGGGTGAGCATATGGCAGGAGCCTCCACTGCTCAACCTGATGTTACCCAAAACAACCCTGATTCAGGTATGATTTCTAACATTTGCTTGCAAGATAGTACTATTTCTACTTGGATTATAGATACTGGGGCTACTGACCATATGATCTTTGATTTTTCCTTGTTTTCCACCCCTCCCTCCATTGCCAATGTTAAGATTTCTTTGCCTAATAATGCTTTCTCCACTGCTACACATATGGGCAACATTGTTATCAATAAACATCTCACTCTATATAATGTCTTGTATGTCCCTGATTTTACCTTCAACTTGTTGTCTGTTAGTCACTTGACTAGGTACTCTAATTGTTCTGTGAGTTTCTTCTCCTCACATTGTGTTTTACAGGACAACACCAACAAGATGGTGATTGGTACTGCTGATCAAGTGAGAGGCCTCTACCTCTTAAAAACTGCTGCTCCATGTGCATTACCTGCTTTAGGTTCCACTGTCACTTCTAGTTCTGTTGTTCTTAATACTTGTAACTTTGATACATGGCATAAAAGGCTAGGACACACTTCTAAGAAATGTATGTTGCACATTCCTGAATTGAATATTGATGCTAATTCTCATGCTCATACAAACTGCTACATTTGTCCTTTAGCTAAGCAAAAGAGGAATTCTTTCCCTTTGAGTACATCTGTTTCTTCTCATGCTTTTCAATTGATACATTGTGATGTTTGGGGCCCTTTTTCCACCATATCTGCTTCTGGTTATAAGTACTTTTTGACTATTGTAGATGATTTCAGTAGATGTACATGGACCTACCTTCTAAGTGCTAAGAGTGATGTCAAAATTTGCCTCCAAAATTTCTATAACATGGTTCTAACTCATTTTGGCACTAAAATTAAGACTTTAAGGAGTGACAATGGGTCTGAGTTTATTCTTTCTGATTTTTATCATACCCATGGGATCTTACACCAAACTTCTTGTGTTGAAACACCCCAACAAAATGGTATAGTTGAGAGAAAACATCAACACTTGCTTCAAGTTGCTAGAGCTCTCCTTTTTCAGTCTTCTATACCTCTTAAATATTGGGATGAATGCATCAAAACTGCTACTTTCATAATAAACAGAATCCCATCCTATACTCTTCAAAACAAGTCTCCCTTTGAACTTCTTTACAACAAGAAACCTGATTATTCCATGTTTAGAACCTTTGGATGTCTTTGCTTTGCCAACACTCTCACATCTCACAGACACAAATTTGCCCCTAGGGCAACCAAGTGTATATTCATTGGCTACCCTATGGGCACCAAAGGATATAAACTCTTGGACATACACACTGGAAAAACTCTCATTTCCAGAAATGTCAAGTTTTTTGAAGATATCTTTCCCTTCAAAGATAACAGCCCCCCAAAACCTCCCTCCCCCACTGCTATTCCCATCCTTGATGATTTCATTGATGATGACCACTTAAGTTCTCCCAATCTTTCACCCCCTGAGCTGCACAATCCCATTCATGATTTACATGATTTGAATGTTTTGCATGATCCCACTGTTTCTGGTACTGATACTCACACTAGGCCTATTAGAACCAAGACTCAGCCTGCATATTTACAATCTTATGAGACTTCATTACCTGCTTCAGTGGATCATGCCAATCACTCTACATCTTCCAGCATCAAATATCCCATCCAAACTTTCTTGTCCTCTCACAAACTATCACCCAGCTATAAAGCCTTCACCACTTCCATTTCCCAAATTCAGGAACCCAAATCTTACAAACAAGCAGCTCAGAATCCTAAATGGGTCAATGCTATGCAACAAGAGTTGTCTGCTCTAGTCCAAAACAACACCTGGAATCTTGTTAATCTCCCTCCTAATAAGCATTGCATAGGTTGTAGATGGATCTACAAAGTAAAATACAAATCTGATGGCTCTATTGATAGATACAAAGCTAGACTAGTAGCTAAAGGGTTCACTCAACAAGAGGGCATTGATTATTTTGACACTTTTTCTCCAGTTGCTAAAATCACCACTGTTAGAATACTTCTAGCTGTTGCTGTGTCTAAAAATTGGCATATTCATCAACTAGATGTCAATAATGCTTTTTTACATGGTGACTTAGATGAAGAAATATATATGCTACCTCCCCCTGGCTATTGCTCTAAAACTGATACTAGAGTCTGTAAACTCAATAAGAGCCTTTATGGATTGAAACAAGCTTCAAAACAGTGGTTCTCCAAATTAACCACCTCTTTGTTATCTATTGGTTTTACTCAATCACAGGCTGACACTTCTCTATTCACAAAACAAACTGCTCATGCCTTTACTGTTGTCTTGTGTTATGTTGATGATCTGATTGTAACAGGCACTAGCCTTGATGACATAAAATCTATTAAAGCACATCTACATAACTCTTTTACTATAAAAGATCTTGGCACTCTTAGATACATTTTAGGGATTGAAGTTGCCATAAACCACTCTGGCATTACCCTTTCTCAGAGGAAATATGCTCTTGATTTGCTTGATGACTCTGGATACTTAGGATGTAAACCATCCTCCACCCCTATGGATGCCAAAGTCTGCTTTGATCCTCAATCTCCACCATTGACAAACCCTCAACAATACAGAAGATTGGTAGGTAAACTCCTCTACCTTACCATTACTAGACCTGACCTATCTTATGCAGTTCAAACAATGAGTCAGTACATGCAATCTCCCACTGCTTCTCACCTTGATGCAGTCCACAGGATCCTAAGGTATATCAAAGGTAACCCTGGTACTGGACTTTTTTATCCTAAACTAAACACTGCTAAATTGCATGCTTTTTCTGACTCTAATTGGGGGAGATGTACCCTAACAAGGAGAAGCATCACTGGCTATAGTATATATTTTGGTAATGCACTAATCTCTTGGAAATCCAAGAAACAAACCACTGTTAGTCGATCTTCTGCAGAAGCTGAGTACAGGGCTTTGGCATCAACAACTTGTGAGCTCCAATGGATTCACTATATCCTCAAGGATTTAATGATCAGCCATTCCACTCCATCATCTATGTACACGGACAGCAAGAGTGCATTTTCAATTGCTCACAACCCCTGTTTACATCAAAGAACAAAGCACATTGACTTGGATTATCACTTCACTAGAGAAAAGATCAAGGATGGCCTCCTCACCCTCATCCACATTCCTACTCAAGAGAACTTGGCCGACATCCTCACCAAACCCTTACCTCCTGCTGGTTTCTTCACTCACAAAGCCAAAATGGGGTTAATTGATATCCACTCCCATTTTGAGGGGGGTATAAAGGATTACTAAATACACCCCCTGATTTAGTAAATACACTCCCATCTTGTAAACCCTCTTCTACTTAGTTTTGGCAGTTAAGAGTTAGTTAAATGACAGTTACTATGCTTAACAGCCTATATATACATTAGGGCTCCATTGTAACATTTTCACTGCAATTCTGCAGATTTCAATCAACATTCAATTTCTTCTTTGTTTTCATTCTTCTTCTTCCTTTTTCAATAAGAAGATGATGCAATGTATGGTTTCTACAAAATACAACGACACATATTAAAAAAATTATTAACTTTCTTACTATATTCTTAATTAACTATTTGGGTATTCTACTTCTACGTACGTATGACTTACTCTTTCCGTTTCAAAACAATAATTTTCTTTCATTTTTTAAACAAACCAACCAATAAAATATAGTACTAAAATTCTGAATTTTATTTTTACCTATAAAATTTTAAATATATCCTTACTTATTGAACATTAAAACAATAATCATTAATTAAATATAAGTATTTCAAACTTTTTGCACACTTTCAAAAGAAAAAGTGACAATATTTTAGAACAAAGAAAAAGGAAATATGAGATCACCTTTCTAGGATGGAAGAGTATAAGACAACTAGCATTTGTTAATGATAGTTTAAAGGTTAATTTAAAAGAAATACAATTAATTTAAATTAAATAGTTTTAAATGATATTTAAATTGTAAATGAAGTGTCATTTAAATTTAATATGAGGGAATAATAATCAACTGGTCAAACTCATTAATATAAAGAGGTTAGTTTAATCAATATCACAGAGTTATGTTTATGCATGATATACTTGTACATTTTTTGTTAATTAATTGAATGCATGCATTATCAATTCTCATTTGTGTCATCCATTTATATATTGACTTGACATGCATAATAAGTCACATGATATTCTTAATAATTCTTAAATACTTTATCATAATTTTTGGCCTTTTATTTTAGACAAAAGGACTTTATTTTTATTTTAAAAAAACGAGGGATTTGTGCCAAGCGCTTTTAGGTTAATATGTCAAAAATGTAGTATGTTATTTGTATATGTTAATGTCAGAAATTGACCCCATTTTTGGTCAAAATCTAGTTATCTGCTAACTCCCAAGTGACCTGTCAGAGATTTCCACTCTGTAAATCTTTTACATTAAAAAATAAAATAAATAAAAATAAAGAGTACACTCCTGATCCCCACATAATAAAAGCTACGCACACTACTCTGTCTTCTCCAACTCCCCCTCCACCCAAAATAAACAAACAAAAAGCATCTCCATGAACAATTTAACACATGAATTACACGAAATAAGATTCCAGGTAAAAACTAATCTCTCCTTTGTGGAATTATTTGTATGTGACTAATGATACACAAAATAAGAAAAATGAATTTAATGAAAGTGGTGATGTCAAATAAATGAGCAACATTTTGGAAAATTTAGTAAAATGTAAAGATGATTTACTAAGTGACAATTTTAAAAATAAATGATATTGTGAAAATATTAATTTTATGTGTTATTTTATATTAATAGTGTGTAAATAATTTTGGGATCGATAAAAATAAAGTGGATAAATAATTGTGGTGGGAGAGGGAGTAAATAATAAGAAATTATATGTGAATCTTTTATTATCCTTTCAAATTGTAAAACACTCTGAACAAAGCTAACTTAGCAACCATTCCAACATAATTGTAATCTTTATATAGTGTCCAAATTATTTACTAACAGGTCAGTGAGGTCACTTCCAAGTGTAATGTTTTTGTTCTTATTGAAAAATACTAAAGTGTCCACTTATATGACGCTATAAGGTAGTCTAGCTTTAATAATTCGCATAATTATGATATTAAATGAATTAAAAAATTAAAAAAAATCCCTTCAAATTTATTATTCTCGCTGATCTCTTTTTAGTTACTCAATTTTAGGTGTGACAATTTTCGACACGACACGATAACACGATACGAATCCGACACGAAAAATTGCGGGTTAGTGTTTGACTTTATCGGGTTCATGTCGTTATCGGATCGACCTGATAACGACACGAAAATTTCGTGTCGGGTTCGTGTCAACCCGTTAAGCACGACAAAATTAGAGGAAATTTCATTTTACGTCCTATAACTTAGGCCTAATCCAGAATATATCCTTTAAGTTTTAACATTTTCATTTTACGTCCTAGGGTGTCCAATTTACATCCTTTTCGGTCCAATTTACGTCCTTTCCACCGGAATATTGGAAATCCGGTCAAATAGTCCAATTTACATCCTTTATGTTTGAAAATTAAAAATTTCTGAAAATCTCATTAAAAATTTAAAAATTTCATTAAAAACTTATAAATTGTGTAAAATAAATATAAAAAATCTAAAAAATTTTATAAATTGTACAATTCAAAAAATCTGAAAATGTGTAAATTTAATTTTTTTTTCTTCTAAAAACTCATAAAAATATATAAAAATCTATAATTTCTACAATTCAAAAAAATTTGAAAATGTGTAAAAAAAAGTTATTTCTAAAAGCTCATAAAAATAAAATAAAAAATCTATAAATTAAAATTTTAAAAATATTTAAAATACAAAATTCCACAATTTTAAAAATATAGTGAAAATGAATTTGGGACGGTTCCAAAATCGATCAAGGTGTACATGGAACTTCCACTCAACCTCGTCGGTGAGTTGGAAAATCTCGTGGGACCCAAATTTTTAGGAGTTCGAGCAAAACTTTATTAGCAAACGAGTATGAATCAAGTCTAATTTTTAATGAAATGTTAATAATTTTTATTATTCCTATTAGATTTTTAGAATTAGTAATTTTTAATCTACACATTTTTAATAAATTAATGAGATTTTTTGAGTTTTTAGAAATTTTAATGAGATTTTGAATTTCTTAATTTTTAAATTACTCGTTTTTCATTCTTTCAATTGTAGAATTTTTTATTTTTTGTATTTTCAAAATTTTAGAATTTTTTTTTTTGTTTTACACATTTTATAATTTGTAATGATATTATTCAAAATTTTATTGATATATTTTGAATTTTATTTACACATTTTATTTTTTTTAATTTTAAGGAGATTTTTGGATTTTTAAAGATATTTTAGATTTTTTAAATCTTTAATGGGATTTTTAGAAAATTTTAATTATTAAATTTTAATTTTCAAACTTAAAGGACGTAAATTGGACTATTTGGCCGGAATCCCAATTTATTCCTCACATTCCGGTGAGTTTTAAAATTTTCCGGCGGAAAGGACGTAAATTGGACTAAAAAGAACAGAAATCGAAAAAGTAAAAACTTAAAGGATATATTCTGGATTAGGCCTAAGTTACATGACGTAAAATGAAATTTTCTCACAAAATTAACAGGTAACCCATTAACCTATTAACAACCCGTTAACCTGTTATTTACCTGATATGACACGACACGATAATGACATGTATCTGATAATAACACGATAATGACACGATAATTTTTTATATTTATATAAATATATTATTTTTTATATATTTAATTCAATTTTAGATTGATTTATTTTCTTATCGTGTCGTTATTGTGTTACGTGTCGTTATCGTGTCGTGTCATGTCGACACGAAAATTATCGTGTTGTTATCGTGTCGTGTCGACACGAAAATTATCGCGTTCGTATCGTGTCGACACAAATCCTTATCGTGTCGTGTTCGTGTTTGGCCTTATCGTGTCGTGTCACTATCGTCTCGACACGAAACACGATAGCACGAATTGCCAGCCCTACACAATTCTCTTCTACAATTATTTAAACAAATTATCAGCATTTCATTTATAAATGGATCCCATAATATTACAATATACCCTTATCATTTTTAATTTATATAGAATATAAATTAATTAATATTTATCAAAAATTGTATAAAAAAAATGAATATAATGAATTTAAACGGAGAAAGTATAATATAGAGATTGAAAAAGAGATGATGTTTAATGAAGTATTTCCAAACTTGCATAGAACGGTAAAAAAAAAATCATATGCAACATGAGATCATGATTTATTGCGAGAATAGAGATGATGAAGAAAGTTTTTATAATAGATTTGAGACCGCGACTACAAAGGTAGAGAAAAGGAAACAATGTTGGATTCAAAGATGAGAATTATCTTTTGACAAAACATGAAAGAAATGTAATGTGACTAACTAATTGTACACTTGTTTTTTCGAGTATGGGTTATTCGTAATGTAATTTTATTTTATTTTTACCGATGAAAAAAAAAATAAAAAGAAACATAATGTGAGATCCAAAATTTTCCCTCACCATCGCATAATCACACTGCCATACTAGTACATGATTAAAGACACTTCACTCCAAAATCCAATTTGACCCCCTTTTTGCACACACTCCCACACACCCAATTACACACACAAATACACAATCTCCTCTCTCCCTCCCCCTCTCTCTCTCTCTCTCTCTCAAAAACAACAAAATATGGCCAAAAGCAGCAGCTTTCTCTCTCCTCTGTATCTAATCCTTTTTCTCCACTTCAGATACTCTGTTTCACTCAACACAATCAATCCTTCTGATTTAGCCGCCCTCCGCCAAATCAAAGACTCCCTCACCGAAATTCCCTCCACCGCCGCCTCTTTCTTCTCCACCTGGGACTTCTCCTCCGCCGCCGCCGACCCCTGCTACTCCTTCGCCGGCGTAACCTGTTCCTCCTCCTCCCGCGTCACTACCCTCACCTTAGGCACTGGCCTCTCCGACTCCCCTGGCCTCGCCGGAACTCTCTCTCCGGCCATTGCCGACCTCACCGACCTCACTCAACTCATTCTCTTCTCCGGCATTGTCACCGGCCCTATCCCTCCGGCGATCGGCTCCCTCCTCAACCTCAAAGTCATCTCCCTAACCAACAACCGCCTCACCGGCCCAATCCCGGCCCAGATTTTCACTCTACCGAATCTCCACACCCTCGACCTCAGCCGCAACCAGCTCTTCGGCATCGTTCCGCCGTCGCTGACGGCGGCGGAACAACTCAAAGTCCTCGTTCTAGCTTCCAACAAACTCTCCGGCCCAATGCCGCACACTCTACCTTCCCAGCTCCTCCACCTCGACCTCAGCAACAACTACTTCTCCGGCAGCCTCCCGCCGCACATGCCGGTAACGCTCCGGTACCTTTCAGTTGCGAATAACCGCATGTGGGGCCCACTGAACGACGGCCTGCAGCTGCAACCGCTGGGCGCGGTCACGTACCTTGACCTGAGCATGAACAAATTCAGTGGGCCCCTCCCGTGGTCCCTATTTCGCTCAACCGTCACGTCACTCCTCCTCCAACGGAACAATTTCTCGGGCGGGGTCCCACAATTGCCACCGTGGCAGTCCGTGGTGGGGTCCACCGTGGACCTGAGCCACAACTCCCTCACGGGGGAATTGACCACAGCGCTCGTTGGCGTGGAGACGCTCTTTCTTAATAATAACCGCCTAAACGGCGCCGTTCCACAGGAGTACGTGGCGAGCGTGGAGGCGGGGACCATGAGGACGCTGTACCTACAGCATAATTACCTGACCGGATTCGCCCTCGAGGTGGGGTCCACGCTGCCCGACGCCGCCGCCGTCTGCGTTTCATACAATTGCATGGCGGTGCCGCCTCTGGGGCTGGCGGCGTGCCCTGCCAGCGCCGGCGACCAGCTTTCCCGGCCGGCTTCTCAATGTTCTGCTTTCCATAATAACACAGACTCAAATTCTTTGAATTGATTCAAAGGGTACTATAGTTTATACTAAAACTTTTTTTTTCATTTTCCAAATCCTTGTTTTTTTTTTTTTTTTTTTAATATTAAATCAGTGTTCGATTTTATGCAACACAAGATGCAATAATCGAAGTCATAGATTATTAAATCATCCGTTGCATTGAATTTTTCGAGCATAGTATCATATCTTATAGATGTTGTATAGAATAGAACGAGTTTGAATTTTGTTGTGTTTTGGTTTCTCAATCGATTTCATCTTAGTAGATCATTATTTTTAATACAATATTCATATGTTATTTTTAAAATTCAAGATCGGAGTAAAATTGGTCTGGGCGGTTGGTACAGAACTTTAACAGTGGGATTGGTAATTGGAATTAGTCCATTTTTAGATGGAAGAGAAATAAAAAAATAGAAAATTATTCATGAGGTGTATTAAAAATAAGAAATAAGAAATTAGAATAAAATTCTCTTTGTTATGTACAATGGTAGGTGTGATACTTCATACGAGTTCCCAACTTCAATTCAATGCTATCTTGTATAGTTATTTTGTTTTCAAATATCGTTAATTTTTTGGCAATTTAAAATTATCTAATATGTTAGTGTCTTGTATAGTTCCTTATAACAAATTTTCTATTCTATCCAAATTAATTTAATTTGATAATAACATTATTGAGAACATTCATTTGGCGATGAAAGAATTAATTATTTAGGAAAAAACGCAGTACCATTCTGGGTGCACTCAACATTTACAGACTTTACAGCACAACCAGATTGGTTGCTAGTGTAAATTAAAATAAATTTAATTTCAATTAAATAAAAGTTAAAAACATAGGACATGCACTTAGTATTTTAAATTAATTGTTGTATGCCTATGTGCTACATGTTGTTATAGCTGGAATTCAAAAACTAGTACTCCAATTTCTTTAAGATACGTGCTTATGTAATTAAACTGAAGTAACGTTGTGAATTGTTATTTTGCATTAATATAAGATATACTCATTATTTATTAATAAATCCATAAAATGATTGTTAATGCAAGTTATTTTGCATATAAGATAATTAAAAGCCATGTTTACTAACAATTAAAAATGTTACTTATACATGCATTTATTGTTATTCAATAATTTTATAAAAAAATATCATACTACATGTTAAAATAAGAATCTTATACTGTTCAAATTTGTTTTTATTTTTTATTTTTATGTAGGGTTCAATTACATTGAATTAACATCATGTAAAATTCAATAGTTATTTCAACTTTACGATAATAATATGCATAATTCAAAAAAATTCCATTATCCATAATTCAAAAAAATCCATCATCCAAAATTTTTGAAACTAGGAGTCTAGGACTCTAGGAGAGAGGGAATATGTTTATTTAAATCGGATACAGTAATTATAATTTTATTTTATTTAAAGAGGCATCGTATTTACGAATTTACAATCATTTATGGGTTGCACGCAGAGCAGCACATGCTTGTTGGTGTCGGTGCACGTGTGGGCCCATCTCCTACTCCCTCACTTTCATGCCCTTCCCTTCACTACACTTCTAGTAAAAGCCTCTGCTCTGCCATTTTCTTCTTCATTCTTCCAACTAAAGCTTCCTTTGAAAACGATATGCTTGTATACAAGGATAGCTACACATTTTAAGTAAAGAGAATATACTCGGTTTGGTCAAATAAATGAGAAATATTTTATGTGATTTAGAAATGTGTAAAACCTTTTTATCCATAATTTTAGAACGTCTAAATAAAAAACAATCATCTTATATACTAACAAGGAGTTAAGAGTAATGGTGTATCGTCCTCTAATTAATTTTATTTACATGTTGTTTTTATATTTAATTTATAACATGTGTCATGATTTGGTAAATTTATTTAATTTTTAAAATATGACATGTAATTAAATTATTGGTTGAAGTTTTTATAACGATGGAAAGTCTTATCAACTTTAAAATTTAATTAATTGATCATTTTTCTAATATTAATCCTCAAACATAGCCTGAGTTAGTGAAAATGTTAATTATGTATTAAATCAATGAAATTTAAAAATAAAAATATATATATTCAAATTTTTTTATTTTTTTTCCTAATTATAACTTGAAATAAATATGCAAAAATACATTAAATTTTATTCATATTTACACATTTTATTTAATTAAAATTATATATATGTATACACATTATATTTTAGTAAAAATGAATGATAAAATTGATTTGAGAAGTTTATAAAATAAATATTAATAAAATATGATTCTTCCCATTAAATTATTTAAATATATTAATATGTAATTTCATTTGCTAACATTCCGCATAATACACACGTGTTCATCTAATGTACAAGTAATCACGAGGCCGATAAAGTAATATTTTATGTTTAGTTTATAATTATATTAAATAATATAATATTATAACAATGTTTCAATGCCATATACTTGGTAACATAAGTTCAATATTATTATCAATTAAAAAGACAGCTAACTAGTAAACGAAAAGGACTAATGGTATACCTACAAGAATAAATAAATTTACAAAAATGATGAATCTGATCACATTACAATGTCTATTAATGGTAATACTTTCGGCCTAAATTTTATGTGACATAAAAGATTGTTGTTGGAATAAATGTTCAAACTTGTTATTGTCAACAAGAACATGCATGGTAATGAAAATGAAATGGGCAGTTGCAGTTGGACCATCTATTGCAAGTAGGGTACAAAATATGATAACTACTTCCATAGATCCAATCCACTCAAGTCAAAAGAATTGCAAAAGATATAGCCATTCCACTATCTATAAGATTTTTTTTCTTCTTTTAAGAAAAAAGAAGAAGCCGGTTAGAAAATAATAACACAATAACATCACTCTCCCACCAAAGAGAGGCTCGTCTTTTGGTGAGAAGAACAACCCACATTAAGGTGTCTTTCACTATCTTCATCGCGTCTCTCTCTACTCGGCATACACAGAAACTCAATAGACTGTTGGATCCAGACAAGCATTTGGCCCACTACTAAATTTGAAGAAATGGCAGTCTACCTCCAATTAAATCAAATACAACAAAAACAAAATAAGCAAAACCCAAAGCATGGAGGATCTCACAACAAAAAAGGAGACAACACAAAGTTAGGAACAAAAGAATATAAAAGACTGAAGAAGAACTAACAAAATCAATTGAGATTTTTTTTTTAGAGAGACGGATTTGATGGAACATGCTTCTTTGGGGTAGTGAGGTGATGACAGAGGTGGACGAACTAGCAATTACTGGGGAGGAGGAGGCGACAACAGATCTAAAGAAGGCAGAGACGACGGCCTAGCGACGCAGCTACAGAGAAGGAGGTAGGGGCGGATCTGTGGAATTGATGGGAAAGGGGTAGGGGCGAAGGATATGGGAAAAGGTAGGGTGGACGACTAGAAAAACAAGGGTAAGCTAGCACGTTCACACTAAATTTAGGATGGAGGGAGTACCAAATTAAATACAATATCTAAATTTTAAACTTAAATACTCCCTCCATGGGCACAAGTTTTAAGAAAAAGGTAGATAAAATAAGGGTATTATAGGGTATTGTGGGGTCCATTGTGAATAAAGTTGATGACAAATTGAGGAAGGGTGATAGTTTCCATAAAGTGTATGAGACTACATTTGATAGACAAAGAATATAAGGCAAATGAGACTACATTTCATGGACGGATGGAGTATATTTCAAAAATTATAAAAAAATAAATAAAAAATCAGCCAGGTCCAGACCCATTTAACATCTCTAGCGAGCTCCTATATCTGAATAGGTCGCTCCTTCAATCCAAACAGGTGGTACAATGTCTTGTAATTTCCTATTATGTTCTAAATATCAAACAAAATATGCATGTATCATAACAAGTACACCCTATAATCATGTAAGACAAATAAACTTGTGTACACTCAAACCGCTGACTCGTCGTGCAGCCTTTAAATTCCACGTTGCATTTCTATGATGTACTTTGCAGTGTTCTTACTGCAAAGACGACATTGTCTTAAGATGATTGTTGGCAAATGATAGACAATTACATTGTTCAAGACAAAAACATTTGATATCTTCATCAAGCCTGAGGAAGCCAAAGTGGACGACAATCTCCTAGTATAACGCTAAATATCATAAAGATACGAGCATTACACCAAACTTCACCAATTACTATATTTCAGGCTAGCGTTATAGTTTGTTCACCTGTTAGCAAACTGATCTTGAAACGAGGCACATTCCATGAGAAGCACCGACAGAAACAGCAAGAACATTGTGATTCCCCAATCCATCATCGTCCGACAGAAATTTAATCTCAACGGGTGATGATTGTATCTCCGGAAGTCCAGGTACCCCTAGTTGACTGTCGGCTGCATAACCCCACATGTATAACTTCCCCTTGTCTGAACAATTAAAGAACCTCTATTTGGTTATCATTAATATACTTATGTAGTTCAATATATTATTTAAGCAAAAAGTAAAAAAATGCATGCTAATGGTATCTACCTTCTTATTTCCACAGATGTCGGGTGTTTGCAGATGATTGTGCATTTGGAAAAGTGATTTTTTTTTTTTTTTTGTAGCAAACCAAAAGTATGCAGTGTTTGAAAATAATGTGCTTTTCGTTTTTATGAGAAGTGGGTTATGTTTGCAAAATAATCACTTTTTAGGTCGTATTTGCAACCTCAACACCGCAGTGTAGAATCTCACTTTTATTTTTAAGCTGTTTTTAAAGAAAAAAATGATTCTAGACATTTAATTGGGTTTGCAAACGCACCTAAAAAAGTTTTATGCTGCTTCTTAGAATCAACTTAAAAGTGATTTATAATAAGTTAAAAGATGCACAAAAAAGCTTCTATTTTTCCTTTTTCTTTTTTAAAGAAAGTGATTCTTTACTCACCCTGCACTTGGTTTTGCAAACACCCCTGTAGGTCAGAAAGGGTTCAAAAAACGTGCCAAATATTATGATTCGATCTTTCTTATATACCAGTTATAGCTGCTGATGATGAACCTCCACAAGCAATATAGGTGACCCTCTCATTAGCTAATGCCTCAACAGGTTCAGGAACTTTTCGACTATGAAGGGAAGCATGACCTAGTTGACCATTTCCTCCATGACCCCATGAAAGAACTTCTCCTTTATCTGAGATATTAGACACCAAGTATACTACATAAGATGGATTTTTGGACAGAAAAACAATCGAAGTTATAAGATTCTATAACGAACATACCAGTCAAAGCAAGAGAATGATATCCACCACTAGCTATCTGAACTAATCGAACATCTTTGAGGCCTGGAACAGGTTGAGGTTTCCAGCCACCATTTTTGTCACCTCTACCAAGCTCATAATTGGAGTTGGCTGCCGAGAAACACAAAGAATTTGATCTCTAACTTCTGGCTTATTTATGATTTAAGATCCAACATAAACAACAACAAAAAATGGAATCCTTACCACCCCAGTTCCAGAGTTGGCCGCCTTCAGTCAACGCCATCGTGAAAAAGCCACCACAGGAAACAGCAGCTACCGGCTCAGACATTGCTTTGACATGAGAAGGTGTGCTGAGACCGCCCGCAAAATCCGGGCCACGACTAGGACCAAGGCCCAATCTACCATCCCCTTCATCTCGTCCCCATACGTATAGTTTGCCTTCATCAAGATATCATGGGCCAAAAAAGTTAGAGACGATAAATAAGTTAAATAAATACACATAACACCTTCATATACTAAAAAGATACGACTGAAAGCATGCAGTAAAAAATTTACGCACGATAGACCCACCATTAGGGGTGGGCATCGGGCAGGTGTCACCATGGTTGTGTTTCTGATACACTTTTGATGCATGCAAGTGGTGAAACTAATGAGGACAGAATCCCAACACTGAGGAAAGATAAACTAATTCAAGGGAAACAGTACTTGTGTTTAGATGACAGAACTAAGCACCCACAAGAACAAGCAATAATACACGGTTGACACTGAAAAAATCAACAAACAAATTTGAGGAAAAAGGTTACGGCAATATCATAGCCATCTGAATTAATTTATGTATATCCACAGTGTGATTGCCGGAAACTAAGCAAAATTAAAGCTTTTGCGATCCCCAGAGGTTTACTTGTTGTTCAAAGGAAATAGAAAAAGAATAAAGAACACTGTACTGACTGTAGAAAATAAATATCTAACCAGATTTGGTGACAGCAGCTGTATGTGTACCACTGGTAGCAATATGACATATTTCTTCATCCCAAGATCCTTCAACCAATTTAGGTAACAGCTCTCTGTGATAGACAGAATGCCCAAGAGCACCAAATCCACCATAACCCCTGAAAACTTCATTTCGTAAAAAAACGTATCAAGACTTGCAAACAATATTCCAATGCAAATCAATGGTGTACCTAGCACATGCACTGCAAATCAATGCATTCATTAACAAGCAACAAAAGCAGCAATGTATATGTCTATTTTGGAACGAGATAGAGCTGAAGCAATGGAAAAAGTATAGGAATTTTAATTGTATCATACAAGCATTCAAGTGAAGATTTTTCCTTTACTAATAATGCATGAACCTATACCACATAAGTCATAACTAGTTGTATCAGTTCAGAACACAGGGGTCAGCAAGATTACAAATGCAGCAAACCAATTTCAATGTCTTTTGTTTGACAGACATTCAAATCCAAAAGATGCAAAGGTGTGACTGAATGAAAAAGCATGAGTAGAATTACCAAGAAAAGGATCATTTTAACGATCATCAGCAGGGAGGCAGTGCCATAATAATGCTGTTTATAAGAAGCATACTGGAGTTGCAGATTATATAAACATATTGAAACTAGCAATCAAAGGTTCTAACTAAATAAAAAATCATAAAACTAAACACCACATATATATACTTCACAAATCACAGTTTCTCTAACCAGAAAGCAAACCATTTCTTCAAAATTCCAATAATGATTCATTACTTCCTGACAATAGTAAACAGGTACTAACCAAGTATAGACGCGGCCAACGACATCGAGCGCGACAGAATGGAGTCCCCCGAGAGCAACAATTCTAACATCCGACTCCAGATTAGGGTTCAGAGTGGGAACAAAAGCCGGATTTTCATGCCCAAATCCGAGTCGGCCGCCGTCTCCTTTGCCCCATATCCAGAGCTTTCCGTCCACCACCAAACCCGAATGGAAAAGCCCACACGAAATCCCAACTTCCAATTGGGATTCACCGGAATCCAAAACTTGGGGAAGACGGCCGGGAATTGAGCGGGAGAGGGAGAAATTAGGTGGGACGTTGATGGTGCCCACCGGCGTAGGATACATCCTAATTTCCTCAATTCCGCCGCCGAGCTGACCGGAGGCGCCGCGGCCCCATGAGAATAGCTGTAGAGTGATAGAATCGTCGGTGGTGGTGGGGGAGGTCGAGTTGGTGGTGTAATCGTAGATAAGAGGAGGCGACTTGGTTGTGGCGGCGGCGGAGAACTGGCGGAAGGGTCTGCAGCGAGAGATGGAAGAAGAAACGGATGTGAAAATGCGGCGGCGGAGGGCCATTGCCATTACCGGCAAGTTGGGGTTTTTCTGGGAGGGAGGTTTTAGCGGTGGTGCCAATGAGAGAAGCTTATGTAGGAGAATTAAAAATAGAATAAGAAATTATGTTTAGAAAATGAAAATAGACTTTCTCTGTTTTCTATGAGAAAAATATAAAAATAATTCTTCTAAAAATATCAATCGGAAAATTCATTAATCAAATGAAAAGTGCTTCAATCCAACTTTGTTAAATAAAATTTTCATAAATTAAATGTATAGTAGTTTTTGTTACGATAAGAGTAAGTCTAAAAAATTAGGAATATATTAAACTCAATCTAAAAACGAGACATAAAATAAGATGAGGGCATCTTACGGTATTTTATGTGTTATCAAGATAATCTTAAGACTTGAGAAAAGGGAGGGAATGGAATAATGGATATGCATAAGACCATAATGAGATTCCTTTGAATGTTGAGACAATATGTGAAATGGATGGTGCCTTCAATGATGAATTACGACATTATGGGGTGGGTGATATAAAATCCCTTTAGTTGCGGAGTTGAAGGCTATCGAGGTAGCTATAACATAGGCAAAAGGAAGGGAGAAAAATAGAGTTGACATCACAAGTGACTCTAAATAAGCCATTTCACTATACTCTAGAATTTTCATGGACGAAGATGGGGGACCAGAGATCAACATTGTAAAACGGGGATTGGTTCATTCAAAGATGAATTTGTGGTGTGCAAATTCAATTACATATCCCGCACAAAAAATACGAGATCACATAATCTTGCCGAAGGACGGTACACTCTATCATCTCTCATGATAGGAATGGAGAAGTGTTTGATAGTCCATATGTTTTTATTCTTTTTTGGATTGTTTGTCCGTGCACGCTTTGTAACCTATGATCGTAATAAAAAATAAAAAAATGAGGGCGTCATATTATTATATGCACAATATTAATTTCAAGCGGCGCAGGTTGTTAAAGTTTAAACATAACACAAAGATGCATATAATTTTCAACGAGACGACTTCTCTATCAAAAAATAAGTTTTAGTTGACATTAAATTTTATTCATAAAAATGGTTACGAACTCACTATCCTTTGAAATTCGAGTATTATTCATTTCATGATTGGAAAGTATTTCCACTTATTTGCTTTCCCCCTAATTTGTAACCAGCAATTAATCCCCTTCCGTTTTGCATTTTTGATTAAGACTATATAATTGATTTTTGAGTACTCTTTGTACCCAAAAAATTTTTACATTTACCTTTTAAAAAAACACAACAAAAAGTACTATTTTCATTTTGTTCGTCCTTTTAAAAAAAATTACGTTCTATAATAATTGTTATTTTACACTAATATAGAAAAATTAAATGTCATATTTATATGTTGACTTTATATTTACTTTTGTAATAATATGTAAATAAGTATATAAATAATTAAGAGGGTGAAACTTCTATAGAAACGAACAAATTGAGACGAGATCATTATAGACAACGGAAATTTCCCCCTTTTATAATTTTTTATATTCCTTTATATTTATTTTTGTTATAAATTGTCTATAACAACGGAAATTTACTACTATTGTAAATTATGATTCGTTATAATAAATTACGTACGATTACATAAATTTCTTTTAAAAAACAAATTTTAACAAGAATCAAACCCCAACAAAAAAAAATAAAATCAAATAATGAATGGTACTGTATTATTTAAGTTTTTAAATACATTGTATAGAATATTTGATTGATTCACAATAATTAATAAAATTAGCCACTACAGTATTTGTACCCTAGTAATAAACAATGCAATGAATTTGTCCACCAATTTTCAACTCTAACGGCTACTTTCCTCACCTCCCCCAACACATAAAAACCTCCCTCTGTTTCTGCAAAACAAACTCACTACATTTTCTTCCCAATAAACCAAAACCCCAATGCCGCCCATCTCCGGCGACGGACCGCCGCTAATGGTGATCGAATATCTGGAGCCGCCCATGTCAACAGACCTCCTCTGCAAGTTCCCTGACAACTCCGCCTTCGGTTTCGACTACTCCCAGAGCTCCATTTGGTCCCCTCTGCTTCCTCCGCCGCCGGATTTCGGCCGCGGCCACCTTCAAATTTCCCGGAGGCTCTCTTACGGCGGAAACGATGAGGTGGGGTTGCTGGAAAATACCAAGAAAATTGCTGCTAGAATCAAGAGGAAATTCACGGATACTCTGCTTAATAATGTTAATAGATGCAGTAAGATGAAGAGGAGAAAGAGGCGATCTTTCGGATTTTCTCCGATTAATTCTTCGCGTCGCCTCCCTTCGTCGTCGTCCCCCAGTCCAATGGTATGTTTGGTATTTGGCATATGTTCTTAGCCGTCTGTTTCCACATTTCCATTATTATCAAATTTGATTTTGTGTATATGGTGCTGCAGGTATGGGCTAAAGTGATGAAAGCAGCTGCTAATAAATTCAAGAAGAGGAAGAGCACGAAGAAGCTAGAATCTTGATCTTGTTTTTAGTTAAATTTCTTCAAACTTAGTTGTTTGGTAGACAAGAGATTCAACAACTTATTTATTGTTTTGTTGTCTGCTTTATATTCATTATCTAGATTTGAATTGGAATAGAATGCATTGCTTCATTATCTAAATTCATTATGCTCATTTATGTAAGACACAAGTTTTAATGAATGCTCGATTAATTACTTTATGTAAAAGTAGATAGATCGAGTTTATGATGAACTATTGTTGAGTTCACCTACTATTTGAGTAAATAAATGTTAATTGAAATGTGAATATAATTTATTGTAAATAATTGTATTATTTAAAAAGAGAATAATGAAATAAGAATAATAAAGGGTGGCTCACCATCAAGTCCCTTGGGGGTGGTGCTATATCAACCCACTCCCTCCGAAATTTCTTAGCAACAAGCTCCTGAATTTGGGAGCAAATATACCAATTTACCCCTGAATTAAACTACCATTTATTGCGTACAAATTCTTCCTTTTTCAATTATTAACCCCCTTATTCCTTTTTTGCTTTTTCCGTTCCCTAGGTTATCACACATCAGTGCCTGCCCCCAAAAATTTTCCGGCAGTACCATATCTTCGAAAATGTTCAGATACCTTCCAAAGCATGGCATCGGAAATCAGTCCCGGCGACAAGGCCCGGCCACAATTCCGTTGAAAAATCCCTGAAATTTTCTCATGCTTGATTTCTTCCGATGCCGACGACATGGTTTAGAATTTGAAGGTGAAGAAATCCGAGTTATTGAAACATATCTTCGAAAAGGTTATTCATTCTTTCTCAACTAAAATTTAGATTGTTTGATTTTGGGAAAGATCAATAATATATTGATTAAAAGAGAAAGCCTTCATTCTGAAATGTTTGTCTTTGAATTTGAATTAGAATGAAATTATTAGGTTATTTCCCTATCTGAATGAATTAGGCATCCAATAAATTGAGCAAATCTCTTGAAGTTTCGACCCATCCAATAAATTGAGCAAATCTCTTGAAGTTTCGACCCATCTATAACCCAAATTTTGGTCTCCGATCGATCTATGAAATTGATTTGGGATAATGAATAGAATTAGAAATTCCCAGAAAAACAGAGCATAATATAAATTTGAGATTAACTACATTAGATTACAATGGAGATACATAGATAATAGATGCCTAAATCAACAAGAAAGCAATAAAAACAGACACTAGAAGAACAACCAACATCATAGCCAAATTTGCAACAAGTAATTGTTGAATTGAATAACTTGACATGGACTGAACGGATTCAGGTTGAGCAGAGATATTGTCTTGTGGATGATTAAGGAGTTCTTGTGGGAATACACCATATTCGGAATCCTGAAAGTTAGAAGGATCTCCAACACTCGTTGGAATACACCAATGAGAGAAATTATGACATCGACATCTATGGTATAACCTCCCCGGGTTTGCAGTTGATGTAGAAAGGCTTATGAAGGTGGGGATGCCACAATGCATGCAGATGGAATTAGAGTATCTCAAATAATGAAGCTTGGAACTTGAAGTACTATTTTGAGACATTCTTTCCCAATCTCAGAGTTTTGTGGTATAAGTGGGCTTAAAGTGACCCCCCCTATATAGGAGATAATTGCCCCCAACGGTAAAAAAAAAGGGCTGCAAAAAAGTAACGGATACAAGGGTCCATTGAACTGTGTATAGTTGATAGAGATGAAAACTGAAAGTTGCAAACTGGGCATGTTCGTTAAATCGATGGACATGTTCAAATATGATGCGTATATGTTCAGAAAATATATGGTAATGTTCAAAATGTTTATCTGCATATTTGATATTGTTTGCAATTAGTCATAATTTATGATAATAATGCAACATTTAGTATGTTTAGGTTCATGGAAAACTATTGGGAAGGCAGACATCAACCCACAATGCCTATCCGATATATAAAAAACCTGTTTTGAATGTTTAATAAAATCCCTCAATTTCTCTAGGAACCAAATCCAGTTTTTGTATTCTCAGCGGATACTATAACAAATGCGACGGGAAACAGGCCTGCAATCAAAATCACAAGAGATGAATATTGTATTCATTGCATTTTCTAAACTAAAATATTAACTGAAATCTCAGTATACTGCAAAATTCAGACCTGCAATATTCACTTAAACAAATACAATTTATAATTTCAAACATTATAACATTAAATCATTGATGGAAATGCCTTAATTCCACCAATTTCATTTTCTGCATTTGCTAACTGATTCTTGCACGATATTTCTGCTATCAAATGTTGTGAAACAGCAAAGCAATACCTTATTGACCACATTCGAACAAACATATAGTTTAATAGTCCCCCAAAAGCAACAAACTTTTAACGAAACAAACAAATAAAGCAGCGGGTGAAAATGAGTTACCATTGTCCCCGTCTTTGGCCGTAGCGGATAGTAATGTACCCTTAGCACGACCCTTCATGAAAGTTCCATCAATGAACAACATTGGCCTACAGCTCTGAAAACCATCAATGCAAGCCTTGAAAGCAATAAACAGTCGTTCAAATCGATCTGATTTAGGGTTGGGTTCTAGAAAAACAACGCTGCCTGGGTTAGTACGCTCAATTGCAGCACAATACCACCGTAATTGGTGGTATGACTCGTCATAACTACCAAATATATGATCCCTAGCTTTCTCTATTGTTCGCCACGCTTTCCAGTAGGGGATCTTCAATCCATAATGATCATTCAACAAGTCAATTATTTGTTTACCACCTGTAGTTGGTTCAGTCCTAACCGTTTGAATAACAAAATCTGACATGATTTTGGGACTCATTCTCTTAGAATCCTCTTTCACAAGATTTCCAGCACATCTATGAATGAGATTGGCTTTGGAAACTACAAAATATCCAGAAATTGGCTGACACTTAGCTTTGATAAACCAATCACATTCACCGATCAACGACTCGTGGCATACGACATTAATGTATTTCTGATCATTTTTTGAGTAAATAAACTTAAAACCCATTTGAGTGGAATACTTGATTAGTTCAGACCTAAATTCAGCAGCACCACCCCTAAATTCTAGCCCTATGCCACCAGAAATAATCTGGGACCAAGAATCTGAAAGCAGGGGTTTATTGGGAATGGATGGACACAAGTCATATGCAGGGATGTTGGATTTGCCCTGAAACTCACATGATTGACCAATATTTTTCACTTTCTTAACAAACTTAAATGGGTTCCTATTTGGTTTTGGAGCAATAAATGACTTAACCGTACCATTCGATGACTGGGATGAAGGCATTAAATACTGATCAACACTAAATGCATCAGATGGGGGGTTAGGAACATGGCACAAAGGAGTAATTTGGGAAAGACAAACAGAAACCAGTTTCTGACAAGTAATTTGGCAAACTGAAAGCAAGTTTCTCAAATCAAGGTCTCCACCCAATTTGCAATTAGAGATGCTACCAACAGACCAAGAAAAAGAAATATTTTCAACATTGTTTTGGAGTTCAGGCCACGAATCAAAAACTTAGGACAAGAAAAAATTGAATGTTGATTTGCTATCAATAGAAACCATCTTGCTAATAGAATTGTGGCTTACATTAACGAAAACTTCATAATCCATGGGTGATTACAGGAGCGAGAGCAGATTGTGTGTTGCACCAAATTTTGCTTTTTCTTCGAGGAACCCTAGAAATGAATTTCGAGATCGGGAATTAGAATAATGCTGAAACAGAATTCAAATTTCAAATAACTGAGATGAGGGAAGATAATCGGCGGCCTGGACCTTGAATTTCCCGCAGATTGGACGTCGCCGGAATGGACTTCTGCCCTGACATAAGGTTGTACGAAACCACCTTTTTCTCATTTATTCCTACAACCTAAATTTCGAAATGAAAAAGAAGAAATTACCAAATTAATGAAAGTGAAAGGGCAAAATAGGAAATTCAATTCTAACTTGGGAGTGGGTTGCTTTAAATTTCAATTTGAGAAATTAGCAGGGAGTGGGATGCTTTAAATTTCAAAAAGTAGGATCTAGTAGTCAATAATCTCAATAATAAATCACATCACAAAGTTTTACACAAAGTCTCAAGCAAGAATTTGACCAAGTTCTCAAATGAACTAAATCAGCTTAATGTTCGATTTAAGACTCAATTCTCACCGGTTCATTCAATAGAACCCATACATTCATCAATTATCTCCCCAACAATAACACATCATGCACTCATAGCATCAAAAACCAACAAAGATGAACACAACATAAGCACTATAATCCATCACCAATCATGCACACATTAAAAGAATATAAATCACCACAACTCCTCAATTATGGATTTCAAGAACTCCCAATGTTCACATTTAACCTCATATACACACTACCCAACAACATAATCAAAGCCAACTCAACCAATTTAGACACCTAAGATGTAATCGTGCCAAATTACTTGTGGAGGTCCGATACTGAGTCTGAATTTGAAGAAGCTCTTTGTGTGTTCAATTCCAAATTTTCAAAGAAGTCGATCAATTACGTAATGAAACAATGGATCAACCCTTACAAACAGTGGTTCGTAAGGTCTTGGACGAACGAAATCATGCACATTGGAAACACCACAACTAACATGTATATATATGTACATAATTTCGTGCTTATAGTAATACTTTAATTGGCATTTTTTAGGCGTAAAATGATATAATGATATGATTTTTTTCTTATCAAGGTCGAAAGTTATCATCCTGCCTTGAAAAAAATGCTCGGGAATGCTTTGGAAAATTTCGAGACGTGTTGGGTGAAGTGTCACACTCTTTTTTATGCATGCCACGTTGCAATTAAAACCTTTTTTGAAAAGATTTTGATTGTTGCACAACATAGATTCTCGTCAAATGTTTTGATTATTTACAGGGTGTGGTGTCGCCCGTCACTTTGGAGAAGATCTTTGATGAAATCAAATTGATCAAACAACTCGAATTTGATCCAAAATAGTGCCAACATATCATGGGGAAGGTATATGGTTTGTCGTGTGGTCATGAGATGAAAAATATGTCTACTATGACAAACGGATACATGTAAATGCCATTGATCCCTTCTGGAGGAAGCTTGATATGGAGCCTATACCCACCACGACACATGCGGTTTATAAAAGTTTCTCCCAAGAAGAGCAATTCATCTTCATGAAGCGTATAAGAGAGCTTGCAAATCCCGAGACTACAACTCTTATTGAGCTACCCCCAAGAAAGACACTCGTGGTTGTCCCAAAAAAGGTAAGAAGAAGAAGTAGGATGTGTAAAAAATTCCTACGTGTTATGAAGTCTCAAACCCACGTAGAAAAAGATTCAACCAAAGAATGCAAGACTAGGATAAAGTAATCAACAAGTAAAACAACAAACAAATGATTTAAGTGGTTCGATCAATGTGATCTACATCTGCTGGACCAGACGACTTCAACTTTAATCGATCAAGAATGTTTACATACTCTATCACTCGAAAAAGGAACTTTTCCTCACTTCACTCGTGATCTCACAACTCAAAGACGAATGGTCGTTCTAACTAATCTTTACAATGCACAATTACAAGAGTATTTATACTAGTATGGTGATTGCAACTGTTAAGATGACAGTTGAGTAGTTAGAACCGTTTGCCAATTGTTATAACAACCCATGTGCCAAGTTAGAGCTCAACTGAATGTTAGTTATCCACTTGTTAGTTGAAACTGCTTGTAACGACTGCCTCAGAAGACTTGTCCAGAAATCAGATGACTCCCCTCATCTGATACAACTCCTATGATCCTTGTCAAAAGACTGACTCCAGTGATAGACACTAACCCTGTTGATCCAACCCTTTTGATCTGACCAACTTAGCCGACTCTAAGCGAATCCATCCCAGCTGACTGAAAACCTTCAACTCATCTTATCTGACCCTATCAGCTGACACTTGAGATTTTGAGATAACACTCACAAATCTCCACTTTTAGCTCAAAATTGAAACTAACTCCAATAACACTATCCTTCTCAAAGAATAGCCTCCACCACTACTCCCTTCAAGAACACCAGCCTTCTCCGCAGAGGAATTAATGCAATCCAATAAGTCTAAGACATAAGCCAAACTCGTCTGAAATAGACATATCTGAAATAGACACATATGTCATACAAGCTCCTTGTAAAACCAGTTGAGCAAATGTACTCATCAAATCTCAAGTACCATTGTCTAGGGCTTTACTTTAGACCATAAAGAGACTTCTTGAGCAAACACACCTTGTTTTCCCCATCTTCTATGCCCAACCCTTCTGGTATCTTCATGTAGATATCCTCCTTAAGAGTACCATGAAGAAATGTTGTGGTCACATCCATCTGATGCAGCTCCAATCCTTATTGAGCAACCATAGCTAATAAGATTCTGATGCTAAAATGCTTCACAATAGGCGAGAAGATTTCATTGAAATCAATACCTTCTTTTTGTGTAAATCTTTAGCTACAAACCTTGCTTTGTACCTAATACAACCACCTCCCTGAGCCTCCACCTTCATCTTGTAAATCCACTTACACCCAACAAGTTTCTTGTTCTTAGGCCTCTCAATAATGTCCCACATCTGGTTCTTGTCAAGAGATAACAATTATTCCTCCATTGCAACTAACCACTTCTCTTTGTCATGGCAGTTGGTGGCTTCTGTGAAAGTTTTCAGCTCCAGAAACCCCACCTCAAGAGCTGCACATAATGCAAATGATATAATGTCAACTTAACCATACCTCTGAGGTGGTGGACTTCTCTTCTGGTTTTGTCCCGTATCAGCTGATAGTTGTGAATCTCATTATCACTCTGTTTTGACATGCTCCACCTCAACTTGTGTCTCGTTTGGTTTGTTGTCAGTTGAAGGTTTTCAATCACCTGTTGAGGTGATGCTTAGAGTTCAACATAGTTGGTCAGATGAGTAGAGTATATCAGCACAATACATGAACACAGTACTTCAGCACAGTAAGAAGTCTATCAGCAGAGTCAGCTTTTGATCATAGAACAGAAGAGTTGGGTATTAGAAGAGTAAGTAGTCTTCTGATCTTTATGGACAAGTCTTCTGATACAAAAGTTAGTTAATTTAACTAACTATATTACAGTTACAACCACTTGAGGGCATAACTATCATTTCAGCTGGGCAATAACAAAGCACATGGGTTGTTACAAGCGGTTGCTAACTACTCAAACAATTCCTAACAACAGCAACTACCTTGGTCTTTATATACTCTTGTATGTGTACATTGTAAAGGTTGATTTTGGATGCAAGTACGATTGTAATCTTTGAGTTGTGTGAGTTCATGAGTGAAGTGAGGAAATATCATATTCCGAGTGAATGAGTGTGTAAACATTCTTTATCAATCAAAGAAGTACTCGTCTGGTCTAGTGGATGTAGATCACATTGATCGAACCACTTAAATTCTTTGTGTGTTGTTTGTCTCGTTGATTACTTTTCGAATTACTATCTTAGCTCGTTATTTCTTATATCTTCAAGTATTCTACTTGGTTGGAGATGACTAATCGACTGGAATTCTTGACAATTGGCGCCGTCTGTGGGAACCTAAAGTAGCTGCAGATCTAAGATGGGAAATTCTACCAAGTACAACATAAAAAACTTTACAGGCGCGAGAGATTTTGGGCTGTGGAAGGTCAAGATGCAGGTCCTCCTTGAACAACAAGGATTATTCGAGGCTCTCGAAGAATCCGAAGAGACTGCAGCAGCTGCGGCTGAAAGGGGCAAGTTGCTCAAAAAAGCTTAAAGCACGATCCTACTTTACCTTGGAGATAAGGTCTTGAGGGAGGTTGCTAAAGAGAAGTCAGCGAAGGAGGTTTGGGATAAGCTTGAGAAGTTATATATGGTGAAAACTCTTGTTAACCGACTCTATTCGAAATAGAAGTTGTATGCCTTTAGAATGGGAGATGACAAACCCATTCCGGAGCAGTTGGATGAGTACAACAAGATACTTGATGATCTGGAGAATTTGGATGTCAAGTTAAAGGAAGAGGATAAGACTCTGATCTTGTTGATTGCTCTTCCTAAGTCCTTTGAAATCCTAAAGGACACCATCTTGTATGGTAGAAATAAGGCAATCACATTGGAGGATGTGATCTTGGCTGTCAAGTCCAAGCTGTTGCATAATAAGACATCTCAAGGAGATAAAAGTAGCAGTGGAAAAGGATTGACAATCAAGGTAGGCCAGAAGAAATCTGTCTCCAAGAAGGGGTCTAGTCAACCCAAGGGAGCTAATAAGGAAAAATAAGCAGTGTCAAATCAAGGGGAAGTAGTGTGCCACAACTGCAACAAACCTGGGCACTACAAGAGTGTTTGTTTTAAGTACAAACAACTTATGAGAAAATATGGTGCCAAGAACCCTGTTAATCAGAATCAGGCAAATCAAACCTAAAAAGATAAGGAGCAGAAAGGCTATGAGTCAGCTCATTCCCTATCCATCACTTCCACTAAAGAACAACAAGATTGAATTTTAGATTAAGGGTGCTCTTTCCACATGACTCCAAGGAGAGATTGGTTTCATGATTTTATTCTCTGATATTTTAGAAAAAGTTTAAAAGTCTATTCACCCCCCTCTAGACTTTGGACTAGTTCTAATCTTAATAACTCAACTACTTGGGACCAACAAATAAGCTGGCCATAGGCTTTTTCATAAGTGTGGAGACAATGTCTCAAACTATAGCAGTCTGGGATTGAGGCTTTGAAAAAAAACAAGTTGTCATCAACAAAAGAAAAGATGTGAGAGGGTGGGTGCTGACCTAGCAATCCTGACTCCATTAATCTTCTTGTCAACAATTGCTTTCGAAATCAAAGAGGAAAGACTCTGTGCACAAATAACAAAAATATATGGACATAAAGGATCCCCTTGGCGCAACCATCTGGAAGGCTGGAAAGCTTCCGATATGACACCATTAATATTGATACTGTATGAGACTGAGGAAACACATTTGATAATGAGGTTAATCCATTTTAGTGAGAAACCCAATTTATTCATTGCTTCTACCAGAAACGACCACTCAACCCTATTATATGCTTTACTCATATCCAACTTAAGTGCAACATAGCCCACTTTACTTTTTGTAGACCTAAGCCAGTGCATACCCTCAAAAGCCACAAGAATATTATCAGATATTAATCTCCCCGGAATGAAAGCACTCTGAGAGGTATCAATGATTTCATTCATAATGCTTTTGAGTCTGTTGGTAATAGTACGCGCAAGTATACAATAACTCATATTGCATAAATTAATAGTTCTAAAATGAGCCACCTGTTTAGAATTTTTAAGCTTAGGCATGAGTGTGATTACCGTTTTATTGCAATCATCAAGTGAGCCTTTTGATGACGAAGTTGGATAGCTCAAGTGGTTAGAGCACCACTACCTAGGCTTTAGATCCTGGGTTCGAGTCATGGGGAGGGGAAAAAAGGATGAGTATTTAATGTAATTAAAAAAAAAGTGAGCCTTTTGATTCAAAACATGAAGGATGAGCCTTGAGATCTCATCTCCGAGGATTCTCTGACAATCTATAGTGATTTCAAGTCAACCATTTTTCCCTCGTGCCAACACCCCTTGTTGATGAAAATATTATATCACGACTCTCCATTTCTTTTTTATTGTAAAAAAAAAAAATGTTATATCAGTGTTTTTTTTGGGGGTCACACATAATTATATGTTTAATGTTAGTGAGCGTAAGTCTATAAATGTTTTTTTAAGTTGGGGCTACAAACACTCGATAATATGTTATACACATTCCACTAAAATTTAAAAAATTGCTGATTACACCCCAATTATTTTCTATTTTCTATGTAATCACAAGCCAATACTAATTTTGCTTGTGTTTGAAATGGGAACGGAAGTGAGTTTTGAAAATTGTGAATAGCTATTTGAAAATACCAAAAATTCTCTCAATCACATTTCTTAATGATGCATGGCGAAGATGGAATAACTCACCCTCTGGGGTGACGACCTTGACCACCAAAATCTTTTAGATGATATCGAATACACGTGCTAACTTTAAGATCTCAAGAACATTGTGAATAAATGTTATTGAGATCTTAAAGTTGTCATTAATGCTATAAATTAGGTGGCCGATCTAGAATATATTATTGCTAACCTAATGGTGTTAACTGTGTCGATATACTATAATTTTTAAAGAGAGAACATAATTTTAAAATACAGAGATGTAATCTTTTTCACGATAATAATGGTGGTGAAGAATCTGTGATGCTTATTGAAGAACATAGTTACGTTTCTTGATTTTATTTCGTTTGAAGAAGAGCAGGAAGATGGAAAACTTTTCGATTTTGTAAACTGTGAGGCTGTGTATAGGATTTTGTGGTTCGAAATACAGCAAGAATGTATGTTTTTTCTCTACTTTTCTGGGATGTGATAGCCATGAACCAGTTTTATAGTGTAAAATTCTGAAATAATAAAAACTTTTATAATGTTTTTGTGTTGTATATCTTTTTGTTTCAAATAACAAGTGCATTCGAAGGAAACTAATGCAGTAGGTTAGTAGTTGAAACTTTGTTAGAAGAACAACAAAGTTTTTTTTTTCTTCTCTTTCAGAGTCTTCTGAGAGAATCCGTTGAAATCTCTGGTTTTTAGAAGAGATTTTGAATAGTGAAATTTATTTATATTTTTGAAGGAAAATCCAACAAAATCCATAGAGTATTAAAATTCATAGATTGTTGAATATCTAAAGATTTTTTAAAATCCATATTGAATACCTCAAAATTTTGAAAGACTTTTAAAAATTCGGATTGAATACTCCAGATTTTAAAAGTCCAAAAAAATCCAACAGAATCTCAATTGAATACATTCCCCTAAATCTTCAAAGCAAATAAATTTTAAAAATTAATTGACAAAAAAAAAATCAATAATAAGAAAAAACTAAATAAAAGTTGAAAATATTTTAAAAAATATACTAAAATTTTAAAAATATTTCAATGGAAATATCAATTAAAAAATCTAAAACATTAAGAAAATCAACTAAAATTTCAAAATAATTAAATTAAAAAAAAATCAATTAAAAATCTGAAAAATATTAAAAAAAAAACATCACTTAAGGATTCAGAAATTTTAAAAACTAAATAAAATAAAAAGTGAAAGAAAAATCAACTCAATATTAAATAAATATTAAAAAAAATCATCAAATAAATAAGCTAAGTAAAAATAAAAAAAAATTAAAAACTCAACTAAATCTTCAAAAATAATTTAATTAATTAATTTTTTTAAGGATTTATAATAATTTTTTTTAAGGATTTACAATTAATTTTGAAGATTTAGGTGATTTTTTTTTTAAAATAGATTTTATTTATCCTTCTCAGATCATTCAAATTTTTTACTTTTTTAATTGATTTTTTAGTTAAATATGTTTGACTATTTTTAAAATAATTTTATGATTTATTTAACTTTAATTGATTTTTTAATTTTCAAAAAAGTTAATTGATATATTTAAATTAATTGTTTTAAAAGATTTTTTAAAATACTTTTCAAAATTTTAAATAATTTTACTCTTTATTTATATAAGGGTTTACATAGTCATTTTATTTATATCTATTTTTGTATTTAAAATTATGGGGATGTGTTTATAGTATTTTGTGGTGTTAATTAGTAGGTACTAAAAAAATATGATACTCCAATAAATGTATATTTTATAGTTGAATTTTAATACAACACTACAAATAGACTAAAATTAATGTGTCGCTTTCATGAAGTCAGTGTTTTTTTTATTTGAAAATTCTCATTAATTAGTTTTTAGAAGTTTCAATAAATTAAATACAAGAAGAGTGAAGACTTTCTACGCGGTAGTACTAGTAATATGGCATACCAGAGCATGACTACTAGTGATATGCACGTCCCCTGCCTCAATGTCAACCATATCGCTATAATCGGACTCTTTAACCAATTGATTATAATACAAATTTAATTGCTAGCTAGGTCACAAATGTCATAACCGTGTGTATACCTGTAATAGCCCATTGATTGCGAAGGAGATTACATGTTTCAATTTTGGTGTCCACCTAATCTTATTTCACTATATAGATGATTGATATGTGTCGTATTAAAAAATATTGAGGACGACATGTGTTAAAAATCTAGTAGAATGAAATAACAGTGAAACACAAAAAATTTATATGAAATATTTCAAAAACTTATATACATGTAAAATAGTGAGTTTTTCAAAAACTATTTCAATGAGACACGTAATCCATGTATATATGTGTGAAAAGTGTTGTTCAAAGTGGAATAGGAAATCGAACGGGATTGATTGAGTCCGTCGATCCACATCCATATCTCAATTTTATTAATTAACACTATATATATTTGGTATTAATTCCTACCTACTGTGGAAATTAAGCAAAACCATTATTAATCCACAATGATGTCACTGCTATCCGTGATGATTCTGATCATCAGCTTCGGCCGAGTCGCCGGCGACACATACCAAATCTTAAATTCGCCTACCATCACGAAACCCGGTTGCCCCTCCCAATGCGGCAACCTCACCGTACCCTACCCCTTCGGCATAGGCAGCGGCTGCGGCATCAACGAGTCATTCGAATTCACCTGCACCGCTCCATATAAAGGGCGTCCCCGACTCTTGTTCGACACTAACCAAATCTACAACATCTCCGACCAACATATGCGCATCTTCAACGTCGTCGCCCGAACGTGTCACAACTACAGCACCGTCGATACAGACCCAGGATATTATTCAGCCTTTTCCAGCACCATCGGTACTACCTTCAGCTACTCGGATCTGAACAAGTTGACTGTCGTCGGCTGCAATGACATGGGTGTTGTCTCCAGTGTGATCAACGGCTTTGCCAAACCCCGACAAGCCCCGGGCTGCATTTCGGTCTGCATGAATGCCAGAGACGTGATCGGCGGAAATTGCTCCGGTAGCGGCTGTTGCCAAGCAAGTTTTCCAAAGGGGCTCAAAAGTTATTTTATTATGTTGATACCTGCTGAAAAAAAGATTTCCCTCCTTGCGAACACGTCGTTCAACCCGTGTAGTCATGTGTTTTTCGGAGAGGAGGATCGATTCGTTTTCCGTGGGCTGTCGGACCTTTCCGACCCGCATTTCAGGAAGCGGATTCAGGCTACGGTGCCCATCGTCCTGGACTGGGCTATTGGGAATTTGACTTGTGCGCAAGTTGAGAGTTCCAGAGATTATGCCTGCAAGGGTAATACCTTTTGTGTTGATATGGATACGGGTTTCAATGGGTATCGGTGCACCTGTAAAAACGGGTTTCAGGGCAACCCCTATCTGGATCCAGGCTGCACAGGTATATTATATACTCTTCTATCTAAATCTTCTCACACCATCTTTATAATTTAAGTTTGATTAGCGTACGACTTACTCTCCCTGTCTCAATATGATCTTGTACCATTTAATAGGCACGATTTTTAAGAAAAAATAATTTATTGGTTGGTGAGGTATGGTAAAAGTGGTGTATTTTTTAAGTGATTTAATCGAGTGTAAAGTAAAATGTATATATGTAAAAAAAATGTGACAAATTTGAAAATAAAATGATAGGGTTGGGCTGCTGTATAGAAAATATCCAGTATATATAGGATAAATAACACAATACTTAACAAAAGTTATTTTAGTCGAGCAATTTTCTAAATTTTATTTTATTTTAGCACCAATTTTTCTATATTAATTAAAGTGCAACAATTAATAACTAAATGATGTATCTTCAACAATTTTCGAAATTTTATTTTATTTTAGCACCAATTTTTCTATATTAATAAAAGTGCAACAATTAATAACTAAATGATATATCATTAATAGTAATAAAACTTTCAACAATTTTCGAAATTTTATTTTATTTTAGCACCAGTTTTTCTATATTAATAAAAGTGCAACAATTAATAACTAAATGGTGTATCTTCAACAATTTTCGAAATTTTATTTTATTTTAGCACCAGTTTTTCTATATTAATAAAAGTGCAACAATTAATAACTAAATGATATATCATTAATAGTAATAAAAGTGCAAGTAATAAATAATAAAATTTGTAAAATTAATAATAATTAAAAAAAATTAATAATATCATTAATTGCACTTACTAATAATATCATTAATAGTAATAAAAGTGCAAGTAAAAAAAAAATAATAAAACGTGTAAAATTAATAATAATTTTTTTTTAAAAATTTAGCACCAGTTTTTCTAGATTACGAAAGTGTGCAAATAACCAAAAGGTGTATCATTAGCATACACTTTTCAATTATAATAACGTACATACACTTTTCATTAATATATAACTTACACTTTTCATTAATAGAAAATACATTTTTTACTTATAATAACATACACTTTTCATTAAATAGATCATACACTTTGCAGTTATAATAACATACACTTTTCATTAATATATCATACACTTTGCAGTTATAATAACATATATTTTTTTTTAATATATAACTTACACTCTTTATTAATAGTTTATACACTTTTCAGTTAAAATATCATACATTTTTCAGTTATAATAACATACACTTTTCATTAAAAATAATGTTGCACTTTTCAATATAGTAACATACATTTTCATTAAAAAAACAAAGATACATTTTTTAGTTATAATAACATAAAAACCAAAAAAAAAAATCGAAAAAAAAATAAAAAGTCAAAGTCTACTCAAGTACATGGTGTATTTGAGTACATACAAGACTTTGGCAAAATGATATTGTGAGAATATTAATTTATCCATCACGTGCTCATGTGTCAATTTTGGGTTAATTAAACACAACTCAAGTTTGATTTAACCGAATGTTCAGATTCTTGCATCTCAACTCATTTAATTTGCAACTTACAATTAATGTGTAACGAAATTGAGAAACCTTTAACCTCATTTTGTAGATATTGATGAATGTTCAAACCCAAACCTCAACAATTGTGATAAGGTTTGCATCAATACTCTAGGGAGTTTCAATTGTTCTTGTCCACAAGGATTTTCTGGTGATGGCCGGATTGATAGTACAGGGTGTATTGTTATAAGCTCTCAGTTTCCTGTGATCAAGGTTGCTTTAGGTAATTCTTATTTTATTTAGTATATGATCCATCTTAAAATACTCAAATCACACACATGCATGAGAATTTTTTTTTCCTTTAATGATATTCTTTTTCAATTCATCTTTTGTTTATGTGCATTTTTCAACAATTGTATACAGGATCTGGATTCGGATTTTTGGGCGTAATTACTGCTGTAACTTGGATATATTTTGGTTTTAAGAAAAGAAAACTACTAAAGCTAAGAGTTAAATTCTTTCAACAAAATGGTGGTTATCTACTAAAACAACAAATTTCATCGAGTGAAGGTCCAATGAATTCAACAAAAATATTCACATCAGAGGAGCTAGAAAAAGCCACTAACAATTATGCAGATGACAAGATCCTTGGTAAAGGTGGATACAGCATCGTTTACAAAGGCGTTCTCCCGGACAAACACATCGTTGCTATAAAGAAATCGAGAGTGTTGGAAGAAAACCAGATAGAGCAATTCATCAACGAAGTTGTCATTCTTACACAAGTCAATCATAGAAATGTTGTTAAACTCTTGGGATGTTGTCTTGAATCTGAGACTCCTTTACTAGTATATGAATATGTCTCTCACGGGACACTTTTCGAACACATTCACAGTGGAACGAGTTGGTTGTCTTGGGAGAACCGGTTAAGAATCGCGTCTGAAGCTGCAGGGGCTCTTTCCTATCTTCATTCAGCTGTTGCAATTCCGGTCATCCATAGGGACGTGAAATCGGCCAACATTCTGGTAGACGAATATCTTACAGCCAAGATTTCAGATTTTGGAGCGTCTAGACTAATTTCCCTAGACCAAACTGAAGTGACAACATTGGTCCAAGGGACACTAGGATATCTGGATCCTGAATACTTTCACACGAGCTTGTTAACAGAAAAGAGTGATGTTTACAGTTTTGGAGTAGTTCTTGCAGAGCTTTTAACGGGTAAAAGACCCATTGACATGGAAATGAGTCAGGACCAACGAAATTTGACAATTTATTTTGTCACGGCAATGAAAGAAAATCGTCTTTTTCAGGTATTGGAGCCCCGAGTGGTGAGAGAGGGGTCTCTAGAGCAAATCCAAGCAGTTGCTGAATTAATAAAAAAATGTTTGCATCTGAACGGAGAAGACAGGCCTTCGATGAAAGAAGTGACCATGGAATTGGAAGGTTTAAGAAACTTTAACAAACATCCTTGGGCTAATCAACCGGTTGTTATACAAGAAGAATCTGTTGGATTGATGAATGATACATTTGAATCGAATGATCTTTATACAACTTCAATTACTTCCACCGATCTTTAAACTGTTCCGTTCAGTGGTTATAACAACATTAGAGAATTTCCTAAGCAATACAATGTGAATAATGATTCCAGTCATAGAATTTTCCAACATGATAAGATCGTATTTGTGAATGGAAGAATAAGGCTTGTATTTCTTATTCACTTAATGAAACGGTTACAGAGATTTTGTGTATATATATACTATGCCTAATGGGCTACTTAGTGGCTTAAGGCCCAAGAAACAAATATATGTAAAATAAAGATACGAAACAAATATATGTAAAATATATGCAAAATAATATCTCCAATACTCCTTCTCAAGTTGGACTGTGCAGATCACGAACACCCAACTTGCCTCTCAAAAAACGAAAACGAACGGCTCCAAGCGGTTTTGTGAATATGTCTGCGACTTGATGATCAGTGGAAACCGCACAAGGTGTAATATCTCCATTCGAAACTCTCTCACGGACGAAATAACAATCCATTTCAACGTGCTTTGTGCGTTCATGAAAAACCGGATTCATCGCGATATGACGTGTCGCTTGGTTGTCACAGTAGATGGGCGTTGGTTTGGTTAAGACTACATCGAAATCTTTGAGTAGCCAACGAAGCCAAACCACCTCACAGACGGTCGTTGCCATAACTCTATATTCGGCTTCTGCGGACGATCGGGCAACGACGGACTGCTTTTTAGTGCGCCATGAGACGGGGGACCCATCGAGGGCGATGAAATATCCAGTCGATGAGCGACGTGTGAATTGGCAGCCTGCCCAATCGGCGTCACAATGGGCCTATAATGTGAAATCTCCATTTGCGGACAAAAAATGCCTTGACCTGGTGTCCCTTTCAAGTACCGAAGGACCCTTTGTACGGGTGTGAGGTGCGTTTGTCTAGGCTTTTGCAAGAACTGACTTAATTGGCTGACAGCAAAAACAATGTCGGGACGAGTTACAGTTAAATATAGCAGCTGTCCCACTAGGCGACGATATTGCTTTGCGTCCACAAGGGGGCTGTCGTCTTCAAGTTCCAATTTGATATTTTGCTCCATCGGAAAATCACTCGGCCTACTCCCTTGAAGGCCACACTCTTCCAAGATATCTAACACATATTTCTGTTGATTAAGGACGAATCCGTCTGGTGAGCGGGCCACTTCTATCCCCAAAAAATACTTCAATCTCCTTAAGTCTTTAATGCTGAATTTATCATCCAAATGCCGCTTTACGGACGAGATGTGATTGGAGTCGTTGCCTGCAAGCAACACATCGTCAACATAAATCAATGCGGAAATGAAGGTGGTTCCATTTCGATACACGAATAAGGAATGATCGGCCCGGGATTGTTGGAAACCGATGTCAAGAAGTGATTTGGTGAACTTCTCGTGCCAATTACGCGAAGCTTGGTGGAGGCCATAGAGTGACCTTTCAAGTTTACACACGTGGCTGTCCCCCTTTTTCACAAAACCTTGCGGCACATTCATGTATACTTCTTCATCCAAGTCGCCATGTAAGAAGGCGTTTTTTACGTCTAATTGGTGCACTTCCCAATTTTTCTTTGCGGCGACGGAAAGCATACAACGGACAATGACCAATTTTGCAACGGGAGCAAACGTCTAATGGAAGTCGACTCCTTCAACTTGAGTAAAACCCTTTGCAACGAGTCGGGCTTTATACCGCTCAACATCTCCATTCGGTTTATACTTTATTTTGTAGACCCACTTGGATCCCACGACCCTCTTTTCGGGTGGCAAGTTTGTTAATTTCTAGGTGCCATTTTGCTCCAGTGCTCATATTTCAGTTTCCATGGCAGTGCGCCATAGAGGATCCTTGACGGCTTGTGTGAAGGATTTTGGTTCATCGTGCAATGTATTGGAGGCTAGGTAGGACCTGTGCGGCCCCGAGAATTTGGTGTACGCGACATGGTTGGAGATGGGGTATATTGTTGACGTAGTAGGCTGTTGGGAATGATCGACGGAAGGGGGCAGATCCGTGACGAAACTCTCAAGATGTTTTGGCTGTCGACGCGGTCTGCTACTGACCCGTTGGGCCTGGTCCTGAGTTGTGGTCGGGACGTCTGCGAGACTGGGTACAGTCGACTCGACCGCAGGTTCAGGCGTGGCATCGATTTGCTGGGATTTTGTCGTTTGGCGGATGAAAGGACGAGACCAAGTTGTCTCTGGTTTTAGAGCATTTTGTCGCTGAATGTTTTGGCGAGCGACGTCTACTGCCTTGGAAAAATCAGTGGTGTCGACTCCTTTAAAGGGAAATATATTTTCAAAAAAGGTGACGTCGCGGGAGCTATAGAATCTGCAAGCTTGAAGATCATAGACGCGATATGCCTTTTGTCCATTTGGATAACCGACAAAGATGCATGCACTACCTCGTTCGTCAAATTTGTCTTTTCGCTTATTTTCATGTGCGTATGCAAG
Source organism: Galeopsis tetrahit (assembly GCA_963675135.1). Lineage (NCBI taxonomy): Eukaryota > Viridiplantae > Streptophyta > Magnoliopsida > Lamiales > Lamiaceae > Galeopsis > Galeopsis tetrahit. Next base: position 32,183,248 of record OY776126.1, on the reverse strand, counting down.
ACAGCCGAAAACCCTGAGGTGCTTATACTCTGATTGTTTTCCGAAGATGATCTCATAAGGTGTTCGATTTCCAATGACTGTTGACGGGAGGCGATTTATTATATAAACGGCCGTGAGAATGCACTCACCCCAGAATTCAATGGGCAGCCAAGACTCGAAGCGTAGGCCCCTTGCTACTTCCAAAATGTGCCTATGTTTGCGCTCAACGACGCCGTTTTGTTGGGGGGTGTCTGTGCACGAACTCTCCATTTGGATACCGTTATCAGCATAGTGTAAGAGAAGGATGGACGACTTAAACTCTATTCCATTATCTGATCGAACTCGCATGACGGGCAGCTGGAATTGAGTATGAACTAATTTACAAAATTGCTTCAAGCATAGTGGGACTTCAGATTTTTGTCGTAATAGGAAAGCCCACACTCCTCTACTGAAATCATCGACAATAGACAAGAAGTAACGTGCACCACTAAAACTGTCGCATTTATAAGGACCCCAAATGTCACAATGAATTAATTCGAAACAACGATGAGTTTTGATATGGCTAATAGGAAATGGTAGTCTAGTTTGCTTGGCTCGTACACATGAGTCGCAAAAATCAGTGGAGTTGTTGTGATTTTTCAAAAAACTGAGGTGGCGCAACTTCCCTTCCGAAGCGTGCCCTAGACGTTGGTGCCACAGGTTCGGCTCGCCTACAACGCTCAACACGGCCCCATCAGATTTTGTCGGATCCATGTAGTACAAGCCATCACGGCATTCACCCGCCCCAATCAACTTCCTCGAGCGTGAGTCATGTATAACACATAAATCCGGCAAAAAGATGAACATGCAATTCAATTCACTAGTGAGTCGGCTAACAGACAGAAGATTGCAATGAAATTCCGGGATGTAAAGCACACGGCCAAGACATAGGCCATTCGCCATTTTAACTTTCCCAACCGAATGTACGTTAATGATTTGACCATTTGGAATTTTGACCGACATTTTAGTATAGTTCGTTGCGCAATTACTCATCATATCTCTATTGCATGTGATATGATCAGTAGCTCCTGTGTCATTGATCCAAAGGGAATTAGAGTGTACGTTTGTACCTGCCATGTTTACGGCAGCGCTCGAACTTGAGCCCCCATCTGCGTCCGACTTCATGAATGCAACCAACCGGTGCAGCTGGTCGGACGTCAAGCCTGGAATGGGGCTAGGTTCTGTTGCATATGCAGCCTGCGATGATCGTTTGTTCCCTTTGTCCTCCATCGAGCGATCAGTCTCCTTATTTCCAATCGCACGATTATCTCTTGTACCGCCGGATTTTCCTTCTTGTCCACGGCGTTTCCAATTGGGGGGGTATCCAATTAACTCAAAACAAGCATCAGTGTTGTGGTTATTTCTTCCACAGTGATCACACTTTCTGTTGTCTTTAGAGTTTATCCTCCGTATTGTATCAATTGGTTTCTTGCCTTGGGCATGGAAAGCACTTGTATCTCCGACTGGTTTTCGAGCAGCGGTGATCGACCGATGCTGTTCATCTTCTGCGACCAGGTGTAGGGATGGCAATAGGCCGGGTCGGGCCGGGTACGTAGATACCCGACCCCGACCCGTTTCAATACGGGTCCGAGTCGGCCCGACCCGTTCGGGTCACAGGGTGGGGCAAAATGGGGCGACCCATTATAAATTTTTAAATTTTTTTTAAAAAATTAATAAATATATATATTTTAAATATATAACAAAAACTTTAGATTTGTATTGAAAAATAAATAAAATAGTGTTAGAATCAAGTTTATATATTTATTTTCACATTATAATTGTTATATGTATTAATAAACATGTTATATGCAACATATTGAAGATATATTATATTTATATGTATAATATATATATAAAAATAAATATTAAAACGGGTCACGGGTCCGGGTCACGGGTCGAGGGTGATACCCGGACCCGCCCCATTTAAATACGGGTCCGGGGCGGGGCGATCCAAATATCACGGGTCGGGCCGGGTCGGGGCGGACCGGGTTGAAATTGCCATCCCTAACCAGGTGATATGTCGCGGTCAGCGATGGCACGGGACGCATCCCTAATATATGTGTTCGGATAGAGTTGTGTACCTCGTTCAGTCCCATCAAAAAATCATAGAGTCGGTCGCGATCTGCCCGCTCATTCCATAGCTTGGTCATGTTGCATTTGCAACCGCCACAAGAGCAACCACCGCATGAGCACGTTGGATTTGGAGAAACAGAGCAAGCTTCATCCCATATGCGTCGCAAGTTGTTGTAATACGCGGAAATGGACTCGTCGTTCTGTCGTATGAGTCCCAGTGCACACCGTAATTCGTAAGCCCTTGGTGCACTCTCCTTGCCGAATCTCTCTTCCAAGTCGGCCCAAATTTCACGAGCACTTCGGTATTTAATGCTTCGTCTGATTTCTAGTTCCATACTACTCAGTAACCACCCTTTCACCATGGCGTTAGCTCGCTTCCAATACGGCAGATACGGGTCGGTAGCCTCTGGCTGTGGGATCTCTCCATCGACGAACCCTATTTTGTTTTTCGCATAAAGGGCGTTCGTCATATCGTCCAACCAGTCCCCATAGTTAGTGTCTTTGAGAAGAGCCCCAACAAAAACGTCCCCTGGCTTATCCGAGGCATGGAGGTAGTACGGGGACATGGCATCAATCACAATGGTCGGTGCTTTCAAACCGCCATCGGAACCTTCCCCTGTTTCTTTGTTTTTCTCGTTGCTCATGTTGCAGATTCTTGGTTGTGGAGGCGGTTGAGCTGAGGAAAACTACTTTCTTGAATCGGTTTTACCAAGAGCGTTGCTGCTCTGGTACTATGATAAGATCGTATTTGTGAATGGAAGAATAAGGCTTGTATTTCTCATTCACTTAATGAAACAGTTACAGAGATTGTGTATATATATACTATGCCTAATGGGCTACTTAGTGGCTTAAGGCCCAAGAAACAAATATATGTAAAATAAAGATACGAAACAAATATATGTAAAATATATGCAAAATAATATCTCCAATACAACATGCCAACAGTCCACGCTGATGAAGATGATTATGCCCAAATTCTTCATATTTTTATCTAGGTTATTTTCTTTTTCTTTTTTTATTCTTGCGAGGGATTTTTTTTTTTGAAAGGGTGAAAAATAAACGAATACGAATATTCAAATATTTTTTACGAATCGAATCGAATATAGTAGTATTCGCTTCGATTCGTTTACACCCCTACTCACAATTTGATATTTGTATTTTATCATGCGTATTTCAATTGTATATCCTAGCATGTATATGTGTGTTGTAAATATCATAGTTCAATTATATTTCAACATTTATTTATTAAAATAGAATACGACATATATTAGTAGATATATTATATTTATAAAAATTTCAGCCGTTAAAATTATCGGAATTTTTTTTACAGGTCTAAAAGTGTACCTATATAAAAGAATCGAAAGTGATTGACCTCATTGTTACGGGACCAAAAGTGCAATTTTCCCACTTATAAAATATGAGATATTTTATGCACAATGAAAGATGATAAAATGTATTAATAATAATCAAGTTCTTATATAATAAAGAAAAACCTAGAAGTCATAAGAACACATATAGTTCAAGGGGCCATAGCCCCGTTAAAAACCTTCCCATGAGAAAACTCTCTTTAGGGATAAAACCCATAATGAAGTGAAAGGGAGCTCATCTAATACTAGGGTTGGCAACGGGGCGGGTATGGGACGAATTTGGCTTATCCCAGGACCCGCCCCACCAAAATTTTTTAGACCCGTTACCCGCCCCGCCTAAACCCGCGCCGTCCCATCCCGCGAACCCGACGGGTAAACCCGCCCCGCCATCACAAATCTATTTTTTTTATTTGTTATTTTAATAAAATAAAACATAAAAACTACTTTAAACTACAATATTTATGGAGCCAAATGATGACTTGGCATTATCCAAGTCATCATATTAACTTATTTAATTAATTATCTCAACCTCTATCCATAAAATTAGGAAATAAAATATTTGAAGATTTTTTAAAGACTATTTTTAATGGATTTTATTAATAGTACATAATTAATAAATATTACACATTTAATTTATTTATTGTAATTTACTTAAAAAAAACATTCATTTATATATTTTATTTTTTTAATAACAAAAATTAAAATTAAAGTTATAAAAAATAAAGACTACATTAATTTACTTAACTCTAAACCCATAAACCTTAAACCCTAAACCCCTAAAACCCTAAACCTTAAACCCTAAAACCCTAAATTCCTAAACCCCTAAACCCTAAACTCCTAAACCCTAAAACCCTAAACCTTAAACTACAAACCCTAAATCCTAAACCCTAAAACCCTAAATCCCTAAACCCTAAAACCTTAAACCCTAAAACCCTAAAATTAATGGTTTATGATTTAGAGGTTTAGGTTAAATTAATGAATTTATTATTTTTTAATTCATTATTTTTTATAATTTTAATTTTTTATTATTAAAAAAATTATACTATAAATAAATGAATGATATTTTTTAAGTAGAGTGTAATAAATAAATTAAATATGTAATTATATATTTTTCATATTTTAGAGTAATTAAATAAGTTAATATGATTAATTGGATAATGTCAAATAATTATTTGACTCCATAAGGAGCCCATTATGGGCTCCATATCATTTCTAATAATATACATATATATTTTTTAATATACATATATATAATATACTGTATATACTTTTTTTAAGCCAATGTATATACTGATATATATATATATATATACATTTTTAACTTAGATATACAATTATTAAAATACATATATATACTAATATATATTTATATATTTTTTTAATATACATATACATATAATATATATATATTCTAATTCTAATATTTTCGTTGCTAATGTGAATTAAGCGATGAAATAATTTTATCACGGGATTTGTTGCTATACACCCGTCGCTAACGTGTTTGCGACAAATATTTTAATTTAATCTCAAATGTTTGCGATGAAAATATAAGCTTAATCGCAAAATATTAGCAACGAAAATATATATGAGGTTCATCGCAGAATATTAGCGACGAAAATATGAGTTTTCATTACAAAATTTTTACGAGGAAAATCAAACATTTATCGCAAGCTAATATTTTTGCGATAAATATTTTAATTTCGTCGCTAATATTTGCGATGAAACTCATGTTTTCATCGCTAAAATTTGGCTATGGATATCCGATTTACGAATCGTTCTCTAAACCCACTTTCGCACTCAACCCAACCCGCACCATACCCAATCGATCCGACCCAAACCCGTACCCGATCGACCTAATCCAATAAGTACCTAACCGACCCGACCCACACACCCAACTCAGCCCACCTGACCTAAAATCGTACCCGACCCGCACTCGTCCGACCTGCACCCAAACCAGCCCGCATACCCTCTCTCCTCTTTTATTTAAATGATTATTTATTTGGTCTTTGTGGGAATTGATACCGAGTGGGCTGGGCACCAACCACTCGGGTAGACAACTCTTTGGTTTAGTTTTTAATATTAATTATATATGTATACAATTGTTACTAATTTAGTTAATTTTACTCATTTAATTAATTTATTTCACATATATTAATTGATTAATTTTTAATTTGTAATATATATATAATGTAATTTTTAAAACAATTCCAATTGTAAAAAATCAATGTTACTTTGACAATTCCAAAAAATATTTGCATCTTCATCCTCTCATTTATATGTCCATCATCATTTGCATCATCTTCTCCCTTGTTATCATTCTCGTCATTGTTTTCAGTTTCGATCAACTCAAGATTTATCATATAAAAAGATATTGACCTATAACATATTTAATATTATTATAATATCTATATTTATTCTAATATATATATATATATATAATATTTCCATTAAATTTTTTTTTTGATGATATAACATAATTTAAACCATAACTATACTAAAAACATTAATTATAGACATTTAAACTGATTTATAAACATTTAAAAATTTATATATTTATAAATATTTTTATAAACATTCAAACTGATTTATAAGACACAATTTGGAGAATTATTAAATATTTAAATCGATTTTCTAGATTTAATATGTATAGTTGAAGTAGTATTCTTCCCTCGTGCTTGGTAGGAATTACAAAAAATAATTATTGAATTTTTTTTAATTTTCTCGCAAAATTTAAATCCACAAAATTAGTCATGCAAATTTCAATTTTGTTGCTAAAATATTCCACAAAAATTCCATTTCATTGCAAAATGATAGCAACTAAATATAATTTTCATTGTTGTCCTGATTATTAACAACAAAATAAAAAAAATTGTTGCTAGTCATGAAATATTTTAGTTTCGTCGCAAATATTAATCCCAAGAAATTAACAACAAAAATTTCCATTTCATCACAAAATATTAGCGATGAAATATTATTTTCATTGTAGTTCTGGTTATTAACAATAATATAAAACAATTTGTATAAGTATAATGGTAAAATATTTTAATTTCATTCCATATATTAATTCTAAGAAACTAGCCACAATTTTTTTTCATAGCAAAATATTAGCGACGAAATATAATTTTCATTATTTTTTTATTATTAATAACAAAATAAAATATTTTTTTGTTAGGGTAGTGATGAAATATTTTAATTTCGTCGCCAAAATTAAATCCACAAAATTAGCCACAAAAATTTCCTTTGTCATAGCAAAATATTAGCAACGAAATATAATTTTCATTGTTATTCTGATTATTAGCAACAAAATAAAATAATTTGTTGCTAGTTTAGCAATGAAATTAAAATATTTCATCGCAAAAATTAATTTCAAAAAATTAGCCACAAAATTTTGTATTTCATTGCAAAATATTAGCGACGAAATATAATTTTCATTGTTGTTCTGATTATTAACAAAAAAATGAAGCAATTTGTTGCTAGTATAGTGATGAAAAATAAAAATTTTGTTGCAAATATTAAATCTTAGAATTTAGCGACAATTCTTTTTATTACGTTGCTAAAAATTGATTTTAGCGATGAAATTTAAATTTGTCGCAAAATTTTCGTTGCTATTCTCCCTGTTTCTTGTAGTGAAACGATCCGCGGTTGAATTACCTTCTCTATAAATATGAGTGATGAATAATGTCATAACACGCCGCATGTTCGGCACTCGCTGTCACAACGGCCGAAACTTCCAAGGTACTTGCAAAGAATACCGGAACATATTAACCACATAAATGGAATCACTTTCCAATTAACCAAATACAATTCTCCAACACATAACCATGGCACATCGGAAAACCTCCAATGTAATCGCCATGATGATCCCGATACACAGAGCCCCCAGCAATTCTTCCTGGTGCACCATCTGTTGAACCATCCCTATTTATATTAGGGATATTGTGTATTAGAGATAAATTAGGGTTTATTCCTTGTATATCTTGGCCCATATTGTTTAGTTAACCTAAAGCCCGTGTCTATAGTTATCCTAAAAGTCCATGTCTATAGTTAACCTAATAGCCCATGATGTAATCTATATATACTCGTTCTCATTGTTAATAAAATAATCCCTTCAATTAATCTATTCCATTCATCTCAACTTCTTCAGGCTAACACCTCTTTTTTTATCTTCACGATCACACCTCCATCTTCGAGATTCAGGAATATTTTCCCATCTCCTAGATCCTATTTTTTTTTTCTTCTTCAGGTTAACACCTCTTTTTTGATCCTCACGATCACACCTCCATCTCCGAGATTGAGGAATATTTTCCCATCTCCTAGATCCTTATTTTTTTTTTCTTTTACCTTTTCAAGATTAGGTCTATTTGATCTCTTCATTAAACCCCCCCCAAAAAAAAATTCCACACACATCCCTCCATGCATCAACTCCTTATGTTGTTTGCCTTCGATACTAAGGCTTATGCCTCGTTAATTTCTCTTTTCTAATCTCGGGATCACCAAAATATACCAAGATTTGGTTAACAATATTGCATACACCCAAGAGGTTCGCTCTCTTCTACAACAACTCATCAAGAACGAGACCACGTTATTCCAAACTCAAGAAGATGAATCTTTCTCTTTTCCTCAAGTTGTTGCATACACCCAAGAGCATCACCCTCTTCTGCAACAACTCATCAAGAATGAGATCACGTTCTTCCAAACCCAATAAGATGAATTTTTCTGTTCTCCTCAAGTTGTTGTATACTCCCAAGAGGTTCTCTCTTTTCTGCAACAACTCATCGAGAACGAGACCACGTTCTTCAAAACCCAAGAAGATGAATATTTCTCTTCTCCTTAAGTTGTTGCATACGCCCAAGAGGTTTGCTCTCTTCTGCAACAATTCATCAAGAACGAGACCACGTTCTTCTAAACCCAAGAAGATGAATCTTCCTCTTCTCCGCAAGTTGTTTCATACACCCAAGAGGGTTCGCTCTCTTCTACAAATCCCACATAACCGCTTTGTTCGTTGGGCATCCTTCGTCTCGATTCTCACAGTAGATCATGTGTCTTCTGCCGATCCCATCCTCGTCTTCAACCACTTGTGAACAAGATTGGAATCACCAATGGTGCTTCATCTTGAGGGGGGGGGGGGTATTAGGGATATTGTGTATTAGAGATAAATTAGGGTTTATTGTTTCCTTGTTGGCCCATATTGTTTAGTTAACCTAAAGCCCGTGTCTATAGTTAACCTAACAGCCCATAATGTAATCTATATATACTCGTTCTCATTGTTAATAAAATAATCCCTTCAATTAATCTATTTCATTCATCTCAACAATTTATTTTAATTCGCTCCCAACAGTGGACATCTCCATCGAACAGTCACCACTGCCGGCCCCCGCCTTGGGCAGGCCACCGATCCGAACATCTTGATTACCCCAAGCTCAAATGGACAGTTGTACATAAATTCATGACAAAGACTTCAATATTTGGCTGATATGGAGTTTCAAATGCAAAAAAAAACTATATTTTAAAACAAATTAAGGGAACAAATAACTTATATACATATTATGGAAATGAGCTATTTACCAAATTAAAAATAAATTTGTAAAGAATTGAACATCTCTAGCTAGCTATATATCGTATATATGTACTATAAATAATTGGTATTTTTTTTAAAAAATAAAATAGTAGCTGATTCACAATTAAATTTGTTAAGTGTAATGCAATATTAAATATTTACTGGTTCTAATACCTTATAGAAGAAGAAGTCGTGTTAGTTTGGAAGTCGTCTGAATTGGATCATATCAACTGAGTGAGTTTGGTCATCTCAGCTTATAGGGCTTAGTCATCTGATCTGGATTCATATCATCTGATCGAGTCTAGGACAACTCTTTTGAGTCTTAGTCTTCACTTATTAGTAAAGTTGAGATCCAAGTCATCTGAAGTCATATCAACTGATACCTAAATTAGTTGAGTTCAAGTCGTCTAGTTCTGTTCTGTCCAAGAGTTAGTTTCTAGCCGTTATTTTGTTAAGGGCAGTTAGATAATTTGTTAATGGCAGTTCAATTAGGCATTGTACATCTATAAATATACCTCTTAGTGCGTAGATGTGGAGTTAGCTTTTGAGCTAGAAATATCAAGAGAGTTGTGAGATTGCTAGAGTTAGAAGAGTGAAAACACTTGTAATCTGTACTACTTTTCGATATAGCGAAAAGAGAGCTTCTATCCTCCGTGGACGTAAATCATCTTAATCGAACCACGTAAATATGTGTTTTATTCTTTTCTTTGATTCATTTGATTTCTTATGAGTTGCTTGAGTTTATCATTTGCGTTTGGTATTGTTTTGAGGCAATTCCGTAACAATTTGCATCGTCTGTGGAAAGCGAAAGATAAAGCTCAAGAATTAAGAATGGGTTCAATGAAGATGGAAGTAGAGAAGTTCACGCAAGAATAATTTAGCCTTGTGGAAGGAAAAGATTCAGGCACTCTTATCACACCATGGGCAAAAAGATGCCCTTGTTCATCTTAACCCTGCTGCATCGGCAGCAGACAAGGTGAAGAAGGAAGAGATCATGGAGAAGGCTCACAATATTGTGATTCTAAGTCTTGGAGATAAAATTTTGAGAGAGGTGATTAAGGAGAAGGATGTAGCAGCTATATGGGTAAAATTGGACAGTCTTTATTTGACAAAATCTGTGTCAAATAAGATGATCATGAAGAGAAAACTCACCACTTACAAGATGACAGATGAGAAGACACTTGGTGAACAACATGATGAATTTAACCAAGCTATACGATGATCTGGAAAATCTTGGAGTGTCCATAGAAGATAAAGAGAATAATTTCATACTACTGGTTTCATTACCCCAATCATATGAGATATTCAAAGATGCCTTGTCAGCTGATAAGTCAAAATCTGGATTTATCAAGAGGAAAAAGTGCTACAAATGTCATAAGGAAGGTCATTTCATTAAAGATTGTCGAGAATTGAAGAAAGCTACTGAAGTTAACAAGGCTGATGTAACTGAGGCAAATGATGGTTATGATAGTGCTGAAGTGATGAATGTTACTAATAGCAAGCTCTACAATGAATGGGTGCTTGACTCTGGAAGTTCATTCCATGTGTATCCCACCAAATCTTGGTTCTAGAACGTACCTAGAGATGATTGAGGGTAGATCAGTGTTGTTGCGCGCAATGATGAGAGTTGTACTGTGAAGGGCATTGGATCTGTTAGGATGAAGATGTATAATGGGAAGCATGTTATTCTAACCAATGTTGATATGTTCCAAATTTAAAGAGAAACTTAATCTCTCTTGGTACACTAAATGCTTTGGGTTATGAGTTTAAAACTGAAGAGGGTCTTCTGCTGGTAACCAAAGCTGATGCAAGGGAGAAAGGGAAATGGGTTATATTCTTTAATTGTAGAGACTATCACAGGGCCAGCTGATGTAGCCATGAGTGCTGAAGACACTATGCTTTGGCACAAAAGACTAGCACATTTTGGCGAGAAGGGCCTAATGGAGCTATCCAAGAAGAGGCTCTTCTTAGAGAAGATGATCAAGAGTCTGGAATTCTGTGAGCTGTGCATTCTTGGAAAGGCCAAGAAGAAGTCATTCAAGAAGGGAGAGTACAACACATCTAAGCCCCTGGATTATGCGCATTCTGACCTTTGGGGGCCATCAAGTACACAAACTCTTTGTGGAGGAAGGTACTTTAAGGAGCAGAAAACTTGATTTAAGAATTTTAGATCGTGTTATGTAAAATTTAGGGCAACATCTATTATATATATGTATATTAAAAATGGGCTTAGGGTTGAGATGAAGACTAGGATTTAAAATTTCAAAAGCTTGAATTTAAATGGGCTTTGAATATTTGTCTCAAATGCATAATTAAATATTTATATTAAAAAATTATGGATATTACATCCTTCCCCAATAATAAAAAATTCGTCCTTGAAATTCAGTAACTTACCTCGATTTGCAAGGGGACATCTATGTGACATATGCCCTAGCTGCTTGCACCTAAAACACTTTTGTTGCCATACTAGACATTCACCACGGTGGTTCTTTCCGCAATTCGTGCATAATTGTTTGTCACTTTAATCACCTTGTTCAGTGGTGCCTTGGGTCTTTAAATCCTTGTTCTGATCATTTGTAATAGAATCGTCAAAATTTCTTTTACCGAAATTATTAACATGCTTTTGTCCTGTATTCTTTATTTTCATGCACGGAACTATCTTTTTAGCTCTTTCAAAAGTCTCAATAAAAGTGAGATTCCCGTGACCAGCAAGGATGCTGATGTGGACAAAATGTATAGAAGAAACCGTCTAAGAGCTTGCAACTAAATTGACTTTGGAAAAGTTCGACAGTAGGTTCTCCCCCATTTCCCTTGATTATAGCATAAAACCCAATCATCATCCTAAGGGCATTGGGGGTAAACTGATTCAGAGGAATGCGAAACAGAGTAGAAACTCTACACAGAAAGGGGAAAATTGTTTTTTAAGGACCGCAACTTTGAGGGTGTTGCAAAAAGAGGACCGCAACTTTACGGGCTAGCAAAAAGAGGACCGTAATTTTTTTTTCTCGCAAATGTAGGTCTAATTAGCTCGATCGACCCAATTTCGGGCTATTATTGCACGTGAATGTCACGTGAGGAAGCAAATCGGGCTGAAACGCATACGTGGATATTAATTAATTTTTTCATTTTATTTATTAATCCACATCATCAAAAAGTTAAACACGCTTTTAACAGTAACAATAGCATATCCTAATAATACAAAAGAAATAAAAAACGCATCTCATAATAAATAGAATTCTAAAAGCCACTAACAACTAATACCTTTCTGCAAAAAAAAGTTAGAAAAAACGAGGAAGGGAAAAAATTGTAGAGGAAAAAAAAACCCCTAAATCGACGCACGCTCAACGCAATTTGAGGGGCTTCGAGGAGAATATGGTCAGTGTTTGAGACAAGAAGCGGCTAAAGGACCCACCACCTGAATATAGTAAGTGTTTGAATTCGTGGTTTTACTCATTTGTGTGGGGTTGTTTTTTCGAATATTTGGGTTTGAGTGTTCAATTTTTTCGAGTGTTGCTTATTTGTGTGGGTATGAGTTTTCATATATTTTTTATTAGAATCCATTCGCTTTTTGGTTTCGTCCATGTGTGGGTTTGACTTTTCATATATTTTTTATTAGAATCAATTCGTTTTTTGGTTTCGTCCATGTGTGGGTTTGAGTTTTCATATATTTTTTATTAGAATCAATTCGTTTTTTGGTTTCGTCCATGTGTGGGTTTGAGTTTTCATATATTTTTTATTAGAATCAATTCATTTTTGGTTTCTTCCATGTGTGGGGTTGAGTTTTCATATATTTTTTATTGTAATAATCAATTAGTTTTTTGGTTTCAAGTTTGATTGCAATCTGTATCTATAAATTACAAGACATGAGGTTAAAATTTGTTTCTAGTATACTTGCTATTTTCCATAGACCTGTATCTATAAAATTTGTTTCTAGTATACTTGCTATTTTCCATAGACTTGTACCTATAAATTTTACATACTTTTATATATATAGAGAGAGGAGAGGAGAGGAGGAGAGTGAGATGTATACATGGTAATCGAATTGTGCTAAATTTTTGAATGGATATAATCCAGCTAATTAATACTCTGTATTTCTAATTTGCTATTACACATGGGTATTGTCCACTTGAACAAATTAATCTCATTTTAGTACTCCAAATTAAGGCTCTATTTCATTTGTTGTCTTTATTGTTACTTACTGATTTATTTATTTTGTTTAATGCAGCACCTCGTGGTGTTTATTTAACAGTGGGATTGCAATGGGGTGGTGAGTTTAAAATATTTCCCATACCTCATTACTATGGGGGTAATACAATTAAGCTTGATTGGGTTACAGCTCAACACTTAGGATGGGATGCGTTAGTGAACTCCGTCAAAGAGTATTGTGGTGAACCGGTTGGTAAAATTAGAAAGTTTTACTTTTTAATTGGTAATGTATTTAGGCTTCTTAGTACAGACGAAGAAGTTAGAATTTGGGCAACTAAACATATTTCTCTTAGAGAATTTGACATATACATTGATGATGTTGAATTGGATGATAATGATTTTGGGGTGGATAATGTGGAGGTTAGTCATAATGTGAATAGTGAACTTGAATATTTGGGAGGGAAGGCTGTGGAGAAAGGAAAGGAGAAGGTGTTGGATGATAGTGAACTTGAATATTTTTCAGATTCTGATTACAATATGATAGAAGAGAGTGGGAGTGATGATGATGATGCTTTATTTGAAAAAAATATATGTGAGGATGAGGAGACTAGAGTTGTGAATGATAGTAATGGTGAGGACTCTGATTCAGATTGTGATGTTGTTGCAGATAGGGATTTTGATGAGTTTAAAGACTCTGATTCTGAACAAACAGGGCCTAACTACCCTGTTTTCAATCCTAATGTTATGTATGATTCACCGGAGTTTGAACTAGGCATGATCTTTAGTAATAGACATGACTTCAAGAAGGCAGTGCAAACAGCAGCCATTGAATCAAATAGGTCAGTTATATTTACTAAGAATGCTCCTGAAAGAGTGTATGCAAGGTGTATGGATAGAAAATGTCCATGGAAACTTACATTACTGAAAGTTTCAAACGAGGAAACTTATCAAATTAGAGATTACTGCCCTAAACACACTTGTGCTCCTTCTTTTAAGGTGAAAAATGTTAAATCCACTTGGATTTGTGAGAAGTTTGTTAAAAAAATTCCAATGAGCCTTCTAGAAAGGTGAGTGGCTTTAGGGAAGATGTGGTGGATGACATAGGGTGTGATGTTTCTAAACATCAAGCTTTTAGAGCTAAAAGGTTGGCATTGAAAAAACTTGAGGGTAATCCTAATGCTCAGTATAGCAAGCTATGGGATTATGCAGATGAGCTAAGAAGAACCAATCCTGGTTCTACAGTAATTGTGGCTTCTGAAATTGATGATAATGGTGATGATAGGTTCAACATATTATATGTTTGTCTACATGCAGCTAAGAATGGTTTTGCTTCAGGGTGTAGGCCTATAATTGGGGTAAATGGATGTCATTTGAAGGGACCCCATAAGGGAATACTTTTAACAGCTGTAAGGGTTGATGCAAATAATAGTTTATACCACATTGCTTGGGCTGTAGTGAACATTGAATGTAGAGAGACATGGGAATGGTTTCTAATTTGTTTAAAGCATGACTTGGAGATATTCAGATCCTATGAGTATACCTTTATGAGTGACAAACAAAAAGGTTTAATTCAAGCATTTGCGAGGTTTTTCCAGATTCACAACACAGGTTCTGTGTTAGACATTTGCATGGAAATTTCAAGACAGCTGGTTATAGAGGTCTTGCATACAAAGAAGCATTGTGGAAGGCTGCCTTTGCTAGTACAATTGCTGAATGGAAGACGACAATGGAGGAGTTGAAAGAGTTAAACCTCAGTGCATGGGAGTGGCTAAATGCTAAACCAGCTAACCAATGGAGCAAGTCTCATTTTAGTGAGCATCCCAAGTGTGACATGCTTCTAAATAATGTGTGTGAAAGCTTTAATGCTACCATATTGGAGGCAAGACAAATGCATATTTTGACCATGCTAGAGTGGATAAGGGAGTGGCTCATGATGCGGTTTCAATTCAACAGAGATGTTGCAGCAACAAAGTGGAAAGGGAGAATTTGTCCTAAGATCAGGCAGATCATCAATAAACACATTATGGGAACAGCCAACTGCATTCCTATCAAGTGTGATAATTTTAACTATCAAGTAAGCATTTTTATGAGTTTAATTTTACATTTTCTGAGTTTAATTTACAGTTTAACTACAATTTAATGTAAGCATTTTATGAGTTTAATTTACAATTTACCTACAGGTTAGAGTTAAGGATGTAACTCAATTCTGTGTGAACTTAGAAGAGCATACATATACTTGCAAAATTTGGGATTTAAGTGGAATTCCATGTAGACATGCCATTTCAGCAATCACACATCAACATGGAGATATTGAGGATTATGTTAGTGATTGGTACACAATTGATTGCTACAAAAGAAGCTATGCACCATCCATTAAAGGGATAAATGGGGATGCACTATGGCTTGAGACTTGTTTCATTCCACCATTGCCTCCAAACATGGGGAGAGGAAAAGGGAGGCCTGCAAGAGCTAGAAGAAATGAACCTGATGAACCTGAAAAGAAGTCAAAAAAGAAAGGAAAAGGAAGAAAAAAAACAGCATTGAAGAGAAGACAATCTACTATCACATGTAGGGAATGTGGATTTCAACGCCGCAATAGTAAATCATGCAGGAGGGGAGACCAGGTACCATTTCAGAAGTGTAAATTACATATTATTATTTGATATATCAAATGTGTAAATTACATATTATTATTTTTATATTTTTGCAGGGAAGAACAAGCATAGGGGGATCAAGTGTCAATAGAGGAGTAATATTGCATTATTTAATATATTAATTATGAATCTTGATCTATTTTTTATTTTTTTTGCTAAATATATGTATATATATTTGTTTATTTTGCAAAAGAGAAGGGATAAAAGAAACAATCAAGGAAGGAGACCATTGAACGAGTTTGAAACTAATGAAGAACATCTAAGGCAATCAATGTTGCCACCTCTCCCTGTTTCACAAGAGCCTATTAGTGCAGTTTTAGATGATGAAATACCTACACAACAGTCACAGAGTATGGCGAAGGTACCTGGACCTACAAGTTGGGACCAACTCCTATTAGGTAAAAGGCCAAGAGGTGTTCAGATTGGGGGACCAACTTCTGGAGGAAAAAAGTTCAGACATTTGTCAACTCTTCAAAATGTGTCAAAGAGAAAGAAGTGAAGGAATTTAGTTTTATTGAATTTTGGATGACCTCTATCCGTAAACTTTGACTTTTATGTATTTTGGATAGTTTGTTGGTTTTTTAGGCTTATGGTGTATTTTGCTTAGATGGTGTATTTTGGATTGGATAACATGTGGGTAGAGGATGAAGTTAAATGAAACTTCTTTTGATATTTATGATATATTATGTTGGTTTGACATGTATGTGTTTTATTTAAATGAAACTTCTTTTGTTATAACATATTTATGATATATTCTGTTGATATTTATGATATACTCTATTGATTTAGGATAACATGTGTTGTATTGATTATATTTATGGTGTATTTTGTTTTGTTTTTTCTTGCTTCCAACTGCTTCTCCAGAGCATTTTGTTTTGCCATATGAAAGCTACTTGCTTAAAGGAATTTTTGTTTTAGTTTTTTCCTTTTACTTTTTGAAATGTTTTCAAGGTATTCTAAGTGGAACACTTTTGATGAGTGGTAGAGAATGCCGAAAATTTGCATTGTTTAGGCTTTGATTGTTTCCTCTGTTTTATTTTTTCTGCTGAGTTTCCTTTATGTATGTTGACATATGGTGGCATTCCAGATGCTAAGTTTTAATAAGATTTTAGCTTTTTTCCCAAAAAAAAAAAAAATAGATGCAGTAGCTGTTCATGCCCATAATCTATTTGTCGAAAGTCCCTCATCACTAAACTTGCTCTGTTCTTCAAGTTATCTTTCTATGAGATTCAATATAACCAATTGAACAATGCAAAATAAAATATAAGTCTTCTTCCTCAAATTATCCATTCACAAACATAAACAATACCTGATTAACATACATTATACTCAATTACCTACAAATTGTTAACCTCATTAGCAATTACAATGTACAACTACATCAACACATATATACACCAGCTACATTATCAATTGTCTAAACAATAGCTAACCAACTACAAGAGCAGTTGCCTTCCAACATAACATCATAGACAATATGAAAACCAATACAATAACTCTAAAATTTTGTTTCACATATTCAGTTTTCAGCTTCACATTTTCTGTTTTGAACTTCTCAATTTCTGTTTTTGCTGCATTTAACCTTCACAACAATCCCGGAATAATCATCTTTGATCTCCAACACATTGGGGGGTCTTTCCACGCCCAGAAAGAGCACCCACGTCTCTACACTTAATATAAACAAAGCACATCATATCACACATCAACATTAATCTAGATTTTAATCCCAAAAAATAGTTAATAGGGAATTACACAAATGGATATGAAAATGGGAAATAAGATATAAGAGGTCGACATATGGGTTTTATGCCTATTTTAACAATGCTTGAAAACTACAATTTGGTAGATATAATTCTTACCTTTGAGTTTGAGTTTACACAACAAATAAATCTTCTTCCTGGATTTTCGTCTGTCCAAGAGGTGCGAATTAGAGCTTTTCTTCCACAATAACACTCAACAACAACATTATCTTGACTCGTTTTGGTAGATATCTATGACTCGCAATTTTTTTCTTCCGCTAATAGGGCTTTTGATATTGCGTTCTTGCTCTTGGTTGTGTTTTCACGATAGATTAGGGTTTTTTTTTTTGTTTTGAAATGAGAAAGATGTTGACATGTCATTTTGAATTGAGGTGGTTGTGATGTGGCATTATGTTTTATTAATTAATATCCACGTATGCGTTTCAGCCCGATTTACTTCCTCACGTGACTTTCACGTGCAATAATAGCCCGAAATTGGGTCGGTCAGGCTAATTAGGCCTACATTTGCGAGAGAAAAAAATTATGGTCCTCTTTTTGCTAGCCCGTAAAGTTACGGTCCTCTTTTTGCAACACCCCCAAAGTTGCGGTCCTTAAAAAACAATTTTCCCACATAGAAAGTGTTGGTCCTTTATGGAGTATGACACACGTGTATGGGGGGGGGGGGGGGAAATGCACTTGTGTATGCAAATTTTGCTTTTTCAAACAGATTCACCTACCAGGAGAGTTGTCTGACAACCTCTCTGAGTGAGTTAAACTTTAATAGATAATCAACCTAGTGAAAACTATGAAGTGATCAGTTGGACAATTATCTAAAAAAGTTATTAAGTGCGGAATGTGGTTGGCCTTTTCTTTGAAAATACTTCTTAGTTATATATCTGAAAAACACCAGCTTTCAGGGACTTTGTCCAAGACTGTTTTACTTAATTTGCTGAAGTTAATTCTTTCAAGAAAAGCTTTGTATGCAATGTGATAATGAAAGAATGCAATAAGTAAATAACACAACAAGTTATAGTGGTTTAGAGGCTCAAGCTCCTACATCCACTTTCCCTGATTGAACAGGATAATTCCTTAACACCTGGAATTAGCTTGTTTTATAGTGCCAAGATGCACTGATCAACAACACTATCTTAGTGCTTTGATCCCTAGGAAAATCTGAGTCTTAGTGCTCAACTTCTCTAAGTTAAAGCTGTATTTTCTCTTAACAACTCTCTCTTCACTTCTACAACAAACACTACTTCTCTTGAGAGGTAAGGGTTTGAGGTTTGGTTCCAACTAAGTGAGATATCCTTTACAATCAGAACATTGTAAAAGGATAGGATATCTCTTTGCTAAGCTTTGGATTTTACAAGTTGTCTTAGCTTAGAAGTGATCAGGAATCTTGGGATTGAAGGTTGTAAGCTTTTGTTTCTTTGAATGCTTGATAGTAGTTTGATAGCAGATAGTTGGATACTTGAATCCTTGGATCACTTCTGTATTTATAGATCAATTTGATCATCTATCCGTTGGAGAGATAGACTTTCAAATTGTCTATTTGCAGCTCCATTGAAATGGCTACAAGAGCACCCTTCTATTATCCACTGTGCAAGAAGGTTCTTCAATGGTTGCTTGAATGAATGGTGTTGACTTCTGAAAATCCGGTTGTGCAGACTTGTGTCAATTTCTAAGCTTGCACATTTTCCAAGATTGATTGTGTCAGAACTTGTACTTCTTCAATGGTCAGATGAGACAAGTTCTCTGAACATTCTTGCTGTAGATAGAATGTTCTTCAGTGCATTCAAGTTTTCAATCTTTAATGCTTCTAAGTCTTCAAGGCTTGTTCAGGCTTGATGGCTTTAATGCGTCATTAATGTTGCCTTCTGAGACAAATGCATTCAATGCTCTTGATCTTTAAAATATCAACTTGATTTGATGTAGCCCTTATCACAACTGGTTTAATATCAGTTCAGGCTACTTGCTTGAGCTTTGTGTATTCAGCCATGTTGTTCTCTTCAGCAAACTTGAGCTTAAGACAAAAACTAATAAGCTGCCTAACATACCAACTTGGACAACTATCCTGAAAACTAAGATCTCAACATTCCTGAGATTCTAGACTTAGACAAAGTTTGAACTGTCTCAACTATCCCGAGTAAGTAGACTGACTTTCTTTCTCAACTAATTGACCATCATCATTCAGGGGTTTTGGTATCTTAATCAAAATCAATTAATTTCCCAATAGAAATTCAGGCACGTGGAACCTATGACCTGCTTGTATTTGAGCATCCCAAAAAGCTAAAGTGGGAGTTAGAGTGAAATTTGGTCTTTCATCTCTGTGAGGGATCCTCACCGAAAAAGAGGATGGAAAAACTTGGAGATGACGATGTGACCTTAGCGTGGTATGGGTTAATTGAGAAGGGCCCGATGCATGGTCCGCCAAATGAAGATTGGTGACCGGAAAATGCAACACGGACACGGAATCAGAGTTACTGGTGGATGGAGCCTCTAAGGATTCGCTGCTAGAAGGGATAGACATGGGGAGTTCGAGAGCCCTAAAGTCTAAGAGACGAGAAGAAGGTATAAAGAAAATACATAAGTTGAGTGGCCGGAGGAGAGGTTGCGGGATAGATTTATGACGAACTGGAGTGTTTGAACGACGAGGACGAGTTCAAGCCAAAGAGAAAATGTGAAATGAAGTGAAATGACTTGAAGAAGGAGTCAAATATTCGAAAAATGAGATGAAGAAATTGGACGATTCAGATCGTTCAGAAGAAGATTTGGAGGGGCCAAATGGACGACCCAGATCAAAGCCCTATTCAATCTCTGAAAAGTTTCAGAAGATCGAGGCAGTGTAAAGGCTGAAGAGAGAGAAGAGCCTTAATGATGGTAGCGTGTACCAAGACGCCCGATTTGATTGGGCGGTTACTGTGAATCACGTGGAATTCGAAGAGACGCCTAAGTGGGACACGGTTCGAGACTTAGGCGGAATTTAATTCGGATTCGAGTCCGAATAACCTCAAGTACCTCGAGGTACAAGAGATTTTGAAGTAACAATATTGGAATTTGACACCCATGAAGAGTATGTTTAAGAATGTGATGTCTATGAAAATGCTTGATATGATATTAAAGAATTACTTGATACAGGCTCGAGCCCGGGTATTCTCGAGGACCTCGAGGTTCGGAGAATGCAGAAATACTAGATGACGCATTTGATGAGGGTTTGACATGACGCCCTTGATAAGGGTTTGATTTTCACACTCATAGAATATGTGTTTTAATATTTGAAGCAGAATTTGCTTGGATTTGAACTTGAAACCATGCTTAGGACCTCGAGGCCCTACAGGTACTGGAGATATGAACATTGATTAGACGCCTGACCTACTCTCCTAAGTGTGACCCACTTTACGAGAGTAGGGGGAGTGGTTGATGTGGACAAAATGTGTCGTCCTATGACAAAATGACACGTGGCGTCCGGATGAGTTATATCCGATGAGGTTTGGATATGATTACGTAATTATTCCATTACTTATATCGATTATTATGATGACAATTATTGTTATATTGATAATGGACAATTGAGATGATGGGTTGGGCCTAGTTCGGGCCCAAACCTACAGAGATTGAGACCAATGGGCCAAATGAAGATGAGAATCGGCCCTGAGATGAACAGGTTATAGGCTTTCCACCTTTTTAGGGGAATTGTAGGGCTTGGACCCATATTTCCGGAGTTCAAACCTGAAGGTTCTCGAGTACCTCCAGGTCCTGGAGATGAAGTGCATCAAGCATGGACCCCACTTCGTGGGTAAGGGATGTGTGGAGACATCACACGTATCTCGTTTTTCTCGGAGCTCGGACGAGCTAGTGGAGGCAGACTTGGCCTTAGACTTAAGCCCACCATTGTCGCAGTTGAGAGAAAGAGGGGAAGTGGACAACCCTTCCCCAAAGGTACTATATTTTCATTCCTTTCCTACCTTCATTTCATTCATAAGTTCATTTCATTCAACCATATTTTCATTCCATCATACCAATCACGCCCTTATTCTTTACAAACTTTCAGCTTAGCTTTCTTGGCCTCTATGGAGAGAAAGTGGAAACAATCGATTACCAGACAACGGAAATACAGAGACTATCAAAAGAAGTGAGTTGATGCTTTATGTATATCCATCTCACTGTTTAGTTGAGGCTTTAAGATTAATTATTGGTGTCTTGTTTTAGACGATTCACGTATAACCTAGCAGAACTATAGTCTAGAGGTGAGATTGAGGCTTACCAAAATAGATGAAAAATATCTTTGTACCTACTGTACTTCCATTTATTGGTTTTGAACTTATGCACTCTTTTAGGAAACGCAGAAGCTAAGTATAAACCCATTACATGCCCTTGTTGATCATTACTTCTTATTTTTGCTCTTAATAATTCTTAATTCCTCAATTGTTTTTATTTGTTAGACTTATTCAAATCCTCTACGCTCCAATCCTGCATATTCAATTGTCAAGTGAGTTGAATTATCTTTTCTATTGTGTGCCCTGTTACTTTTTGCAGCATTATGTAGTTTTACACAATTCTTAATAATTTATTGTCAGTGCCTTGGCTTGATAGTTGTTTTGACAAGACCAAAGTAATCATTTTACATTGGTATATTTATACAGGTTGTTGTTCACAAGGATACTCTAAGAGGGATACATTTTCGGCGTGCTAGACCTCTTCAGCGGGTATATATCCCTTTAAATGTTATTTATTTTTTGCCCTTAGAAAATGAAGTAAAATTTGGTTGTATTTAATATGCGCAGGTCTATTTTTCTTCAGATAAAGTGCATGCTTGTATTGTTACTTGTGGTAGTTTGTGTCCTGGGCTGAACACGGTGATCAGGGAAATTGTACATAGCGTAGACTATATGTACGGGGTCACCAAAGTCCTGGTAATTGATGTAAGTTGGCTGAGCATAATTTTTCCTCAATCCCAATGAAGAATTCCAAGAATATCCTTAACCTATATTGTAGTCTTTTTTCTGGTGCAATATCCTTGCAACACTAATCTATAGTTTCCTAATGTCTACATCTCTTCTCTCAGGGAGGCTATAGGGGCTTTTGTGCAAAGAATACCATTACTTTAACACCGAAGCTTACTAATGACATACATAAGCGTGGTGGGACAACCCTTGGGACATCTCGAGGTGGTCATGATACCATGAAGATTGTTGACAGTATTCAGGATCGGGGAATTAATCAGGCATGCATTAGATTGTTCTTAGCAGTCTTTTTGGAATGATACATCTTTTATATTTTGTATTGATGTTTTTTTGGATGCATTTTGACGCTGAACAGTATTACTGGCTCAGGTTTACAAAATTTAAGGAGATGGCTGAAAAGGAAGTTAAATTAAAACAGCCCCAACACGACTAACTCAAAAGAGTAGCCGCAAACGAAATACAATCACTCAGCCCTCGCATTCCCCTCCCGTCCAAGGTCGGGTTAAAAACCCCCTACTGGTAAACCCAACGGGAAAAACCCAGCAAGGGGAAAACCGTGCCTCATCATCCGGTTGGGTACTCCTCCCAAGTTAATTGTTCCTTAGAACTGTTTACATTGAGGCCCTTATAAGAACCTATACAAGGTCAACTAACTATATCTACCAGCTTATTAGCCTGCTTCATCCAACTTTTAATGAAATTTACAACAAGAAAGTTATAGATTTCAAAAATCGTCATTTTCCTCGCCATGCAAGTGTTCCTCACCAAATTCATCCTCTTTCTCGCCATGCAAGGTCTTCTCGCCAAACTCAGCATATTTCTCGCCATGCAAGAGTTCTTCGCCATGCAACAGATTCCACGCCAAGCTGTATTCCTCCTATTTCTCTTGTTATCCATGCCACCACCCTTACCTGCAATACACCAACACACACAGCAGGCACTATTCCAAACAAAAACCATACCATACGCAACACAGTACATAGGGCTAAATATAAACAATTTGGCCATTAAAACCCTTAATAAAATCACCGAACATACACATGCCAATTTGAATATAACGAATAATGCTCTCAGTTTGATCTCTTTTGCCTTCAAACTTGCTTTTATTTCTAGCACGCCAAACATGGTAAATAACCGAGACCACCCACAGCCTAAGCAGACGCTTTTTCACCGTATTCACACCCCTAGCCTTATGGATGTCCTCCAAAACGTTCTTCAAGCTTTGTATCCTACCATTCCAGCCGAGCCAAACCCCCATTTTCCTCCAAATGCACTCAACAAAGGGGCATTCAAAGAAAAGATGGTGGATTGTCTCATAGCCATTGATACAGAACATGCAACACCTTTCTTCCTCGTCATCATACTGCATGTTAGTAACAACTCTACGCCTAGCAACCAGCCAGCACACAAACGAATACTTAGGAGGGATGTAGGACGTCCATATGTCCTGGAATCTAATCATCTCCTGCCCTTGCACCGGATTTAACTCCATATACATCTTACTAACATCTATACCTTTCATATTGGCCATAAAATCCAGCTTGCGGATCGTGTTATTAACCCCTCCATAATTGGCCACCAATCTATCACGAAAACTACAGATCGTGCGCTGCATCTTCGAGGTCTCCTTGGTGCATCTCATGTTCCAAACCGTCGTTGATCCTTTAAGCCAATGAGAACTCACCCATCTAACCCATAACGTATCCGATTTCTTATGTATATCCCAAAGAGTTTTACACACCAGAATCTGGTTCCACCCCTCCATGTCCTTTAAACCCAGCCCCCCTTTATCCTTAGGCCGACAAATATCATTCCAAGCCACTAACGCAAGTCTACCCCCCCATAAGAACTGCCTACACGCCGTCTCAAGCCTCCTAATAACACCCTTAGGTATAGGGAGCACACTAAACCAATACCCAAGCACCCCATACACCACAGACCTAATTAACTCGAGTTTACCCGCATATGATAGCATTTTAGAACTCCATTGAATAGTGCGCTCGCGAATTTTCTTAAGCAAAGGTTCAAAGTATTTTATTTTAACTCTAGCCGCAAGAGGAACACCAAGATATTTAACCGGCAATTTGTTCTCAACAAACCCTAAAAGATCCAGCATACGATTCCAATCCTCATCACTAACCCCTGCCATAACAATGCTAGATTTGGTAGGACTAATACCGAGCCCAGCCACAGCTTCAAAATGCTTCAAAGTATCATGCAATATAGTAATAGAATCCACATCGCCACGGGAAAATAAAAGCAAGTCGTCCGCGAACATGATGTTCGTTATTTTCAATTTAGCACATTTCGGGTGATATTTAAATTTCTTATCGCATGCATTTAAAGACAAAGCCCTATGTAAGTACTCCATGCATATCACAAAAAGATACGAAGAGAGGGGATCACCTTGCCTTAGGCCGCGTTTTCCTTTGAAGAAGCCGCAAGGGGTGCCATTGATTAATATCGAGTAGCTCGGGGTTGCAACACACTTCATAATCCAGTCCACGAACCGAGAGGGAAATTTCATGCACACGAGCAGCCTTTGGAGGAAATTCCAAGAGACCGAATCGTATGCTTTCCGGATATCGACCTTAAGCATGGCTCTTCTAGATGCATCCGCTTTATCATACTTCCTTAACAAATCCTGCGCAAGAAACACATTTTCCGCCAAGACTCGACCGGGAACAAATGCATTTTGATTGTTTGAAACGACCACCTTTGTGGCTCTACTTAATCTATTAGCAAGAATTTTACTAATGATTTTGTAGACCACGTTGCAACAAGATATAGGCCTGAAGTCCGTGACCTCTAACTCGTGCGTCTTTTTAGGAATAAGCGTAATAAACGTACAATTAAGCTGCCTTAAAATCTGACCATTCATAAAAAATTCACGAACAACCCCTATAATGTCCTCTTTGAGCATACTCCAACACTTCTTGAAGAATGCCGAAGTGTAGCCATCCGGGCCCGGCGCTTTGTCTTCGCCAATACCCCATAAGGCAGCTTTTATCTCCTCATCGTCGACGTTTTTAACTAACTCGCTGCCCATATTCTCATCAAGACACACCCAAAACTTGACCACCTTACCATCAATGTTTCTAACCTGTATATCCGTACCAAGGAGGCTTTGATAATATGCCACTAACTGATTCGCCATCTCCTCATGGTCCTTGGTATTGCCGTTCTCGATTTTAAGGTTTGCTATGTAGTTACGCTTCTTGTTTCTTTTAACAATAGCATGAAAGTGCTTAGTGCTCTTATCTTGATTTTTGATGTACTTATTCTTAGCCATTTGCCTCAAATAGCTTTCCTCCCACCTCTTCACTTTGCGAACCTCATCCTTCTTTTGCCGGATAATATCGTACAACTCACTCGATCTGGCCATGTCCCTACACGTAAGGATCTCGCGCTGCATGATGGCAAGCTCTCTTTCACCCTTCTCGACCCTAGCAGAAATATGCATGTAGTCTTTTTTATTTAAATCCTTGAGGGACTGCTTTAATCTCTTCAATTTCTTGACGAGCATAAACTGCTTTGTGCCCACGATGACTTTTTCGTCCCAGCTTTCTTTAACCAATTCAAGAAACTTTTCGTGCTCCGTCCACATGTTAAAAAAACGAAACGGTTTATTTACTTTTTTAGACTGCTCAAAGATCGAAGTAATAGACCAAGCATGATCGGACTCAACACTAGGGGTCTCGTACACCGTGCTCACATTCCAGCCATTATCAATCCACGAGCCATTCACCATGACTCTGTCCAATTTACTTTTAATTTTTTTCGAAGCCCAAGTGAACCAACAGCCTGTAGACTGCACATCAACCAAACCTAAAGCCATGACACAATTAGCAAATTCCTCGACCCGCAAGTGACTTCTTTTGGCCCCTCCTTGCTGCTCCTCGCTGTGAAGAATGGTATTAAAGTCTCCAGCAAGAAGCCAAGGCATGTGCTCTTTCTCATTATACTCAGCAAGGTTATCCCACAAAGCCCTTCTCTCGTTGATCGTGTTCCTTGCATACACACAAGAATATGTGAAGCATTTTTTAGTAACTAGGCATCGAAATTTTAAATGAATCACATGATCCGTCTTGATAATCTTGGTAGCCACCACTTTATCACCTCTCCATATAACGAGGATTCTGCCCATATTGCTTAGATCAAAGTTATTGGTACTCTCCCACCCTTCGAACTCTTTGGCAATCCACTCGATATTCTCGTTCATAACCTTAGTCTCAACAAAACCAAACACATCAATATTTTTAGACATAATTAAACTTCTTACCTTGCCAAGGGTGAAACCTCCCCTTAGGCCCTTCACGTTCCATGTTGTGACAATCATGGTGAACCTAAGGGGTCTCCCACGCTGGTTTCGAACATAACTCCATCCATTCCAATAATAGGCCTTTTATCAATATCTTGCGAATATTTGTAAGGGCCCTTCGTACTCTTCTCCTGCCTTGTTGCCCTTGATGTTTCTCCAACCTCTATCCTTCTTCTATCATCAGTTCTATGCACAATATCCAGGCCTTTCCTTACCATGCCATCATTTCTTAAGTTTTCGATAGTTTCTGCCACGTCCATTCGATCATTATAATCTGTTTCTTCCTGCCCATCCTCATCCATATTGTGATCCTTCACATTATCTTCATCATCAAGGTTTCTTAACATATCAAATCTTCCACTACTAACAGTCTTTTCCTCTACAGCCTTTTTCGGTATATAATCGCGACTCTTTCCAGAATTTTTGTTATTAGGGTTTCTTGCCGTTTTATTCTTAACAAAACCCATACTATCAATCATATTCTGATCCTCTTTCTCCTCACCATTTCCTATATTTTGATCAGAATTATGAGACACATTATTGGGACGCACCTGAGAATTAGTTCCAGCACGTTCCTAGTTTCTGTTCGTGGTAGTCCTTGCCTGTTGTTGAATCGGAGGGCATTCTCCCGTAGCATGGCCGAATTTTTGACATTTGTTACAATATCTAGGCTCCTGCTCGTATTCAATCTTCTGAACCCATTCCTTGCTGCTCCCAATGTTGATTTCAACTTCCCTAATTAGTGGGTTTACCGCATCGACTTCGATGAGGATTCTAGCGTATGAAACTCTTTCCATTGTGTGGGATAACTTGTCGGTATACAGAGGTCGCCCAATGAAGGAGGCTATCATCTCTATAACTCTGGCATTCCAACAGCAAAGAGGCAAGTTTCTAAGCTTGATCCATACCGGAGTAACGCTTATCTCATAATCGCTGAAATCAAATGCCCAAGGCATTCTCTTCATCATAAGAGTACGGCTCCAAATACTGTATGGTCCTCCTTCTAGCACACTCTGGAGATCAGCATCATTCTCAAACTTGAATATTAACCAGCCGCTATCATGAGTCTTTATCTGGTGTGGAACAGCCCATTGTTTGCAAAGCATACGAAGGGCGTGGAAACCTGGGAATCGACCTAAAAAGTACCATATTAATACATGCTCCCAATCATTAGAAACAAGCTCCATGGGAATATAACTTTGTTAGCGCTCGGAGGGACGTAGTTCAGTTTATATTCATCCTTAAGCATCCTATTTCCGCGAACACTTTCCGACACGGCTCCCTTGGTCCATGCTTTTTTAGGTTTTTCTCCTGCATTGTTGTCCACTTTGTTTGCATCCTCCTTCTGATCCTTATTCTTAGCAGCTTCATGCATGCATGTATCCTCAGGAGGCGTACCTGCATATTCCAATAAAGACTTATCAGACTCATTTATTAACTCATGCAGATTACTAACCTGGTGATTTTCGAAATGTTGGCCTTCTGTCGGATTATTAGTTTCAAAATTTGTGTTGATATTCAAACTTTTTCTTTCGATCTTTGTGCTTGTTGGACGCTCTCTTTCGAACTTTCTGCTTTCCGTCGGACTTTTTTTGTCGAAATTTTCTATGTTCGACTGAAACTTATTTTCCGGCACATTAGTTTCGAAGTCTCTGAAGTTGGTTCTGAGTTTAATCGCCGGAAGAGATACAACTTCCATAATATCGTTGCTAGTCCTATCCACACTGTTCTCTTCATCTTCAAGAGCCTCGTCCTCATCCTCGCGAGACTCCTCTTCTTCATCCTCGCTAACTTCCCCACGATTAGGGTTTTTCTTGCATGGTGCGCCATTGGAGGATTCAGTTTCAGAGTCGCTCCTGTTTCTTGAATTCTTCATCACGTTCAGCAACAACCAAATCAATCAATTGCTGCCTTCGATCTTGCTCACTCTCGATCTCCTTATGCATATCAATAATCTCTCTTCTTTCTTGCGACAGACCACGATGCCTTTTCTTTGCGTTCAACGGAGTCTCTGGTTTTTTCGTCCTTTTCATTGGTGAAGAAGGGCGAACAGCAACTGGTGTTCCTTTCATAGGCGATGGTGGACGAACCGCTGCAGTTACAGTAGTTATGGCGGTTTCACTCCCCCTTGATTCTTTAATTCGCTTGGAATTTCCCATCGAAATCTGTTGCCAGGCGAGAAAACTGCCCAGAAACGGTTGCCAGGCAAGAAACTACCCAGAAATTGATTTTTTGGCCAATGGGTTCCCCGATTTCAAGATGAAATCGGGGATTAATGAAGCTAAATGAGTGAAAACGATGAAAAAACAGGAACGAGAACTATTGGAATCACGTTTGGTTTGCCATTGTTGCCCAAGAAGATTGACGTTTAGGGTTTTCAAATCAAGAAAGCACTTGGTGAATCTTGTAGAAAAACTCTTGCCAATCTTAAAATTTTTTGCGCATCTTTCACAAAATTTAAGGAGATGGCACCCTGAAAGGAGCAGTTATGATATATGAGGTATTCATACTTAAGGAGTATAACTACTCTCTAATAGCCATGTCCCTAGGAAATTATTATACTCCCTCCTATTCATAATAATATTGACATTTTGACCTTTCACTTTCTTTGCAAATTAGATGGTTTTGCACTTATCAATGTAAATTATTTTTCTGGTTTACAGGATAGAAATTCTTTGCCACGATTTAGTTCTTTTCTTAGGATAAAGTTGTTGCTTTCCTTTAGCTTTTACATTTTTTTTATCATACATTCTTTGTCTCTATAATTAGCTTTGCTACATCGATAATAGTTCTCTTGAATTTTTATTTTTTAACGAGTAAAAATATTGTTTGAAATATCAATGGTTGATGACATGGTAAATTTGATTTTAATGAGAGGTTAATTTTAGATATAATGAGAGTTTTTTCTCTCACTAAACTATGACGTTTAGTGACGGGAGATTGAATTATAATAAGGGGAAATTTTGTAATTAAATGTACTTTATAATGAGAGTAAAATGATGTTTTAATGACAGGAATTTTTTCTCATTAAAAATCTTTTAGTGAGAGTAAATTCACTCTAATTATATACTTATTAGTGAGGGGACCTATCCCGTCACTATTGACTTTTAACTAGAGAAGCAGTAATTAGAGGCCATGAGAGTGAATTTTCTGTCACTAAAAGTTATTAATGACAATATTTCAGCTTTTAACTAGAGTTTTTACTCTCACTAAAACCAATTTTTGTTGTAGTGCATGTTGACACCAGAAGACTAACTGAAGATCATATTGATCCAAATGAGGAGGAGACTACTCATAGTGATAATGAGCTTCATGACTATCAGCTGACTAGGGACAAATCCAGAAGAGAAGTCCACCCACCTCAGAGGTATGATCAAGCTGACATTGTATCATTTTCATTATGTGCAGCTCTTGAGGTGGAGTCTCTAGAGCCTAAAACTTACACAGAAGCCATCAGCTGCCATGACAAAGAGAAGTGGTTAGTTGCTATGGAGGAAGAATTGTTATCTTTTAACAGGAACCAGACTTGGGAGATTGTTGAGAGACCTAAGAACAAGAAACTTGTTGAGTGTTAGTGGATTTACAAGAAGAAGGTGGAGGCTCAGAGAGGTGGCAAGATTAGGTACAAGGCAAGGCTTGTAGCTAAAGGATTCACACAGAAAGAAGGTATTGACTTTATGAAATCTTCCCACCTGTTATAAAGCATTATAGCATTAGAATCTTGTTGGCTATGATTGCTCAGTATGAACTGGAGCTGCATCAGATGGATGTAACCACACCATTTCTTCATGGGACTTTAGATGAGAAGATCTACAAGAAACTACTAGAAGGGTTGGACATAGAAGATGTAGAAGACAATGTGTGTTTACTCAGAAAATCACTCTATGTCCTTAAACAAAGCCCTAGACAGTGGTACTTAAGGTTTGATGAGTACATTTGCTCAGCTGGTTTTTTAAGAAGCTTGTATGACAGCTGTGTTTACTTCAAACGAGTTGGGATTTCAGTTACCTATCTTCTGTTGTATGTAGATGATATATTAATAGCAGGAGAGTCTATTAACAGTATCAATCAAGTGAAAGAAATTCTCAAAATGGAGTTTGAGATGAAAGATCTTGGTGAAGTTAAAGTGATTCTTAGGATGGAGATCAGCAGAGTTGAGGGAGCAATTCAACTGAGTCAGCCTACCTATCTAAAGAAGGTGTTAGAGAGATTAATAATGAATCAAGCTAAGTTAGTCTCTACACCAATTGGCCAGCATCAGAAGCTATCCAATCAGATGTGTCCCAAGAACAACCAAGAAAGAGCTCAGATGAGTAAGGTTTCTTATGCCAGTGCAATAGGGAGTTTAATGTACGATATGGTGTGTTGTAGACCAGATTTAACTCATGCAATGAGTGTAATCATCAGATACATGAGTGGTCCAGGCTTAAGTCATTGGGAGACAGTTAAGTTGGTCATGAGATATGTTCTGGGATCAGCTGAGAAGGGTCTGAAATTTCAGAAGATATCACATGAGGTAGAAGCACTTGTGGGATATGTTGATGCCGACTATGCATCCAATGTAGACACAAGAAAGTCCTTAACAGTGTATGTATTCACCTTATTTGGTACAACTATATCATGGAGGTCCATACATCAGTCCGTAGTTGCATTATCTACTACAGAATCATAGTACGTAGCCTTGACCAAAACAGTTAATGAGAGCATGTGGCTTAGGGGGATCTTGAAGGAGTTTGGTATATCACAAAGAAGTGTGACTGTCTTTTGTGATAACCAAAGTGCAATACATCTTGCTAAGCATCAGGGGTATCATGAGAGGACTAAACATATAGATGTGAAGATGTACTTTGTAAGAGATATTGTAGAGAATGGGGTGGTCCAGATAGTGAAAATTGCTACAGAGAAGAACCCCGTTGATGCGTTCACTAAGGCATTGCCAAAAGAGAAGTTTGGCTTGTGTCTTAGACTTATTGGTCTGCATTAATTCCTCCGAGGAGAAGGCTGTTGATCCTATGGCAGAGGAGTGACTTGAACGAACTTTTTAGCAAATGTGATTTCTACTAACTACTTCCCCTCAAGCATAAGGGATCGTAGTAGTATACAAATAAGTATTTCGACCAAATAGTATCGAACCATGAGAGGTGGGCTAGTGCAATGGATCCCTAGAGTTATACGTCGTCATAACTAATGTAGCTACGGTTTCGGGAGTTGTATGCAAAATTAAAGTTAAACAATAATCTAAAGACAATAAATTAAACTAAACACAATCTAAAGGCTAACAAGTAATTCAACAACTAAATCAACAAAACAAGAAAATAACAAGTAAGAACAAATAACAACTACAAACTAGATTCGAAGAAGTGCAAGTGTGGGAATGCTTCGGGTGTTCTCTTGTTGGTCCCTGAACGAGTAGTGAATGGGATTAAAGTCTAGAGGGGAGGGGTGAATAGACTTTAAAACTTTTTCAAGAGAGTTGGGAACCTCTTCTGATTGCTATGTCAACTGGACTACAAGTCTGCTGGTCCAGATGACTATAATGAAGAGGTTATATGCGGAATTATGGTAGGCCTTGATTAGACTCATTCTTATAGTTTCTTAAGAAAGTGTTAACTTGTTTTCTTTAATGAAAGTACTCAGCTGATGCTGGTTTGAAAGTTGTGGCCTTATTTTGAAGAATGTTGAAATCACAGTTGTTGGGATATGAATCCTAGAACAAGTCCTAAATGATGAACAAAAGATAAAAAGATAAAGTTTTGATAAGCCAAAAGAGGACTTGAATATTTTCTAAGTGTTGACTAATCTAGTCTAGTTGAGTTGAAGTCATCTTGTACAGATCAGTAGAATTCAAAAGACAAGTACAGTTTAAAAGAAAAGTATTCTTAAAAGATAAGTACGATTTATAAGTACTTCATATCTGTTCATATATGTTAGTTTGTTACTGAGCTATTTGAATGATGTATAGAGCTCATGTTTTTATATGTAATAGATTAGATTCATTGTATAACTTGTAAGTTGACTAAGCTTGTATTATAAAAGCTTAATGTAATGTAATAGTCTTGTTAGGTTAGATGATAGGACTAGATTAGTTTTATTAGAAGTCTACTACACAAGAAGAGAAGACCAGTCTACTACTCAAGACAGGTGGACTACAAGATAAGTACATATACAAGTCTACTCAAGACAGGTCAACGTGGAAGTTAGTTACGAATACGCGTGAAAAGATAAAGGTATAGAAGTTAGTTATGGAATAACTAATTCATAACAGAAACGCGTGGAAGATTCAGTTGAAGGTAGTTATCAAGAAAAGTTGGTTACAACTTACTAAGTTCTTGAAGATTGAAGTCTATAAATACCCCAAGGTATTCATTGGTAGAAGACTACTGATTACTGAAACACTGACGTTCATACTCAAGTGAAGCATTATCAAAGATATATTTGAAGTTTACTCTCAGAGTTAATTGAAGTTCAGATAGATAGCCAGAAGACAAGTGAAGAATCAAGAAGGCTACTACTGAAGAACAGAGAAGTTTTTAGTTTTTGTGTTGTTATTTTTCAAGGTGCTAGATACTTGTAAAATTTCTAGTAAGATCGTAGACATATCTGGAGGTATAGTCTGTTGAAGATCTAAGTCTTCTTCTTGGGACTTTAAAGACAGGAATACACACTTGTACTCGATTGGAAGAGTTTAGTGGAAACATCACAACTGGGTTTGTGAGAGTGGATGTAGACAAGTTGTCGAACCACTATAAATTGCTTAATTGATTTAACTACTTAACTGATCTAGACTAGTTGAGTATAGAACAGAGTTCTCGAATTAAGTTGAGTATAATTTTTAATTGGGCTCATTGATAAAATTTCGTATTCCGCACATTGTGTATTTTGATATATCGAAAGATTTTAGAAAAGTCTATTCACCCCCCTCTAGACATTTTCTTTAGCTTCCCTCGATATTAACTCAACTTGGGACCAACAAGTGGTATCAGAGCAGTAGTTTACGAACTGCTGTTTCTTGATAACCGACTCAAGACTTAGGGTGAAGTCTTGGTCCTTAACTGTTCTTCTATACGTGTTCTTGATCATATTCTTGTATCATCTGTGTTTCGTGCTCCCTGTTCTTGACTTATCTGTTGTTCTTGATCATAATTCTACTTAGCACTTATTTCTTGAAATCATGTCTCTTGAGATAAGCGCCAACAAACTACCTAAGTTTCAGGTACAGGATTACGACTATTGGAAGCTAAGGATGGAAGCCATCTTCAGCTCCACTCACGACTTAATGATCTCCGTTGTCACTGAAGGTCCAATTGTGACCATGATCCCCAATACTGCTGCCCTTGATCGAAATCAACCAGTGGGTACTCTCGTCAAGAAACCAAGGTCAGAACTTACCTCTGAAGAAATGAGACAGAATAATTTGGATAGCTTGGCCAAGAATTACATCTTACACACTCTTCCTAATGAGTATCTGGGAAAAGTGTTAAAATGTAAAACTGCCAAAGAAATGTGGGATCGCTTAGCTATCATTTGTGAAGGGACATCCCTAATCAAAGAAAGCAAGCTTTCCACTGCTGTCCAAAGATTCGAATCATTTCATATGAAAGCTGGTGAAACAATAGACCAGTTGGATACTCGTTTTACCAAAATCATGAATGA
Source organism: Galeopsis tetrahit (assembly GCA_963675135.1). Taxonomy (NCBI): domain Eukaryota; kingdom Viridiplantae; phylum Streptophyta; class Magnoliopsida; order Lamiales; family Lamiaceae; genus Galeopsis; species Galeopsis tetrahit. The sequence goes on along the minus strand of OY776126.1, from coordinate 32,148,756 downwards.
CTTGGAAGTCCTTGGTAAAACTTATACTCCACGTGAAATCAATCTTAGGATTCTAAAAAGCCTTGATAGTCGATGGAAGATGGTAAAAATGCTTGTTAAGAATACCCAAGATATAGACGTATGGACAGCAGAGACTATGTTTCAAACTCTAAAGGCTCATGAGTTTGATCTAGACGAAGACGAACCCGTAGTAAGTAGTGACAGAGAACATGCTGTATCTAAGAACGTTGCGTTTAAGGCTAGTTCGTCTAAGATAGACAGGTCTAAGACTAAGACTAGGTCTGCTTCTGTGAAAGACGAGTTAGATACTGATCTTAGTCTGAAGGATCAGGTAAGCCTCATGGTTAGAAAGTTTGATAGGCTGAATAAACGTTTCGGAAGATATAAGAAGTTCTATAGAGAGCATAGAGGGTCTGCTTCTAAGAACTCGTCTGAGACCAGACGAGACCGAAACTCGTCCGAAAGGAGAGACGAAGTCTCGAAAGGTAACAGACAAGATAGAGAGTCTGATAGTAGGAAGATTACTCGTTCTGATAGACGTGATAAACGAAGGAACAACTCTCCTATTAAAAAGGCTACTAATGATCTCGTGTGCTATAACTGTGAGAAACCAGGTCACTACATATATGAATGTCCAGACCTGAGTACTGATGATCGAGAAGAACGCAAAGCACGAAGGGAAAGAAGATACAACCGAGGTAAAAAGGCAATGATGGCCAATAATGACTCTGACTCCGACTCAGACGAGTTGCCATCATCCTCATCAAGCTACCCGTCTGAACCAGATCACGATGAAGCATTCATAGTTGATGATGGTTTATGCTTCATGGCTAAAATCGACCAAGAGGTATCTTCTGTTACTTCATTTCAATCATGTGATGAATCAGATTCTGATGAAAGTGATACTGCCAGTAGCCAAGTAGGGAGTAGTCTTCAGCACTCTACTAGTGCAGTTGAAGACGACCTCCTACTTGCCAACAAGGCATTCATTGAAGTCAGTGACGAAAACATCACCTTAAGACAAGAAATCATTGATCTTAAAGAAGCTCAGTCTAAAGTAGATCCTAATACAACAGTCCTAAATGAACGCTTGCAAGAAGAGTTGAGACAACTCAAAGACAAGTGTGCATTGACAGACAAGTTGTATCAAGACCTACTTAAGACACATGCGACTGAGAAACATGAATTCAATGTCTTACAAAGTAAGCTCAAAAAGCTTGAAGAACGTAATAAGTTCTTAGAAACCGAGGTTGTCACATTAGACCTTAAACTTACTGACCTGGTTAACTCATCTAAGGTTAACCTTGAATTGTCAGATAGGTATAGGGCTCCAGCTGACAAGACAGGCATAGGTGCTGAGACATCAAGCTCGTCTACTCTAGTTCCTAAGAACCCTACTATTTTCATCTCAAGTTCTTTGACTAATGATAAAGGAAAAGAACCATTGATATACGATATTGACACTCCATCAAAAGGTACTGTATCAAAACAAGCTCGAGTTAACATTCCAATTACCAAAGGTGGTAAAAAGAATGGTAACAACAAGCCTGTTCAACCTAGAACTAATCTTCAAAGGACTAGGAATCGTGGACGACCAAATCAGGTCAGATACGAGGATTGGTATCCTGAGGAGACAAGTACTAGACAAGTACAGACTAGACGACAAGAGTCTAGACCTCCTTTCATAAGGCAGTCTCAACTCTACTCGTCTAGACCTAGACAGGAAGGTCCAAAATATCGTACACAACCTGTTCTATATCCTCCACCTTTGTCATATGATATCAAAGGAGAAGAAAGACCTAAACATGTCTATAAACCGTATGGACCTAATGCATATAAACCTTACTCTGACTATCATAGACAAGTGCCTGCTCAAGTAGAGATTAAGTCAAAAGGCTATCTCCAAAGAGTAGACCCGAACTCGACTGATAGGCCAGATAAGGACAACAAGGTCTTATTTTGCAACAAATATGGTCGAAAGCTTAGAAGGTCAAACTTGTTCAGGACTCCAATGTACATTTGGATTCCATTGAACTCGACTAACCCCCAAGGACCCCAATAAACAAGGAGGGTACCTAAATTATGTATTATCATCTATTGCAGGGTCGACTCGATCTATACAAGAAAGGTGGCTCAACAGGAGAAACTTGGTACATAGACAGTGGTTGTTCGCACCACATGACTGGTACTAAGACTCTCTTATCAAGCTATCGTGAGCAAGAAGGACCAAAAGTGATTTTTGGTGATAGCTCCATTGCTGTTACTAAAGGATTTGGTTACATTCGTAATGGTGACATAGAAATTCAAGACGTTTCTTATGTCGAAGGCTTGAAATACAATTTACTCTCTGTTTCACAATTTTGTGATCGTGGATACAAGGTGCAGTTCAAGAGTCAGAAATGTGAAATCATCGACAAGAAAACACATACAGTCCTACTAGTCGGCATTAGACAAGGAAGTGTGTACATAGTGAACTGGAACAGTTGTCCGAGGGACACCTGTCTACTTACTAAGAATCCTAAAGAACTTGGCTGGCTCTGGCATAGACGCCTTTGTCATCTAAACTTTAAGGTTCTTAATAAGATAGCCAGAGACTACCTTGTGGAAGGTATTCCCAATGAAGTCTACTATAAGTCACATGTATGCACCTCCTGTCAAAAAGGTAAACAGGTGAAGGGCTCTTTTAAATCTATTCCATCCCTCTCAACCAGTAGAGTTCTTGAACTTCTACATATGGACTTACATGGCCCAATAACTCCTCCAACTTTGAACGGTAGAAGGTACACACTTGTTGTGGTAGACGACTATTCTAAGTTCACTTGGGTAGTCTTCTTACACAAGAAGAGTGATACACAAACACTTTTGCCTGATCTATTGAAGAAGTTACAGGTTGAGAAGAATCAGTCAATTGTCAAGATACGTAGTGACAAGGGTACCGAATTCATTAACTGCTATATTAAAGAATTTTGTTCTAAGCGTGGCATCCAGCACCTTACTAGTGCAGCTAGGACGCCACAGCAAAATGGAGTAGCAGAACGAAGGAACAGAACTCTTAAGGAGGCCTGCAGGACCATGCTGACAGAGTATAATACGCCTCAGAAATTTTGGGCAGAAGCCATCAACACTGCATGCCACTCACAAAATAGAAGTGCTATCAACAAAGCACTAGGTAAGACGCCCTATGAGGTATGGAAAGGTAGAAAACCCAGAGTTTCATATTTTCATATATTTGGATGCAAGTGTTTCATCCATAACAATGGGAAAAGCAAGCTGAATGCATTCGATGCTAAAGCAGACGAGGGGATATTCTTAGGATACTCCTCGACTAGCAAAGCATTTAGAGTATTCAACTACTCAACCCTTTGTGTGGAAGAAACACCACATGTGGTTTTCGAAGAATCTCAACAGGACCCGTCTACCAACAAGATCAGTGAGAAAGCTACTGAGCTAACTGTCGAAACTGACAAAGACTCAGAAGTATATGAATCCGTTCAAGCATATAATCCATTCATGAAAGCTCTCGAGTCAGACGACCAGAAGAAGGTAAGCACTCAAGGTAACTCTACTAGACCAGTTGACATGCCTAAACTAGTCGACTCGTCTACTCCTATTAAATCTTCTGATGATAATGATGTTGACATGCATGATGCTGTACATAATATAGACGATAGTATTCTTGTTAAGAATAGAAATACATGGAAATCAGCACATAATACTGAAAATATTATTGGTGACTCTACTGTTGGTGTTAAGACTAGACGACAACTCTTTGAGTCGCAAGAACAATCTAGTCCATCTCTGTTTTGCTGGTGTTGTTTCCTCTCATCTATCGAGCCAAAAACCATTAATGAGGCATTGGCTGATAGCAATTGGATCATTGCTATGCAAGACGAGTTGAATCAGTTTGTTCGAAACGACGTCTGGGAACTTGTCGATAGACCGAAACATCATAATGTAGTTGGAACTCGATGGATTTTCAAGAATAAGAAAGATGAGAATGATGTAGTTGTTCGTAATAAGGCTAGACTAGTCGCCCAAGGCTATTCACAAGCTGAAGGCATAGACTATGATGAAACATATGCTCCTGTTGCTAGACTAGAAGCCATTCGATTGTTTCTTGCATATGCTGCTAACATGAAATTTACTGTATATCAAATGGATGTTAAAAGTGCATTTCTTAACGGTATTCTTGCGGAAGAAGTGTATGTTGAACAACCCCCAGGTTTCGAAGTCAAAGGTAATCAGGTATACAAATTAAAGAAGGCCTTATATGGACTAAAGCAAGCTCCAAGAGCCTGGTACGATACTCTTTCTCAATTTCTATTAGAAAATGGTTTTACTAAAGGCAAGGTAGACAGAACCTTGTTTAGAAGACAAGAAGGGAAAGACATTTTACTCGTCCAAATTTACGTAGATGACATCATTTTTGGTTCACCTAACAAAGAGCTGAGTGAAAGTTTTTCAACACTCATGCAAAGTAAATTTGAGATGTCTATGATGGGTGAAATGAATTACTTTCTTGGACTTCAAGTAAAACAGACCCCTGAAGGGATTTTCATAAATCAAGCAAAGTATACTAGAAATCTTCTAGACAAGTATGGTATTAAGACATGCAAGTCTGCTGGCGTACCTATGCTACCTACATACAGAATGGACCCAGACGAACAAGGTAAGTGTACTGATCAAACTCATTACCGTGGTCTAATTGGTTCATTACTCTACTTAACTGCTAGTAGACCTGATATTGCATTTTCTGTTGGTGTATGTGCTCGCTTTCAAGCTAATCCAAAAGAGAGTCATATGGAAACCACTAAAAGGATATTGAAATATTTGAAAGGAACCATCAATCGTGGTATATGGTATCCTTCGAATGATGATTTATCTCTAAGTGGCTACTCTGATTCTGATTTTGGTGGTTGTAGAATAGATAGGAAATCTACATCTGGTTCTTGTCAATTTTTAGGCACAAAACTCATTTCATGGTTTTCGAAAAAGCAGACAAGTGTTGCTACCTCCACTACTGAAGCCGAGTACATGGCTGCAGGAAGTTGTTGTAGTCAATTATTATGGCTTATTCAACAGCTTAGAGATTATAATATTTGTGAATTAAATGTTCCTATATTCTGTGATAGTAATAGTGCCATTGCCATTACACAAAATCCTGTTCTGCACACACGTTGTAAGCATGTTGATGTGAAACACCATTTCATACGTGATCATGTAGAAAAGAAGGATATTCGCATGGAAAAGATTCACACTGATTTTCAAAGAGCTGATATTTTCACAAAACCATTAGCTGAGGCTCGATTTCATGAATTATGCATTAGCCTAGGACTAATTGATCTTGATCCTACTAGTGTGTAGAAATGTACTAACCAGACAGGTATAATCCTAAGAAGAAAGGAGAAATAGACAAGTTACCACAAAAGAGCAGAGCACTCATCTACTCACGCAACAAACAGGTAAACAAGGTCAGACAAGTTGACCATCCAACCCGATGAGGAAGCTGGTAAAGCTGAGGGTAACACTAAGGGAATAAACATTTAAGGGGGAATCCTTGATTTCTTAAAGATCCTTATGTTGACTCTTTAGTTTGGTAACAGTCATCTTGTTTTGAACCTTGATCATTGACTTAGATTGTTATTCATTATTATTTATCCTACTCAACTACCTGTAATACATCTAATCTGTATTGCAAGAATAGACAGTTACAAATAGTCACTTGATGTTCAAAGTAGACAAGCACAATCGAAGGGGGAACTCGTCTTGTGCATATCAGTCTACTCGTCTGTTCTGGATAGACACGAACAGACAAGATAAGTGTTCCTTTGATGCAAGTATTCTAAGTGTTTAATCAATTGAATCAAGGATATATATGTAGTTTGAAGTATTGAAAGTTTGAAAAACCTAGATTTGGATGTATACACTCCATTTAATGAGGTGTATATAACCAGTTCGCGCCAAACACTCTACTTTGCTAGGTTAGAGGAATACACCCCTCTATTCTACCAATAGATGAAGCGGATTTCAAATTTCACAATATTAAATCACGTAATTTTCTCGAATCCGCCAAACTGAATTCCTAAAGCCTTTCATATCTGACCATTGGATTAAAACTTCAAATCTCAACCATTGAACTCAAATGTTTAAAACCCATTTTACTTGTTCTTAACTGCTCACGATTTCAGTTTCTCTTGATCTCATAACTTCTCAAGCACTCAAACCTCTTCGAAATTTCTTGATTTTCATAAGTCGTGTTTACTATGTCTATCGTTTCAATGTTCGATGCTCGTACTAACATGCAAGCTAGATTTGATCTTGGTAAGTACATTACCGAAGGAAGAGTGCATACAGAAGGATCGGTATTTTTCAAAGGAAATCACACTGAAGACAACAAGAAAATATTGATGAAATGCTTCAGATGCGGTTTGAGACCATATTTGGAGGCATTTCCTGAGGTTGTTCTTGAAGAGGAAGTGTTGGAGTTTTATGCTACTGCAACTAGACAGGGCGACTCAATTGAAGCTTTTATTGGAAGAAGGCGAGTGGAGATTACTAGAGAATTTCTGACCGAATCGCTGAAACTACCATCTGGATCGATAGATATCGAGAGATATGCTGAAGGTCGAGAGTTGAGGTACCTAAGTATTTTCTGCGGAAGAAGGCTGCAGTTAAAAAGCGATGGAAAGGTTCCTGTGGTGAAGAAGAAGGAGCTTCTGGAAAAATACAAAACGCTTCTTGATATTGCGTCTAAAATGTTGCTAGGAGTTACTGGGAGTTTTGACTCTGTGACGCCTCAGAAAGCAAGGATTATGGCTGTGATTTATGATGGAATCACGGAAGGAAACTGGACTAAACTCTTCTTGGATAGATTAATGTACTACAAGAAGTTTGTGCAAGTTAATTCCAGTTCAGCCAACTGGGTTGTTTCTGCAAATGTCAGTTTTGGAAACAAGTTAAGTATCATCCTACCCATTCCATTGCCGAACAAGACAAGTTGGAGTAAAGGCAAGCCGTTTCATCCACTAAAGCATTACTTGAAGAAGGAAGCTCTGGCTAAGCAAGCTGCTGCTAGGCCATCTGCTCCTAGGCAAGTTGAGGTAAATCCTATGGATGTGATGCCATATGGTGGGTCATCTAGTTCTTCAGAAGACGAGTCTCATGATGAAGAATCGGAAGAGGTTGAAAAAGGAGAGTCCGGTGAAGATGACTCAGAAAAGACTCAGTCAGATGGAGAGTCGCAACAAGAGAAAGAGTCGAGTGAACAAATTCCTGAAATGTACACTCTTGTAAGAGTCGGATCGCCTACTCGTCCAGACGAGTTGAGTACACAGGTTGGTACCTCTACTCAATCTGTTTCAATTCCTCTCTCTCTCCCGTCTACTTCTGTTCGAACCAAGGCTAGATCACATCGATCTAGGCCTAGACCTTTTCCCAAAACCTCGCAAGTGCTGACAGCATATCCGCTGAGAGCCAGCCTACCCGAAAACACTCCTAAAATAGATACAACTGATACTCCTACAGTTGTCATACCAAACCAAGCCACATCAAAGCCCATTGAAACCAGTGCTTTCACACCCTCTCCCTCACCAGAATATGGTGAACCCCTCAACCCATCTACTGCAGACAAGACGCCAGTTGCCACTGCAACAACCGAGTTAGAGACCCCATCTACTCAGGACCCGTCTGCTGCTAGATTTAATTCCCTGGTTTATTATCCTATGTGTTTGAGAGAGAAGCGTATTCGATCCCGAATGACCAGAAATCTGAAGAGGACGCTCTCAACTATCGAAGTCGACTATGAGTCAGAACAGTTTGAAATTCTTGTAAGGATATGCACCTGGTTTGCTCTTAAGAAGTCCTCCACTGATGATCTGTTCGAAGTTATTCAAGGAATGGGAGGAATCTCCAATTTTATGGATTGGGAGATGGAACAAAAGGAGCATAGTGGTGTAAAGGATCATTCAGAATTGTTTCCACCAAGTGCCTTGGTTGATCTTGTCAAAAGGCTATTAAAAATTCCTGATGGAATCTTGGTTGAAGAGTTCTCATCTGATATTGGAACTCAGACTGATCTCCTGGAAGAAGAGTTAAGAGCTGTAACAGTTGAAGCTGGAATTCAAACTTCAGATCAGTCAGAAGATGAGTCTGAACACTCTGATGAAGATTCTTTCAATTTTGGAGTAGAAGATGATGAGTTCATGGACGCCGAAATGTTTACAGAAGATGAGCTTGTTGAGAAGGCTCAAGAAAAGGGTGTTACTGAAGCTCAGTCATCTACTCATGGTGTTTCTGAAGGATATCTTGCTGAGTTGAAGTCGGACTTGAAAGATGTTGTTCATTCTGCAATAATCGAGTTTTTGCAATAAAAAATGAAGGATGTTTTGATTGAACAGAATAAATCACTCGTTGACAGTTCCAGAGATTTATTTGTTGGAGAAGTCAACAAGATGGACTCAACTTTCAGAGCAGAGTTGACTGCAGAAGTTGAAAGATTCTTGCAAACACAAGTTGAAGTTTCTGAGAAGAGGTCTATCTCATTTGCTAGATCGTTGGCTGAAGAATCTGGCAAAATGGAACGTCTTTACCGTGTTAAGATTGAGATAGCAGATGAGCAGAGGAGAGAAGCACAAGCTCAATTGGTGAAGTCTAACGCTATTCTCTCTGAGTTAACACAGCAAAATACTCTACTGCGTCAGACAGCTACTCATTTCAAAGATGAGTTGACTATTACTTCGAAGAAATTGGAGTCTACTGTTGATCGCCTGGACAAGATGAGTCAGGATCAAACACATCAAAGGCAGATAGAGCTAGCTGCTGAAGCTATGAAGGAGGCACTAAAGGAAGAAATGACTCGATTTACTAGTTTATTCACTCTTAAGGCCAGTGATGAAGCCAAAAAGGGGGAAGAGAAGACAAGTAGAGTTGAAGTAAAGTCAAGTGCTGAACCAGAAGAAAAGGATGCTGCTACTACTATGCAAGAGCTAAGGAGGCCAAAGAGGAGGCTAGTTAAAACTGCAGAGTTAGAGCAAGCTGAAGCAGATGAACTTAAAAGATTAGAGAAAGGTAAAGCTGTTGCATCGTCTCCTGAAGCAGAGATTCAGACTAGACGAGTTAAGAGGAAGCTGAGTATTGAAGAACCTACTGCTGCTGCTACAGTTGAAAAGAAGCAAAAGATTATTGATCCTAATGATGAAAGTCATTATGCAAGCAAGAAGAAGATAGAAAAACATATTGAAAGACTGCAAAAGCTGAAGGTGAATGAAGAAGAGATGGAAGATCAGTTCATTGACTACTTCATTGACAAAGAGCATCGACAGGAATGGCTCAAAGTGAAGAGGAAATGGGAACTTGATCATTGGATTATTCGAAAATATGGTGAGTCTGAAAGTCCAGATGAGTTGTATGTCATGTTTGACAAATTCATGGAAGGACAGAATAAATTGCTTTGGAATTTGGTCATGAGGATATCTGCTGCTGCAAACTTCAATATCTTGATACCGACCTTTCCAAGATGGAAGACTCCTATGACAAGCTCAGGAAAAAGAGTAGATCGTAATCAGATCAAGAAATTTGAAGAAGAGCTACTTGACAAGGAGAAGATTGAAGATGAAGATCAGATTAGCTTAATTCACAAGAGACTCCTCGACGCATTCTGTGTTCCAAACCCGGAAGGAGGTACTCTTTCAGATTAGTTCTTGTTTGTCTGATTAGTTTTTTTTCTCTGATATTTTGTTTATTAGAAGTATTTGTAATCTCTACTGATCTACTTCTGAATAAATGAAAAAGATAAAGTACTATTTGATGTTTAAAGACAAGATAACTACTTAACTAGTCTACTTATAAGAAAAGATTCAAGTAGTTTTGGCTTCATCAAAAAGGGGGAAATTGTTGGGATATGAATCCTAGAACAAGTCCTAAATGATGAACAAAAGATAAAAAGATAAAGTTTTGATAATCCAAAAGAGGACTTGAATATTTTCTAAGTGTTGACTAATCTAGTCTAGTTGAGTTGAAGTCATCTTGTACAGATCAGTAGAATTCAAAAGACAAGTACAGTTTAAAAGAAAAGTATTCTTAAAAGATAAGTACGATTTATAAGTACTTCATATCTGTTCATATATGTTAGTTTGTTACTGAGCTATTTGAATGATGTATAGAGCTCATGTTTTTATATGTAATAGATTAGATTCATTGTATAACTTGTAAGTTGACTAAGCTTGTATTATAAAAGCTTAATGTAATGTAATAGTCTTGTTAGGTTAGATGATAGGACTAGATTAGTTTTATTAGAAGTCTACTACACAAGAAGAGAAGACCAGTCTACTACTCAAGACAGGTGGACTACAAGATAAGTACATATACAAGTCTACTCAAGACAGGTCAACGTGGAAGTTAGTTACGAATACGCGTGAAAAGATAAAGGTATAGAAGTTAGTTATGGAATAACTAATTCATAACAGAAACGCGTGGAAGATTCAGTTGAAGGTAGTTATCAAGAAAAGTTGGTTACAACTTACTAAGTTCTTGAAGATTGAAGTCTATAAATACCCCAAGGTATTCATTGGTAGAAGACTACTGATTACTGAAACACTGACGTTCATACTCAAGTGAAGCATTATCATAGATATATTTGAAGTTTACTCTCAGAGTTAATTGAAGTTCAGATAGATAGCCAGAAGACAAGTGAAGAATCAAGAAGGCTACTACTGAAGAACAGAGAAGTTTTTAGTTTTTGTGTTGTTATTTTTCAAGGTGCTAGATACTTGTAAAATTTCTAGTAAGATCGTAGACATATCTGGAGGTATAGTCTGTTGAAGATCTAAGTCTTCTTCTTGGGACTTTAAAGACAGGAATACACACTTGTACTCGATTGGAAGAGTTTAGTGGAAACATCACAACTGGGTTTGTGAGAGTGGATGTAGACAAGTTGTCGAACCACTATAAATCTTGTGTGTGATTTACTTTACAGTTTTGATTGTTTAAATTGCTTAATTGATTTAACTACTTAACTGATCTAGACTAGTTGAGTATAGAACAGAGTTCTCGAATTAAGTTGAGTATAATTTTTAATTGGGCTCATTGATAAAATTTCGTATTCCGCACATTGTGTATTCTGATATATCGAAAGATTTTAGAAAAGTCTATTCACCCCCCTCTAGACATTTTCTTTAGCTTCCCTCGATATTAACTCAACTTGGGACCAACAACAGTATGCACTAGATAATAATATGTGTAAATACAGAAATGTAAAGTGCATTAAGTAAATAACACCAGGTTTATAGTGGTTCGGATATGCGATCCTACATCCACTCTCACGTCCTAACGTGATGTTTAATCCCTTTAATTTACCACAAATTACAAGGGTCTTGACCTTTATAGTCCCAAGGATAGGACTTTGAGATCTGAGCCGTCCTAACAGCTACGGTCTCCACAAGTGATTGTAAGCACTTGCACTTTGAGGGTTTCAAAAACTTTAACCTTTCGGAGAGGGTTGGGGTTTCTGAAGTGTATCCAACTAATGGTTCAAGCTTATAATTTGCTTAACCACTTTGCCTAAAACAAATGATATACAATATGAGCAGGTTTCAGGTTCTTAAGGGTTGGATAGAAATCACTTAAGAGCTATGGATAATCTAATGGATTCTGGCTCTTTGAGAACTCTTGGAACAATATGACTTTAGCTTGATTGCTTGCTTAGTTTGTTGAATTCTCTCGTTGTGACTTCGTACTTGTGATTTCTCATCCTCTTGTATTTATAGTGGTGATTGCTTGCAACTAGCCGTTGGAGTTGACTAGCCGTTGGAGTTGACTAGTCGTTGGGGCAATCTTTCCATAATGGCTTGATTCCTTGATTCCAGCAGCTTGATTGCTTCAATCCTGAGATCATGTCAATCTTCTAAATAAGGTAGGTCTTCATTTGAAATGCAAGATGACTTTGGGAATCAGCCGAGTCTTGGAAGATAACATAGTCTTCTGATCTGTACTACTAGTCTTCTGACTACTCTTCTGGCCTTAGGTCTTCTGTCTTCTGATATCAGTCGAGTAAAACTCTTCTGATCTGGCAATTCTTTGTCCTGCTTTAGGCCATCTTCAATCTTTGACTCCATCAGATAGGTAGGTATACAAGCACCTTAACTTATTTGGTTTCCAAGGATCTTCTAGTCTTCATGTCTTCTACTCTTCTCATCTTGAGGGAGCGCATGTAAGACGGGACTGTGCTAATCAGCTGATATCAATACAGTTGATCACACAAGACTAGTCTAAGCTTATCTATACAAAGTCAGCTGATCCTATTACATTTATAAACTCTAAGTGTTTTGGCCATCAAAACTATTCTAACATCAAGTGGGGCTTAGGGTGAATTTACATCCCAACATCTCTACCTAGTGAAATCGAGTGGGATTGTTTATACCGTGTTTATGTTTCAATTTGGATTTGCTAAGAGCATCAAGATGCTAGGATGAAAATCGTTTCCCTTCGGGTAATATATATAGCCTTAATTCTAAGGTGTTCTCAAACCCGGTAATAAGGTTTTCTTCCTAATCCTCACCAATTACACAAACAACCATTCAAGTAATTAATGGGGTTTTAATACGATTAACTCTCTCTCGACGAATTAAAAGTATAACTAACACATTTGCATACCAACAACTCACACCATAAATTTAAACATGTTCATGTAACTCTCGTCTACGCTAAACATGCCTCAAAATACGGATTAATAGAAGTTAATACATAAAGCACCGATAAAATCCAATAAGAGAAACAATAATCCAAATATCAACAATAATTAAAGTATAAACAATTCCAACACTCAATATTCATATGGTTTCAAACACCCAAAACATAAAAAACTTAGTCCATGGTGTTTGATGAAACACCCATGGATAAAACAACAAGAGAACTAGAAATAGACATAAAAATATCAATAATATAACAAAATAGAGTTTTGGTGGAAGTCACCTTGATGATTCTTCAACAATTTAGAGTATTACAAGTGAATGTAGTCAAAATCTTCAAGAACCCAACCTAAAATACTAAACCTTAAAGCCAATCTATGGAATGACACTTGTAAAATATGTAAAAATCTACCTAAGAGAGTAATCTAGGGTTTGAGTGTGTGAAAGTGAGGCCAAGCCTCCTAATAATCTGATTTGGGGAGGTATTTATAGCTTGGAAGAATGTTTGAGACGAGATTTGCACTTAGGCCCTTGAAATCCTTTAAAATTCTCGAATTTCCGCGCAAAAAACAAGTTTAAACGGTCGACCGAGGGACCTCAAACGGTCAACCGAGTGAGATGGAAGTCCAAAAAATGCTCTGGAAGCAGATTTCACTCGGTCAACCGAGTGGGTGGACTCGGCTGCCCGAGTGGATTCTGCTACAATTCCGCATTTTATCGTTTCGATCATATCTTGAGCTTCCGACCTCCTATTGACTTAATTCTTTTTTTCATTTCACTCATTTTTTTGACAAGCATCCAATGGTGCAATTATCTTCTTAACTTCATGAATTCTCAGACTCGTATTTTACTTCCAAATAAGTTCAATTTACCTAAAAAATAGCAAAACACATACCTTTCTCATTTCAAGTGCAATTAGTCAATTTAGTGTGAATAATGCAACAAAATCCTCAAAATTATGCAAAATAAACACATGAATTTCAAGAATTTTTCACACTAATCAAGGAGCAGTGGTGGAGACTATTCTTTTGAGGAAGAATAGTGTTTTTTTTTTGGTGGAGATTAGTTCGATTATGAGCTAAAGGTGGAGAATTGTGAGTGTTATATCATAATTTCATAGTCAGTTGATAGGATCAGATAAGATGACTTAGGCCGAAATTAGATGAGTTGAAGGTTTCCAATCAACTGAGGATATGATGCTTAGAGTTCAGCACAGTTGGTCAGATGAGCAGAGTATATCAGCACAGTACATGAGAACAGTACTTCAACAGAGTACTTCAGCACAGTAAGAAGTCTATCAGCAGAGTCAGCTTTTGATCACAGAACAGAAGAGTTGGGTACACGAGTGAAGTGAAGAAATATCATATTCTGAGTTAATGAGTATGTAAACATTCTTTATCAATCAAGTAAGTACTCGTTTGGTCCAGTGGATGTAGATCATGTTGGTCCCAAAGTTGAGTTAATAATATTGAGTAAGCTAGTGAAAATGTCTAGAGGGGAGGGGTGAATAGACTTTTCAAAAATCTTTCAATATATCAGAATACACAATGCGGAATAATCAGATTACTAATGAGCCCAATCAAGTTTATACTCAACTTATATTCGAGAACTCTGTTCTATACTCAACTAGTCTAGATCAGTTAAGTAGTTAACCAATTAAGCAATTTAAACAATCAAAACTGTAAAGTAAATCAAACACAAGATTTATAGTGGTTCGACAACTTGTCTACATCCACTCTCACAAACCCAGTTGTGATGTTTCCACTAAACTCTTCCAATCGAGTACAAGTGTGTATTCCTGTCTTTAAAGTCCCAAGAAGAAGACTTAGATCTTCAACAGACTATACCTCCAGATATGTCTACGATCTTACTAGAAATTTTACAAGTATCTAGCACCTTGAAAAATAACAAACAAAAACTAAAACTTCTCTGTTCTTCAGTAGTAGCCTTCTTGATTCTTCACTTGTCTTCTGGCTATCTTTCTGAACTTCAATCAACTCTGAGAGTAAACTTCGTTTGAATATCTTCAATAACGTTTGTAAGTAGTAATTCTTCAGTATCTTTTGTAATCAGTCCTCAATGAATACCTTGGGGTATTTATAGACTTCAATCTTCAAGAACTTAGTAAGTTGTAACCAACTTTTCTTGATAATTACCTTCAACTGAATCTTCTTATCAATCCACGCGTTTCTGTTATGAATTAGTTATTCCATAACTAACTTCTATATCTTTATCTCTTCACGCGTATTTGTAACCAACTTCAAGTTAACTTGTCTTGTGTAGTCTAGTAGATGTACTTGTCTTGTAGTCCACCTGTCTTGAGTAGTAGACTGGTCTTCTCTTCTTGTGTAGTAGACTTCTTCAGATTACAATGTAGAACTAATCTAGTCCTATCATCTAACCTATCAAGACTATTACATTACTTTAAGCTTTTATAATACAAGCTTAGTCAACTTATAAACTATACAAAGAATCTAATCTATTACATATAGAAACATGAGCTCTATACATCATTTAAATAGCTCAGTAACAATCTAACATATATGAACAGATATGAAGTACTTATAAATCGTACTTATCTTTTAATAATACTTTTCTTTTAAACTGTACTTGTCTTTTGAATTCTACTGATCTGTACAAGATGACTTCAACTCAACTAGACTAGATTAGTCAACACTTAGAAAATATTCAAGTCTTCTTTTTGGCTTATCAAAACTTTATCTTTTATCTTTTGTTCATCATTTAGGATTTGTTCTAGGATTCATATCCCAACAATTTCCCCCTTTTTGATGAAGCCAAAACTACTTGAATCTTTTCTTATAAGTAGACTAGTTAAGTAGTTATCTTGTCTTTAAACATCAAATAGTACTTTATCTTTTTCATTCATTCAGAAATAGATCAGTAGATATTACAAATACTTCCAAAAATAAAATATCAGAGCAAAAAAAACAACTAAAACAATCAACTAATCTGAAAGATTACCTCCTTCTGGGTTAGGAACACAGAATGCATCGAGGAGTCTTCTGTGAATTAAGCTAATCTGATCTTCATCTTCAATCTTCTCCTTGTCAAGCAGCTCTTCTTCAAACTTTTTGATTTGATTAACATCAACCCTTTTTCCTGAGCTTGTCATGGGAGTCTTCCATCTTGGAAAGATTGGTATCAGAATGTTGAAATTTGCAGCAGCAGATATCCTCAATATCAGATTCCAAAGCATTCGATTCTGACCTTCCATAAACTTATCAAACATCGAGTATAATTCATCCGAATTTTCAGAATCTCCATACTTTCTGATTATCCAGTGATCAAGTTCCCATTGTCTCTTCACTTTGAGCCAATCTTGACGATGCTCTCTGTCAATAAAGTAGTCAATGAACTGATCTTCCATTTCTTCTTCATTCACCTTCAGCTTTTGCAGTCTTTCAATATGTTTCTCTATTTTCTTCTTGCTTGCATAATGACTTTCATCATTAGGATCAATAATCTTTTGCTTCTTCTCAACTGTAGCAGCAGTAGGTTCTTCAATACTCAGCTTCCTTTTAACTCGTCTAGTCTGAATCTCTGCTTCAGGAGACGATGCAACACCTTTACCTTTCACTAATCTTATCTGCTTTTCAGTTTCAGCTTGCTCTAGATCTGCCTTCTTCACTAATCTGCCTCTCTTAAGCCTTCTTAGCTCTTCAATTGCAGTAGCAGCATCTTTCATCTCCGGTTCAGCGCTAGCAGACTTCGTAACTTCAACTAGACTGGTCTCTTCCCCCTTTTTGGCTTCATCACTTGCCTTAAGAGTAAAAAGAGAAGTAAAGCGAGTCATTTCTTCTTTCAAAGCTTCCTTCATAGCGTCAGCAGCTGACTCAATGTGCTTCTGATGCGAATCTGCATTGCTCATCTTGTCTAAGCATTCAGTAACTAGTTCCAACTTCTGTGTACAGGAAACTAGTTCATCCTTCAGTTGAGTAGCCGTCTGTCTAAGAAGGGTATTTTGTTCAGTTAGCTCATGTAGAACAGCTCGAGAACGCACCAACTGGTCTTGTGCTTCCCTTCTCTGTTCATCAGCAATAGAAACTTTAACACTGTAGAGTCTTTCCATTTTACTCGATTCTTCAGCTAACGATCGAGCAAACGAGATTGATCTTCTTTCTGAACTATCAATTTGCTTCTTCAGAAAATCTTCAACTTGAGCAAACAACTCTTCTCTGAAAGTTGAGTCCATCTTGTTGATTTCACCAATAAACAAGTCTCTGGATTGGTCAACAAGTGATTGATTTTGTGTAATCAACATATCCTTCATTTTCAAGTTCAAGAATTCCTCTATAGCAGTGTGAACAACACTTCTTAGATCAGTCTTTAAATCATTCAGAAAGCTGTCTGGCATAGCTAGAGTCGAACTGGAAGTTCCGACAACATTATCAACTGCCTTGAGTTCTTCTTCATCAAACATCACAGCATCCAAAAACTCATCATCTTCTTTTCCAATCATGAATGAGTCGACTTCATCTTCATCACTAAGAACAATTTCTTCTAACTGTTCTGAAGTCTGAACTGCTATATCAGCAACTTCTGGCTTGATCTCTTCTTCAACTAGATCAGTTTGAGTTCCAATATCAGATGAAAACTCTTCAACCAGAATTCCGTCAGGAATTTTTAATAACCTCTTTACAAGATCAACTAAGGCTCTCGGCGGAAATAGTTCTGAATGATCCTTTACACCACTATGCTCCTTCTGTTCCATCTCCCAATCCAGAAAATTCGAGATTCCTCCCATTCCTTGAATAACTTCGAAAAGATCATCGGTGGAGGACTTCTTAAGAGCAAACCAGGTGCAAATCCTTACAAGAATTTCAAACTGTTCTGACTCATAGTCGACTTCGACAGTTGAGAGCGTCCTCTTCAGATTTCTGGTCATTCGGGATCGAATACGCTTCTCTCTCAAGCACATAGGATAATAGACAAGGGATTCGAATCTAACAACAGACGGGTCCTGAGTAGATGGGGTCTCCAACTCAGCTGTTGCAGTGGCAACTGTCGTCTTGTCTGAAGTAGATGGTTTAGGGGGTTCACCATATTCTGGTGAGGGAGAGGAAGTGAAAGCAATGGTTTCAACGGGCTGTAATGCAGCTTGGTCAGGTATGACAACTGTAGGAGTATCAGTTGTATCACTTATAGGAGTGTATAGGGGATGACTGGCCCTCAGCGGTCGTGCTGCCAGTGCTTGCGAGGTTGGGGGTACAGGTCGAGGCCTAGATCGATGTGATCTAGCCTTGGTTCGGACAGTAGAGAGAGAGAGAGAAGGAATTGACAAAGCTTGTGAAGAAGTACCAACTTGGTGACTCGACTCTTCTGGTGGAGGTGAGGTTCCAACTCTCACAAGAGTATACATCTCAGGTACTTGGTCATTCGACTCCTCCTCTTGAGTCGTTTCTTCATTCGATTGAGTCTTTTCTGAGTCGTCTGCACTAGACTCAGCTTCCTTAGACCCGGCTTGTGAAGAACTATCCGAATCCGCATACGGCAATACTTCCGATTCATCAAACTGAACCTGTCTAGGAGCAGCAGTCCTTCCAGCAACCTGCTTCTTCAGAGCTTCTTTCTTCAGATAGAATTTCAATGGATGAAATGGCTTTCCCTTGCTCCATGTGGTCTTGTTGGGCATCAACAGTGGGAGTAATATACTCATCTTGTTTCCATATCCAACTACTTGAGAAACCACCCAATTTCTGGTATCAATATCCACCCTAACACTTCTTTCAAAGTGCATCATCCTGTCAGCTATTAATTTAAACCAATTACCCTCGGTAATTCCATCGTAGATAGCTGCCATAATTCTAGTTTTAACTTGTGTGACCGAGTCAAAAGATCCAGTGGCACATAGAAGCATCTTGCTAGCTATGTCCAGTAGAGTGCGATATTTTTCTAGGAGCTCACCCTTCTTGGCTGTAATAGCTTTACCATCAGGTTTCAGTTTCATCTTCCTTCCGCAGAAAATGCTCAAATATCTCATCTCTTGCCCTTCCGCATACTTTTCCACATCAATCGTTCCGATGGGCAACCTCAGTCTTTCAAAAAGAGCTTCACGAGTGATTTCCACTCGATTAGAACCGATAAAGGATTCGATGACATCTCCTCTTCTGCTAGCATTAGCATAGAATTCGAGAACCTCTTCTTCCAGAACAACCTTGGGAAATGCCTCCAAATAGGGTTTTAGCCCGCATCTTGTGCATTTGGACAGAATTTCTTCATTACCAACAGTGTGATGTCCATCAAAGAACAGGGACGGTTCAACATGCACCTTGTTATCATTGATGTATCTGCCTAGATCAAACTGTGCCTGAATGTTGGTATTAACATCGAAAATAGATCGAATAGACATGTTGAATGATTTGAAACAAATAAGAAGATAGATTGTGCAGAGAATCAGTGTAAGCAAGTAGTAGAGAAGTTATGAAAACGTGAGGCAAGATGTGTGCAAGTGTTGGTTTTTGATTAAAACTGAATTTGATCCAACGGCCAAGATGGAAAGATTAGATCCAACGGTGAAGACCTTTGGCATTCAGTTACGGAACCAAGAAAAAAATGTGAATTGATTTTGTACAACTTGAAATCCGCCTTTCTTATTTGCAAAATAAAAAAGTGTATTCATCTGACCTATTTAGGTCGTGTTTTGAAATGAATTGAATATGTACACCTCATTAACTAGTGGTGTATAAATCCAATTCTAGGATTTTCAAATTTTAACACAATCACATTACTTTACCATAGTTAATTTGGTTCGAGTAAACATATTAACACATATTCAATGAAAATCAAATGAAAACTTAGCTTGTCTGTTCGAGTCCATCCAGAACAGATGAGTAGGACTAAACTTCATAAGGCGAGTGGGTTAAGCGGCACAAGACGAGTAATCTTATGTCCACCAGATGAGTTCCCCCTTCGACTATGCGTATCTGTCTGAATGTCAAACAGCTTTATGTACCTGTCTTCTTTAGTATGACAAGTAGTCGAGTAGAACTTATATGACGAATATTAATTTAAATCAATGGTCAAGGTTCAAACAAGATGACTGTTACCAAACTAAAGAGTCAACATAAGGATTTTTAAGAGATCAAAGATTCCCCCTTAAATGTTTATTCCCTTAGTATTACCCTCAGCTTTACCAGCTTCCTCATCGGGTTGGATGGTCAACTTGTCTGACCTTGTATACCTGTCTGTTGCTTGAGTAGCCGAGTGCTCTGTACTTTTTGTAGTAGCTTGTCTATTTCTCCTTTCTTCTTAGGATTGTACCTGTCTGTTAGTACATTGCTACATACTAGTAGGATCAAGATCAATAAGTCCTAGACTAATGCATAATTCACGAAATCGGGCCTCAGCTAATGGTTTTGTAAAAATATCAGCTCTTTGAAAATCAGTATGAATCTTTTCCATGCGAATATCCTTCTTTTCTACATGATCACGTATGAAATGGTGTTTCACATCAACATGCTTACAACGTGTGTGCAGAACAGGATTTTGTGTAATGGCAATTGCACTATTACTATCACAGAATATAGGAACATTTGATTCACAAACATTATAATCTCTAAGCTGTTGAATAAGCCATAATATTTGACTACAACAACTACCAGCAGCCATGTACTCGGCTTCAGTAGTAGAGGTAGCAACACTTGTCTGCTTTTTTGAAAACCATGAAATGAGTTTTGTGCCTAAGAATTGACAAGAACCAGATGTAGATTTCCTATCTATTCTACAGCCACCAAAATCAGAATCAGAGTAGCCACTTAGAGATAAATCATCATTTGAAGGATACCATATACCACGATTGATGGTTCCTTTCAAATATTTCAGAATCCTTTTAGTGGTTTCCATATGACTCTCTTTTGGATTAGCTTGAAAGCGAGCACATACACCAACAGAAAATGCAATATCAGGTCTACTAGCAGTCAAGTACAGTAATGAACCAATTAGACCACGGTAATGAGTTTGATCAGTACACTTACCTTGTTCGTCTGGGTCCATTCTGTATGTAGGTAGCATAGGTACGCCAGCAGACTTGCATGTCTTAATACCATACTTATCTAGAAGATTTCTAGTATACTTTGCTTGATTTATGAAAATCCCTTCAGGGGTCTGTTTTACTTGAAGTCCAAGAAAGTAATTCATTTCACCCATCATAGACATCTCAAATTTACTTTGCATGAGTGTTGAGAAACTTTCACTCAGCTCTTTGTTAGGTGAACCAAAAATGATGTCATCTACGTAAATTTGGACGAGTAAAATGTCTTTCCCTTCTTGTCTTCTGAACAAGGTTCTGTCTACCTTGCCTTTAGTAAAACCATTTTCTAATAGAAATTGAGAAAGAGTATCGTACCAGGCTCTTGGAGCTTGCTTTAGTCCATATAAGGCCTTCTTTAATTTGTATACCTGATTACCTTTGACTTCGAAACCTGGGGGTTGTTCAACATATACTTCTTCCACAAGAATACCGTTAAGAAATGCACTTTTAACATCCATTTGATATACTGTAAATTTCATGTAAGCAGCATATGCAAGAAACAATCGAATGGCTTCTAGTCTAGCAACAGGAGCATATGTTTCATCATAGTCTATGCCTTCAGCTTGTGAATAGCCTTGGGCGACTAGTCTAGCCTTATTACGAACAACTACATCATTCTCATCTTTCTTATTCTTGAAAATCCATCTGGTGCCAACTACATTATGATATTTTGGTCTATCAACAAGTTCCCAGACGTCGTTTCGAACAAACTGATTCAACTCGTCTTGCATAGCAATGATCCAATTACTATCAGCCAAAGCCTCATTAATGGTTTTAGGCTCGATAGATGAGAGGAAACAACACCAGCAAAACAGAGATGGACTAGATTGTTCTTGCGACTCAAAGAGTTGTCGTCTAGTCTTGACACCAACAGTAGAGTCACCAATAATATTTTCAGTATTATGCGCAGATTTCCATGTATTTCTATTCTTAACAATAATACTATCATCTATATCATGTACAGCATCATGCATGTCAACATCATTATCATCAGAAGTTTTAATGGGAGTAGATGAGTCGACTAGTTTAGGCATGTCAACTGGTCTAGTAGAGTTACCTTGAGCACTCACCTTCTTCTGGTCGTCTGACTCGAGAGCTTTTATAAATGGATTGTAGGCTTGAACGGATTCATATACCTCTGAGTCTTTGTCAGATTCGACAGTTAGCTCAGTAGCTTTCTCACTGATCTTGTTGGTAGACGGGTCCTGTTGAGATTCTTCGAAAACCACATGTGGTGTTTCTTCCACACAAAGGGTTGAGTAGTTGAATACTCTAAATGCTTTGCTAGTCGAGGAGTATCCTAAGAATATCCCCTCGTCTGCTTTAGCATCGAATGCATTCAACTTGCTTTTCCCATTGTTATGGATGAAACACTTGCATCCAAATATATGAAAATATGAAACTCTGGGTTTTCTACATTTCCATACCTCATAGGGCGTCTTACCTAGTGCTTTATTGATAGCACTTCTATTTTGTGAGTGGCATGCAGTGTTAATAGCTTCTGCCCAAAACTTCTGAGGCGTATTATACTCTGTCAGCATGGTCCTGCAGGCCTCCTTAAGAGTTCTGTTCCTTCGTTCTGCTACTCCATTTTGCTGTGGTGTCCTAGCTGCACTAGTAAGGTGCTGGATGCCACGCTTAGAGCAAAATTCGTTAATATAGCAGTTAATGAATTCAGTACCCTTGTCACTACGTATCTTGACAATTGACTGATTCTTCTCAACCTGTAACTTCTTCAACAGATCAGGCAAAAGTGTTTGTGTATCACTCTTCTTGTGTAAGAAGACTACCCAAGTGAACTTAGAATAGTCGTCTACCACAACAAGTGTGTACCTTCTACCGTTCAAGGTTGGAGGAGTTATTGGTCCATGTAAGTCCATATGTAGAAGTTCAAGAACTCTACTGGTTGAGAGGGATGGAATAGATTTGAAAGAACCCTTCACCTGTTTACCTTTTTGACAGGAGGTGCATACATGTGACTTATAGTACACTTCATTGGGAATACCTTCCACAAGGTAGTCTCTGGCTATCTTATTAAGAACCTTAAAGTTTAGATGACAAAGGCGTCTATGCCAGAGCCAGCCAAGTTCTTTAGGATTCTTAGTAAGTAGACAGGTGTCCCTCGGACAACTGTTCCAGTTCACTATGTACACACTTCCTTGTCTAATGCCGACTAGTAGTACTGTGTGAGTTTTCTTGTCGATGATTTCACATTTCTGACTTTTGAACTGCACCTTGTATCCACGATCACAAAATTGTGAAACAGAGAGTAAATTGTATTTCAAGCCTTCAACATAAGAAACGTCTTGAATTTCTATGTCACCATTCCGAATGTAACCAAATCCTTTAGTAACAGCAATGGAGCTATCACCAAAAATCACTTTTGGTCCTTCTTGCTCACGATAGCTTGATAAGAGAGTCTTAGTACCAGTCATGTGGTGTGAACAACCACTGTCTATGTACCAAGTTTCTCCAGTTGAGCCACCTTTCTTGTATAGATCGAGTCGACCCTGCAATAGATGGTAATACATAATTTAGGTACCCTCCTTGTTTATTGGGGTCCTTGGGGGTTAGTCGAGTTCAATGGAATCCAAATATACATTGGAGTCCTGAACAAGTTTGACCTTCTAAGCTTTCGACCATATTTGTTGCAAAATAAGACCTTGTTGTCCTTATCTGGCCTATCAGTCGAGTTCGGGTCTACTCTTTGGAGATAGCCTTTTGACTTAATCTCTACTTGAGCAGGCACTTGTCTATGATAGTCAGAGTAAGGTTTATATGCATTAGGTCCATACGGTTTATAGACATGTTTAGGTCTTTCTTCTCCTTTGATATCATATGACAAAGGTGGAGGATATAGAACAGCTTGTGTACGATATTTTGGACCTTCCTGTCTAGGTCTAGACGAGTAGAGTTGAGACTGCCTTATGAAAGGAGGTCTAGACTCTTGTCGTCTAGTCTGTACTTGTCTAGTACTTGTCTCCTCAGGATACCAATCCTCGTATCTGACCTGATTTGGTCGTCCACGATTCCTAGTCCTTTGAAGATTAGTTCTAGGTTGAACAGGCTTGTTGTTACCATTCTTTTTACCTCCCTTGGTAATTGGAATGTTAACTCGAGCTTGTCTTGGTACAGTACCTTTAGTTGGAGTGTCAATATCGTATATCATTGGTTCTTTTCCTTTATCATTAGTCAAAGAGCTTGAGATGAAAATAGTAGGGTTCTTAGGAACTAGAGTAGACGAGCTTGATGTCTCAGCACCTATGCCTGTCTTGTCAGCTGGAGCCCTATACCTATCTGACAATTCAAGGTTAACCTTAGACGAGTTAACCAGGTCAGTAAGTTTAAGGTCTAGAGTGACAATCTCGGTTTCTAAGAACTTATTACGTTCTTCAAGCTTTTTGAGCTTACTTTGTAAAATATTGAATTCATGTTTCTCAGTTGCATGTGTCTTAAGTAGGTTTTGATACAACTTGTCTGTCAATGCACACTTGTCTTTGAGTTGTCTCAACTCTTCTTGCAAGCGTTCATTTAGGACTGTTGTATTAGGATCTACTTTAGACTGTGCTTCCTTAAGATCAATGATTTCTTGTCTTAAGGTGATGTTTTCGTCACTGACTTCAATGAATGCCTTGTTGGCAAGTAGGAGGTCGTCTTCAACTGCACTAGTAGAGTGCTGAAGGCTACTCCCTACTTGGCTACTGGCAGTGTCACTTTCATCAGAATCTGATTCATCACACGATTGAAAGGATGTAACAGATGATACCTCTTGGTCGATTTTAGCCATGAAGCATAGACCATCATCAACTATGAATGCTTCATCGTGATCTGGTTCAGACGGGTAGCTAGATGAGGATGATGGCAACTCGTCTGAGTCAGAGTCAGAGTCATTATTGGCCATCATTGCCTTTTTACCACGGTTGTACCTTCTTTCCCTTCGTGCTTTGCGTTCTTCTCGATCATCAGTACTCAGGTCTGGACATTCATATATGTAGTGACCTGGCTTCTCACAGTTATAGCACACAAGATCATTAGTAGCCTTTTTAATAGGAGAGTTGTTCCTTCGTTTATCACGTCTATCCGAACGAGTAATCTTCCTACTATCAGACTCTCTATCTTGTCTGTTACCTTTCGAGACTTCGTCTCTCCTTTCGGACGAGTTTCGGTCTCGTCTGGTTTCAGACGAGTTCTTAGAAGCAGACCCTCTATGCTCTCTATAGAACTTCTTATATCTCCCGAAACGTTTATTCAGCCTATCAAACTTTCTAACCATGAGGCTTACCTGATCCTTCAGACTAAGATCAGTATCTAACTTGTCTTTAACAGAAGCAGACCTAGACTTAGTCTTAGACCTGTCTATCTTAGACGAACTAGCCTTAAAAGCAACGTTCTTAGATCAAACTCATGAGCCTTTAGAGTTTGAAACATAGTCTCTGCTGTCCATACGTCTATATCTTGGGTATTCTTAACAAGCATTTTTACCATCTTCCATCGGCTATCAAGGCTTTTTAGAATTCTGAGATTGATTTCACGTGGAGTATAAGTTTTACCAAGGACTTCCAAGTCATTCATGATTTTGGTAAAACGAGTATCCAACTGGTCTATTGTTTCACCAGCTTTCATATGAAATGATTCGAATCTTTGAACAGCAGTGGAAAGCTTGCTTTCTTTGATTAGGGATGTCCCTTCACAAATGATAGCTAAGCGGTCCCACATTTCTTTGGCAGTTTTACATTTTAACACTTTTCCCAGATACTCATTAGGAAGAGTGTGTAAGATGTAATTCTTGGCCAAGCTATCCAAATTATTCTGTCTCATTTCTTCAGAGGTAAGTTCTGACCTTGGTTTCTTGACGAGAGTACCCACTGGTTGATTTGGATCAAGGGCAGCAGTGTTGGGGATCATGGTCACAATTGGACCTTCAGTAACGACGGAGATCATTAAGTCATGAGTGGAGCTGAAGATGGCTTCCATCATTAGCTTCCAGTAATCGTAGTCTTGTACCTGGAACTTAGGTAGTTTGTTAGCGCTGATCTCAAGAGACATGATTTCAAGAAATAAGTGCTAAGTAGAGTAATGATCAAGAACAACAGATAAGTCAAGAACAGGGAGCACGATACACAGATGATACAAGAATATGATCAAGAACACGTATACAAAAACAGTCAAGGACCAAGACCTCACCCTAAGTCTTGAGTCGGTTATCAAGAAACAGCAGTTCGTAAACTACTGCTCTGATACCACTTGTTGGTCCCAAAGTTGAGTTAATAATATTGAGTAAGCTAGTGAAAATGTCTAGAGGGGAGGGGTGAATAGACTTTTCAAAAATCTTTCAATATATCAGAATACACAATGCGGAATAATCAGATTACTAATGAGCCCAATCAAGTTTATACTCAACTTATATTCGAGAACTCTGTTCTATACTCAACTAGTCTAGATCAGTTAAGTAGTTAACCAATTAAGCAATTTAAACAATCAAAACTGTAAAGTAAATCAAACACAAGATTTATAGTGGTTCGACAACTTGTCTACATCCACTCTCACAAACCCAGTTGTGATGTTTCCACTAAACTCTTCCAATCGAGTACAAGTGTGTATTCCTGTCTTTAAAGTCCCAAGAAGAAGACTTAGATCTTCAACAGACTATACCTCCAGATATGTCTACGATCTTACTAGAAATTTTACAAGTATCTAGCACCTTGAAAAATAACAAACAAAAACTAAAACTTCTCTGTTCTTCAGTAGTAGCCTTCTTGATTCTTCACTTGTCTTCTGGCTATCTTTCTGAACTTCAATCAACTCTGAGAGTAAACTTCGTTTGAATATCTTCAATAACGTTTGTAAGTAGTAATTCTTCAGTATCTTTTGTAATCAGTCCTCAATGAATACCTTGGGGTATTTATAGACTTCAATCTTCAAGAACTTAGTAAGTTGTAACCAACTTTTCTTGATAATTACCTTCAACTGAATCTTCTTATCAATCCACGCGTTTCTGTTATGAATTAGTTATTCCATAACTAACTTCTATATCTTTATCTCTTCACGCGTATTTGTAACCAACTTCAAGTTAACTTGTCTTGTGTAGTCTAGTAGATGTACTTGTCTTGTAGTCCACCTGTCTTGAGTAGTAGACTGGTCTTCTCTTCTTGTGTAGTAGACTTCTTCAGATTACAATGTAGAACTAATCTAGTCCTATCATCTAACCTATCAAGACTATTACATTACTTTAAGCTTTTATAATACAAGCTTAGTCAACTTATAAACTATACAAAGAATCTAATCTATTACATATAGAAACATGAGCTCTATACATCATTTAAATAGCTCAGTAACAATCTAACATATATGAACAGATATGAAGTACTTATAAATCGTACTTATCTTTTAATAATACTTTTCTTTTAAACTGTACTTGTCTTTTGAATTCTACTGATCTGTACAAGATGACTTCAACTCAACTAGACTAGATTAGTCAACACTTAGAAAATATTCAAGTCTTCTTTTTGGCTTATCAAAACTTTATCTTTTATCTTTTGTTCATCATTTAGGATTTGTTCTAGGATTCATATCCCAACAGATCACATTGATCGAACCACTTAAATTCTTTGTGTGCTGTTTGTCTCATTGATTACTTTTCGAATTACTATCTTAGCTGGTTATTTCTTATATCTTCAAGTATTCTACTTGGTTGGAGACGTCTAATCGACTGGAATTCTTGACACCAGCCTTTTGTTTACATTTTATTAATGAGAAATATTGTTCTTTCGTGAATTGTTTAGTTACTTTTTTATGATTTTGCAATTTAATCAGGGTATTAATTTTGACAATATCATATATACATAGCTCATCATTTTGTTTTATAATTAATTTTCAGATGCACGAGATCATGAATTTGTTTTAAATTGGTTAAATTATGAAAGTGGATTTTGTTTCTTTTCGATCCCCCCCTAATTCCCTTTAGTAGAATTTCATTTTCGGAATTTTATCTAGCTTTAATGGAGTGGATTGATTTCACGTGGTTAACCATATATGTATCTTGAGGATCTATACATTATCATCGTGAGTTTTTGGTCATATATATATATATATATATATATATATACATATTTGGCCTTTGAGAGCTTTTAGAAGAGCTCTCCAAGTGGGAGTTGTCCAAGCTAAATTGCACTTGGAGAGCCCTTTAAGTGCAATTTAGCTTGGACAACTCCCACTTGGAGAGCTCTTCTAAAAGCTCTCCAAGGCCAAATATGTAGTATTGTTGGTCCTGAAAGGAGTATATAACAAGTGTATGGGGGGAATACACTTGTATGCAATTCTTTTCAACTTTTGATCAAACCAGAGCTCAGCAAGGTTGTCTTGGACAACTTTGCTAAAGATGATTAACTCTTCTAAGATAATCAAACTACTAAGTACTATTGAGTACCTAGTTGAATAACTATCTAGGGGAGTTATATGTGCGGAATTAGTGGTTGG
Organism: Galeopsis tetrahit; assembly: GCA_963675135.1. Lineage (NCBI taxonomy): Eukaryota > Viridiplantae > Streptophyta > Magnoliopsida > Lamiales > Lamiaceae > Galeopsis > Galeopsis tetrahit. The sequence goes on along the minus strand of OY776126.1, from coordinate 32,120,547 downwards.
CCCTTTAGTTTAAACTCCTTTAAGTTCTAAAATCACTTAAGCAATATAGTCCAGTTTTCAGGGAATTAACTTGTCCAATACAGTTTTGCACAGTCTTTGAGTTTATGTTCTTTTGAAGATCAGTTTTGTGTGCAGTGTTGAATGTATGAAAGTGCTTTGAAAGTAAATCAACACAAGAGTTTATAGTGGTTCAGAGACTCAAGCTCCTACATCCACTTTCCCTGATTTAACAGGATAATTCCTTCACTCTTGGAATTAACTTGTTTTATAGTGCCAATGTGCACTTGATCAATAACACCTCTCCTTGGTGAATTGATCCCTAGGATGTCTAGAGTCCTAGTACCCTTTCTCAACTCAGAACTGAACTGTTCTTCTCTCAACAGTCAGCTCCTACCACTTCTACTACTACAACCTTCTCACTTTCTCACTTGAAAGGGGTAAGGGTTGAAGTAAGGTTCCAACTAATGAGATATCCTTTACAATGAAGGTCAGTGTATAAGGATAAGATATATCTCTAAACTTTTTATGGATATACAATGAAGATTAGCTTAGAAGAAGTGTTTGAAGACTAAGATAGTCTCTTTGAAAGCTTTGAGAGCACTTTAACTTGTAGGATAGTTGGCTTGTTAGTTGGTTGGTAGGTGCTTCAAATGGTCTTCACACTTCTGTATTTATAGACAAATTTGAGGATTTGCCCGTTGGAGAGGCAGCCCCAAATTGCTATAAATGTCTTCCTTGAGTTCTTCAAACTGGAAGACAAATTCTTGATAGTGACATGTCCTCATTTGGGTAATAAACGGCTTGTAAGACTTTGTCTTCATTCTGCAGCACTCTTCCCAATATCTGACTTTCAGATTCTCTTGCTAGGATATGGACATGGCTTCTGAAGGTTGTTCCAATGATAGGACAACATTCCTCATTAACTGGACAACTCTCCTTATCACTATCAGCAGTCTTGCTTATCAGCAAGGTTGGCTAGCTCTTCTTCAGATGACTTGACTCTTATCCTTTGCTTCACTTGAAAGTGATCTTAGCATGATTCATTGTAGTTCTTTAAGGTGTGGTTGTCTCTATCTCTTCAGCATAGTTGACCTCAAGCTTTTCAGAGTACTTGATCTTGATTGTGCTGAGACAACTCTTCTGGACAACTCTCCTGATCAGCATACTTGGCCTTTGAGCTTTAGAACCTTTGTTCTTGCACATAGACAATCTCTATGGACAACTCTCCTGATCAGAGTATTTGAATATACTTGGCCTTTTGAGCTTTAGAACCTTTGTTCTTGCTTTAATTGTGCAGAGACAACTTCTCTGGACAACTCTCCTGATCAGAGTATTTGGTCTTTCATAGACTTAGTGATTGTTCCAGAATTTGAGCCTTGAGGGGACTTGTTCTTGATAAACTTCTAAGCATAGATTCCCCCTCACATTGTGCATCTATACAACTAAGAGCTGCCTAACATATCAACTTCTCATCTAGCCTCTATTCTATATGTTCTATCATCTCTAGAACATACTCAACTTGACTTAGGCATGTCTCAGGGGGTTTTGGTATTTAATCAAAACATATCTCATTTTATTCCCAACAATTTCCCCCTTTTTGATGATGCCAAAACCTACACATTCTATGCAAAAGTGATTTGACTACACCTATTACATTTATCTTCAGAAGACATGACTAAGGTCAATATTCCTGAAAAAACAATGTGTTAGTGTATTCACTATTTATGTTGCAAGTAGGTTTCAAGGATAGACATAGGGGGATTTCTGTAATAATGTATCTTGATTCAAAGGTAGTTCAACTATCATTCATATAACAGTCGTTACAAGCATGTTGATAGTTGAAGATAACTTATCAGAGCATGAATTCAAGACATCATTTCATTACAACTATTCAGATCATATACTAGAAATAAGATCTGGAGTATCAGAGCATAACAACTGAACACTTAGGAGTATCTAGATCTTCAAGTTTCAGAACATCTTCTAGTATCAGATAAAAAACAAAATACTTTCAAGTATCAGAGCAGAATACTGGATATCAAGACAAATGCTTGTATCAGAGCAACCAATGCATATCAGAGCAAATACTTGTATCAGAGCATCCAGATCATATTAGAGCAAACAACATGTCAAGGCACACCACATCAGCAGACTTGTCCAAATTTCAGCATATTTGATCAATTAAAAGAAATATCTTCAGATAAGATAAGTTTCTATCCAAAAAGGGTCAGAAGACTTAGCCATTTTTCAGAGATCATCCTCAGGAGGTGGCACCATCCCATATTATGCCCACACTCTCCTTTTCAAGGCCATGGCTTATTGGTTTGTTCCCTTGGGTCCAAGAACCATCTTGTTCAGCTTGAGGATTTCAGTAAATTCCTTCAGGATTCTTGCCTGGTCAATCCATCCTTCAAGCTTTGGAGGCATGTATATGAGTGGCTTGGGAGCTGTGAGTTCAAATCTTGCAATATCAGCAGCTGCAAGTAGTTGTTGATAGAGCTCTCTGTAATACTCTATCATGAACTCCCTTTTAGCTTCCTCCCATGAGTCATTCAGCTGAATTGGCACCCATTTATCCAAGTGAGGATATTTGGTGTCCATTGGGATTAGCAGCTGTGGCTTCATCTTGTTATAAGTTGTTCTCTTCCTTCTTAGCTTCTGGAAGTCTGCTCTTCTTTTATCTCTTGCTTTTTGTGCTTCATCCATCAACTCCATCTTTTCTTGGGCCCTCATCATGGCCAGTTTTTGTTGTGTTTCAGGGTCTTTGCCATACCCTTCATGAAACAGTTTTGATGGATCATGAGCTAGGACAGTTGTCTTCTTCTTAGGTTCAGGTCCAAATCCTTCAGCAAATAGCTCTTCAACATCTTCAGTGGACTTGGGACCTTCAGCACTTCTGGTAGATTCAGAGGACTTGTCCTTTTCAGCAGTCTTGGGCTCTTCAGCATCTTTGTTCTTGTCAGTATTCTTGGGCTCTTTAGCAGTCTTGTCTTCTTCAGCAGCTTTGGCCTTCTTTGAGATAGGCTCATCATCATCAATTCTGAATTCAGGTGGTAGATCAAGGCTGTTGGGAAAATCAGTGAATGTCTCAGCTTGTCTTTTCTTTCCTTTTGCCCTCTTGATCTTTCCTCTAGTTTGGACACCTTCAATATCTTTGTCCAAACCAGACACCTCACCACCTGGTCTCTGCTGTAACCTCACTCTTTCCTCTTGAGCTGAGGCCATTGAGTTTTTCAAAGCAAGTGCTAACTGCTCTTCTTCATCCAAATCTTCCAAGTTCAGCACTGCTGGCTCTTTCCCTTTTTCTTCAGTAATTTTGTCTTTTCCTTTGACTGGGCTTCCAATCACCAAGGCACCTTTTGCTCTAGATCTTTCCCTTTCCCCCTTTTTGGCAGCATCAAAACACTGGGGTTTGAGCTCACTCATTGTTGTAGCCATTAGGGATTGGGCTTGGTTTAGAGATTTCATCTCCTCCAACAAATATACATTCTCATCATGTATATTTTGCATCCTGTCACTGCTCAAGCTAAGAAAGGCTAGAACAGGCTTCATCTTTTGTTGGACAACCTCCTCCAAGGTTGTTTTCAGGGATGCATCAAGTTGGGCCTTAAGAAGCTCAGTGAGGTTGGTCACTGCACCTTCAGCAATGTTGGCCATCACCTCTTGGGAAAATTTCTCTGAAGCTGCTTTTACCATAGCAAGTCTTTGTGCCTCTGCCCTTTTCTTTTGCAATGTTGTCTTCTTGCCAAGAGCTTGCTTAATGGTCAGTCTGATAGCTTGAACATTTGCATTGTGATTATCTCAAAGCAGTTTTTGATCTTTCTTGACCTCCTTTGAGATGTTCTCCATACTGACTTTGGCTTTGTGAACTTCAGTGGAAATGGTTTGAAGACCAGATTCCACTCCTTCAATTCTTGCTTCTAATGTGGGTAACACCACATCCTCAGAGCCTGTCAGCCTCATTTCCACATATGCCAAGGTTCTTCCATGCTCATCCAATGCTCCAGAAGTTTCTGCATGAGCTGATTGAACTTGTTGAGCCAAGGAATCCAACTTTGTTGATTGCAAGCCAAGTAGGGCTTGTGCTGATCCAGAATCAACATGGATTGGAGCATCTGTCAAGAAGTCATCTGCAAAGATTTGATCAAGACTTATTCCTGCAATGTCAGACAAATCAAAAGGGTTAGTGAAAGCACACTCATCACCCTCAATTTCTTTTTCATAAGACTCTGATACATCAGCAGTCTTCTTCTCATTTTCAACTATTTCTTTTCTTCCTTCATTAGTAATTTCCTCACTTAAAGAAACATGCCTCCTCTCATCAAGGGATTCCTGAAGTTCAGATTTGACTTCAAGAATAGCCTGCCCTTCCTCACTTATATCACCCTCATTTGGTGGTACACTCACTATCCTAGTGATCACCACATCTCTTTCATCTACTACTCCCTCTGGTTTTTCCACTAAATTCTCCTTTTCAACTCCATCACCTAAACCTGCATCATATCTACCTTCAAAAAGGTTCAAAGATGGCAGTTGTGGGGAGATCACAGTGCTTATTTCAACAGCCACTGAGTTATCCTGAATTGTTGGGAATAAAATGAGATATGTTTTGATTAAATACCAAAACCCCCTGAGACATGCCTAAGTCAATTGATGGTGTTCTAAAAATGCTAGAACACATAGCATAAGGCTAGATGAGAAGCTGATATGTTAGGCAGCTCTTAGATGATTTAGATGCACAATGTGAGGGGGAACCTATACTTGGAAGATTATCAAGATCAAGTCCCCTCAAGGTTCAAAATCTGGAACAAACACTAAGGCCAAGCACACTCTATGGAAAACCAATTGCCTTGATCAGGAGAGTTATCCAGAAAAGTTGTCTCTATGCAAGAACAAGGTTGTAAAGCTCAAAAGGACAAGTTTACTAAAATGTTCTGATCAGGAGAGTTGTCCAAAGAGGCTGACTCTGTGCAAAAACAAAAGCTCTGAAGCTCAAAGGCCAAGTATGCTAATCAGGAGAGTTGTCCCAGAAGAGTTGTCTCAGCTAAATTAAACCAGAACAAATGTTCTAATGCTTGAAGGTCAACTATGCTGAAGAGAAGAAGACAACTACACCCTAAAAGACTTCATTGTATCATGCTGAGATCAATTCCAAGTGAAGCAAAGGGAAGAAGCCAAGTCATCTGAAGAAGAGCAAGCCAACCATGCTGATAAGCAAAGTCTGCTGATAGTGATAAGCAGAGTTGTCCATTTGATTAGGAATGTTGTCCTATCATTGGATCAACCTTCAGAAGCCATGTCCAAGCCTTAACAAGAATTCAAACATTGGGAAAAGTGCTGCAGAATGAAGACAAAGTCTTAACAGCCGTTTATTACCCAAATAAGGACATGTCACTATCAAGAATCTGTCTTCCAGTTTGAAGAACTCAAGGAAGACATTTATAGCAATTTGGGGCTGCCTCTCCAACGGGCAAATCCTTAAATTTGTCTATAAATACAGAAGTGTGAAGACCATTTGAAGCACCAACTACTAGACCAACTACCAGACCAACTAAACAAGCCAACTATCTTACAAGTCAGAGTGATTTCAAAGCTTTCAAAGAGACTATCTTAGTCTTCAAACACTTCTTCTAAGCTGAACTTACTGTATATCCATACAAAGCTTAGAGAGATATCCTATCCTTATACACTGATCTTCATTGTAAAGGATATCTCATTAGTTGGAACCTTACTTCAATCCTTACCCCTTTCAAGTGAGAAAGTGAGAAGGTTGTAGTAGTAGAAGTGGTAGGAGCTGACTGTTGAGAGAAGAACAGTTCAGTTCTGAGTTGAGAAGAGGGTACTAGGACTCTAGACATCCTAGGGATTAATTCACCAAGGAGTGGTGTTATTGATCAAGTGCACCTTGGCACTATAAAACAAGTTAATTCCAAGAGTGAAGGAATTATCCTGTTAAATCAGGGAAAGTGGATGTAGGAGCTTGAGTCTCTGAATCACTATAAACTCTTGTGTTGATTTACTTTCAAAGTACTTTCATACATTCAACACTGCACACAAAACTGATCTTTCAAAGAACCTATATTCAAAGACTGTGTAAAAACTGTATTGGACAAGTTCCCTGAAACTAAACTGGATTGCATTGAATTGACTAAGTGATTTCAGAAACTAAAGGAGTCTAAACTTGAAGGGCCAACCACTATTCCGCACATATAACTCCCCTAGATAGTTACTCAACTAAGTACTCAATAGTACTTAGTAGTTTGGTTATCTTAGAAGAGTTAATCATCTTCAGCAGAGTTGTCCAAGACAACCTTGCTAAGCTCTGGTTTGATCAAAAGTTTAAAAGAACTGCATAAAAGTGTATTCCCCCCCATACACTTGTTATATACTCCTTTCAGGACCAACAAGTGGTATCAGAGCAGGGGTTCAAAGACCACTGCTTCTGAAAATCCATCTTGATTTTCAAAAATCACATATTTGTGTGGTCACTGAGCTGATCTCTATCTGAAATCTATCACCTGTTGACTAACTGTTTATTCTTGAGATATGGCCAACAACAATGTTGTTCCTCCACCTGCTGTTCAAGGATTGGACAACATGGCCACAAATCCAGTCAACCACATCTCACATCATAAACTGCCCATGTTTTCAATAGACAATTATGATTTCTGGAAAATTAGAATGAGGGCTCATCTTGCATCCCTTCACACTGACATGTTAAGAGTAATCACAAGAGGACCTTTTGTGTTTACTCAAACTAACCCCAGGGTAACAGAGGAGCAAAGAGCTGATGTAAGGGAACTGATTCCCAAAGATGAAGATGACTTCACTGCTGATGAAAAGAGGAAAGATAATCTGAATTATCTTGCCATGAACACCCTCTACCAAACAATTTCAGATGCAGTCATGGGTAGAGTCTACCACTGCACCACAGTCAAAGAAATTTGGGATACTCTTGCTGAGATGTGTGATGGTACAGAAAAGATCAAGGAGAATAAGCTCCAAGTTGCTGTGCAAAAGTTTGAGCAATTCTCAATGGAAACTGATGAGTCCATTGACAAATTTGCTGGTAGATTCACTGATGTGATGAATGAAATCAACTCATTGGGCAAGGTGTACTCCAGGAGAGAAGTTGGATTGAAGATCTTGAGAAGTCTCACTCAAAAGTGGGATGTCTATGCTGTGATGATGCAGAATACCAAGGATCTCTCCTCCATGCCCATGCAACAAATCTTCTCAGAACTCAAAGCCTATGAATTTGACCTCAATACAGCATGAGTACTTGTTTTTGAAAACTCATACAGCATGAGTGCTAATATGCGTAAGTTGCCTAAGTTTTCAGTTGAGGATCATGATTACTGGAAGATCAGGATGAGGAAGAATCTCACATCAGTCCACTACAAGATATGGTCTGTAATCACAGAAGGCCCGATCACCATCATGACAGTCAACACTGCAAATGGTGATCCAGAAGTCCCAGTTGGAGAACTGGTTCCCAAGCCCATGAAGGACCTCACACCAGAAGAGATGAAGCAATCAAGTCTTGATAGCATTGCTCAAGATTACATAATGCAAACTCTTCCAAATGAGTACATTGCAAAGGTAATCCATTGTGAGTCAGCCAGAGAGATGTGGGAGGCATTGGCACTTCTTTGTGAAGGAACTGAGCTGATCAAAGAATCCAAGTTGTCTACAGCAGTCAAGAAGTTCGAACACTTCAAGATGCAACCAGAAGAGTCTATTGATCAGTTAGACAACCGATTTACCAAGATCATCAATGAGATAGAATCTCTGGGCAAGAAATACACAAATAGAGAGAAAAATCTAAAGATCTTAGATTCTCTAACCAAGAAATGGAGACTCAAGAAGACCATCATCAAAGATACTCAAGATATCAAGAAGTGGTCTGCACAAACTCTATTTCAGAACCTGAAAGCCCATGAATATGATCTTGAAAGAGAAGAGAACTCAGGAAGTGATGAGCAAACTGCAACCCCATCTACCTCCAAGACTGTAGCCTTCAAGGCAGCCAATACAAAAGCTACAAGCACCCCATCTGGCAAGACCTCTCTGAAAACAGAAGACTGTGAAGGATCAGACATGAGCCTGAAAGAGCAAATGGCACTTATGATCAAGAGATTTGAAAGGATGAACACCCTCAACAGTAAATATAGAAAATTCTATAGAAACTACAAAGATAGAAGAGCAAGTTCATCCTCCAGAGGTTCCAGAGAAAGAACACCAGAAAGACATCCTAGAAAGGATGTGGAGTCATCTGACAGCCGAGGATCTAGAAGAAGAGATGCCACTCCTCCAAGGAGAGGCAACTCAAATCAGAAACCTGGATCTTGCTTCAACTGTGGCAAACCAGGACACTATGTCTATGAATGTCCTGAGCTGGATTTGGATGACAAGAAAGAAAGAAGGCCAAGAAGAACCTCAGACAAAAAGGCAATGGTGACTGAAGAATCTGAATACCAAAGTGATGAACTCCCTACGTCACCAGACGATCAAATCTTTTCAGATGATTCAGACGACCTAGCTATGATGGCCATAGGAGAAAATGAGGTAAACTCTTATACTACTACTTTCCATTCACCTATTTTCTCACAAACAGATGACATAAACTCATCTGAAGGCGAATCAGAAGACACCTATTATCAATCTTTAAGAAAGGTAAAAGGTGATCTGGATATTGCCACTAGAGCCTTTATAGAAGTGGAAGAGGAGAATAAGGATTTAAGGAAAGAAATTGCTAGGTTGAAAAAGGTAAAGTTTGATAACACCCCTGAGTTAGTCACCATGAATGAAAGGTTGACCAAAGAAGTGGAACTTCTTAAGGAAGAAAATACCACAACAACTCAGTTGTATGAGGGGATGTTAGAAACTCAAGCCTTAGAAACCAAAGAATTTCGTATACTTCAATCTAAGTTCGATGATCTCTTCCAAACACATAAGCTCTTAGAAAAGGAGAAGGAATGCCTAGATCAAAAGATATCAGAATTCAATAAAGCTTCAACTACTATTGAAAGTATCTCTGAATATTATAGATCAAATGGCAATAAGATGGGTTTAGGCTATGAACTTAATCCATCAACATCCTCTCCAGCTGGGGGTAGTACACCTAACAAGTGCACTACTCAGACACATGAACAGGGTGAGTGTTCTAAACACAATGAACTCAATATGAACCAAAAGGCATCTGTACCAGCTAAGGCTAACTATCCCAAAACCAAAAATGGTAAAGGACAAGCTAACCCCAAGCCTGTACAGAGGAACAGCAAACAGCCTAGACCATCTCGGCTGAGACAGTCTCAGCTGTATGCTGCTCCAGCCAAGAAGAAGAAATCTTCTTCAAACAAATCTGTTCTCTTTGCACCCCCTATCTATTATGATATTGTGAGAACAGAAGAGTATGGTCCATATAATCGTGTGCATCGACCAGCTAATGCACCCAGGCCGAATGTAACTAGTCAAAAGATCATGTATGTACATTCCTATAAAGGGAAACCATTTGACTACTACTTAGCTGACACCAAGAACAAGTCAGATCAGTCCAAGGTGCTGACTGGTAAGATTTGGTTATGTGATGCCCGAGGGAAACAACTCAAATGTTCAAGGTTGTTTAAACGACCAATGTATATGTGGGTTCCCAAGGGTAGTACTAACACCCAAGGACCCAAAACAAAATGGGTACCTAAAACTTAACTTTTCTTGCAGGAAAGGAAGGACCTATACAGAAGAGGAGGTCTAGCAGGAGAAACTTGGTACATAGATAGTGGATGCTCAACTCACATGACAGGAACCAAAACACTGCTGACCAACTACATAGAGAAGAAAGGTCCAAAAGTTTTCTTTGGTGATAACGCGCACGGTAGCACAAAAGGATATGGCACCCTTAAAAATGGTGACATTGAGGTACATGATGTATCATATGTAGAAGGTCTTAAGTTTAATTTATTATCTGTTTCTCATTTTTGTGACACTGGTTATTCAGTTAAATTCTCTAAAGATGAATGTCTCATAAGTGATAAAAGAACAAAACAAAACCTTCTAACAGGATCTAGAAAGGGAAGTATGTATCTTGCAAATTGGAACAGCTGTCCTAAGGATACATGCCTGCTTGTGAAGAGCCCTAAAAATGTCAGCTAGCTATGGCACAAACGTCTTAGCCATCTGAACTTTAAGACTATGAACAAGTTAGTAAGGGAATCCTTAGTTGATGGTCTGCCTAATGAACTCTACTGTAAAGATCAGGTTTGTGATGCATGTCAACAAGGAAAGCAAACAAAGGTCTCCTTCAAGACCAAGAAGACAGCATCAACCAGCAGAGTTCTTGAATTGCTTCACATGGATCTCTTTGGACCAATCACTCCAACCACTTTAACAAGGAGGAAGTACACTCTTATTGTTGTAGATGATTATTCCAAGTTTACTTGGGTTACCTTCCTATACAAGAAGAGTGAAACACAGCAGAAGCTCCCTGAACTATTGAAGAGGATCCAAGTAGAGAAAGGAGAACCAATCGTGAAAATTAGAAGTGACAAAGGCACTGAATTCATTAACTCTTATATAATTGCCTATTGTACTTCTAATGGTATTCAGCACGAGACAAGTGCAGCAAGAACACCACAACAGAATGGTGTAGCTGAAAGAAGAGTCAGAACACTCAAAGAAGCGGCCAGAACACTCCTTGCTGAATTCTCTACTCCCAAGAAGCTATGGGCAGAAGCCATCAACACAGCTTGTCACACTCAAAACAGGTCAGGTATTCATAAAATACATGAGAAAACTCCATATGAACTGTGGAAAGGAAGAAAACCTAGAGTATCTTACTTTCATATAATTGGTTGTAAGTGTTTCATTCACAACAATGGGAAGAATAAGTTGAATGCTTTTGATGCCAAAGCAGATGAGGGGATATTCTTAGGATACTCCTCAACTAGCAAAGCATTTAGAGTACTCAACAAACGAACCCTTCTTGTGGAAGAAACACCTCATGTTGTTTTTGATGAATCGTGTGAAGAGAATGCAGTAGAAACAAACTCAGCTGCAGATCAGATGAGACATCTAGTGATCAAGTCCAAACCAGATGAGTTCATTGAAGTCAATGAACCTTTCCCTGAAGAACCAGAGGAAGATAAGCCTCATAGACCTGTCACTAGATCTCAAACTCAAGTAGGACAAGCTGACCAGAATCAAGATGCATCAATCCCAAATGCCAGGGGGAATGATCTCTTTGACACTCAAGATACAGATGATGATCGACCTAATCAAGTCAACCCTCCTGATGGCACTAGATCAGATGAGGATCCAAACTCATCCAATGCAGATACTCCAGTGAGGCGTACATGGAGGAACAACCATCCATCAAACCTCATCTTAGGAGGAGCAGAATCAGGTGTCAAGACAAGAAGACAACTGAATCAGAATTCTCAATCATCTATGTTCTGCTGGTGTGCTTTCCTCTCCAACATTGAACCAGCTGACATAGAAGAAGCAATGACAGATAGCAATTGGATCACTGCTATGCAAGAAGAACTAAACCAATTCGAAAGAAATGAAGTCTGGGAATTGGTAGATCGTCCTGAAAACCACAATGTAGTAGGAACAAAGTGGGTATTCAAGAACAAGAAGGACGAAAATGATGTGATAACTAGAAATAAGGCAAGGCTAGTTGCAAAAGGATATTCACAATCTGAAGGGATTGACTATGATGAAACTTTTGCACCAGTAGCCAGATTAGAAGCCATTCGACTATTTCTAGCTTATGCATCATATATGGGCTTCAAGGTATATCAAATGGATGTCAAGAGTGCTTTTCTAAATGGTATTCTGATAGAAGAAGTATATGTAGAGCAGCCTCCAGGATTTGAAAAAGGTGATCAAGTATATCGACTGAAGAAGGCTCTCTATGGTCTAAAACAAGCCCCTAGAGCTTGGTATGACACATTGTCACAATTCCTACTTGACAATGGATATACAAAAGGCAAAATTGATAGAACTCTCTTCAGAATACAAGAAGGAGAAGACATTTTAATGGTACAAATATATGTAGATGACATTATATTTGGATCACCAAATCAAGAAATGTGCAAGAAGTTCTCTGAACTTATGCAAGGAAAATTCGAAATGAGCATGATGGGTGAGATGAATTATTTCCTAGGACTTCAAGTCAAGCAGAGTCCAGAAGGGATCTTCATCAACCAGTCCAAGTATACCAAGAGTCTGCTAGAAAGATTCAAAGCTCTACAAAGCAAGACTGCAAGGATTCCTATGATGACATCTTTCAAAATGGAACCAGATGAGTCCGGAAAGGCAGTTAATCAAGCTGAATATAGAGCACTGATTGGATCTCTACTATACCTTACAGCCAGCAGACCAGACATAACATTCGCTGTGGGAGTATGTGCTAGGTTTCAAGCAAACCCAAAGCAAAGTCATCTAGAAGCAGCAAGGAAGATTCTCAAGTACCTAAAAGGAACAGTCAACCTAGGACTATGGTACCCTGCTGATGACAATCTAGAATTAAGTGGCTACTCTGACTCAGACTTTGGAGGATGCAGAATTGATAGGAAGTCCACATCAGGAACCTGTCAATTTCTAGGAAACAAGCTGATATCATGGTTCTCTAAGAAGCAAACCTCAGTTGCAACCTCCACCACTGAAGCAGAATACATGGCAGCTGGTAGTTGTTGTAGTCAGCTGCTCTGGCTAGTTCAACAACTCAAGGATTACAATGTAGAGGCAAGAGAAGTCCCTATTTATTGTGATAGCAGCAGCGCCATTGCCATCACTCAAAATCCAGTCCTCCACACAAGGTGCAAGCATGTCGACATTCGACACCACTTCATAAGAGACCACCTTGAAAAGAAGGACATCAAGATGGAGAAAATTCACACAGATATCCAAAGAGCAGACATCTTGACTAAGCCCCTAGCTGAAGAAAGGTTCAAGACCTTATGTTACAGCTTAGGACTCCTGGACCCAAGCACATGAAGAAGGAAAGATCAGCTGAAAACCTCAGCTGACCCAAGTGCAGCAGACTAGGAGAATCAGATGAGGTGAATAGACACCCTCATCTTCAGGAAAGTTCATTCCCAATGAAGACAGATAGAGCTGAGGGAAAACATAGAGTTATCTAATCAAGGGGGAATCAATGATACCTTAAGAATCCTTGATGAAGTACTCTAAAATCTGCATTGCATAGTATACATATACATATATATATATAGCAGACTTGAACAAAGTTATTTGATCTCTTTACTCTAAGCAATGTATAACTATGTATGTTAATAAACTATTCTTCATAAAATACTTTCATATACATAAATACAGTATACTACTGAGTCATACTTGGCTGGATTAATACACCATCCTCACCGACTCAACAGTATGCATGCACAGTACGGATTTCAAATAACTCATGGTCAAAATTTATAATTTCTGCATTCCATTAGATAAAGTCTGAATATCTTTAAATGTGCACCCTTGGATCAAGAAACTCACTGCTAATCTTAAGAAATCACTTTTCAGAAATTCAGACCTATCACCTCTATAGTTGTGTCATTTTTCTCTCCACTACCTCATTTCTACCCCTATAAAAGGAGAAGTTATGAGAACACCTAAGAACACAAAACATCTAACACTTTTCTTATTTCAGGTATGGAGACAATTGAAAGAAGAGATGGAATGGAGATCATTCTTCAACCAAAATCTTGGGTGAAGGAGATGAAGATTTGTCCAGAAAATGAAGATGATGCAGATCCATATACATGGCTTACTCAACATAAGTATGCTCATGAAAGCTAAAGGAAGAAGAGACGTTCTTGTTGAAAGCTAAAGGAGGAAGAGATGCAGAGGACAAAGTAGCAAGCAAGCAGAGCTTCTTCTCCAGAAGGAAGTTCTACATGGAAAGCTTGTTATGCAAAGCTACTGTGTCTAAACAGAACATGAAGGCTGAGTCCATGGCCCTCTCTTCAACTCCATTGAAGCACCCCTCAACCTTCCTTCCCCTTCAAGAGAAGCGAAGAAATTCAACAAGAGCACATTAGATGCTACATCCCATCTGATGATGAGGAACATCCGATGGTGAGAAACATTTAAATCAGTGGGACTATGTCTAGACTAGCTCCACTTGATTTAAAGAAGGAGTTGAAAGATCCATCAAACCAGGTTGGATCATCACTCACAATAAAGCTGGAAGGATCCATCCAGGTTGGATCATCACAGCAAACACCGTTTCCTCTACTCAGCTGATCAGAAGACCAACTCAGCTGACCAGAAGACTTTTCAAAGACAATCAGCAGACATCTTGAAGAACTCAGAAGACCTCACTCTGCTGATCAAATCACACAAATTTAGAGTATAATGACTAGTCTTGATCATGTAATTCATTCTAGATTTATTCCTGAATGTAATTAAACAGATTGGCTTATATAAGGAATGCAATTTTCTTATAGAAAACGGCCTTGATGATCAATTCTTACCATAAATTAGTCTCAACGGCTATTTTTGGTAATGATGTCATTAATACTCAAGTACCATATTGCCAACAAATCAACAATTGCCAAATGGCATAACCAGCCGGCAAATTTAAGAAATCAAAGAAGGAAATCTTGGGCTCTACTCCAAATTCAAACACAAATCTGACCGTTAGATCAAATTTTCTGGAGTATATATTCACACCCCTAAAACCTCTCCCAAACCCTGTCGCTCATATTACTCAATTAATCACATTACTCTCTCTCGTTCTGCAAATTTCTTTCAAGCCTTCAAACTCTAACACTCAGACTCTACTATGGCAATCATTGAAATTTACGACGAGAAGACCAAGAATACTGGCACCTTGGATGCTGCAAAGTGGTCCAAGGAAGGGAAGATTTTTACGGAGAATGCTCTGTTTTTCAAAGGCAAACACTCAGATGAGAACAAGGAGATATTGCTTCGGTGCGTCAATCTTAAACTCAGAGACTTTCTGGAAGCAGCTCCAACTAATGTCTATGAACAAGACGTTCTGACATTCTATGCAAACGCCGTGATGAAGGGTTCTCATGTTGAAAGTGTCATGAATGGACACAAAGTCAAGTTACAAGGGAAATTCTTCAGGAATTGTTTGGCCTGTCAAGGGGGAAAATAAATATCTCCAACTACATCATGAATAGAGAAAAGGAGTATATGGAGATGTTTACTGGTGGAAGAATCAAGGCTACTGATGCAACTGGGCTAAAGAAATCCCAACTTGAACCAAAATTCCAAACCTTGTTGGATATTGCAGGAAAGATGTTACTTGGTAACACATTCAGTCATGATGCTGTTACTACTTTAAAGGTTCGAGTAATGGCTGCAATCTGGGATTAGATCGATGGAGACTGGCAAGGACTATTCTTAGAAAGAATTGCTCTTGAGGCAAAGAAAGTCACTTTGGACTTACAATCGAAGGTATGGAAGGTAGCAGCTACAGTCAGCTTTGTCAACAAGCTGAGCATCATCCTTCCAGATATTCTCCCAAAGAAGTACAAGATGGGACCTCATAAGACCTTTCACATCTCCAAATATTATTTGAGAAAGGAAGCTCTTGCTGAGGCAGAAAGGTTAAAAGAAGAAAAGAGGAAGCTGTTGGCTGAGAAGGCAGCACAAAAGTCTGATCATGACTCTGCTGAAGAAGAAGAGGAGCCAACCAAAGAAGAGGCTCAGAAGAAGGTTGCTGAGGATGATGATGATGACAATCAGACCTTAGCACAAAGACGATATCTAATCAGATTTGGGCTCATCTCCCCATCTGATTCAGATGCCACTCCCACTGCCTCTCCCTTGAAGAAGGCAGGTACCTCTAAACCCTCTCCCTCTTTTACTCCTTCTAAATTGTCAAAGGGTCAGAAGAGAAAGAAGAATAATTCTTCTTCCAACAAAAAGTCCAAGAAATCGAGGCTTCCTACTCCCATGTTAATAGCCCCGATTGCATCCTTCAACCCTTCTGATGACTCCAACCCATCTGACCACTCAAACACTGATATCCCAATCCCTGCTGATACTCACACAGCAGAGGAACAAGCTCAACCTACTTCAACCCCTGAATCTCTATTGCCTACCCCTGCTGATGTCCAAGATCTACAGGTTCAACCTTCTACTGATCTTCATGAAGATACTATACCAGACCAGCAGACTCAAAACCCTGCTGATGAACAGATCACTGAAGATCAAGAACATATCACTTCCCAAATCCCTGCTGATACTCACACAGCAGAGGAAACTACCCCAAATACTCAAACTCCTACCATCATTGTTTCTTCTGTTCCAGAAGACGTGGCACCAGCAGACCTTGCTCAAGCTGGTCCCTCTCAACCTCACTACAGAATGGTACACTATCCTATGTGCACAAGGGAGAAGATAATGAGGATGAAGATAGCAAACCTGCTCAAGTCTACTATTCCTGGTATTGATGAGGAATCAGTTCAGTTCGAACAAGTTCTCAGAATCTGTACCTGGATTGAACTCAGGAGAGATGATGTTGATGACCTTATTGAGGTCATGGAAGGAATGGGAGGAAAAGCTAATTTCCTCGACTGGGAAATGGAGCAAAAAGAAGTTGCTCAAGTTACATCTTTCGCTCAACTGCTGCCCGAAGAAGCCTTTACAGCAGTATGCCACAGAATTCTAGGAATTCCACCAAATGATGCCTCTATCCTAGAAGGCATATCAGATCATCAGACAGCTGGCACAGCAACAGTGAATGACTCAGCTGCGTCCGTTCCTGCGGAAGACTCAGCTGAACCAGCTGACACAACCGAGATTGAAAGAGAAGTAATCACTATTCCTGATCACTTCATGCCTAAGGATACTCTACCTCACTTCATTGACAAAGGAGACACCATCATGTCCCACCTGGTTAAGGCCACTACCTCATTTCTCAATGAAGAGTACCTTTCAGCTGAAGAAAGAGGCAAAGCCCTGACATTCCATCCAAAGCCTCAAGGTACAGCCTCAACTTCTACCCCAACAGCTGACTATACAGCAGACATATGCTCACAGGTCAAGACTGCTATAGACCTACACTTTGAAAAGGGTTTAGGCCTACAGCTTGGACGATATGTTGAAAAGGCAGTCAAGGAGCAGAGAACTCGTCTTCATAACCAGATCATTGACATTGAAGACAAGTTTGGAGAATCTCTTCACGATCAGATAAGTGAGTATCTGACCAGCATTCTGAAGAAGGCAGGTGACCATTCCACCAGGTTTGCTGATCTCTACACCAATGAGGTCAACCGCATGGACAACACCTACAAGCAAAGAATTGAAGATGCTGAAGCAAGAGCTACTGAAGGTCGAGCTCTTCTCCAATCAGCTACAGCAGAGAATGAAAAACTTCGGATTCAGCTGCAGGAGACAGCGACCAAATTGGAAGCAATTACAGCTAAACTAGAAGCTGCCTCCTCCTCCAACTCTCATGCTCAGATTCTAGACCATAGCATCACACATCTGACTCATGTTGGCAGAGTCAACGCCATGGCTCTTCAACAAACTCTTAGAGTGGAGATTCTGAATGCCATGAAGCCTTTTGCGGCTGCACTTGCTGAAGCCAAAAAGGGGGAAGATGTATTGATAAAAGCTCTAGAGAAGACTACTGCACAGCAAGCTGTAATGGTAGTATCTCAAGATGAGTTGAATGAAACCTTGGGTGATTTATCAAGCAAAATCAAGAGCAAGAAAGGCAAAGGCAAAGAAATTGCTCAAGAAGACATCCAAGCTCCCACTCAAGCAACTGCCAAAAGTCTGCAGATCACTGCCTCTATAGAACAAGTTTCCGAGAAAAGAATGACTAGGAAAAGGAAGGCAGATGAGCAAGCTCAGAAGTCAACTCCAGCAGAGCCTACTGCAGAAGAGAAAGAGGCTTTAGAGTTGAAGAAAAGAAAAGAGCTTGAAGCTCAAGAGCTTAAACAAAAGAAGCTAAAAGATGCGAAAGCAGTCAAAGCCAAATTTGACAAGAAGATAGCCAAACTCAGGAAAGTTCTCAACGAGAAAGCACTGAAAGAAAATGCTCTGACACAGAAAGATAAAGTTCTGGTGTTTGATAGCAACTATGTGGACTATCTAGCCCTTCAAGATGAGCTACCAAGGTGGTACCCTCTGAAGAAGAAGTGGCAAATTCAACACCACATTGTAAGGAAATTTGGCCCTCTCCCAACCTATGAAGATGAATTCTTCCAGTTCAATCAATTCATGAACATTGAAGATCCAGAGTTCTGGAAAGAAGTAGTCAAGACAGCCAAAGAACTTGACAACTGCAGAATCCTAACTCCTGAAGAACCCAAATGGGGTCCTCCCACTCTGGATTCTGGAAGAACAGACTTCATTGAAGTCAAAAGGATCCTAGAGAAGATCTATGAAGAGGAGAATGTTACAGACCTGCAGCACATGGAAGAAGTTCGATCTCGTCTGTACCTTGCCTTCCGCATCTGAAGATCAGAAGACCTGATGAAGACCACTTTCAAAGCTTTAAGAAACTATTACTTGTAATCTGTAAAAGTTCTATATATCCAAGTTTAGTTCTCTTTGCTTTCAAGACAAACTCTCATTGTCTTCATCAGATACTTCAGTTATTATGAAGTTTATAAACTCCTATCTTATCTTATTAAGAGCATTTATCATATATATAGTTTTGGCTTCATCAAAAAGGGGGAAATTGTTCGGATATAAATTCACCCTAAGCCCCACTTGATGTTAGAATAGTTTTGATGGCCAAAACACTTAGAGTTTATAAATGTAATAGGATCAGCTGACTTGTATAGAACAGCTTAGACTAGTCTTGTGTGATCAACTGTATAGATAGCAGGTGATCAGCACAGTCATGGCTTACATGCCTATCCTCAAGATAAGAAGAGTAGAAGACATGAAGACTAGAAGATCCTTGAAGACCAGATATGTTAAGGTGCTTGTATACCTACTTATCTGATGGAGTCCCAGATTGAAGATGGCCTAAAGCAGTACAAAGAATTTCCAGATCAGAAGAGTAGTACTCGTCTGATATCAGAAGACAGAAGACCTAAGGCCAGAAGAGTAGTCAGAAGACTAGAAGTACAGATCAGAAGACTATGTGCTCTTCCAGGACTCGGCTGATTCCCAAGTCATCTTGCAATTTAAACGAAGACCTACCTTATTTAGAAGATTGACATGATCCCAGGATTGAAGCAATCAAGCGGCTGGAATCAAGGAATCAAGCTATTATGGGAAGATTGCTCAAACGGCTAGTCAACTCCAACGGCTAGTTGCACTCAATCTCCATTATAAATACAAGAGGATGAATACAGAAGCAAAGAGAGAGAATTCACAAGCTAAGCAAGCAATCAAGCAAAAAGCCACATTGTTCTAAGAATTCTCCAAGAGCCAGAAATCCATTAGATTATCCATAGCTCTTAAGTGCTTCCTATCCAACCCTTAAGAACCTGAAACTTATTCATATTGTATATCAGTTGTTTTAGGCATAGTGGTTAAGCAAATTATAAGCTTGAACCATTAGTTGGATACATCTCAAAAACCCCAAACCCTCACCGAAAGGTTTAAGTTTTTGAAACCCCCCAAAGTGCAAGTGCTTACAATCACTTGTGGAGACCGCAGCTGTTAGGACGGCTCAGATCTCAAAGTCCTAACCTTGGGACTATAAAGGACAAGACCCTTATAATTTGTGGAAATTAAAGGGATTAAACATCACGTTAGGACGTGAGAGTGGACGTAGGATCGTATATCCGAACCACTATAAATCCGGTGTTATTTACTTTCTGCACTTTACATTTCTGCTTTTACATTCATTATTATATAGTGCATACTGTGATTTCAACACTCTTCAAAACAAGGCCATAACTTTCAAACCAGCATCAGCTGAGTAGTTTCACAAAGTAAAACAAGTTACAAGAACGAGTCTAAACCAGGGCCACCATATTTCCGCATATAACCTCTTCAGTCAGATCACTATAGTCATCTGGACCAGCAGACTTGCAGTCCAGTTGACATAGCAATCAGAAGAGGTTCCCAACTCTGTTTGAAAAAGTTTTAAAGTCTATTCACCCCTCCCCTCTAGACTTTAATCCCATTCACTACTCGTTCAGGGACCAACACCACTAAAGTGCAAAAAGCCAAATCCACCATGGAATCCATCTCAGAAGAGGTCAAGACGGAACAAAAGATGCTGAGAGACAATCATAATGCCAATGTCAAAGCTCTCAGGCTGACTGTCAAGCAAGCTCTTGGAAAGAAGACTGCACTACAAAAGAAAAGAGCTGAAGAACAAAGGTTTGCTATGGTGAAAGCAGCCTCTGAAAAATTTTCCCAAGAGGTGATGGCCAACATTGCTGAAAGTGCAGTGGCCAACCTAACTGAGCTCCTTAAAGCCCAACTTGATGCATCCCTGAAAGCAACCTTGGAGGAGGTTGTCCAACAAAAGATGAAGCCTGATCTAGCTTTTCTTAGCTTGAGCAGTGATAGGATGCAAAATATACATGATGAAAATGTATATCTGTTGGAGGAAATGAAGTCTCTAAACCAGGCCCAATCCCTAATGGCCACAACAACGAGTGAGCTAAAACCCCAGTGCTTTGATGCTGCCAAAAAAGGGGAAAGGGAAAGAGCTAGAGAAAAAGGTGCCTTCGTGATTGGGAGCCCAGACAAGGGAAAAGACAAAGCTGCTGAAGTAAAAGGAAAAGAGCCTGCAGTGCTGAATTTAGAAGAATTGGATGAAGAAGAGCAACTGACACTTGCCTTGAAGAATTCAATGGCCTCAGCACAAGAAGAAAGAATGAGGTTACAACAGAGACCAGGTGGTGAGGTGTCTGGTTTGGACAAAGATGTTGAAGGTGTCCAAACTAGAGGAAAGATCAAGAGGGCAAAAGGAAAGAAAAGACAAGCTGAGACATTTACTGACTTTCCTAACAGCCTTGATCTTCCACCTGAATTCAGAATTGATGATGATGAACCTACATCAAAGAAGGCCAAAGCTGCTGAAGAGCCCAAAACTGCTGAAAAAGACAAGTCTTCTGAAATGGTCAACATTGCTGAAGGTGCCAAAGCTACTGAAGATGTGGAAGCTTTATATGAAGAAGGCTTTGGACCTGGACCAAAGAAGACAAAGATTGTGGTACTAAATGATCCATCAAAGTTGTTTCATGAAGGGTATGGCAAAGACCCTGAAACACAACAGAAACTGGCCATGATGAGGGCCCAAGAAAAGATGGATTTGATGGATGAAGCACAAAGAGGAAGAGATAAGAGAAGAGCAAACTTTCAGAAACCAAGAAGAAGGAGAGCAACTTACAGCAAGATGAAGCCTCAGCTACTAGTCCCAATGGACACCAAATATCCACACTTGGATAAATGGGTGCCAATTCAGCTGAATGATACATGGGAAGAGGCTAAAAGGGAGTTTGTCTATGACTATTATGTCATTGACAGATGGAATGGAGGAGATGCCAATTCCTCCTTTGCTGAGTTCATGATAGAATACTACAGAGAGTTGTATCAACAACTACTTGCAGCTGCTGATATTGCAAGAATTGAACTCAATGCTCCTAATGCTATCATTTACATGCCTCCAAAGCTTGATGAATGGATTGACCAAGCAAGGATCCTGAGGGAGTTCACAGAGATTCTTAAACTGAACAAAATGACCCTTGGACCCAAAGGTAATAGGTGTACACTAACACATTTTCTTTCAGGGAAGTTGACCTCAGTCATGACTTCTGAAGATAAATGTAATAGGTGTAGTCAAGTCACTTTTGCATAAAATGTATAGGTTTTGGCATCATCAAAAAGGGGGAAATTGTTGGGAATAAAATGAGATATGTTTTGATTAAATACCAAAACCCCCTGAGACATGCCTAAGTCAATTGATGGTGTTCTAAAAATGCTAGAACACATAGCATAAGGCTAGATGAGAAGCTGATATGTTAGGCAGCTCTTAGATGATTTAGATGCACAATGTGAGGGGGAACCTATGCTTGGAAGATTATCAAGATCAAGTCCCCTCAAGGTTCAAAATCTGGAACAAACACTAAGGCCAAGCATACTCTATTGAAAACCAATTGCCTTGATCAGGAGAGTTGTCCAGAAAAGTTGTCTCTATGCAAGAACAAGGTTGTAAAGCTCAAAAGGACAAGTTTAATCAAATGTTCTGATCAGGAGAGTTGTCCAAAGAGGCTGACTCTGTGCAAAAACAAAAGCTCTAAAGCTCAAAGGCCAAGTATGCTAATCAGGAGATTTGTCCCAGAAGAGTTGTCTCAGCTAAATTGAACCAGAACAAATGTTCTAATGCTTGAAGGTCAACTATGCTGAAGAGAAGAAGACAACTACACCCTAAAAGACTTCATTGTATCATGTTGAGATCAATTCCAAGTGAAGCAAAGGGAAGAAGCCAACCATGCTGATAAGCAAAGTCTGCTGATAGTGATAAGCAGAGTTGTCCATTTGATAAGGAATGTTGTCCTATCATTGGATCAATCTTTAGAAGCCATGTCCAAGCCTTAACAAGAAGTCAAACATTGGGAAAAGTGCTGCAGAATGAATATAAAGTCTTAACAGTCGTTTATTACCCAAATAAGGACATGTCACTATCAATAATTTGTCTTCCAGTTTGAAGAACTCAAGGAAGACATTTATAGCAATTTGGGACTGCCTCTCCAACGGGCAAATCCTCAAATTTGTCTATAAATACAGAAGTGTGAAGACCATTTGAAGCACCAACTACTAGACCAACTACCAGACCAACTAAACAAGCCAACTATCTTACAAGTCAGAGTGCTTTCAAAGCTTTCAAAGAGACTATCTTAGTCTTCAAACACTTCTTCTAAGCTGAACTTACTGTATATCCATACAAAGCTTAGAGAGATATCCTATCCTTATACACTGATCTTCATTGTAAAGGATATCTCATTAGTTGGAACCTTACTTCAATCCTTACCCCTTTCAAGTGAGAAAGTGAGAAGGTTGTAGTAGTAGAAGTGGTAGGAGCTGACTGTTGAGAGAAGAACAGTTCAGTTCTGAGTTGAGAAGAGGGTACTAGTACTCTAGACATCCTAGGGATCAATTCACCAAGGAGTGGTGTTATTGATCAAGTGCACCTTGGCACTATAAAACAAGTTAATTCCAAGAGTGAATGAATTATCCTGTTAAATCAGGGAAAGTGGATGTAGGAGCTTGAGTCTCTGAACTACTATAAACTCTTGTGTTGATTTACTTTCAAAGTACTTTCATACATTCAACACTGCACACAAAACTGATCTTTCAAAGAACCTATTTTCAAAGACTGCGCAAAAACTGTATTGGACAAGTTCCCTGAAACTAAACTGGATTGCATTGAATTGACTAAGTGATTTCAGAAACTAAAGGAGTCTAAACTTGAAGGGCTAACCACTATTCCGCACATATAACTCCCCTAGATAGTTACTCAACTAAGTACTCAATAGTACTTAGTAGTTTGATTATCTTAGAAGAGTTAATCATCTTCAGCAAAGTTGTCCAAGACAACCTTGCTGAGCTCTGGTTTGATCAAAAGTTTAAAAGAACTGCATACAAGTGTATTCCCCCCCCCATACACTTGTTATATACTCCTTTCAGGACCAACATGAATGATTAAGGGCTGATCAGTGTCCAACTCTTCTGACACTGAATAGGCCTTAACCAAACTAGCCTCTAGTATAGGAACCTCAACATCTTTAGGTTGTGCCTTGGGTTCAGAAGAACCTTCATTGGCAGATGCATCTTTGGTTGTGTTACCACCCTTGGTCAACACCTCTGAAGATACAGAGCCTTTCCTATGATAGGTTCTAGGAGGGTTTGAAAGTCTGCCTGATACAGAAGATTTGGGTTGAGTAGATTCAGGGAGGTTGGCTTGAGGGGTTTCAGGAGGATTGGGGTTTGAAGGGTTTGAGGGATCATCAGGGGAGTCATCATCATTTGAGCTGCTATCAGGGTTTTTGATGCCCTTAGCTTTTCTCTCTTTCTCCTCAATGATCTTATCATCTACCAACTTTGCAAAAACTTCCTCATCAGTGAGGAATCTTGTTTTCATCACACCAGCAAAGTGTAGCAATCTGCTCTCCTCCATTTGCCACCAGTTTGCACCTTTATCTTGGATGACTTGTGAGATCTCCATGATTGTTTTGTCTTTAACATCCACCAGCATCCTTAAATCATGGAATGTCTTCTGAATTCTTGGAAATTCAGCAAGCTGTGGGTACAAACTATCCACAGTGGCCTTGGCTCCACCTCTGAGCATACTTTCATAAGTATACTCCTCCTCATTCTCATTAGATGGAGAACTTTGGGCTATAGGGGAGTTAGTTGTGGTTTCATTTAATGCAGCTTCAGGCAAGTTGAGTTCAGGAGGGTTGGCTTCAGAAGGATTAGGCTCAATTGAAGGTACCTCAGTTGCTTTTAAGAGCAATGATTCTGAGGGGGCTTTGCTTAGGGGAGTTGGCTCATGAAGTGCATGTTCTAAGAGTTTGGAGTAGTTTAGCATAGATGAATCAAGAGGTGACAGTAGCCTTGTCTCATCTACTGCTAAGTCTGCTGGCACATCAATGCCACTTCTCTGCACACTTCCTTCTGGAGAATATCTCTTAGTGAGATTTACAGGGGTGATGGGTTGGTTGGGAGGGGTAACATGGGTTTCAGGGGAGTTGGGTTCAAGATTCTGGGTTTCAGGGATGTTGGCCTTTATTGGTTGACCTTCAGGGACCTTGGATTCTGGAGTTCCAGAACCAGATGAGTTGGTCCTTGACTTGGATTTGGTCCTACTTTCAGCTCTGCTCTCTCTTAGAGCAAGTTGGAGAGACCTTTCTTCCTGAAGTTCCAGCACTTTATCAGTAGGCTTGGCCCCATTTCCTTCACCATCCTTTTCAGGGAAAACTTCCCTGATCCTCTTATCACCTCTAGACTTTTGTCTAGTCTCATTATACTTTTGTCTCAATTCTTCTGAATGATCAGAGGGCACACTTACTCCCTCTTCAGCAACTTCTTCAATCTCAGTTGAAGCTCCTGAATTCTCCTCTGAGGGGATTTGAGACATTTTCCTTGTCTTCACCACTCTGGCCTTTGTCCTCTTTTTCAATTTTGGCTTTTCCTCCACCTTCTCTTCAGCAGGTTTGGCCATCAGCATCCTCCTTTGCTCAGTTTTCTTGCTGAGCTTCCTAAACAGAAACTTTTGGGCTGGGAGGGGCTTTGCAAAGGTTTGCATTTGAGAGTAATGGGAAAATCTTTCAATCAACAAGCTTGCCCTGGTGCAATACTTGAGTTTCCCTTCTAGCACAACCTTGTTGTGGGCTCTCACCTTAAACTTGGCTTTTTCCTTCATCATCTCAGACATGATGAAGGTCCTCCAATCAAATTTGAAGCCTTTGTCACTAGCATCAATAACTGCAGCCATAATTCTGATTCTTGGATGGCTGACTTGCTCCAAGCTTCCAGTATTGCTCATAAGACTCTTAGTGATTACCTCAAATAGATTGAGAAATTTTGTCTTGAGAGTCTTCTTGTTTTGTGTTG
The DNA here is from genome assembly GCA_963675135.1 of Galeopsis tetrahit. Classification (NCBI taxonomy): domain Eukaryota; kingdom Viridiplantae; phylum Streptophyta; class Magnoliopsida; order Lamiales; family Lamiaceae; genus Galeopsis; species Galeopsis tetrahit. Next base: position 32,095,017 of record OY776126.1, on the reverse strand, counting down.
AAGAGATGGGACCTGGAACCAAAATCCATTCTTGTGCTATCTCCTCTTCATGATCAGCACCATAAAGTTCTGGATTCCTTCCCTCAGAAGGCAATCCAAAGGCTCCTTCAAGATCTTCTTAAGAGAATTTCACTCTATGAAATCTCTCTTCCTCCTCTCCCTCTGCCACATATGCAAGCTTTGTAGAGACTTCACCATCTTCAGGCTTACCTCTCCACTTGAGGAAAGCAAAGAATTAAGCCATGTAGCTTTCTAAGCAAGAGCTTGGTCTTCCCTCCATAAACTTCGGCAATCCAGCTCTCCTCAACCATCTCAGGGTTGGTGTAATCTCAGGATCCTCACTTTCAAATGATACTATGGGCTCAAAGTGAAGACTGTTTTTGTTGCTTAAGTATCCAAAATCAAGGTCTAGAACCTTGGTGGAGAAATCAATGATCATTTCTGGTCTAACTTTGGGAGCCATTGAAGGTTTACAGAAATGAAATTGAGAGAGTTTTGAGAGAAAGTTTTGAGAGAGAATGAAAAACTAGGGTTTCAAGGAGCTTGAATGCGTGGGGAAGAAGTGATGTGAATATGGCTTCTTAAGACTTGTGAATATTCCAAAAGGAATGTATGTCAATGAGTTGGTGGGTCTTAAGCCTTATTCAACTGTTTACAAAAGTGGAAATCCAAAGTGGACGGCCAAGATTGATTTCAGGGGAGTTGGCCAGTTTTGATCCAAAGGTCATAAACCAATGTAACAGTGAAAAAATTGTTTTATTCAAAACGTGGGTGGAGTTTTAATGTTTGTTTAAAGCTTGGGGGTTTTCAAGATAGATCATGTCCCAAAGGGTTTAATGCAAACAAGAGTTAAATCTTGGCATTTAATGCATGGAAAGTGACCTTTTGGGTGGGAGACAAATTAAATCCCAAAAAGGTGAAATCTGTATATGGAATGGGACAGATTTCGAAATAGGTAATGATTACCCAAAAGGGGTGCTTATCAGACCAAGACTTGGTTTGATAGCTAGGACAACTTATCACCAGGATAAGTGTCCTGAAAAGATGTGGACAACTGTCCTGAGATTCAATGGACAAGTGTCCTGATAAATGAAGGTCATCTCTTCTGAGTTTCAGTAGACTTGACCAAGTCTGCTGAAGTTTGAAATAAGTTCCCCCTTAATGAATGAACTCCTTTGGACTCATTTGTCCAACTTCCCTGGATCAAGTAGGCCCAACTCTGCTGATAATTCCAGAAATCTTGCCTCAGCAAGTGGTTTTGTCAATATATCAGCTTTTTTATGATCTGTGTGGATTTTTACCAACTTGATATCCTTCTTTTCCACATGATCTCTAATGAAGTGATGCTTGATGTCCACATGCTTGCATCTAGTGTGCAATACAGGATTCTGTGATATGGCAATAGCACTGTTATTGTCACAGAAGATAGGCACTTCAGTAGAGTTGACATTGTAGTCTCTTAATTGTTGTCTCAACCACAGAATTTGAGCACAACAACTTCCAGCAGCAACATATTCAGCTTTAGTGGTGGAAGTAGCCACTGTATTTTACTTCTTTGAGAACCAAGATATGAGTTTGTTGCCTAAGAATTGGCAAGTTCCTGAAGTGGACTTTCTGTCAATTCTGCATCCTCCATAATCAGCATCTGAGTAACCAGTTAACTCAATATTGTTATCAGCAGGATACCAAAGGCCTAGATTTTCAGTGCCTTTGAGATACCTCAAGATCCTTTTTGCAGCCTCAAGATGGCTTTTCTTAGGATTTGCTTGAAACCTTGCACAAACACCTACTACAAAGGTGATGTCAGGTCTGCTGGCAGTGAGATAGAGGAGTGAACCAATGATTCCTCTATACTCAGTAGAGTTGGTTGAGATACCACTCTCATCAGGATCCATCTTCCAGTTAGTGTTCATTGGGATCCTTACTGGCTTGCTTGTTGTACACCCAAACTTTTTGATCATTTCTCTGGTGTATTTAGCTTGGTTGATGAAGATTCCTTCCTTTGATTGCTTGACTTGTAGACCTAAGAAGAAATTCATCAGACCCATCATGGACATCTCAAACTTGCTTTGCATGAGCTTGGAGAACTTCTCACACAGCTTCTCATTGGGGGATCCAAATATGATGTCATCCACATATATTTGGACAAGCAAGATGTCCTCTCCGTCAGTGATTCTGAAGAGAGTTCTGTCCACAGTTCCCTTGGTGAATCCATGATCCAAGAGGAATTGTGACAGTGTGTCATACCAAGCCCTAGGGGCTTGCTTGAGTCCATATAGAGCTTTCTTCAATCTGTATACTTGGTTTCCAACCTCAAAACCTGGTGGTTGCTCCACATAGACTTCTTCTTTCAAGACTCCATTCAGAAAGGCACTCTTGACATCCATCTGGTACACTTTGAACCTCTTGTGGGCTGCATAGGCTAGGAAGAGACTTATTGCTTCTAGCCTTGCCACAGGTGCAAAGGTCTCATCATAGTCAATGCCTTCATGCTGGCAATAACCTTTTGCCACTAGTCTTGCTTTGTTTCTTACAATCACATCATTCTCATTCTTTTTGTTCTTGAACACCCACTTTATTCCAATAACATCTTGATGTGAAGGTCTATCCACCAGCTCCCATACTTCATTTCTGGTGAATTGATTCAGTTCTTCCTGCATAGCTGTGATCCAATTGGCATCTTGAAGTGCTTCTTCAATATCACTTGGTTCTTGTTCTGACAAGAAACAACAGAAAATAGCACTTTCACCATGAAATCTCCTTGTTTTGACTCCAATACTTAGGTCACCAAGTATTAGATCAGTAGGATGGTCAGACAACCAGGTCCTTCTTTTTCTGATCTCTTCAGTAGAGTTGTCCTCTACTGAAGTTGAGTCATTAGTGTTATAGAATTCAGGATAATTAAATGCAGGATCTAATTCAGGATCATATTCAGGGGTGTTGTCCTCAATGTCAAGGACATTGGCATTTTCAACATTTTGAGTTCCCCCTTGATTATTTGACCCATTAACTACCTCAGCAGGAACTGCTTCTTCATTGGTAGTTGTTACCTGGATGTGAACTGGGATTGGATCATTCAGTTCACCATTTCCATCAGTGGGATTTGTCTCAGGAAGGTTGCCTTCAGGATTGTTGTCCAATGTGAGTTTTTCAGGTAGGTTGGCTTGGACAACTTCTATGAATTCAGTGTCTTTGTCTTTTAGGCTCAGTCTGGTTGTCCTCTGTGTGATTTCTTCAGATTCCAGGTTTTCATTCCTGAACTCATAAATAGATTCATCAAACACAACATGAGGTGTTTCTTCCACAATAAGGATTTTCTTGTTGTAGACCTTGAAAGCTCTACTGATTTTAGAATATCCTAGGAATACTCCCTCATCAGCTTTGCTATCAAAGGCTTTCAACTGTTCTTTCCCATTATTGTGTATGAAACACTTACAACCAAAGATGTGAAAGTATGACACTTTAGGCATTCTTCCTTTCCAGAGTTCATAGGGGGTTTTGCCTTGCCCCTTAGTAATCAAGCATCTATTTTGAGTATGGCATGCAGTGTTTATAGCTTCAGCCCAAAACCTCTTATGTAAATTTGAATCAGCAATTAAGGTTCTAGCAGCTTCTTTTAAGGTTCTATTCCTGCTTTCTGCAACTCCATTTTGTTGGGGAGTTCTAGCTGCTGATGTTTCAGGAGCTATTCCATTAGATGTGCAATACTCATTGATGTATGAATTTATGAACTCAGTGCCTTTATCAGATCTTATCTTGATAATGCTAAGGCTTTTCTCATTTGACAGTCTCTTAAGAAGTTCAGGTAGTTTGACTTGAGTTTCCTTCTTATTAAGGAGAAATACTACACATGTGAACCTAGAGAAGTCATCTACTACTATCAATGTGTATTTTCTACCATTTATGCTTGCAGGGGTAATTGGTCCAAATAAGTCCATATGTAGAAGTTCAAGTACCCTTTCAGTAGAGATGACTGGTTTTCCTTTGAATGAGGCTTTAATCTGTTTTCCTTCTTGGCATGGTTTACACACATGTTCTTTAATGAAAACCTCATTAGGTAGTCCTTTAAATAATGCATTTCTAGCAAGTTTGTTCATTGATTTGAAGTTCAGATGGTTTAGCCTCTTATGCCATAACCAGCTTTGTTCACTAGTGCTCTTAGCGATGAAACATGCAGCATCAGTAGACTTGTTCCAGTCTGCAAAATACACATTTCCTTTCCTAGTTCCAGTCAATAGAGTTTGTTGAGTTTTATCTTTAATTAATCATTTTCCACTTGAGAACTCAACATTGAAATCTTTATCACAGAATTGATTGATACTTAGGAGATTATATTTGAGACCAACTACATAAGATACATTGGATACTTTGATGTTACCAATCATCAAAGTACCATAACCTTTTGTTGTTGCTTGTGAGCTGTCTCCAAAGGTGACATTTGGGCCTTCTTTTTCAATAAACTCAGTGAGGAGTTCCTTGTTTCCAGTCATGTGCCTTGAGCATCCACTGTGAAGGTACCATGCTGTCTTTTTGCTCATACTCCTCTTCTTGTGGCCCAATGGTACCTGCACTTAGATAGGTTTAGGTACCCTTTGAGTTTTGGGTCCTGAGAAGTTAGCTGTACCTTTAGGAACCCAAACTTGCCTAATCACCCTGATTGATTCAAGGTGGCTAAGTTGTTTTCCTTGTGCATCAACATACACTGTCTTTCCCTTAAATGCCTTAGGGAAAGTATGTGTGAAAGTGTTAACTCTGTAAGTTTCAGGAGAATTGTCAACTCTCCTGAACTTATGAGTTCTTTGTGCTGCTTGAGAAAATCTTTGAGGAAAGGCTTTCTCATGACCATTACTCTTTGACATGACGGGTTTTGGTTGTCTCATCTTATTTTGCCTTTGGGGATAGTTGTCCTTAGGTCTAGTCAGCTGAGGCTTTCTTAGTAGAGTTGGCCTAGGCTGATTATACATTGGATAACTCCTCTGAACATTGTTCAGGAGAGTTGCCCTTCCATTGGGTCTACTCTGCTGACCAACATTCCTCTTGTGATCGGGAGCTTTGGCCATTTCCTTAGGTTTTGGCCTAGTCTCCTGAGGCACTTGAGTAGGCAGATCATCCATTTTGCCTTTTCCTTTGTTCAGTGGCTGAATCATTTCATTTTCAGCTTGTTGTGCCACTGATTTGACAAAGATTTTCTTAGTGTTACTTGTAGAAGCAACACTAAGACAAGGTGAAGATTCAAATGGATCAAAGCCTAATCCACTTCTTTGAGCCATAGGTCTTTGATAACTCTGAATTTCCTCTATTGCCCTAGAGGATTTGTTCAAAGCAGACATCTTTTGTTTCAGGCTATCTTCACTTGATTTAAGAATGTCATACTCATGTGAGAGGTTTTCAAACTTAGCTTGAAGAATTTTTAGTTCAAAATCTTTTCTCTTCTGAGTAAGTAATTGAGCATCAATCTGTCCTTGTTGGTCAACTATCCTGAGATTTGCTTCTTCAAGCTCTCTCAAGACTTGTTGATACAACTCAGTAGATTTAATATCAACTACTGTCTCAGCAGGTTTTGAAAGCTCAATTGAAAGTCTTTCATTTTCTCTCACACAATTATCATGAAATTCTTGTAATCTAGTGAAATCTTCCATCAACTTCCCAAAAGAAAGTTTCAAGTTGACTTCACTAGTGTTTTGTGAGATGAATGATGGTGAACTAGAAGTAGAGGATACCTCATCATCCTCAAGAGCCATGTTGCAAATATCATCATCATCATCACTGTTGGAGAACAGTCCATCAGAAGAGTTGAAGCTTTCAGCACTATCAGATTCATCACCAGCCATCATGGCCTTTCTATTGGTGAACTTCCTGTCTCTTTTGACTTGCCTCTCTCTTCTTTCTTTAGAGCTCAATTCAGGGCAGTCATATTGGAAGTGCCCTTTGTTTTTGCAATTGTAGCACAACTCTTCATCATCATCCTTCTTGGGTTCATCTCTTCTTTAAGATGATGAAGGATCAGCTCTACTAGATCTTCTCCTATCAGAGGACTTGTCCTCTGATCTTTTCTCTTCAGGCTTTTTCTCCTCAGCCTGAGGTTCAGGGGAGTTGTACCTTCTCCTGAATTTGTTGTCTAGGTAGAATTTCTTGTATCTACTAAACCTTGAGTTGAGCTTGTCAAACCTTCTAGCCATCAAGGCTAGTTCTTCCTTCATTTCAGTCTTTGAGACTGACTTTGATGATCTGGGAGTGGGTTGCATTTCAAGTTCAACAACTTTGGCTTTGAATGCCACTCCCTTAGTTGGATTTGAAGGTTCCTCAACAGGCTTCCTTCCGTTGAGATCGAACTCATAGGCTTTGAGTTTAGAGAAGATTTGTTGCATGGGCATGGTGGAGAGATCCTTGGTGTTTTGCATCATCACAGCATAGACATCCTACTTTTGAGTGAGACTTCTCAAGATCTTCAATCCAACTTCTCTCTTGGTGTATACCTTGCCCAAGGAGTTGATTTCATTCATCACATCAGTGAACCTACCAGCAAACTTGTCAATGGACTCATCTGACTCCATTGAGAACTGTTCAAATTTCTGCACAGCAACTTGGAGTTTATTCTCCTTTATCTTTTCTGTACCCTCACACATTTCAGTCAGGGTATCCCAAATTTCTTTGGCTGTGGTGCAGTGGTAGACTCTACCCATAATTGCATCTGGAATTGTTTGATAGAGGGTGTTCATTGCAAGATAATTCAAGTTATCTTTCCTCTTTTCATCAGCAGTGAAGTCATCTTCATATTTGGGAATCAGTTCCCTTATATCAGCTCTTTGCTCATCTGTCACCCTGGGGTTAGTTTGAGTAAACACAAAAGGTCCTCTTGTGATTACTCTTAACATGTCAGTATGAAAAGAAGCAAGATGAGCTCTCATTCTGATTTTCCAGAAATCATAATTGTCTATAGAGAACATGGACAGTTTATGATGTGAAATGTGGTTGACTGGATTTGTGGCCATGTTGTCCAATCCTTGAACAGCAGGTGGAGGAACAACATTATTGTTGGCCATGGCTTAAGAATAAGATGTCAGTCAAATGATAAGATTTCAGATAGATCAGTTCAGTGACCACACCAAATATGTGATTTTGAAAATCAAGATGGATTTTCAGAAGCAGTGGTCTTTGAACCCCTACTCTGATACCACTTGTTGGTCCTGAAAGGAGTATATAACAAGTGTATGGGGGGGGGGGAATACACTTGTATGCAATTCTTTTCAACTTTTGATCAAACCAGAGCTCATCAAGGTTGTCTTGGACAACTCTGCTGAAGATGATTAACTCTTCTAAGATAATCAAACTACGAAGTACTATTGAGTACTTAATTGAATAACTATCTAGGGGAGTTATATGTGCGGAATTGATGGTTGACCCTTTAGTTTAAACTCCTTTAAGTTCTGAAATCACTTAAGCAATATAGTCCAGTTTTCAGGGAACTTGTCCAATACAGTTTTGCACAGTCTTTGAGTTTATGTTCTTTTGAAGATCAGTTTTGTGTGCAGTGTTGAATGTATGAAAGTGCTTTGAAAGTAAATCAACACAAGAGTTTATAGTGGTTCAGAGACTCAAGCTCCTACATCCACTTTCCCTGATTTAACAGGATAATTCCTTCACTCTTGGAATTAACTTGTTTTATAGTGCCAAGGTGCACTTGATCAATAACACCTCTCCTTGGTGAATTGATCCCTAGAATGTCTAGAGTCCTAGTACCCTTTCTCAACTCAGAACTGAACTGTTCTTCTCTCAACAGTCAGCTCCTACCACTTCTACTACTACAACCTTCTCACTTTCTCACTTGAAAGGGGTAAGGGTTGAAGTAAGGTTCCAACTAATGAGATATCCTTTACAATGAAGGTCAGTGTATAAGGATATGATATCTCTCTAAGCTTTGTATGGATATACAATGAAGATTATCTTAGAAGAAGTGTTTGAAGACTAAGACAGTCTCTTTGAAAGCTTTGAGAGCACTTTAACTTGTAGGATAGTTGGCTTGTTAGTTGGTTGGTAGGTGCTTCAAATGGTCTTCACACTTCTGTATTTATAGACAAATTTGAGGATTTGCCCGTTGGAGAGGCAGCCCCAAATTGCTATAAATGTCTTCCTTGAGTTCTTCAAACTGGAAGACAGATTCTTGATAGTGACATGTCCTCATTTGGGTAATAAACGGCTTGTAAGACTTTGTCTTCATTCTGCAGCACTCTTCCCAATATCTGACTTTCAGATTCTCTTGCTAGGATATGGACATGGCTTCTGAAGGTTGTTACAATGATAGGACAACATTCCTCATTAACTGGACAACTCTCCTTATCACTATCAGCAAGGTTGGCTAGCTCTTCTTCAGATGACTTGGCTCTTATCCTTTGCTTCACTTGAAAGTGATCTTAGCATGATTCATTGTAGTTCTTTAAGGTGTGGTTGTCTCTATCTCTTCAGCATAGTTAACCTCAAGCTTTTCAGAGTACTTGATCTTGATTGTGCTGAGACAACTCTTCTGGACAACTCTCCTGATCAGCATACTTGGCCTTTGAGCTTTAGAACCTTTGTTCTTGCACATAGACAATCTCTATGGACAACTCTCCTGATCAGAGTATTTGAATATACTTGGCCTTTTGAGCTTTAGAACCTTTGTTCTTGCTTTAATTGTGCAGAGACAACTTCTCTGGACAACTCTCCTGATCAGAGTATTTGGTCTTTCATAGACTTAGTGATTGTTCCAGAATTTGAGCCTTGAGGGGACTTGTTCTTGATAAACTTCTAAGCATAGATTCCCCCTCACATTGTGCATCTATACAACTAAGAGTTGCCTAACATATCAGCTTCTCATCTAGCCTCTATTCTATATGTTCTATCATCTCTAGAACATACTCAACTTGACTTAGGCATGTCTCAGAGGGTTTTAGTATTTAATCAAAACATATCTCATTTTATTCCCAACAAGTATATATATATATACATTGAAGATGAAAAAGAAATACTCCATGTTTTACTTACCCCTTATATATTCCACCTATGTATTTAAAAGAATTAATTTATTGCAAGATTTGTGAATTAGTCAAGAATTAATTGTGGAAGTTGTTTAAATCTGATCACTACATCTACATATAGCTAGTATTAAGGAGGTTATTTAGAATTGAATAATTCTAGATACATCTTCATCCGGCCGTTTCATGCAATGCATGCATATTAATTAGTATAAATTGAAGAAATTTGTTTGAATATATATCCTCTAACCCTATATAATATTAATTAGTATTAATTGAAGAAATGTGTTTGAATATATATCCTCTAACCCTATATAATAATGGATGATCTAAACAATGATCTGAGAAGAGAAATATTATTGCATCTTCCACTCCAATCACTACTAACATGCAAAAGTGTTTTGCAAATCTTGGTACAACATCATTGATTCATCCCCCTTCAAAAAATCCCACCTCCACCTTCACAATAATCGGGACGACGATGAGGATGACGACGACGACACCATGTTTCAAATGTATATATACTAAAAGAAGTCGGAAGAGTACAGTATGTACACATAACTACTGTGCCTTGGAGGTGAAGGAGAAATGGCACGACCTTCCAGCTTTTCAACAACTTTTAAATTGTGTGGCTAAAAGATTAGTGACGAAAATGTATTAGACGTCACTATATGTCATATTTTTAGTCACATACATATTTTTGTCATCAAATCTTGTTTTATAGTCGCATATCTTTATTGTTACTAATGTTTTAGTCACACATATCCGTTGTCACTGTTACTCAATATTACTTTCGTGCCACTGTTACTCAATTCTATAGTCATAACTTTCGTGCCACTGTTACTCAATTCTATAGTCACATTTATTTATTGTCACTAAAACACATTATTATAGTTACCAGAAAAATCATGTCACTATAATTAAGATCTTTAGTCATACTGGATTATTATCACTAAAACATAGTAATGTTTATGTTGCGAAATAATCATTGTATCTATAATTTCGTACTAGTTGTCACTATTATTGTGTGGCTAATTAACACGCAATTATCACTAAAGATTAAAATTTCGCATCGCAATTTACAGTTTTTATATTATTTTTTAAAATTAAATTGTATAAAAATAATAAAATTTAGAGGGTTGTGATAAAATTATTTAAACATAGTTATCACTAAAACGGTAAAACCTCAAAAAATTGTGTAAGAATAATATTAATATTACTTTATTTTAATTAAAATAATTATTTTAAGACTTAAATATGATATCGTGGCAAATTATTTTTCAATATAGTTATGGGCCAGTAACAAATATTTTCTTTATATCTATAAACTAGTCTTGGTTTAAAAAAAAAAAAATCTATAAACTAATCTATTTGTGTACCGATAAAACATTACAAATTGAAAGTAAATTTGTAAATAAATCACAAACATAGTAGAAAAGTTCACATTTAAAATACATTAATAATTAAAACAAAAGCCCAAGTCTTTACACGTAAACTAAAGACAAATATCTAAAAGAAAAATGACATAAAACAATTAAATAAATCAGCATGTCTATTCATTGTCGTAGAGTACGTCTCTCACAGTAAGTTGGTTAATTTGTTCTGAAGTTGTCTTCAAATCTGTAAAAAAATGGATTTCAATGAGTACTATATTGTAAGAAAAATATTATAAAAAATAAATCACACTAATAAAATATAATTACTTACATTTTTTTTACGAGAATCAAATTACTGAAAGATGTACCTTACTTATTTGATCAAGTTTGAAGAATTTTAGAAATTTTGGCTTCTAACGTAAAGCTATCTTCTTGTTGTTCGTTACCAATGCTTCCATCATTTACTACACAATTGAAACAATCAAAAGTGAGAAATTAAATAAATGGCAGCGGCTTATCGGAAGAAAAAAGTAGAAGGCTGCTTTTTAGGATTTTTATAAAATATTTCGTAAAAATGAGATAACTTACAAACAAATTTGTTCATAGCATGCCCGTTGCACACCTCGGAAAGCCAACGTTCACTGGGCGGGAGTTGCGTCGTTGTCGAAAACTGCAGGATATATGTTCGAAGAAATAGCATAAAACGAGACTTCGGTGATGAGGAGAGAATATGATTTTATAGGAAAACTGTGTATAATAAAGTGTGGGATGAGTCGTGGATTCAGTTGAGAAATTTTTGGGATGAAGTTTGAAATGGGTCTCCCATTTAATTTTTTTAAACAAAAGAAATAGTTTAAAAAAAAAAGTAAAGTCTAGTATGCACTCGAGTGGTGCACCTAGTATAAAGAAAAGTGTAAGTTATTGAAAAAGTACAATACAATATTATTATTATACAGTTTAATAATTGAAAAGTGTAACACCATTTACCAAAAAGTGTAAGTCAGTAAATTGAAAAGTGCAACATGGACTAAGGTGCACAACATGTACTCGAGTCCATAGCAAACCAACTCTAAAAAAAAATTGAGATGATTAATGAAATCAATTTTATTTTTTAACGATAAAAAAAGAATTGGGGTTTTCAGTCAAACAAAAAGTGAGATAATTGGGGCAGATTTTTTTAAATATTGGAGTAACATTTTTAAAATAAAACATTGAAAATGTAACTAAAATGTGAGGTTTTATGAAAATAATCAAAAGGCAAATGTCTATTCATTTTTTTCTCCTCTCTCTCTCTCTTTTTTTTTTTTTTTTTTTCTCTTCTGTCCTCATCATTTTTTGCAATTTCCCCACTTTCTCTTGGGTTGGTCTACTATGGACTCGAGTGCATGTTGTGCACCCTAGTCCATGTTGCACTTTTCAGTTTACTGACTTACACTTTTGATAAATGGTGTTGCACTTTTCAATTATCAAACTGTATAATAATATTTTTAGTAATAATTGAAAAGTGCAACACCATCTACCAAAAAGTGTAAGTCAATAAAACTGAAAAGTGCACATGGACTAGGGTGCACAGCATGCACTCGAGTGCATGCTAGACTTTACCCTTTCTCTTAGATTTAATTAGTTTAAGTTAATTATAAAATTTATAATGCGTATATTTACTATACATAATCCGAATATTTTTCTAACTGAAATACTCCTCCGTCTCATTTTAAATATATTTTCAATTGGCTTCAAAAAAAAAAAATATATATATATATATATATATATATTTTCAATTGAATTTATAAAATATTAAGTGATTTAATACAAATATTTTTTATATACAATTGAATTTTAAGTGATTTAAATATATTTTTAATTGTCCAATTATAATTTTAATTCTTCACATTAGAATCAAATTAAAATTATATTTCAATTACACCATAAAATTAGGTACACGCAAAAATAATAAAATATTGTGAAATACAGTTATAAAATAATGATAATTTTAAAATATTGAAAGAGTGTATTTTAATATTATGAAATTAAAAAATAATTAATTTAATTTGAGACGTTCATTTTTTACTAATAATAATCTAAAATGGAATAAATGGAGTAATATATTATACACAATATGTGTCACGAAAATTGTATTGACAAGTTTGATATTTGAAATGTGATATAACTTTCATAAATTTTTTTTGACAAATTTCACATTAAAAAAAAGTATACATTTATGAGAAAATTAAGAAGTTATGATTTAATTCAATAAAACAATATACTCCCTTTCTCCTCTACTGAATTATTTATTAGTATTATGAAGGATAAAGTGAGGGTAGTAAAGACTTTTTAACTTTATAAATAGAAATAAAGTTAATTTTTAGTGTAATAAAATAGTGACATTTGTTGTAATATTAATTTTAAGAGAATAGTTTAAAAAGTGTTTGGTGATCAATAAGTAAGTGTTTGGTGATCAATAAGTAAGCGACAACCAAAATGGCAAAATTGATCATTAAGTAGGGGACGAAGGGAGTATTATGTAAAAACTATTATTTGATCATTATTTATTTTTTTTTTAGAATTTAAATAAATTTAATTCCTAAAGTAAATATATAAGTAATTAATCATTTATTTAATTAGTTCCTCCAATTAATTCGGGCTAAATCAAGTTAAAATTCAAGTCGGGCCTCTAAAGTCCAATAAATCAATACGGGTCTCTAAAGTCCAATAAATTAAGACGGGCCTCTAAAGTCCAATAAATTAAGACGGGCCTCTAAAGTCTAATAAAGACTGGCCTCTAAAGTCCAACAAATCCAGACAGACCTCTAAAGTTCAATAAACCAAGACGGGTCTCTAAAGTTCACTAAATCAAATCGAGCCCAGATATGATATTCTTAGCCCATCAAGTAATTCAAAATTTGAACTAGGTTCTAACTATTCAGCAAAAATATCTCTAACCCAACACTTATAAACAGGAGTCTCATTCCATTCATTTGGGAATCAGAAAGTCAAAGCATTAAAGGCTCCAGAAAGTCTAAAGTTCACTAAATCAAATCGAGTCCAGATATGGTATTCTTAGCCCATCAAGTAATTCAAAATTTGAACTAGGTTCTAACTATTCAGCAAAAATATCTCTAACCCAACACTTATAAACAGGAGTCTCATTCCATTCATTTGGGAATCAGAAAGTCAAAGCATTAAAGGCTCCAAAATTATTTGTAGAGATTTTAGAGTGTTCTTAATCCAAAATAGGCATCACTCGGTTTAATTCGAAAGAAATAAAATTGTATCTCATTTTCGAGTTTTTATATTTAATTTACGAAATTTGTGTTTCAACAATATTTAATTATATAATATTTCTATGTATTACAAAATATATATATATATAAATTTTTTTTAAAAAAATATTACTACAAATATAAATTTTACTTTTTAAACTATTTAAAAATAGTATATAAAATATTGATCACATTTGTGCTCATCTAGTTATACATAATTAATATTTTGAACCATATACTTGATTAATATCTAATAATTAATTCAAAATTTCAAATATCACCCTTTAGATCTAATATGAATAAAATTAGGGTTGTTCTGCTATGCTATGGAATCAAGTGCATGTTGTGCACCGTAACACCATTTAGAGTGTTTAACATGCACTCGAGTACATACTAGACTTCATACCATAAAATTAAATTTTTGAATATTAAACAAACATGGTTCTTTTATCGAAATTGAACCCTCATACAATTAATATTATTTTAACCAGCTCAATTTATTAATATGTGAAGAATATACGAGATAGTAAATGCATATATGGTTATATACGATGGAATGTAATTATGACTGAATGAAAACTCATGAATTGAATGAGATATAATCTAAAAATGAAATGTAATATTGTGTAAATTAATTTTCAATTATTATTATTAGTATTAAAAATTATTATATTATAATTTATATTTTACAAAATAATATATTTATATATTAATTATATTGTTAAAAACTATTAAACTAAAAACACTGTTATATTTATAATTTAATATCGTTGAGAATAATATTATTATTATTAAAAATTATTATATTACTATTTATATTTTTAAAATTTATTATATAATTATTTTTATTCTTGAGATTATATATTATCTTAATTTTTTTATTATATAAAATTATTTAACATTTTTATTATTAAATAACAGTAATATTTATTAAAATTTTGATTCCTTACTTAAATCTAAAGGGTTGGAAGGGATGGAACTCATGGAAGATTTTTTATTTTTGAAAATTACCATTATTTAAGAAATCATGATTTCATTCTACAAATTAAACCAATTATAAAATTAGAAATAAATCGTGAATTATGCATTCATGACTATTACACCATATTTAATTCATTTCAATTAAATATTAAAAATATAAATATATTAAATTCATTTCAATTAAATTCAAAATTAAATACCAATTTAGAATTAGAATTTAAATATTAAGAATTAAATATATTATTCAATTTTCTTTTGTCATTTTCTATATTATTTAAGAATTTAGGTAATTTACAGATGAATTTCAAAAAAAAAAAAAAACTCTTAACACATTTCAAAACTTTAAAGACACAAAAAATATATACTCCATATGATTTGAAAAATTCTAAAAATTTAAGATAATTTATTTATTTACTTATTTTATAACTAACGATTTTTTTTCCTGATATTTCCAGTTTAATTATTTTTAGATATTTTTCACATTTTTTATCATTTTCCGTATTATTTAAGAATTTAGGTAATTAGATATCATTAAAAAAAATAACTAACATCCCAAATATTCTAAACACATTTCAAAATTTTAAAGACAAGTATTTTTATATACATATATAAAATGACTAAATAATCTTAATATATATCATATATTTGCAAACATTTCAACAGAGACGTGTTCCAAGATGATTTGTCTATCACAATCTATTTTTTTTCAAATTCTTCTCCTTCAAAATTTCTTTTTTCTCATTAATTTCACATTTTATTAATTAATTTATCCAATAATTTTAAATATTAAATACACATTTTTTTAATATTAACCGACGCAATAGTTTTTTTTTTAATTTCTATTAACAAATCCCATTTAAATATTCAAATTTTAACTTGGTACACATTTTAATATTAACAAATTCCTATATGTGTAATTTAAAAAAAATTCTATTAACAAATCCTAATATTCAAATTTAATTAACATTAATTTCCGTCATTTTGTATATTTCAATCATAATTTTAATTATAAAAATAGGTATAATATTTTTTTATTGACTTCACTTTAATTTATGGGTTATTCAATTAAGCCTTTAGTTCTGAATTTTTTGACCTCTTCATGAATGGTAAGTATTTTTGTAGACGCCTTTAATTTGGTCTATGTTATTTTTAGATATGAATTTATCTTCTTCATGTATTGTATTTTTTATATTTATACACAAAGATGAAATATATGGTATTTCTAACTCATTAACACGATATTGGAGGAATGTCTTGCATTCTCAATAAACAATTAATTTTGTGTATTGAATTTTTAGATCTATTATATTATTTTACGTTATTATTGATATTTTTTTGGGTTAAGATTCACACGAAGATTTTAAAGATTATAATCAGTGAAGATTTTGACGGTTTAAAGATTTATATCAGAAATCTCGCCATGTTTTTTTTTTCTCATCAACTATTTATTTCATTCTCATATTTTTTTTTTCTGAATCTTTTATTTTATTTTGCAATTCACTATTTTTTCTAATATTTGTATTTTTGTTTTGTTTTGCATCCACAAATTTTTCAATATTTGTTTAATCTCTATTTTAATTTTTTTTTGCTTGAATCTTTTATTTTGTTTTACAGATTCACTATTTTTTACAATATTTGTATTTTTGTTTTATTTGGCAAGGTTCACAAATTTTTCAATATTGATTTAATCACTATTTTCATTTTTTTTTTCTGATTTTTTTTCCTTACAGATTCACAATTTTTTTCAATATTTTATTTTGTTTTGCATATTCTTTTTTTTTTGAATGTTCACAATTTTTTTAATATTTGTTTATTTTCTATTTTTGTTATTATTTTTATTGACATCGTGTATTTTATTGTTAGATCTAATATATTATTTTACATTGTTGCATTTTTTTTCCGATTAAGATTCACACACACTAATATTTTAAAGATTATAATCAATTCAGTGAAGATGTTGACGGTTCAAAGATTTATATCATAAATTAATGTAACACCCCATAATTTTATCATGTATTATAAAATGCATAAGATATATTTTAAAACATTATTAGTGCTACATATTACTCTTGAAACATTATTTAATTAATTGAGAGGGTTTAAATAAAATATTCACTATATATAATTATATATTAATGAGTTGTTGTTTTTTTTATAAATGTAAACGTATGTATATATAGTGTAAATATATGAATACGAGTAGAATTATTTGTGGATATTAATATGTATTTTCTTTAATTGTTATAAAATTATATATATATATACGTGTCTCGTGAATATTGTTTATGTTTGCTAATTAAGAATATACAAGATATGCTTTCTAATTTTAAACTTTGAATAATTGAAATTAAATTATATTATAATATATTGAAACAAACTAAATATATTTACTGTTATCTACAAGTTAAAATTCCACTATTTAAGGGCATCCTATCTTTGCTTGGAGATAAACTATAAACATTTTTATTGAATCGATATTTTCATATGTATCTAAATCTTTATCCCAAAATTTCTCAACTGAAATTCTATTATATTTTCTTTATACGTGACTTCTATAAATCAAATTACATGAATATTTTCTCCTAGTAAAATTAGGGTTTCTCTTCAACCAAAAAGGGCGCGGTACTCTCTTTATTCTCAATCAAATTACATGAATATTTTCTCCTAGTAAAATTAGGGTTTCTCTTCAACCAAAAAGGGCGCGGTACTCTCTTTATTCTCAATTCTCTTTTCTTTTATCTTTTTCTGTTTATCAGCATGGTATGCTAAATAGGATTTAGATTACTCAAATTAATTTAAATCTTAAAACTCTGAATCTGTAGAGAATATTATGCTAAATCCTTTTATTTTAAAGACCAAAATATTTGTTTGTAATAGTTTTTAATATATATTTCTTGTCCAAATTATTGTCGACGATCGATCGTATATAGTTTCTTTATCAGGTTGCTTTTAATAATTTTAAATTACTAGTTTTTGTTAAATATGTAAGATCTGTAAGCTTTTAAACTCTAATAATTCTATTCCGTCAAAAGTTAGTTTTACATTCCATTGATTTTGATCATAATTTAAAAACGTTAATTTAGACTTTAATTAGATTAAATTTTATATATAATTATAATGTCAGGTTGTGTAATCGCCGACTAATGGGATAGGAGAAACATATATACAATACAATTTAGTTCTTTTATATATATATATATATATATATATATATATATATTAATTAGATTAAATCTGATGGAAGTGGACGAGTTTATTTAATTAATTTGTAATAAAGAAAAGTTTTGAGTAAGAGTATATGAGTGATGGTCTGTACCGTGAGCTTTATGAGTTTTGATTGATATTTTTCATCATTTTAATGTTAAGATTTAATTATAAGAAGGTTTAATTTTATATTTAATGCTAGGTGCCAATAATTGTGACAAGAAGGTAGCGTCGTTTGCATCCATTTGATTCACTACCTTTCATTTTGAGGTGGGGATTTTTATCTTGATTTGTTTGTCATTATTAAATGCGATATGTGATTATTTTGATATTCATGTTAAATATGATTTGTAACTTCAATTAAATGCGATATGTGATTATTTCGATATTCATGTGAAATTATGATTTCTAACTTCAATTAAATGACATATGTGATTATTTTATGTTTATGTGAAATTATTTTGATGTTCATGAAAAATAAACGAGGATAGGTCATTTGACCTTTATAAACGAGGATAGGTCTTCTGACCTTTATAAACGAGGATAGGTCATCTGACCTTTATAAACGAGGATAGGTCATCTGACCTTTATAAACGAGGATAGGTCTTCTGACCTTTATAAACGAGGATAGGTCTTCTGACCTTTATAAACGAGGATAGGTCATCTGACCTTTATAAACGAGGATAGGTCTTCTGACCTTTATAAACGAGGTGATGGTATTGAACTATTACATATTGAGGTATACATGTTTAATGTGATTTATTGAATTGATGATATTAGGAATGTTAACGTGAATTGATGATTAATTGCTTATTGTATTTAGTTTTGACAAACTTGTCCCCACTGAGCTGTGGTTTGCTCACCCCTTATTTAACATTTTCAGATTAAGGAGCTGGTGGCGAGGAGGGGCGGTGGATGACAAAACGATTATCACTTTATAAAATTTATTTGGACTAGTTTACTTATTTATTTATAAAACTTTCTTACGAGATAGTAGAGATTGATATGATTTTTATTTTAAACCCTTATTTCATTTTGAAAGTTAATCCATGTACTTTTTAATTTATTAAATTTTGAGATGGTTTAAATTTTTAAACAAAGTCACGACTCTTTATTAAACTTTCCAAAATTTTCATTATTTTATTATTTACTTCCGCTGCAAATATTTTTATAAAATAGTAATAAATCTGATTTACATCAATATTTCAAAGTCTCTTTAAAAGATATCTAGGCCCCTAAAATTGGGATGTGACAGAGTGGTATCACACGAGGTGTTGGTATTGAACTATTACATATTGAGGTATACATGTTTAATGTGATTTATTGAATTGATGATATTACGAATGTTAACGTGAATTGATGATTAATTGCTTATTGTATTTAGTTTTGACAAACTTGTCCCCACTGAGCTGTGGTTTGCTCACCCCTTATTTAACATTTTCAGATTAAGGAGCTGGTGGCGAGGAGGGGCGGTGGATGACAAAACGATTATCACTTTATAAAATTTATTTGGACTAGTTTACTTATTTATTTATAAAACTTTCTTACAAGATAGTAGAGATTGATATGATTTTTATTTTAAACCCTTATTTCATTTTGAAAGTTAATCCATGTACTTTTTAATTTATTAAATTTTGAGATGGTTTAAATTTTTAAACAAAGTCACGACTCTTTATTAAACTTTCCAAAATTTTCATTATTTTATTATTTACTTCCGCTGCAAATATTTTTATAAAATAGTAATAAATCTGATTTACATCAATATTTCAAAGTCTCTTTAAAAGATATTATAAAGATATTATTTAATTGGTGTTTTCATCTAGGCCCCTAAAATTGGGATGTGACAGAGTGGTATCAGAGCAGGTCTACGTTCTTGTAGACTTGTTAAAATAAATAAATTAAGAGTCAATTTTTTTAGTAAAGGTCGTCCATCACCGTCTCTCGCTTCAGCTCAAAGAGGTACATGATTTATATATGTTTAATAATTGTATAATGTGATTACAAATTTTTATGACAAAATATGAGAAATGTGGAATGACTCTTATTGTGTTGCATAATTGAAAATTTAATGAGAAATATTTGTTTGCATTGTTAATGGTTCACTTAGCTATTATGAAGACATAATTGGCTATTACATTTGGATGCTGGAATTATAGTTGATTTTATTAAAATTTTATTGTGACATTATATTCACTAAATTCGAGGGTAATTTCGAGGACGAAATTTTTATTAGGAGGAGAGGATGTAACACTCCATAATTTTATCATGTATTATAAAATGCATAAGATATATTTTAAAACATTATTAGTGCTACAGTATTACTCTTGAAACATTATTTAATTAATTGAGAGGGTTTAAATAAAATATTCACTATATATAATTATATATTAATGAGTTGTTGTTTTTTTTATAAATGTAAACGTATGTATATATAGTGTAAATATATGAATACGAGTAGAATTATTTGTGGATATTAATATGTATTTTCTTTAATTGTTATAAAATTATATATATATATACGTGTCTCGTGAATATTGTTTATGTTTGCTAATTAAGAATATACAAGATATGCTTTCTAATTTTAAACTTTGAATAATTGAAATTAAATTATATTATAATATATTGAAACAAACTAAATATATTTACTGTTATCTACAAGTTAAAATTCCACTATTTAAGGGCATCCTATCTTTGCTTGGAGATAAACTATAAACATTTTTATTGAATCGATATTTTCATATGTATCTAAATCTTTATCCCAAAATTTCTCAACTGAAATTCTATTATATTTTCTTTATACGTGACTTCTATAAATCAAATTACATGAATATTTTCTCCTAGTAAAATTAGGGTTTCTCTTCAACCAAAAAGGACGCGGTACTCTCTTTATTCTCAATTCTCTTTTCTTTTATCTTTTTCTGTTTATCAGCATGGTATGCTAAATAGGATTTAGATTACTCAAATTAATTTAAATCTTAAAACTCTGAATCTGTAGAGAATATTATGCTAAATCCTTTTATTTTAAAGATCAAAATATTTGTTTGTAATAGTTTTTAATATATATTTCTTGTCCAAATTATTGTCGACGATCGATCGTATATAGTTTCTTTATCAGGTTGCTTTTAATAATTTTAAATTACTAGTTTTTGTTAAATATGTAAGATCTGTAAGCTTTTAAACTCTAATAATTCTATTCCGTCAAAAGTTAGTTTTACATTCCATTGATTTTGATCATAATTTAAAAACGTTAATTTAGACTTTAATTAGATTAAATTTTATATATAATTATAATGTCAGGTTGTGTAATCGCCGACTAATGGGATAGGAGAAACATATATACAATACAATTTAGTTCTTTTATATATATATATATATATATATATATATATATTAATTAGATTAAATCTGATGGAAGTGGACGAGTTTATTTAATTAATTTGTAATAAAGAAAAGTTTTGAGTAAGAGTATATGAGTGATGGTCTGTACCGTGAGCTTTATGAGTTTTGATTGATATTTTTCATCATTTTAATGTTAAGATTTAATTATAAGAAGGTTTAATTTTATATTTAATGCTAGGTGCCAATAATTGTGACAAGAAGGTAGCGTCGTTTGCATCCATTTGATTCACTACCTTTCATTTTGAGGTGGGGATTTTTATCTTGATTTGTTTGTCATTATTAAATGCGATATGTGATTATTTTGATATTCATGTTAAATATGATTTGTAACTTCAATTAAATGCGATATGTGATTATTTCGATATTCATGTGAAATTATGATTTCTAACTTCAATTAAATGACATATGTGATTATTTTATGTTTATGTGAAATTATTTTGATGTTCATGAAAAATAAACGAGGATAGGTCATTTGACCTTTATAAACGAGGATAGGTCTTCTGACCTTTATAAACGAGGATAGGTCATCTGACCTTTATAAACGAGGATAGGTCATCTGACCTTTATAAACGAGGATAGGTCTTCTGACCTTTATAAACGAGGATAGGTCTTCTGACCTTTATAAACGAGGATAGGTCATCTGACCTTTATAAACGAGGATAGGTCTTCTGACCTTTATAAACGAGGTGATGGTATTGAACTATTACATATTGAGGTATACATGTTTAATGTGATTTATTGAATTGATGATATTAGGAATGTTAACGTGAATTGATGATTAATTGCTTATTGTATTTAGTTTTGACAAACTTGTCCCCACTGAGCTGTGGTTTGCTCACCCCTTATTTAACATTTTCAGATTAAGGAGCTGGTGGCGAGGAGGGGCGGTGGATGACAAAACGATTATCACTTTATAAAATTTATTTGGACTAGTTTACTTATTTATTTATAAAACTTTCTTACGAGATAGTAGAGATTGATATGATTTTTATTTTAAACCCTTATTTCATTTTGAAAGTTAATCCATGTACTTTTTAATTTATTAAATTTTGAGATGGTTTAAATTTTTAAACAAAGTCACGACTCTTTATTAAACTTTCCAAAATTTTCATTATTTTATTATTTACTTCCGCTGCAAATATTTTTATAAAATAGTAATAAATCTGATTTACATCAATATTTCAAAGTCTCTTTAAAAGATATCTAGGCCCCTAAAATTGGGATGTGACAGAGTGGTATCACACGAGGTGTTGGTATTGAACTATTACATATTGAGGTATACATGTTTAATGTGATTTATTGAATTGATGATATTACGAATGTTAACGTGAATTGATGATTAATTGCTTATTGTATTTAGTTTTGACAAACTTGTCCCCACTGAGCTGTGGTTTGCTCACCCCTTATTTAACATTTTCAGATTAAGGAGCTGGTGGCGAGGAGGGGCGGTGGATGACAAAACGATTATCACTTTATAAAATTTATTTGGACTAGTTTACTTATTTATTTATAAAACTTTCTTACAAGATAGTAGAGATTGATATGATTTTTATTTTAAACCCTTATTTCATTTTGAAAGTTAATCCATGTACTTTTTAATTTATTAAATTTTGAGATGGTTTAAATTTTTAAACAAAGTCACGACTCTTTATTAAACTTTCCAAAATTTTCATTATTTTATTATTTACTTCCGCTGCAAATATTTTTATAAAATAGTAATAAATCTGATTTACATCAATATTTCAAAGTCTCTTTAAAAGATATTATAAAGATATTATTTAATTGGTGTTTTCATCTAGGCCCCTAAAATTGGGATGTGACAGAGTGGTATCAGAGCAGGTCTACGTTCTTGTAGACTTGTTAAAATAAATAAATTAAGAGTCAATTTTTTTAGTAAAGGTCGTCCATCACCGTCTCTCGCTTCAGCTCAAAGAGGTACATGATTTATATATGTTTAATAATTGTATAATGTGATTACAAATTTTTATGACAAAATATGAGAAATGTGGAATGACTCTTATTGTGTTGCATAATTGAAAATTTAATGAGAAATATTTGTTTGCATTGTTAATGGTTCACTTAGCTATTATGAAGACATAATTGGCTATTACATTTGGATGCTGGAATTATAGTTGATTTTATTAAAATTTTATTGTGACATTATATTCACTAAATTCGAGGGTAATTTCGAGGACGAAATTTTTATTAGGAGGAGAGGATGTAACACCCCATAATTTTATCATGTATTATAAAATGCATAAGATATATTTTAAAACATTATTAGTGCTACAGTATTACTCTTGAAACATTATTTAATTAATTGAGAGGGTTTAAATAAAATATTCACTATATATAATTATATATTAATGAGTTGTTGTTTTTTTTATAAATGTAAACGTATGTATATATAGTGTAAATATATGAATACGAGTAGAATTATTTGTGGATATTAATATGTATTTTCTTTAATTGTTATAAAATTATATATATATATACGTGTCTCGTGAATATTGTTTATGTTTGCTAATTAAGAATATACAAGATATGCTTTCTAATTTTAAACTTTGAATAATTGAAATTAAATTATATTATAATATATTGAAACAAACTAAATATATTTACTGTTATCTACAAGTTAAAATTCCACTATTTAAGGGCATCCTATCTTTGCTTGGAGATAAACTATAAACATTTTTATTGAATCGATATTTTCATATGTATCTAAATCTTTATCCCAAAATTTCTCAACTGAAATTCTATTATATTTTCTTTATACGTGACTTCTATAAATCAAATTACATGAATATTTTCTCCTAGTAAAATTAGGGTTTCTCTTCAACCAAAAAGGGCGCGGTACTCTCTTTATTCTCAATCAAATTACATGAATATTTTCTCCTAGTAAAATTAGGGTTTCTCTTCAACCAAAAAGGGCGCGGTACTCTCTTTATTCTCAATTCTCTTTTCTTTTATCTTTTTCTGTTTATCAGCATGGTATGCTAAATAGGATTTAGATTACTCAAATTAATTTAAATCTTAAAACTCTGAATCTGTAGAGAATATTATGCTAAATCCTTTTATTTTAAAGACCAAAATATTTGTTTGTAATAGTTTTTAATATATATTTCTTGTCCAAATTATTGTCGACGATCGATCGTATATAGTTTCTTTATCAGGTTGCTTTTAATAATTTTAAATTACTAGTTTTTGTTAAATATGTAAGATCTGTAAGCTTTTAAACTCTAATAATTCTATTCCGTCAAAAGTTAGTTTTACATTCCATTGATTTTGATCATAATTTAAAAACGTTAATTTAGACTTTAATTAGATTAAATTTTATATATAATTATAATGTCAGGTTGTGTAATCGCCGACTAATGGGATAGGAGAAACATATATACAATACAATTTAGTTCTTTTATATATATATATATATATATATATATATATATTAATTAGATTAAATCTGATGGAAGTGGACGAGTTTATTTAATTAATTTGTAATAAAGAAAAGTTTTGAGTAAGAGTATATGAGTGATGGTCTGTACCGTGAGCTTTATGAGTTTTGATTGATATTTTTCATCATTTTAATGTTAAGATTTAATTATAAGAAGGTTTAATTTTATATTTAATGCTAGGTGCCAATAATTGTGACAAGAAGGTAGCGTCGTTTGCATCCATTTGATTCACTACCTTTCATTTTGAGGTGGGGATTTTTATCTTGATTTGTTTGTCATTATTAATTGCGATATGTGATTATTTTGATATTCATGTTAAATATGATTTGTAACTTCAATTAAATGCGATATGTGATTATTTCGATATTCATGTGAAATTATGATTTCTAACTTCAATTAAATGACATATGTGATTATTTTATGTTTATGTGAAATTATTTTGATGTTCATGAAAAATAAACGAGGATAGGTCATTTGACCTTTATAAACGAGGATAGGTCTTCTGACCTTTATAAACGAGGATAGGTCATCTGACCTTTATAAACGAGGATAGGTCATCTGACCTTTATAAACGAGGATAGGTCTTCTGACCTTTATAAACGAGGATAGGTCTTCTGACCTTTATAAACGAGGATAGGTCATCTGACCTTTATAAACGAGGATAGGTCTTCTGACCTTTATAAACGAGGTGATGGTATTGAACTATTACATATTGAGGTATACATGTTTAATGTGATTTATTGAATTGATGATATTAGGAATGTTAACGTGAATTGATGATTAATTGCTTATTGTATTTAGTTTTGACAAACTTGTCCCCACGAGCTGTGGTTTGCTCACCCCTTATTTAACATTTTCAGATTAAGGAGCTGGTGGCGAGGAGGGGCGGTGGATGACAAAACGATTATCACTTTATAAAATTTATTTGGACTAGTTTACTTATTTATTTATAAAACTTTCTTACGAGATAGTAGAGATTGATATGATTTTTATTTTAAACCCTTATTTCATTTTGAAAGTTAATCCATGTACTTTTTAATTTATTAAATTTTGAGATGGTTTAAATTTTTAAACAAAGTCACGACTCTTTATTAAACTTTCCAAAATTTTCATTATTTTATTATGATTTTTATTTTAAACCCTTATTTCATTTTGAAAGTTAATCCATGTACTTTTTAATTTATTAAATTTTGAGATGGTTTAAATTTTTAAACAAAGTCACGACTCTTTATTAAACTTTCCAAAATTTTCATTATTTTATTATTTACTTCCGCTGCAAATATTTTTATAAAATAGTAATAAATCTGATTTACATCAATATTTCAAAGTCTCTTTAAAAGATATTATAAAGATATTATTTAATTGGTGTTTTCATCTAGACCCCTAAAATTGGAATGTGACAATTAAACCGTGACATATGTCGATCTCGCCCAATAGTGATGGGCAATAATACTGTGTGAATATTTCGAGTATCAATATTTTTGTTTTTTTTACTATTTATTTCATTCTCATATTTTTCCAAGCATTTACAAATTTTTCAATATTTGTTTAATCTCCTTTTTTTTTTTTCGCTGAATCTTATATTTTGTTGCATATTCACTATTTTTTTCCCAATATTTGTATTTTTGTTTTGCATATTTTTTTATTTTATTTTGCAAGTTTCACAAATTTTTCAATATTTGTTTAATTTCTATTTTCGTTTTTTTTTAATTCTCCCTCACTCTTCTTTTAATTTTTTTTTTAGATTTTTCATCACATATCAAAATTACATACAAAAACAATATGGCAATCTTAATATGAAGACCATCTTTAAAATCACAATATTTTTATTATGTAATTGAATTACTATATTCAGTTGTAATCGTTATTATATATTTTAATTATTATATTCAATTGTATTCTTTAATGATGTATATATTATATTTTTTTTATGTTAAATCTTTATTTTATTTGCTTATTAATTTAAAAGGCTATTAAAAAAATATAAATTCTAACTCTTAGGTAGGATATCCTACATTAAGATTTGCAAACATTTTAACAACAAAATGATTTGTTTCAATCTATTTCTTCTCAAATCACCCCATTTTAAATTTTTTTTTTTGGTTCTCTCTCATTTTTTCTCGATGTCCACCGTTATTTTACTTAATTATTTTATTTTACATTTTTTTTGCTTTTACAATTTTCTTAACTTTCTCTCTTATTTTTAATTATTTTCTTTTAAACTTATTTTTTCATTATTTTTCATGTTCTCTCTCCTCTCTATCTCCCTTTTATCTATTTACAGTTTCTTAAATTTTTCGTTCTATCTATTGTAATTTATTTTAATTTTAGATTATCTAATAAAAATAAATACAATATTATATGTTAAAGTAAAATTAGGTTTTAAAAAAAATAAATCTATTATATTTTGTTAAAAGAATTGAGGGTGGATTTATACCAGAAATACACAATCAAATCTTTTTTTATACTTTTCTTTAATTCCAGATTAGATAAGAAATATGGTTAGATATAAAATATATATGCATATATATATGCTGAAATATATATATATATATATATATATATATATATATATATATATATGCGTTGATGTGTGCGCTGAAATATTAGGATTATTTATTGATTTTCTTTTAATTTTTGAGTTATTCAAATTTCATTTTTTTATCTTTTAATAGGATGACATATTTACAAATTTATATCTATTTTAATTTTAATTTTTTTAATTAATAAAAAAATTATATTATAAATTTATTTCAACCCGCGGAATACGCGGGTCTTACACTAGTATATTTATATAAATAGGGAGTAAAAGTCCTTGAAAAAATAATTTGAAAAACTTGGGAAAAAATTGTAATTAAAATTTGAATATTTTTAGAAAAATTATATATTAAAAAAATTAACCAATTGTAATAAATCAATTAAAATGCTGAAAAAAATAAAAAATTATTCTTCAAAAATTAATTAATTAAATTAGTTTGGAAGATTTTTAGTTGATTTTAATATTCTTAAATTTTATTTAACTTTATTTTTTTTAATTTTTTAATTTAATAATTTTAAGATTGTTTCGTTTTTGCTTATAATTTTTTTTAATTTTGTTTAGTTTTTCAAATTCTGAATCATTAATTGATGTTTTTAATTTAATTTTTTTAAATTTTATTTTATTTCCTTAATATAATATTTTTCAAATTTTGTTTATATTTTAATTGATTTTTTCAATTTAAGTATTTTTTAAAACTTACTTGATTTGCTTAATATTTTGCATATTTTTGTTAGCATTTTTAGATTTTTAAAAATGATTTTTCCATTCAATTTTTTAAAAATATTTACTTGGTTTTCTAAAAAAGAAAATTCAACTTTTATTTTGTTCTTTTTAATTTTTTTTATTATTGATTTTTTTAAATTTATATACTTTGAAGATCTTGTTGATTTTTATAATATTTTTATGTTTTTATTTAATTTATATTTTTTTAGGGATAAAGGGTAAATAGGAAAGAAATTAGTAGCGGGACAAAAAAAGTATTTACAAATTTTAATTTTTATATATAATTCAATGTTATTTAAAGTGGAAAATATTCATTAAAATATTGACAATATACCAAGCTGTCACTTTTATCACAACTTATGTTATTTTGTGACATAATAAAATATTGTCACAATATGTATGTTTTTTGTGACAAATATTCAATAAAATATTGATAATATACAATGTTATCACTAATTATCACAACTTATGGAATTTTGTAGCATAATGAATTATTTGTCATTATTTATGTGTTTCTAGTGACAAATATTCAATAAAACATTGATGATATTTAAAGTTGTCACTAATTATTATAAAATTATGGTATTTTGTAACATACATAATAATTGTTACTATATGTGTATTTTTAGACGCGATTATTCAAATTAATATTGACAACATACAAAGTTGTCACTAATTATCATAAAATTATGTTATTTGTGACATAATGAATAGTTGTCACTATATATGTGTTTTTAGTAATAAATATTCAATAAAATATTGACAAAATAAAAATGTGTCACTAATTATCACAACTTATAATATTTTACAACACAATAAATTATTTGTCACTATATGTGTGATTTCAACAACAAATATTCAATAAAATATTGACAACATACAATGTTGTTACTAATTATCACAATTTATCTTATTTTGTAATAAAATGAATTATTTGTCACTATATGGGTAATTTTAGTGATAAATATTAAGTGAAATATTGACAACATACAAAATTGTCACTAATTATCACATTGTATGTTATTTTGTATCAAAATGAATTATTTGTCACTATATGGGTAATTTTAGTGACAAATTTTAAATGAAACATTGACAACATACAAAGTTGTCACTATTTATCACACCGTATGCTATTTTGTAACATAATGAATTATTTGTCACTATATGTGTAGTTTTAGTGATGAATATTAAGTGAAATATTGACAACATACAAAATTGTCACTAATTATCACATTTGTTGGTCCCAAAGTTGAGTTAATAATATTGAGTCAGCTAGTGAAAATGTCTAGAGGGGAGGGGTGAATAGACTTTTCAAAAAATCTTTCAATATATCAGAATACACAATGCGGAATAATCAGATTACTAATGAGCCCAATCAAATTTATACTCAACTTTTATCTAGATCTTTATCTTTGTTAATTCTTAATGTTCTTAGTTAAACAATAAAAACAAATATCAAACAGTAAAGTAAAGAACACAGAATTTTATAGTGGTTCGACAAATGTCTACATCCACTCTCACAATCCTAGTTGTGAAGTTTTATTACTCTTCTTGAGCTTCTTGTGGCTTAGAGTCCCAAGATTAAGACTTTGATCTTATCGATTATACCTCCAGGTATATCTTCGATCTACTAGTAATTTTCCAAGTAACTAGCACACTTGTTTTACAAAATACAAACTTAAACTTGAAAAGTAAAACTTCTCTTTGAATAGCCTTTGATTTCTTCTCTTCACTTATGTGGCTTCTTCTTGCTTTGATTTCCTTAACCCTGTGAGTTCTTGCTTGTAGACTTGCTCTTGAATTCTCTAAGATCAGTAATTGCTCAGTAGTCTTCAGCAGTAGGAGATCACACAGTATTTATAGAACTTAGTATGACAGTTAGCAGTTTGTGAACTAACTCTCAACTAACTCTAAAACTGTTTTTGTAACTTCTTCTTGTAACCGACTTTGTAACTTCCTTCAACTTCCAAGTCAGCATATCTTCAATATATCTTCAGTTACACTTTAAATAAGCTTTCCAAACTTATTCTTTAATTTCACCAAATCAGCACAGTAACTTACTGCTCTGATTTTTACTCTTCGGATTTTACTCTTCTGATTCAGTCAGCACAGTAACTCAAAACTGTTCAAAACTTCTTCAGATTTCTTCTGAGCTTATCTTCAATTCTTCTTTGAAGTCTTCTTATTCTGAAGTAGTCCTCTGAGTCTTCATTAGTCTTCTGATCTTCATCTAATCTAGTTCTAATCTACTGTTCTGAACTTTTACATTGCTGAATACAATAAAATACAACTTTACAAATATAAAACCTATCTATACATCAACTGAACTATATACAGATGAGTACAACTAAGTCCTATACTATAAGCTGTCTATACAATTCAAAACATCAGCTTAGTTCCTAACAGTTCATATATCAGATCAGTAACCAATAAGATCAGTAACTCATGTAAGTTCAATAACTTCCATATAAGATCAGTAAATACTAAGATTAGTAAACATTTAAGATCAGTAACTTACATATAAGTTCAGTAAGCATATAAGATCAGTAAGTATATCAGATCAGTAACTCAGATTTCAAATATCTCATATAAGATCACTAAAATTATTCTCAGTTTCCATACTCAGATCAGTAATCTTATTTCATATGACTCAGTTAAGATCAGTAATTTTATCTTTAATATTACTTCATAAGATCAGTAAACTTACTTCAGTTAGAATTAAGATCAGTAATCTCAATTTAAGTCTCTCATCAGATTAGTAAGCTTAGATTCAGATGACTTAGTTAAGATGACTTAGAACCACATATATCACTAACTTTAAGTTGCTTTTGGCCATCAAAACATACTTTCATCAATTAGAACATTGTTTATAGGATTCATATCCCAACAATTTCCCCCTTTTTGATGAAGCCAAAACTTCTTAAATGTTAATAAATCAGTAGTTAAGTATGTAGTCAATCATAACAGTTCATCATTTCAAAATTCCAGATTCATATTCATAATCATATTTAGATCAGATAATGCACATATTACACATACTAACAAAATATGAAATGAACAAAAATATAGAAATAAAGATTAAGGTTAAGAAATGTTATGTTCTGAGCTTGTCCTTCATCTTCATTCTGTATCTTCAGATTCTGAATGCAACATACATCCTTGCTTTGATATCCATCATATGTTGATGATCAGATATTCCTTCTTCCTTGATAATCTCAGCAATAATGTTGTTGATCTCTTTGTAATCAGGTTCTCCATTTTCCAGTCTTGGAGGTTCCCAATTAGGTTCTTCAGGACACAAAATCTTTGTTCCAGCACGATTAGCAACCTGTGCTATGTCTTCCCAGAACTCTTGATCAATATTCAGCATGTATTCTTCAAAATCAATAAATTCTGCTTCCTTGCTCGAATGATCACCAAACTTCTTCACAATGAAGTTAGCAATCTGCCAC
Organism: Galeopsis tetrahit; assembly: GCA_963675135.1. NCBI lineage: Eukaryota > Viridiplantae > Streptophyta > Magnoliopsida > Lamiales > Lamiaceae > Galeopsis > Galeopsis tetrahit. Next base: position 32,063,617 of record OY776126.1, on the reverse strand, counting down.
TTCTTCTTCAAATTCTTCCAGTATTCCATATGTTCTGTCAAAACAATGAAATCCACAAAGTTTTCATCTTGAAAATCTTTGTCAAACTCTTTTCCTTCAGCTTTCTTTTGAGTATTCATCTTTCTCTTCAAAGCTGTAACTCGATTATCAAATCTTGTTTTCAAGAACTTGACATCCTTTTCTTTCTTCTTTTTCAACTTTGCTTCTTCATTTGTCATAACAGCTTTCATCTTGGTTTTTGATCTGGTAATTCTTCCAGCTTCTTCTTCTTGTTGTTTTTCATCAGACAAGACTAACTTCCTCTTCTTCTGACTTGAACTTCCAGCAATATCAGGTCCTTTCTCAACAGTTTCTTGACCAAGCTGTTTCTGTTGCTTCCTTTGTTTCAGCTTTTCATTCAGAATAGCAATTTCAGCTTTTAACTCATCCTGACTCACAACCAACTGAGCTTGTTGTGACTGTGTTTGTTCCATCACTTCCCTTGTCCTATCTTCCCCCTTTTTGGCTTCATCATGCCACTCTTTCAAGGAAGATATGTGTTGCTCCAGCTTTTTATGCAACACTTGAGACAGGTTCTTTTCTTGTACTCTATGAAGATAAAAAATTTTGGACATTGTATGCTCCATCACCTTTTCATAAGAGTGTTCAGAAGTCAATTTATTCATTCTCTCAGTAGCTTCTTGGAACATCTTTACAGCATCTTCCAACTTTGCTTGAAGCTCTGCATTCTGCTTTTTCAACATCTCAAAGTCAGAATTATCAGATTCCTTTTCAATAGGAACTGTTCTGATCTGTTCTTGCACATCTTCAAGAACAATAGGATCAGCAGAGTGAATTGGAATGCTTTCCATCTCTTCAGCATCCAAAGCTTGATTTTCAACAACTTCTGTTTCCTCAATCACAACAGTGTTCTCAAACACCTCTGTTGCATTGTCAACATCTTCATTAATTTCCATAAAATCCTTTTCAGCAGCATTCTCAGCTTCATCAACACCTTTCTCTTCACTAAACAAATTTTCATCAGAGTTAGGAGTTGCAATCTTCTCAACAGTGTACTTGATTCCTGTTAATCTTTCAACAAGAAGTACAACAGATTCCGGAGTAACTAACTCAAGAAAAGAGTTAACACCAGCTGCTTGCATCTGCTCTGCTTCCCAATCATCAAAGATTGAAGCACCACCCATGCCTTCCATGATAGCTAAATTCTCCTTCAAAGTACTCCTCTTAAGATACACCCATGTGCCAATCCTAAGGAGTTTCTCAAACTCAACTGAGCTCTCATCTAATCCAGGAAATTGTTTCAACAAGGCTATCCTCAAATCTATCCTGATTCTATCTTCTTTATCACAGATTGTGTACTCCATCAAATCAGCAGGTTTAGGAGCAATAAATTCAGGTTCAGGGGATGATGAAATGTCAATTGGTTCAGTAGAAGGTTCAAATTCATGTTCAGTAGAGTGAGCATGAACCTGTATTGGGGATTGATGTGGTGAAGGTTGATGTGAAGTTTGATGTTGAGGACTAGAAATTGGGGTAGGATCAAAGTTAATGTTCTGAGGGGATGAATGAGGAGTGTTCTGAATTTCAGAAAAATAGTGATCTGATCTTCCAGAACATGAAGGTTGAGGGTTTTGGGTTTCAGTTTGGCTTGGTTCAGAGTTTGAAGGGGTAGGGGAGACAACAATCAATTTCCTCCTAGCACTCCTTGTCTTAGTCCTTTTATGAACAGTAATCGGACTAGGAACACTAACCTCTTGCTCATCTGAGCTTGATTGCACCACAGTTTCAACAAATCTAACTGTTGGCTCTGAGGCAGCTGTAGCAGACCTTCCTCTCCTTGGTCTAGTACTGCTCGGATCATGCCTTGCCTTCGACCTAACTTCAGGTTGATTATCCTCAGATTGGTACATTGAAGCTCCAGACTCTTGTGCTTCAAGCTCTTGAGGTTGTTCCAAAGGGTTTTCTTGTTCAAACTGAACAGACTCCTTCTTCATCAAGAATTTTCCATGATGGAATTTCTTGGGATTACTCCAATATGGCTTTTTCACCAGCTGAGGCAGCAAGAAACTCAGCTTGCTTCCAAACCCTAATTTCGATTTAATCGAAAATTCCATAGTATCCTCATCGAACAAAACTTTGTCTTTTTCAGTCAGCAGCCTTTCCAAGAAAAATCCTTGCCAATCACCTTGAACTCTGCCGATGATTGCAGCCATAATTCTAATCTTGAAACTTGATAAGGCATCCTGGCTATGATGTTGCCCTAACAAGCACTTTCCGGCTATGTACATCAAAAATTGAAGACCTGTAGGAAGAACATCCTTCTTCAGATTAGTCAATGTCTCTGTTTCAACACCTGACCACCTTCCTACACATTCCTTTTCCTCTCCAGCTTTGTAAGTCAAAATATCCACCGGGCCTTGCGGTAAATCCAACATTACTTCTAGGATGTCCCTAGTAATTGTGACCTTGTGTCCAGCAAGCATGGAGTGGACACCATTTTTATCACCTTGGAGTTGCAAATAAAATTCCACAGCTTATGGTTCATAGACATTCATGGGAGATGATTCCAGAAATTTTCGTAGCCCACACTCTTCGCACATAGTCAGAATGGCTTGATTTTCAGCACTGTGTCGGCCATTGAAATACACAGCGTTCTCCACAAAAATGCCCTTTTTGCGAATCCAGAAATTCAAATCGAATGTTCCTGCAACCTGGTTAGCTTCATTGATAATATTAATGGTTGCCATTTGAGAATTTTGTAGAAACCAGATTTTTCAGAAATTATGAGGTTAAGAGATTTCCAGAAATGAACTCGTAAGAACGAAGAAGATGAAGTGTGATCGTTTTTGTTAAATTAAAAACCAATCTAGGGCTAGGATTGAATTGATTATCACAAAGAATGGTTGGGATTAAGTCTCGAAATTCGAGTTAAACAATAACTGTTCACATTCTAGTATCATTCTTAATCTTTGGAGCCAACTTGTGTTTGATAAATACACCACAATTTTTAGGTTAGAAATAGAAGAGTGTATTAATCTTCTCTATTAGTAATCTAAAATTTGAACAATTTTTGACTTAGAGTAATCTAAACCAAAAGACTGTTCTGATGCAAATCAGCACAGTAGTTTCCAAAGCTATTTCACTTCATTTTCTTACAAGTATATAAAGAAAATATCACTTATCTGGATCAGCTGAGTACTGTGATCAGCTGAGTAACCTTTTTAGAAATAAGATCAGTAGATGAATCAGCACAGTAGATTTCAGATCAGTAGATGGGTCAGCACAGTAAACCTCAGATCAGTACCCAAATTTCCTGATTTCACCTTTTTGATATCAGCACAGTGATCCTCAGATCAGTACTGTGTCAGATCAGTAGATTTCTGTAGACAGATTAGTAGTAAACAAATCTTTCTGTAGACAGATTAGTCAGTAATCAGATTAGTTCTGTAGAATAACTGATTTGTAATCAGATCAGTACTGTAGACAAAGAAGTTTTGTAATCAGTACAGTTCTGTAGACAAGTCAATTTATTAATCAGAATATATCTGTAGACTGTTATGTTCTGTAATCAGATCAGATTAGTAAACTTTTCAAATCTGTAATCAGATCAGTTCCCCCTTCAATGGAGAATTCCTTTTCTGTGCCTGTTTCACTTTGATAGAAGTGTTAGTTCATGGAATATAAGTCCAAAACAGTACAGAGTAGTAACAATATGATTAATTTAATGATCTTATCAAGGTTTATGCTAAAGTGACTTAGTGATCTGAGTCAACAAAAGGATCTTTAAGAAATCACAAATTCCCCCTTAATGTATGTTCTCAGTGTCCCTCAGCTTTACCAGCTTCCTCATTTGGATTAAGGTCACTTTAGTAACCTTGTTACCTGTTTTAAGAGTAGTGATCTGACATAGGGTTGTCTCTTCTGAATTTTGAGTTTTGATGTACTGCTCTTAGTTTCTACTTCATGTCCTTCTTGGTATAAGATCAGTACCTGAAGTGTTAGCACAGTTCTATATACAAACAGAATCCATATCTATCAATCCTAAACTAATGCACAGTTCTCTGAATCTCACTTTAGCCAATGGTTTTGTAAAAATGTCAGCTCTTTGAATATCAGTATGAATCTTTTCCATTCTAATATTCTTCTTTTCAACATGATCCCTAATAAAATGATGCCTAATGTCAACATGTTTGCATCTAGTATGAAGAACGGGATTTTGAGTGATGGCAATGGCACTATTACTGTCACAATATATGGGTACATTAGATTCTACAATATTGTAGTCTCTGAGTTGTTGTATTAGCCAAAGAAGCTGACTACAACAACTACCTGCAGCCATATATTCTCCTTCAGTAGTAGAGGTCGCCACACTAGTTTGTTTCTTTGAAAACCATGAAATGAGTTTAGTTCCTAAGAATTGACATGAACCTGAAGTAGATTTTCTATCTATTTTGCAACCTCCAAAGTCCGAGTCTGAATAACCACTTAAAGATATATCATCATCTGCAGGATACCATAATCCTCGATTAATGGTCCCCTTTAGATATTTCAATATCCTTTTAGCAGCTTCCAGATGACTTTCCTTGGGGTTTGCTTGAAATCTTGCACATACTCCAACAGAAAAAGCAATATCAGGTCTGCTGGCAGTTAGATAGAGTAGAGAACCAATTAAAGCACGATAGTGAGGTTGGTCAGAAGACTTACCTCCTTCATCAGGATCCATTCTGTATGTAGGTTGCATGGGCACACCAACTGTCTTACAGGTTTTAATACCAAATTTATCTAGCAAATTCTTATTGTACTTTGCTTGATTTATAAAGATACCTTCTGAAGTTTGTTTTACTTGAAGACCAAGAAAATATGTCATTTCTCCCATCATGGACATTTCAAATTTACTTTGCATGAGTGTAGAAAAGCTTTCACTCAAGTTTTTGTTGGGTGATCCAAAGATAATATCATCCACATAAATTTGAACAAGTAATATATCATTACCTTCTTGTCTTCTAAACAAAGTTCTATCAACTTTGCCTTTTGTAAAACCATTTTCAAGTAAGAATAGAGAAAGAGTATCATACCATGCTCTTGGGGCTTGTTTCAATCCATAGAGTGCTTTCTTTAACCTGTATACTTGGTGACTATTCACTTCAAAACCAGGTGGTTGTTCCACATAAACTTCTTCAGCAAGTATACCATTCAAAAATGCACTTTTCACATCCATTTGATACACAGTAAATTTCATATGTGCAGCATAAGCAAGGAACAATCTTATAGCTTCCAGTCTAGCTACAGGGGCAAAAGTTTCATCATAATCAATACCCTCAACTTGAGAGTAGCCCTGAGCAACTAATCTAACTTTGTTTCTAACTACAAGATCATTTTCATCCCTTTTGTTCTTGAAAATCCACTTAGTGCCTACAACATTATGATTACTAGGTCTATCAACAAGTTCCCAAACTTCATTTCTAGTGAACTGATTAAGTTCTTCCTGCATGGCTATAATCCAGTTACTATCACTTAAAGCTTCAATCACAGTTTTAGGCTCAATAGATGATAGAAAACAGCACCAGCAAAATAAAGACTTACTAGGTTCTTCCTTTGAATCAAACAATTGTTTTCTAGTTTTAACACCTATACTAGAATCACCTAGAATCAGATCAGTAGAATGAGCAGACTTCCATGTCCTTCTATTCTTAACAGAAATGCTATCATCATTTACATTACGCACATCATCATGCAAATCATCATTTATATCAGCAGATTTGTTCATAGGAGAGCAGTCATTTAATTCTTGTATTTCAGAAGTTTTAGATGACTCACCTTTGTCTTTTACCTTTTCTTTATCAGAATCTTGATCTAGAACTTTCAGGAAAAGATTATATGCTTGTACAGATTCATATATTCCTGTATCATCATCTTCATTGTTGATTTGAAGCTGTAGTTTGTCAATTTTCTTACTGAGCTGATGATCAGCAGAGTCCTGCACATTCTCATCAAAGACAACATGGGGTGTTTCTTCCACACATAGGGTAGAGTAATTAAACACTCTAAATGCTTTGCTTACAGAAGAGTATCCCAAGAATATCCCTTCATCAGCTTTTGCATCAAAAGCATTTAATTTACTTTTGCCATTATTATGTATGAAACACTTACATCCAAAAATATGAAAATAAGAAACTCTTGGTTTTCTGCCTTTCCATACCTCATAAGGTGTTTTACCATGCACCTTATTAAGAGCACTTCGATTTTGGGAGTGGCAAGCTGTATTAATAGCTTCTGCCCAAAATTTCTGAGGTGTGTTGAATTCTGCAATCATGGCTCTGCAAGCTTCTTTTAGTGTTCTGTTTCTCCTTTCCGCAACACCATTTTGTTGAGGGGTTCTGGCTGCACTTGTCAAATGCTGTATGCCAGACTTAGAACAGTAGTCAGAAATGTAACAATTAATAAATCCAGTCCCCTTGTCACTCCTAATCTTGACAATGGGATGACCTTTTTCAACCTGCAACCTCTTCAACAGATCTGGAAGTAGTGTTTGTGTATCACTCTTTTTGTGTAGAAAGACTACCCAAGTAAACTTAGAGTAATCATCTACTACAACTAGAGTATACCTTCTTCCATTCAATGTAGGAGGGTTGATAGGACCATGAAGATCCATATGCAAGAGTTCTAAGACTCTGCTTGTTGAAAGAGTTCATTAGGAATGCCCTCAACAAGAATCACATACTTGTGATTTGGAATAGATTTCATTAGGAATGCCCTCAACAAGATGTTCTCTAGCAATCTTGTTGATTATCTTAAAGTTTAGATGGCAGAGGCGTTTATGCCATAGCCAACTGTTTTCTTTAGGACTCTTAGTAATAAGACAAGTATTCTTAGGACAGCTATTCCAATTCACAATGTATACACTTCCTTGTCTTATGCCAACAAGTAGAACATTGTGAGTCCTTTTATCTATTATTTCACATCTTCTGGTTTTGAACTGAACCTTGTATCCCCTGTCACAGAATTGAGATACAGATAACAAATTATACTTCAAACCTTCAACATAGGAGACATCTTGGATTTCAACATCTCCATTCTTGATGAATCCAAATCCTTTTGTGATTGCTATTGAGCTATCACCAAAGATGACTTTTGGTCCTTCCTTCTCATGATAGTCAGTAAGTAAGGCCTTGGTACCAGTCATGTGGTGTGAACACCCACTGTCTATGTACCAGGTCTCACCAACTGAACCACCTTTCTTGTATAAGTCCAGTCGATCCTGCAAAGTAGTGATTTTAATAACTTAGGTACCCTTGTTTATTGGGGTCCTTGGGGGTTAGTAGTGAGAGGTACCCAAATGAACATTGAGGATTTGAATAAGTGGTCTAAAAGCATGTGGACCATAAGGCTTATAAATTTGCTTTGGTCTTTCCTCTCCATAGATATCATAGGATAAAGGAGGAGGATAAAGAACAGGTTTGTTATGATAATGAGGCACAAATCTCCTAGGTTTAGTTGAATACAGCTGAGACTGCCTTATAAAAGGAGGTCTAGGCTGTTCCCAACTTGCCTGTGCTTGTCTTGACCTACTGTTCTGAGTTTGTCTCTTCTGATTCCAGGACTGATCTGATCTGGTCAGAGGAGTATAACTCTTCTGGTATGGTCTTGACTGTACTGGTCTTAATACATTCTTCATTTTACCATTCTTGGTAGTAGGAGGGATGTATTTAGACTGTACTTTAGGTTTTGGATCATTATCATAAGTCATAGGTTCTTTTCCTTTATCTAGTTGCAAAGAACTTGAACTAGCTCCATTAGTGTTCTTAAATTCTGAAGTAGATGGACTAGGCAGATCAGTACCTATTCCTCTTTTATCATTTGGAGCTCTATATCTGTCTGAGATAGTTTGATTAATCTTAGTAGAGTTAATCATCCCAGATAGCTTTCGATCTAGGCTCACTACTTCAGATTCTAAGAATCTATTGCGCTCTTCAAGTTTTTCACACTTGATCTTTAAGTCATTGAATTCATTAGTCTCTTTGGCTTGAGTTTTAAGCATACCCTGATATAGTTTGTCAATGGATGCATACTTTTCTTGGAGTTGGGACAACTCTTCTGATAGCCTTGCATTTATGACAGCTATATTAGGATCTACTTTTGACTGAGCCTCTTTCAGATTAATGATTTCTTGCTTTAAAGATATATTCTCATTACTAATTTCAATGAATGCTTTGTTAGCTTGTAGAAGGTCTTCTTCAGTTACTCCTTGGGAATGATGAAGACTACTTCCTACACTGCTAACAGCAGCATCACTTTCATCAGTGTCAGAATTGTCACAAGATTGAAATGAGTTAGCAGATGATACCTCATCATTTATTTTGGCCATCATTACCAGTCCATCATCTGCTATGAAGGCTTCATCTTCATTGCTAGAGGGGTATTCAGATGAAGACGATGGCAACTCTTCTGATTCCGAATCAGAATCATTGTAAGCCACCATTGCCCTCTTACCCTTGGCATATTTTCGATCTCTTCTGGCTTTCCTTTCTTCTCGATCTTCAGAACTCAGATCGGGACATTCATAAGCATAATGACCTGGCTTATCACAATTATAGCAAACAGGATTGTTAGAAGTTCTTTTAGGAGGAGAATGTTTTCTGTTCCTGTCATGCTTGTCAATTGAGTTCCTGTCTTTCTTATCAGAATACTTTCTATCTCTCTTTTCAGATGAGTTCCTATCTCTTCTGTTCTCATTAGAGATCTCATCCCTTCTTTCAGAAGAGTTTTGATCCCTTCTGTTCACAGAAGAGTCCCTGTTATTAGAACCCTTAGCTTCCTTATAGAATCTCTTGTACCTACCATACCTCTTATTCAGTTTATCAAATCTTTTGATCATAAGGCTCATCTGATCTTTCAGACTAAGATCAGAACTATCTAGTTCATCTTTTATGCTTGAGGCCTTAGACTTAGATGATCTAGACCCCTTAGAGGTAGAGGCTTTAAAGGCTATGTCCTTAGAGGCATCCTTATCCTTATGAATCACAGTAATAGGATCTTCTTCATCTAACTCAAACTCATGTGCCTTAAGTGTTTGGAACATAGTTTCTGCTGGCCAAGAGTCAATGTCTTGTGTGGTTTTAATGATCATCTTGACCATTTTCCACCTTTCATCCAAGGCTTTCAAGATTCTCAGGTTAACTTCTCTGTCAGTATAAGTCTTTCCTAATACATCAAGATCATTCATAATTTTGGTAAATCGAGTATCCAACTCATCAATTGATTCTCCTGGCTTCATCTTAAATGATTCAAACCTTTGGACAGCAGTGGATAACTTGCTTTCTTTAATCAGTGTAGTACCTTCACAAAGAATAGCCAGTTTGTCCCACATCTGTTTTGCAGTCTTACATTTTAGTACTTTACCAAGATACTCATTTGGTAAGGTATGTAAAATGTAGTTCTTGGCAAGACTATCCAAATTGTTTTGTTTCATTTCTTCCGAAGTCAGTTCTGACCTTGGTTTAGGGACCAGTGCTCCAACTGGTTTTGATGGATCCAGAACAGCAGTGTTCTCCACCATGGTAACAATTGGTCCTTCAATCACCACAGACACCATTAGATCATGGGTTGAGCTAAAAATGGCCTCCATCCTAAGCTTCCAGTAGTCATAATCTGCAATCTTGAACTTTGGCAGTTTGTTCACATTAGTGTCATCCATCTTTGATTAGACAAATATGATCAGTAGTATAGCAGATAGATTTCAAGTATTCAGATAGTAACAAATATCAAGAAATAACAGCAAGATCAGTAAAATATCCCTCAAGATCTGTAAGGTTATCAAGAAACAGCAGTCCAAAGAACTACTGCTCTGATACCACTTGTTGGTCCCAAAGTTGAGTTAATAATATTGAGTAAGCTAGTGAAAATGTCTAGAGGGGAGGGGTGAATAGACTTTTCAAAAATTCTTTCAATATATCAGAATACACAATGCGGAATAATCAGATTACTAATGAGCCCAATCAAATTTATACTCAACTTTTATCTAGATCTTTATCTTTGTTAATTCTTAATGTTCTTAGTTAAACAATAAAAAAAAATATCAAACAGTAAAGTAAAGAACACAGAATTTTATAGTGGTTCGACAAATGTCTACATCCACTCTCACAATCCCAGTTGTGAAGTTTTATTACTCTTCTTGAGCTTCTTGTGGCTTAGAGTCCCAAGATTAAGACTTTGATCTTATCGATTATACCTCCAGGTATATCTTCGATCTACTAGTAATTTTCCAAGTAACTAGCACACTTGTTTTACAAAATACAAACTTAAACTTGAAAAGTAAAACTTCTCTTTGAATAGCCTTTGATTTCTTCTCTTCACTTCTGTGGCTTCTTCTTGCTTTGATTTCCTTAACCCTGTGAGTTCTTGCTTGTAGACTTGCTCTTGAATTCTCTAAGATCAGTAATTGCTCAGTAGTCTTCAGCAGTAGGAGATCACACAGTATTTATAGAACTTAGTATGACAGTTAGCAGTTTGTGAACTAACTCTCAACTAACTCTAAAACTATTTTTGTAACTTCTTCTTGTAACCGACTTTGTAACTTCCTTCAACTTCCAAGTCAGCATATCTTCAATATATCTTCAGTTACACTTTAAATAAGCTTTCCAAACTTATTCTTTAATTTCACCAAATCAGCACAGTAACTTACTGCTCTGATTTTTACTCTTCGGATTTTACTCTTCTGATTCAGTCAGCACAGTAACTCAAAACTGTTCAAAACTTCTTCAGATTTCTTCTGAGCTTATCTTCAATTATTCTTTGAAGTCTTCTTATTCTGAAGTAGTCCTCTGAGTCTTCATTAGTCTTCTGATCTTCATCTAATCTAGTTCTAATCTACTGTTCTGAACTTTTACATTGCTGAATACAATAAAATACAACTTTACAAATATAAAACCTATCTATACATCAACTGAACTATATACAGATGAGTACAACTAAGTCCTATACTATAAGCTGTCTATACAATTCAAAACATCAGCTTAGTTCCTAACAGTTCATATATCAGATCAGTAACCAATAAGATCAGTAACTCATGTAAGTTCAATAACTTCCATATAAGATCAGTAAATACTAAGATTAGTAAACACTTAAGATCAGTAACTTACATATAAGTTCAGTAAGCATATAAGATCAGTAACTATATCAGATCAGTAACTCAGATTTCAAATATCTCATATAAGATCACTAAAATTATTCTCAGTTTCCATACTCAGATCAGTAATCTTATTTCATATGACTCAGTTAAGATCAGTAATTTTATCTTTAATATTACTTCATAAGATCAGTAAACTTACTTCAGTTAGAATTAAGATCAGTAATCTCAATTTAAGTCTCTCATCAGATTAGTAAGCTTAGATTCAGATGACTTAGTTAAGATGACTTAGAACCACATATATCACTAACTTTAAGTTGCTTTTGGCCATCAAAACATACTTTCATCAATTAGAACATTGTTTATAGGATTCATATCCCAACAACATTGTATGTTATTTTGTATCAAAATGAATTATTTGTCACTATATGGGTAAGTGAAACATTGACAACATACACAGTTGTCACTAATGATCACACCTTATGGTATTTTGTAACATAATAAAAAAATTGTCACTAAATGTGTGGTTTTAGTGACACAAATTCAAATGTTACTAATTTTTTTTGTAGTGTCTATTGCTGTATACAACCCTTGTCTTGATAAAATCAAGATTCTACCTCCCTCTACCCTAGATCACCAATACAATTTCATTCGCCTCATCGGATTTGGCTCCGACAACAACAATGTCGATTACAAAATAGTGCAGTTGGTACCGCTTGGTCAGGTAAGGTATTACAGAATTACTAATATAAATAAATGAAATATTAGACGTACTTTTAAATGAGACATAATTAATCTTTCCCAAATTAATATAAATGAATTGTAGGATTTATCTATGACTGGCTCACATTTCAAATTTCTCTTTCAATTTTGGGTAAAAAAATTACTACATTATTTAGACATTTAATTATGATCTTGTATCTAATTAACCGCATATCTTGAGTTAATCTACCCAGAAATATACATGCGTGGAGGTGTATTCAGGAACAACCAACACTTGGACGAAAGTGCCCCTCACCGGTGATCATGAGTTTATTAGACATTTGCATTGGAATAGTATTAAGACGATTATGCCGCCGTCCAAGAAAGGTAGTGGCTCCACCTGGGCGAACTAGCAGATCCAAAGGCATGCTGCTGGACATTACCAAATTTTGTCATTCCATATGAAGAATGAGGTGTTTCAGACCGTCTCCTATCCCAACTTGGAGGGTAGGAATGTATATTTGAGATCGTTGGAGGTGTTCATAAAGGATGACGATTCGTTTACCCTCTTCGTTTACACTTGCGATTACGCAAGGTTGGAGTTATGGGAGCTTCAAAGCCGAACGGTGGGGGAAAGAAGTTGGACTCATGTCACCGATATTATACCTAGTCTTTTCCATCCGCATCTGAAAAAAAGGAATTTTAAGCGCATTCCACCATGGACCAAACCGAGTTTTTTCCTTCCGGAAAATGGGAATTTTGACTACATTCAATGGCCAAAGCGTTGTGGAAGAAACACGGGGTCATTTTCAATGTATATGGTTACAATGAACACAATTTTATTTTCTATGATTACTCTATTCACAAAGTTGTAGGAATTAAGGAGAAAAAAATTATTTACGTCCCGTAACTTTTACCTTTTTTGAAAAACGTTCCAAAATAGTTAAAATTTTAATTTACGTCCCATAACTTTTTCAATTGCTTAATTTACGTCCAATTTTAGCTGGAAATCCCCAAATTTATGTAAATGAGACGTAAATTGAGCAATTAAAGAAGTTATGGGATGTAAATTAAAATTTTAACTATTTTGGGACGTTATGCGAAAAAGATAAAAATATTCAACAAATGTATACAATTCACTATAAAATTAATGTAGTTTATATAATACAATCAAATAAAAAAATAATTCATTTATTCATAAATTAACTTATTTTAATATAAAAAAATAATTCATTTATTCATAAATTAATTAATTATTATAAAAATCAATTAACTTACCTAATTCATTATTAGAAAAATTATTAACTTACCTAATTAGAAAAAAATTATAATTACAATATAAGTATTATAAAATTATTTATTTATTTTAACGTAATCAAAGTGGGTCCACATATTTTTGTACGAACTAATATCAAATTAAAAATTATAGAATAAAAATGAAAAACAATAAAATTAACAAATTGTTAAAAAAATATATTGTTCATCATCATCTTTCAATTACCGTGGGTAAGGGGTGAAAATTTTGGATATATTCGAGTATTTTTTGATTTATTTGGGGATTTTAAATATTTTTTTGGATTTTTATATTTATCTAAAATATTAAAATAATTGTTAAATTTTAATTAATAAGAGTTTTTGATAATTTCAATAAAAAAACTTATTTGAGATTTTTATTATTTTAAAGATAAAATTTATATTTATTTGAGTATGTTAATTGATGTTTTAAATTATTTTTTTAATTAGGTTAATTGAATTTTTAAATAATTAATTAATATTCATAATTTATTTTATAATAACTGTAATAATTTTTTTCTAATTAGGTAAGTTAATAATTTTTCTAATAATGAATTAGGTAAGTTAATTGATTTTTATAATAATTAATTAATTAATTTATGAATTTATGAATTATTTTTTTATTTGATTGTATAACATAAAGTACATTAATTTTATAGTGAATTATACACATTTGTTGAATATATTTATCTTTTTCGCATAACGTCCCATTTTAATTAAAAATTTAATTTACGTACCATAACTTCTTTAATTACTCAATTTACGTCCCATTTACATAAATTTGGGGTTTTTCAGTGAAAATTGGACGTAAATTAAGTAATTGAAAAAGTTATGGGACGTAAATTAAAATTTTAACTATTTTGGGACGTTTTTCAAAAAAGGTAAAAGTTACGGGACGTAAATAATTTTTTTCTCGGAATTAAGACTTGTAAGATGTCCCTCAACTCACCTATAGAGATATTCTGTGAGTATAAGGCCGGGCTCCCTTATTTCACCATAAATATATTTTTTTAATTTTATTTATTAGTGTTGGGGTCAAACAAGTTCCACATTCGAAAAGAATTAAAGGATCATGGAGTACAAAATAGTGGATTAGTATTCTCATTGGTATGAGGCCTTTTGGTGAAACTCAAAAGCAAAGCTGTGAGAGTTTGATAAACCTAAAGCGGACAATATCATACCAAGTGGGGAATACCATGACAAGGGTCCACTCCGGGAAACCCAACAAGTGGCGCAGTTTGTGAGAAAATCAGAGACATGGTCCTGGACGAGTGTGATGTGTAGAAGTCCCCGGTGTCAAACGGTAAAAAGACCGAATGACTAACCCTTTGAAGAAACGACGAAGCATCTCCGTGTGGACTAGGCATGATGACCTAGATAGAGCGGGTTGTTTGAGGGGATTGTTCAGTGGTCTTTGTTTGAAGGGGAGGATTGTTAGGGTCAAACAAGTCCCACATCGGAAAAGCATTAAAGGATCATGGGGTATAAAAAGGTGGATTAGTACAATATTCCCATTGATATGAGGCCTTTTGGGGAAACTCAAAAGCAAAGCCGTGAGAGTTTGACAAGCCCAAAGCGAACAATATCATACCGGGTGGGGAATACGGAAGGGTCCATCCCGAGAATCCAATAAATTGTTATGATGTAATTCAAATTGGTTGTAAATTTATCGAACCATGTAAATTGTGTGTGTAGACAAGCAAAATTAAATTAATTTGGGCCTCCAAAGTCCAACAAATCAAGACGGGCCTCTAAAGTCCGATAAACGAAGACGGGCCTCTAAAGTCCGATAAATGAAGACGGGCCTCTAAAGTCCGATAAATGAAGACGGGCCTCTAAAGTCCAACAAACCAAATCAAGCCCAAATAGGGTATTCTTAGCCTATCAAGTAATTCAAAATTTGA
The DNA here is from genome assembly GCA_963675135.1 of Galeopsis tetrahit. NCBI lineage: Eukaryota > Viridiplantae > Streptophyta > Magnoliopsida > Lamiales > Lamiaceae > Galeopsis > Galeopsis tetrahit. The sequence continues at coordinate 32,048,593 of OY776126.1, read as the reverse complement.
ATTAAGGCCTAACCACTTGCACAAATATCTCCTTGGCCCATAAAAAAACCCTAGGTTCTACACCTATAAATAGAGGCCTCATTTCATTCATTTTATCATCAACAAAAATCAGAAGCATTCAAGAAGCATTCAAGGCTCTAAAATTCTCTACAGAGATTTTAGAGTGTTCTTCAGCCAGCGGAGGAGCTTCAAAGGCGTTCTTCGTGCAAAGCGGCGAGAAGCAGCGTTCGAGTGGAGATCAAGGTGCTAAGCTCCTTCGATTCGGCGTTTCTTCAAAGCGTTCTTCGTGCAAAGCGGCGAGAAGCAGCGTTCGAGTGGAGATCAAGGTGCTAAGCTTTTTCGATTCGGCGTTTCTTTAAAGTTCTTCGTGCAAGGCGGCGAGAAGCAGCGTTCGGGTGGAGATTACGGTGCTAAGCCCCTCAATCCGGTGTTTCTTCAAGGAGAATCTTCAACGGTGGTTGTTCCGATAAAGTCCCGAAAGTCCCGGAAAAGTCCCAATAAGTCCCGAAGGTCCCGATAAAGTCCCGGAAATGTCCCAATAAGTCTCGAAGGTCCCGATAAAGTCCCGATAAGTCCCGGATAAGTCCCGGAAAAGTCCCGATAAGTCCCGTAAAATCAACGTTTGATCCAAAATACGGCGTCAAGCCCTTGGATTAACGTTACAAAATTCCAAGTTCTAGAACGATCTTCAACGACGTTCATCCCAAAAGTCCCTAAATTCAACGTTTAATCCAAAATACGGCGCCAAGCCCTTGGATTACCGTTACAAAGTCCCAAGTTCAAGAACGATCTTCAAACGACGTTCATCCCAAAAGTCCCTAAATTCAACATTTAATCCAAAATACGGCGCCAATCCTTTGGATTAACGTTATAAAGCCCCAAATACAAGATCGGATAGGATTCAGCTGCGGATCTAACTCCAAAAGTTCCAGAAGTGCTCAAGAAATTCAAGAAGTTCAAGAAGAGAGAATCAGAGGAGAAAATTAGAGATTGTAACCCACAAATACTCGGTTTTAATCCGAAATTAAATAAAATTGTTTCGCATTTTCGAGTTTTTATATTTAATTCACGAATTTGTGTTTACAGTGTGTTGTTCTTTTCTTTGATTTATTTGTATTCTTATTTGCTGCTTATTATCATTTGGATTTGTGTTAATTGTAATTTAATCTAAATTTTAAATAATTACAAACAAATCACCAACTATTGCAATTTAGATTTAATGTTTTGAGATTATATCAAAATAAAAAAAATAATGTTTTCTTAAAGAGATGTTACCTTAGCAACACATGTTAGATTCGAGGCTACCAAAAAGTTTAAACTACTATAATATTTAAAATTGTAGATTTATTTGTAATTATTCAAAAATTTAAATTAAATTACAATTGTTATGAAGTAATGCAAATTAGTTGTCTTAACTGATTTTAATGCATGATAGTAATGCAAATTGGTTGTCTTAGCTGATTTTAATGCATGATAGAAGATGATCTTCCGTGGACGTAGATAAATTCATCGAACCACGTAAATTGTGTGTTGTTCTTTTCTTTGATTCATTTGTATTCTTGATAGAAGATGATCTTCCGTGGACGTAGATAAATTCATCGAACCACGTAAATTGTGTGTTGTTCTTTTCTTTGATTCATTTGTATTCTTATTTGCTGCTTATTATCATTTGGATTTGTGTTAATTGTAATTTAATCTAAATTTTAAATAATTACAAACAAATCACCAACTATTGCAATTTAGATTTAATGTTTTGAGATCATATCAAAATAAAAAAAATAATGTTTTCTTAAAGAGATGTTACATTAGCAACACATGTTAGATTCGAGGCTACCAAAAAGTTTAAACTACTATAATATTTAAAATTGTAGATTTATTTTTATTCAAAAATTTAAATTAAATTACAATTATGAGATGAAAGATGATGATTTAATTTACAATTTATCCTTCTATTTACTTTTACTAGATTTTTACCCGTGCGATGCACGGGCTTATTTTAGATTATTTTTTAATTGAATAAACGAATACCCTTATTAAAAGTCCCGTAGATTACTTCATTTTGAATAATTTTTCTCTTTAATATTTCATGCTTTCATATTTTTGGGTTTCTATTTTACGTACCCAAAAAATAGAATAACTTTATAAAACACATAGACCTATATACATTTTTAGTGGAGAGTCTTTTCCACTCGTCAAAACCAAATGATCCATAATCATCTTATATTGGCTACACAACATGACAAAGAAAATGTGTTTCATTCTGTTCAATTAGAATGAGCCAGTAACTTTACAATTCTAAAAACATAAATAATCTCAAATCAGCATATCATTTGCAACCTCCATCAGAAGAACCACCTACTTAAAGAATACCCAAATTAATTAAATATCTCAGGAATATAATTCATAAACAAAATCAATTTTTGGGGCATATACATGAGCTTTCTTTGCTCGAGGAGCATCATCTTCAGTGCAGGAATCGTTACAACTTGTCCAGATTTCTTCTGGACAGCAGTAGGGCCCTTTATAGGTATAGCATCAAAGTTATTTTCACATTTTTGCTGCAGTAACATCCTCATCAGAGCTATTTTCATCATCGTATGAATCATCACTTGATTCCTCTTTCTTCTTCAAAACCTTCTTTTGCAGGCCTGCTATCACTCTTTTTTACTTCTACCTTCAACTAATCATATGGCATGAACACATAAGGTAAATGAGCACCTATGTAATTATAAACTTGAGCACCTATGTAATTATAAACCAGACACATTCAATGACGAATTTAAAAGGTAAACACGTCTACTTTTTTCCCTTTTAATAGCTCTTCAGACAAATCAGCAACTGCTTCTCTGTGACCTCTTTCACGTTCAAGACTTTCTCTGGGCTTCTTCTCTCTCAAGCTACATACATTATTTGTCAATGAAAGGAATTCAGCCAAAGTAGTGGGAGGTGATTAAATTGAAAATTTATCAATATGGAAACCATATAAATGTATCCAATACGTCTAAAAAAAATTGGATTCTAATAGATTTGACATTGTTTGTCTACCTTTTAATATAGGCAAAAGGTTTTTTTTTTTTTTTTTAAAATGTTCACATACAGTAATTGGTATGAAATAAGTCAAACATTGAGCCAAAAAAATCGAGGAAGAAACCATTAATTCTGTGTGGACATTGAGCAACTAAATTAAGGAAAAAGATTGCCACGTCACATATGCAAAACAAATGAATGAGAGAGACACTCAGACTGTGGTAATCCTGCAAAAGATAGTAGTCTCATAACATCTTTGGAGCAATAAACACATTCCTCTACCGAAAGTATATTGGATGATCTCCAGCAAAAGGTAAAAAAATGGAGGCACTAGCGTAAATATACTTGACTAAAAAATAGATTGACTCATATTAAACTCCCACCTCCAAATATTCTACAATTGCATGCAGTAATAAAAAACAAACACAAAGAAAAATCTCAAAACTATTCAAAAACTCAAACCAATGACTTTGATCTCAAAACAGTAAACACCAGTAATTTCACAAACTTGCCATCCTTCAGCAGGAATCGCCTATTTCATCCTCCTCATTAATTAAAAATCGCTAAGAAAAAAAAAATAGATTAAAGAAACCTACCTGCTTTTTCTGGCGTGCCAGATTCCAAATCCTCCATCACATGTTCTCTAGCCTGGTGTTCCTCTCCTGTGGACTCCTCATCACTTGTACCTACCGAATTATGGCGACAGTGATGGACATAGCTGCTCAATCTTCGCTACAATAATTGAAAGATAATGCAAAGACACAATATTCATTGTCATTGAAACAGATAAGACACATAGTGAATGAAAGATGAGAACTGAAGGATTAGATTTATATTGTGCCACGTGTCAGCCGCCCTAAAGTATTTACAAATTATCTCCTCGCCTTCAAATCAAAACTATAATATAGTTTGTAGATGAAGGGCTTCATCACAAACCAAAATAATTCAATGAGCTCATTTTAGATCCTAATATAGAAAATTCAATAAGTAAAGAACCATAAAAACAAATATCAAATACAAATTAATAATTTTGAATATTGACAATTAATTAAAATGGTGAAAACTCCAATCCCAAACATCCATCAAAACACAGATATCTTCATACACTTTCATATAGCTCATGATTCTCTATTATTAGCAGCCTAGAAAAAGAAATAAAAGTTCGATCGAGGACTCGTGACTTACAATTTGTAGGGATCAACTCCCGTATATCCCACTGGATTTAGATATCGGGATCAATGCCTGAACACCAAATTTAACCATTAATCATTTTTGAAGAATTCCTAAAGTCAGAAATAAACCCTATGTAAGTAAAACCTAAGCTCGCGTTTAATGGAAAAAGTTGGACAATGTCGCAAAAATTGGGCAATGTCTAGATAAAAAGACTGTCGACAACTTCCATTGCAAAGTGATATTGCCACGAATAAGCAATACATACCCTTTCCTGCGCTCGTGATACATCAACTTGATGATCCTACCATCAGTTGAAGATGCAGAAAGCCAGGAACAATAAATGAGATACCCTAGCTCATAAATTACTCATTTCAAAACCAGATAAGTATTGCACAGTTCTGCTTAATCGTCTTCGTACGTCAACTGTTGCTAAACATTATGCAAACGAATATAAAAATCTTAGAGCACCTTCAATCCAGGGATTTATCTTTTGATTGATGGTAAGTTTCATTTGCTTTATTGCTAGAACAGTTATCTGATGAATAGCACTTGGTGTTTCCCTTCTTACTCAAGAAAGATAATGTTCTTAACAAAATGGACATAATTCCTGTAAAAGAAATCACATCAATGTAACAATAAATTTTACAACAGACTAAAGATCATGAATTGTTTTCAATAGTAAGGCTGAAAATTGCACTCAACTTACTATATAATGAGGGAAGATTTCAGGGCATCCAAGAGAGCAATATTTTATTCCCTTGAAGAAAAGCACACAATTCTTCATTAGTCTCAAAAGAAAATGATCTCTGTCTAATCAATATGTCTTGATACATCACAATAGCATGAAAATACATGTAACCAATTTATTATGTGGGCCAATATGCTAGCAAATAATAACATACACCTAGTATAATCTCTACAATATTCACCAGTCTAGAAGACAACCTAATTCTCCAAACACAAGAGAGCATAAGTCAAGATATATATTCATACCACCCAAGCAAAAGAAAAAAACGACAACTCAATAAACCAGCAAAAAACTACATGTCCTAGAGTTTGGTTGTCAGGTTACTTCAAACCAGGCACTACAAATATTTCTCTTTTTCGATTTCCCATTATCTTACACACAATAGATCCAACCACGTAGAACATCACAATACTTCAGATCAATGACACTTTCCTCTTCACAAAACTACATTCATTGTCCCATATATCTCAACATTAAATCTAATAGTGGGCTATGAATAGAACTCAACAAATCTAATAGTTGGTTCGTCACTAAACTACCAAACCGGGGGGACACCTACTTCAAATCTTGGTTAGTCAGTCCTATCGCATGTCTAAAAGGCTAATGTACAGCCTGCAGAAACATTAAAAATTGCTACTGTTCTTCTTTGTATGTGCACATGTATTTCTTATACCTACTCTATCAATGAAGATATTTTGATTGATAAAAAAAAAACAAATCACACTCTTTTGTGAAATAAAAAACAAACATTAGCATTGAAAAATAATTACATAAACCTGTGTAAAAAAAAGCAAATGTACAAGTATATAAAATAAATTAAAAAGAGGGGTGAATTGAATGATTACTCAGCAGAGGCACGATTCATACTAGCAATACTCAGGCGATGCAGGTTCTTCGCCATTATTATCCGAAGAAGAATCCTCTGCAGCCCTACATTTCCTGCAACTTTTCAACACTTTTTTGAGGTAGAAGGTAAGACTATCAATAATTGAATGAATCACATATTAGAGTAATCAGAAGCAAATGAGACATTGTGCCCGCCTATCTAACAACAAATGTACCAGAACAGCAAGATTAGATAGTGATTCTACCTAGGAAAATAAAATTTCCCTTACCTAAATAACTATATGCTTTCTACCTAGGGAATACAAAAATTGTCTCATAGTTTCACATGTTAAAAGCTGGAACCAAAGAACTTGCTCATCTAGAGATGCACAACCTGCTAGCAAATAACAACATACACATAGTACAATCTCTATAGTATCCACCAGTTCAAAAGATAACCTAATACTCCAAACACAAGAGAAAGCATAATTTAAGATAATTACGAATAATGTACACGCATACGCATACTTCCCCATTGGAAACCCTTTCTTCAAATTTAAAAAAAACACTTCGTACATAAGAAAAACAAAGTATCACACACACATGCAGTTTTTATAATGCTCAGATTAACTGAACATTTTTCAATTTATTGAGCAACTAAAACATCACAAAAATAAAACTCATCAATTGATAAACACCACAACGACATTTCTTTACTCGTTGCCTTAAACACCCAAACAACTTGAGATTTGCATATTTTTCTTTTATATTCTTTTTCAGTAGTATTTTGTTTCTATCAAAATCCTTGATACACACAAAGATTAAGAAACCATGCGTGATGGTAAATCTCTTGTTTGCCTTTGCTCAGGTTCACCCAACCCACCCAAAAACAACTATAGACTTATGGTGATTATAACAATTTTCAAATGAAACTCATGTTAATTAATAGCTTTTATAATATAGTCCAGTCTCAGTTAAACAGAGTTTTGACAAGCTATGATAATGCACACTAACTCATTACAATTGACTAATTGAGATACACTAAGAACTCTGACAGACTATACCCGGTCCTAATTTTTCTATTACTTTTATGTTTCAGCCAACCCCTTTTCTAATTGCTGCCAATTGAATAAAAAGAAAGCATAATGATAAAATGAAAGTATTTAAAATCAGATAACATAAAGCATGTATAGAGTCACTCACAGGGTCAATTGTACCATTTGGGAAGACTGAGTAGAATAAAAGACCATCTCCTCAATGTGGCTTTACTTATAGGCCAACAGATTTTCGAAAATCATAATTGTTATCCATGTTTTGTCCCTAAATGTGAAGAAACTTTCAACAATGATTAAAAGTATTTAATCCTGCAATAGAAATCAACGATGAGATATACCTGTAAAGATGAAGATCTACTAATGCTGTAAAGAGAAGCGGGGGATTAGTTGCCATGAGAGTGAGCGGCAAAGGACAAAGGGACGCGAGGGTGTGTGTTGCCAAGGGAGAAAAAACAAAATCAGAAGGAAGGAAGGGTTTGTGTCGCGCATATATGGAAGAGAAATAGGGAGTAACCGACCGGAAGATTCTGGCGTCTCTCTGTCTCCTTCTTTAAGATTATTCAATGCAGAAAAATATCCAAAATTCTTCCTTGGTGGTCGTTTGAATTTTTCGAATTATCTCTGATTTTTTACATTTGCCACGTGTTTGACACTTGTCAAGGAGAGCCACGTGTCTGACACTTGTCAAGAGCTGGAGAGCCATGTGTCAACACCAGGAGCAAACTTTCCTTCTTTTATTATATAAGATTGTTTTTGGCAGCATTATAGTTACTCCACAGGAAGAAAGTGTTGGGTAGAATTGGTTTGTGTGTACCAAATAGTCATTTGCCGAAACAATAGCCGACACATTATCTGTTCAAAGTCATGTGAGTTAAAAACATTACTCAACTTTAGTTAGGGTCCTCTTTTCACCAAACGGCGTCATTTTTGACACATCTTGAAACGATTTGCAAAAAAGGTGAAAGTTACGTAATAAAAAAGACGTCGTTTGACAAAAAAATGGAAGTAAATTGAGTAATATACATAGATACAAGAGTAAATTGATTATTTTAACTATATTGGAATGATTTGTGAAAAGTAATATTGTTCATTTTCATTTTTCAAACACGAATTTTAATGAATATTGATTAGTTTATTAATAAATAGGTTGAGGGTATAATAAATTATTGTGGGGTCCATTTGTAAATTGATTCACGTGTTATGCAACACTAAATAAACAACCGTAAGTGTACGGTGTCTATCGTAGCGTGATAAGCACGAGGTCGATCCCACAGGGAGGTTTAGGGTAAAAGGGTAGTTTGTTAATTGAGTTCTAAATAGACGTGATCGAATAAATTGAAGGTTGAATTACCCCTAAGATTGTCTAACAATATGTCACAAATAGACAACGAAAGAGTAAATACGAAGTCGATCAAATACCATGCAAATCAATAAAACGAAAGTGAAGTGGGTGAAAATGCAAGAAAGAAGGTGGGTTCCAAGGCAATTGTAACACCTAGATATCCGTTTATGAATGTTATCTCGTTTAAATGGCCATTAAGGTTATCTCATAGGGTGATCACACAAGAAGAACTAATCGATCTCTCGATACAAATTAATCCAAAAGCGCATGCAACATAGGCTCGTATCTCTACATCACAAACATTACACCGCCTAAAATAGCCCCTAAGATCATTCAATTCCCTCTCCGATAATTAATCCTCTCTCGAGATCATAATAATACCGGGTTGCATGCTTGCATACGATTAAATGGAATAAATCTCTCGATACTACCCCAATTAACAATGAATTAAGCAAATCATCATGGCCACTAACAACATGCTTTACAATGGATAATTAAACATGTAAATAAGAGATAAACACCAATTAAAGCAAGAAATTACTCATAAACTTCAATCCAAGTATTTACAATGCCTTAGAACCACAAATTGTTTAGCTAATCAAATACATACTCAAATTACAAAATCCAAATGAAATAATTAAATAAAAAGAAAGAGAAATGGAAAGCTTAGTCTAGAATGTGATGGGAAATGAAATTTGCAAGCTATTGCATCCTTCCTTCCTTGAATTGATGGATAATTGAGAGAGAAATGGCCAAATCACCTTCAAGTATGTGTTACTATGTGTGAGAATTGATGAATTTGGGGAAGAATGGCTTGGATTTCAAGAAAAGGTGTTTATATAGTGTTTGGGAAGGGTTTAGATGGCATAATTGCAAGTTGGTCCCTAAAAAATGGCCAAAATGTGGAAAAAGCACCGAGATTGGAGTGACTCGGCCGAGTTGGGGTCACTCGGCCGAGTGGAGCACTTAAGAAGCGTGCCACGCTTTTGTCTAGCCGAGACTCGGCCGAGTTGGGGTCACTCGGCCGAGTGCGCAGTAAATTCCAAATTCACAGATTCGGCCGAGTTGGCTCACTCGGCCGAGTGATGTTCACTTCAGGGGCTACGGCTTCCAACTTGACTCGGCCGAGTTGGCTCACTCGGCCGAGTACGCAGTGATGTCCAAAATCTCAGATTCGGCCGAGTTGAGTCACTCGGCCGAGTGTGCAGTAAAGCAAAAAGTCTCAGATTCGGCCGAGTTGACTCACTCGGCCGAGTTGCCTTGTTCCTCTATTCCGGCCTTTTCTCGTTTCGTGCATATCTTCCACCTCGGATGCCGGATTGACTCGATTCCTTTGGCTAATCCACTCCGTTTGTCGAGACGAATCCAACCGTGCACTCCTCTTCCTGATCCAGTAAAGTATGGTTGGTATTTTGCTCCAAATTTCATCGTATTTCCTACAAAATCGGCAAAACACAACCTTTCTCTCATTTCGGCTTAAACAATCATATTCGATGCATAATTCAATGAAATCCATATCAAAACACGCTTCACATGTGCCTCTAAAACGTGTAAATTCCACCCGAATCAAACCCCCCCAAACTTAAAATGTTGTTTGTCCTCAAACAACTAAGCACTTAAAGCAATGAGGGTGGAATGATCACAATGGAATATTCAATGTAATTCACACATGCAAAGTAAGATGTAATGATATCTCTTTCTCAAAGTGCATCTCTCAATGAAGGTCATAGGCTCATTATTGCAACTCACACTCATGGATCAAAGAATGCATAAACACACAACACATTGTGAATGGGAAACATAATCCAAATGCTCAAGTCCTCTACTCACATGACAAAGTGTTTCTCTCAAACACACAAACAAATTGAGGATAAAAATGCACTCATCAACCAAGTTATGCTATGCAATCACCATATTCTTGCCCAACCTCTACTTTTCACCACACTCAAATGCTCAACAATGTGATCAATAGGACTTAATCAAGGATGTAACATTGGCTCTTTGGACAAGGTAGGATGAATTTGGGAATCGTGACTCTTCTAGTGGAGAATAGAGCTTGTTGTTTTACAATGTGTGCTTTCACTTTCAAAGCTTACAAACTTCATCCTCACTTTTTATTTTATTTTCTTTTTCAAGCATTCATCACCTCATCTTTGTGAACCATTTCTTTTTTCTTTTCAAGCTTTTGGGGCTCTTTGTCCCTCTTTTCTTTTCCTTGATTTTCTTTTCATCTTTTTCTTTTTCTTTCAACTTTTCCACTTTCTCCTTTCACCAAAGATATTCATTCAAGCACATGTTTTCCACTTTGTCTTTTATCCTCCACTAGATGTAGGTATCAAAGGCTCAAAAAGGCTAAGTGGTTAACATTGTAGTTTGCCAAGAAAATGAGCAATTAAGCTCAAGGGGCTAACTACGGAAGATTACTTCGGTTTTGGGAAATTTTGGCTAAGTGACTCTTTTAGAACAAGATGGCCTATATCACATCACAAAGTTTCACACAACCATGCTTTCAAACAAGAACTTAGGCAAGTTCTAGGATTACTAACAATAACATAGTCCACTCTCAAATGAACTAAACCGGATTACATGCTCGATTCAAGGCTCAATTCTCACCGGTTTATTCAATAGAACTTTCACAATCATCAAATGTTCCCAAACAACAACACATCATGCACTCATGCCATCAAAGAACACAAATGTGAACACAACATGATACTATTCTCCAACACCAATCATGCATACATTCAAAGCAAATAGATATCACCACAATTACCACTACAAGAAAACAGTGAAATTCCAACAGAAAAATTCCAACGATTTTTTGCATTTTTACCGCTGGAATCAGTGATTCCAACGGTAATTCCAACGAAAAATTGACCATTGGAAAAGATGGTGTTGGAATTGTAAATTTCCAATGAAAATTCCAACGGAAAAAAATTCCAACGGTACATTCCAACGGATAATGAAAGATGGAATTTTGAGTTGTTGAAATATTTTCCAATGAAAATTCCATTGCCAATTCCAACGGTAATTTCCCGTTGGAATTTCTTCCAACGGATTTTGACCGTTGGATTTTTAACTAATGGAAAATTATCCATCGCAGATTCCAACAAAACTTTTTTGGTTGGAATATAAATTCCAACAGGCATTTTTCGTTGGAATATACCGTTGTTGGAATTTTTTCCAACACATATTTCTTTGTCAATTCCATCCACAATTATCTGTTGGAATTTTCCAACGGATTTTGGCCATTGGAATTTCAACGGTTGAAAAATTAGTTATCTCAAATTCCAACATTAATTCCAACGACATTATTCCGTTGGAATTAAAATTCCAACAAACATATAACGACGGAATATTTCATCGTATAAAATTATTATATGCGCATTCCGTCGTCAATTCCATCGGTATCATTCTTTAGAATTTTATTTCCAACAGTCATGAATTATATGAATTTTTAGTAATTGAAAATTGTCCAATATGTATTCTAACACCAATTTCAATAATATTTTTGCATTGGAATCTGTTTTAAAAGATACCTTTATTTCAATAATAAAAATCACTGTCAAAATCATTTGAAATAACACAACTTATGAACTAAATGCGTGTATATAATCTTGGTAAGCAAATATATAACAATTTCAAAGTCAAGTACATACCATAACATTATAATATAACCAATATGTTCTACGTATCAAAATTATAAATATCAAAGTATTGATCATCCTCTTAATTATCATCAACAACAAAAAGAAACTAAGATCATAACATAAATATTAAGTCCTAGGAATCATCATCATCATCAAATTAGAGGATGTCTCTCATTTGGTTCGACACGGCTCAAACACTAAAAATAAACCATTTCCCTTTGATTTCTTCTTTTGAATATCCGGCAAGCTTGAACGCACATGAGCTGACGTTTTATGCTTTCATATTCGCTTATTTTCATCTTCATGCTCAAAATCCCATCTACAATAATTCAACCAAAAAACCAATAACCTTTAGATTTATATATAATCCTGGATTATCATGAAAATATTAATATTCAAGTAGAATGCAAATAAATAATAGTACAAATAAATAGTACAAGCTTTAGCAATTAAAATATATTCATAAGCTTATGACATCACCTGAAAAAGTATAAATCACATGTTCTTCACATTTTCAGGAATATGGCTCCATCAAGCCATGGTTGTTTGTATTTAATCTTAATGGTTGCGGTGATATGTTTAGTAATTTCTCGAGGTAAGAACCTGCTAAACAATGTTAAGAAAACTAATGCCCATTAGTAAAATAAATAATTTAAATGCATTAAAAAAAACAATATTAGAATGTATGTATTTGAAAGTTATACTCGTTTCCATTTGAATGTATCAATAACTTACTAATTGTTGATCCGCACCATGTCGTTGCACTTGCAGATGTTGCCAAAGAACCGTTAACAGAGGATAAATGAGATGTGTGTATGCATTGTTTGTAAGGGCTTTTCGAGATGCTCTCTCAAATGGTGTAGGAGAGCCCACCCATAGATTCTCTCAAATGGTAAAAGAATTTTTTCAAATGATGTAGGAATCCTCAGATGATAAAAAAGTTCTCTCAGATAATATATGAGCTCACCTTAGATGCTCTCATTCTGTTTAGGAGCGCTCTTTATCTCAAATGTTGATTGATCGTCAATATTGCCTCTATCTATACTAATTCTTGAGCTGTTGTATATGCATTACTCTCTAAACTAAAATGATCACTTCTACCTGCAATTTAATTTAAGTTATTTTGATATATTTTTCATTTTTCAAATGTTTTTTCAACCCATCAAACTATAACAAGTTAAAATTGTAATTAAATTAAACTATATATATATTTTTTTGTATATAACACGCACACAACAAGTATATCTGTACTCACTAATAGGAGTAATATACACACATCATGTAGATATATATACACACAACACACATCATGTAGATATATATATTATACTCACACACATCACTAATTAGCATCAATATATATATATATATCACACGCACACGACAATATATATATACACACGACACAGATCGTGTATATATATATTAATATATATATATATATATATAAACTCATATACAACACTATTCACTACGAAAAAATAAATAAATACTTACTATTTATCACTGTCAAAATATATACAGTATATATATTTGATTTTAATTTAATTTAATAAGCAAAAATTGCGATTTGGTTTTGAAAAGTAAAATGCAGACACCGAATCGGCTACGCCTCCATGTCGCAAACGATCGGCGATAGGAAAACCGAATCGAATTGATAGTCGGAGTTCCTCTCCCAAACTACCTAATAATCAGTATCACTAATATCAGATTATAAATTTCGTAGGTGTTACCTGGTGTCGGCAAATAAACTAAGGACTGAGATTTACAAGAACAAAGTGTCCAGCGGTACTGACGAAGAACAGCGTGCAACCAAGGTTGGTGGTTTTTCGTTTCTGCGCACGATTTCGATTAAGAATAAGAAGGCATAAATTTAATACTCTACTATACTCATATTCAGATTTGGAAATTGAGAACTTTAGGGTATTCATTTGTTCTTGAGGGATGAGAATATCTAGTGAAATTAGACCCGCCAAAGTTCTGAACAGATGTGAGAATCGAAAAATCTAGGGTTTTCTTGAGGATGAGAAAACAGACTCCTCTGTTTTGTTTTATGGATGAGAACCGCTCTTTTTACTGCTAAGTTCGCAAATTTTTCAAATTTTCATACTAGCGCCAAATTTGATCGGTCAAATTAAATGAAAATAATTGTAAATTAATATTTAAATTGTTTAAATCATACGGAGTATGAAGTATAATTACAAATAATGTTTGAATTTTAATCATATATTTTGAATAAATTTAAATTTCACGAAGGGAGATTTTCCAAAATCCTGACCCAATTTTTCCATCTCAAATTCTTTGATTCCAAAAATTCAAGATTTTATAATTAATACCTACTTTTAATAAATATATTAATTTTTTTATTTATTTTATATTATTTTCAAATTTAAGGTTTTTAATTTAGAAATTATAATGTTTTGAAGGTTTTATTATTATTATTATTTTGCAAGATTTCAATTATTTTTAAAATTTTGCAATATTTTAATACTCCCTCCGGTCCTGTAAAATTTTGCTCAGATCCATTTTTTGGTTTACAAAATATATGTTTATTCTATTTAATATATCAAAATTTAGAAGCTTTATGATTTTAAGATTTATCATACCTAATTTTAATAAATATATTAGATTTATGTTAAATAAAATTTCAATTAAATATATTTAAATTTTATTAATCTAAATTTATAACACTACAAAAAAAAGGATTAACAACGACACATTTGTAACTGTCAAAAGTCGATCCGGTGTAAAAAATGGAAAATTTAGTGCATTATTTGATCGAGAGTTATGTAACAATATCGATCACAAAATCAATAACGATACAAATATCCACCATGTCCCGTCAAACAATTCGATCACTATTACTATAACAGACTCTTTGAAAGCTCCAATGAAGTAAAAACACGTAACTAACAATGTATTTACCAAATGTTTACATTTGCAATTTGTATACAAATACTTCCTCCGTTCTGGTGAAATCTATCAATGAACTTTGGACACAAAAGTTAAGAAATCTACCATTTGCAATAAGTAGATGTATTAGAGGTAATGTGATTGACAGAAAGAAAAATATAATAAAATGTTAGAGATAATAGTTTGTCAAAAGGGAATGAATAACTTTCATTGGGACAAACGAAAAATAAAAATTGCACAACTTTCACTAGAACGAAGAGAGTATGTACTCAACTCGTTTGCATAATTTGATACTCCGTATTAGATTTTCAATATAACTTTCATTTATAGATGCCTCCTCTTGTGATTGTAAAACATTGGAGCGAGGTAAATGACTCCTTTTGGATTAAAAAAATAAATGAACGAATTTTAAATTCACTCATCTTATTTTTAGTTAAAATTGAGAGAGTGTTAAATCTTCACTAAGATTATGTTTGAATGAAGGAATTTAATTTGAGGAGGATTTAAAAATCCTCTCAATTTTAACTAAGAAGTGTGTGAGAAAAAATTTAAGTATTTGAAATCCATTCATAATCCAAATAAGTGGGATGGATTTAGATGGTGGATTTAAAACCCATAGATCAAACCACTCCATCCAAATGGAGCCTAAAATCATTTATTTTTAAGTCCTTCCATTTGAAATGTCTTCTCAAATCAAACCCCCTCATCCAAATAAAGTGATTGTTTATAAATAAAATTGATAACAATTTAAGTAATTAAGTTATGGTTGAAGGGTAATAATGATTTTCATAAACGGTACGAGATTACATTTTGTACGTGGACGAAAAATATAAAACAAATGAGACTACATTTCGTGAACGAGAGTGAGTATTATTTATTTTTCCCTTTGTCTCATACTTGATGACCCATTTTACTATTTTTGGTGTCCCTTACTTAGTTACTTGATAGCTTAATATAATAGATAAGCTAGCTCAGTGTTTTTTATATAATAATAATAATAATAATTATCTTAATACAGAGTATAATGTTTTTTTCCTTGATGTTACCGCCAATACCAAATCTAATATTATATATACCCCTTTTAAATAGTAGTATTAATATCTTAATAAAATAAATACTCTTCAATAAAGAGGCGGTAACCTTCCCTCCTATTTCCGTGATTTTACCGCCAATCCCCAATCCCCAATCTGATATATACGCCTCTCAGACTGAAGTTTCACGCCGCCTCGCCCCGATAGCTTCTCCCAGAATCGCTGTGATTCTATCGCTGCTGTCTTTATTTCTCTTTTATGTTCTATGAAATTATTTACATAGCCTGTTATAATTTGTAGTTGCTGCTAATTTTTCATGAATTTCTGTATTGAAGCTCTACCGCCTTCGCGACGAGCCCTTGGCGGCAGATTCTATGTTACTTGTGGAGTTTCTTTTGGTTATTCTTGACCTACCCTCATAACCTTTGATCCTCATCCGCAAATTTATTACCCAGTAAGAGCTTCTTTATTTTCTTGAATTTTACGTGTGAAAACTGCATTCACATTGTGGTTTCGTATATTTTTCATGTGGATTTATTTTCTTGTTTTTTTTGAATTGTATTCGTGTGAAAACTGTGCTTGTTGGCCAGAGACTCAATCTTACCAGGAACTTGAATGTCTAATTTCATTGCTACTTGGTCTTTTAAACTTGTTTTTGTAGAATTGTGTTTGAAAAGTAGACGAATTATACTTGTGAAATATTTTTATTTCTATTTGGCTTGTACCATAATCTGGATGTAAATTAAATTAGTACATAAGATGTTTTAAATTTCGTTTTGGCATCTCATGATATTAACAATGGTTGGAATGATTTAGAGAAGTAGTTATATTACTAGTAGAATTTCAGTTTATTTGAGTAATCTATGTGTACATTACGGTTCTCTTGATTTTACTGCCAATTCACAAATAATTTATTATAGTTCTTTTCTTTCTCCACCAAGTCTATTGCGTTCACAATTTCATTCCCAATCTTATAAAGTATTAAAAATCGGCGTTGTCTATTTGCAAAACTCAGAAGAATATATTCAATGATTTTTTTTTTTTACAAAACAAAGTATAAAGATGATGCAGCCGGCAAGAATTTTATATGGATCTATATATCTTTTGGAGAAAGGCGGTGGCATCTGGAGTGTTCTACTAGAAATACTAAGACAATAGTTTGAAGAAAAGTCAATCTCAAAAGTGGTCATGGTTTGAAGCATTCACATTGCAGTTCCTTGAACATCATGCTCTTCAATGGTTGATGAGACCATGCTATCAAATCAAATTAGCAGGTTAGATACAAGGCAAATTTTTGTTATATCTATTTCATTTTCCTTTAAAGGTAAAAATGTTCTATCCTTTGCAGCCTCTTATATGTAACATATGATTTTTCACATTTTGCCTTAATTTTATACAAAAGACCTAAGATGTCCTTTATCTTGACCTCTGCTTTGACAATATGTACGTTTTGAGATGGTCTTGTTAGTTGTTCAAGACTTGGGAGGGAGAATCTGACTTTGTGGGGGCATTGTTGCGTAGAGATTCCACTACTCTCTTCGTAGAATCACATATTGGTAAACACGATAATTGGACTTGAATACTATTAATAAAGATTAATAAGATATGTTTGGTGTGATCAATTTATCTGACCAACAGTTGAAACATTAGTAACTAGGAACCAACAACTTGACAGGATTGAGGAGGACAGGCCTCTATTTGATTTATTATAAGTGGAAGAACATAAAATTTTAAGATAAAATACTAAAAATTAAGCATCATAACATTTTTTTATCAAAGTAAATTTGAATATGAAATGTTTTATAGATTGAGTACTATGAGGAATTCATATATGTTCAGGATTGATGTATGCTAATAAGAGAGAACTAAGTTCAATATTCACTAAGATGTATCTTCTTATTGATGTGTTGTGTCAACTAAAGCCTCCTTGGACTTTGTTTGTACTGTTTCATTCACTAAGGTAGATGAACATATAGCTATCTACTACTTTTTGCTATATCATGACAATAATGTCATTTCAAGAAACATGCTAAATTTGTTTCAATTTTTCTGGCCGTAGGTACTTAGTTTGATGATTCTTGAATTGTGCTGGTTTGTAAGGAAAATAGAATGTGGTTAAATTACAAAATTTGTGTTGGAGATCTTTTCTAGTATGTTGAAGCCAAGTGTTATTTGGCTATTTATGAGGTTTCAATTAGTAGAAATTTTCAGGAATGAGTTTTTTAATCTAATTCCTTGTGAGTTGTATATTTATTTCCTCTGTTTCTTTTTAATCTTATTTGTTTAAAGTTTACATTTTATTGTGGTTCAATGAAAGTTTTGTAAATTTGTGTTATTTGATTGGTGTTTGTTGGTTTTGGGAGATTGAATTGCCTACGGATTTTAATTGGTGTCGAGCCTTGAATTAGTTAGGTCCTTAAACTTCTTTTCTGTTGGATTCTCAGTTTTAAAGGATGGTTCCATTTTTTCCATCTTGTTGAGAGGGTTCTATAGTGTCAGATGCTACATTTTAATTGTTTGAAGCAGTTGGTTAATTATTTGATTTTGCATATATAAATTTACAAATTGAAGCAGTTATGTGGGGGGTAGCTGCATAATAAAACTTGAGTTTATTTAGATTTCAAGCACTCGTTTATTGTAATTTTGTATTCGTGCCATTTGGGAGTAAAGAGGAGGGGTAAGAAAATATAATTGTTTGGTTAGTGGTTTTCATAAGTATATTTTTATAATGTTGAATATTGCCACCTATTATTATTGTAACAAAAAAAATATTATCGTCAATTAATGATTAGTGATGAATAATAGCATTACCATGAAAGTAATTTTTATAGCGTGGAACTATGTATCAATTATTATAAAATTGTCACAAATTATTATTGTCACAATTATTTTATCACAAAAATGAAATGTTTTAAAATATGTATTTTATGAAGTTAAATATTGTTTCAAATTATTATTAAAATTGCCATCAATAGTTGGTGGATGAATATTTTTTGTCAATAATTATTTTGTATAATTAATTACAAAAAATAGTTTCGCCTTGAAAACATATTGTAGAGTATGTCATTGAATTTTATCATCCACTATTATTAACATTGTCATGTATTATTACGATGAATGCATTTTGTCACTAATTATTTAAAATAAATATTGACGACAAATAACATTGTCACTAATTATTATTAAATTTGTATTGTAATAAAATAATGTTGTCAATGATTAATATTTCAATAATTAGATGGTGAAAATTAGCATTGTCGTGAAATATTTTCTTATAACGTAAAATATTGTTACTAATTATTATTAATATTGTCACTAATTATAATTGTGACAAAGTAATTTTATTACTAATTATTTTTAATAATTAATGATGAAAAATTAGCATAGTCTACAAAATATATTTTTTCATGAATTCAAATTTCATCACCAATTATTATTAAAATTGTTACATGTTATTATTGTAATATATTTTTTAATATCGTCATGAAATTTACAAATTTGTAATGAGAAATTTTTTATGTGGTGACGAAATAAAAAATTCTCACAGTTTTTAGTATTTTAATGATGGCCAAATTTAATTGTAATGAGAGGGTACCCATCATTTAAATAAATCTTGCAGATGAGAGGACTTTTATCACTAAATTATGAAAATCATTTCATTGGTTTATAATCATTGGAAATTTCGTTGGAATAATTAACAAAAAAGTCCATCGATCTTAATCTGTTGGAAATTTTCTTGGAATTATATATAAAAATATTATTTGATTTAGGAAACCATTTCAATAGAGGAACATCAATGGAATTATTATTTGAATAATTAAAAAAAAAATCCAACGATAACATGTCGTTGGAAATTCTATTGGAATGAAATATAAAAATTCACAAATATAATTTAATTTAGGCAAACCATTCCAACAGTTAAGCGTCAAATGGAATTTTTATTGGAATAATTAAAAATTAATTCCAACGATATTATGTCATTGGAAATTTTGTTGGAATTAAATATAAACATATCATTTATTTAGGAGAATCATTCCAACTTTATGGTGTCGTTGGAATGTTTGTTGGAATATATATTTTAAAATTTCCAATGTCTTTTCCAACGGTAAATTCCAACAGTTTTCATAAGGTGTTGGAATCTCTGTTGGATTTTTCCAACGGTTAATTATGTTGTTGGAAAAACTGTTGGAATTTTTAAAATTCCAACGATTTATTTCTCTGTTGGAATTTTTCTGTTGGAATTTTACTGTTTTCTTGTAGTGTACTCAACATTGGATTCCAATGACTATCCATGCTCACACTTCACCAAAGATCCACTACCCAACATATGATCAAAACCAACTTAAACAATATAATCATGTGAAAGCCAAGCGTGCGCCGGTGCAAAATGTGACACAAGTAGAATGACGAACCGGTGCAAGGGTAACAACTAGTAGAAAAAGAAAAATAACTCCCCCAAACTTAGAATTTTACTATGTATAAATTCTAAGTTTGGGGCTACAAGTTGTTACCTCCCTCCTTGCACATCCAAAGCTCTTCAAAGATCACCATTGCAACACTTGCCTCCCCTCTCCAAAGTTAGTTTTGCTTTCTTCTCCATTCTTCAAGATGTGCTATCCATAGTAATCTTCATCCAAACCTACAAAATAAACCAAGCTATCAAAACTACTAAAGCAATAAAAATATGAAAGCAATAAACCTTGGGTTGCCTCCCAAGAAGCGCTATTTTTAACGTCCTATGCCAGACGGTTCTCTCTACTCTCAAGTATCAATCAAGTGAAGTGTTTCCACCCTTCGAATTTGTTCATTTCCAAAGTAGTGCTTCACTCTTTGACCATTCACCACAAAGGTTGTTCCATCTTTATCAACAAGCTCCACATTTCCCATGGGTGTCACATTCTTAATCACAAAGGGCCCCGACCACTTTGACTTCAACTTGCCCGGAAATAACCTCAACCTTGAGTTGAACAATATAACTTGTTCTCCCACTTGGAACTCCCTCTTTTCAATCATCTTGTCATGAAACCTCTTAGCTCTTTCTTTGTGAATCTTGGAATTCTCAAAAGCTCCATTCCTAAACTTATCAAGCTCATTAAGCATCATCTTCCTTCTTTCTCCGGATGCCTTAAGATCAAGATTCAACTCGTTGATGGCCCAACGAGTTCTCAACTCCACTTCTACGGGTAGATGACAAGACTTGCCATACACAAGTTGATATGGAGATGTGCCCAAAGGTGTCTTGTAGGCGGTTCGATATGCCCAAAGAGCATCATCCAACTTGATGGCCTAATCCTTTCTCTTTAACCCAACGGTTTTCTCCAAGATTTGCTTCACTTCTCGATTAGCAAGTTCCGTTTGCCCATTAGCTTGAGGGTGATAAGGTGTGATCACCCTATGCTTCACTCCATATTTTGTCAAGAGTTGATCTAGCTATCGGTTGCAAAAGTGTGAACCACCATCACTCACTAATGCTCTTGGAGTGCCAAAACGAGTGAAAATATTCTTCCTCAAAAAGTTAAGGACCACCTTGGCATCATTTGTAGTGGTTGGAATGGCCTCAATCCATCTTGAAACATAGTCAATGGCCAAAAGGATGTAGGAAAATCCATGAGAGATGGGGAATGGCCTCATAAAGTCTATTCCCCACACGTCAAAGAGTTCCACCTCAATCACATTCTTCATAGGCATCTCATGCCTCTTTGAAATGTTCCCCATCCTTTGACACTTATCACACTTCTTCACAAAAACCTCACAATCCTTAAAGATGGATGGCCAATAGAAACCACTTTGAAGAACTTTATGAGCCGTCCGATTTGCTCCAAAGTGCCCTGCATAAGAAGATGAATGACACTCTTCTATCACTTTTTCCCACTCATTTTCCGCTAAGCACCTCTTCATGATCATATCTGAACACCATCTATAGAGGAATGGATCCTCCCAAACATAGAACTTAGCATCATGATAGAACTTCTTCTTTTGATGAAATGAAAGGTTTGGTGGTGGTGTTCCGGTGGCTATGTAGTTCACAAAATTGGCGAACCATGGACATGTTTCCTTGATGGCAAGGATTTGCTCATCGGGAAACCACTCCTTAATGGGGACTTGGATGTCCTTTTCCTCCACATTCTCAAGTCTTGAGAGATGATCCGCCACCACGTTTTCACACCCTTTTATATCCCTTATCTCCACGTCAAACTCTTGCAAAAGAAGCACCCATCGTATCAACCTCGGTTTGGCCTCTTTCTTCTCAATCAAGTACTTGAGAGCCCTGTGATCCGTGTACACTATGGTCTTAGCTCCAACCAAATATGCTCTAAACTTGTCAAAGCTATAGATCACGGCTAGCATTTCCTTCTCCGTTGTGGTGTAATTCTTTTGAGCCGGATTCAAGGTTTTGCTTGCATAGTAAATCACACGAAATAACTTGTCCTTCTTTTGGCCCAAAGCTACTCCAATGGCATAATCACTAGCGTCACACATGACCTCAAATGGTTGACTCCAATCGGGTGTCACCAACACGGGAGCTTTGATCAAAGCCTCTTTCAAGATTTCAAACGACTTCACACACTCTTCACTAAAGATGAAAATGGCTCCTTTCTCCAAAAATGCACACATGGGCTTGGCTATCTTTGAAAAATCTTTGATAAATCTTCTATAAAACCCGGCATGCCCAAGGAAACTCCTAACCGCCTTCTCATTGGTTGGTGGGGGTAGCTTCTCAATAGCCACTATCTTTGCTCTATCTACCTCAAGCCCTTTTGCCGAAACCTTGTGCCCAAGCACAATCCCTTCCTTCACCATGAAGTGGCATTTCTCCCAATTGAGCACCAAGTTAGTGTCTATGCATCTTTGCAAAACACAAGAGAGGTTACGTAGACATGTATCAAAGCAATAACCAAATACGGAAAAATCATCCATAAACACCTCCATTATGTTTTCAATCATGCCATGAAAAATAGCCATCATACATCGTTGGAAGGTGGCGGGAGCATTGCACAATCCAAATGGCATTCTCCTAAAAGCAAAAGTACCATAAGGGCAAGTAAAAGTTGATTTCTCTTGGTCCATAGGATCAATCAAAATTTGATTGTATCCCTAGTAACCATCAAGAAAGCAATAATACTCATATCCCGCCATCCTATCCAACATTTGATCAATAAAAGGCAAAGGAAAATGGTCTTTCCTAGTGGCACTATTCAACACGATAATCAATGCATACTCTCCACCCCACAATGGTCCTAGTGGCAATTGCCTCTAAAGCATCGGTTGTAACAATAGTCATGCCCCCCTTCTTAGGTACCACTTGTGTCGGGCTTACCCACTCACTATCACTTATGGGGAAAATTATATCATTATCTAACCATTTCAACACCTCTTTTCTCACTACCTCTTGCATTATGGGATTCAATCTTCTTTGACCTTGGGCTTTAGGCTTAATAGACTCATCTAGTCTAATCTTATGCATGCAAATATGAGCCGGTATACCCTTCAAATCCGAAATATCCCAACCAATAGCCGATTTATAAGTTCTAAGCACCCTAAGCAATTTTTCTAACTCAAGCTCATGCAAGTGTGAAGAAACAATAACGGGAAATAGGTCACCTTGTTCAAGATAAGCATATCTCAAGTGCTCCGGAAGTGGTTTCAAGTCGAGCTTCCTCCCCTTCTCTTGAGCTTTTGGTTTCTCCTTAGCTTCCTCCTTTGGTGCTTCCAATGAGTAACATGAGGGCCAAGTGTCAAGATTTTTGTGAGGAAATCTTTGACACTCTTCAAGTAAAACCCCCCCAAACTTGGCTTCTTGTCGTATCTCCATGAATTTCTCCTCCTTCTTGATTGGAAGCTCCTTCAAAACATTAAGAGAAGACATGTATTCAAACAATTCTATATCATTAAGCTCATCAAAATTGAAATCAAAAGGAATAGAGGATAGTGAGTTAAGAGAGTTTCTTATGCAAAGGTCAAGTGGATCCTTTGAGTTGCTCTTTTCCATGTGCATATCCACACAAGCTTGCACACTATTGATCATGTTGCACTCAAAAACCTCATCCTCATCATCTCTAAACTTGATGGCCTTGTAGATGTTGAACAAAACTTTTTCATTGTTCACTTGAAGCTCCAACTCCCCTTTCCTCACATTAATGATGGCTCCACCGGTTGCCAAGAATGGCCTTCCCAAGATGAGTGGAATGTACTTATCCTCCTCCATATCCAACACCACAAAGTCCACCGGAAAAATGAACTTATCCACCTTAACCAACACATCCTCTACTATACCCAAATGGTATGTCATGGATCTATCCGCCAATACAAGACTCATTGTGGTTGGTGTAAGCTTTCCCAAACCAAGAGTTTTAAATATGGATAAAGGCATAAGGTTGATACTAGCTCCCAAGTCACACAAAGCTCGAAATGTACCTCCATCTCCAATAACACATGGCAAGGTGAAGGATCCGGGGTCTCTAAGCTTTTGAGGTAGCTTGGCTTGGATTAGAGAGCTACACTCCTCGGTCAAGTGCACCGTTTCATACTCCACCATCTTCCTCTTGTTTGACATAATTTCTTTCAAGAACTTGGAATAATGGGGCATTTGTTCTAGAGCCTCGGTGAAGGGAATGTTGATGTGGATCTTCTTGAACATTTCCACAAACTTGGCAAATTTGTTGTCCAAACCCTTCTTCTTCAACCTTTGAGGGTATGGAAGAGGTACCTCCTTTTTGCCTTTGTCTTGAGGAGGGATTGCCTCCTCACTCTTCTTCTCCTCTACTTTCTCTTCTTGTCTTTCTCTCTCTTGTCCTTCTTCTTTGTCAACACCCTCGGGTGCCATTACCATTTCCTCCTCTTGTGGCATCTTTGGCCCCTCGTAGCTTGTCCCACTTCTTAACTTTATAACCTTACAATGCTCCTTGGGGTTAAGCTCCGTGTTTGAAGGAAATTGCCCCGGAGTGTGTTGACTTCCGATGACATTAGAGAGTTGGCTCACGTGCTTCTCTATGGCTTTCATGTGAGTGGTCGCATCTTTGATCATTTCTCCTTGTTCCTCAAGTCTTTGCCAAGTCTTGTTTGCATTGTCCCTAGTTTCTCTCATGAAGTTTTTGGTTTCCCCCATGAAGGCACCAAACATATCCTCCAATGATGGTTTTGATGAAGATTCCACAATAGCTCCATCTCTAACATTGAAATTTGGAGGTGGGATGATGGCATTCCTTGTGTTTGCATAAGAGAAATTCTCATGTTGCCTCAACCCGGGATGATATTGATTCGGGTTAGGAGGATTTTGCCTCTCATTCCAACCTCTTTCTCGAAAATGACGGTCCCTTTGATTGTTCATATAATGGGCCTCTTCATATTGATCGTCACTAGGTCCTATTAATGACTTGACCGCCATCATCGAAGTCAATTTATCCACCTTGTTGGATAGAGTAGCAAAATCATCTAATTCTCTTGTGGAGGCAACTTTCCGGGTTTGCCTTCTCTCGGATGGCCATTGGTTCCCGTTCTTTGCCATTTCTTCCAATAGCACATAACCCTCCTCCGTTGTCTTCCCTAGCAAAGAACCCCCTCCGGCCGAAGCATCTACCATCCCTCTCGTGCGATGGTCCATTCCATTGTAGAAGTAGCAAATGAGTTAATCTCGTGAGAAACCATGTTGTGGGCAACTTCTAATCAAATCTTTGAAGCGCTCCCATGCTTCGGCTAGAGACTCATCCTCATCTTGCATAAATGATGAAATCTCTCCTCGTATTTTGATGGTCTTGCTTGGAGGAAAGTATTTCATAAGAAAGGCATCTACAAGGTCGGCCCAATTTTCGATCGTCCTTAAATCAAGAGACATATACCATTGTTTTGCACGATCACGAAGAGAAAATGGGAACAATTGGATCCGGATGTAGTCTTGAGGGACACGGTTGATCTTAACCGTTCCACTTATCTCTAAGAATTGAGATAAGTGGAGGTTAGGATCCTCCTTGGACAACCCTCCAAATTGTTTGTTTTGAACCATCATGATTAGTGCCGGTTTGAGCTCAAAGTTATGAGCATCTACGGGTTCCCTACCCGCTCCTCCATATGGTCTAGGGATGGGACGAAAGTGGTCTCTCAAGACTCTTTGATTCCCGTTTTCCTCATTCCCCCGTTGCTCTCTATCTCCTTCCCCATTGATATTCTCTTCCATCCTCCGGTTGGGGTTATCTCTCAAGCCTCCTTGTGGTCGATTACCACCATTCCCATTTGGCTCTACTATGCCTCCAATATTCTCTTGGTTTCTTTCTTCTTTCACAATCGGATTATCCCTTCGATTCATCTCTTCCAATTCAATCCTTCTTCTTTCGGCGTTCCTTCTTCGACAATTGGCTTCGATCTCCGGATCCACGGGCAACACTTCTTGTTGATTCCTCCTAGATCGTGTGATCATAAACCATGTCTAGACAAAAGTTCAAAAGAAAGTAAGAATCACAAGTGAAATCAAGGTAAAACAAACAAATATTTTTGGATTTTTGCAAAAAAAGAAAGCAAGTAAAATGTCTAAACTAAAACTCTAGAGCTATAAGACCTCCCCGGCAACGGCGCCATAAACTTGATTCACGTGTTATGCAACACTAAATAAACAACCGCAAGTGTACGGTGTCTATCGTAGCGTGATAAGCACGAGGTCGATCCCACATGGAGGTTTAGCGTAAAAGGGTAGTTTTTTAATTGAGTTCTAAATAGACGTGATCGAATAAATTGAAGGTTGAATTACCCCTAAGATTGTCTAACAATATGTCACAAATAGACAACGAAAGAGTAAATACGAAGTCGATCAAATACCATGCAAATCAATAAAACGAAAGTGAAGTGGGTGAAAATGCAAGAAAGAAGGTGGGTTCCAAGGCAATTGTAACACCTAGATATCCGTTTATGAATGTTATCTCGTTTAAATGGCCATTAAGGTTATCTCATATAGGGTGATCACACAGGAAGAACTAATCGATCTCTCGATACAAATTAATCCAAAAGCGCATGCAAAATAGGCTCGTATCTCTACATCACAAACATTACACCGCCTAAAATAGCCCCTAAGATCATTCAATTCCCTCTCCGATAATTAATCCTCTCTCGAGATCATAATAATACCGGTTTGCATGCTTGCATACGATTAAATGGAATAAATCTCTCGATACTACCCCAATTAACAATGAATTAAGCAAATCATCATGGCCACCAACAACATGCTTTACAATGGATAATTAAACATGCAAATAAGAGATAAACACTAATTAAAGCAAGAAATTACTCATAAACTTCAATCCAAGTATTTACAATGCCTTAGAACCACAAATTGTTTAACTAATCAAATACATACTCAAATTACAAAATCCAAATGAAATAACTAAATAAAAAGAAATAGAAATGGAAAGCTTAGTCTAGAATGTGATGGGAAATGAAATTTGCAAGCTATTGCATCCTTCCTTCCTTGAATTGATGGAGAATTGAGAGAGAAATGACCAAATCACCTTCAAGTATGTGTTACTATGTGTGAGAATTGATGAATTGGGGGAAGAATGGCTTGGATTTCAAGAAAAGGTGTTTATATAGTGTTTGGGAAAGGTTTAGATGGCATAATTGCAAGTTGGTCCCTCAAAAATGGCCAAAATGTGGAAAAAGCACCGAGATTGGAGTGACTCGGCCGAGTTGGGGTCACTCGGCCGAGTGGAACACTAAAGAAGCGTGTGTTGGTCCCAAAAGGAGTGTGACACGTGTATGGGGGGGATACACGTGTGTCTGTTTTTCTTTAAAACTTTTCCAAGTAATCAACACAAATAATCAGAGTAAAGTAAGTTACACAGTGTGTCAAGTCCTATGAAAATACTAACAGTAAATTCTAAGAATTCTTAACAGTATGCAACTTGTATGCGGAATAAAAGATAGGCCCTATTATACTCCTTAAATAAATATGCACTAAGTACTAGGTTATCAAATAGCAAATAGCAGTTATAACAAAACAAAAGCTAAAGAAATAAGATAAATGCAGTAAGTAAGAACACAAGACGTATAGTGGTTCGGAGACTAAACTGCTCCTACGTCCACTCTCCTAATTTAATAGGATAATTCCTTAATCACTTCGGAATTAACTTGTTTTTACAGTGCCAAGGTGCACTCTACTTCTTCTCATTCTCTTCTCTTGATTTCTTACAACCTTCTCTCGTTGCAATACTCTCAATCTCTACTACGAACTCAACATTACTCTCAATCTATCTCTCAAGGTGAAAGCAGGGTTTTGTTCTGGTACCAACTAATTGTGTGATATCCTTTACAATTTAAGAACGAATATAAAGGATAGGATATCACTGTCTAGGCTTTGGATAATCAAACAATAAGCTTGCCTAGTGGGGACTAAAGGTAACACTCACAAATGAATATGCTTAAAAGTTTTAATCTCTCGAGTGTTTTGAATATGCTAAAAAGATATCTCTAGAATGTGTATAGCTTGTGTCTCGATGTATGTCCCGTTCGTCTTT
Organism: Galeopsis tetrahit; assembly: GCA_963675135.1. Taxonomy (NCBI): domain Eukaryota; kingdom Viridiplantae; phylum Streptophyta; class Magnoliopsida; order Lamiales; family Lamiaceae; genus Galeopsis; species Galeopsis tetrahit. The sequence goes on along the minus strand of OY776126.1, from coordinate 32,020,332 downwards.
TTCAAAATGATTCAAGATGTGGCCTATTTATAGATGAAGCAAACTATCCGTTGGTGGAGATAGCAAACTTATCCATAAATTTGAACTTTCAAATTGTTCAGGGGCCTGCATGCAAATAGTACATGTATTCACATCCATTCTGCATTTTGCATTCCATTATCAGAGTTTGTTATGCGCACTGACAGGTGGCTCTCATTCTTTGGCTAATTTGGAATAATTCTGTCCTTCCCGCTAACAACCTCGTACTGGGTAAGGTGCCTAGTCATTCATCGTCTTTGACCATAAGTATGCCAAGTCCAAAGTATATGAATATCCATATTCATCATACTTGACTTTTGTCATTCAGCATGTTTGTCTTCTAGAGTCTTTGTCACTTTCTTCATAACACTTCAGCTCCTTGTCTTCAATGATACTTGTCTTCATGTGCTTTGTGCTTTTCAGGTCATTTGTCATAGATTCAAGAAATGATCTATCTAATAAAAATTAAAGCTCCCTAACATATATGAGCTTTTTCTAACCTGAAAATCTAGACTTGGCAAATCATCATACTTGGGGTTTTACTTAGGGTTTTGGTATCAAATCAAAATCAAAATTTCTTTTATTAATATAAACCATATCCCAACAATTTCCCCCTTTTTGATGATGCCAAAACCTACTTACTTCAAAAGATCCATAGGGATTTTTTTTTCAGTAGATTTGACAAAAACAGGACAACTAGCATGTATCTTCTATACTTAGAAAAATTTCACAGAATAAATTCAGATAATTAACCTAAAAAGGGCTAAGTTCTCTGAGTTCTATAAAACTTGATCTAAGCAAGAATCAATTTAAAATCATTTTGCTAGAGCCTATTTTTAGACAAAAAATAACACAAGTATAAAGACTCAAAAATTGTTGTCCAGTGCATGAGATAGATAATCAACATCCAAAATAAGACAGCACAATGTAAGAGCAGAAAGTTGTAAGTTCTAGCTCTTAAGGAGCAACAATTGTCTGGTGATTAAAATAAACATAGATTAAAAATTCATGATAGTTTGAATTGAATCTTGACTTGACCTTCAACAACTTCATCACTCGGCTGCATCTGTCTTCTTCTTCAGGAAAGATGGGAGTTCCTTGAACGGTGGAGTTAGCCCATATGATGCAAAGTGCCTATTCTTCAAGGTCATGACCTCCTCGTTCTTCCCAATCAAATCTTCATCCTTGACAAGTTGCACAAACTCATCAATAATAGCCTTCCTATCAATGCCTTTACCATCAGCCTTCATTGGTGGAGTCCAGAAAATCTGTTCAGGAGCTTTGACAGTCACTTTCTCCTTTTGAGCAGCTCCAAGAATCTTTGTGTACAAATCTGGATAATTCTCCATCATAAAACCTTCATAAAGACCATCAATGTCTTCAAAGTCTCCCCATCTCTTCACAACAAAGAAGAGATGATCCCATACTCGATTGGCTTCATCCCAAGCACCATTGAGTTCAGTAGGAACCCAGCTGTCAGTATGAGGGATCCTTTTCAAGGTTTCAGACTTCCTTTTAGCTCTATTTTCCATCATCAAGGCATAGGAACTTTTGTAAGATTTATAATTTCCTGGATTAAAGTCTTTGTGCCTCTTCAACCTGCACTCTTCAGCATCATTGAACATCTTGGTTCTTTCTCCAATTATAAGCTTCCTCACTCCTTTTCTAGTTTCTGCATCTTGTCCAGCTCCTTCTGCAAAGATGTTTGCAACCTCTTCAAATACATGAGCTTTGTCTTTCACAAGATCAGCAGCAGTAACTTCAGGAGAAGCTCTTCTAACAGGCAGTTTATCTTCCCTTCTAATCAAGGTTGAAATTTCCATCTCTTCATCATCATCTGGTTCACTTGACTTGTACTTCTTGCTTTTCTCTTGATCAGAAATATCAGCAAGCTTCTTTCTCTTCAAAGTTGGTTTCCTTATTTTTCCACTTCTAGTTTTGGGACAGTCCTCTTTTTCTGTCACATCAGTAATTTCCAAAACTTTTGCTTTCCCCTTTCCCTTGCTACCTTCCCCCTTACTCTTCTCACCCTCCTTCAACAGATCTTCCCCCTTCTTCTTATTTTCTCCCTTTTTGGCATCATCAAATGCCTCAAGGTTGATGGGGTCAGCAGGGTTGGCATCAATCTTAGCCATAGTAAGTGAGAGTTCTTTTTGGTAGGTGTCCATCCTTTTTATCTGGGCATAAATGGGGTCAACATGATTCAATAGAAATGCAGAAATAGTGGAACTTACAGACTCTTCCACTTGCTTCTTCACAGCCTGATCAACTTGGTTCTTCATCATCTTGATTATGCCTTCCAAGTTGTCTTTAAATAGATCAGAAGCAGCATTTAGTGAACTCTTGATGGTCTCTCTAATCAGTTGATCTCTTTGACTCCCCATAGACTAAGTCAGCTTTTCAATATCTTTCGACAGCATCTGGGAAATCTCTTCCTTCTCCTTGGCAACATCATCCTTTATCCTCAGAATTTCCTCCCTGTCCTTCTTGATCAACTCTTTCTCAGTGTGGAAGTATGTGATAACAGCATCTGACATGATCTTTGATGACTCTCCAATCTTGAGGGTTGAGTCCTTCACTTCCTTTCCAACACTGTCCATCTTTTTATCAAAGGTCTCAAAACCTTTTTCAACAGCTTCTAGCTTTATGGTTGTGGAGTTCATCTTTTCTTCCAAACTCTCCACCTTAATGCATAAGTCCATAGCATTATTATCAACAGTTTCTTCCAAATCTTCCATCATTCTTGTCATCCTCCTTGCCTTTGTGTTCAAGTTGAGTAAAGACTTATGCTGGGCTTCATTTGTTGGAATGATAGTTTCATCCAAACTATCTCTCACATACTTTCCCATGTTTAGGCATAAGCCTACAACATTCTCCAGCCTCTTCCTCTCAACTTCATTAATTTGTTCAATCTCAGAATTGAACTCCTCCAGCACTGCCTTCATTCTTCCATCCTCCTTATCAATGATGCAGACTTCAGTCAAAGGAGAAGCATCTAGGTGAATTGGGAACTCCATCGATGTTGATGGTGCTGCAGCTATTGCCTCATTTGCCAAGGGCTTCTTCATAGCAGCTGGTTCCTCAGTCTTCACAGCTTCTTTTTTAGCAATATTGGCCTCCACTTCGTCTTTCCTGGCCTCAGCTTCAGTGACTTCAACAGGAGTTGACTCAGTCAACTCAGCATCATGAATGTTAGGATTTTCAGCAGTTTTCTCAGTTGGAGGTTCAAAAATGACAATTTCCATGGATGCAGTGGCTTCAACAGCTGGCTGTATTTCTTCTTCAACATTTTTAATCAATTGACCTTGGTCAATTTCATCAATCTTTCCTCATTCACTTGTTTCTCCATTCTTTATTTCCTCAATGGCAGTCTCAACTCCATCAAAGAATTCTTTCTCAGCAGGCTTCTGACTTTCATTTTCTCCTTAAGTGATGTCTACCTCCATGAAAGCATTCTCTTCATCATTTTTGTCCTCAACAATCTTGGACACTTCTTCAGTCTTGTCCTCAGTGCTCTTGGACATTTCAACATCCTCCTCCATCATGTCTTCAGTGTTCAAATCAATCCCAGCAATAATGGATTGAACAGCTTCCTTCTGAATCTTGATGTTCACCAAGTTGGCAAACAACCTTTCATCAGTTAATTCAAAAGTGGATTCCACTTCAGCAAATTCTGTCAATCTGGCTTCCTCATTCTCCCACCAGTCCAGTCCCTTGGACTCAATCACTTTCCCAATATCATACATGAATTTCTTCCTTATATCAGCAATCAATCTAAGATCATAGAAGATTGATCTTAAATCAGGATATTTGGCAAGTTGGGATAAAGTTGGTCTAGGAAAAATTTGGATTCATCTCTCAATGACATTTCATAGGTGTATTCAGGGGCTGTATCTGACTTAGATGAGGGTTGAGGTTCATAAAAAAGAATGGTTATGGGGGTGTCAGACTTGTAGACAGTTTTAAGAATGGTTGGATCATTCAAATGAGGGGTGGTTTCAACAGCTTTTGGGCTATGACTTGAGGGTTCTGGATCATTTAAATCCAAGTTTCCAGGTGATATTCTTCCTTCTTCATCACCTTCATCATCATAATCTGATCCTTCCAGTTCAGCTTGCTCATCAACATCCATCTCTTCCTCAAAAGTATCAACATACTCCTCTTCAGTTTCTTCTTCACTCGATCTAGGGCTTGACATGGTCCTCTTTTTCTTGGTCTTTGAGGCTGTCTCAACCTCCTTTCCTTTCCCTTTCTTCTTGGCTTGTTCAAGAATATTGATCACCATTTGGGTTGCTTCTTCACTCTTTTGCTTGGCAGACTTAACTTGCTTCCTTGTTGAGGCTTTTGGTGACTTGATCTCCAGCCCCAATCTTTTCTGAGTTCTCACAGATAATTGTCTAAACAATATCTTGGTGGTGTTGAACTTTACTCCATCTTCAACAATGTCCTCAGGTCCATACTTGTATAAGAATGCAGCAACTTTTGTACAGAAGGCTAGTTTCTTCTCAATGACTACCTTCCTTACATCCACAATTTTGAACTTTGCTTTCTCCTCTGCAAGTTTCTTTAGAAAATATCCTTTCCAGTTCATTTGCTTCTTTCCTCCATCAATGACAGCTTTCATCAATCTCACCTTGGATCTGCTAATCTGGTCATAGCTCCCTGTGGTGCACATAACAACCTTTGCAACCACATCTAGCAAAAGTTGATAGTCCTCTTTCAGAACTCTCTTGTGTAGACCAGACTTGAGAGATACTGGCTTCTCCATCCATTGGTTGGCAACTTCTTGTTCATTGTGCCTCATATACTCTTCAGGGTCCTCTCCAGAAGCATTCAATCCAAAGAAGTCATCAAAGTCTTCTTCAGAAAACTCAAATTTTTCAGTAGTCCTTTTGGTTGTGTCTGGTTCATGAGTCATAATGTAACCAGATCCTGAGCTTTTCTGAGTAAATGTGCCTAAGAACTGAGTAGTTGAAAGTTCCAGGCATGTTTTGGGGATGGCCTCGAGCCATTTCCTCAATCCAGCTTGCTCCAGCCAAGTAACTATTCTTCTTGTGTGTTTATTTGACAGATTGTCAAAGCACACAGTCTGCTCAAAATGGAGCATGGTTGCTTCACTCAAATAGTTCCAGTTGATGTCCAAATCAGGGTGATTGAAGTCAACTAAAAGTATAGCAAATATACAGTATTAGTATGGTCTAATAGCAAAATCTTTCCATATAACTACTGAATCATATGATTAGGCTATCTTTAAGTAATATCTTGCATTTATGTCTAAGATTTACTGTGGATAGATTTACAGAACATGTTCATAGCATCATAATACCATATCCAACAACGTTTTAAGCTTGTAATAATCTCTAGACACAAGATCTGTATGATTCTAAGATATTAACACAATTTCAAGTATCACAACATGTATCTAACAGCATATCATTCAATAAATGACTAATACGTAAATATAACATCTAGAGAATTTAAAGCAGAGTCATTAAAGCTAAAACAGAGCATGTTGTATCTCTTGAAAGCTTTACAAATATGCATGTCTTTTAACAGAAGATTATGAGAAATACTAACCCATTTCCAAAGACATTTTTATTAAGCAAGTAGAGCTTTGAGCAAAGACTTGAAGACGAGCTTAAGGATTCTTGAGAATTTTAGCTTAGGGCTTTTTCAGAAATTTTGAAAACGTAAATTGTGAAAAATTCAAAGTCTTGCTTTTATATCTCCTTAACTGTACGTTTTGAAAAATATTAGGTGTAGGGCTGAGATTAAATTGATCAAAATTTAATGGTTTAGATCAATTCTGTTACACCAAAGGATGCAAATGTCGTGTCCAGTACACAGTACGTTGCTTTTTCTCAAAAATCGTGCAGTTGATCGTCTTTTAGCAAAAATCCCTTGTTTGTCGATTATGAGCATTAAATGCGTACTATAAAGATGAACAAAGTTTAACTTATATGAAAAAGAAAACTTATCTACAGTCAAGTGACAACTTGACTGAATAACCCTTAACAACTTTTATTGAAGTTTCTTATGAACGTTGTCATCCTCTACGTTGTCCTTCGTAGTTTTCCTCGTACTTGTCGAGTAACTTTACTTGATTTTGCTCAAGAATGCCATGTACTTTGTCCAAGTTTCCTGCATGAAAATTCTTGAAAAGAATATCAGTATGTGAAGAATAAATGAACTTTGACCTTATCCTTCATCTGGATTGTCCTATAATTTCACTCTAAGTTCCCCCTTGGATTAATACTAGTATCTCTGGCATGATTAAAGTAATTCCTTATACTCTAAACATTCTCTCCAGGATCTAATAAACCAAGTTCCATTGAAAGTTCCTTGAACCTTGTTTCAGCTAGGGGTTTTGTAAGAATATCAGCCTTTTGCTTATCAGTATGAATCTTTTCCATTCTGATGTCCTTTTTCTCAACATGATCTCTTATGAAGTTATGTCTAATATCCACATGTTTACACCTTGTGTGTAACACTGGATTATGGGTAATAGCTATGGCACTATTATTATCACAATAGATAGGTACATCTTTTGTGACAACTTTATAATCTCTTAGCTGTTGTTTGAGCCATAAGATTTGAGCACAACAGCTTCCAGCAGCCATGTATTCAGCCTCTGTGGTTGAAGTAGCTACAGAAGTTTGCTTCTTGGAAAACCATGAAATCAATTTGTTTCCTAAGAATTGACAAGTGCCAGTAGTTGATTTTCTGTCTATCCTACATCCTCCATAGTCAGCATCAGAATACCCAGTCAACTCAATGTTGTCTTCAGATGGATACCACAATCCTAAGTTCACTGTACCTTTTAAATACCTAAGTATTCTTTTGGCAGCCTCTAAGTGACTTTTCTTTGGATTGGACTGAAATCTAGCACATACACCAACTGCAAAAGTAATATCAGGTCTTCTTGCAGTTAGATATAATAAAGAACCTAGTATTGCTCTATATTCAGTGGGGTTGGTATCTACTCCATCATTGTTAGGATCCATTTTCCAATTTGTATTCATAGGAATCCTAACGGGTTTGCTATTTTCACAACCAAACTTCTTGATCATTTCTCTAGTATACTTAGCTTGATTGATGAAGATTCCTTTCTCAGATTGTTTGACTTGTAGACCTAAGAAAAAGTTCATCAATCCCATCATTGACATTTCAAACTTCCCTTGCACGAGGGTTGAAAATTTCTTGCACATATCCTCATTAGGTGAACCAAAAATGATATCATCAACATATATCTGTACTAACAGAATATCATTTCCTTCACTTATCCTAAATAAGGTCCTATCAACTGTGCCTTTCACAAAACCATTGTCCAATAGGAATTGTGATAGTGTCTCATACCAAGCTCTTGGTGCTTGCTTGAGACCATAAAGTGCTTTCTTCAATCTATACACTTTGTCTCCTTCTTCAAAACCAGGTGGCTGCTCTACATATACCTCTTCTTTAAGTACACCATTCAGAAATGCACTCTTCACATCCATTTGGTATACCTTGAACTTCATATGAGTTGCATATGCTAAGAACAGCCTAATTGCTTCTAACCTAGCTACAGGGGCAAAGGTCTCATCATAGTCTATTCCTTCATGTTGACTATAACCTTTGTCAACTAGTCTGGCTTTGTTTCTAACTATAACATCATTTTCATTCTTCTTGTTCTTGTAAACCCATTTAGCTCCTACAACATCCTGATGTGTTGGTCTGTCTACCAGCTCCCAAACATCATTCCTTTTGAACTGATTCAGTTCCTCTTGCATTGCTGTAATCCAGTTGGAGTCTTTCATTGCTTCTTCAATGGTTGTGGGTTCTGTTTCAGAAAGAAAACAACAAAATAAAGCACTCTCTCCATGTTGTCTCCTAGTGATTACACCACTAGTAGGATCACCAATGATCTGGTCTGAAGGATGAGCATCTAGCCATGTCCTTCTAGACTGATCATTTTCAGATAAGTTAGTCTCATTTGGTTCAACATTTAATTCAACATAAAATTCAGGGAAATTAAAAGCAGGATCAGTTTCATATTCAGGGGTGTTGTCCATGTCATTGACATTGGTATTCTCAGGTTGAGTTTCCCCTAAATCATTTGATCCTTGTACTCCCTCAGCATTACCAGCTTCTTCATTGGAAGAACTTACCTCAGGTTGAGTGGGTTCATTCAACTCAACATTGCAGTTTTCCTCATGGATGTTGGCTTCAGGTAAGTTGTCTCTATCTTGATTGGCTTCAGATATGTTGGATATCTTGAGATTGTCCAAGTCAGGATAATGTACATCAGTAAATACAGATTCTTTTCTTTCACCATCTCTCAGCTTTGTCACCCTTGTGTTGATTTCACCATGGGCTTTTTCTTCTTTGTTTGAGGTCCTGTGCTTGAAAAAAACTCATCAAAGATAACATGAGGTGTTTCTTCAACAATAAGAGTTCTACAATTATAAACTCTGAAAGCTTTGCTAGATGAAGAATATCCTAGAAAGATTCCTTCATCTGCTTTGCTATCAAATGTTTTTAACTGTTTCTTCCCATTATTGTGAATGAAACATGTACATCCAAAAATATGAAAGTAAGAGATTCTTGGTTTTCTCCCTTTGAAGAGTTCATAAGGAGTTTTTCCTTGTTCCTTTGTTACCATGGATCTGTTTTGGGTGTAACAAGCAGTATTGATTGCTTCTGCCCAAAACCTCTTTGGAATCTTTGCTTCTGCTATCATGGTTCTTCCAGCTTCCTTGAGTGTTCTAACTCTCCTTTCTGCTACACCATTTTGTTGAGGTGTTCTAGCTGATGAAGTCTCATGAGTGATTCCATTTTCTTGACAATAATCATTTATGTAAGAGTTGATGAATTCTGTTCCTTTGTCTGATCTGATCTTTACAATGCTCAAGCCTTTCTCATTTGTAATTTTCTTCATAAGTTCTGGCAGCTTCTGTTGAGTCTCCTTCTTCTTTAGCAAGAATATTACCCAAGTGTATCTTGAGAAGTCATCCACTACTACTAGTGTATACTTCTTTCCACTGATGCTCACAGGGGTAATGGGTCCAAATAAATCCATGTGAAGTAATTGTAGTACTCTTGCAGTTGAGATGGCAGCCTTTGTCTTGAAAGATGCTTTGACTTGCTTTCCTTCTTGACATGCTTGACAAATGTGTTCTTTTGTGAATACTTCATTCGGTAGGCCATCTGCTAAAGATAATCTTGCAAGTTTGTTCAAGGTCTTAAAGTTCAGATGGTTTAGCCTTTTATGCCATAGCCAACTAAGATCTTTAGAGCTTTTTGCAACTAGGCAGATATCTTCAGGGGATTTGTTCCAATCTGCAAGATAAACATTACCTTTCCTTGACCCAGTTAGTAGTAACTGTTGATTTGATTTGTTCTTAATATAACATAAGTTACTAGAAAACTCAACATCAAAACCTTTATCACAAAATTGGCTTATTGAAAATAGATTGTGTTTCAGACCATAGACATATGAAACATTTGAAATACTTACAGTACCCATTTTGAGAGTTCCATAACCTTTGGTTGTTCCTTGTGAGTTGTCACCAAAGGTTACTTGTGGTCCATCTTGTTCAACAAAATCTGACAGAAGTTCCCTATTTCCAGTCATATGTCTTGAGCATCCACTGTCCAAGTACCATGTAAGTTCTTTAGGACTTCTTTTCTTTGTTGATGGCACCACAAGAACCTGTTACGAATCAAAACTTAGGTACCCTTTGAAAATTGGGTCCTGGAGGGTTAGACATACATTTTGGAACCCAAACTTGCCTTATTTTCATTACTTGAAAAGGGCTAATTTGTTTTCCATAAACATCTAAATACACAATCTTCCTTTTAAATGCATTAGGTTGAGATTGAGTATTAGTGTGAATCTTGGATGATTTAGAAAAGTTGTATCTATTCTTGTGAATATATCTGCTAAATCTATATTTTGATTCATGTGCAGCATGCCTGAAAATTCCTTTGATAATTCATTGTAGGCCTTCTCATTTGAGTTGGTCTTCTTTGAATATCTTGTGGTTTTCTTGCCTGAGTTTGAGAGTTTTTCAGCTGAGTTGTCTTCCATTGACCTTTACTCACCTGAATTGTCTCAGGCCTCTGAAATCTTGTCTTAGGTCTTGCAACTTTTGACTTGTGATTCAGGATAGTTGGTACAATGGGTTGTTTACCTTTGTCCTTTATCTGTAGCAGCTTTGGTTCAATAATTTCAGTCTGAGCCACATATTTTACAAAGACTCTCTTAGCAATACTTGTTGAAGTATTACTGAGGCATGGTGAAGATGTTTTATCTGGATTGTAACCAAGTCCAGATCTTTGAGTCATAAGCCTTTGCATCCCTTGTAGTTCATCTATTGAATTAGATGACTTATACAGGGCAACCAGTTTGAATTTCAGACTCTCTTCACTATATTTAAGACATTCATGTTCCTTGAAAAGATGTTCAAACTTTGCCATCAATGTTTGGTAGTCTGAATCCTTACTCTCATGAAGCTTAACTTTTTCTTCCAACATAATAAGTTGTTCAGATGGCTTGTCCTTTAGAGTATTCAACTCCTTAGTTAAGTCATTGCACAACTCATTAGTTCTCAGATCATGTTCAGCTTCAACCTGAGTAATTCTTTCAATCTTAGCATTCAAGACTTTGTTTTCTTCTAAGGTTTGATCATGAATCTCTTGTAGTCTCATGAAGTCTTCCATCAACTTTCCAAAAGTAAGTTTCAGGTTGTCTTCATTTGACATCATTGTGCTACTAGAATTGACAGAACTAGAAATAGATTGTACCTCTTCATTGTCTTCAATAGCCATTAGACACTCTTCATCACTGGTGTCTGTAAACATCTCAGATGATGAAGATGGAATTTGATCATCTTCAGAGGTTTCTTCTTCAACTTTCAATGCTTTCCTCTTTCCATATTTCTTGTCCCTCTTAGCTTGTCTTTCCTTCCTTTCCTTGGAAGTTAGCTCTGGACAATCATATTGGAAATGTCCTGTCTTCTTGCAGTTGTAGCATGTATCCTCATCTTCATCTTTCTTCTTTTCAGCATCTCTCTTCTTGGTTGATGAAGATGGATCTTCTTTGGAGTTGTCCCTTCTGGATCTCCTTTCATCATTCTTCTTCTCAGGTGAGTTGAGCCTTCTTCTTCTTCTATCTTGGTAAAACCTTTTGTATTTACCAAATCTAGAATTTAATCTTTCAAATCTTCTTGCCATCATGGCCAACTCATCTGAAAAGTCAGCTTTGGAAGTCCCTTTTCCACACTTGCTTGATTTGCTGGTTTTCTTGGAATCAGGTTCATTGGATTTGGCCTTCAGTGCAATCCCTTTGCTCTTAGGTTCCTCAGTGTTGTTCTTTCTGTTCAAGTCATATTCATATGCCTTGAGTTCTGAGAACACTTGTTGCATTGACATTGTTGACAAATCCTTTGTATTCTGCATCATGACAGCATACACATTCCATTTGGTTGTCAAACTCCTAAGAATCTTCAAAGCCACTTCTCTCTTGGAGTATACTTTTCCAAGTGGATTGATCTCATTCATGATGTCTGTGAACCTTCCATCCAGTTGATCAATGTTTTCATCAGATTTCATCCTAAATTGCTCATATTTTTGAACAGCAACTTGAAGTTTGTTTTCCTTGATCTTGTCAGTTCCTTCACACATTAGAGCTAATGTGTCCCAAATCTCCTTTACAGTTGTGCAGTGAAACACTCTACCCATTATAGCATATGGAATGGTCTGATATAGGGTGTTCATTGCAACATAGTTGAGATTCTGCTTCTTTCTTTCTTCAGGAGTGAGCACATCATCATCTTTTGGAATTTATTGTGCTCCAGTTGCTCTTTGGGCTTCAGTAACATTTGTGTTAGGTTTCATGAACACAAATGGACCTTTAGTGATCACCCTTAGCATTTCATCATGGAGACAGGCCAAGTGAGCTCTCATCCTTATCTTCCAGAAGTCATAATTCTCAATAGAGAACATAGGCAGTTTCTGGTAAGATATCTTGTTGATGGGGTTGGTTCCCATAGTAGTAGGTGGTGGAACAGCTACACCAGAATTCTCAGAAGAAGATGTGTTAGGCATAGTGAATAATCAGAAATAATAAATATCACAAAAAGTGCACAAGTAGATCAGTTCAGGTAACCAAAGTTGATTCTCAAAGCAGTGGTCTTTAAACCCCTGCTCTGATACCACTTGTTGGTCCCAAAAGGAGTGTGACACGTGTATGGAGGGGGGGGGGATACACGTGTGTGTGTTTTTCTTTAAAACTTTTGCAAGTAATCAACACAAATAATCAGAGTAAAGTAAGTTACACAGTGTGTCAAGTCCTATGAAAATACTAACAGTAGATTCTAAGAATTCTTAACAGTATGCAATTTGTATGCGGAATAAAAGATAGGCCCTATTATACTCCTTAAATAAATATGCACTTAAGTACTAGGTTATCAAATAGCAAATAGCAGTTATAACAAAACAAAAGCTAAAGAAATAAGATAAATGCAGTAAGTAAGAACACAAGACGTATAGTGGTTCAGAGACTAAACTGCTCCTACGTCCACTCTCCTAATTTAATAGGATAATTCCTTAATCACTTCGGAATTAGCTTGTTTTTACAGTGCCAAGGTGCACTCTACTTCTTCTCCTTCTCTTCTCTTAATTTCTTACAACCTTCTCTCGTTGCAATACTCTCAATCACTACTACGAACTCAACATTACTCTCAATCTATCTCTCAAGGTGAAAGTAGGGTTTTGTTCTGGTACCAACTAATTGTGTGATATCCTTTACAATTTAAAAACGAATATAAAGGATAGGATATCACTGTCTAGGCTTTGGATAATCAAACAATAAGCTTGCCTAGTGGGGACTAAAGGTAACACTCACAAATGAATATGCTTAAAAGCTTTCATCTCTCGAGTGGTTTGAATATGCTAAAAAGATATCTCTAGAATGTGTATAGCTTGTGTCTCGATGTATGTCCCGTTCGTCTTTTTCAAAATGATTCAAGATGTGGCCTATTTATAGATGAAGCAAACTATCCGTTGGTGGAGATAGCAAACTTATCCATAAATTTGAACTTTCAAATTGTTCAGGGGCCTGCATGCAAATAGTACATGTATTCACGTCCATTCTGCATTTTGCATTCCATTATCAGAGTTTGTTATGCGCAGTGACATGTGGCTCTCATTCTTTGGCTAATTTGGAATAATTCTGTCCTTCCCGCTAACGACCTCGTACTGGGTAAGGTGCCTAGTCATTCATCGTCTTTGACCATAAGTATGCCAAGTCCAAAGTATATGAATATCCATATTCATCATACTTGACTTTTGTCGTTCAACATGTTTGTCTTCTAGAGTCTTTGTCACTTTCTTTATAACACTTCAGCTCCTTGTCTTCAATGATACTTGTCTTCATGTGCTTTGTGCTTTTCACGTCATTTGTCATAGATTCAAGAAATGATCTATCTAATAAAAATTAAAGCTCCCTAACATATATGAGCTTTTTCTAACCTGAAAATCTAGACTTGGCAAATCATCATACTTGGGGTTTTACTTAGGGTTTTGGTATCAAATCAAAATCAAAATTTCTTTTATTAATATAAACCATATCCCAACAGCGTGCCACGCTTTTGTCTAGCCGAGACTCGGCCGAGTTGGGGTCACTCGGCCGAGTGCGCAGTAAATTCCAAATTCACAGATTCGGCCGAGTTGGCTCACTCGGCTGAGTGATGTTCACTTCAGGGGCTACGGCTTCCAACTTGACTCGGCCGAGTTGGCTCACTCGGTCGAGTACGCAGTGATGTCCAAAATCTCAGATTCGGCCGAGTTGAGTCACTCGGCCGAGTGTGCAGTAAAGCCAAAAGTCTCAGATTCGGCCGAGTTGACTCACTCGGCCGAGTTGCCTTGTTCCTCTATTCCGGCCTTTTCTCGTTTCGTGCATATCTTCCACCTCGGATGCCGGATTGACTCGATTCCTTTGGCTAATCCACTCCGTTTTTCGAGACGAATCCAACCGTGCACTCCTCTTCCTGATCCAGTAAAGTATGATTGGTATTTTGCTCAGAATTTCATCGTATTTCCTACAAAATCGACAAAACACAACCTTTCTCTCATTTCGGCTTAAACAATCATATTCGATGCATAATTCAATGAAATCCATATCAAAACACGCTTCACATGTGCCTCTAAAACGTGTAAATTCCACCCGAATCATAAATATAGTACGCGCGTGATTGCCTATGAATAAAGTGAATGATAAAGTGGGTAAATAAGTGATGGTTGGAGGGTGGAGATAAAATAGTATAAATAATATTGTTTCAAAAAATGAATAAGTATAATAAAATTTCCAATAAAGAAAAAGTATAATAAAATTGAACAACAGAAAAGAAAAGTGAGAATAATGAAATTGGAGAGAGAGATAGTACACTGGACCAAATATGTTTTTAACTCAAATTAAGTTGTTTTTGTTGCTTGGCCAACACTGATTTTACAAATTCTACACAAGCGAATTTTATGCGACGATACAAGTGGTGTTAAATCTCTCTAAATTTTTTGGTTATTAACTCATATATAGGAGTATTAGTATAGCCAAACTGAAAAATAATTGGATTTTTTTTAATTTTTTCAAGAAACTAATAATTAATTTGAATTAGGAAAAAACTATCTAGTTGTCTTCTTCACCCTAAGGCCTAAGGGTGGGAATAATCAAGACCTTTTCATAAGAAAGTTCTGACTACTATATATATAAATTTTTAGATTTAAGTTTGAATTATATATTATAGAAGATATTATCGGAGAACCCTATAGTTCTTAATTAAAATACAAACATTATTGAAGCAACATTACTTAAAAATTAAAACTACAAAAGGAAGCCCGAAGTTACATTTAGTATTAAAAATTCTTTAAATTTTGTCGTTTTTATTTGTACATTACTTAAAAATTAAAACTACAAAAGGAAGCACAAAATTATTCATGCAAATTTTAATTTTGTCGCTAAAATATTAGCGACGAAATATAATTTTCATTGTTGTTCTTATTATTAACAACAAAGTAAAATAATTTGTTGCAAGTGTAGTGATAAAATATTTAATTTCGTTGCAAATATTAATTCCAAAAAATTAGCCACAAAAAATATATTTCATCGCAAAATAATAGCGACTAAATATAATTTTCATTGTTGTCCTGATTATTAACAAAATAAAACAATTTGTTGCTAGTGTAGCCATGAAATATTTTAATTTTGTCGCAAATATTAATCCCAAGAAATTAACAACAAAAATTTATATTTCATCGCAAAATATTAGCGACGAAATATAATTTTCTTTGTAGTTCTGATTCTTAACAACAAAATAAAATAATTTGTTGCTAGTATAACGGTAAAATATTTTAATTTCATCGCAAATATTAATTCTAAGAACTAGCCACAATTTTTTTTCATAACAAAATATTAGCGACGAAATATAATTTTCATCGTTTTTCTAATTATTAACAACAAAATAAAATAATTTGTTGCTATTTTAGCGATGAAATATTTTAATTTCGTCGCAAAAATTAAATCCACAAAATTAGCCACAAAAATTACTATTTCTTCGTTAATATTTTAGCGATGAAATATAATTTTTATAGTTGTTCTTATTTTTAATAAAAAAATAAAATAATTTTTTTATTAGCGTAGCGATGAAATATTTTCATTTCGTCGCCAAAATTAAATCCACAAAATTTGCCACAAAAATTTCTTTTTATATAGTAAAATATTAGCGACGAAAATAATTTTCATTGTTCTTCTGATTATTAACAACAAAATAAAATAATTTGTTGTCAGTTTAGCGAAGAAATATTTTAATTTCATCGCAAAGACTAATTTCAAGAAAGATGTGACAAAAAATTCTATTTCATCGCAAAATATTAGCGACGAAATATAATTTTCATTATTGTTCTGATTATTAACAACAAAATGAAGTAATTTGTTGCTAGTATAGCGATGAAATATACAAATTTTGTTGCAATATTAAATCTAAAAATTTAGCGACGTAAATTCCTCCGGTTTCTTGTAGTGTGAACAATTACCACAACTTAGTAAGTAAATTGACTACTAATTCAAGAAATTGACAAACAAAACAAAGATCAACTACAAACTAAATTTGGAGAAGTGGCAAGGGTGAGTGAATGCTTCAGGTGTTATCTACCTAGTGAAATCGAGTGGAATTGTTTTTACTTTGTTTATGCTTCAATTATGTTTTTTAAGAGCATCTAGATGCTAGATTGATAACAATTTTTCTTCGGATAATATAGCCTTAAGTCTAAGGCGTTCCCAAACCCAATATAATAAGGTTTCTTCCTAATCCTCACCAACTACTCAAATAACCATTCAAGTAATTAATGTCTGTTAATAGGGTTCTAATACGATTAATGTGTTAGGTTACCATCCATTTTAGTGGGTAAGTATTGGTATCATTGTGCTAAATTTGCTATTAATGTGCAAGGTATGGTATTGATATCCAAGATGAAGTGGTCACATTGAAAATTCATGATAACTCTGTTGTTTCAGAGAAATATGTCAAGACAAATGATCGATAGTGTTACAATGATTTTAAAGAATTTACATGTTTGCTGTTCAACTTATTTAAATACATTAGTACTCTAGTTAGGCCTTCTCCAATGAGGGTAAGTTAATTTGAGGTATTTAGTACTCCACCTCAGCGCCACGTCAGCATCTACTCTAAACACAAAATCCTCTTCCAACAACCTACCTCAAAAAGTAGGTATTTGTGGCCCCCACTCTCACCCCCTCACAAATACTTTTCAGATGAATAAATAATTTTTCACTTATATTAATTATCATATTTGTGGCCCCCACTCTCACCCCCTCACAAATATCTGGGAAAGTTACTTCCCCAAACAACTTTTCCAACCCCTTCTCTCCTCCACATCATCCACCTCTCTCCTCCACCTCAACATCTTTCCCACTAAATACCTCTCAATGGAGAGGGCCTTATAATGAGTATATTGTATGTCACTCAGCTTAAGCTGACTTTAAAATCAGCTAAGGGTAAATCTATTCTTTTCACGCCATCATTATCTTATGATATTGTGAAAAAATATTTACTACACTCAAATATTTAACGACCATCCGCTGTTGCACCAAGCTGAAAGTGGTTAACTAAAAGACAATCCCTCAGTTGTCCAAAGCTTAAAAGTCTTTTGTTAGTCATGCAGTTGACATTCATACAAAGCCTGTTCATGCCAAAGTAAAATTTGAGAAAGATTTGTATATCTATGCCCGTGACAAAAAATCTTAAATGCGCTCAAGGTTGTTTAAGACAACCATGTTTATGTGGATCCATAAGGGTAGTGTTAACCCTTAAGAACTCAAAGTTAAATGGGTACCTAAAACATAATCTGCTTGTAGGGTTGCATGAGTGTATACAAAAGAGGAAGAGATAGTGGAAGTTCCAAACACATGACTGGTAGCAAACAACTCCTCTCGAACTACAAAGCAGAAGATGGAGTAATCTTCAGAGACAATGCGTATGGTAAAATCAGAGGATTTGTAACCATTGTCAACAAAGATGGTATGCATCTTGATGTGGATGATATGGATAAGGTGAAGGATAACACCCTTGAGAATAATGTGGATAAGGATTTATATATCATATATGGTGGATACCCTCCAGGTTGAGCATTAGGAAGATACTCTTGAGGTTGTCTTCCATAGTAGCATTGATTGAACACACCACCCATTGGAGCATTAGACATTATACGTGGGTGTTGCATGCCATTTCCTCCTCCTATGCCTCCTTATATTGGACCATCTCGAAATTGATGTTCAACTTGGAGATTTTCTTGAGTATTTACTTCTTCACTTTCGTCATCTACCAAGGCACCTGAAGGTTGATGTTGTCTATTCTCTGCCATTCTTCGATTTCTTGTTCGATTCCTTCGTGCGGTGGCTTCAATCTCAAGTTTGATAGATTCAATTTGTCCACCACATACTCTTGTTATTATGCACCTAAGAAAAAAATCAAGTATCCAATTCTTGAGACAAAAATAAAAACAAAATAAAGCAAGTAATTGTAGTTAACACTAATACTCATCTAACTCTAATAATAATAATGAATAATGAATCTCATACAAACATACCTATGGCTATATGAATAGAATATTTGACTGATTCACAATAATTAATAAAATTAGCCACTATTTGTACCCTAGTAGTAATAAATAATGCAATGAATTTGTCCACCAATTTTCAACTCTAACGGCTACTTTCCTCACCTCCCCCAAACACATAATAACATCCCTCTGTTTCTGCAAAAGAAACTCACCATATTTTCTTGCCAATGCCGCCCATCTCCGGCGACGGACCACCGCTAATGGTGATCGAATATCTGGAGCCGCCCATGTCAACAGACCTCCTCTGCAAGTTCCCTGACAACTCCGCCTTCGGTTTCGACTACTCCCAGAGCTCCATTTGGTCCCCTCTGCTTCCTCCGCCGCCGGATTTCGGCCGCGGCCACCTTCAAATTTCCCGGAGGCTCTCTTACGGCGGAAACGATGAAGTGGGGTTGCTGGAAAATACCAAGAAAATTGCTGCTAGAATCAAGAGGAAATTCACGGATACTCTGCTTAATAATGTTAATAGATGCAGTAAGATGAAGAGGAGAAAGAGGCGATCTTTCGGATTTTCTCCGATTAATTCTTCGCGTCGCCTCCCTTCGTCGTCGTCCCCCAGTCCAATGGTATGTTTGGTATTTGGCATATGTTCTTAGCCGTCTGTTTCCACATTTCCATTATTATCAAATTTGATTTTGTGTATATGGTGCTGCAGGTATGGGCTAAAGTGATGAAAGCAGCTGCTAATAAATTCAAGAAGAGGAAGAGCACGAAGAAGCTAGAATCTTGATCTTGTTTTTAGTTAAATTTCTTCAAACTTAGTTGTTTGGTAGACAAGAGATTCAACAACTTATTTATTGTTTCTGTTGTCTGCTTTATATTCATTATCTAGATTTGAATTGGAATAGAATGCATTGCTTTATGCAAGTTTCAGATGTTGTTTCTAAATTCATTATTTCATTTATGTAGACACAAGTTTTAAAGAATGTTCAATTTATTACTTTATGTAAAAGTAGATGGATGGAGTTTATGATGAACTATTGTTGAGTTCACTTACAATTTGAGTAAATAAATGTTAATTGAAAGGTGAATCATGAAATAAGAATAATAAACCATTGTCTTTGATTCATACCATGGTTTTTATTTGCAAGAAAACATGTCCAATATTTTGATTATTTACTATTTATTTTAAAAAATGAAAATAAAAAAAATTTTAACAACAAACAAAGAAAATTGAACATGAATTATATTATTGTTTCAACATAAATATGTCCAAGATATAATTGCTAAATATGATGACCATTAATAATTTTGATAAATTTACACCATTGTCTTGGATTCATACAATATTTTTATTTGCAAAGAAAACATGTACATTGTACTTAGGTGCCAACAGAGTTAAATATAACCTTTATTTTTTTAATTTACTAATAACAAGATGGCTGTTAATTTAGATAATTATCCATTGTCTTTGATTGACAATGGTCCTTATCTGCAACTGAAATTGTGTCCATGATTACAGAGTTCATAGACCAAATATGACTGTGCTCAAAACCAAATTGAAGTATTCAACATTGTTTTTTAAAAACTTTTTTGAATTCAATTAATATATCAAAAAAGACTAATAGTGACGCAGGCTAACCAAGTTTTTTAGATATCGATAACAATGCTCGAGTTCATTTTGATAATCTACGTTTGTTGCATCCAAAAGAATTTAACTTCGTATATATATTGATTAACAAAGATCGTGACACTATACATTAGTTTCAGCCCTCTCCGGCCGGCATTCCACAGATGAATGTTGATGTTTGGATACATCCATTTTTTTCCACTTTGTAAACTTTGTAAGCAGCAAAAGCCCGGTCGTCTGTGCTGTTAGGCCACATATTAAGCCGATCCACAATCCCTGCACCAAGATTATGGTTCAGTTCAATACTATATATGTATAACAAGATGTCCATCTAATGTTTCTTTACCTTTTCATATAGTTTAAACTTGAATCCAAGAAGAGCAGCAATGGGCATGCCGATGCAGTAGAACGTTCCTAGATTAACTAACACGACCAAATGTTGATAACCGCATCCTCTGGCTACCCCTGATAAGATTCCTTGAATAAAATCGCACAATACAGAGGCTACAAGGAAGGGTGTCATCAAGGCAAATGCATCGATTATAGCAGCGCTATTAGTAAATAGTCGAGCCCATACTCTATGACCTAAACATATTGTTGCAATGACTAAAACTGCAAACATAATGGTTAGCCTAAGAGTGACACCCATAGCATGCCTTGCTCGTTCCAGATTTCCAGCTCCTAACTCATTTGACACTCTTGTGCTGCAATGAACACATTTGTTAGCTAAATTGTGCTATAGGAAATCATAATAGAGTAATTTGAAAATGGCAAAGGTTTGTTTTCTTGTTACCTAGCTGCAGCACTGAGACCATAAGCAACCATGTAGAAGATGTTCTCTATATTCACACTGAATACACAATTGTTTGACAAGATTAGAAAATAGATGTGTTAATTGCAAAACTAGTCCACAAGAATTTTTCAATTGCACTTTTAGTACCCACTCTCGAAAATGGTCCTTTTTAGGCAGTTTTGGTCACATCCGTTAAATATGAATGAAAGCCGCTAGCTTTTAAAAAATGGTTAATTGCAAAACTAGTCCCGTAGAAAATTCATATGAGACTAGTTTCGCAACAAATCTTAACTGCATGTGAGTTTGGTCAATAAACTTGCAAAAAAAATTAAAGGGGACTAAAAGTGGTCACAAAATACCCTTTTGCAAATTGGTTTTTTCTTGTGGATCTAGTTTTGCAATTAACCCTAAGATAAACTAGCGGAAAAACTGGTAAATCGAATGATCAATAGACGAGAACTTACCACATTGCTATAAGGGAAGTAGTGAACTCCGAATGTGGCATCAATCCGGCTAACAAAACAAGAATTTCAAACGCCCAGAACTCAAGACTGTTTCATGTATTGGAAATTGTTAACTAAATAGTACTACTGTAACGACTCATGTTTTCAAATTACAATATAATTATATTGCTCACCACACCATAGCTGCGGAAGGCAAAGCAAGCTTCAAGTTCTTCAACACATGTTTTAATGACTCCAGACTAAAACCATCCCATGTCTTCTTGATTTTCTTGGCTGTAAGCACATATGTTGCAAGCATCGCAGTCGAAATCCACAATGAAATAGAAGCTGCTATAGGCGCACCTATAAAGCCAAGTGATGTCAAATGAACCAAGCAATAGGCAATGCCGACGTGCAGGCACAGAGGGACGATTGAGCACACGACCAATGGCCAAACAACCGACTGTGATTGAAGAAATCTCAACATATTTTGCAAGCAAGCATAAGCAAATAATCCAGGGATTAAGTATCTCATATAGACACCGGCTGTCTGTGCTATGTGACCTTCTTGATGTAATAAACTTAAAACTCTGTCCGAAAACCACCAGAGGATAGAGACACCAATGGCGAAAACTATTGAAATGATGCATGATGCTTGGAGGTATACTCCCAACATTTTGTACATTTTTGCTCCATATCCTTGCCCACATAACGTCTCAAGAGCCCCACTCAATCCAACCTAGACACCAAACTCAAATTAGCAAGTAATTTATCAAAGAATAAGTGTTTTATGAAGCTTATTTACATAAACTCTTACATTTTCGTGCATGAAATATCACGTTTAGCATACGAAATTGATCATATATACTTTGACGCTAGATGAAGTATTTTTCCATTGAATTTTAATATGATTTTTTAGAACCATCGCCACATTCATTTAACATTAAACCGTTTAATTAGATAAAAAAAAAAAAAAAAAAAACCTAGATAGAAGTATATATTTTTAACTTCACTTAGCCTACAATGGCACAACCACTCAAAGAGTTGGCTTGTTGTTTCCCAATCTATTGCAATTACATATATATAATTAGTATCATGAAAAAATTTAAATCCTTGGACAATGGTGATCAACTTGATCCAAAGATAAATATAAGGAATTATCTAGATGCTCGTAAAAATGTGACTCCACTTCCACTTCTTCTAGAAAAGTTATACATAAATTTATGTACAAATGGACCAATTTTAAATGCTAACAATGGCTAAGCGTGACCGAGTTCAATTTTATGTAACATAAAAGTTTGTGCATGCATACTCCTATGACATACATATCTATTGAACTACGCTTAAACGAGTTTTTACTGCACGATCTCGAATCAAATATTGAATCGTACATGCATGCACATGCTAGAGGTGAAATGAATTATATATTTTGATACGTACCATGAGGGAGAAACCAGTTACGGCGGCGGTGGAATTAGCGAGATTCGAACCAGCGAGCTGGAGCTTGCCGAGGTGGCCAGCGAACATTACCGATATGAGAAGAATGAAATAGTAGGCCACGCTTGTGAGGATCATTGGAAGAGAAAAGATTATCTGATCCCTCGCCTCCTTCACATCAATAACCCTGTTCACCCACCCTCCGCCCATCGCCACCTTCCTCTCCGCCGCCGCCCTCATCTCCGGTGGGGGACTAATCGTCAAACACCTCTCCGGTGGCGCACTTGTCACGTTCCTCTCCGGCGGAGGGCTTGCCACCCTCCTCTGCGGCGGGGGACTGGCGGCCCTCCTCTCCATCGGCAGCCTCTTCACCGTCACGGCCTCGGCCACGCCACCGGCCGGATCTATGGTGGCTTCCCTGATTAGGGGATCAGTTTTTGATAAAGTCATGTTTAGATCTAATGAGGATAATATGAATGGATTAATGTTATCCAAAACTCATGCATATATATATAGATAGATAGATGTGACGCCATGCAAAAAATTCTACTCCCATTTATAAGGAACGTAGCTAGATTCAGTATTACATCCGAAATTTCAGATCAACAAATGTATATGTCCATATTTAGACAGGGGATATGATATGATATGTTACTCTTATTATCATTTTATTAAAACTGAAATTTTGTGTATTTAATCAACTGATTATCGATAATCCATAAATTCATAAGCAAAAGACACACGTTGATTACTTATCTAATTTAAAAGACACGCGTTGATTACTTATCTAATTTAAAAGACATCGTTGATTACTTATATAATCTCAGATCTATGCACGGGTGCATATGAGACTAAGTCTTATTGAATTGTTTTATGACGACATTTGAAGTAGATAAATAATACGGAGTATAAAGTAAGACGTTTTCAATAATGCAAGTGTGTAGATAATACTCCCTAGTAGGACTGAGAAGATTAATCATCATTTTGTTACAGCTAGCAATCTCATATGAAAAAGTATCATTTGGTTCAATTGCAATCATTAAATGAAATTTAATTTTAATTATACAAATATCTTTTTCAAAAAAAAGTTATAAATAGAAAGTTTAAATGGGCTTCTAACTTTGGATTGGTTTTTAGGGCTAAGGGCGCGGTTATACACACCAACCTATTGAGGACACCCACTGAATGAGTACACACCCTAAGTTGAGAACACTCACGTGGAAATCTAAAAAATACCCCTCTCCTTTCAAACCCTAATTAAATACTCCCTCCCTCATTTATTTTCACCACAAACGGCACCGGCAAGCCTCACCTCCCCAGACGACCGTCGTTGCCCACCCTCTCCCCTCCAAGCAGTCGCTTCCCTCTCCAGCCACGTTCGAAGCGGTCGTCGTCGCCCCACCGCGTCGCACACGCCACCGCTCTCCCTCCCCAGCCACGTTCTCAGCGGCCACCGCCGCCCCGGCGTCGCACACACACCACCTCTTCACCGCCGTTCGCACCCCTCCCCATCGCACACGACTCTGCCCCTCCACAGCCACGCAAAGCACGCCGTTGGCCATAATTTTCCTGTAAGTTTGTTGTAATTTTTTTAAAATTTTCAATAATTTTTGTAATTTAAAGCATAGATCTATAGAAATTTCTAGATTTCTATAATTTTTATGTGTTTGATTGAAGATTGATATTTTCTATAATTAATTTTTTTTATCTAATTAGGGTTTAGAGTAAAAAGTAACAAATGTTTTGCAATTTCTTTGAAATCTGAGATGTTCGATTCTTTTTTTCGGACAAATGATAGTTGTTGGGAATTTTTTTTCGAACATCTTAATTTTGTTATAGAATTTTTTTCGAACAACTCCTTTTTTTCGAACATTGTTGATTTGTTCGAGAAAAAATGTCGAACAACTCTTTTTTTTTCGGACCATGTAGATTTGTCCGAAAAAAAATCTCGAACATCTTTTTTTTTTTTCTAATTTTGTGTTTTTCAAGATTTTTTTTTGAAGACTTTGGGGATGGCGGCGATGCTTTTGGCAAAATGAAATGGGTGGGTGTACTCGTCTTCGTATTTTTTTAAATTTTTTACAGAAAGGGTATAAAGGACATTTTAAATGTCATTTAAGATTAAAAATTTGTCTGGTGGGTGTACTCAATAGATTGGTGTGTATAACCGCGGCCTAGGGCTAATTGGCTTGGTTAGGTAAATGGGCCTCTTCATTACATAAAGGCCACAGTTATACACACGGAGTTACTGAGGACACCCACTGGCCGAGGACATACCATAAGATGAGGATACCCACATGAAAAATCCCAAAATACCCTCTCCACCTAGAAACACTGTAAAGGAAACAATACATGTTTATTCCTTTACAAACACAGTATTAGGGAATGATTGACTCATTCTTTGTATATAGGGATTGCACATTTATTTGTATATATTAGTTTCCTAAATTCATGTAATTTGATTATTGTAAATCTCCACTATATATACAAGGTATAATACCTTACCATAGTTAATGGTGATCATATCTCATTGTTCACACAAAGTGATCAAATTCTTCGGAAATCTTCTTACAAGTGCCACCCCCTTCTGGTTCCCCGCCACGGCTTCGCCCTCAAGTGCCTCAAATTCCAAAACACAATTTCAGTCACACATTCTTCCCCATAACAACTCTCCTTAAACTTCCTTGTAGTAATCCGTCTCCCACGGTTTATTAGACGCTTGATCGAATTCCATGTCACTAAAAACAAACAATCTCTTTATCATTTCATCACCCTTCAGCTTCCCGTCCACAGCCACTTGAAGTATCAAATCAAACACCTTCTGAAAATTAGTGTTCATCCCCCAATCCATTATTCAAACAAAGCTCGATTTTGCGCTCAAGCTTACGCCTTCCACAGTTTGAAGCGTTGGATATTGGCTGAAAGTGACGAGCTTCCCTTTCCATGGCTCTTCACTCAACTTCGAGACTAAAATTCCAATTGCTACCAAAACCTCCATTGGAGATCCACTCATACTCCCGGAAACATCACAAATAGCTAAACAATTGTTTAATGTCCCTTTCTTGACCATGTCATCCACCATTCTCTTCCATTGAAGCTCAACAACTTCAAAAGCATCGTCGTCATATCCATCATTTAATGCTGCGATTATCTCGTGTGGAAGAAACACACCAGCAGCAATTTTTGCTTCCCCTGATCACACTTTATCGAGGTACTCAAGAAATCTTACCTCATCGTGCCTTATGTCCTTACACAACTTCACGGCGACAGAGGCCACTCTACTTTAAGGAATTGAGCCCCAATCGTTGGCCTCTATATAAAACTCGGGCACCTTACGCAGAGGCACGAGCACTTGCTTCCTCAAACGATCCCTTACACGATACGCGTAATGCGTATCCTCCACACCTTTATACTCTGGATATTCATCTCTAGGAAACACCTTCGCGATGGGGCTCACACAATAACATCATTGTTGAGGGTCAAACAATGTCCCACATCGAAAAGACATTGAAGGATCATGGGCTATAATAGGGTGAACTAGTATCTCCATTGGTATGAGGTTTTTTGGAAAAACTCAAAAGCAAAGTCATCCTATCGAAGGGTCCATCCCGGGAGAACCCTAACAGTCATCCTACTGTTTTTTCATCCCTCATAATTTCGAACAAAATCAACGTCTCATACTAATTTTATTTACTATTTTAAATCATATTTTAATTATAAACATAGCCCAACATATTTTACATTATTATTACCTACCTATTCAAAACAAAAATAAGCCCTTTTTTCTTTAAGATTATGTTATTAGATATTTTGATACTGTGAAACAAATTTATTTATTTTACATATAAAAGTAGAAAAAGTTATGTATTGAAAATTTAAAAATTCTGATATTTACAATGTTCATTTACAAAAAAATATCCAAATAGAGAGGGATTTGGCGAGGAAAATGTCCTCTTTAACATGAATAACGAGGGATTTTCCTTGCCAGAATTTCCTCGCTATTTTTTGCCGAGCATTTTAATTTATCCCTTGCCTGGTCGCGAGCATTAAATTCCCTCGCCAGCCAGCGAGCATTAAATCTCTCGCCCTTTATCATTTTTAAAACAATGTGCCTCTCGTTAAATGACGAGGGATTTGTAATTCCCTCGCTATTTTGTGAGGGTTTTTTGAACCCTCGGTATTTCCCTCTCCATCTGCTCCCCTCGTAAAATCCCTCGCCATTTAACGAGGGATTACATACCCTCGCAATTTTGACAATTATTTGCAGTGGTTCAAGTAAAAAAAGGTTGTTTCCTAATCTTGTATATATTTTCAAGGATTTTTAATATATTACTCCCTCCGTCCAATTTTATTATGCATATTTCTTCGAACACGGGTTTTAATGAATATTGATTAGTTTATGTATAAAGTAGATAAACTGGGGTATGATGAGATGTTGTGGGGTCCATTTATAGGTAAAGTGATTGTTTATAAATAAAGTTAGTGACAATTTGAGTAAATAAGTGATGGTTGGAGGGTGAATATAGTAGTGTGAATAGTATTATTTCAAAAAAGGGAACGTGCATAATAAAATTGGACAACCAAAAAAAGGAAAGTGAGAATAATGAAATTGGAAGGAGGGAGTATTATATTGTCCAAAGATGCCTATAGAATAAAAGATAATATGTTGGGTGGAAGCAGGGGAAAGTTGGGAGGGTGGGGGAATTAACTCTACTGGGTGGTGGGGAGAGATTAATAAAGTGGCTACAAGTGGTGTGAGGGAGGGTTGGTTCTGGGAGGGTGTGGAAAGAGTGGTAGGGGATGGGCATAATACCTGGTTTTGGGAGGAGTGCTGGGTGGGGGAGAGGAACCTGAAAACAAGTTTTCCTAGATAGTACAATCTTAGTTTGAACAAGTATAGAAAGGTGGGCAATTAAGGTGAATTGTGAAAGTTTAAAATATACACTCTCTCCACCTTCTCTCTAGAAAAGAAGTAGAATGGTGTTCTTGATGAATTAACATCATTAATTTATGGTCTTCCGAAAGGTTATCCCCTTTTCTCCCTAATTTCAATTTCGAAAGGTTATTCCCTTTTCTACCGAATTTCAATCTGGTTTATTCCCTCATTAATTGCGTGTTTTTGTTACCAACATCCTTTCTGCCTTTTAGATTTCATTGGGAAACAAATATCCTCCTCATCATTTGTTTTCTTTGTGGCAAATTCTGTAAACTTTGGAGCGTGACATAAACTTGCGCTTGGACTGGTGGTGAATGGAACGCTGGTTAAGTTGTATGGAAGTTTTTTTTGAAGGATCATCATTAGCCTTGGTTTTCGTAATGGATAGCCGATATTTTGGTTCAAAAATTCGACACAAAACAACTTTTCATAACAAGCCAATGGTTATTCTTCTCTCCCATGGTTTTATACGCAGAAATGGCTCTATATATTTGTGGATGAGAGAATGTAAAGAGTCACACTCAAAACTGTTTCTTCTCTTATACGATTTAGCAAAAAACTTCTCTCTCATGGCGATGGCTATCCAAGCACAAATGAGTGCATGTACTATCTCTGAAAAAGAAGTCTCTAACACAGAGCTCCAAAATAATGAACTCATTATCCCCACAACATCTGTTGCTCTTAAATTTGTGGCTCGCCGTTTTTTCAATACGGCTGAACTGAAGAGGCTTCTTTTATCTTCATGGAAGATAGCTTCTCACATTAAAGTTTCACTGGTGGGAGAAGGCCTCTTTATGGTGGACTTTCAGGAAAAGGCAGATATGGAGGATGTACTGGACATGCAACCATGGAACTTGCGCAGATCACTAATGGTGCTTAGGCAACTGACTGGAATGGAGAGGTTTGCCACTATGAAGATGGATCAAGTGCCCTTTTGGATTTAGATCCATGGGCTCCCAGTACATGCAATGTCGAAAATCACTGGAGAAAATATTGGAAAGATCATTGGGGAGGTGCTGTTGGTTGATGCAAAGGAGGGTGAGAAAGCTTGGGGTGAATCTTTGCGTGTCCGTGTCCTTTTGAGTACGATGGCCCCTCTATGTCGGTTCACTTATCTTATAGTGAATTAGGTGAAATATGTCTTATTTTTTAGATATGAGAGGTTGTCTGACTTTTGCTCTTTTTGTGGACACCTTAACCTCTTTGTGGACACCTTATCTTATAGTGAATCAGGTGAAATATCTTGAATAAGTTTATTATACACATCCAGATTTTCATCAACCTCTTTATTCAAGTCAAGTTTAAACTCGAAAAAAATTTCGAGCAAGAAAGTTCTACTAGGCAAAGATTTCTCAGTGTACAACTCTTCTAACCTTTCCCATAACTTTTTAGCATCTTTTATCACACCAACATTTCTAAGCACACAGTCAAACAAGTGCAAGATTATGGAAGACACAACTTGTTTATTCATTACTTTTTTCTGTTTATCAGTTTCATCATCCTCATAACAGTGGTCAACGGCTGCGTAAACATTTTGCTGGATTAGGATGCATTTCATTTTCTGTTGCCAGATACTGAAATCACCTTTTCCATTAAAGGGGGCCAACACATACGTAGGAGTATGATTGGCCATTTGTTTACACAGCTTTGAGCCGAAAGGAAAAAACCACAAGAAATATGCAAGGGAGAAACTGTAAATGGCAAGCGGAAGCAGGTCACCAAAAATCAAGACCACAAAACAGAGATAACAAATATCAATCACAAAGTCTTAAATCTACAGCACCAAAATCCCAAGCAAATAATCCCCGGCCAGGGGCTACGCTACGAAATTAATAAACGAGAGGTCAAAGCCAATTTACCAGAGCGAGACCCTAGGTAAGAGTCTCAAAACACCAAACGAATCTTCAAGGCAATCCCGAGACCAAGCAAACGTGCTGCCTAATTCCCGTCAATGACGGGGGCAGATCCCACGAGTACCGCAGAAAATATTATTTCACCGAGTCGAAATTCACAACTTTCTAGCAGCAGTGACGGTGGGAGCATGGGAGCAGAAAGTCCCTTATGCAGCGATGGAGGTTCTGGACTACCAGGCAGCAATGGAAGGATGATTAGCGATGGCTGCGCGGCGACGGATGTCGGCAATGGCGGCGCGACGGGGGAGTCGGCGGCAGCGGCTTCTCACACGAACGGCGGCGGCGGCTTCAAGATGGGCGGCAGCGGCGTTTCTGTAGTGGCGATCGGCGACAGCGGCAGCGGATGTCGGACAGTAGGCGACAGCAGCGGCTTCAGGACAGCAAGCAGCGGCGGCGGCTTCAAGAAGCGAGTCCACGCGGCGGCGCTAATGTTGCAGGGACGGACAGCGGCGACCGCCGCTAGGGTTCCGCCACGGAGGCGGCGGCGGCGGCTAGGTTTCCGTCACAGAGGAGGCGGCGTCACAGAGACGGCGGCAGATGACGACCCGTGGCTCTGATACCACTGTTGGGTCTAATCGTCGTCTCCGTTGAGATAAGATAGACACAGGCTCAGGCACCTGGGATTGGGATACGTAGAGAGGGAACCAAGTTCATACGGTAACTCTCCACACTCAAGACTTTCACACTTAACTCTTTGTTATACTTCACAAAGAGAGAGAAGAAAGAATGACTCCAATAAGTCTTGAATGGGAGGTTGCCTTAGATATAAACAACTAGGGCAACAAGTTGGCTACAGGCCTTTTGTGTTAAGGCCTTGGGCCAAAACACTTGGGCCTAAGCCCAACAATTCTTATAGGACATACTTCCTATCTAGACTCTGTCTCATTACCCAAGATCAGGGTAATGTTGGCAATTTTGGACAATGTTGAGATTAATTGTCCACAATACTGGATAAATAAGCATGTGTTGGAGGTGGCCAAGATCGAAAAAGGGAAAGATGGCAAATTTGAACTGTTTGCTAAACTTGGTTTATGTACTAAGATTAGCATTATTCTTCTCCATCTGCTCCCGAGAAGAAAACTTGGGGACGAAACAAAATATTCCGCTATACTAAGCGGATGTTCATTACTGAGAAAGCTAAGCAGGCCCGAGCTGCTTAGGCCCAAGCTCAGAAGAGGAAGTAAGAAGCTCTTCCTGCCCCAAAAGCCAAAGAAGACGAAACTTAAATCGAAGGTGGTTCGATCTCCATCCGTTGGAGTCTCCAAGAGGATTCAACCTCATCTGAGGCCACATCATCAGATGACAACATCAAGGATGCACCAGAAGGTGCATCAGCTCCTCCCTCCCCACCAAAGCCTACCAAAACCAAATCCAAGGTTAGTAGAAAACTTGCCTTAGATTCTACTATACCTTTTGCCATCCAACCTCTCTCTGCTCAACCTTTATCCAAGACCCCATCTCCAAAACATCCGACACCTCAACCATCTCCGAAAAATCCATCTCCCCAAACCAAATCAGTTGATATCCCATCTACCTTACCTTCAATTCATTCCCCACCCCCTAAACTAAAAAGCTTGCTCGAGCCAAGCCAAACACAAATCAAGCAATCAGCTGGTACTTCTATAGCTGATAAAAAAAACCTCACCCACAATAGACACTATATCTACTGATCCCTTAGAGATAGCAGCTAAAATAATTCTGACTTATTCGGCTACTACATGACTAAAACAATGTTACTACAAGACCAAAATTTTATCACTAGGTCAAAAGTGTATACATGTCAAAAAATATTTTGGACAGTTAATTTTTTAGGTGAATTTGCAGAATGTTTTGACATGTAGTATTAAATTTTGAGTTTATTAACAATATAAGACAATCCCTAAAACCTATAAACAAAATGAGACAAAAAAGTTTAGTAAAACAATTAAGACCAAAATTGGTCATAAAATCTCAATTACATCCTTTCTTTATTAAATCAACAATTACATCTAATAATATACTCTATCATAATCAATTTCGCGTCATTTCTCATTGGCTGTCTCCCTTATTTTGAATCTGGGTGGGTCTCGGTTGACGACGGACTGCTGAGCGAGCTCATCAATGGCGGAGGGTTCCAGCAATGAGGGGGAAGCGCGTTTCTTGGTCGGCGACGGTGGCGGTAGGGGAAACTGGTGGTGGGATTCTATTCTAGTAGTTCCATAAAGTAAGTGATTCTGATTCTACTAAAAAGCTTCTTCTTCTTCCCTCCTCCTCTATTGTTGGTCTACATTTCTCTCAAACTGATTTTGATCTTGATTGTGGTGATAAAGATGAAGATGTTGGAATTAATGTCTTTTCACTATACTCTGTTTCTAATTCTAAGTTTTGGGTGTTCGCCGGGAGTTTGATTGCGGATGAGGATAAAGAAGAATCGTTGAAGCTCGTAAAGTGTGCGTTGAGTGGTTTTCTTTGCCTGTGTTTACGATTAGGGTTTTTTTTTTTTTTTTTATAATTGAGGAAGAGAATGGCGTTAAGGTTTTTTTTATTTTTCAGAGATTTCTATTGTGGCTTTTTGTTGAGAAATTGATGGGTGCTCTGTTTCAGTTGATATGGGCCTCGTATGTATATAAGCAAAAACTGTAGTACTGGAAAATGGAATATTTTCAGAATGACTTTGGATTTTGAGTATTAAAGTGCTGCTACCTTTCTTATACTTCTTACAAGCTCTGAGTTTATCATTCTTCTACCAATTCTTTCTCCAACTGCTTGACTTCTTGCAGAGTGTTGAGTTGACAAGTGAAGCAGTGGAGTTTTTAAAGGGAATCTTCAGCACATTTGATGATGATAAAGAATGTAGTTCTTTCACTCTCTTCCCAGTTGTTTAGGATGTGCATTTACTGCATTGATTGCAATTTCTCTATGTCTGATCAATAAACTTTAGTCAATTTTTGGATGTTTATTATTGACTTTTACAGTCATGTTTGCTGCACTACCAATGATCTGTTCATGTTCAAACCCTTGTCTTTGAAATATAGTACACATAATATTACACTACATGAAAGACATGTTGAATAATTAAACTAGATTAATTAAGACAAAGTTATTAATTGTTTATGGATTAATTTCTGGAGGATACATGAATGACCTTTGGTAGATTCATGAATATTTCTTGGTTGATACATGTATTGAATTAATTAGTATTAAATATGGTTCATGTATACATTTTGGGTATCTCCTATAAATACCCCATGTATTGAGTCATTTGTTACAAGTCAAGTGAAAAAGAAAATACACAACAGTTTCCTCCACTCTTGAATTGGTATTTTCTACTGTTTTATGCTCTCCTATTTCTAACAAACTGGTATCAAGAGCCACTTGTGTTTGGAGACAAGCTTGAAGAAATGTCGAATGGAACCCCATTTGTTGTTCCATCTCTCACCAAAGACAACTATGATAATTGGTGCATAAGGATGAAGGCTTTGCTTAGAGCATATGAAGCTTGGGATCCTGTGGAGAATGGCGTTGATGAAAATGATGCATCCGCCAAGAAGAGAGACCAAAAGGCGCTCACCCTCATTCATCAAAGTTTGGATGAGAAGATGATCGAGAAAATTGTTGCGGCAACTACTTCCAAGCAAGCATGGGAAACTCTTCAAGCTTCACTCAAAGGTGTTGATAAAGTGAAGAAGGTACGTCTCCAAACATTAAGAGGAGAGTTTGAGACTCTACACATGAAGGATTCCGAATCAATTTCGGATTACATTTCAAGAGTTTTGGCTATCACAAATCAAATGAAAAGATATGGAGATGACATGAAAGATGATCGCATCGTTGCGAAGATTTTGAGATCTTTGGATCCAAAATTTAATTACATAGTGGTTGCCATCGAGGAGTCTAAGGATTTAGACACCATGACCATTGATGAACTTGCCGGATCCTTGCAAGCTCATGAAGAAAGATTGTTGAAACCGATTTAAGAATCGGTTGAACAAGCATTGAAAGCGAAGCTATCAATGAAGGAGATAAATCAAGGAACATCCCAAAGAGGTCGAGGACGTGGAGGATCTCGAGGAGTAGGTCGAGGTCGTGGTCATGGAAGAGGGGGACGAGGTGATAAATATACCTCAAATAATAATTTTGAGACGAGCCAAAACTCCAATCAAGGAAGAAATCGTGGAAGAGGACGAAGCCGTGGAGGTAATAGGCCAAACCAAATGAGGTATGACAAATCTGAAGTTGAGTGTTATTCTTGTCATCGGACTAGCCATTATTCTTGGGAATGTGGAAATAAAGTACATGAGAAAAATAATTTTGCGGAGAGCAATGATGCAAATGAAGACGGATTCTCTACCTTGCTTCTGGCTTGCAAAACCAACCAAGACGAGAATGGAGATCAATGGTACCTTGACTCTGGCGCAAGTAGCCACATTTGCGGAAGGAGAAATTTATTTGCGGAACTTGATGAATCAACTGGTGGAGATATAACTTTTGGAGACTCTTCAAAAGTTCAAGTAAAGGGAAAAGGTACGATTTTGATTCGTTCAAAAGATGGAAGTCATCAATTAATTTCCAATGTATTTTATGTGTCGGCCATGAAAAGTAACATTTTGAGTTTGGGCCAATTATTGGAAAAGAATTATGATATTCATTTGAAAGATAAATGTTTGACAATGAAAGATGAAAATGGAAGATTGATTGCTAAAGTGCCCATGACAAGGAATCGAATGTTTTTGCTAAACATTCAAAGTGGTGTTCCTATGTGTTTGAAATCTTGTTTCAAAGATTCATCTTGGCTATGGCATATGAGATTTGGACACTTGAATTTTGATGGGCTGAAAATGATGAGCAAAGAAAGAATGGTGAAAGGATTGCCTTACATAGACCATCCTAATCAACTATGTGAAGGACGCATTTTCGGCAAACAGGCGAGAAAGAGTTTTCCAAAGGAGTCCTTGACGAGGGCTCAACATCCATTGGAGTTGATACACTCGGATGTGTGCGGACCAATCAATCCATCGTCGTTTGGTGAGAATAAATATTTTGTACTTTTCATTGATGATTATTCTCGAAAAACTTGGGTGTATTTTTTGAAGGCAAAATCGGAGGTGTTTGGAACCTTCAAAAGGTTCAAATTAATGGTGGAGAAACAAAGTGGCTATCAAATCAAAGCTCTTCGGTCTGATAGAGGTGGAGAATTCACATCTAATGAATTCAAAAATTTTTGTGTGGAACATGGAATTCATCGTCCCATGACGACTCCATACTCACCGCAGCAAAACAGAGTGGCGGAGAGAAAGAATCGAACTATACTCAATATGGCGAGGAGTATGTTGAAGAGCAAGAACATGCCAAACAAGTATTGGGCTGAAGCTGTCTCCTGTGCAGTCTACTTGATGAATCGATGTCACACTAAAAGTGTGTGTGGTATGACGCCTCAAGAAGCTTGGAGTAGATACAAGCCAAGTGTTTCACACTTGAGGGTTTTCGGAAGCATTGCTTACACACACGTTCCTGATGAGAAAAGAACCAAACTTGATGATAAAAGTGCAAAGTATCTCTTCATCGGCATTGATCAAAGCTCCAAAGGCTACAAATTATATAATCCAAGCAGTGGGAATGTTGTCATAAGTAGAGACGTGGAATTCGATGAAGAAGGAGTTTGGGAGTGGAGTAACAAAAAGAAAGAGAAAGAATGCAGGTCTTTCTTTGATGATGATGAGGAGGAGGAAGAAGGCATGGCACCGCCTAATACTCCACTGCCAATACCACCACCGCAAAATGCACAAATCGATGAAGCAAGTTCTAGTGAAGGGCCTAGAAGATTCAGAAGTTTGAGTGATATTTATGGTGCCACTGAAGAGGTAAACATGAGTAATTTTACTCAATTTTGTTTACTTGCAGAAACTGAGCCTGTGAATTATGATGATGCTGCTCAAAATGGAGAATGGAGAAAAGCCATGGATGAAGAAATTAGGGCAATCACAAGGAATGATACGTGGGAGATAGTATCATTACCGAAAGGCAAAAAGACCATTGGAGTGAAGTGGGTGTACAAGATAAAAAGAAATGCACAAGGGGAGATTGAGAAATACAAGGCAAGACTAGTTGCGAAGGGGTACAAGCAAAAGGCCGGAATTGACTATGATGAAGTGTTTGCACCCGTTGCCCGCCTTGAGACGATTCAGTTGATTATTTCTCTTGCAGCCCAAAATCATTGGAAAATCCATCAAATGGATGTAAAATCCGCATTTTTGAATGGATACTTGGAAGAAGAAGTCTACATTGACCAGCCTTTGGGTTATGTGGTTCCTAATGAAGAAAAGAAAGTGCTAAATTTGAAAAAGGCTCTCTACGGGTTGAAGCAAGCTCCTCGTGCTTGGAATAGCAGAATTGATAAATACTTTCAAGAAAATGGCTTTGTTAAGTGTCCACATGAACATGCTCTCTATGTAAAAAAGAATATAAGTGGTGATATGTTACTTGTTTGCTTGTGTTGGTCCTTGGTGGAGTATAACACAAGTGTATGGGGGGGGGGGGGGAATGCACTTGTGTATGCAAATTCCTTTTCTTTTTGACAAACTGGTCTTACCAGGCAAGTTGTCTCACAACTGGCCTGAGTGTGAACTTTGATAGATACTTGTCCTACTGATTACTATTGAGTGATCAGTTGGCTAAATATCTAAAAGAGTTGCTAAGTGCGGAATGTGGTTGGCCTTTGACTTAAAGAAATACTCCAAGTTAATTTCTGAAAAATACAGTTATCAGGGACTTTGTCCAAAACAGTTTTTCTTAACTTACTGAATTTTGCTCTTTAAAATATGTTGGAATGTAAGTGCAATAAAGAATGCAGTAAGTAAATGGCACACAAGTTTATAGTGGTTCAGAGACTCAAGCTCCTACATCCACTTTCCCTGATTGAACAGGATAATTCCTTCACAATGGAATTAGCTTGTTTTATAGTGCCAAGGTGCACTGATCAACAACACTCTCTTAGTGTTTTGATCCCTAGGATAACCTGAGTCCTAGTGCTCAATCTCTTTGAGTTAAGACTGTGTTTCACAATAACAGTCCTTAACTCCTCACTTCTACAACAAACTCTCTCTTCACTAAATGAGATAGGGTTTGAGGTTTGGTTCCAACTAGTAGAGATATCCTTTACAATAAGAACAGTGTAAAGGCTTAGGATATCTCAATGCTAAGCTTTGGATATTCTACAAAGATTGGCTTAGCTTGATGAAGTGATTCAGGAAACTTGGGATTCTAGAGGACAACTTGGTTTCCTTTGAAAGCTTGATGATAGTTTGATAGCTTGTGGTTGGATGATTGAATCCCTTGATCACTTCTGTATTTATAGACAAATTTGAGCAGCTAACCGTTGGAGGGATAGCAATTCAAATATGTCTATTTGCAGCACCATTGAAACGGCTATTAAGCTTGGCATCCTTTTATCCACTGTGTAAAAGGGGTCTTCAATGGTTGCTTGAATGAATGTGTTGACTTCTGAAAAATGCGGCTGAGAAGACTTGTGTCAGATTCCAAATATGCACATTTTCCAAGGTTGATTTGTGGCAAACTCTACACTCAATCAACGGTCAGATGGGACAAGCTCCCTGAACATTCCTGCTGCAGTTTAGAATGTTCCAACATTCATTCAATGCTTCATTCTTTAATGCTCTAAGTCTTTACTTGCTTGGTTCAGGCATGATTGACAATAAATGCTTCATTAAATGTGTCTTTTGTGGGCTTGGTCATTCAATGCTCTTGATCATTTGTACTTCAACTGTCTTGATCATTTGCATTTAAGAGCATTGCTTTACTGCTCTTGGTCTCTTCAGCTAAGTTGTCCACTTGGTCAGTCTGTCTTGTAAGTTCAGCAACTTTGTCCTATAGACTTATCAAACTGCCTAACATTCCAGCTTTGGACAACTATTCTGAATACTAAAAATCTCACAACATTCCTGAGATTTTTCACTTAAGCAATCTACAAATTCAAGTGTACTGAGACAACTTGCCTGAACTAGACTTGAGCTTATCTCAACTAATCTGAACATCATCAATCAGGGGTTTTGGTATCTAAATCAAAATCATTTTATTCTCAACAATTTCCCCCTTTTTGATGATGCCAAAACCTATTACAAAGGGAACTTGACTTAAACTATACTTTACCTTCAGGGAGAGTGAACTGGTCAACTTGTCTGAAAGAAACTGTTAGCACAATAAATCAAGTATATATGTCATGATAGGTTAGTTGAGATAATGAGTTGTTATCTCTTGATAGAAACATAGTGATCCTTTTATATAAGTGATAGAGCATTACAGAGCTGAAAATTAAAAAGGACTCACTAGTCTAGAACTGCAAAATAACAACAAACATAAAAATCATAACAGCAAATAGGGAAAAAGTGAAACTTATCCATCACAGAGTTCCATCATCTTGAGGAGCAATGCCATACTGAGCCCATACTCTTTTCTTCAGTTCCCAGATCTCTTTGTTGGTTCCTTTAGGGCCAGGCTTCAACTTCTCCATCCTCATGATGTTGATGAATTCTTCCAGTATCTTTCCCTCATCAATTAAGTTCCCATTGAACTTAGGAGGCATGTACAGAATGGGACCAGGGGCCTTGAATTCAACTCTGGCCATCTCAGCTGATGCAAACAACTTTTGGTAGAGGTCCCTATGGTTCTCAAACATAAACTGTACAAAGACTTCATCTACACTCTCTTCAAGCCACTTTCCAATGACATAAAATTCATATACAAAACTTCTCTTGGCCTCCTCCCATGCATCATTTAGTGAGATTGGAACCCACTTATCATGGTGAGGGTACTGAGTGTCCCATCTTTGCAGCATTTGAGGTTTAAGTTTTCTGTAAGAGGCCCTCCTTCTTGGAGCTTTGAAGTTTGCCCTCCTTCCATCTCTTGCCTTGTTAGCCTCAACCAACTGATCCATTCTTTCTTTAGCTCTTAGAAGAGCTAGCTTCTCCTGTGTTTCTGGATCCTTTCCAAATCCTTTTTCAAACAGCTTAGAAGGATCATCAACAAGTTTGGGCACAACAACTTCAGGCTCTCTGTCCTGTACCTCCTCTTCAACTTCTTCTTCAATGGCAGGCAACTTGGCTGCTTTCTTCAATCTCTTTGATTGCCTTACTGGAGTAGATTCCTCAGACTGAAATTCTGATGGCAAAGTCAGGCTAGTTGGGAATTCATTGAAGGCTTGCAATTCCTTCCTTTTTCTTTCAGATGACCTTGTCACCTTCCCCCTTACTTCAGCAACCTTCTCTTTGGGTTCAAGTCGTGCTGACTCACCACCAGGCCTTTGTTGCTTCCTTGCCTGACTCTCCATCGCAGACATCATGGACTCTTTGACAGCAATTTGAATCTGTTCTTCCTCAGTCAAGTTCTCAATGTTCATTGGGCCTTTTCCTTTCCCAATGTCTTCTACTGCCTCCTCCTCAGCATCAGGGACCTTCTCCTTTCCTTTGGATTCACCAATAACCAAGGTTCCCTTTGCCCTTGCTCTCTCTCTCTTTCCCCTTTTTGGCATTATCAAAACACTGGGGCTTTAATTCACTCACAGTGACAGAGAAATGTGAGTGAGCATGAGTGAGGGACTTCAACTCTTGCAGTAGGTAAACATTCTCATCATGAATGTTTTGCATTTTGTCATCTGCCATGCTCAAGAATGTGTGGACAGGTTTCATCTTTTGAGCAACAATGGCATCTAAAGCAGCTTTTAGTGATTGATCAAGTTTGGCCTGAAGTTGATCAGTGAGGTTGGCCACAACTTGATCAGACACTTTGGCCATTAGTTCAACAGTGAACTTCTCTACAGCTTCTTTCACCATTGCAGCTTTCAATTCTTCAGCTTTCTTTCTTTGTGCAGCAGTCCTTTGCCTTAGTGCATCTTTGATTGTCCTTCTCAAGGCTCTCACATTATGCTTGTACAGAACTTTGAGGCCTTGCTGCTCTTTCTGCACAGATTTTGTGAACTTGACCATCTCCTCCTTTGCCTTTGTTACCTCTGTTGAAACTGTTTGCAGTCCAGTTTCAACACCACAAATCCTTGCATCCAGTGTTGGCAAGATTACTTCCTCTGAGCCAGTTAGCCTCATCTCCACAGAGGCTAGAGTCTTTCCTTGGCCATCCAGGGTATCAATTGTTGCTGCATGTGCCTTACCAACTTCCCTTACCAAAGTATCCAACTTCTCTGATTGTTCTTCAATAATAGTTGCAGTTTGAGTAGCAATCTGAAAGCCTGCTTCAGTGGTGTTGGCTTACTCAAAGTACATCTTGTTCAATGTGGATACATTGGCTGAAACTGCTTCAAGATTAATATCAGCATTGACTGGTATATCTGTAAGGGAGGCATCTGCAAAAATTTGCTCAATTGTAACAGCAACAGAATCTGCAAAACTAAGAGTGTTAGTGAAATCTCCCTCAACACCCTCATTCTTTTTATCTCCCAATAGGCCTGATTCATCAGCACCTATACTCTCATTTTCAACTTCTTTCTTTTCTTCACTTTCAATAGATAAGTTCACATTCACTGGAGAATCAGGCCTCCTTTCACCAAGGGATTCATCAAG
Source organism: Galeopsis tetrahit (assembly GCA_963675135.1). Classification (NCBI taxonomy): domain Eukaryota; kingdom Viridiplantae; phylum Streptophyta; class Magnoliopsida; order Lamiales; family Lamiaceae; genus Galeopsis; species Galeopsis tetrahit. Next base: position 31,980,483 of record OY776126.1, on the reverse strand, counting down.
TTCAGATTTGACTTGAAGAATAGCCTGACTCTCATATTGGGCTGCATCCAATATTTCTACTTCATCTCCCTCTTTTTGTGGTACACTCAGGGAACCTGTAATCACACAATCCTCACCATCATCTCCCTCTGAGTTTTCACCACTATTTGCCTTTTCAACTCCTTCTTTTCCTAAACCTGACACCTCCATATCCTCAACAGGATCCACAGAGGGCAGTTGTTGGGAGATCACAGTGCTTGGGCATCCCAAGGCCACTGAGTCATCCTGAATGACTAAAGGCTGGTCAATGTCCAACTTTCCTGACATTGATGAGGCTTTAGCCAAACTAGCTTCTCCCATGGAAGTCTCAGCATTGTCAAGCTGTGCCTCAGGTTTAAGAGAACCATCCTTGGCCAATGCATCTTGGACTGAGTCACCACCTTTGGTCAACTCCTATGAATGATCAGAGTCCTTTTCAGAATGATAGGTCAAGTAATGTACCTGAGCAGAGTTGAGGCCTGGAGGGTTGGGATTGGTGTTATCATCATCATCATCATCATTATAATCATCAGATGGACTATCAGGGTGCCTGAGTCCATGTGCAATTATTTCTCTCTCAGCAAGCACCTTCTCATGAACAATGGTGCAGAACAAGGCCTCAGTGGTCAACACACTGGATTTCTTCACATTTGCAAAATGCAGGAGCCTGTTCTCTTCAACCTGCCACCAGCTTGCTCCTTTATCCTGAATAACCTGAGCTATTTCTACCATAGTTCTATCCTTGATCTCAACAAGAGCTCTGAGATCATAGAACTGTTGTTGCAGCCTAGGATAGTCCTTCAACCCTGGATATAGTTCATCCACATTAGCCTTGGCAATCTGCCTCAACATCCCCTCATAAGTGTATTCTTCACCACTTTCATCTTCAGAGGAGTTGGCTTGGGATTCAGGAGGGTTGGATTGGGATTCAGGTAGGCTTGACTGGATTTCAGGTAGGTTGGGTTCAGAAGGGTTAGAACTTAAAACAAGTTGGGATTCAGGTGCTTTTGAGAGCAATGTTCCTGAAGAGGTAATTGGAATGGCTGGAATGGGTGGGAGAGCAACTTGATCCCCTTCTTGAAGAACAGTTTCAAGAAGTTTGGTATATGAGAGAAGTCTTGGATCAAGTGGGGAAAAAGGTCTATCCTCAAGATTGACCAAGTTTGCCAGTACATCAATACCTGCTCTATCTGGGGCACCTTCAGGGGAGTAAACCTTCTTGGCAATGATTGGGGCATCTTCAAGAGTCTTGCACTCCTCTTCTTCATGCCTTGATGGGGATATTCTTTCTGATTGAATATCAGGAGAGTTGGCTTCAGGGCTGTTGGGCTTTGATTTGGACTTGGAGTTAGACCTACTAGCTTACCTAATCTCCTTGAAAAACTCTTTCTTCTTCTTCTCCTCTTCCATCAACCTCTACTTCTCAGAAGTTTTGATTATTCTTTTCCTCCTTTCAGATCTTGTTGGCTGGTCAAGATCCCTGAATTCTGTAACACTTTCAGGCTGTAAGGGGACAACCTCTCTGAATTCTTCACCCTCTTCAGGGGGGTTGACTCCTTCATCAGCAACCTTCTCAATCTCCTCAGAAGTGGCTCCTCCACTTCTTGACTGGCTTTCTGGGGAAGATTCACTTAGAATCTTCTTCACCTTCTTCATCTTTGGCTGAACTTTTGGTGGTTGGGCTTTCCTCTTTCTTGGAGAGGTTCTGGTTGTGGGAACAACTGCAACAACTTTCTTGGAGCCAGCCTCCTGCTTCCTCTTTTCTGTCTTAGAAGACAGCTTTCTGAACATCACCTTTTGAGCAGGAAAAGGCTCTGGTGTTGCTTGTAGATGGGTGTAATGAGCAAATCTTTCCAAGAGCAGGCTGGCTCTTGTGCAGAACTGGAGTCTTCCATCAACCACCACCTTGTGGTGTTTCACCTCCTTAAATTTGAATTTCTCATTCATCATCTTGTCCAAGATAAAGCTTTTCCAGTCAAACTTGACTCTCTTCTCAGCAGAGTCAATCACAGCAGCCATTACTCTTAACTTAGGCATACTGATTTGTTCAACACTCCCAGAGTGACTTAACAAACTCTTCACCACACAATCAAACAAGTGTCTAAAAACTGGCTTTAGAGTGTTCTTGTTTTGAGCACTTACTAGCTTTTTGGGTGTAAGCAGCCATGGAAGATAGAACTCCTGATCCTCTCCTTCCTTGTAAGTTTCTGGATTTAGGCCTTCTGATGGTAGCCCAAAGCTAGCATCCAAATCCTCTGCAGTGAAGATGATGGTGTGTTGGCTTTCTTCTTCTTCATCTTCCTCTGCATATGTGAGCTTAGTGCACACATCTCCCTTCTTGCCCTTCCATCTGAGATGGGCAAAGAATTCAGCCATGAAGGAGTTCAGGCAGGAATCTGGCTTGGTGCCTAAGAACTTTTCTAGTCCAGCCTCCCTTAGCCATTGGAGGACTTGATGAACTTCAGTGTCTGGACTATCAAAGGCAACTAGTTTCTCAAACCAAAGAGAACTTGTGTTGCTGAGATATGCAAAATCAATGTCCAAAGATGAATCATTGAAGTTTACAAGTTCTTCCCTCTTGATTTTGGGTGCCATGGATAATATGAGAGTTGGGTAGGTTTTTGGAGAGTAGTTGCAGGTTTGAGAGGTTTTGAAAATCTTAAGAGTTTGAAAAATATGAGTGCGTGAGGAAGAAAGTAAAAATTGAGGAGTTTATATATGAATGGGATTTATTAACCGTTGGTTAATAGAATGTAACAGTGGGTAATTTTGAAGAACCAATTGGATATAGTGGGGTAGTGGGTTTTCGGCGGTTTGATGGAGATTTAATGTAAATCAATGGCTTTGATGGTGGCTTAAGAATTCATGAAATCTCAATTAAGATTTTGCATTTAATGCTGATTTGCCATTTTGGTGGTAAGAAATCTTTATAGCACACTCCATCCAAAAATGGCCTACTCGTAGACCAAGAAATATTTTAAATGTCTAATCAATGCTAAAAATAGCAATGATTATCTAATTAACTCGGACAAACATCCTGAGATGTGCTTTGATTTCTGTGAAGGTCAAACTGCCTGATTAGCTTGCCTAAGTGGTTCCCAAAGTTGCTGACTGGGTCCCACTTGGACAAAGCTCCTGACCAACATTGCTGAACACCATAGGGACAACTTTGCTGAGTTTTCCCTCTTTGGCTGACTGCTTCAGTGAGGTTGGTCAACTTTGCTGAAGTTCATCTTAATGAACTTCCCCCTTCTTATGATCTTCCTTCCTTCATTCCTCCATCTTCCCTGGATCAAGTAAGCCTAATTCAGCTGATAGTTCCAAGAACCTTGCTTCAGCTAGTGGTTTGGTCAAGATATCAGCTTTTTGCTTATCACTGTGGATCTTGACAAGCTTGATATCTTTCTTTTCCACATGATCCCTTATGAAGTGATGCTTTATATCCACATGCTTGCATCTGGTGTGGAGCACTGGATTCTGTGAGATAGCAATTGCACTATTGTTGTCACAGAATATTGGCACTTCATTTGAGATTACTTTGTAATCTCTCAATTGTTGCCTGAGCCAAAGTATCTGAGCACAGCAACTTCCAGCTGCTACATACTCAGCTTCAGTTGTTGAAGTTGCAACTGTATTTTGCTTCTTGGAAAACCATGAGATAAGCTTGCTGCCCAAGAATTGACAAGTTCCAGAGGTGGATTTTCTGTCAATTCTACATCCTCCATAGTCTGCATCTGAATATCCAGTGAGCTCAATGTTGTCATCAGCTGGATACCATAGTCCAAGATTCTCAGATCCCTTGAGATATCTTAGGATTCTCTTGGCAGCATCAAGATGGCTCTTCTTTGGAGTAGCTTGAAATCTTGCACATACTCCAACTGCAAATGTGATATCAGGCCTGCTTGCAGTGAGATATAGCAAGGATCCTATGATTCCCCTGTAGTTAGTGGAGTTTGTTGACTCTCCACTTTCATCAGGATCCATTTTCCAGTTAGTATTCATAGGAATTCTGACTGGTTTGCTTGTAGCACATCCAAATTTTTTGATCATGTCCCTTGTATACTTGGCCTGATTGATGAATATTCTTTTCTTTGATTGAGTGACTTGAAGTCCTAAGAAGAAATTCATCAATCCCATCATGGACATCTCAAATTTGCTTTGCATGAGTTTGGAGAACTTTTCACATAACTTCTCATTTGGAGATCCAAATATAATGTCATCCACATAGATTTGGACTAACAAAATATCATCTCCTTCACAGATTCTAAACAAGGTTCTGTCAACAGTGCCTTTGACAAAACCATGATCTAGAAGAAACTGTGATAAGATGTCATACCAAGCTCTTGGAGCTTGCTTTAAGCCATAGAGGGCTTTCTTCAATCTGTACACCTTGTCTCCTTCTTCAAATCCTGGGGGCTGTTCAACATATACTTAATCTTTGAGCACCCCATTGAGAAATGCACTTTTCACATCCATTTGATACACCTTGAATCTCATGTGAGCTGCATATGCTAGGAAGAGTCTGATTGCCTCAAGTCTGGCCACTGGAGCAAAAGTCTCATCATAATCAATCCCTTCAGATTGACAATATCCTTTGGCCACCAGTCTTGCTTTGTTTCTCACAATGATGTCATTTTCATTTTTCTTATTTTTGAACACCCATTTAGTTCCAATGACATCTTGATGAGTTGGCCTATCTACCAGCTCCCACACTTCATTTCTGGTAAACTGGTTTAGCTCCTCTTGCATGGCTATGATCCAGTTGGTATCTTGGAGTGCTTCCTCAATGTCTTTTGGTTCCTGTTCTGAAAGAAAACAACAAAACAGAGCACTTTCTCCATGAAATCTTCTAGTTTTGATCCCATCACTTGGATTACCAAGTATCAGGCTAGATGGGTGGTCTTGCAACCAAGTCCTTTTAGACCTGATCCTTTCAGGAGGATTGTCCTCATCTGAAGTTGGATCACTAGATTCATTAAATTCAGGAAAGTTAATTGAAGGATCAAGCTCAGGATCATATTCAGGGGTGTTGTCCTCATTGTCAAATAAGTTGACATTTTCATTGGTTCCCCCTTGAATGTTGGATCCATTGACTACCTCAGCATTGCCTGCTTCTTCATTGGTAGTTGTTACCTGGTTTTGAACTGGGATGGGGTCAGTCAGTTCAATTTCTCCTTCAGGTTGGTTGTCTTCTGGTTGATTGCTATCAGGTAGGTTGTCCAGTTTTTGATTTTCATGAAGTTCAGGCTGGGCAACATCTACAAATACTGTTTCCTTGCTTTGAAGCCTTAATCTGGTTGTTCTTTGTGTTATCTCATCAATATTCAGGTTTCTATCCCTGAACTCATTAACAGATTCATCAAACACAGCATGAGGTGTTTCTTCTACAATAAGAGTTTTGCAATTGTAAACTCTGTAAGCCTTGCTGATTTGTGAATATCCAACACATATTCCTTCATCAGCTTTGCTATCAAAAGCTTTCAATTGCTCTTTCCCATTATTATGGATGAAACACTTACAACCAAATATGTGAAAATAAGCAACAGTGGGCAATCTACCTTTCCATATTTGATATGGGGTTTTACCTTGTCCTTTGGTGATTAAGGACCTGTTTTGAGTGTGACATGCAGTGCTAATGGCTTCAGCCCAGAATCTTTTAGGCAATTTGGATTCAGCAATCAATGTTCTTGCTGCCTCTTTCAAGGTTCTGTTTCTTCTTTCAGCAACCCCATTTTATTGAGGTGTTCTTGCTGCTGAAGTTTCATGAGTGATGCCATTCTTACTGCAGTACTCATTGATGTATGAGTTTATGAATTTTGTGCCTTTGTCAGATCTGATCTTGACAATATTTAGGCCCTTTTCATTGCTCAATCTCATCATCAGTTCAGGTAGCTTGACTTGGGTCTCCTTTTTGTTCAACAAGAATACTACCCAAGTGTACCTGGAAAAATCATCAACAACAACTAATGCATATTTTCTTCCATTTAAACTTACTGGGATAATTGGACCAAATAAATCCATATGAAGTAGTTGAAGAACTCTCTCAGTTGAGATGACAGGTTTTCCTTTGAATGAAGCTTTGATCTGCTTTCCTTCCTGGCATGGCTGGCATATGTGTTCTTTGGTGAACACCTGATTAGGCAGCCCTTTGACTAGAGAGTTTCTTGCAATCTTGTTGATGTTTTGAAATTTAGATGATTCAGTCTCTTGTGCCAGAGCCAACTTTGCTCATTTGTGCTTTTGGCAACAAGACAAACTGCTTCAGGGGTTTTGCTCCAATCTGCAAAATAAACATTTCCCTTTCTCACCCCTGTTAGTATCACCTGTTGTGTTGAATTATTTTTGATAATACATTCATTTGGTGTAAATTCAACACTATATCCTTTATCACAAATTTGACTTATAGACAGCAAGTTATATTTTAGGCCTAGGACATATGATACATCAGTAATTTTGACACTACAAATGTTTAATGTACCATAGCCTCTTGTGATTCCTTGAGAGCTGTCTCCAAAGGTTACTGAAGGACCATATTTTTCTATAAATTCTGAGAGAAGCTCTTTGTTCTCAGTCATGTGCCTTGAACATCCACTGTCCAAGTACCATGCTGTTTTCTTGTTGATGCTTCTCTTCTTCTTGTGGTCCTTGCAGCCCTGCAATGTCAAAATTTAGGTACCCTTTGAGTGTTGGGTCCTAGAGGGTTAGTTGTACCTTTTGGAACCCAAATCTGCCTGATTACTCTGATTGACTCAAAGTGACTGACTTGGTTTCCATTTACATCTACATACACAGTTTGACCCTTAAATGTCTTGGGTGCCTTTTGTGTATAAGTGTTGGTCTTGTAAGGTTCAGGAGAGTTGGTGAATTTTCTTGGGGCATTTCTCCTGAAGTTACTAGACTTAGGTGCAGCTTGGAAAGACCTTTGTGGATAGGAGTTTGGATAGCCTTTTCCTCTTGGCATGTGAGGTTCAGGCTTCCTGAAGGTTTTATACCTGTCAGAGGGGTTGGGCCTCAATACATTCAGTTGAGGTTGCCTCATTTGAGTTGGCCTTTTCTGAACAGATTTTGGACAACTCTTCTGATGAGAATTCAGATAGGTTGACCTTCCATTGGTTCTACCTTTCTGAACCTCATTTCTCCTGTAAGCAATACCTTTAACCTTTTCCTTAGGTATGGGTTTAGGGACATTGTTCACTTGAGTTGGTATAAAGATTTCTTTACCCTTATCCTTGATCAGTGGTTGATTTACTTCCATTTCATTTTGTTGTGCCACTGATCTTACAAAAGTCATCTTAGAATTGCTTGAGGAGGCAATACTAAGACCAGGTGAGGGTTCAAATGGATTATAACCTAATCCACCGTTTTGAGCAAATGGTCTTTGAAACCCTAGAATTTCCTCTATTGCCTTAGCAGATTTGTTCAAGGCAGACATTTTCATTTTTAAGCTCCCCTCACTTAATTTTAGAGTATCAAATTCACTTGAGAGATTGTCAAATTTAGCTTGAAGAGTTCTAAAGTCAAAATCCTTTTTCTTTAGAATCAGATTTTGTTCATCAATCAACTTTTGTTGTTCAGAGACTTTGAGAGACATTTCTCCATGTTCTTTCACAATCTGCTGATACAACTCAAATGATTTAATGTCAACCTCAGATTCAGGAAGATTGGACTAGGGGTGAGCAGAAGTCGGAAGAAACCGAAAAAACAGACCGAACCGAACCGAAAATACCAGTTTGGTTCGGTTATTCGGTTTTCGGTTCGGTCACGGTTTTAATTTTTTCCAAATATCGGTTTTCGGTTCGGTTCGGTTTTTTTTATGGAAAAAACCGAAAAAACCCGAAAAACCGAAAATTAAATATATATTATATTATATTTAATATATTTTAATAAAATAATTTTATACCCCTAAACCTAATGTAAGTAAGCGTAAGGCGTAAGCCTCATCCCTATTCCCTCATTCCAGAAAAGTAAAAAGAGGCGGAAAAAACCCTACTCCTCTCCGCAGTCCGCCACTCCGCCCCCAAAATCCAGCAACCTTCCGTCCCTCCCCATCCTCACTCTCCGTCTCCGGCCTCTGCCCCCATTTCAGTCGGCCAGCGCACAGCGGCGGCGGCCAACGCACGGCGCACAGCGGCCGGCGCACGGCGCACAACGGCTACTCACACCGGCGACACTAGCCCCACTCCGTAGTCCGTTACTCCGTATACACCTAAAGCCTAGAGGTAAATTTCTACTGCTTATACTGCTTAGCCTTAATCTGATTTTATGTATTTAATTTTATGAAATCTAATTTAATGTTTGGGAATATATCATATATAATTGCTATATTTTTTAAATCTAGTAATTTTCTGTTTATGGTAGAATTATTTCTGTTTATGGTAGAATTATTTCAAGGAAGGAAATGCCTTGGTTACCTAAATGTAATTTATAACTCAGCATCATTCTCAAGTTGTGCTTTTGTAGCTGCCTTCTCTGTTTCTTCAAGAGCAAATGTTTTCAGCAATTCAACATCCCTTTTTCCGGTAAAATTAAGTTTGCAAGAGCAAACAGCCAAACACATAAACTTAAGTACATGAAGCATATGTGTAACTCTAGCCTCATGCTCAATCAGAAGTATGAACATCAATTCCACAAGTGTCAAGTGAGAACATTGGCTTTCAAATCATTGACACAGTTACTGCTGTCTCAACTCTCAGAGAGAAAAAAGAATGTAAAAAGAGCCTTGGTTACCTAAATGTTTTAAGCAAAATCATGAAAGCTACATATAACAGTATTTTATTATGTTATCCCCTCTTTGTATGGACATTAAGGCACGAATTCTTTGATAGATTTAACAAAAATTAAATATAATGATGTGTATTTAATTTCTACTGCTTATGGTAATTAAGGCACAAATTCTTTGTTTATGGTGTGTGATATGGTATGTTGTTACTTGTTAATTTGTCTAATGATTGTTGTAGATGTCAACCACACCTGAAGAATCTGGAGATATGGGCAGCAATCTCTCACCATCTTCGATGCCACAGCCACTTACTCAAGGGACTCAAACTACTCAACCATCAAATGCTACAGCAGCTACACTACCACCAAGACCAGTGAAAAGAAAGCCTACGAAGTCAAGATCCAAAGTGTGGGATCACTTTACGAAGATCCCAAATGAAGACGGTGTCAGTCAATCAGCTAAGTGTCTCTACTGTGAAAAACACTTGTGCTCTAACACAAAAAAAAATGGGACTTCATCACTTATTAACCATATGAATAATTGCTCAGAAAACCCTCATAATAAAGAAACACGTCAAACCTTGTTAAATTTGCAAAGAACTGTTAATGAGGGGGTGGGTACTCTTGGTACATGGAAGTTTGATCAAGCTGAAATTAGGGAAGCACTTGTAGAAATGATTGTTGAAGATGAGTTGCCATTCAAATTTGTGGAGGGTGGGGGGTTTAAGAAATACATGTCTAGATGTTGTCCTAGGTTTCAAATTCCTTCTAGATGGACGGTGTCAAGAGACTGTTTTGATTTGTATGAGAATGAAAGGTCAAAGTTAAAGTCTTTCATGAAAATACATTGTGACAAAATTTGCATTACTACTGATACTTGGACTTCGTTGCAAAGAATTAATTACATGTGTGTTACTGGTCATTTCATTGATGAAAATTGGGAATTGCATAAGAAAATTCTGAATTTTGTGCCCGTGTCTAGTCATAGAGGGGATTACATTGGTAAGGCACTAGAAACTTGTCTTATAGATTGGGGGTTGAAAAGGGTGTTCAGTGTAACCGTAGACAATGCGAGTTCAAATGATACGGCTGTAGCATTCTTGTCAAAGAGGTTGTTGAATTGGGGAAATGCTATATCTAGTTGCAAGTACCTTCATATGCGATGTATTGCACATGTGATCAATTTAGTTGTTAATGATGGCTTGAAAGACATTAACCCTTCAGTGAAGCGTGTGAGAAATGCTATTAGATACATTCGAAATTCACCTGCAAGATTGAAAAGGTTTAAAGACTGTGCAGAGTGGGAAGGGATAGAAAGCAAGAGTTGTTTGTGTTGTGATGTGTCTACTAGGTGGAACTCAACATATTTAATGCTTAGAACTGCTGAAAAGTTCCAAAGCGCATTTGAGAGGTATGATGAACAAGATACAAGTTTTAAGGCTGATTTGTGTAAGGATGGGGTTGATGGGGTTCCAACTTTAGAAGATTGGTGTGTTGTTCGTAGGTATGCTGATTTACTGAAGCATTTTTACGAGTCTACTCTGCGCATTTCTGGATCTTTATATGTCACTTCTTGCTCATTTTTTAGTGAAATTAGTGATTTATGTGCTATCTTGAATGAGTGGTGTGGAAGTACAAATCTTGAGATTATGAAAATGGGGTTGGCCATGAAGAAAAAATTTGATAAATATTGGGGGGATCCAGAAAGAATGAATAAAATCATTTTATTTGCTGTTGTGTTTGATCCACATGATAAGTTTGAGTACATGCAGTACACTTTGTGTGGGATGTATGGGGAGGAAAGAGGTAACAATATTTTTCATTGTGTGAAGAGTGAATTGTATGAGATGTTCGATGAATATATGAAGCTTTATCATCCGGATGGTGATGTAAGTGATTGTGGTGGTGGTAGCAACTCTAGCTCAAGTGAAGTGACTGATTGTGAAAAGATTGGTAAAAGGCCAGCATCGATTTTTAAATCAAGGCTTAAGAGGCAAAGAATTGAGAGTGGTGTGTCCGGAAGCAAGAAAAATGAACTAGATACTTACTTGAGTGAAGCTGTCATAGAGGATGAAGAAAATTTTGATGTGTTGAGGTCGTGGAGGTCAAACTCTTCAAGATTCCCAACTCTTTCACGAATGGCCCGTGATATCTTGGCTGTTCCAATTTCAACGATTGCATCAGAGTCGGCATTTAGTACCGGTGGTAGGGTACTAGATGCATTTAGGAGTTCTTTAACTCCTAAAATTGTTGAAGCTTTGCTATGTGGACAAGATTGGATACGAGGTTCACGAACACCCATATGTGTTGAAGAACTATTGGAGGATCTTGAAAATTTCGAGAAAGGTAACGATTTCATTATGAATTTAATTTTTCATATTTTTCATATTTATTCACATGATTTTTTTATTTTACTTCTAGATTTGCCAAATGTTGGACTTGGAGGATTATCGTGCACCAACAATTAGAAGAATCGGAGGAATATTTGAATTGTGATTCGTCTTTCTTTTTGTTGAACTTATGGACTGTTATGACTTTTATATGGACTTTATGAACATTTAGTTTTAATATTATGGATTGGAGTCATTGGACTGTATGAATGTTTTTATGGACTGTAATGGATTTATGGACTTCTATTTTATGATTATGTAATTTTTTTTTTTGTTGTTGAATTTATGGCTATTATGAATTTATGACTTTTTTTATGTACTGTATGAAATTTTGTGGACTGTATGAATTTTTTTATGGACCAGGGCTGTAATGGATTTATGGAGTATGAAGTTATTTAATGTAAAAAGCCCAAAATAAAAGTCCAAAAACAGGTCCAATAATAATTCGGTTTTTCGGTTAATAACCGTAACCGAACCGAAAAGTTCGGTTCGGTTATTTTTCGGTTTTATACAAGTTCGGTTCGGTTTTGGTTACCGAAATTGACCATTTCGGTTTTTTCAGTTTTGGAAATTCGGTTCGGTTCGGAAACCGAACCGACCGATGCTCACCCCTAGATTGGACATTTTAATTTTAGACCTTAACTGTTCATTTTCTCTCAGTGCCATATTGCATACTTCTTGCATTCTGGTGAAATCTTCTAACAACTTTTCAAAGTCAAGGTGGATTTCACTAGTTTCATGTGTGTTAATTGAAAGATTGGAAGATGAACATACCTCTTCATTTTCAAATGCCATTTGGCAGTCATCATCACTGTCACTGTTGGAGAACAGTCCATCATCAGAAGAGTAGACACTCTCTTCACTTGCTGATTCTCCAGCTACCATGGCCTTTCTGTTGTTCATCCTCTTGTCTCTTTTGTTTTTCCTTTCTTTTCTTTCTTTGGCACTTAGGTCAGGACAATCATACTGAAAGTGGCCCTTTTTCTGGAAGTTGTAACACACATCTTCATCATCATTTTTCTTGCTTGAGGACTCCTTCTCCTTGATGATGATGGTTCACCTTTGCTGTATTTCTTTTTATCAGCATATCTGTCTTCTTTCTTCTCATTAGAGACTTTGTCCTCTGATATGTTATCAGGAGAGCTGAATCTCCTTCTGGTTCTATTGTCTTGGTAGAACTTCTTGTATCTACCAAATCTGGAGTTGAGCTTCTCAAATCTCCTTGCCATGAGTGCCAGCTCCTCCTTCATTTCTGATTTTGAAACAGATTGAGAGGATCTTTGAGTATTTTTCTTCTCTGTTTCAGTGGCTTTGAAAGCAACACCTTTGCCTGAGGAGGATGGCTCATCATGCACCTTCTTTCTGTTGAGATCAAACTCATATGCCTTGAGTTCAGAGAATACTTGTTGCATTGGCATTTTGTCAAGATTGCTGGTATTTTGCATCATGACAGAATATATGTCCCACTTTGATGTGAGACTTCTCAGAATCTTCAAAGCAACTTCCCTTTTGGCATAGAACTTGCCCAAAGAATTCATCTCATTCATGATGTCAGTGAATCTGCCATCAAGATGATCAATAGTTTCATTTGGCTCCATAGTGAATTGCTCATACTTTTGGATAGCCACTTGAAGCTTGTTTTCCTTTATCTTTTGGGTACCTTCACACATAAGTGCTAGTGTATCCCAGATCTCCTTTGCTGTGGTGCAGTGATACACTCTTCCCATCACTGCATCTGGAATTGTCTGGTACAAGGTGTTCATGGCAATGTAGTTCAGATTGTGCCTTTTTCTCTCTTCTGCTGTCAGCTCATCCTCATCTTTTGGCAACAGCTCCCTTGGGTCTGCTTTTTGAGCATCAGTGACCTTGGGATTGAGTTTGGTGAAGGTGAATGGTCCTCTGGTGATGACTTTGAGCATTTCATCATGCTGGCAAGCAAGAGCAAGATGTGCTCTCATCCTGATCTTCCAGAAATCATAATTCTCAATTGAGAACATTGGCAATTTGTGATGAGAAATATGATTGACTTGGTTTGGACCCATGTTGTTGATGGTGTTGACAGCATCTCCTGGAACTGCATTGTTAGCCATTTTTGAACAGATAGACAAAGAAAAATACAAGTAGGTTTTTCAGAAATTTGGATCAGTTCAGTGACCACAAAAGTAATGTGAGTTTTTTGAAGAACAGTTGGCTCTTCAGAGACAGTGGTCTATGAACCCCTGCTCTGATACCACTTGTTGGTCCTTGGTGGAGTATAACACAAGTGTATGGGGGGGGGGGAATGCACTTGTGTATGCAAATTATTTTTCTTTTTGACAAACTGGTCTGATCAGGCAAGTTGTCTCACAACTGGCCTGAGTGTGAACTTTGATAGATACTTGTCCTACTGATTACTATTGAGTGATCAGTTGGCTAAATATCTAAAAGAGTTGCTAAGTGCGGAATGTGGTTGGCCTTTGACTTAAAGAAATACTCCAAGTTAATTTCTGAAAAATACAGTTATCAGGGACTTTGTCCAAAACAGTTTTTCTTAACTTACTGAATTTTGCTCTTTAAAATATGTTGGAATGTAAGTGCAATAAAGAATGCAGTAAGTAAATGGCACACAAGTTTATAGTGGTTCAGAGACTCAAGCTCCTACATCCACTTTCCCTGATTGAACAGGATAATTCCTTCACAATGGAATTAGCTTGTTTTATAGTGCCAAGGTGCACTGATCAACAACACTCTCTTAGTGTTTTGATCCCTAGGATAACCTGAGTCCTAGTGCTCAATCTCACTGAGTTAACACTGTGTTTCACAATAACAGTCCTTAACTCCTCACTTCTACAACAAACTCTCTCTTCACTAAATGAGATAGGGTTTGAGGTTTGGTTCCAACTAGTAGAGATATCCTTTACAATAAGAACAGTGTAAAGGCTTAGGATATCTCAATGCTAAGCTTTGGATATTCTACAAAGATTGGCTTAGCTTGATGAAGTGATTCAGGAAACTTGGGATTCTAGAGGACAACTTGGTTTCCTTTGAAAGCTTGATGATAGTTTGATAGCTTGTGGTTGGATGATTGAATCCCTTGATCACTTCTGTATTTATAGACAAATTTGAGCAGCTAACTGTTGGAGGGATAGCAATTCAAATATGTCTATTTGCAGCACCATTGAAATGGCTATGAAGCTTGGCATCCTTTTATCCACTGTGTAAAAGGGGTCTTCAATGGTTGCTTGAATGAATGTGTTGACTTCTGAAAAATGCGGCTGAGAAGACTTGTGTCAGATTCCAAATATGCACATTTTCCAAGGTTGATTTGTGGCAAACTCTACACTCAATCAACGGTCAGGTGGGACAAGCTCCCTGAACATTCCTGCTGCAGTTTAGAATGTTCCAACATTCATTCAATGTTTCATTCTTTAATGCTCTAAGTCTTTACTTGCTTGGTTCAGGCATGATTGACAATAAATGCTTCATTAAATGTGTCTTTTGTGGGCTTGGTCATTCAATGCTCTTGATCATTTGTACTTCAACTGTCTTGATCATTTGCATTTAAGAGCATTGCTTTACTGCTCTTGGTCTCTTCAGCTAAGTTGTCCACTTGGTCAGTCTGTCTTGTAAGTTCAGCAACTTTGTCCTATAGACTTATCAAGCTGCCTAACATTCCAGCTTTGGACAACTATTCTGAATACTAAAAATCTCACAACATTCCTGAGATTTTTCACTTAAGCAATCTACAAATTCAAGTGTACTGAGACAACTTGCCTAAACTAGACTTGAGCTTATCTCAACTAATCTGAACATCATCAATCAGGGGTTTTGGTATCTAAATCAAAATCATTTTATTCTCAACAACTTGTATGTGGATGACTTGATTTTTACAGGGAATAATCCAAAGATGTTTGATGATTTCAAGAGAGCTATAACAAAGGAGTTTGAGATGACGGACATTGGTATGATGTCCTACTACCTTGGGATTGAAGTGAAGCAACGAGATGATGGCATATTTATTTCTCAAGAAGGATATGCTAAAGAAGTTCTCAAGAAGTTTGAGATGGAGAAGTGCAAGCCTGTTGGAACACCGGTGGAGTGCGGAATCAAGCTACACATGAATCAAGATGGTGAGAAAGTTGATCCATCAGTTTTCAAGAGCCTTGTTGGACGCTTGAGGTATCTAACTTGTACGAGGCCGGATATTCTTTTTGGTGTTGGACTTGTGAGTCGCTACATGGAAGCTCCTACTACTTCACATTTGAAAGTTGCCAAAAGAATTCTTCGCTACATCAAAGGTACAATTGATTATGGTATCTTGTACTCCTTTTCTGGCGACTTTAAGCTTGTTGGCTATTGTGATAGTGATTGGGCTGGTGATGTTGATAGTCGGAAGAGTACAACCGGGTTTGTTTTCTTTATGGGAAATTCAGCTTTTACTTGGAATTCTAAGAAACAACCTATTGTGACTCTATCTACTTGTGAGGCGGAATATGTTGCTGCTACTTCTTGTGTTTGTCATGCTGTGTGGCTAAGAAGTTTGTTGAAGGAATTGAATTTGGCACAAGAAGATCCGACGGAGATTTATGTTGATAATAAATCTGCAATTGCTTTGGCCAAGAATCCGGTGTTTCATGAAAGGAGCAAACATATTGATACTAGGTATCATTTTATCCGAGAATGCATATCGAAGGAAGAAGTGAAACTCGAGTACGTGAAGTCACAAGATCAAGTTGCTGATATCTTCACGAAACCGTTGAAGTCTGATGTTTTCAAGAAGCTGCGTTTTTCACTTGGAGTAATTAATCTAGTTTAAGAGAGGATGTTGAATAATTAAACTAGATTAATTAAGTCAAAGTTATTAATTGTTTATGGATTAATTTCTGGAGGATACATGAATGACCTTTGGTAGATTCATGAATATTTCTTGGTTGATACATGTATTGAATTAATTAGTATTAAATATGGTTCATGTATACATTTTGGGTATCTCCTATAAATACCCCATGTATTGAGTCATTTGTAACAAGTCAAGTGAAAAAGAAAATACACAACAGTTTCCTCCACTCTTGAATTGGTATTTTCTACTGTTTTATGCTCTCCTATTTCTAACAAGACATTGAACATTTTGTAGACTGTTCTGGCAATGACCATTAATGTCAAAAAAAAATTACTGTAAAAGCAAAATAGAAAAGGATAAATTAACTTAAACAATATTTGACCAAAATGTTGTTTCTTCTGGAAGTTCGAGTTAGGTCATGAACCCAAGGATTTGACCATTACTCTAGCAAAGAATGAATGCAGTCGTTGAATACTATGTGAATGGGAAGCAAGATGCTTTGGATCACTTCCCTGATGGTTCAGAGTAATAAGAAAACTTCCTATCTACATTCCACTATATACTGCATCTATATATTGTTCAAGGAAAAACAAGCATTTTATGAATAATATAACTTTATTATAGCACTATTTCGAATCGGTTTCAGCTTAAATCTGGTTGAGTATCATGATTCTTTTATTTTACGCAATTCCTTCCTAGATTCCACTTTGTTATGTATACACAATCATTTCTGCTTTGTTGCTTATTTAAGCAACCATAAATATATCCTCCTTTTTTTTTTTTTTTTTTTGGCTTTTTCTTTATCTGTTTCTCCATTTTTTCAATTTATTTATGTGATGATCAGAATCTATCCAAAACGTTGGGCGACGGCAGCAACACATCTCTCTGGCACGAGCACTGGGCGGACGAGCAAAGCTTGAAGGTTAGATTTCCTAGGCTCTACATGATATGCTCCAACAAAGATGCTAAGATCAGCAAGTCCGATGAATGGGTAGACAACACCTGGAACTGGAGTATTAATTCATGGAGAAGGCCTCTCTTCGATCGAGAGGAAACAATGGCTGCATAACTTCTTAATGCACTTGGGAATATTAATCTACAACCTGCAACCACAGATACATGGAGGTGGAACCTTACTGGAGATGGCATCTACAACGCTAAGTCAGCTTACGGGGGCCAAGGCCTCTTGCCACGAACACAACCCCTCCAAGAAGATGCATTATCTGCCTTCAGAACACTTTGGAATAAGGTGACTCCTACCAAGTATTCAGGCCTAGCTTGGAAAGTGATTCGGGGACGGATTGCCTCTCGAAGTGAGTTACGGAGGAGAAATATTCTAAGAAGCGGCGAAGACATGTCCTGCGCACTCTGTGGAGCAGCTGAGGAGACCCATCAACATCTGTTCTTCGACTGTCGATTCTCCTGCACTATATGGAGGCTACTTAAATTCTGGTTCAATTGCAGCATGCCGTTAATTTCAGCCTAGACCCGCAGATTGAATAGATTCAATTTAATTGAGCAGATTGGTTCTTGGATATGCGTATCTTGCTTTTCAATGCTTTAAAACTGTAGAGAAAAGTAGAGTTGACATTCCAAAACTCAAGTGTTGGTGTCAATATTGGGTAAAGATTCCTCTTGGGTTCAATCGAAATGCACCGGTAAATATTTGGGGAATTATATTTCTTCTAATTCTACTTCTTTGTTGATAGATTCCTCCTGAGTTCAATTGAAATGCACCAGTCATTCACCAACACCAACGATATTCTCAATCTCTTGCAGTGAGTGCACATGATTCATCCGTCTATGATACTATTGATGAATTAAATCAAGGAGTTTGTGATATACAAGCTATTGGAGTTTGCACTAATTTGTAAGCATGTTTCAGAATTCTAATGTAAATTTTAGATTCAATAGTTTATTTACTTCAAGAACTAGGTACATTTTAGATTCAATAGTTTATTTACTTCAAGAACTAGGAAAATCATAATTATTATAACATGTATGATAAAGTGTTATATTATTCTTATGCACTGCACATATTAGATATATGCATCTCCTATTAATAAGCAATGCACATATTATATATATGCACAAAACTATGCACAACGACACTCCGCCTTGCAAATATGGTCATTGCTATTTTATAGGCAACGGATTTGGGGAAAACCGTTGCCAATGCCTTTTGACAACGGTAGGTGGCCGTCGCCTTTTGGCAAGGGCGTGGAGGCCGTTGCCTTTTCGCAACGGGGCCCAGCCGTCGCCAAGGTCGTCGCCTTTTTATTAACTTTTAAAAAATGAGAACCTGGGTTTCGAACCTAGATCTCTAAGGCAACCAACACAGCCCCCCACCACTGGGCCACCAATATTCGCGAATTTTCGCTCCAGCTGGGTTTCGAGCACGGGACCTCTCGGTCCTGTAGAGTTTTGGGCGCCCCCTGTGTGCCGTTTAGGCTAGGAGCTTTAGCCGACATGTTGTGAATGCAATTAATATATATTCAATTTAATTCTAGTTTTTAATTCTTTAATTCAATCCATTCTAGTTTTTAATTCTTTAATTCAATCCATTCTAGTTTTTAATTCTTTAATTCAATCCATTCTAGTTTTTAATTCTTTAATTCAATCCATTCTCTAATTCAAAGCATATCATATTTATTTCTAAATGAGAATTAACTAAATTATGTGTTTCAAATTAAATAATTTAATTACGGTATCAATTTACACTATTTAAATGTATTCTAATCTTCAATTTACAACATTTAAATTCATTCTAATTTTCAATTCACAACATTATAATTACATACAACATTGAGTATAATTATTTTCACTTATCCATTTAAATTTATTCTAATCACATCATTTAAATTCATTCTAATTTTCAATTCACAACATTATAATTACATACAACATTGAGTATAATTATTTTCGATTATACATGTAAATTTATTCTAATCACATCATTTAAATTCATTCTAATTTTCAATTCACAACATTATAATTACATACAACATTGAGTATAATTATTTTCGATTATACATGTAAATTTATTCTAATCACATCATTTAAATTCATTCTAATTTTCAATTCATAACATTAAATATAATTATTTTCAATTCACTTATCCATTTAAAAATATCAATTCACTTATCCATTTCATTAAAATAACATCACACACAACATTAAAATAAAAATTAATCCTCAACGTCAATGTAATATAATAACATCACACATAATAAATTAGTAATATAAAAATGTATCACTCCTCATCACCACCATCATCCTCAGTATCATCCTGATCCCGATCAACCTGGCTACGATCATGAACGTTGTGCGACGCCCCCGACGGCCTCGACGCCCCACCCATCTGCTGACCCATCCCACCCATCACACCCATCCCACCCATCCCACCCGTCTGACCTGTCATCTGACCCATCATCGCTGCCAACTGATCCTGAAAAGTCTTGACTTATGCGCTCCTCCGTCTGCTGCATTTGTAGGAGTAAGCGCTGCTCTCTCTCCTCATTGATTCTCCATTCTTCGGCAAGAGCATTGTGCATGTCTTCCTAGGAGAATCGTCCATAAGTCGTACCACGTGACGTCTCGCCAGGACCGGAGGAGACCCGTCTGTTCTTGCCTACTTGTCCAAGGCCCCTAACACGTCCATGAGACCTACCAACCTTCTTCACGAACAAATCAGACATGTCGGGTATAGGTGGGCCCTGGGAACCATCCTCTGAAGTAGGTTCATCTGACGGTTCTCCTGATTGATTGGTCAACTCCTCCTATAACTGGTCCTATACGTGCACATTTAAAAGTGGGTTAATACATTTTCAAGTACAATTAAATATATATTTGTTATATAATGTAATGTATATATATATATATATGTACACACTTACAAGTATATCACCCATATAACCATAGTTGTATATGTCGTTTTCGTAACGGTGGTAATATTCAGCTATCTCCCAGTCATGGGCAGGGCGTCCCATCTTCTCCTCCTGTATTTTGAATTGAAGACATATACGTATAATTAACTAAATAATTAACTAATTAAAATTAATTATAATTGACCACAAATACTTACAATGCGTTGTGCGACCTCTGCTGCTCCACGAGCTCCGCCTTTATGAGTACCATAGCCAGTACCCGGACCTCCAGGCTCGGATAAGCGGTTCTTACGAGCCTGCTCGCTCTTCTTAATTGTTTCAGGATCGCTCCAGTGATGAACTAAGTCGTTCCAAACATTGACATCCCACCTCGGCCTCTTCTTTTCCTTCACCCACACTTTCTTGAAGTTTGATAACATGCCAGTGTACCGACCTGCTGCTCTTTGAAGAAAGAGCCTGTACACCTCTTCAGTAGATGTGATTAGAGGGTCCCACCTGACCTCGGTCTGCAAAAAAAAAAAAATTAATGAATTAATATAAAAAAAATAACAAAATGTTAATGTAAAGTGATTTTATACCTGGAATGTCTCCCACCACCGTTGTATCGTGCCGGGTGATACCTTGGCAAATGAGTGTGCACCAAGCTCCATATTCCTGTACATAATCGATATGATCGTCCTCGAAATCAAATTTGAAGGCATCAACCTGTTACACGTATTTTATTATAATAAAAAAAATTATTAATAAACATGTTATACATACGTCTAATGAATATTAAATATAATATACTTACGTATCAAGGTAGATCCACAGTAAAATGCGACTCTCGGGTGCATCATAAGACATGCTGGCCTGTGTCCCGACAGACGGAGGTCTAACTGGCGAATGTATCGGTGGAGGGGATGGTTTTGTGCAGGTGGAACCATATGAGGCACCTGAGTGTAATAGGAATCTAGGTTCATTCCGGGCAAATGTAGCTGGGTCATATCGGGCATATATAAACCATGTGGTATGTGCACTGACGGTGTCTCATCCACCGGCTCTCCTCTACCTCTACTTCTACCTCTACCTCGCCCCTGTCCAGTAGAACCCTGACCAGAGCCCTGTCCAGAACCATGTCTACGACCACTCATCTGTCAAAATGAACATTAAAACATTATTAACGTTTAACATTGTAACAATTAATAAACATTATATATGAATATCACTGTAAGGATTAACACTAGAATATAAATAAGGAATATAATTAAGGAATTAATATTTAGATAACATTGTTTAACAATTAATTAACAACATCATTCATCATTCATCTTCAGCTTCATCTTTGTCGTCTTCTCCGTCTTCTTCTCCATCTTCTTCTTCATATTCTGCCACTTCCATCATTGTACCGGTGTCATCAGTTAACATGACAGGATCTTCATCTACTTGCACAATCATTTGAGTCTCTAAGTTATCCTCTTGCCACGCGGGAACTTCATCTTCAGTAGTATCTTTTGCATCCACCAAGTATCTCGGTTTGACTTTGCAGACAAATATTCAATCAGTACGGGGTCTAGGGTTTGGACAATAGTAGACTTGTGTGGCTTGACTTGCTAGTACGAATGGATCGTACCGGCCGTAAGACCGTCTCTGATTAAGCTCCACGAGCTTGTAGTTAGGATGAACTTTTGTCCCATTGTTTGAGGGATCAAACCACTAACACTTGAACAAAACAACTTTCTTCTCGTGGTACCCCTGATAGTCCAATTCGACTACTTCCTCGAGTTTCCCATAAAAATCTTCCTCATTCGCATCGTAGTTTTTTCCCTTGATACAAACCCCACTGTTTGATGTTGCTCTAGATGCACCATAAGCCATAGTGTGGAATTTGTACCCGTTCACGTAATACCCGGCGTACGTAAGAACTTGACCAGACGGACCGGCCGAAAGATCGTATAAAAACCTGTTCTCGATGCGATTTATCTTCACCTATATATTTATAAGCCACGACGATGTGAGAATTTCTATAACTTAACACTTTACACAGATCGTTATTTTAAGATAACTTACAATTTCTTCAAATCACGATGCAAATCCATCTTGTAGCCTTAAATCTGATTCAGCGGTCGAGAGATTTGGTTGACGAACTTGAAGTTATTGCATGAATAGCCTACGTACGATCGATATAAGATTAATAAGACATGTCAACACTAAGTATTTGATTGACAAACATTTTGGTCAGATTGACTTACTGAACATATGGTTGCACCTCGTCACAATTCAACAACACGTACGTATGAGCAACTTTTTTCTCCTCGTCTAAAATCCATCTTTTCTTAGGCTTTCCTTATCGTTTGCCAGGCGGCTTAAATATTGAAAAAGTACCATCGGCATACTCGTGTACTTCGTCCCGACCATCGTAATTACGAGGTACATTGTGTATCCTTGTCGTAACATAGTCCTCGAAATAGTTAGAACAAAACATTGACGCCTCTTTAGTTAAATATGCATTGGCAATCGAAGCTTCAACACATGCTTTGTTCCCCACGCTTAATTTCAAGGTGCGAAGATACCTGATTAAATTATAAGAATCGTAAGTTCATATAATTTGAAGAATCGTATGAGAAATTGAATGACAATTACCTCTCGTATGGATACATCCATCTGTATTGAACTGGACCACACACTTTTGCTTCATATGCAAGATGCACGGGTAGATGTTCCATAGAGTTGAAGAAGCTGGGTGGAAAGATATGTTCCAACTAGCACAAGATCACTGGAATATTTGTTTCCAGTCGAGCCATGTTGTCAACTGTGATGGTTGTAGAAGTCAACTCCTTAAAAAATAGACTAAGCTCAGTGATTGCTTTCCACACATTGAGCGGCAGAATTTTGTAAAAAGCAATCGGTAGTAGTCTCTGCATAAACATGTGACAATCATGACTCTTCATCCCATACAATTTCAATTTCGACCAGTCAATGCAACGGGACATGTTAGACACATATCCATCTGGAAACTTCAACTCACTTATCCACTTACAAATAACATCCTTTTGCTTCTTATCAAGCGAAAAAGAAGCCTTAGGATACTTTGATGTACGTGGACATTTCTTGAGAGAGGGACGACGACAATAATCATTCAGCTCATCTTTTGATTTAGACGTGTCCTTTGTTTTCCCTTCCACATTCATTACCGTGTTGAATACGTTATCAAACACATTTTTCTCAATATGCATCACGTCTAAATTGTGTCGTATCAACAAGGTACTCCAATAGGACAACTCCCAGAAAATGCTTTTCCACTTCCACCCTCTAGAAAGTTTTTTGTTGTGGGCCTCAGCACCCTCCTCTATAACCTTTCTATATCCCAAATGATCAATTTCGTATAGAATACTTGCACCCGTTCGGATAGGCGGTGGATCATATGTGACTACTACTCCGGCCATGAATGCAGTTTTATTCGTTCGCCACGTGTGATCCAGTGGTAAAAACTTTCGGTGGTTGTCGAACCACGACTGCTTTCTACTTTTATTCAAATAGAATGCATCGGTGTACTCTCCACAATATGGACAAGCAAGCCTTCCGACTGTACTCCAACCAGACAACATCGAGTATGCTGGGAAGTCACTAATGGTCCAGATAAGTGCAGCTCGCATCAAAAAGTTTTGCTTTCTAGCAACATCGTAAGTTTGCACACCATTTTCCCATAAAAATCTTAAATCTGCTATCAGTGGTTGCAAAAACACATCAAGTTTGTCCTTCAGACTTTTAGGCCCGGGCACGAGAATCGAAAGAAACATGAATTGATCCTTCATGCATAACCACGGGGGTAGATTGTACGGAGTAAGTATAACTGGCCATGACGAATATTATTTTCACGTCATTCCAAACGGTGCAAAACCGTCTGTGCTCAAGCGCAACCTAACATTCCTAATTTCAGATGCATAATCAGGATACGAACGGTCCAAATGCTTCCAAGCCAATGAGTCTTTCGGGTGACGCATAACACCAGAGTCATCAGAAGCGCACAAGGCATGCCATGTCATATCCTTCGCAGTGGCCTTGGACATGTACAATCTTTGCAAATGAGGAATTATCGGAAAGTAGAACATCTCCTTAACCGGGCGTTTCTTTTTCAACCGACCATCTGCATCAACCCTACTCGGCTTATACCGTGATCGACCACAAATCTTACAAAAATCTAATTCGCTGTCTGCACCCCAGAATAACATGCAATTCTGTGCACAACAATCAATCCTTTCTACCGGAAGACCCATCCCACTCATCAAATGTTTGGTGTCGTTAAATTTCTTGGGAACCTTATTTTCGGGAGGACAAATCTCACGAATCAACTCAACGACCTGATTGTATCCCCTTTCAGACAATTTGTTTTCCGTTTTAATGTTCAACAGTCTGGAATTGAATGACAACTGCGAATGAGATTCACAACCAGGATACAAGTCTTGGTCCGCTGCACGAAGCATGCCGTAAAACTGTGCCGCATTCTCGTTAGGGGGTTCTTCATTAAGAGTCTCCTCTTCCACGTCTATTCCAAAATCAATGTTTGGGCCACCCATTAACTCTTCTACCATAGTGTGGTACGAACTAGGTCCCGCTGGGTCAACGTCGTTTGAAGTTGACGCAAATTCATTAGTTTTTGAAATGGATGTGGACCCCAACTCTCTTCCCCGTGATAAATCCAATTATAATAATTCAGTGTAAAACCATTTCTATATAAATGAGATTTCACTTCATTAGGATCTCTATAAGTTTGATTTCGACATCTAGCTTTCGAAAAAGGACACCTATTTTTTCCTTCCCAAATCGAATTTGGATTACTAGTGGCAGCTTCAATAAATCCATTTACTCCACTAATAAATCTGGGGTTCATAATCCCATTCACTAATCTTGGACTATACATCCAACTACGACTTGAATAATTCATGTCAATCGACGTCTACAACACACAAATTAACAATCAACGTCTCATTCCTCTAACTCTATTAAAATTAATTAATATAATTCTAAATATATTCTAATAATTATTCTAACACCCTAATTAACAAATAAATTCATATATAGACATAATTAACACAATTATATAATTCTAACACCCTAATTAACAAATAAATTCATATAACTTAATTAATTAAAACATACATATAAATACATGCATAACACAATATAATTAACAATTAAATTCTAACAATTAACACATGCATGCATAAAAATTAACAATTCTAACAATTTTATATATACATACAACATATTTGCATATATATACATACAACATATTTGCATATATATACATATATATACTAAAACTATATATATACATATAACTTCAAATTTAACTGATTAAAACGAAAAAAATTACCGTAGAAATGCTCCCGTCGAAGTGTAGAACACAAATGGCCAAGAACCGAGTCCGATCTGCAAACGAACGTGGATGTTGTGTTTGGAGGTGGAAAGAAATTTTAATGGAGGAGGTGTGTGTGTGTGTGCGCCGCTTCTGTTGTAATTCTGGGAAGAAGAGGGTTAATTTTAACTCAATTAGGGCGACGACAAAGGCAACGGGCCCACTGCCATTGCCTTTTAGCGAGTGGGGGCCCGTTACCAAATGGCAACGGGGCCCACTGCCGTCGCCTTTTGGCAACGGGGGTTATAAACCGTCGCCTTTTTACATCGGGGCCCACTCCCGTTGCCTTATCCGTTGCCTTTTGGCAAAAGCACCCGCCCCCGTCGCCTTTTTTATGCCCGTTACCAATGTCGTTGCCAATTGGCAACGGTAGGCTGCCGTTGCCTTTTGACCAATATTTTGTAGTGTTACGTATAAGACTACAGGCCAATCCGACCTTTGTGTTAAAAAATTCAATGAAATTCGTAATAATTTATTCTAATTTTTCAGTACATCAAAGATTTAAACTAACATGCAGAAAACACACCTTGAGAATCGAGTGAGTAATCGAATGTGTGAAACGAATGTGCACATAATTAATGGTCTGCATATTTGAAAGTATATGTAATTATCGATTGCATATATAAAAAAACGCATGCATATTTGAAAGTATATGCACTTGTCGGTTGCATATAAATAAAAAATATGCATCTTGCAAAAATATTAGACTTATTCAACATGTATTTGTTAATACAAGTTGTTCAGCAAATTATTTAAACACTTTTAGAGGTGTATCGAGTAAAATAATTTTTTTGAATGTATTAATTTTATTAAGTAATTCATAATATAATTTATATTTTAATAAAGATATGGTATGCAAAATAATAACAATATGAATATTTAATTAATTAAAGTATATTTTTTATTAATAAGAAAATTATTGAATATATAAATGTGGACAAATAGAAAGTATGATCTCGAATTTTAGGAAAGTAAATTGAATTAGAGATTGCTTTTTAAAATTTAAGAGGTTTGACTTTGCATATTAGTTAATTTAATGATCTGAAAATTCGAAATTAATGGTAAGACAAGGGTAAATTGGTACAATTATGTATCATTTTGTCTTTAATTGAATCATTTAAAAAATTTAGTTTGAATCTTAAAGAATGGGGTGGTTTATCCTATATTGTCTTTCATTATGTATCATTTTGTCTTATGACCCGCGATTTTTTTTAAAATTATCTTATTTTAACTTTTGGGCTAAATGGACTTACTGTTTTGACTTGGTCAAATTAGTATGAAATGAAATATTTCACATAAGATTAGCCTAATATTCTGATATATTTTCAAGGATTTTTAATATATTATTATACTGTCCAAAGATGCTTATTGAATCTGACTTTGCAAAAAAAAAAAATTGACATTCTTCTCAAGTAAATTAATCGCTTCATAGCTAGAATAAAAGATAATATGTTATTATTATTAATATAAACTTTTAAGATTTTTCTTTCATGCTATACATTTAATAATGCTTTCTAACAAAATACAACTTAAAGTGAAAATGGAGCAAAAGAAAAAAATAGTATGTACAACAGTTCCAATTTAGAGATGTAGCCCTGACAAAAGGGCTAGCGATCCCGAGGACAGCCCACATGAAGTCGCCAGGTTCAAAATCAATGTGACGACGATGTTTATCTGCGGCCGCCTTATACTCAAGTGTGGATGCGAGTAACTGGTCATGTGTTGCTCGATGTGTGTTGCGCAAGGCCTCGATCAGGTCGGCAGCGTGAGGATCCGCGCGAACAGGGGAGGGCAGGCTCATAAGATCAGTCGGGCCGCGAGGAAGGACCGCATACACCACGTGCGAACTCGGCCTGGCTGAGGCGAGAATCCCACGTGCGAATATGCTCCCAGACGAGGCATCGCAGCAAGTTGCCCAACTATTTATTCACCACCTCTGTTTGCCCATCATTTTGAGGGTGATAGGCACTGCTATAGTCCAAGCGGGTGTTTCAACTAAACTGCTGTTTTTTAATCCTTCATAATTTCGAATTATAAAATCAACGTCTCATACTAATTTTATTTACTATTTTAAATCATATTTTAATTATAAACATAGCCCAACATATTTTACATTATTATTACCTACCTATTCAAAACAAATATAACCCCTTTTTTTCTTTAAGATTATGTTATTAGATATTTTGATACTATGTGAAACAAATTTATTTATTTTACATATAAAAGCAGAAAAAATTATGTATAGAAAATTTAATAATTCTGATATTTACCATGTTCAAGTAAAAAAAGGATGTTTCCTAATCTTGTATATATTTTCAAGGATTATTAATATATTATTATACTGTCCAAAGATGCCTATTGAATCTGACTTTGCCAAAAAAAAAGGACATTCTTCTCAAGTAAATTAATCACTTCATAAAATAAAAGATAATATGTTATTATTAATATAAACTTTTAAGATTTTTCTTTTATTTATACATTTAATAATTAATGCTTTCTAACAAAACACAAGTTAAAGTGAAAATGGAGCAAAAGAAAAAAAACAGTATGTACACAACAGGTCCAATTTAGAGATGTAGCCATATATGACAAAAGAAATACTAATATGGAAGCTTATAAAGTAGGAGGGGAGGGATTAAAGTATTCAAAAATGGCGAAATACACCAAACATAATACTGTATTTGCACTATCATTTACGTCTGGAAACATGCAGATTGCAAAAATGTTTGAAGGCATCCCAAAAGAAAGAAAAGCTACAAGAGTATCGAATATCCGTCTCTTGGTATCATATCGTATCGTATCATATCTCATTGTTAAGTAATATATCCATCCATCCTACCCAAGAGTTCATTCCATTGCAAGAGGTACCTATTTTAGCAGAAAACTAGAATGTAAACACGACTACTGGTTTCTTTAAAAAGAATCAAATTAAGAAAACGTACCGGATCAATCGATGCTAAACTTTCAATGTAGATACCCGAACAAGCAGCAAAAACATTCTCACCGAACCCAATTATCTGGGGATCTCTAAATTCATCACTTATCGGATTGTAAATCAGGCTAGTCATATTATAGAACAGTAAAACTTCGTCAGTTAGAAATATGTCTAGATAGGTTGGAAAATGAAGATCAAGAAGACGACTTAATGGAATCGTCACCACTCTCTCCCAAGACTCAATCACCCCATACTCCCTCATAATCCAAACATCCAAATCACTATCTTGTTTAAGAAACTGTGCACTAAGGAAATCCCCAACCACTCCCAAACTAATAAGTGGATAATTTGGTAGCTCAACGACTCCATACACATGGTTATTCAAGGAGAAGGATTCTACATCATGTTCGTTGGCGTTGATGGAGCGCCAATGAAGCCTTCCACTCACGTACATGCCCATGCCCCTGCCAATGCCCTGAATACCATTAGCTGGCCTTTCCTGAACATCTGTCCAAGTATTAGTCCTCAGACTATAACTAATATGAAACCAACGGAATAGTTCCGATGGCAAGCCCATTACCATTACAATTCCAAAAACCTTGTAATCATCGGTCACCTCGTCCAATCCAAACCCGTATTTGACAATCTTTAAAGTCTCTCTTTTGTGAAGTTGAAGATGAATTCTAGGTTCAGGCAACCTCCTGGACCTTTTGGTGGCTGGGTTCCACAAGATGAAATTTTTGGAATCTAAAAGAAGGCAGACAAGACCATCACAAGAGCCCGCAAGATCAATCTCCTCGTTCAAAAAATCGATTTGAAGATGATCATCATTATAAGGAAGTGGAGCAGTGGGTGGGTGATTGAACAAGGAGGGCAGAGAGAGTATCCAGAATCCTTCAAGAGTTTCCAAAAAGATTTTATGGTGGGGAAATCTTGGATTTTCAATTGATTCCCTGAGATGGGCTCTAATGAAAGCTCTGCTCACAATTAAAAGGTTCCATAATCCCGAAACAAGTCTGAATCTCAACAGTGATTCTACTGGGAGTCTTGGCAATATTTCCAAGAAAATGAAATCTTCAGGAAGATCTAGAGGAGGAGGAGCTTCTTCTTCTTCCATCACTTGAAAACTTAACCTACGTAACGTAGCCCATCAAATGAAAGAGGCCGCCTACAAAACATGCATTCGAAATTGGAGGATATTCACCTGGAAAAGGTTTTATCGTAGATCAAATGTTCGAATTTCTAGAGAATACCTTAACCTGAAGTTGATTGTCCTGAAGAGAACGTATATGTGCAACTCGCATTATTATATAGTCATCATTGTTCTTATCATAACCTAATCCAAAGTAAACCCATGCTACACTAAAATTGTTGTGAAAAGTTATAGGGTCATTAGGAATGAATAAAGTCTTTTTGGTAGTTGGGTTAGACAACGAATAGACATCATGTATATCACAGTACAGTACCAAGCCGTTTATTGTTCCTAAAACTTCTTCGTCGTCATCGCTGTCTGGATTGTCTCTATAAGTCGATGGATTTCTCTTAGGAAAGTACTCGTATGTTATAGGAGGATCTGCAACACGTTGCTTATGGATATATGAAAAGAAAAAACCCTCTTTCATTTTCATCAGATTTGCTTCAATAAACAAACGTGAAGATATTATAGCATACAAAGATTTAGACAAACCTATCAAATGTTTAAGGACAGATGCCGCCAACCTCTCCAAAATATGAGATGTGATGTCATCTGGAATGGTGAATTTCAACATGGATGACCGTTTTTTCTATGACTTTGAGTATGTATGTAATTATTCAAGTATAGGATAGATATACAATATATATAGAGGAACAGTTATATATTAAATTACTTTTAATGATATATAAGACCCCTTAGTATTCGCCACCACGTTTGATATAAATAAAGAGTTTATGGAGAGGTGGACAACGTGGGATATATTAAATTACTTTTAATTATATACAAAGATTATTTAAGAATTTTTTCAACTCTGTACATCTTTAAAAATTATTATTCAAAAATAAATATATGCAATGCTCTATAAAAAAATATACAATAATTCGTTCAATAATTACATATAATAATTTATAATTATATAAAATAAATATTAAAGATTGTCATATTAATTATAATTGTAACTTCTCCATTAAATTAAGATGCATTAATGTTATTAATGTTATCTTTAGGGGAACTAAAAAAACGGATTATGAACCATAATAGACAATATTATACAATCTGGATGGTAAACCGTTACATACACAAAAAAAAAAAAAAAAAAAAAAAGAAATACATATGATTTAATTAAGTAAGTAACGTGGGGAGTATCGAAAGAGAATATATGCGAAAGTATATGCCAAACAAATATGCACATTGTGATATGTGCATTATGGAAGAAAAAATAGACCATTTTTTAATATATTTATGACTACTACGATAATCATATTATTATTACGTGGATATCAATATAAACTATTCATTTTAGAAATTGTAATTATAATATTATTTATAGAAAAAAATTACATTTGAATATAAGTATGTTTGAAAATGTCAAAAATATATTGTTTGTTTGTATTACGTGAGATGATTGTGGGGAGTAGTGGGTATATTCCTATTTTAAATTAATAATATTGTATTAATGATGGTTGACTTTAAAATTGTGGATTGTAACTTTCCAAAAGATATTCATTGTTATGATATTTCCGTGATATCATTGGATAGCATAAAAAACATTACATTATGGCTTAAGTTAAGTATATCTGGCCCTATCATAAGTAAACTACGAGTACATATCTAGATACTGCATATTATAAAATATATGCTAACTATTTGATGCATATGTGTGAATATTAGTTGAATATATGCTAAACCTGGAAATCATATTCAGAATAAGAATAAAAATTATACTGTGGGCAAAAAAAAAAAAACAATATGGAAAGTATAACAAAATATATATGGAAAAAAATCGTGCTAAAATACTATAGACTATTTAATAACTACTTGTTATTACAGAAATTAAATATAGAAGGAACTTGAGAAAATGTAAACATTAGTATATTAAATTGATATTTATTAATAAATTTGAATGTCATATATAAATAAAAGTGGTAAAACACCAGTACACCAGCATGATAGTGTATCAAAATAATTAAAAAATATAGACAAGTTACTGCAACTGGACTACTCAGCAATATTAGTTTTATCAGTTCCAAAAACTCCGGCACATGTCAATGAATCGTGCCTGCCCTTTTTACCACACCTCTTACAAATAGTAAATTTTACTTTTGGAAATTCACCATAGGACGTGATCCTCTTCTGCTTAGGTCTACCTGGGGGCTTCAGAAGGATTGGAGGAAGTATTTTATCAGATTCTTCAGCAGATTCAGCCTCAAATCTTTCTGTTTGGGGAACAGGGAACAAGTCTACCTCATAACATTGTTTGTATTTAGATGTAAAAAAACATTCTTCAACAACACTATGAATTGATGTGCAGTGCTTCTTAATCACAGCCACTGCATGGGCGCATGGAAACCCTTTGATTTGCCATTCAAAACATGTACATATATTATATTGAAGATCAACAGTGACAGATGTTTTTGAAGATACCTCAAACTGACCGTTGGGATACAACGAGACAGGTCATGATGCACTGATATTTCCCAATTCATGCCAAAGAGTCTCTTTACTAGGAACCAGTAGACCTGTCCACTTATTGCTAGATTCCCGCCTCTCTACGAACATCCCATAAATTTTTTTTCCTTGTGGAGTCAATCATATGAGTGATAGGAAGAGATCTAGCTTCACGTATCCAAGAGTTAAATGACTCAGCTGCATTAGATGTCATTTTCCCGTACCTTTTAAGATGCGGAGAGTGTGAGACTGCCCATCTTGCATAAGGTAAATCTTCAAGCCATTTTTCAGCAATTCGACCGCCCACTTTCGTAAACAGCTCAAGTTTCTCTTTGAATATAGTGATGGTAGGTGCATATGCACACTCTTTGAACAAACCAGCCATATTTTCACGATGTTGAGTATTCCATCCACCACCGTACCTACCCTTAAGGTTTGACAGCAAGTGATACAAATAATAAAAGTGGGCAGGATCATTCCATACATCGTAAAAGGCCGACATCAAACCTACATTTCTGTCAGAAATGTAAATTACCCTTTTGGGGTGAGTGATAAGATCACGAAGTTTAGTTAAGAACCAAGCCCAGTTGTTACGATTCTCGGAAGATACAATAGCAAATGCAACAGGAAACAATCCTAAAAAGATACAAAAAAATGTAATAAGCACGCATTCACTGGATGCAGAAATATTAAACCATACAAATTCACAGATAATATACATTCAAAGTATGTTTAAAGGTCAAAAATACCATTAAAAAAAAAAAAGGTCAAAAATAGCATATCTGGAATAAATATTAAACCATACAAATTCAAAAAATAATATACAGTCAAAGAATGTTAAGCGATGCAAAATTATCATATCTAGAATAAATTATTAAACAAGCTGTTTATAGAATTATTATCGTTATTCCCGTCCTTTGCGGTTGCAGCAAGCAATACCCCTTTTGACCTTCCCTTCATAAATGTACCGTCTATGAAAAGCATTGGTCTACTACTTTTAAAGCCTTCCTTGCAAGCATTGAATGGTATGGAAATTCTTTCAAAGTGGTTGGTGATATTGTTGGTCTCTATGTCCACTATGCTTCCAGGATTGGTACGTTTAATTGCATCACCATACCATCGTAATTGATCGTACGACTCGTCATAGCTTCCAAATATGTCGTTTCTTGCAGCCTCAACTCCGTACCACGCCTTCCAATAAGGGACTTCAAATCCATAATCATCATTAATATGTTCAAGTACCTTTTTTCCAGTAATTGTAGGATTGGACTTCACATTTTGCAGAAGAATATCTTTGATTATTTTTGTGTCGAACCTGTTTTTTTTTCTCGTTTAACAGGTTGCCAACACAATTATGTACTAGGTTAGCCTTGGAAACGATAAACCCTGAATTCATAGGTAAGTGTTTTCCTTTTATAAACCACTCACAACCAGCTAACACTTTCTGATTGCACTCAACATATATGTACCTAGGGCAGTTCTTAACATATCTAAACTTGAAATTGAGCTTGGTCGAGTACTTAATCAACTCGATCATAAACTCAGGTGCACCACCAAAGACTACACCCACTTTCATTATATTACCCCAGTTATCGGACAAATAAGCTTTAGTCTTCTCCTTAGGGCATATATCAAAATTTGGTAAACTACCCAATCCAGTAAATTCTGTTGAACAAGCATTTGATAGTCTATGATTGAAAGCATTGTCAACACGATTATCAGGTATATTTGACAATTGAGTTTGGGATGTATAAGCATCGACACGATCATCACTGATTGCCACACAAACGCCCAAACTTTGTGAATTATTGGTGTCAAGTAGTAAATTCTTAGAGTGTGTAGAACAAACAGAAACTTGAACTAATTTTTCCGATGAAATCTGACAAAATTCAACTAAACTGACCAAATCAGAATCAGATGATAAAGAACAATTCTTTATGCAACCAACAGAATAACACATGCCTAGATTATAAGAAGACAATATGGGCCACATACCGATTACTTCATTAACAATGTCTTCGAACTTTGAAGATTGTTGAACACGGATCAACTTGGTTTTCTCCTCGAATTCGAACTTTAATATCACAGCATATTCCATCTCTGACACTGTAAAATAGCTTCTCCAATTAACAGGTTCAATAGAGCCCTAAATCGCACAAAATAAAACAGGGTAGAATTAGAAAAAATAGAATATCGAATCGGACAGGGTATAAATTGAAATAACAATGAACCAATCGAATTATTGATTATTTAATTAAAACAACCAAGAATAAAATTGCCTACCTAGATAATGTAATGGTTCTCGGATGAGATTTAGAAACTCAAAATTCACTCTATTTTGGGTATTTCGGTGATGATCGAATGTCGAAAATGCGATTTGAAGATCGAATTATTGATTATCACAGTTGGAAATTGAATATGGAATCATTGAATCAAAACGGAATTCATACCTCCAAAATGGAATGATTCTGGTATCGAAGATAGCGCAATTGGGATTTGCAGATCGATTTATTGATTATTGAAGATGTGATTTGCAGATGGGATTTGCAGCAAAAATGGAGGTGGTTCGATGATGATCGAATATCGATGATGGGATTTGAAGATCGAACAGAATTCGTACCTCCCAAATTGGAATGATTCTGTTATCGAAGATAGCGAAATTTAGGATTTGGAGATCGATTTATTGATTATGCGCAATTGGGATTTGGAGATCGATTTAGTGATTATTGAAGCTGTGATCTGCAGATTGGATTTGCAGCAAAAAGGGCGTGTTTCAATGTGGACCATGAAATGGTTTACATTTAAAATATAATTTTATTTTACATTGATTTGAAATTAAAAATACCGATAGCTTTAATTTTAATTATTATTTTAATTTAATATATTGGTGTGATGAAAGAGTAAGGGCATAATTGGTCATTTAGTTAAGAATTTGACCTTATTTCTAATGCTATATTTTTTTTGTCTCTTTTTCTAGTCGTGTCTATAAAATTGTCTCTAATCTTAATTAAACTCATTATATTACTCCCTTCATCCAATTTCATTATTCCCACTTTTCTTTTTTTGGTTGGAAACAATATTATTCATACTACTTTATCTCCACCCTCCTACCATCACTTTGTCATTCACTTTATTCATAAACAATCATTTATTTATAAATGGACCCCACAATACCTTATCATACCCTCAACTTATCTACTTTATGAATAAACTAATCAATATTCATTAAAATTCATGCCCGGAGAAGTGCGCATAATAAAATTGGACGGAGGGGAGGGAGTATTAGATATTTTGATACTGTGAAACAAATTTATTTATTTTACATAAAAGCAGAAAAATTTATGTATAGCTAATTAAATAATACTGATATTTACCATGTTCAAGTAAAAAAAAGGTTGTTTCCTAATCTATATTTTCAAGGATTTTTAATATATTATACTGTCCAAAGATGCCTATTGAATCTGACTTTGCAAAAAAAAAAAAGGACATTCTTCTCAATTCTCAAGTAAAATATTTATCACTTCATAGAATAAAAGATAATATGTTGTTATTATTAATATAAACTTTTAAGATTTTTCTTTCTTGCTACACATTTAATAATGTTTTCTAACAAAATACAACTTAAAGTGAAAATGGAGCAAATGAAAAAAATAGCATGTACAATAGGTCCAATTTAGAGATGTAGCCATGACAAAAGGGCTAACACAGACAAAAAATGTTTTCAAGGCTTTTTAATACTCCCTCCGTCCCGTTATAAGTTTCCCCTTTCTTTGGGGTGTTTTGATTAAAAAATATGATAAAACAATAAATGTGGTACAAGTGATGTGATGGAGGAAGAGAAAATAATTGATGAGTGTAAGATGAAGTATATATAATACTCCCTCCGTCCGGTAATTACTTTCACACTTTCCTTTTTAAGACGTCTCACAATTACTTTCACACCCTTAAAATGGAAAACTCTTTATATACTCTACCCTCACAATATTCTCAAATTCACACAAATGTCATTACTTATTCTCCACACATACCCAAAAGTCAACTCATTAATTTACTTTATACATAAAGATTTACAAAATTACCCCTTAAAATCCCCACTAAATTCAAACTTTTCTTATTCCGCGTGCCACTTCACATGTGAAGATAATCGCGGGACGGAGAGAGTAATATAAAAGATAAAATATAAGTGATGTGATTGGAAGAGATAAAATAATATTTCAAAAATGGAATGAGAAACTTATAGTCGAACATCTATAAAAGAAAAGTGAGAAACTTATAGTGGGATGGAGGGAGTATATATATTAAATATAGTGTCAAAGATGTCCATTAATTAATCATTCTAATTTTAATAATATTGCAATTGTTATATAAAGTGACAAATATATTGACTAAATCCCTCCAATAGTGCCAAAATTCATATGGAAGGTTTATTTATTTATTAAGATTTTTCTTTCTTGTTTTCTAACAAAATAGAAATATAATATGGAAGCTTAAGTAGGAGGGGAGGGATTAAAGTATTGAAAAATGGTGAAATACACCAAACATAATACTGTATTTGCACTATCAATGCAGATTGCAAAAATGAAAAACAAGTTTGAAGGCATCCCAAATGAAAGAAAAGCTACCAGAAGAGTATCGAATATCCGTCTCTTGGTATCATATCGTATCACATTGTTAAGTAATTCATCCATCCTACCCAAGAGTTCATTCCATTGCCATAGGTACCTATTTTAGCAGAAAAGTAGAATGTAAACACGACTACTGATTTCTTTAATTAAAAATAATCAAATTAAGAAAACTTACCTCATCATCAGGATCAATTGAGGCTAAACTTTCAATGTAGATAGCCAAACTACCCTCACCAAACCCAATTATCTGGGGTTCTCTAAATTCATCACTTATCGGATTGTAAATCAGGCTAGTCGTATTATAGACCAGTAAAACTTCGTCAGTTGGACGTATGTCTAGATAGGTTGGCATACCACGATCAAGAAGACGACTTAATGGAATCGTCACCACTCTCTCCCAAGACTCATACACCCCGTACTCCCTCATAACCCAAACATCCAAATCATGACTATCTGGATTAAGAAAGTGTGCACTAAGGCATTCCCCAACCACTCCCAAACTAAATGGAACCTCATGGGGATAATTTGGTACCTCAACGACTCCATACTCATGGTTATTCAAGGCGAATGATTCTACATCATGTTCGTTGGGATTGATCGAGTGCCAATGAAGCCTTTCATTCACGTACATGCCCATGCCCATGCCAATGCCCCGAATACCATCAGCTGGCCTTTCCACAACATCTGTCCACGTATTAGTCGTTACACTATAACTGATATGAAACCAACGGGATGGTTGTTCTGCCAAGCCCATTACCATTCCAATTCCAAAAACCTTGTAATCATCGTTGGGCCAATCGAATCCAAACCCGTATTTGAAAAACCATAAAGTCTGTCTGTTGTGAAGTTGAAGATGATTTCTAGGATCAGGCAACCTCCTGGACCTTCTGGTGGCTGGGTTCCACAAGATGAAATTTCTGGAATCTAAAAGAAGGCAGACAAGACCATCACAAGAGCCCACAAGATCAATCACCTCGTTCAGAAAATCGATTTGAAGATGATCATCATTATAAGGAAGTGGAGCAGTGGATGGGTGATTGAACAAGGAGGGCAGAGAGAGTATCCAGAATCCTTCAAGAGTTTCCAAAAAGATTTTATGGTGGGGAAATCTTGGATTTTCAATTGATTCCCTGAGTTGGGCTCTCATGAAAGGTCTGCTCACAATTATATGGTTACATAATGCCGAAACAAGTCTGAATCTCAACAGTGATTTTACTGGGAGTATTGGCAATATTTCGAATAAAAAAATATCTCGGGCCAAGTTAAATGCCATAACTCTTGCACGTACCTAAACACCAGCAAACACTTGAAATTCAATTCAATTCACCATGAAAAATGAATTTGGTTGAAAAATGAAAAGAAATACACGCTTATTATACTATCAATTTGCATGACATTTGGTTAACACAACAGAACAGAACAAGAATTCCAACATGAAATTCAATTCACAATATAGTAGTAACAAAAAAGATACTCATGAATTTGATTGAAAAATGAAAAGAAATACAAGTGCATGCACGATTATTATACTATCTATCAATTTGCATGAGATTTTGTTTACAAAACATGCAGAACAAAACAGAAGAGAAGAAGAATTTCAATAAATCTTGGATACATTGACTTACCCTAGCTGCTGCTTACAAGATAATTGAGAGACAGAACGTACACATGCATCCACTTGATCATAATGATCATATATATATATATATATACATATATTACGCCAGAGCAGTTTTCAGTTTTCATTATCACCAGATTACAACTACTTCAAAATACACTTTGTAAGTTTACAAGAATACCCCTTGCATAATAAATACAAAAAACAATTATTATTAATACTACGAACATTAATCAGTAATACCATTAATATTATATCAGTAAAAATTTATACAATAACAAATTATTCCGCACATCTAATTATATTCAATAATACCAAAAACAATTATCAGTAATATCATGAACAGTAATTAGTAATACCATGAACATTGATCAGTAATATCTTATACAATAACAAATAATTCCACAAATCTAATTATATTCAGTAATACCAAAAACAATTATCAGTAATACCATTAAACAATAATATGTAATACCATAAAAAAAATAAAAATCAGTAATGTCTTAAAAAATACTCCCTCTGTCCTATAAATTTTTGCTCAAGTGGTAGGGCACAGGTTTTAAGGAAATCTGTATATTTAATTGTAAAAGGTAAAATGTGCATTAAAGTAGTAAGGGCATTCTTGGAAAAGTTTTGACTTTTCAACGCAAACACCAAAGCTTAATTAAAAGTTAATAACTCCCTCCAATTTCAAAATGGTGGGAGATTCAAGCAATATTTCAAAATGTCCAATCACAACCTGATTTGATCAAAATATTTCAAAAAAAAAAAAAAGCCTGAAAAAAAATGTGAAATTTTCAATTCATCACCTATTACAACCTGATTTGATCAAAATATTAAAATTCCCTCCAATAAGAACATTTAAACGTTCCCACCTAATTCAACACAATAAATACACACCCTACCAGCAGTAAATAGAATCCAAAGCACAAAATGAGAACAAAAAAGCCAAATATTTTAGCTGAAATAAAGACTAGGGCATCACAGCTGTTGCTTGAAAATTCAAAAGATAGCCAACTCACAAAAGGCAAGATTCAAGAGATATCTTCACAGTGTGGAATGTCCAGAAGAACTCTCTCCACCATTTGGGCTGCAACAAAATCAAACATACAAAAAGGTCAGCCTGTTATTTTTAAGACACCCAAATGGTCAACACATCGTGATGCAACAAAGCTGGATATTCCAAAATTCAAAAGTCCACCTTTTCGCAAAAGATCTACCTATAGAAGGATAGCTAGGGAAATGGGTGTAAGTAAGAGTACTGTGGGACTTTGGTTTAAAATGGGGCTGATCAGGGCACATACAAATGCTATCAAACCAGATTTAACAACTCAAAACAAGTTTGTAAGACTGAAATTTTGTGTAAGCTTGTTACAGTATGATGCAGCACTCAACAATGTCAAGTTCAAAAGCATGCACAACACAATTCATATTGATGAAAAGTGGTTTTACATCACAAAAGAGAATGAGAGGTACTACTTGATTCCAGGTGAAATAGAGCCATACAGATTATGTAAGAGCAAGAGGTTCATCACTAAGTTGATGTTCATGTGTGCAGTGGCTAGGCCACAATATGCAATGAATGGTGACCTCATATTCGATGGAAAAATAGGGTTATTTCCATTCACTAAACAAGAGCCAGCCAAAAGAAACAGCAAGAACAGGTTGAAGGGCACATTGGAAACCAAGCCAATTGACAATCAACAAGGAATTCATCAAGAATTGCTTAATCAACCAGGTACACAGTTCATTACTAAAACTAACACTATTAGAAAAATATCATCATGTAGTTTTCTAACAAATTAAATATCCAAACACAAAGTATATAAATGTTGGTTACATTACTTTGTCAGATTATTCCAGCAATTAAGGAGAAATGGCCAGCTAATGCAACAAGGAACATATTTATTCAACAAGACAATGCCAAGCCACACATTAATAACAATGATATTGATTTCAGAGCTGTTGTAAGCTCAGATGGATTCAATATCCATCTGGTTTTTCAGCCAGCTAATTCCCCTGATACGAACATCAATGATTTGGGGTTTTTTAGAGCAATTCAGAGTTTGCAAGACGAGACAAAATCATACAGTGTGGATGATCTTCTTCAAAATGTTATGCTTTCATATGACAAACTCACACACATCACATTGAATAAGGTGTTCCTAAGTCTACAAAATTGCATGATTGAGATAATGAAATGCAAGGGGCACAATTCATATAAACTGCCTCATATGTACAAAGAAAGACTCATTAGAGAGGAAATACTTCCGGAGTGCATACAAGTTGATGAGCTACTACTCAAAGAATGCATTGACTACTTAAGGCAACCGGAGAATCAAATTGTTTGTTCATATGATGTGGAAAGTTTAGTTGCAGATCTACGGTGGCTAGCATAGACTCCCAACTTGAAATGCTTTTTGTGGAATGCTTTTTGTAAACATGCATATTGAACCTTTTTGTAAACAATATGATAATCTATTTTGCAAACATGTTATTGATGCAATTTCAGATTCAATTTTAGATTTGTAAACAAAGTACAGTATTTAGCCACATGAAACAAAAACTTAAATTAATTATCAATGAGAAACTGGAAGATCTCCTAAAGACAAAAATTGGGAAAACACCATCTAAAGCAACAAAGGAAATGTATCAGATGGTAATTGACAATGATGTGGGCATGAGCATGATGATTTTATTGATTATTGTATTCTCTAGCCTAACAATGAGCATGATAAGGAAAATTGGCATAAAATAAAATATGAAAAAAAATGAGCTAACTAGCTTTATATATCGATTTCAGAATTAACAAAAGTTTAAATCAATTATTAACTCAAGTAGCATAGTACTAGTATCAATAAGAGTATATTATTTTGATGTAGCGGAAGCTTAACAATCACAAGATAAACGAATAATGGGAGAGAGATAACTAACAAAATCCAAAAGTTGTATTCATTCAATTAATCACCAAAAACAAAAGGAACTACAACTGCTACTACTTATACAAAATAAAACCCAAATAACTGCTGCTCAAAACTAATCAAAACAGAAAATCTAACAAACAACTAATAAAGGTCCAACACAAACAATGATCCAAATAATTAGTAAAGAAATGAGTAACAGAAGGCAACTGCAACTGGGCTCTTCAAGGGGTGATGCGGTTCTGATATTTAAACTTCACTGTTACATAAATTTTGATTAATATTTCAATAACTTTAGAATTTCTTTCTTTTTTTAATAAAGTATTCTGATTTGATATAGAAGTAGAGTTGAACAGTCAAGAGCGGGACTTTGATACAAAATTTTAATCCCAAAATTGATCACACACATGGAGAAGTAAAACATTGAATGGAATATGAGTTAAGAAACCACTGAATCACTGATCAACAAAGCAATTCAAAGAATTAAGTTGTAGAAATTATACTAATTGAAAGAAGAAACCTAAACAAATTAAGTAGAAACCATTTCCTTGAAATCATCAGTCTAGGAAATGAACAATGATAAAAAACCATGAGCAATATGAACTTTTTTAAATATCTCTACAGAATTTATAAACAGGAATTAAACTAAACCACGACCAATTGGAAGTTGTAACTAATTCCAAATGGTAAACTCAAAAAACCTCAAAATAATTGAATAAAAAAAATTACAAGCAGATTCAAATAGAGCCAATTCATTCAAAATTATCCACATAAACAAGCATGGTCATTAGATATTCAAATAAGACATAAATTTCACCATATTTCAACCCTCAGATTCAATTAACATCATCACACGGTTATTATTAAGTTAAAGCCTCCACCTCCTAGATAGAAGGCTTTAATTCACCATATTTCAAACGCACACATTCAATTTTAGTGCACATAAGACATAAATTTCACCATATTTCAACCCTCAGATTCAATTAACATCCATCACAGGGTTGTTATTAAGTTAAAGCCTCCACACCTAAGAGTTCACATCCTAGTGGTGGCTTTTAACCATCAACAATAAATCCTCAAATTCAATTAACAAACATCACAGGGTCTATTGTACTCAAGTTAAAGCCTCCACACCTAAGAGTTCACATCCTAGGGATGGCTTTTTTTACCTAAAAATGTCTCACTACACATGCAAACATCATTTCAGCACTAAATCTGAAAAACCATCAATATTCTCAAAGGCTCATAGCACTTTTGCAACATTTCAGATATATAATCATAAATTAAACAAGTGAGCATGAGTTGGATATAGATGACCTATTTAAAAGACATTTGGCTGCTGGAATCAATATTGACGCATTTCAGGGCACCTTGGTCCACGAGAGGGTCCAAAAATCTTCGAAAAATCATCATTTTCGAGAACCATCGGATACACTACTTTG
Source organism: Galeopsis tetrahit (assembly GCA_963675135.1). Lineage (NCBI taxonomy): Eukaryota > Viridiplantae > Streptophyta > Magnoliopsida > Lamiales > Lamiaceae > Galeopsis > Galeopsis tetrahit. The sequence continues at coordinate 31,938,069 of OY776126.1, read as the reverse complement.
TGAGAATCGAACACCATTTGCTGAGAAATCGGGGCACCGCATCCGCACTTCAAGGAAAATACCACGATCGACTCAGAAATTGGAGCACCACATTTGCACTTCGATGAATCCGACACCACAATAGATGAATCAGACAAAGATGGTTCGATTGTAGGAGAATCGAACAAATGGGACCCGATGGTAGATGAATCGGAACCCATCAACGATTCTGGCACAATAGTGTCGTCAAACGGAAGGGGTAAAATCATTTTGATGGTAGGAGAATCGGAAAATTCGATTGTGGATGAATCGTCGGCCATAGATGGAAAGAAGAAGAACAATCGAAAGATAGATAGGGTTTCTCACTTTCTTGGTTGATAAGCCAAGAAGAAGATTCCAGAGAGAGGGTGAGAACGGTGGAGTACTGTAGTAATTGAGAGTGTTAATCTTTGTTAAAAAAAAAAAAGTAATTGTGTTAATTTAATAAATAAATTTAAATGTTTAATTAGTATTATTAAATTGTTAATTAGGTTGAAAGTGTAAATAAAATGTGGGTCCATGGAGTGGCATTTTTAGTAAATAAGACTTGAAGAAAGGGTAAAAATGTAAAGTTGTGTAATAGTGTTATTTCCTTAAATGGAATGAGCAAAGTTTTGGTGGACAGACAAATAAGGCAAGTGAGCAAAATTTTACAGGACGGAGGGAGTAATAAATAGTTCCACACAATCAGTAATATTACAAACAATAACTAGTAATACCACAATTAATAATCATTAATTTAATAGTGTATTAATAGTAATACTGCAATCAATAACTAGTAATACTAGTACCAATATACAATAATACAACGAACAATAATACCATAAAAAAATGGAAAGAGTGCAGATCTGGTGTACTGAAGAAAATAGGGGGTGCACATTAGCAAACCCAATCGAAGGGAACCCTAGCCCAATGGGAGAGCACCCTAGGTCAGCAGTCGTCGCCTGGGATTTCATCCACAAGGTCACCGGCTCTGAGTGCCAACCGGTCAGAGATCCATCAGCAACATACTCACAGTCCTCCGTCAGGTCGCCGTCAGCCGGAGGAAGAGGCTGCGCAGGAGTAGGGTGAAGAAGACGGACAAAGCAATGTAGCTTCAATTTGGGTAGAGATGAACGACGATAGAGAGGCGACATCGATCCAAGTGTTGCAAGCGAGCGCCATTGATACCGGAGAAGCTCCTGGATCGCGTACGCAAGGGAGATTGATCGAAGCAGTCGCGTCGGTAATCGAAATGAGGAGAGGATTTCGGCCGCGCATGGATCGTAGCCGAGATGGAAGATGATGTCGATTGTCATGGAAGTGAAGAATCGCGATTGCGATACGAGGAGGGATCTCGGGCTTTAGCGGCCGGGACGGAAGCGCCGCCGTCGTCGTTGAGGGGGTGGTCGGGCATGGTGGTGGCTGGGTCACCCGCCGACCGACATGGATTTCTGGCGTGTCCTTTACTCATCAAATTAAAATTGAAATTCAGGTGCACCGCCGACCGACTATAATAAAATCATACTTATAATATTATTTTGTATTAAAATTTAAAAAATATACATGCAAAAAATGAAAAAGAAAGGAAAAGAAAAAAGAACGAAGAAATAATAAAATTGAAAATGGGAAGAAAAAAGGAAAAGAGAGGGAAGAAAAATTAAAAATAAAAAAATCGAGATTTGGGGCTAATTTCGATAGTTTTTTATTAATTATATTTTTACGATTTTTTTAAAAATGTGTGTGACTTGGTGGTGAATCGATTTTTTAGAGTTTATTTTATTATATTTTGTGTAAATTAATAAAAGGATAATATAGTCTTTTAAATGTGATTATTTTTTAAAAAATATTTTTGGGTGAACTCATAAAATGTGCGAGTGCAGATAACCGTGGTAAAAAATAATTTGGAGGTGAACTCATAAAATGAGTGGGTGTAAAAATATGATTAGGGGTGAATTCATTAAATTAGCGGGTGTAGATAATTATTGTAAAAATATGATTAGGGGGTGAATTCATTAAATTAGCGGGTGCAGATAACTGTAGTAGAAATATGATTAGGGAGTTAACTCATTAAATTAGCGGGTGCAGATAAAAAATAAATAAAAAATTAAAATTAGGGGACATCGTACACTAGGGGGTACCGGAGAATTTGGCTAAAAAATAACACCATTCTTCCATAATTACTTCTCTGGCTTGAATATTATGTCATGTGCCTCCATGAACTCTGTTGCCACATCATTCTCTCCAGCGGAGAGAAGGTTTGACCTCGAATCAGAATCGTCAAAGGTAAGATCATCGTTGTTGCCCGGGGAAAATTGTTTTTTAAGGACCGCAACTTTGGGGGTGTTGCAAAAAGAGGACCGTAACTTTACGGGCTAGCAAAAAGAGGACCGTAATTTTTTTTTCTCGCAAATGTAGGCCTAATTAGCCCGACCGATCCAATTTCGGGCTATTATTGCACGTGAAAGTCACGTGAGGAAGCAAATCGGGCTGAAACGCATACGTGGATATTAATTAATAAAACATAATGCCACATCACAACCACCTCAATTCAAAATGACATGTCAACATCTTTCTCATTTCAAAACAAACAAAAAAACCCTAATCTATCGAGAGCAAGAACGCAATATCAAAAGCCCTATTAGCGGAAGAAAAAAATTGCGATTCATAGATGTCTACCAAAACGAGTCAAGATAATGTTGTTGTTGAGTGTTATTGTGGAAGAAAAGCTCTAATTCGCACCTCTTGGACAGACGAAAATCCAGGAAGAAGATTTCTTTGTTGTGTAAACTCAAACTCAAAGGTAAGAATTATATCTACCAAATTGTAGTTTTCAAGCATTGTTAAAATAGGCATAAAACCCATAGACTGAGATTAAAATGCTCTATGATATATTTTTGTTCAATGTTGATGTTGATCCATACCAATAGACTGAGATTAAAATGCTCTATGCATATGCTTTGATGTCCTCTGTTTATATTTTGGTATGAAAATTTTGTATTAAAATTTATGTTCAATTTTTTGGGATTAAAATCTAGATTAATGTTGATGTGTGATATGATATGCTTTGTTTATATTAAATGTAGAGAGGTGGGTGCTCTTTCTGGGCGTGGAAAGACCCCCCAATGTGTTGGAGATCAAAGATGATTATTCCGGGATTGTTGCGAAGGTTAAATGAAGCAGAAACGGAAATTGAGAAGTTCAAAACAGAAAATGTGAAGCTGAAAATTGAATATGTGAAACAAAAATTTAGAGTTATTGTATTGGTCTTCATATTGTCTATGATGTTATGTTGGAAGGCAACTGCTCTTGTAGTTCACTACAACATAAGTTGTATATGGAAACACCAAAAAAATGTTATCTAATAGCTATAAAATGTTACCATAGCAAATAGGTAACACTTTTAAGGGCGTCGTATTTGCCAATGCAACCTAAAGTCTAATGTAACATTTTAATAGTCTATTGTAACATCATTAATATTTTGTAAATAAGTGTTACACTTTGTTGCTAACACTTTAAAAATATTACATTTGACTTTAACTGTATCACTTTTTAATTTGAATGTATCACTATTTTGATAACACTTTTCAAATGTACGACAACATTTTCTCTAATAGTTATAACACTTTAATAATCTAATGTATCACTCTTATCACCTTTAATTTTATAAGGTAACATGTTTTTAATAATTATGTAACTCTTTTAATTTTTATAATGCTACATTTTTAAATAATTATGTAACATTTTTTAAATAACTATAAAACAAAATAAAATCATTCTCTACTTAAATAATCACATTCATAGAAAAATAAAATATATTAACAAATCTCTAAAATAATCATATCAATAGAAAGTTAAAATTGCATACATTGACATGAACACAAGATATAGAAATTTATAAAATACATAGGTTGTTGAAACAAACTAATTTAATAACTACTCTACAAGTTCTTGTACTTCGTTTTTCATTTTCCCATCCTCTCTTTCATGATCACATGGTTCATTGAAGTCTACAAGATCTTGCACTTTTTTTTTCATTTCCGCGTCCTCTGTTCTTGATCATCTCATGGTTCACTTCAGCTAAAAAAAAGAGTTTGAATATTAGCTGGTGGGGTAAGCGTTGAATCAACAACACAATATATAACAGAAGTATGAATGGAATTTAAAGACTTTGAATACTTACTAGTGGGACAATTACATTTATCTCATCTCTATACTCCACTAAACTATATAAAACTAGTGTTCCTCCTTTCTTTGCAAGACTTGAGATAATAGAGTCATCTTGCCAGTGAGAATCTGTAGCATTAGCAGAAAAGTAGCTATTATAATGCACCTTGTCAAAGTTCATGAAGTATTAATCCACATAAATCTTGCCTAGTTTCCTAATACTTTCGAGTTAACAATTTAATGATTCTTTAAGAAGCACATGCCCTTCAAACTAACCTCAGATATGAAGATATCGAGCAAGATTTTTAGCAAAACAATTGAAATTTGACCAATACAAATCATTGGGATCAAACATTCACAAAGTACCCACGTTATCTCTAAATCACCGTTCAAATAAAAGGACCAACATGTGGGAATAACAAAAAAATTCACAAAGTGAACCACAAAAATTGATAGAAGCATAACAAATATAGTGAAAGAAACAAGAAAAATAGTAATATACCCACTTAACATCAACCACAACTAATATAGAACGCCTGAAAGATAGCAGAAAACTGTTTTTGACAGCAGATTATTGACAGCACAAAATAGACGTTTAACAGCAGAAAACTTGTTTTTGACAGCAGAAATTCTGTCTTTTTACAGCAGGAAACTGATCTGTTTTAGATCCTTTCTCAGGCCTATTTGAAGCTTATCAAGAAAGTTGAAGTACAACACACTCACTAAGACACGAAACCCGAAATGTATCCGGAAACAATCAGAGCTCCGTGATTAAAACATAATGGCGGTTAACTCAAAAGAACTAAGGTGTTGGAAATTATGCACCCTTGATATATACACTCTAAGGCTTTTATGTATGCCAGAATATTTGATACAAATGAAAGCTCTAGTACATAAAGATTTGATCTAGTTCAACAAGTTAGATTTAAAAGCAATGGAATAATGTGAGCAATCAACAAGCAATATTACTTTAGAATAAGTTTTTATAATATACATCAACTTGAGTAAGTTACTACTTGAAGATAGATTTCCTACCTTGTAATCTTCAACTGCATTGAAACTGTGTTAGATTATTATAAAATGAATTAAGTCAGTAATATTTGATATCTACGAGTTCAAGCTTACAGTCCACTTAATGTAACAGAAGAGTAAGTGTATCAATCATCGTTGATGGTTGAGTAATTGTCATATAGGAGCACACTTGGATATATATAGCTGCATAACAATACTGTCAAAATAATAATAAATGAAGAATTTGATATTTATATGATTTCTAAGGCCAAAGGAAAACATAACAAACGATAACTCAATGAAATCAGGAATTCAGGACATGGAATAAACAAGAACTTATCAAAAATGATAAAAAGTTGAATAGACTCACCATACTATATGACGTCGGGCCTTCACACATTCAATTTTTTTGTTTTGTAGGACAAAGTGGTTCAGCACACCTGAGTAACTTCATTTCAGAACTACAAGTTCAATATATCGCATCCGTGGTTTCAAATTTCTGCTGCCAAAAAATCTAAAAAAAATCAATTATAGGAGCTTTGGTCACTTGGATATTACGTACATCAGAAGAAGAAAGTAACATAAACTAATTATCAAATTAGTTTCCATGAAAGTAAAATGGGCAAATTACCACTTTCAACCTTAGTCACAAGGTTCCGGTTAACAACTCGTGGCTAAATAGCTTTGAGAAGCTCAAGAAAGAACAATCCACGTGAAAGGCTCTTATCCTGCAATACAAAAAAAAAATCAGCTTGCAAGAACTCCAAAAACGAGAAAGTGAGGCTAGAAGAAAGAAAGTACTGATGCAGTATACTTGGTATGCATCTGTTGGCTTTGCAGCAGTGCAGGCAATTGGGCAAGTGTTGTATTTTCATCCTTATGTCAATGACTTCAGTACTGAGTGGGTCGTCTTATCTATTATTTTACTGACTCTTGGATCAGTTTTCACAACTTATATTGGAGAAAGAATTACCGACTTAAAACTAGGAAACGATACCTCTCTTTTAATCTTTACCAATATCATCTCCTACTTGCCAGCATCTTTTGGGAGGACAATTGCAGAAGCATTTCAAGATGGTAACTATGTTGGACTCATCGGCATCATTGTTTCGTTCTTCTTGCTTGTCCTTAGCATTGTATATGTTCAGGAAGCAGGGAGAAAAATTCTGCTCAATTATGCATCAAGATATAACAGTGGAGCTGGGGGGCCCTAAAAAATCTGCTTACTTACCCTTTAAGGTAAATAGTTCCGAGGTGATGCCAATCAATCATCTTCTCTACTTCATCTTCCAGGAACTCTTGCGCGCTTTACTGGTGTCAATTTTCTGAAGAAGGCTGCTGTAGGTTTAAATCCTGGGGTCCATTGTACTTGCCAACAAACATTTTGATGGTAGCACTCTTCAATTACTACTCCACCTTTCTCCAATTGGACCATGATGATGTCAGCGAGCAGTTGAAGAGGCAAGGCACTTCCATCCCCCCTGTCCGACCTGGAAAAAGTACCACTCTTTTTATCAAAACGGTTCTGAGCCGAATATCAGTTTTGGGTTCTGCATTTTGGCAATTCTTGCTGCTGGCCCTGCTGTGATCGAACAAGCCACACACCTTACGACTTTCAGGGGATTCGCGGGTACATCATTTCTCATTCTTGTTGGTTGTGCAACTGATACCGCTAGAAAAGTTCAGGTTGAGATCATTTCCCAGAAATACAAGACTATTCAGGCTGACCATCCATTTGTAAATTCTGCAATTGACTAATTAGCATGTTAAACCTCATCAGCTGCCAAAGAAAAGCTGCAACAAACCAGAACAAATAAATATTACAACCAAGAACATAGCATCCATATTTCAAGTTTCAGCTAATCCAGAAATCAAATTAATTTATGAGAAAAAGAAAACAAAGTCAACATCTCATCAACTGCTAAAATGAAGGACAAACCACTCAATTACTTGGAAGTATCTTTCTACAGATAAATAGTTTTCTATCTCCATCGTTCTAAAAGTAATAATAGTGTCATTTGTTGACTAATAGTCGACACTGATCTAAATTATTGATGCCACAAGAAGATAGCCTGTTGACAAGATTGCTTGAAGGACACGTAATTGATGGGTAATCCGAGCTAGCATGTTCAAAGGAAAAGTTTGTTGTAAAATTTTCATCACTCCACGACTGTTTCTTTCACAATATATTTCTTATATGGCTGCAAAACCAATCATCTGAACTTTGCAGGCTCTTTTACTCTCTTGGTGCACCTACCAAGAAGTGTGTGATGTTCTTGGACTTGTTATTCTTCCATCTAATTTTTATTTATAAGAAATTTTTCCATAACATCATGAATGTAACTATATTTATTAAATTAAATTAAGGAAAATGAAACTTATAAGTTTCGTTCAAATAATTCATTAAATGTCTTATTATTTCTCTGTGATTTTCTTTTACGAGTTTATCTATAGAATGTTGCTTTAGATAGGAAGAAGAACAAATCCAACATGCCCTTGTAGTATGATTCCATTAAATTTCAGCTTAAGATTCACTAAAAACACCATGAAAATGAAAAATAACACAAGAGACAAGACCCACAATCATAAACAAAATAAGACAAAACCCCTATCAAAATGAAAAATAAGAGAACATTAAAACTACAATTCAATTAACATATGCACAAAATTCAAGCACCGATGTCGAAATTAGAAATCAGAAAAGCAGGCTAGAGAAACTTGTATACAGCGGGTTCACTTGGAATCTTATTCTCTATTTTTGCTTCATATCAGGCCATCAACATGAAAAATAAGAACGGGAGATGGAGTATTAAACCTTAATCGCGCGATGCACGAACCGAAAATTAGTAAGAAATCAGAAGGATATATTCTAATCACGATCAGGCGCGATCGGTCTTGTTCTTCTCAAGCACGATCAAGCGCGAAACGGTTTTCCTTCAATGTAAATTGGGATTTTTTTAGAGGGTTTCTTTTTCATTTTGTTTCAACTCTTAGTACCGTAAAAAGGGGAAATTGCGATATGTAAAAAAGGGTTTTCATCATAATGGGGGGAAAAACTGGAGCCAAATTTTCGTTTCGTGTCATTTATGGGGGGAATGGTGGGGACATGGCTTCTTGTGAAAATGTGAGGAATGGAGCAATGAAGTCACACGACCAATTATCTTAGAAAATAGTTTTTTTTTTTTTTACATTTGATTTATGATGATAATAATGGAGGAAAATAACAGAGCCAATTTTTTTACTAAAAATGAAGGGCACTCAATTTTATGGCTATAATTTTCTTTTGTTAATTTATATTTTTATTATATAATGTTTTTATTAAAAAAAAAAAGGATTAACACATGTATAAATATTTGTAATTGGTACATGAGGGTTAAATTGTGTCCAGCAGGAGTGTGTGTACAATACAATCTTTCGAGAATAAATAATACTTTTGCATAATTATATATAAATAATTATTGTTTATTTTAATTTGGATATGTATATATTTCGTTTTTAGTGATACTTGGTTGCAATTTGATGGACATATACAATTAAAATTAAAATTTAATAAATTAGATTAAATATTGGTCAAAGAATAAATTGAAAAAATTAAACATTAAAATTCAAGTATATCTATACACCCAATTGATAGAATTTATCCTCTCTTTTTTTACATGTATGGAATAGTATATTATGTCATTTCAAGGAACCATCTAACTTACCATTAATGCTTGGGTAAGTTGAGAGATGAAAGTGTTCAGCCTCTTACAATGAAGTTACTAGTACGAGTTGTAGACATTTTAGAAGTGATTAACATGACCTGAAAGAATCAACATGAGCTATTGAGATAAAGCATGAGATGTTGAATGGTCCTCTCAAAATCCATGTCTATTGTAGGTCTAACTGTTTCTACTAAATGAAGGATCACTTTACGGTGATACAAGACTAACAAAGCGAAATATGTTAGTGTTGGTTCATTGATGGATTCACTATAATATGATTTACAGTAATTTAGGTAATTTAGGTTATAACTCTACGAGACCAACTAAATGAAGTACATTAGTTTCAGTTGACTAGTCAATTTCACTCTATAATATAGTTTCCAGTGATTTAAGTTATTGTACGATGATACGAGACCAGTGAAATGAAATATGTAAGTGTTAGTTCACCGATTGCGCATTAATTCACTGATCAATTTCACTATAAAGTGGTTTCCAATGGTTTAGGTTTATTTACGGTGATACGAGACCAACTAATCGAAATACGTTATTGTCAGTTCACCCATTGAGTGTCGATTCACTGGTCAATTTTGTTATCACATAATTTTTAGTGATCTAAATTAATGTACAATAATTCGAGACCAACAAAACGAAGTATGTTAGTTTATAGATATCTCAATCTCCAAATTCCTCAAAACATTAATAATCGTGTCTAATTGTAATACAATAATTTCAATACACAACACAAATATAAATTTTGCGACTACGAATACAATAAATCAAAAAAGGAAAACGTTAAATGTTGGAACTAACAATTTTATGGAGACATCTAATACGTGAGGAATACAATATTTTACTTAGTAATTTTGTATTTTGCCTTTTTTTTTTTAATTCAAGAAGAAATTAATTTACAGTTTTTTATTTTTAAGATAAATTAATTTACAGGGTTGCTCATAGTATAAAGTAAAAAAATCCGGCAAAACACCAAAATCACCCGCTTTTTTTTGGGCTAATTTGTGAAATAACCGTCTTCTTGGCGCGCATAATTATCTGCTGTCCACTGTCTATTCTGCAAACCCTCTACTCTCTGTTGCCATGTTTGCTCAGACGGCGGCGCTCCACGAAGGAACGGAGGCGAATCTGGAAAGAGGTGGTACGATTCCAGCGGCGGTGGCACACGTTAATTTTATTTGTGCTGTGTATTGAAGATCTACCGATCGTGCGCAGTCCTCCACTGACCTTTCGCTGCAGATCCGCCACTGGAGACGCGCTGTCTGTTCCTGTTCGCTGCCGTCCGCCGCTGGTATGAAAAGGTAAGGAAAGCCGCTGGTATGAAAAGGTAAGGAAAGGTAAGTTTTCTTTCTTTTCTGTTTTTTGCCGTGGGTTGCTGAGTTGTTGTAGGTAGGTGAAGAATGGCTAGTTGCTTTTAATTGAAATTCTGGGTTGGGGCTCGAACAATTATTGCATATCAATTCAAATTAATTGAGTTATTTGTCTTAAATTATTGGGTTAAGAAAGATCTGATCGTGTTTCGTATCATGGCCCACCGAGCTTAAAAATTGTAGTTAGGAATTGTTTCATAATACTTCATGGTGAAAAAACCTTAGTATTAATTGTGGCACCAGTTGTTCGTTGGACATTTTGAGATCTTTAGATTGGGTCTCTCTGGTATGATAGCTAAACTTATATCTTTTACGATTTTTGTAGTGTAGTAGTCCTAGTCGCAGTTTTACAGCCTTGCAAATGTATCAAGTAATTTATGTGAATGTTGTTGTATTGCTCCACCTCTATTTTAATTGAGAGAATTACTTGTTAGATCCTGTCATCCTGAATACAAGATTTAGGTATTAAGAATAAATTTCTAAGCGTAATGGTGACTGATTAACATTTTGCTGCTATAGTTTCTTCACATTGTCTCCTTCAAGTATCATATAATTAAATGAAGTAATGGTGTTTAATTAAAACTTATTAAACATGGTCTTTTTTGTTTTTGTCTTTTGTATCTATGACAAATAAAATGAAACCATGATAAGCTACTTTTCATTTACTGTTTCATGCCTTAGATTAAGGACACCAGTTTAATTTACTTAGTTAACCAAAAATTAGTCTCGGTTTGTACGGTATATCTAATCAAAATCCTGTAAACAGAGTAAGAATATAAACTACCATAATTAATAATAATCATGTTTCTTTAGTCCAACCCAATTTTCAAGTTTTCATCATCATTATTGCATAATGATCTCAGATTCATAGATGGACTGCACGTGTCAATTACCAAGTTTTCATCATCATTATTATTGTCATATGTAATGATCTTAGATTCATAGATTTTTTTTATCATTAAAAAACTTCTTATTAGAAGAATGGCGGTTCAAAGGTGTACCAGTGTGTAATACACTAATACAGTGAACAAAAACATGCCATAGCATACTACTCAAACTAATGTTGCCATTAACAAAGCAGAAACTATATATCATAAATTATAATAGCAGGAGCGATACAAGGTGTACCAAGTTTCATCTATGAATCTGAGATAATATATACTCTAAGTATATTTTAACAAGTTTTATTTAAATAAATACCAAGTTTTAATCGGTTTGGTTCGGGCTCTTGTCGAGACGAGCTTAGCTTGATTACATTGACGAACACAAAAATGAGCTTTACTTGAATCATAATCGAGTTTAACAAGTCTATCGAAATTAAAATAACTTTTTTAGATATCAAGCTTAATGAGTCGAGTTCGAGCTGACTCGTTAGTAAATCAAGTATTTAACGAGTTTGACCTTAACTCGCTTATCTATTCAAGCAGATTGAGTTTGAGCCTTAACGAGTTGATTCGAATTCACGAGTAGCTTGGTTTACTTAACAACACTATTTTCTCATATACTTAATTTAAATGTCTAAAGTTCGAAGATCATGACCTTCTCTTACATAGATTGAATATATTAGTTAATTTTGTGACTCATATAGCAATTTCGTCATGAAATATTATACTTCAATTGTCCATATTATAAAGTGTCTCTTTTTTTTTTTTTGATTGTTCATCTAAAGTGTTTTTGTTTCCTTTTTTGGTAGATATATATATCCCACTATATTTACCTTATCTTTATCCATACTTTATCTACTTTAAATATAAACAAACAATATTCTTTAAAACAATATAATCCCAACAAGAAATATATATTTATTGTGGTTTATACACGGCTAAAAAGACTAAAATTATAATTATAAAAAAAAAAAATTGTTATTGTATTATATTACGTTGTTGTATTCTAGATTGTTATTCTTTTATTTGCAATATAATTTTTGTGTTACATATTAATTAAAAAAAATGTTACCTAAGAATCTTATTTAATAAAGTGTTATCAATTTATGTTACAAAACTTAATACAAAAAATGTGTTACATAAAAAAATGTTACTTAATTAAAAGTGTTGTATTTAAGTGTTACATATTACTAGAGTGATACACAAATGTTACATAAACCATAAAATTGAAAAAATGATACAAAAATGTGTTACACAAGGTAACGTACATAAAAATGTTACATTTAGGTGTTGTATTAGGTCCTTTTATGTTGTAGTGGTTGGTTAGCTATTGTTTAGACAATTGCTAATGTAGATGGTGTATCAATGTGTTAATGTAGTTGTTCATTGTAATTGCTAATGAGGTTAACAATTTGTAGGTAATTGAGTATAATGTATGTTGATCAGGTACTGTTTATGTTTGTGAATGGATAATTTGAGGAACAAGACTTATATTTTATTTTGCATTGTTCAATTGGTTATATTGAATCTCATAGAAAGATAACTTGAAGAACAGAGCAAGTTTAGTGATGAGGGACTTTCGACAAATAGATTATGGGCATGAATAGCTACTGCATCTATGTTTTTTTTTTGGGATATGTCCCTAATCACCTCTCCTTCCGTTTCATTTACATTCTCCCCAAACCTCACCGTATTCGAATGCTTAAAACAGAATTATTACAGTAATGATACATTAGATTATTTCAAAGAATGCTTAAAATAGAATGTGAAAATTGGCCTTGTTGTTAGGGAGTGGACAGAGAGGATGGAGCTAGTGAAAGCATCAACTGTTGAGAATGCTGTGAGAAGATTGATGGCATCGGAAGAAGGGGATGAGATACGAAAGAATGCGGAGGATCTGAGCGTCGCCCTTAGAGAGGCGACTCGACCATGTGGCGCTTCTCGGCTAGAGTTGGATTCATTCGTTGCCCATATCACCAGATAGAAAATGATGTTTTTTGTCAAATAAAATCATTAACATCAGGGAGGTTCAAAGTTTACAAGAAGTATGAAAGAGGAATGCTGGTCCACTGTGTTTTACTGTAGTTTGGAAATGTTTTTAAATAGCACCATGTTTTGCAAAATTTTCGAATTAATATGCAATAAGCTGATAAAAAGGCCAAATTTCATTGTGTGATTATTGTGTACAAGAATTAGTTTCTTTGTTTTCTTTGAGACAATATATCAAGCAAATTGTGTGTAATTGACAGCAATAAGTAATCACTCGTTGGAATTTATTACAGCAACATAAATGTTTATCGAGAGCACCTTCTTAGTACTTTTGACTTGAACATCCTTGTAGCTGTTTCAAATCAAAACTAAAGAAAATCGAAAAAAAAAAAAAAACTGGAATTCTTGAAATGCTCTGGAGAAGCAGTTGGAAGCAAGAAAAAACAAAACAAAATACACCATAAATATAATCAATACAACACATGTTATCCTAAATCAATAGAGTATATCATAAATATCAACAGAATATATCATAAATATGTTATAACAAAAGAAGTTTCATTTAAATAAAACACATACCTGTCAAACCAACAGAATATATCATACATATCAAAAGAAGTTTCATTTAACTTCATCCTCTACCCACATGTTATCCAATCCAAAATACATCATCTAAGCAAAATACACAATAAGCCTAAAAAACCAACAGACTATCCAAAATACATAAAAGTCAAAGTTTACGGATAGAGGTCATCCAAAATGATAGTTAATACACTAATGTTAAAAAGACCACCGAATTCAATAAAACTAAATTCCTTCACTTCTTTCTCTTTGACACATTTTGAAGAGTTGACAAATGTCTGAACTTTTTTCCTCCAGAAGTTGGTCCCCCAATCTGAACACCTCTTGGCCTTTTACCTAATTGGAGTTGGTCCCAACTTGTAGGTCCAGGTACCTTCGCCATACTCTGTGACTGTTGTGTAGGTATTTCATCATCTAAAACTGCACTAATAGGCTCTTGTGAAACAGGGAGAGGTGGCAACATTGATTGCCTTGGATGTTCTTCATTAGTTTCAAGCTCGTTCAATGGTCTCCTTCCTTGATTGTTTCTTTTATCCCTTCTCTTCTGCAAAATAAACAAATATATATGCATACATTTAGCAAAAAAAAAAAAAAAAAAAAAAACAGATCAAGATTCATAATTAATATATTAAATAATGCAATATTACTCCTCTATTGACACTTGATCCCCCTATGCTTGTTCTTCCCTGCAAAAAAATAAAAATAATAATATGTAATTTACACATTTGATATATCAAATAATAATATGTAATTTACACTTCTGAAATGGTACCTGGTCTCCCCTCCTACATGATTTACTATTGTGGCCTTGAAATCCACATTCCCTACATGTGATAGTAGATTGTCTTCTCTTCAATGCTTTTTTTTTTCTTCCTTTTCCTTTCTTTTTTGACTTCTTTTCAGGTTCATCGGGTTCATTTCTTCTAGCTCTTGCAGGCCTCCCTTTTCCTCTCCCCATGTTTGGAGGCAATGGTGGAATGAAACAAGTCTCAAGCCATAGTGCATCCCCATTTATCCCTTTAATGGATGGTGCATAGCTTCTTTTGTAGCAATCAATTGTGTACCAATCACTAACATAATCCTCAATATCTCCATGTTGATGTGTGATTGCTGAAATGGCATGTCTACATGGAATTCCACTTAAATCCCAAATTTTGCAAGTACATGTATGCTCTTCTAAGTTCACACAGAATTGAGTTCCATCCTTAACTCTAACCTGTAGGTAAATTGTATATTAAACTCATAAAATGCTTACATTAAATTGTAGTTAAACTGTAAATTAAACTCAGAAAATGTAAAATTAAACTCATAAAAATGCTTACTTGATAGTTAAAATTATCACACTTGATAGGAATGCAGTTGGCTGTTCCCATAATGTGTTTATTGATGATCTGCCTGATCTTAGGACAAATTCTCCCTTTCCACTTTGTTGCTGCAACATCTCTGTTGAAT
Source organism: Galeopsis tetrahit (assembly GCA_963675135.1). NCBI lineage: Eukaryota > Viridiplantae > Streptophyta > Magnoliopsida > Lamiales > Lamiaceae > Galeopsis > Galeopsis tetrahit. The sequence continues at coordinate 31,922,904 of OY776126.1, read as the reverse complement.
TGAAACCGCATCATGAGCCACTCACTTATCCACTCTAGCATGGTCAAAATAGGCATTTGTCTTGCCTCCAATATGGTAGCATTAAAGCTTTCACACACATTATTTAGAAGCATGTCACACTTGGGATGCTCACTAAAATGAGACTTGCTCCATTGGTTAGCTGGTTTAGCATTTAACCACTCCCATGCACTGAGGTTTAACTCTTTCAACTCCTCCATTGTCGTCTTCCATTCAGCAATTGTACTAGCAAAGGCAGCCTTCCACAATGCTTCTTTTTATGCAAGACCTCTATAACCAGCTGTCTTGAAATTTCCATGCAAATGTCTAACACAGAACCTGTGTTGTGAATCTGGAAAAACCTCACCAAATGCTTGAATTAAACCTTTTTGTTTGTCACTAATAAAGGTATACTCATAGGATCTGAATATCTCCAAGTCATGCTTTAAACAAATTAGAAACCATTCCCATGTCTCTCTACATTCAGTGTTCACTACTGCCCAAGCAATGGGGTATAAACTATTATTTGCATCAACACTTACAGCTGTTAAAAGTATTCCCTTATGGGGTCCTTTCAAATGACATCCATCTACCCCAATTATAGGCCTACACCCTGAAGCAAAACCCTTCTTAGCTGCATGTAGACAAACATATAATCTGTTGAACCTATCATCACCATTATCATCAATTTCAGAAGCCACAATTACTGTAGAACCAGGATTGGTTCTTCTTAGCTCATCTCCATAATCCCATAGCTTGCTATACTGAGCATTAGGATTACCCTCAAGTTTTTTCAATGCCAACCTTTTAGCTCTAAAAGCTTGATGTTTAGAAACATCACACCCTATGTCATCCACCACATCTTCCCTAAAGCCACTCACCTTTCTAGAAGGCTCATTGGAAATTTTTTTAACAAACTTCTCACAAATCCAAGTGGATTTAACATTTTTCACCTTAAAAGAAGGAGCACAAGTGTGTTTAGGGCAGTAATCTCTAATTTGATAAGTTTCCTCGTTTGAAACTTTCAGTAATGTAAGTTTCCATGGACATTTTCTATCCATACACCTTGCATACACTCTTTCAAGAGCATTCTTAGTAAATATAACTGACCTATTTGATTCAATGGCTGTTGTTTGCACTGCCTTCTTGAAGTCATGTCTATTACTAAAGATCATGCCTAGTTCAAACTCCGGTGAATCATACATAACATTAGGATTGAAAACAGGGTAGTTAGGCCCTGTTTGTTCAGAATCAGAGTCTTTAAACTCATCAAAATCCCTATCTGCAACAACAACATCACAATCTGAATCAGAGTCCTCACCATTACTATCATTCACAACTCTAGTCTCCTCATCCTCACATATATTTTTTTCAAATAAAGCATCATCATCATCACTCCCACTCTCTTCTATCATATTGTAATCAGAATCTGAAAAATATTCAAGTTCACTATCATCCAACACCTTCTCCTTTCCTTTCTCCACAGCCTTCCCTCCCAAATTCTCCACAACCTCCTCAACATCATCATTTTCAGCCCTATCACTATCCACATTATGACTAACCTCCACATTATCCCCCCCCAAAATCATTATCATCCACTTCAACATCATCAATGTATATGTCAAATTCCCTAAGAGGAATATGTTTAGTTGCCCAAATTCTAACTTCTTCGTCTGTACTAAGAAGCCTAAATACATTACCAATTAAAGAGTGAAACTTTCTAATTTTACCAACCGGTTCACCACAATACTCTTTGACGGAGTTCACTAACGCATCCCATCCTAAGTGTTGAGCTGTAACCCAATCAAGCTTAATTGTATTACCCCCATAGTAATGAGGTATGGGAAATGTTTTAAACTCACCACCCCATTGCAATCCCACTGTTAAATAAACACCACGAGGTGCTGCATTAAACAAAATAAATAAATCAGTGAGTAACAATAAAGACAACAAATGAAATAGAGCCTTAATTTGGAGTACTAAAATGAGATTATTTTGTTCAAGTGGACAATACCCAGGTGTAATAGCAAATTAGAAATACAGAGTATTAATTGGCTGGATTATATCCATTCAAAAATTTAGCACAATTCGATTACCATGTATACATCTCACTCTCCTCTCTCTCTATATATATAAAAGTATATAAAAAATACGGCTTAATCTCAATTAGTGATGAATACTCAATTAGTGATGAATACTATGATCTACTAACATAGAAGACACATGAATAGCAAATTTCCAAATCCAACCAGAAGCAGGACAAAGCCAAAACACTAAGTTGCAAGTAATTTACACAAATAACTTAATCTCATAACAAGCTCACTCTTTAAAAGTAACATAAAAACCCAGTCTTTACATCCAAACAACCCCATCATAAACATGCTTAACTTTGATTCTTGCACTAAAATCAGGATTAATTACCCCCCAAAAAGGCCAGATTCGATATAATCAAATTAATACTCAAATCCCTAAAACACATGGACGAAACCAAAAAACGAATTGATTCTAATAAAAAATATATGAAAACTCAAACCAACACATGGACGAAACCAAAAAACGAATTGATTCTAATAAAAAATATATGAAAACTCATACCCACACAAATAAGCAACACTCGAAAAAATTGAACACTCAAACCCAAATATTCGAAAAAGCAACCCAACACAAATGAGTAAAACCACGAATTCAAACACTTACTATATTCAGGTGGTGGGTCCTTTAGCCGCTTCTTGTCTCGAACACTGACCATATTCTCCTCGAAGCCCCCCAAATTGCGTTGAGCGTGCGTCGATTTAGGGTTTTTTCCTCTACAATTTTTTTCCTCGTCGATTTAGGGTTTTTTCCTCTACAATTTTTTTCCTCGTTTTTTCTAACTTTTTTTTGCAGAAAGGTATTAGTTGTTATTGGCTTTTAGAATTCTATTTATTAAGATTCGTTTTTTATTTCTTTTGTATTATTAGGATATGCTATTGTTACAGTTAAAAGCGTGTTTAACGTTTTGATGATGTGGATTAATAAATAAAATGAAAAAATTAATTAATATCCACGTATGCGTTTCAGCCCGATTTGCTTCCTCACGTGACTTTCACGTGCAATAATAGCCCGAAATTGGGTCGGTCGGGCTAATTAGGCCTACATTTGCGAGAAAAAAAAATTACGGTCCTCTTTTTGCTAGCCCGTAAAGTTGCGGTCCTCTTTTTGCAACGCCCCCAAAGTTGCGGTCCTTAAAAAACAATTTTCCCTTGTCGCCCGTGTAAGAAATTAGATGCTTCATATTAAAAACATCTGAAGTGCGCAAATGGGAAGGCAACTTCAACCTGTAAGCATTTGGGATTGATTTTGGCGAGCACCTCAAGGGGGCAATTTGCGAGCAGCCAATTTGTTGTACTCATGGGCGGGCTAGCGATCCCGAGTAAGGACAGCCCACACGAAGTCGCCAGGTTCAAAATCAATGTGACGACGATGTTTATCTGCGACCGCCTTATACTCAAGTGTGGATGCGAGTAACTGGTCATGTGTTGCTCGATGTGTGTTGCGCAAGGCCTCGGTCAGGTCGGCAGCGTGAGGATCCGCGCGAACAGGGGAGGGCAGGCTCATAAGATCAGTCGGGCTGCGAGGAAGGACCGCATACACCACGTGCGAACTCGGCCTGGCTGAGGCGAGAATCCCACGTGCGAATATGCTCCCCGACGAGGCATCGCAGCAAGTTGCCCAACGATCTATTCACCACCTCTATTTGCCTATCACTTTGAGGGTGATAGGCACTGCTATAGTCCAAGCGGGTGTTTCAACTAAACTGCTGTTTTTTCATCCCTCATAATTTCGAATTATAAAATCAACGTCTCATACTAATTTTATTACTATTTTAAATCATATTTTAATTGTTAACACAGCCCAACATATTTTACATTATTATTACCTACCTATTCAAAACAAATATAACCCCTTTTTTTCTTTAAGATTATGTTATTAGATATTTTGATACTGTGTGAAACAAATTTATTTATTTTACATATAAAAGCAGAAAAAATTTTGTATAGAAAATTTAATAATTCTGATATTTACCATGTTCAAGTAAAAAAAAGGATGTTTCCTAATCTTGTATATATTTTCAAGGATTTTTAATATATTATTATACTGTCCAAAGATGCCTATTGAATCTGACTTTGCAAAAAAAAAAAAAGGACATTCTTCTCATTTCTCAAGTAAATTAATCACTTCATAGAATAAAAGATAATATGTTATTATTAATATAAACTTTTAAGATTTTTCTTTTTTGTTATACGTTTAATAATTAATGCTTTCTAACAAAATACAAGTTAAAGTGAAAATGGAGCAAAAGAAAAAAAAACAGTATGTACAACAGGTCCAATTTAGAGATGTAGCCATATATGACAAAAGAAATACTAATATGGAAGCTTATAAAGTAGGAGGGGAGGGATTAAAGTATTCAAAAATGGCGAAATACACCAAACATAATACTCCGTACTGTATTTGCACTATCAATGCAGATTGCAAAAATGAAAAACAAGTTTGAAGGCATCCCAAAAGAAAGAAAAGCTACAAGAGTATCAAATATCGCATCGTATCATATCAGATTGTTAAGTAATCCATCTATCTTATCCAAGAGTTCATTCCATTGCGATAGGTACCTATTTTAGCAGAAAAATAGAATGTAAACACGACTACTGATTTCTTTAAAAAGAATCAAATTAAGAAAACGTACCGGATCAATCGATGCTAAACTTTCAATGTAGATACCCGAACAACCAGCCAAATTACCCTCATCAAACCCAACTATCTGGGGTTCTCTAAATTCCTCACTTATCGGATTGTAAATCATGCTAGTCATATTATAGACCAGTAAAACTTCGTCAGTTGGAAATATGTGTAGATAGGTTGGAATATCACGATCAAGAAGACGACTTATTGGAATCGTCACCACTCTCTCCCAAGACTCAATCACCCCGTACTCCCTCATAACCCAAACATCCAAATCATTATCCAGATTAAGAAACTGTGCACTAAGGCATCCCCCAACCACTCCCAAACTAATAAGTGGAACCTCATGGGGATAATTTGGTAGCTCAACGACTCCATACACATGGTTATTCAAGGCGAAGGATTCTACATCATGTTCGTTGGCGTTGATGGAGTGCCAATGAAGCCTTCCACTCACGTACATGCCCATGCCCATGCCAATGCCCCGATTACCATTAGGTGGCCTTTCCGCAATATTTATCCACGTATTAGTCGTTACACTATAACTGATATGAAACCAACGGGATGGTTCCCCTGCCAAGCCCATTACCATTACAATTCCAAAAACCTTGTAATCATCGATCACCTCGTCCAATCCAAACCCGTATTTGACAATCATTAAAGTCTCTCTTTTGTGAAGTTGAAGATGAATTCTAGGATCAGGCAACCTCCTGGACCTTTTGGTGGCTGGGTTCCACAAGATGAAATTTTTGGAATCTAAAAGAAGGCAGACAAGACCATCACAAGATGATTTAACGTTACAATTTACACTAATGGTGATTTAACGTTACGATTTACACTAATGGTGATTTACAAGATATTATCCTTAATATACCCCCTCAAGATGGAGCACTGTCAGTGACACCAATCTTGGACATGAGAAGACGAAGGCGGGGGCGTGAGAGGGGTTTGGTGAGAGCGTCAGCTAGTTGATCAGCAGAGGAGACGTGAGCAACCCGAAGAAGAGACTTTTGAACCAAGTCCCGAACAAAGTGATAGTCAATGGAGATGTGCTTCATACGGGAGTGAAACACAAGGTTCGAGCACAAGTAGGTAGCACCAATATTATCGCAGTAGATGGATGGAATGGTTGGGATCGTAATGTGAAGTTCAGAGAGGAGAGATTTGACCCATTGAACTTCAGCAGCAATAGAAGCAATGGCACGATACTCAGCTTCTGTGGAGGAACGAGCAACAGAGCGTTGTTTCTTGGAGGACCAGGATATTGGGTTGGATCCAAGAAACACAACATAGGCACCAGTGGACGTCCGGTCATCACAGTCACCAGCCCAGTCGGCATCTGTGAAACAATGAAGGGAGAGTGGCGAGCTACGTCGAAGAGTAATACCCAGAGTCCGAGTGCCATTGAGGTAACGCAGCAGACGTTTGACAGCCCTCCAGTGGGTTTCAGAGGGGGCATGCATGAATTGTGAGAGCTTGTTGACATCGAAGGCAATGTCAGGTCTTGTGAACAAGAGATATTGAAGGCTGCCCAGAACCTAGCGATAGATAGTGGGATCCGAGGGGCCAGAGGCATCATGAAGAGTTAACGAGGCACCAGGGGCAAGTGGAGTTTGCACAGGCTTGGAGTCAAGCATGTTGTACTTGCCAAGAAGGTCTGTGATGTATTTCCGTTGAACCAGAGTGCAGGACTCGGACGAGCGAAGAACCTCCACCCCAAGATAGTAGGACAGTGAACCTAGATCCTTGATCGAGAACTTGGAAGCTAAAGCAGTAACAATCATGTCTAGAAAGGAGACGTTGTTCCCAGTGAGAATAAGATCATCCACGTAGACCAGAAAATAGGCAATAGTATCGTCACGGCAGTAGATAAACAGAGACTCGTCAGACTTCGTATGCAAAAAACCCAAGGAGGATAAGAAGTCACGAAGGGCAGTGTACCAGGTCCGTGGTGCCTGTTTGAGACCGTAGATGGATTTCCGAAGCTTGCATACATAAGACGGAAAATTTTCATCAGAGAAACCTGGTGGTTGAGACATGTAGACTTCTTCAGATAGGGAACCATGAAGAAAGGCATTGTTGACATCGAACTGCCGAAGTGGCCAATCCTTCGTAACAACAATAGATAGAATAAGGCGAACCGTGGTGGGTTTGACAACCGGACTGAATGTCTCAAAATAATCAATACCGGGCCGTTGATGAAATCCCTTGGCAACCAGTCGAGCCTTAAATTTATCGACAGAGCCATCAGGTTGCCGTTTAATTCTGAACACCCATTTGCACCCAACAATATTCTGAGAGGTAGTGGAGGGTACGAGATCCCAAGTGCCGTTCTTGAGAAGGGCCGAAAATTCAGCAGACATAGCCTCTCGCCAGCGACTGTCCTGTAGGGCCTGAGAAACAGTACGGGGCTCAATGTCTGAAAGGACGGAGGAAGTAAGACCATACCTCGGATTAGGCTTGGATATGTTGTTACGTGCCCGAGTGACCATATGATGGCGTGACGCAGCCGGATCTGGTGAAGGGACACGACGAGGAGACATAGAAGTAGCAGGAGCCGGAGAGTGCTCGACAAGGGGAGGGATCTCGGTAACAAGGGGAGGCGTGGGGACCGAATCAGTGTTCGGCGGGTTTGTGGTAGTCGGAGTTGGAGGGAGCTCGGCAAGGGGAGGGATCACTGTAACAGGGGGAGGCATGGGGACCGAATCGGTGTTCGGTGGGTTCGAGGCAGTCGGAGGTGGAGGGAGGAGGGGTTTTGGGTGGAAAGGAAATTGGTCTTCCACAAACTCGACATGACGAGATGTGTAAAGGCGGTTGGAAGACAGGTCTAGGAAAAGGTATGCACTTTGGGTTTGAGAGTATCCGATGAATACACAGGGGTGGGAGCGAGGGGCAAGTTTGTGAGAGGTGTAGGGACGAAGCCAGGGATAACACAAATATCCAAATACCCGGAGTTTGAGGATGTTGGGGCGACAGTGGAATAGGGTTTCAAATGAGGATTTTAGAGAGAGACCAACTTTAGGTAAACGATTAATCACGTAGGTGGCAGCAGCAAGGGCAAAGGGCCAATATGAGAGGGGTGTGGAGGAATGGTGAAGGAGAGCAAGGCTGGTGTCAACGATATGTCGATGACGACGTTCAGAAGCACCATTGTGCTCAGGAGTGTGGGGAGGGGTGGTGAGGTGGGTAATGCCATTGGAAGATAGAAAGGGGCGGAGAGCAATGAATTCTCCACCGTTGTCAGTGTAGAGGGTGGTGATTTTGGTTTTTAGGTAGTTTTCGACTAGGGCTTTGTAGGCTATGAAAGTGGGTAGGACATCAGATTTGCGTTTTAACGGATATAGCCACACATATTTTGAGAAATGATCAACAAAGATAACATAATATTTGTAACCATCTTTAGACAGAACAGGAGACGTCCAAACATCAGAGAAAATTAATTCTAAGGGCATAGACAAAGATAAAATAGTGTCGTTGAAGGGTAGTTTGTGGCTCTTTATGCATTTACAAGAATCACAGGAGAAGATTGAACATTTATTAAGGTGTAAACTATGGCTGGACACGACAAAATTCAAAATTTTAGAGGAGGGATGACCTAATCGAGCATGCCAGATGGGTAGGGAAGGGCGAGCAGCAGAAAAGGCAGCAGGATAGACGGGTGGAGTGTTTGGCCAAATATAGAGTCCATTAACGCATGTATTTTGAATGTTATATGTTTAGGATAGAACACACCAGTACCAGGGTTGCTTTTAAGAAATCTCAAGACCCTATGAACAGCAGTTAGGTGAGCCACAGTAGGAGATTGCATATATTGACTTAAGGTGTGAATGGCATAGGAGATATCAGGCCTGGTTACAGTCAAGTAAAGAAGCTTGCCCACAAGTTTTCTATAATGACTAGGATTAGTAAGAAGAGGAGAATTGACATCAAAACTCAATTTAGAATCCATAGGAGTGGAACATGGCTTGCTGCCCAAATAACCAGAGTCATGCAATAAATCCAGTGTATACTTTCTTTGGCACAAGGTTAAACCATTACTATTTCTAGCAACTTCTATCCCTAAAATATACTTCAAAACACCAAGATCTTTAATAGTAAATTTATCATTCAAATAAGTTTTGACAGTGTTGATAATGGTGAGGTTAGAACCAGAAACTATCAAGTCATCAACATAGCAAAGCACAACAGTAAAATCAACACCATCATGTTTAGTAAACAAAGAAGTATCAGCTCTTGATTGAGTAAAACCCAAGCAAGTTAAAGAGGTAGTCAATTTGGTAAACCACTGTTTAGATGCTTGTTTTAAACCATACAAACTCTTATTCAATTTACATACCCTTTTATCATTGTTAGAACAATAACCAGGAGGAGGAAACATATATATCTCTTCATCTAGATCACCATGCAAAAAAGCATTATTAATATCTAATTGGTGTATATGCCAATCTTTAGCAACAGCAGTAGCCAACAAAATTCTAACAGTAGTAATTTTAGCAACAGGGGAAAATGTGTCAAAATAATCTATTCCCTCTTGTTGGGTGTAGCCTTTAGCAACTAATCTAGCTTTATACCTCTCTATAGAGCCATCAGAATTGTATTTGACCTTATAAACCCATCTACAACCTATACAGTTCTTGCCTACAGGTAAATCCACAAGACTCCAAGTATTTGTCTTTTCTAAAGCATCAATCTCTTTATTCATAGCAAGAATCCAATTCTGATTAAGGATAGCCTGTTTATATGTTTTAGGTTCTTGAATTTGGGAGATGGAGGCTACAAAAAGTCTGTGGGTGGTGGATAACCTATCAGTAGACAAATAGTCTTGTATGGGGTATTGAATAGAAGAAAAGTTTATTCTAGAATGATCAACTGATCGAAGCAGGCAAATCAGTTTCATATACCTATAGGTAAGCAGGTTGTGATTTTGCTCTAGAAGGTCTTGTAGAAAGCATGTTAGGAGCAGATTGAATGATATTATCATGTACAGTATGAATGTCAGAAGTGTTCTCAATGGCCTCAGTGTGCACAACAGTATCAGGCATATGAGGAGTAACATTAAGAGGAAAATCATCATCAACAAAAATGTCATCATCAATAGAGGTTGGTGCAGAAACTGTGTGTGGAACAGTTGTGAAATCAGATTTGAAAGGAAACACATTTTCAAAAAATTTCACATTCCTAGATACCAAAACTTTACCAGTAGATATTTCAAGAAGTTTGTATCCCTTAGTGCCAAAGGGATAACCAATGAAAACACATTTGGTGGACCTTGGGTCAAACTTGTGTCTATTTGAGAGCAAAGTGTTGGCAAAACATAAGCAACCAAAAGTTTTGAAGATAGAGTAATCAGGTGGTTTTCCATATAGCATTTCAAAAGGGGTTTTCTGTTTAAGAACAGAAGAGGGGATCCTATTAATGGTAAAAGCAGCAGTTCTAATGCATTCCCCCCAAAATTTTAAAGGAAGAGAAGATTGAAAGAGTAGAGCTCTAGCAACTTGTAATAAATGCTGGTGTTTTCTCTCAACAATGCCATTTTGTTGTGGGGTTTCAACACAAGTAGTTTGATGCATGATGCCCAAAGAATGATAAAATTCAGATAAAATGAATTCAGTTCCATTATCACTCCTCAAAATTTTTATTTTAACTCCAAATTGAGTGAGAACCATATTGTAAAAGTTTTGCAAGGAGACTTTAACATCACTTTTGGCCTTTAAAAGATAGATCCAAGTACATCTACTATAATCATCAACAATGGTGAGAAAGAACCTATGTCCAGTAATAGAAATTTCAGAGAATGGACCCCAAACATCACAATGGATCAAATGAAATATACTAGGGGAAACAGAAGTGCTTAAAGGAAAAGGCCTTCTCTTTTGTTTAGCCAAAGGACAGATAAAGCAATTGTTGTGCATGCTAGTAGCTTTTACATTTAAGTTTGGAATCTGTAACATACACTTGCTAGATATATGTCCTAACCTCTTATGCCACAAATCAAAATTACAGGAACTATTACTCAAAGTACTACAAGAAACAGAATTGCTAGAGGGGTGAGCAGTGTGTAAAAGATATAGGCCCCTAATCTGTTCAGCAGAACCAATCACCTTCTTGGTTGAATTGTCCTGTAATTCACAGTGAGAACACAAAAAGTTGACAGTGCAATTGGAATATCTGGTTAAATGGCTAATGGAAAGCAAATTGAATGTGAAATCAGGAACAAATAACACATTATATAAGGTGAGGTGTTCATTTATAGTGATGTTACCCATATATGTAGCTGTAGAGACAGCATTATTAGGTAAGGATATCTTAACATTAACTACAGTTGGAGGAGTGGTGAATAATGACATATCAAATACCATGTGGTCAGTAGCACCAGTATCTAGGATCCAAGTAGTAGTTTTAATAGAATTGAGGTATGAATTGGATGTAAAATGTGGAAGCAAAGGGAACATACCTGGATCTGTGGTGGTGGGAACCTCCTCAATATGAGCAGTGGAAGCCCCTGCTGCAGAATGGGGTATGTCCTTTGTGGCATTCAAATTCTGCAACTTAGAGAAACTCAAAAATTTGTCAAAAAGTTCCTAAGTACAGAGGGGGTTGGAGTCCATAGGATCATCCTTCTGTGGAGGAGGTCTAAAGGAGGTATTGGCAGTGTTGGACTCCTTAATGGGAGGACCTCTAGGGCCTCTCCAACCAGGAGGAAAACCAATTATTTGAAAGCACCTATCAATTGTGTGACCAATGCCATTACAATGGCTACATTTAATAGGTTTTCTTTTATCTTTATAAAATCTGGAATTCTTGGCTATCATGGAAACAGAATCAGAAGGAATGGAATCAAGGGCATTGTTAAGAGTTCTTTGGGATTCTTCTTGAAGTAAAAGACCATAAACCTTGGATAGGGCAGGAAAAGGGGATTGAAGCAGAAATTGGCTCCTAATGGTACTATAAGAATCATGAAGCCCGACTAGAAATTTCATAACAGCATCCTGCTCTTGGGTTTTGGTCATCAATTTAGGGAGATCACAAGTGCACCCATCCATAGCCCCACAAGAACATTTAAGAACCGGCCTAAAACTTAAGTATTCATCCCAAAGAGCCTTAAATTGGTTGTAGTAACTAACAAGAGATTGAGAGCCCTGAGATATCGTACTTAAAGACTTTTCTAAATGATAAACCCTAGTTCCATCTGAAAGGGCATAGCGAATAACCAATTCGTCCCATACATCTTTAGCAAGAGAGAAATATTCTAAAGTTCTTTTAATATCAGGAGAAATGGAGTTGAGAATCCATACCAGAACCAAATCATTGGCTCTTACCCAGGCGGCATGAGTGGATGGGTCCTCGTCCTCAGAAGGGATAGCAAGAGAGCCATCGATCAATCGCGCTTTATTCTTCACACTGAGACTCCTCTTAAGGGCATGGCTCCAAGAAACGTAATTGGTGCCGTTGAGGGGTTCGAGGACGATGAAAACCGCTGGATTATCGTTCTGATGGAGAGCCAACGGAGAGAAGGGGTTCTTGGCCGGGTCAAGGGAATCGGGGTCGGTGACGGAGGGCGCCATTGCAGCAGGGTGAATCGAACAGAACAATTCAACAAAATATCGAGAAAGGGCGGAGTAAAATCCGAGAATGAAAAATCCCTCAAGAAAAAGGGGAAAGAAAGGAAACGCAGAAAAAATCGATTTGAGAATCGATAGAAGCGAAGATCAGGCACAGGATCGAATGGTGTTTCAATTTCCACGCGATACTGATACCATATTGAATCAAAGAATCAAAGAATCAAATTCATTTCTAATAAAAGCTGCAACCATGTTTTACAGAAGAATGAAGAATGTTTTACAAGGATAATGCCTTAGCTGAATCTGGAGGATGAAGAGTGCATCCCTTAAATACCCAAAACAACTAATAACTGCTTATTTAACTAACTAACCAACTAACTACTAATTAGTTTAAACAAGAGTGTATCTACTAAGTTGGAGGGAATGTATTAATCAACCCTTATACACTCCTCTATGAAACTAATGAATTTGATTGAAAAATGAAAAAACATACAAGTACATGCACGATTATTATACTATCTATCAATTTGCATGAGATTTTGTTTACAAAACATGCAGAACAAAACAGAAGAGAAGAAGAATTTCAATAAATCTTGGATACATTGACTTACTCTAGCTGCTGCCTACAAGATAATTGAGAGACAGAACGTACACATGCATCCACTTGATCATCATGATCATATATATATGTATAGCGTCAGAGCAGTTTTCAGTTTTCACAACAGTTATCACCAGATTACAACTACTTCAAAATACACTTTGTAAGTTTACAAGAATTCCCCTTACATAACAAATTTCATTTCTTTAAATTAAAAATTCATTCTCACTTACTTTTGCTTTTTCCTATTTTGGTTTTTTTTTTCAACTTCAATACAACTGGTGTTTTTTTATCCCACATAATTTCGATTTGAAGTACAAAGAAAATCAAGGTCTTAAACACAAAACTTTCTCATATTAATTTTACAATGAGTGGATCACATATAGAGAAACAATGAATAGGAAATTATAATTTCATTGAGTGATTGTAGAGTGTTTACAAGAGATGTATTTATAGATACAAAGTGTATCTATATTTACAAGATATGGATAAATATTTACATTAAATATTCTAAGAGATAAGAATGAATCATAATATTAAAAGATACAAATCTTTATAATATTATATTCCTAATACGCCCCCTCAAGATGGAGCACCGTAGGAGAGTCCAATCTTGGTCATAAGTAGTTGCAGCCGAGCACGAGGTAGTGGCTTGGTGAGAGCATCAGCAAGTTGGTCTGCGGACGAGACATGTGAGACTCTAAGCTGAGACGTCTTGATCAAATCTCAAACAAAATGAAAATCAATTGCAATATGCTTCATTCGAGAGTGGAAGACAGGATTTGAACAGAGATAAGTGGCCCCAATATTATCATAATAGATAACAGGAAGAGTTGGAACTGAGAAACACAATTCATGAAATAAAGACTTTAACCATCGAACTTCAGAGGCAGCTGAGGCAATGGCACGATACTCGGCTTCCGTGGAAGAACGAGCTACTAATTTTTGTTTCTTTGAAGACCATGAAATAGGATTAGCCCCAAGAAATACAATGTAAGCACTTGTAGAAGTACGATCATCACTGTTGTCGGCCCAATCAGCATCAGTAAAACAATGTAGAGATGAGGAAGGTTCAGGTTTCAAGGTTATTCCTACATCTCGAGTCCCATTTAAATAACAAAGAAGACGTTTAACTGCACCCCAATGAGTAGTGGTTGGAGCATGCATAAACTGAGATAACTTATGAACAGCAAATGTTATATATCAGGTCTGGTGAGTTGGAGATATTGAAGACTACCAAGTACCTGACGAAATTGAGTGGCATTAGCAGGAGGTGTCCCATCCGAAAGAGTGAGACGAGTTGAGGTGGATAGTGGAGTCTGAAATGGTTTGGAGGTGATCATGTTATACCGAGTAAGGAGATCAACCACATACTTTCGTTGGGAAAGAAAGCATGATTTCTTGGTACGAAGAACTTCCACACCTAGGAAGTAGGAAAGAGGGCCCAAATCTTTCACTGAAAATTTTGTACCAAGGTCTGTAACCACTCGAGTGAGGAAGGGAATGTTATTTCCTGTGAGAATCAGATCATCAACATACACAAGGAAATATGCAATAACACCAGATTTATTGTAATTCATTGTTTCTCTATATCACACACCAAAGAGGCTAGGATTGATCAGCGAGCGCTATCTGATCACACACCAATCCAGCTTGAGACGAAGGTCAAGGACTGGGGTCTGAAACCTTTTAGAAGCTTGAATGTATGGTTCTCACACCCGGAATTTAAGAAATTTGTCGAATAGAAATTGAAGAGCTATGAGATCGAGGGATGGGGTGGATTCGTGATAAAAGAAAAGATGAATATGCTAAAGGAGGATTTTGGAACAGAGAGGTCTTTGGTTCCATGGAAAAAAATATTGAAAAAAGATAAAAAAGAGATATGGATAATAGAAATTACACTACAAGAAAACACTCTTTTAGTGACAACATCCTCTCATTATTGCTTCTCTAGCTAAAAGTCTTTAGTGACAGGAATTTGAGAATTAATGACAGGACCTCTCACTAAAAGTCAATTACCGTCACTAAAGACTTTTAGCTAGAGAAGCTATAATGACAGGAATTCCGTCACTAAAAGTCAGTTTTCTTGTAGTGTTAATATAAGAATTAATTCTCAACCTCTCTAAAAGTTTGGACTTCTAGATGAGACGAAATTCTTTCAATGGAAACTGGATGTCATGGGACGGGAAGAAGAGGAAATGATCATGAGAAGAAAAGAGGAAAGAGCAAATCTCTTCTCGGAACTGAAACACATGGACAATATTGTTCTGCGACAAAAGGCGTGAGCGAAGGGGATCAAAACTCGAAGCTGTTTCATCGATTCATTAATAAGAGGCGCAAGAATAATGAGATCCAAGGGACCATGGTGGAGGGAGAGTGGTACGAAGAAGTAAATGACGTGAAAAAAGGCATTAGGGAGAATTTTGCTAAGCACTTCAGCAACCCGAACATTAGTTCCTTAAATATGATCATGGAGAGACTCAGATTTCGACAGAAATGTATAAGCTGGATGATGGAGTGTGTCTCGACAACACACACGTCTGTTCTAGTGAGTGGCAGCCCGTCGGGCGAATTTAAATTGGAAAAGGGGCTAAGACAGGGAGATCCCTATCACCATTCTTATTCCTTATAGCGGCAGAAGGGATGAGTATCATGCTATCCAGGGCAGTGGAGGAGAGGGGAGTGTTCAATCAAATCGAAGTAGGTAGGAACAAAGTTGGGATCTTGCACCTCCTATTTGAAATTTTGAATACCATTTTTGTTGGACTCCTTGAACTCACTTCTGGACTAAAGGTAAATACAAAAAAATGCAACATATGTGTGCATCAGGAAATACTCCATTTAATTACTTTGGTATGAAAGTGGGAATTAATCAAAGAAGGACAGCAGATAGGGAATACATGGTTCAGAAGATAAGGAACAGGCTCAAAATCAAAATTGGGGGACGTCGTCTAACTCGATCTGTGTACTATATATCCAGCTATAGAGTGCCGAAAAAAATCATGAGAGATATTGTGAGTATCCAACGTATGTTTTTTTTTTTTGGGAGGGGGGGGGAGTGAGTGAAAATTCTAAAAAGATATCGGGGTGAAATGGGATCTGATCTGCAAATTTCATCGCTAAAATCAATTTTTAGCAACGAAATAAAAATTTCATCGCTAAATTCTTAGATTTAATATTTGGGACAAAATTTATATATTTCATCGCTATATTAGCAACAAAATGCTTCATTTTGTTGGTAATAATCAGAACAACAATGAAAATTATATTTTGTCACTAATATTTTGCGATGAAATAGAAATTTTCGTGGCTAATTTCTTAAAATTAATTTTTGCGATGAATTTAAAATATTTCATCGCTAAACTGGCAACAAATTATTTTATTTTGTTGTTAATAATTAGAAGAATAAAGAAAATTATATTTCATCCCTAATATTTTGCTATGAAGAGGAAATTTTTGTGGATTTAATTTTGGCGACAAGATTTTATCGCTACACTGACAACAAAATAAAATTATTTTGTTGTCAATAATTAGAACAACCATAAAAATTATATTTCATCGCTAAAAAATATTAGCGACGGAATACAAATTTTTGTGGCTAATTTTGTGGATTTAATTTTTACGATGAAATTAAAATGTTTCATCGCTAAACTAGCAACAAATTATTTTATTTTGTTGTTAATTATCATAACAACATTGAAAACTATATTTCGTCGCTAATATTTTTCTATGAAATTTTTTTTTGGCTAGTTTCTTAGAATTAATATTTGCGATAAAATTAAAATATTTTACCGATATATACTAGCAACAACTTGTTTTATTTTGTTGTTAATAACCAAAACTACAAAATATTAGCGATGAAATATTCTTGCGGGTTTTCAATGTTTTACCGATTAAAAGAAAAATATTAGCGACGAAATATTTGGGTATCTTCTGTTAATCGGTAAAATATTAGGGAAATTTCAATCTTGTTAATTAACTTGAAAATATAGACTTGGCAAATCATCATACTTGGGGTTTTTCTAGGATTTTGGTATCTAATCAAAATCAATTTTTATTTTATTAATATAAACGTACCATATCCCAACATTTCAGATGCAAAATCTGTTGCAATTGAATTTATGTCGTAACTGGGCGCGCAGGTGCTTGGCTCCTCTATCCAAGGAGACGAGTTTGAAACCCCACACCTGCAACCTTTTTTTCCTGACCAAAATTTCCTTTAATCGCAAGAAATCTTCTTGCGGCTTGAAAATGTTGTACGAAATTCTCTTATGATTAGAAAATTGCACGAAACCATTCCATAATTTTCTTTTAAACAAAATGATTTTTCTCACTTTTAGAAATGCGTTGACAATTTGTTTAAAAAAGTAAAATAGCAGAATTAGAACAAAAAAGTTAATTTAGTACCACAACTTTAGAAATGTGTTGACAATTTAACTTTTTTTTGGACCAAAACAAAAAAAATTACAAATAATTGGGACTAAATTTATATATTTAACTTTTTTGGGACCATTTAAAAAAAGGTTGAAAGTTATGGGACTAAATTGCTTCTACCCTAAAATTGGTCAGTCAAGAAAAATTGGCAGCTGTCCAAAAAAAACCCTCTTCCAAAAAAACGTCGCAAATTTGTGACGATTTGTATTTTCATGGAAAAAAAACACAAAATTAAAAGAAAAAAAAAATCGCAAATTTGAGAAAAATTGAAAAATCATCACAAATTGCAACAACCTACAATTCAGTTGCAAAATTTGTTGACTTTTTCCGTTTGACCAAAACTCCATATTTTTTGTAGTGCAAGGATCGTTTGGACATATGCCAATCGAGATGCCAAGATAGATAAGATGAAGGTTTCCGTTGTCACAATTGAAATGAGCAGGTGCCAGATCTGTCCACTAATCATCTATATTCAAAGGAATATGTATACTCTTTAAAATTCATGACGATGAGTCTTAAAGCGATATTCATCTTAACGTATCTAAGAATTGCTTTCAGAGCAGCCACGTTTTCCAAACTACCTTTGCCTATAAAGATTGCATTGTCACGTCAAATATGGATTGGGCGAAAAAGCTCGATCCAAATCGACCGCCTTTTAAGGATCTTGCGCATAGCTTCAATTGCAATGAAAATAAGAAAATGTGAGATATGATAGTTTTGTCAAAGGCTTTATGGAATCAATATGACATCCATTAACTAGGATTGATGTGGTAGTTGACTAAAAATCAACAATCCATATTTAAAAATAAAAAAAAATCATAGCAAAATGCGTTTATTAAATCGTTAAAATATTAATAATTTGAAACCTTGGAAATTTTGTACAAAATTTATAGGGGCAACTAAGCCTCTTGTTTCGGAATATTTGTTTGTTTATTTATTATATTTTTTTTCTCTCTAGTTCATAAATGTTTGAATTGTGTAATTTATGATGGTCTTATCCAAAAATTCAATAGGGATACACAAATTAAATGTTTTGGTGCATTTAATTTTGTCATAATTTTTTTATTTACATTTATGGGCTCAACCTACTAAAAAGGATGTGTGTGTATTAGTGACATTAGTGGAAAATAATTACTTTTATTATATAAAAAAGGTCTTCTAATTAATGGTAAGTTATTATGGGAACCTTATTTACCATACATCACTAATATATTTTTTTATAGTTGTTATAGTATTAATTCTTACAATTAAATAATAGTATTGGTAGTGTATGATAAAAAAAGGTTCACATAATACTTTGCTGCAGTATAGTATTAGTTCGTACAAACGAGAAAATATTATTTACGTCTCGTAACTTTCACTTTTTTTTAAAAACGTCCTAAAAAGAAAAAAAAATTAATTTACGTCCCATAATTTTGTAAATTGCTTAATTTACATCCAATTTTTTTGCTGGTACACCAAAACGACATCGTTTCACTAACGTTTTTGTCAAGTGCGCATAAAAATTATGAAAAACCGACATAAGATGTAACATGGAAAAACTCGACTTGTATAACGTGAAAAAACAGTGGCCATGTGGATTAAAAAAAAATAATACAAGTCATTATTTATAATTTGTATAATGAAGAAAAATTACGTATATTAACCAATTTATAAAATTATGGGACGTAAATTAATTTATTTTTCTTTTTTGGGACATAAATTAAACAATTTATGAAATTATGGGACATAAATAAAGTAATTTATGAAATTATGGGACGTAAATTAAAATTTTATCTTTTTTGTGACATTTTCAAAAAAGGTGAAGGTTATGAGACGTAAATAATTTGTTTCTCTCTTACAAACACTACAAAAAAGATAGTGTTTTACGACGGCAAAACCATGGCAAAATGTATTTGCGACAGATTTTGGCTCGTCGAATAAACACAAGTCGAAATTTTTTGTGACTGGTTTTTTTCCATCACATGTCTGCGACGAAAAAAAATTCTCGCAAGTTTGCGACGAAATGTAATTTCAATTTTTTAAATTTGCTAAAAAATTTGTGGTCTCCATATTTTTTAAAAAGGGACCGATTCATTCCTAGACCGAACTGGACCCGTCCAAAACTGGACCTGAACCGAACGATTTAGCCATATAATTCGTGGCCGCTAGGCTATATAAAGCTTTTTGTTTATTTTACAACATAAATTATATATATATGCATTGAAAAATGCAAAATGTAATAAAAAAAATAAGGTTCCATTTGGATGGAGGAATTTGATCTATGGATTTCAAATTCACCATTCAAATCCACTCCACTTGTTTGGATTAAAAAGTAAATGAATGGATTTAAAATTCTTAGCATATTTTTTTAGTTAAAATTGAGAAGATTTTAAATCCTCACTAAAACCATGTCATTTTAAATCCATCTATTTTTAAAACGTTTCATTTGAAATACCTCCTCAAATCAAATCCCTCCATCCAAACACAACCAAAATGTCAAAACATCATTTATGGTGTATTTTAGTATTTAATTGAGATATAATTAATAATTTATTAATTTAAATTATTTTCATAATTAAAGGTAAGTGCATACATTCAGGGGCGGAGCCACAATGGGGCCGGGGGCAGTGGCCCCCCACCAATTTTTTTTATATATATATACTCCTTTTGTCTCGTAATTATTTACACACTTTTTTTATTTGGACGTCAAACCATTATTTGCACATTCTTAATATGAAAACACCCAACAAAATTAATATCCTACCAACATCATTTTATTTTCAAAATTGTCACTCATTTTTGCATACATTTTATTTTACCCCTCACCAAATCACCCAAAATATTCATACTTTATTCACCAATCACTAAATCAACTTTTCTTAAAAATTGTGCCGATCAAACCGTGCAAATAATAGAGTATTGGAACACATTAATGTATTAATTAAAAGGCATTTACAATCGAAGATGAAAGTTAACTTGTTTTATGAATAAAATGTTTAATTTTGAATCGAACTATCAAAACTTCAAGTCAAAACATTTTAAATTTTTTTGATTAAAATGTATTAATTAAAAGACATTTAATAAAATGTTTTTTAATTTAATATTTTAGTAATTTTTAAATTGTTTCTCTTAATTTTGAATCGAACTATCAAAGCTTCAAAACAAAATGAGAGTTAGCTTGTTCAATTTAATTTAATGAAATGTATTAACCATTTTATCATGTAAAATTTTGATGAGTATAATAAGTACATACTATTATTTTATTTTTAAAGTAATGATAATCGGGTTCCCCTACCGAAATTTCCTAGCTCCGTCACTGCATGCATTTACTTAAATTATGTATGGAGTCTATGGGTGGGCATTGCGTGGGAAATTTGGAGAAGTAGAAATGATAAGGCATTTGCAAATATAGAACCAGTGGTGAAAAAGTCTGTGGAGAACATAAAAATTCAAGTGTGGTCCTGGTTGGATGGGCGCGGCCTACTTAAACAAAATTCTTCTATAAGTGCTTGGTGTGTTGATCCCTTTACAAGCCTGGATATAGAGATAGATATGCACTGATGATAGATAGGCTTAGGCGATTGGTACCTGCTTTGCTGCTGTGTTTCAGCAGAGTATGGAGGAGGCTTGGCTCTGTTTTATTACTAAATTTGATAGTTGTCTGATGTAAAAAAAAAAAAAGAGATGTAAATTATACGGGTTGAGTACCCCTAGTACTTGTGTGAATATACTTTTTACCGTTCAAAAAAAAAAAACTTAAATTATGCATTAATTATATTCATATATTGAACTAATATATATATATATGTATATATATCATACAAGTATATCTTAATTTAAGCCTTATTAATTTCCCATAAATCTTTTCCATGATTCCATTTCCCATAATTAAGCATTAATTTAAATATATGTGCTTGCATTTTCTATACCTAAATTAACTATCATTAATTAGGGTATTATTGACATAAAAATGTAACATTAATTTGTTGTTAAAAGCTAAAAAGACATTTAATTTACAAGCATTAATTATATAATAGGAATATGGTGAATTTAAAATCCTATATAAAAATACTCGTGATCGAACAGACCGATGATGAGATTTTAAAAGTAAACACAAAAACTTATATGCAATATTGCATACATGCATTTCAGTCATTCACACACATATTCTTTATAAATACACTCACAAGCTTAGTTCACACACATTTTTTATAAATACACTCACAAGGTTAATTCACACACACATTTTTTATAAATACACCCACTGACAGCTCAATTCACACCCAATTTTTTTATAAATGCATCCACTGACAGAAATTGAACATGGTCGTCTTCCCCGAGCAGTTTTGGATCACCTCAGGCCGCGGTCGGACGCTGCAATTTACGATGACCTTAATCTTTAAATATTTTATATTTCTTTAAATATTCTTTAATACTAATCATTATTGATCAATGTTATTTTGTATTACGTGCAATAATATATCTTACTACATGCAATAATATATGTTACTATATATTATAATGTGGGTTACTTAATCAATATAAAAAATATAAAAATATAAAAGAATCAATATTACTATATAAAATTGTGTTATTACTACATGTAATAATTTATTTTACTACATAAAAAATTATATGTTACTACATACTACAGTTTGAATTACTACATTGAAAAGACGTTTGTTACTATATGTAACTTTATCAAATGATCTAGTAATATTTTTCGCATCATCCTACAATAAAACATTTTGTATTACAACATGATTATTGTGTTTACTACATTCGATAATATATGTTACTACATATTATAATGTGAGTTACTACATCAATAAAAACACTAGAAAAAATGTGTTACTAAATAAAAGAATTTGTATTATTATATAAATAGTTTGTGTTATTACTACATAAAATAATGTGTATTACTACATATTACAATTTTAATTACTACATTTAATATCCCACGTTCGACAATAAAATAAAAGATAAAAAAATCACAGAAACGAGTAAAATAAACGGATTAAAAATTTCGAATTAAGCTGTGAGTGGGTGTATTTATAAAAAATGTGTCTGCGAATTAAGTTTGTTGGTGTATTTATAAAAAGTGTGTGTGAATTAAACTTGTTGGTGTATTTATAAAAAATGTGTGTGTGAATTAAGCTTGTGGGTGTATTTATAAAGAACATGTGTGTGAATTATTGAAATGCATATATGCAATATTTCATACAAGACTAGCCCAAAAGTAAAATCCTGCTTCCAAAATCCCCAACCAAACATTGAAATTAAATAAACGATATTCTGAGCACAATATATTGTATAAAAAATTTAATATCCAATATGATGAATCCTTAGCAAATTAGTAAACTAATTACACTACAAAATATTGCCCAAAAGGCATCGGCATTTTGCAACGGCAAGCGGGCCGATGCGAAAAGGGGACGGCATTTAATGGCCGATGCAAAATGGCATCGGCAGTGGGCCCCGATGCGAAATGGCATCGACATTTAATGGCCGATGCAAAATGGCATCGGCATTTAATGGCCGATGCAAAATGGCATCGGCATTTAATGGCCGATGCAAAATGGCATCGGCAGTGGGCCCCGATGCGAAATGGCATCGGCATTTAATGGCCGATGCAAAATGGCATCGGCATTTAATGGCCGATGCAAAATGGCATCGGCATTTAATGGCATCATTATTTTTGGGTTAATTCTATTATATATATATATATTATTAATTCAAGATTTTAAACGTAATTTAAGTGAATATACGTAATTTAAGTGAGTATACATAATTAAGAGCGACAGATGTATAAATTTATAAACTATTTACCAATTTATCATATTTAATAACTAATGTAATGATTTATATTAATTTATCGATTTTACTTAAAATTATGTTACTTAAAATGAATTTTACTTATTTTTAATTAATATACTAAAAAACATTTGTTTCTCAACATATAGTGTTTAGGGTTTAGGGTTCAGGGTTTAGAGTTCAGAGTTTAGGGTAAAGGGTTCAGAGTTTAGGGTAAAGGGTTTAGGGTAAAGGGTCCGACTACTCCTTTAAACGTGTACACTTAGACTTCATTAATAAACAAACTTCAAATGTGTATTATGAATTTATATTCAATATGGTAACTTATCCCCGAATACTCGTTTCTCAACATATATTGTTTACGATTTAGGGAAAAGGGTTCGGAGTTTAGGGTAAAGGGTTTGGGGTTTAGGGTTGTTAAAATGAAATATTTTACACTTAGGGATTAAAAAATTCATAGTTTTACACCAAGATTGTTAAAATGAAATATTTTACCTTTAGGAATTAAAAATTTTCTAATTTTACACCAAAATTGTTAAAATGAAATATTTTACACTTAGGAATTAAAAAATTCATAATTTTACACAAGGTTGTTAAAATGAAATATTTTACACTTAGGAATTAAAAAATTCATAATTTTACACCAAGGTTGTTAAAATGAAATATTTTACACTTAGGGATTAAAAAAATTCTAATTTTACATCAAGGTTGTTAAAATGAAATATTTTATAATTAGGGATTGAAAAATTCATAATTTTACACAAAGTTGTTAAAATGAAATATTTTACACTTAGGAATTAAAAAATTCATAATTTTACACCTTGTTAAAATGAAATATTTTATACTTAGAGATTAAAAAATTCATAATTTTACACCAAGTTTGTTAAAATGAAATATTTTACATCTAGGAATAAAAAATTCCTAATTTTACACCAAGGTTGTGAAAATGAAATATTTTACACTTAGGGATTAAAAAAATTCTAATTTTACATCAAGGTTGTTAAAATGAAATATTTTATAATTAGGGATTGAAAAATTCATAATTTTACACAAAGTTGTTAAAATGAAATATTTTACACTTAGGAATTAAAAAATTCATAATTTTACACCTTGTTAAAATGAAATATTTTATACTTAGAGATTAAAAAATTCATAATTTTGCACCAAGTTTGTTAAAATGAAATATTTTACAACTAGGAATAAAAAATTCCTAATTTTACACCAAGGTTGTGAAAATGAAATATTTTACACTTAGGGATTAAAAAAATTCTAATTTTACATCAAGGTTGTTAAAATGAAATATTTTATAATTAGGGATTGAAAAATTCATAATTTTATACAAAGTTGTTAAAATGAAATATTTTACACTTAGGAATTAAAAAATTCATAATTTTACACCAAAATTGTTAAAATGAAATATTTTACACTTAAAAATTAAAAAAAATCATAATTTTACACAAAGTTTGTTAAAATGAAATATTTTACACTTAGGGATTAAAAATTACTAATTTTGTTAAAATGAAATATTTTACACTTATGGATTAAAAAAATCCTAATTTTACACCAAGTTTGTTAAATTAAATATTTTACACTTGGGGATTAAAAAATTCCTAATTTTACATCAAGGTTGTTAAAATGAAATATTTTACACTTAAAAAAATCATAATTTTACACCAAGTTGTTAAAATGAAATATTTTACACTTAGGGATTAAAAAATCATAATTTTGTTAAAATGAAATATTTTACACTTATGAATTAAAAAATTCCCAACTTTACACGTTAAAATGAAATATTTGTTAGATTAAGGTTTATTAAAATTAAATTAGTGTTTGTTAGATTAAAATTAAAATTAAAACAACTCATCTCTATCAAATCAGTTTCAATATTCAATATCTCTCCCTTTTTAATTAAATGGATAAGTGAATTCATATTTTTAAATGGATAAGTGAAAATAATTATATATATTTAATGTTGTGAATTGAAAATTAGAATGAATTTAAATGATGTGATTAGAATAAATTTAAATGTATAAGTGAAAATAATTATATTCAATGTTGTATGTAATTATAATGTTGTGAAATTAAAAATTAGAATGAATTTAAATGTTGTAAATTGAGGATTAGAATAAATTTAAATAGTGTGAATTGATACCGTAAATAAATTATTTAATTTGAAAAACATAATTTAGTTAATTTGAAAAACATAATTTAGAAATAATTATGATATGCTTTGATAAATAATTTAATAAGCAACAATTAAAGTTAGAATGGATTGAATTAATTAAAGAATTAAAAAGCTCCTAGCCTAAACGGCACACAGGGGGCGCTCAAAAGCCTTCGAGACCGCGAGGTCCCGAGTTCGAACCCCAGAATTCGCGAAAATGTGCAGATTTCCGAAAAATGGGGTGGCCCAGCGGTGGGGGGTGGGTGTTGGTGGCCTATCGACCTGGGTTCGAAACCCAAATTCGTCTTTTTTAAATTTTAATAAAAAGGCATCGGCAAAATGGCATCGGCAGTGGGCCCCGATGCCATTTGGTAACGGCGCTTGCCCCGATGTGAAATGGCATCGGCTGTCCCCGATGCAAAATGGCATCAGCAGTGGGCCCCGATGCCATTTGGTGACGGCGACCTGCCGATGCCAAAAGACAACGGTTTTCCCCAAATCCGATGCCATTTAAATGGCATCGAGCATATTGGCATTGGCACACTGCCGTCCCCTTTGCCGTTGCCTTCATCTTTGGGGACGACAGATCCGATGCCTTCCCGGATGCCATTTTCAAATTTTGTAGTGTTAGAGGACTTTTTGTATGTAATAAAACGTAATTATTTTCCACTCATATATGTCACCCATGCATATCTATTTTAGTAGGTTAAGGTCCATAAATGTGCCTAAAGAAAATTATGACAAATTGAATCAGAACATTTAATTTTTTTTCCTAATTATAGACCTGCATTAATTTTTTAACCATTGAATTTTTTATTTTATTTTTTGAACGGTACGGTAAAGGTATTGTATATTACTTTCCTAAAAAGAAAAACTTGGATACTATCATCATAAACTAGACAATTCAAACATTCATGAATAAGAAAAACTTTCCTAAAAAGACTCATTAGCCCCTATAAATGTTGTACAAAATTTGTGAGATTTCAATACATCATTACAATAAGAGGCTAGGAGAAGTACTATTCACCACCCAATGGCTTTGAAGAAGGCATATTACTATAAGTTCTACCCGTCAAGGGCGGAGGAGGAGGCGGCGGCCAATTCCTGTGCGACTCGCTCTCGCTACCACCGCATGTTGGTAGAGATAAGGGATGTGCATCTGCCGCCACCCCTAAATCCCCACGACCCTTGGCAGATAAAGAAAACCCTAAACCACTATGAGGTTGCCTCCGGAAAAATCATCGTGTCGTTCAATGACACCTTCCAGTACATTCTCCGGTATTGGAGTCTTTACATGGCTACCGACCTAGCCATTTTTGGGTATAGGCACTACAGGAAATTTGAGAAATCGCGACGACAACAATTCGTCATAAAAGCATCATTTTTCGTCACAAAATGTGTTTGACAACGATTTTTCTCCGTCGTAAAGAAGGTCGTCGTAGGTGCGTCGCATTAGGTAAATGTGACATTATTTGAATTCGTCATCAAAAGTCATCTTTTGGTGACGCTAAAGTTCATTGTCGCTATATTATTCCATCTATGGTGACGAATAAAGTGTCACATTTGACACTAAATTTTGTCGCTAAATATGATATTTCGTCACTAAAAGTTTAACTTTAAATGACATATTGATTTATTGTCACTAAAATATTAATTTTTGGCGACGATTACCCATTTCTTATCAACCTTTTAAAATTGTAATGACGAAATTTTCGTCACAAATAGATTAATTATTTCGTCGTAATTTATATAGTTCGTCACCAAATAGTTCAACCTTACATGACGATTTGATTTATCGTCACAAAATATTAATTTTAAGTGACGATTTTTTTCCATTTTCTACCGCATTTGTCAAAATTTAGTGACAACATTATCGTCACAATTAAATGAATAATTTCGTCACCTTTTATATAGTTCGTCACCAAAGAATATCACATTAGTGACAAAATTTTAATCGTTGTTATATATATGTATATATAATGACGACACAGTGCGTCAGGAAAGGGTAATATTTAGTGAAAAAATAGTTTTGATCACTAAATAGCGTAGAAATTGTGACGAAACTATTTTGTCATAAGAAATATTATTCAGTGACGAATATGATAATTGTCACAATTTTTTTAGATATAATGACAACATATATTTTGTCACAAAAAAATTACACTATTATTACAAATTTTTTATCGTCATCATATGTGTATATATAATGACAACACAATTCGTCATTAAATAATAAAATTTTAGTGACAAAATGACAATTATCATAAAAAAAATATATATATATAGTGATAACAAATATCATCATTACTAATTAGTATATGATGACATTGTCTTTTGTCATTAATTGAATTTTTATTGTGACAAATAAATTGTCATAAAATGACTTTTGTTTTTTATTGAGATTTTGGTTGAATTGTATATACCTATATTAATTAAACATATTTATAATAAACGAAAAATACTGTCATGATGAACTAATTTAATTACTGAATTATAATAAATAAATATTTACATCTACCACTAAATTGAAGATATATGATAAATAAATTTATATTGCATGATAAAATAATAAATGCAATGACACAAATTGTACTAAAAATCAAAAGTAACAAACATAACATAAATATACAAAATATTCTACTAAATCTTAAAATTTAATCTCTTTCTCAGCAAATAAATTTACAAGTATGTTCATGGTGTCTTTTATATCACTCACTTATGTCTGGAGTGCACCCACACGAATTTTAGATGCTTCCAACTTTTCTTGTCTCTTTAAGTAGTCTCCTTTGCAATTGGTAAGAAGCATCATCTGAAACATTGCATCTACTTGGAGGTTTTGGACCATAACCGAGCCTAATCAATGCCATGACCTAAGACCTCAAGAACAATCCCAGTTGAACTTTTATCAATTCTTTGCTCAGCCTATTCTTCTTGCTTCTTTATCATTTTCTCCTATTTGATCATATTATGAAAAAAATAAAATTGCATTAACTTTAGTAATAAAATTAAATCTCAATAGTAGATGCCTACATAACTAACCAAATTTTGTTTAACCTCAATGAACATTCAATTCATTTCTATCACACACTTCTCCATTAAATTCATGTTTAGACTTGCAAAAAATCAACATATTTAACTAGCTAAAAGGTATTGATCGTAAAATCAGTAATGCCTATGCAAGCATCAGATAACATAGAAATAAAATATAGTTTAAAATTCTTTAAATTTTTATACAAATTACATGAAGAGTGTTCTTGTAAAAAATTATGCCATAGAAACAAAGCATTAAGGTTGAATCCGTTAAAATCACTCCTAGGATAATTTAAAATGAGAATGATGGATTCTACATCTAATATAATTTAAAATAAGAGAGGTAAATTATACATCTAATTTAATTTAAAATAAAAGTGGTGTATTCTACATTTAACGTAAAATGAACTCACCGAAACAACCATGGATTGACTTTCTCGCTTTCAAATCCATCTTCAAATCTTCAATCCAAAAGCAAACCTAAAGGCCCAAACCAAAATTTTAGCCACAATAATGTTGAATACCACCAGAAAACCTGCTCCCAAAAAAAAAAAATACCTACAAAACGTTCAACTAAAAAAAAGTATAATACTCCAATCTCTAGTGACATAGCAAAATAACCAAAATGTGAAGAACCAACGAGCACCTAAATAATGCAAATGAGAAGAAATAATGAGCATATAAGACCAATACCAATCAAATGAGATTATAATCACTTACCAGCCTCAACTATCCATGGCCACAGGCAACATTTGAAACACAACAATAAGGAAAAAAAACTAAAAAAAAACACAGATCAATCTATGACTAACAACCAATTAAAATGACAGATGTCGGTAAAAACCAAAAATTTCAATCATTTCCAAAAGTAAAACAAAAAAAAAATGCATACTAAGGACGTAGCTTAGCAACAATTCATATATTCAAGACATCAATATATTCACAAGTCCAAATAATACAAATATTTAGAGGACATTTTCTTCAAACAGGCAGAGGGCATGAAAAATTGAACACCAATTCAATCAAGAAAACATGGCATACTCAGAATACAGAAAACGTGGCACACGGAGACAAGATAATTAAATCAAAACGAGCAGGAGGAAATTGGAAGAATATGATAATTGAAGCTATTAAATTCTCACATGACTTGTAGTACCTTTCACTTGAAATTCTCCCCATTGCTGTTAAACCCCTTGTATAAAAAAAAAAAAAAGAAATCATCAAACAAACAATAAAAATGAGAATTCAAGTTGTGCTGAAATCAATAAGAGGGAGATATGCAGTAAGTTTTCTCTAGAAGTCAGGCTGATAAAAGGATAATACAAGATATACTAAAAAGAAATCATCAAACAAACAATATCATATGACAATTTCAGAAAGTGATTTGAAATGGAAGAAATAAAAAACAGTTACAAGAAAATCATCAAACAAACAATATCATATGACAATTTCAGATGACAATTTCAGAAAATGATTTGAAATGGAAGAAAACAAAAACAGTTACAAGAAAATCATCAAACAAACAATATCAGATGACAATTTCAGAAAGTGATTTGAAACCGTTACAAAAAAATTAGAAGGCGATTTGAAAAGAAAAGAGATAAGTTGATTACTTCTTTGCAGAGTTTTAGGAAATGAAAAAAGCTTGGTATCACTCTCATGGTGGCATTGTTGTTGAGTATACGCATAAAAAAACTTTAATCTCTCATCTCGTCAATATCACTATCTAAACTTTTGGTCCTATCCCACATATTCAAACAGTGATTTGTTTATATCATCTGGCAGAGCACTGCCGTGAAGCACCAACTTTACAGCCGCTGGACAATTTGAAATCAAAACTAAGAAAAGGTCTAGAATTAAAAAATGAATCAGAACAGTACAAAAATAGTATAGAGAAAGATGAATGGAAAAGATGTTTTTCATTGATAAGGGCATACCTATTTATGTTACATTGAGAGGGGTGTGATCGCATCTGATTAGCTAACGTTACAATTTACACTAATGGTGATTTAACGTTACGATTTACACTAATGGTGATTTACAAGATATTATCCTTAATATACCCCCTCAAGATGGAGCACTGTCAGTGACACCAATCTTGGACATGAGAAGACGAAGGCGGGGGCGTGAGAGGGGTTTGGTGAGAGCGTCAGCTAGTTGATCAGCAGAGGAGACGTGAGCAACCCGAAGAAGAGACTTTTGAACCAAGTCCCGAACAAAGTGATAGTCAATGGAGATGTGCTTCATACGGGAGTGAAACACAAGGTTCGAGCACAAGTAGGTAGCACCAATATTATCGCAGTAGATGGATGGAATGGTTGGGATCGTAATGTGAAGTTCAGAGAGGAGAGATTTGACCCATTGAACTTCAGCAGCAATAGAAGCAATGGCACGATACTCAGCTTCTGTGGAGGAACGAGCAACAGAGCGTTGTTTCTTGGAGGACCAGGATATTGGGTTGGATCCAAGAAACACAACATAGGCACCAGTGGACGTCCGGTCATCACAGTCACCAGCCCAGTCGGCATCTGTGAAACAATGAAGGGAGAGTGGCGAGCTACGTCGAAGAGTAATACCCAGAGTCCGAGTGCCATTGAGGTAACGCAGCAGACGTTTGACAGCCCTCCAGTGGGTTTCAGAGGGGGCATGCATGAATTGTGAGAGCTTGTTGACATCGAAGGTAATGTCAGGTCTTGTGAACAAGAGATATTGAAGGCTGCCCAGAACCTAGCGATAGATAGTGGGATCCGAGGGGCCAGAGGCATCATGAAGAGTTAACGAGGCACCAGGGGCAAGTGGAGTTTGCACAGGCTTGGAGTCAAGCATGTTGTACTTGCCAAGAAGGTCTGTGATGTATTTCCGTTGAACCAGAGTGCAGGACTCGGACGAGCGAAGAACCTCCACCCCAAGATAGTAGGACAGTGAACCTAGATCCTTGATCGAGAACTTGGAAGCTAAAGCAGTAACAATCATGTCTAGAAAGGAGACGTTGTTCCCAGTGAGAATAAGATCATCCACGTAGACCAGAAAATAGGCAATAGTATCGTCACGGCAGTAGATAAACAGAGACTCGTCAGACTTCGTATGCAAAAAACCCAAGGAGGATAAGAAGTCACGAAGGGCAGTGTACCAGGTCCGTGGTGCCTGTTTGAGACCGTAGATGGATTTCCGAAGCTTGCATACATAAGACGGAAAATTTTCATCAGAGAAACCTGGTGGTTGAGACATGTAGACTTCTTCAGATAGGGAACCATGAAGAAAGGCATTGTTGACATCGAACTGCCGAAGTGGCCAATCCTTCGTAACAACAATAGATAGAATAAGGCGAACCGTGGTGGGTTTGACAACCGGACTGAATGTCTCAAAATAATCAATACCGGGCCGTTGATGAAATCCCTTGGCAACCAGTCGAGCCTTAAATTTATCGACAGAGCCATCAGGTTGCCGTTTAATTCTGAACACCCATTTGCACCCAACAATATTCTGAGAGGTAGTGGAGGGTACGAGATCCCAAGTGCCGTTCTTGAGAAGGGCCGAAAATTCAGCAGACATAGCCTCTCGCCAGCGACTGTCCTGTAGGGCCTGAGAAACAGTACGGGGCTCAATGTCTGAAAGGACGGAGGAAGTAAGACCATACCTCGGATTAGGCTTGGATATGTTGTTACGTGCCCGAGTGACCATATGATGGCGTGACGCAGCCGGATCTGGTGAAGGGACACGACGAGGAGACATAGAAGTAGCAGGAGCCGGAGAGTGCTCGACAAGGGGAGGGATCTCGGTAACAAGGGGAGGCGTGGGGACCGAATCAGTGTTCGGCGGGTTTGTGGTAGTCGGAGTTGGAGGGAGCTCGGCAAGGGGAGGGATCACTGTAACAGGGGGAGGCATGGGGACCGAATCGGTGTTCGGTGGGTTCGAGGCAGTCGGAGGTGGAGGGAGGAGGGGTTTTGGGTGGAAAGGAAATTGGTCTTCCACAAACTCGACATGACGAGATGTGTAAAGGCGGTTGGAAGACAGGTCTAGGAAAAGGTATGCACTTTGGGTTTGAGAGTATCCGATGAATACACAGGGGTGGGAGCGAGGGGCAAGTTTGTGAGAGGTGTAGGGACGAAGCCAGGGATAACACAAATATCCAAATACCCGGAGTTTGAGGATGTTGGGGCGACAGTGGAATAGGGTTTCAAATGAGGATTTTAGAGAGAGACCAACTTTAGGTAAACGATTAATCACGTAGGTGGCAGCAGCAAGGGCAAAGGGCCAATATGAGAGGGGTGTGGAGGAATGGTGAAGGAGAGCAAGGCTGGTGTCAACGATATGTCGATGACGACGTTCAGAAGCACCATTGTGCTCAGGAGTGTGGGGAGGGGTGGTGAGGTGGGTAATGCCATTGGAAGATAGAAAGGGGCGGAGAGCAATGAATTCTCCACCGTTGTCAGTGTAGAGGGTGGTGATTTTGGTTTTTAGGTAGTTTTCGACTAGGGCTTTGTAGGCTATGAAAGTGGGTAGGACATCAGATTTGCGTTTTAACGGATATAGCCACACATATTTTGAGAAATGATCAACAAAGATAACATAATATTTGTAACCATCTTTAGACAGAACAGGAGACGTCCAAACATCAGAGAAAATTAATTCTAAGGGCATAGACAAAGATAAAATAGTGTCGTTGAAGGGTAGTTTGTGGCTCTTTATGCATTTACAAGAATCACAGGAGAAGATTGAACATTTATTAAGGTGTAAACTATGGCTGGACACGACAAAATTCAAAATTTTAGAGGAGGGATGACCTAATCGAGCATGCCAGATGGGTAGGGAAGGGCGAGCAGCAGAAAAGGCAGCAGGATAGACGGGTGGAGTGTTTGGCCAAATATAGAGTCCATTAACGCGTGGTCCGTGCACTAGAGTGTCCCCCGTACGTGGATCCTTCACCTGAAAGTCACATTCAGAGAAAGCAATCACCACATTATTCGCAGCACATAGTTGAGATACAAAAATTAAATTTCGAGACACATGGGGTACAAGTAAGGTGTTCAGAAAAAGTAAGCAGGAGATGTGAGGGAATGTAAGAGTGTCAATACGAGAGATGGCAAGGCTTTTGCCATCACCGACAATGACTCCATCGGTACCATCATATGGAGAGTGATGGGAAAGGTTGGCAAGATCTGTAGTGATGTGGTGTGACGCCCTAGAATCTAAAATCCATTCTGGAGCAGGAGGCGAGGAGGTGGATGTGTATGCTGATGGGTGTGCATAAGTCGGGCGAGCAGCAGGCTGGGCTGCCGAGGGGTTGTAGTCGAGGCAGCGGCGAGCAGAGTGGCCAGTAATACTGCAGAGTTGGCATTTGCCGAGGTAAGGACGAGCACCTGATGATGACGAGCGTGGCTGCCGAGGGGCAGGGGCGTTGGGCAATGGCATCGCGCGAGCAATATGAGGCGAGGAATGTGGGGGGCCTATGGACGATGTAGCGCGAGCAGCATGTGGAAAGTATGCGGTCATCGTGGAGTTGGTGCTGGTGATGGCCATGGGAGCGATCAGCGGAAGGAAAAAAGGTAGGAGATGATGCAGCGCGATGGCGTGATGCGGCGGCGCTGGTGTGTGCTGCGTGAGGCAGGTTAGGGTTTTGAGATTTAGGCCGGGTCGATTCTGGAGATTACGTAGAAACAAGAAGGTGTTACGAAATCTGGAGAAAAATATCTGAGGATTGGGCCAAATTACCAAAAGGAAAATGAAAAGGATCGTAAGAGATGGCGTTAGCCAAAAAATTGCTCTTATACCATATAGAGAAAGATGAATGGAAAAGATGTTTTTCATTGATAAGGGCATACCTATTTATATTACATTGAGAGGGGTGTGATCGCATCTGATTAGCTAACGTTACAATTTACACTAATGGTGATTTAACGTTACGATTTACACTAATGGTGATTTACAAGATATTATCCTTAATAAATAGTTCTAAAAAGACCCAAACCAAGAACATAATCGAATTTAATCAGAAACAAACCTAATCTTTTTTTTTTTTTTTTAAATCTCATAAAAAAATATGTGCTAAGAACAATAAAGACTAAACTGTGGAGCATCCGTAGTAAACCAGATAAACTAACAAGAATTGACCACGTAATAGGCTAATAGCCCTGTTGTTAGGAATTAATATACAAGAATTAATTCTCCCCCTCTCTACAAGTTCGGACTTTTAGATGAGACGGAATTCTTTCATGGTATCAGAGCAAACCGGGCAAACGACCTGGGTTCAATTCCTGTTGAAAGCACTCCACCCATTTAAATTGTCCACTCGATGGGCCTCCTCCCCAAAGGGTAAGAGGTGTTAATCCGGCCCACGAGTCCTCCCCAAAGGGTAAGAGGTGTTAATCCGGCCCACGAGTGAGGGGGAGTGTTAGGAATTAATATACAAGAATTAATTCTCCCCCTCTCTACAAGTTCGGACTTTTAGATGAGACGGAATTCTTTCACCTGTACTCTCCAAGAACGAGATTTGAAAGCAGCCAAACATTACAAAGAATTAGTTGTTATAGTTCCCACTAGTTACAAGAGAAGAGTCATCACTGCATTAAAAGAGCATTCAGAAATTGAAAATCTACCAACAATTGTGAGAAAATGGTGCAAACACATTTTCCACTAAAAATTTAAGGCTAACTTACATTTTTCTGCATTTGTAAACCCAAGAGGATCTCCATGTTCAATGAATGGCATTGGGTGCACGCCCATCTGAGGGGAATGAAAATTGACTCTCCTTAAAGAGTCCTCCTTGCGCTTGTCCTTAGAAACGATGTCGTCCTTGTGGCGCTTCCGATGAGGAACGTGAACAGGAGCGGTGGTGCCGGTGTCGATGACGGCCTCTGCCATCGGATGACCGCTGCGATCGGGTGTACGGGAACGGGAGCGTTTGATGCGCTCACAGTCAGGATCGCGGTCAAGTTCACGGTCATCTCGGTGTCTCTTCCAGTCACAGTCGTGGTCTCGATCTCTATCCCGGTCGTGGTCCCGGCGGTCGGGTGTGGAATAGTTTTAGGGCAAGATTGATGAAATTAGAGCAGGGGAAAAAATAGGAGGGAATTTGTGAAAATTTTATTTTTAAAATTTTTATCAAGGTGTGAAAATTAAATATTCTAGGGCTGCCTCTTAGTGCTGGATGGGAGAAATGGAGGGAATTTGAGGAAATGTTAATTTAGAAAAAGGATTAAGATCAGACGCGGATTAGGAGCGGGAGTTAAATTCTTAATCCCTCCATTTAATTTTTTTTTTTTAGAAACACTATTCAAATTATTTTATTTAACTTTCCAATTATCACTTTGTTTGTCTTTATCGTTACAATACTGAATTTTTTTGATACAATATGAAATTTTTGATAAATTTGACATTTTTCGATATATAAGCGTGATATATCGATAATTCGATATTTTTCCACACCCCTAACTAAAAGTACTTGAAAGTAGGGTTGTTATTCAAACCGAGCCTTAACGAGACTCGGCTCGACTCGTTTACCTAAACGAGCCGACTTGTTAGGCTCAATATCTATTTTTTTAGAAAATTTCATTAGGCTCGTTAAGTTCGTTAGACTCGTTAAGGAGTCGAGCCGAGCTCCATGTTTTACTCGTAAATGTTATCGAGCCAAGCTCGGCTTGATAAGAGTTCGAGTCGAGCTCGAACTTCAAATACTCAGCTCGAATAACCGCTCTACTTGAAAGTAAGAATTACGAGTTAATTCTAACTTGAAAATTCACACGTAAGAAAAATAGAGAATCACCTTTTGCTATAGTTTTTTTTTTCGAGCATATTTGTGAGCTTTATAAGAGTTCATTCGTGAACTAATAAAAATATATATTGTGCTGGATTGAAATTTAAGTCAAACCGTGCTAAAACGCTTGATTGAGACTCAAAAGCATAATTGCTTAGTGAGTGAACCAAACCACCAATTTGGGTTGGTTGCTCCCTTATGGCAAACCTGGCAGTCACATCAATCAATGTTGACCTAGCTAGCTCAAAATGAGTGTATCACGAGACAATCTCAAATCTCGCTTGCTTTAGTTTAATAATAAATCTCAGCTTTCGCGAGTACGAATATGATTATGTTTGTGTTTAAATGTTTACTTCTTACTTGTTTTTATCTCGCGACACGTGTGAACTCGATATAAAGTTGTAGGTTTTCACTAACCTAAAGAGTGTGGACTCAAATAGGATTAGATGTCAACTTCAAAAGTATGTAAAAGCACAACAATATTCACGAGAGTAGTATAACAATATTAAATGTAGGACAAATCTGCCACCAAAAAGAATGAAAATTGATGCATAATTTACTTATATATGTATATATATATAATTTTAAATGAACAATTAAATATTTTTTGTAATTAAAATAAATGAATTTATAGAATGCTCACCCTTTTATTAAAATTATGTTGGATAACAATGTGTCACACTATTTTTTTAGACTTATAATATATACATTTAATGCTTATAATTTATATTTTTCTTCAGATATTTGAAGCTTAATTAAATTATGAATTTGTTTTATTTAATTATTTAAGGCTTATAATATATATTGTGTTGCATATGTAAATTAAATTTAAAAACACGGGGTTGTCCAATTTTTTTTTAGAAACCCGCACTAAAGAAAAATATGGAGGGAACCCAAAAAATCTTATTTTAGTGGGAAAATATGGAGGGAACCTAATACGTATATTGATCCTAATACATCATCTATTCCTATACCTAATTCAAAATACCAAAACCTCTATTCCTAATTCCTAGTTCCTAATTCTCAGCAGTTAACACTAAAACACAGCCTCTGCCGGTGCCTCTAGTTGTTGCGAAACCTATCCCAAAACAAGATTTCAGAGAGGCGAAGGTGCTCCTCCTCCTTGAGATTCAATCTATGTTCCCTCTCCTCTTAGGTATCTAATTCTTCTAATTTCCCTTTCCTCTCAGGTATCTAATTCATCTAATTTCGTGAACTATAGGTTTGTAATTAGAAATTCAATTGATGTTTCGATCGGCCGATTCAACTAATTATTGGAAGTGAGAATCAAATATTCTAACAAAACTCTTTTTCCTCTGTGAACCACAACTCTATTCTTTTATGGTATATTATTTTTGTTTTCCAGATTTACCCTCTTTATAGAAGGATAGTTGGTGATGGAATTATAGGTGCTCGTGAATAGTTTTCTTGTATGACATCAGTTCTTCTCGGAACAATGTTGGTTGCAGCATTAGTTGTTTAAATATTCTTTACATCAGAATTAAATTTGATCAAATAAACTCCTTCTGAAATCAAATTCTAACTATTATTAGACTTGTGCAAATTTAGATTTTTTGTTGCAATGACATTGAGATATATATATATATATTTTCATTTTGGTGGACTTTAGGCGATATATATATTAAGGATTTTGGGTGGAGGGATTGATGATGTACTAACTTCATTTTTTGTTGTATAAAGTTGAAGAATTAATGATTTTGCGTTACAAATTTGATGTTGTCTCCCTCTCTGCTGATTAATTTGTGTATAGGAATTGAATAAATCTAGCTTGATCTGAGTCCAAGCTGAAAAATCAGGTGGATCCTGTTGAGCTTCTTGGAAAACAGAGTTCACCCCATTTAGGTCAATAGCGTCGATATACAGATTTGTATTTGTTTATGTTTTTTAACTATTGGTAATGTCCCGTCTGCAACCACTGAATCTGATTTCTTTAAGAAAGTGTAGTTACTCTATTTTCCAGCTTGAAGAGACTTCAGTTCTCTTATTTAAATATTGAAGAGAAACCAATCACAAAATTGTTGCTGCTTATGTATACTTAATACGGTAAATTGTTAACACTTGATCGTTTTTCCTTCACCAATTGCTTTGCCCTCTGAATTGTAACATACGAGGATGAGGAGGAGAAGTCTCCTTTCTATGAATTTCAATTATAAAATATTGTTTGTTTTTTATAGAGTTTCAATTAAAAAACATTGTTTTACTAATACAAATGGTAGATAAACACATAAATTGAGATTTCAAGGGTTTCTTTTAATTGATTAAAATCTGGGATTACGGTGGTCAAACTATCATATTACTGTAGTATTAATTAGTTGGAATTCTGATATTACTGGCCCAATATGCTTATTATCCCTTTTTCTTGACAGCTTGATAACATATAGTTCATATATATGAAGTACATTATACTGTATGTAGTTTTAATAGAAAGCAAAAGAGTGTTCCCCATATTTTCACAGGTAAGAGCATTCACATTTTCTCCAAATCCTGTAAGTTGCTTCTCATTTCTGGTTCAAGATGTATATTTACCAACCATATAATCTTGATTTCGTAACCCATATTTTTAGAAAAATGCCTAAGCTTTTTTTCAAATTGTGGTTGTGTATCGTAAAATGCTAGTTTTACATTACTGGCATATATAGGATTTAGATTTGTTATGACTTGAGAACTCCGCTAGGTTTGGTTTTACCTATTGCTACATTTGACACCTTGTATGGATAGTTTACTTGCTCCCAATTGGTAAAATATTGTAGGGAGTCTTTGATAATTAAATCTTTTGTATATTTCATAACTTTCTTCTACAACCAACTTTCAGTGGATTATTTCAATGGGACATATATGTTATCTCTTTAATTGATAAGAAAAAGGTTTTATTGGATTGATTGAATTTGAACACATTTGATTGAATTTGAACTCTGCTTAGTTGATAATAATAGGATTTTGTTGGATTGATTGATTTGGACATCATTTTATCGGCAGTGTTCTTCGGGGATCGGTTGTCGTATACAGGTCTACATTTGAGTGGAGTCTTATTGGTGCATAGATATGTATTTTTATTTGGAATTCATTCCTCTTGATTGCTCATTTTATTTTTCTGCTATAAATATAATATGTTCATAATTTGAGTTGAAAAGGTTTATTTATGTTGATGTCATCTTTGGTAGTTATATGTCTTTTCTTATGTTTTATATCCTTTTATTCTGCACGATTTGTTTGCTTGTCTTTTATCCCTCACATTTGTGAGCAGATTTTTATTAGTACTTCTAAGCAGCTAAGTTAGACTTTGATGCACATAGTCATGAGGGTTGCATTTTGTGGTACAGTTGGTGACAACATGCATCGAATCTTGCAAGTTACGAACTACAAGATGCACATTAATTTCTCATTTCAATGCTTGATGGCATTCATGAAAAGATACAGAAGGACAGGCGCAAGCCACATAGTAACGGTAAGACCAAACATTCAGTTTTATTTTTTAGCTGGTGGTGATGGATTGAATAAGAGAACAATGCATACAATATTTTAGTTTTCCTCACATTTTAACTTGATGCATGCTCATAAGTATGGGTTCTGAACAATTTTTACTATTTCATTTATTAATATCTAGCCTTATTTTCATATCAAAATGCATGTTCACAAACTCCATAAAGATGTTCAATTGGAAGGCCTTTTTTTTTTTTTTTGTCTGTGCTATTTGTAGTATCAACAATATTGTTAGTTTGAACTATTAATGTTCTGGCAGGACTTGGATTCGGTGTAGAATGCACAGGTTCTTATGGGAATAAAATTGTAACTTGTTGAAGTTGTTAGTGCATCCACATTCAATTCGTACTATCTTCCACTCTTTTGGCTCTTGTTCTACCCACTCTCCCTCGCCCATGGCCTCTCTCTATGTTCTAAATTAGCTTTGACTTTGCTTTATCTTTTGCCCTTAACTATAGCTGGTCTGAAGTGAATTTGAAGTATGTGAACTTGATTGGTATTGATGCTGAAATTTTTGGAGATTGCGGTAGATGATTATTCTTGCTTATATGTATATAATGTGTTAGGTGCCTTTGAGAGGCTAATTTGGTGATTGAAATCAGGGTCAATGATGGACTAACAATCTACATCAAAGGCCTAATGATTGATTAAAGCTCATGTGGCTTTCATCATATGTGGGTTTTGAATAAATCAGGGTCAAGGATGGACTAATAATCTTGTATTCTTTTGTTATCCAAGAATTATGGCCTATAGTTCGAGCACCTATTCTTGTCATGAAAGTATTCTGAAAATGACATTTTTTTGCCTTAGAAACTGAGATATAGCAGAAACTATTTTTAAAAAAAATAATATGATAGTTTATAGTGGATGATTTTATGAAGAGTTGAGACTTGTGAACGTTAGTGACATTAGTATTATTCAGACCAGTTGTTGCCTTATCCACCTATTAGATTACATATCAATATTGTCAATTAGTTTCACATAAAAGTAATGAATCCTCTTCAGAAAGGCAAATACTCTTGGGTCCTGGCAAGAACTTTCTTAAAATATGTTCTATCACCAGACTAGAAAAATACTATTGCACTCAAACTGTGGAAGGAACTCATATTGAGCAATCAATGTTCTCTGTAGAGTATTTTTCTTTTTTTAGGTCATTAAACTAGCTTCCTTCTTTAATTCTTAGTTTACAAAATAATCATTAATGGGAGTACATCTATATGGCTTTGGTGTAGAAGAATGAATGGATATCTTTATATATAAAAGAAGGATATGTCTTTTCTGCTTTCGCTACGTGTGTATTTGAGATTGCTTCGACTTTCACCACGTCTGCATTTATTACAAGAATAAGGAGATGGGGAGACTCAAGTCTCACTCCATTCTCAAATACCGATGATTTATTCTTGGGATAAAGTGAAGCGGACTGAAACCTACTCTTCCTGAATTCTCAAATATGTATGGAGTTTTCGTGTTGTGTCACTTGGGCTAAAAACTGATTGAAATGAAATTTTGTAGTGAAAACTATTTTTTTTATACATCATCACTTTATAAGTAAATGAGTTGTTCAAAATTATGTTGGTTATACATTCATTTAGTTTAATTTTGACTTTCATTGTAAATGAAGGAAAATGAATTGTGTTGGTCCTGAAAGGAGTATATAACAAGTGTATGGGGGGGGGGGAATACACTTGTATGCAATTCTTTCCAACTTTGATCAAACCAGAGCTCAGCAAGGTTGTCTTGGACAACTCTGCTGAAGATGATTAACTCTTATAAGATAGTCAAACTACAAAGTACTATTGAGTACTCAGTTGAATAACTATCTAGGGGAGTTATATGTGCGGAATAGTGGTTGGCCATTTAAGTTTAGACTCCTTAAGTTTCTGAAATCACTTTGTCAATCCAATGCAGTTCAGTTTAGTTTCAGGGAACTTGTCCAAATCAGTTTTGCACAGTCTTTGAATATGTATCTCTTGAAAGATCAGTTTTGTGTGCAGTGTTGAATGAATGTAAGTACTTTGTAAGGTGAATCAACACACAAGTTTATAGTGGTTCAGAGACTCAAGCTCCTACATCCACTTTCCCTGATTTAACAGGATAATTCCTTCACTCTTGGAATTAACTTGTTTTATAGTGCCAAGGTGCACTTGATCAATAACACCACTCCTTGGTGAATTGATCCCTAGGATGTCTAGAGTCCTAGTACCGTCTTCTCAACTCAGAACTGAACTGTTCTTCTCTCAACAGTCAGCTCCTACCACTTCTACTACTACAACCTTCTCACTTTCTCACTTGAAAGGGGTAAGGATTGAAGTAAGGTTCCAACTAATGAGATATCCTTTACAATGAAGATCAAGGTATAAGGATAGGATATCTCTCTAAGCTTATGTATGGATATACAATTGGGATTAGCTTAGAAGAAGTGTTTCAAGACTAAGAATGTCTTTTGGAGGCTTTGAAGCTCTCAGAATAGTTGCTCAGTTGGATGTAGAATGGATGCTTCAAATGGTCTTCACACTCCTTGTATTTATAGACAAAATGAGGATTTGCCCGTTGGAGAGACAGCCCCAAATTGCTATAAATGTCTTCCTTGAGTTCTTCAAACTGGAAGACAGATTCTTGATAGTGACATGTCCTTATTTGGGTAATAAACGGCTTGTAAGACTTTGTCTTCTTTCTGCAGCACTTTTCCCAATGTTTGACTTCTTGTTAGGACTAGGACATGGCTTCTGAAGGTTGATCCAATGATAGGACAACATTCCTTATCAACTGGACAACTCTCCTTAACTCTATCAGCAGTTTTGCCTTTCAGCAAGGTTGGCTTGCTCTTCTTCAGATGACTTGGCTCTTTCCCTTTCTTTCACTCCAAGTTGATCTTAGCATGTCTCAATGAAGTTCTTTAGGGTATGGTTGTCTCAAATCTTCAGCATAGTTGACCTTCAACCTGTAGAGCATTTGTTCTGATTCAATCTTGCTGAGACAACTCTTCTGGACAACTTTCCTGATCAGCATACTTGATCTTTTAGCATCAGAGCTTTTTCACATTGAGTTGACTTCTCTTGACAACTCTCCTGATCAAGAGTTTTTGGCTAATTTTGTCCTTTTGAGCTTTGCAATCTTCTTCTTGCATAGAAATGACTCTTCTGGAAAACTCTCCTGATCAAGGCCTTAGGTTTCATATGGAGTTTTCTTGTCCTTAGAGTTTGTTCCAGACTTTGAGCCTTGAGGGAACTTGATCTTGATCACTTTGAAGTCATAAGTTCCCCCTCACATTGTGCATCTAATCATCTAAGAGCTGCCTAACATATCAGCTTCTCATCTAGCCTTATTCTATGTGTTCTATCACATTTTGAACACAATCATTTTGACTTGGGCATGTCTCAGGGGGTTTTGGTATTTAATCAAAACATGTATCATTTTATTCCCAACAATTTCCCCCTTTTTGATGATGCCAAAACCTACACATTCTATGCAAAAGTGACTTGTCTACACCTATTACATGTATCTTCAGAAGACATGACTAAGGTCAATATTCCTGAAAAGACAATGTGTTAGTGTATTCACTGTTTTTGTTGCAAATAGGTTTCAAGGATAGGCATAGAGAGATTTTTGCAATAATGTATCTTGATTCAAAGGTGGTTAAACTATCATTCATATAATAATCATTACAGGCATGTTGATAGTTGAAGATAACTTATCAGAGCATGAATTCAAGATAACATTTCACTATAAATACATTCTAAACATAAGATCAGAGCAAAACAACTTCTTCAAGTATCAGAGCTAGTACAAAATATTCCAGATATCAATGTAGAGCACATCAAATCTTGTATCAGATAAATTTAAACCATATCAGAGCAAACAACATGTCAGCAGGTTTGTCCAATACTTCAGCAGATTTGACCACATAGCAAAAGATATCTTCAGATAAGATAATTTTTCATCCAGAGAAAGTCAGAGGACTTAGCCATTCTTAGAGATCATCCTCAAGAGGTGGGTTCATCCCATATTGTGCCCACACTCTCTTCTTGAGTTCCATGGCTTCCTGATTTGTTCCTTTGGGTCCAAGGGTCATCTTGTTCAGCTTCAGAATTTCTGTGAACTCCCTTAGGATCCTTGCTTGGTCAATCCATCCATCAAGCTTTGGAGGCATGTAGATGATAGGCATGGGAGCATTGAGTTCAATTCTTGCAATGTCAGCAGCTGCAAGTAATTGTTGATACAACTCTCTGTAGTATTCTATCATGAACTCGGCAAAGGCA
Organism: Galeopsis tetrahit; assembly: GCA_963675135.1. NCBI lineage: Eukaryota > Viridiplantae > Streptophyta > Magnoliopsida > Lamiales > Lamiaceae > Galeopsis > Galeopsis tetrahit. Next base: position 31,879,088 of record OY776126.1, on the reverse strand, counting down.
GAGTTGGCATCTCCACCATTCCATCTGTCAATGACATAGAAGTCATAGACAAACTCCCTTTTAGCCTCTTCCTATGTATCATTTAGCTGAATTGGCACCCATTTATCCAAGTGTGGATATTTGGTGTCCATTGGGATTAGAAGCTGAGGCTTCATCTTGCTGTAGGTTGCTCTCCTTCTTCTTGGTTTCTGAAAGTTAGCTCTTCTCTTGTCTCTTGCTCTTTGTGCTTCCTCTAACAGATCCATTTTCTCTTGGGCCTTCATCATGGCCAGCTTCTGTTGTGTTTCAGGGTCTTTGCCATACCCTTCATGAAACAACTTTGATGGATCATGAGCTAGGACAGTAGTCTTCTTTTTAGGTTCAGGTCCAAATCCTTCAGTAAATAGTTCTTCAATGTCTTCAGTGGACTTGGGACCTTCAGCACTTTTAGCAGAATCAGAGGACTTGTCCTTTTCATCAGTTCTGGCCTTCTTTGATGTGGGCTCATCTTCATCAATTCTGAATTCAGGTGGAAGATCAAGACTGTTAGGAAAGTCAGTGAAGGTTTCAACTTGCCTTTTCTTTCCTTTTGCCCTCTTGATATTTCCTCTAGTTTGGACACCTTCATCACCTTTGTCCAAACCAGATACCTCACCACCTGGTCTCTGCTGTAGCCTTATTCTTTCTTCTTGAACTGAGGCCATAGAGTTCTTTAATGCAAGTGCTAATTGCTCTTCTTCATCCAATTCTTCCAAGTTCAGCACTGCATGCTCTTTTCCTTTTCCTTCAGCAGCTTTGTCTTTCCCTTTGACTGGGCTCCCAATCACCAAGGCACCTTTTGCTCTAGCTCTTTCCCTTTCCCCCTTTTTGGCAGCATCAAAACACTGGGGTTTTAGCTCACTCATAGTTGTGGCCATTAGGGATTGGGCCTGGTTCAGGGACTTCATCTCCTCCAACAAATATACATTTTCATCATGTATATTCTGCATCCTATCACTGCTCAAGCTAAGGAAAGCTAGAACAGGCTTCATCTTTTGTTGAACAACCTCCTCCAAGGTTGCTTTCAGGGATGCGTCCAGTTGGGCTTTGAGAAGCTCAGTGAGGTTGGCCACTGCACCTTCAGCAATGTTGGCCAATACCTCTTGGGAAAACTTTTCAGAGGCTGCTTTCACCATAGCTAGCCTTTGCTCTTCAGCTCTTCTCTTTTGTAGTGCAGTCTTCTTTCCAAGAGCTTGCTTGACAGTTAGCCTGAGAGCTTTGACATTGGCATTATGATTGTCTCTCAGCAACTTTTGTTCTTTCTTGACTTCCTCTGAGATGGCTTCCATAGTGGATTTGGCATTTTGTACTTCATTGGAAATGGTTTGGAGACCAGTTTCCACACCACTCATCCTTGCTTCCAGAGTTGGGAGCACAACATCTTCAGAGCCAGTGAGCCTCTTTTCTACAGATGCTAGGGTCCTTCCTTGCTCATTCAATGCTCCTGAAGTTTCAGCATGAGCAGATTGGACTTGATGAACCAAGGAGTCCAATTTCTCTGATTGCATTCCAAGTAAGGCTTGAGCTGAGCCTGTATCTACTTGGATGGGGGCATCTGTTAAGAACTCTTCTGCAAAAATTTGGTCAAAAGAAATACCTGCAACAGTAGACAGATCAAACAAGTTAGGAAATAGACATTCATCACCCTCAATTTCTTTTATATAAGACTCTGATACATCAGCAGCCTTCTTCTCATTTTCAACTCTTTCTTTTCTCCCTTCTTTAATAGTTTCCTCACTTCAAGGGATTCCTGAAGTTCAGATTTGACTTCAAGAATAGCCTGCCCTTCCTCACTTATATCACCCTCATTTGGTGGTACACTCACTATTCTAGTGATCACCACATCTCTCTCATCTACTACTCCCTCTGATTTTTCCACTAACTTCTCCTTTTCAACTCCTTCACCTAAACCTGCAACATCTCCACCTTCAACAAGGTTCAGAGATGGCAGTTGTGGGGAGATCACAGTGCTTATATCAACAGCCACTGAGTCATCCTGAATGATTAAGAGCTGATCAGTGTCCAACTCTTCTGACACTGAATAGGCCTTAATCAAACCAGCCTCTAGTATAGGAACCTCAACATCTTTAGGCTGTGCCTTGGGTTCAGAAGAACCTTCATTGGCAGATGTGTCTTTGGTTGTGTTACCACCCTTGGTCAACACCTCTGAAGAGACAGAGCCTTTCCTATGATAGGTTCTTGGAGGGTTTGAAAGTCTATCTGCTATAGAAGACTTGGGTTGAGAAGATTCAGAGAGATTGGCTTGAGGGGTTTCAAGAGGGTTGGGGTTTGAGGGATCATCAGGGGAATCATCATCATTTGAGCTACTGTCAGGGTGTTTGATTCCCTTAGCTTTCCTTTGTTTCTCCTCCTTGATTTTATCAGCTACTAGCTTTGCAAAACTTTCCTCATCAATGAGAAATCTTGTCTTTGAAACTCCAGCAAAGTGTAGTAATCTGTTCCCCTCTATTTGCCACCAGTTTGCACCCTTATCTTGGATGACTTGTGATATCTCCATCATAGACTTGTCTTTTACATCAACAAGCATCCTTAGATCATGAAATGTCTTCTGAATTCTTGAAAATTCAGCAAGTTGTGGATACAAACTGTCCACAGTAGCTTTTGCTCCTCCTCTGAGCATACTTTCATAAGTATACTCCTCCTCATCTCCACTTGAATGGGGACTTTGGGTTATAGGGGAGTTGGCTCTGGGTTCTCCTAAAGTGGCTTCAGGAAGGTTTAATTCAGGGATGTTGGCTTCAGAAGGGTTTGGTGCAGTGGAAGGTGCTTCAGTTGCTTTTGAGAGCAATGAATCTGAAGGGGCTTTACTCAGGGGAGTTGGCTCATTGAGTGCATGTTCTAAAAGCTTTGAATAATTGAGCATGGATGAGTCAAGGGGAGACAAGATTCTTGTCTCATCTACTGCTAAGTCTGCAAGCACATCAATGCCACTTCTTTGCACATTCCCTTCTGGGGAATATCTCTTAGAGAGATCTACAGGGGTAATGGGTTGGTTGGAAGGGGTAACATGGGTTTCAGGAGAGTTGGGCTCAGGATTCTGAAACTCAGAGATGTTGGCCTCTAAAGGTTGACCTTCAGGGATCTTGGATTCTGGAGTTCCAGAACCAGATGAGTTGGTCCTTGACCTAGATTTGGTCCTGCTTTCAGCTCTGCTCTCTCTTAGAGCCAATTGTAGTGACCTTTCTTCCTGCAGCTCCAACACGTTTTCAGTAGGCTTGGCCCTTCTCTTGCTGGCCCTACTGTTCCCACTTCCTTCACCTTCCTTCTCAGGGACAACTTCCCTGATCCTCTTATCTCCTTTCTTCTTCTGCCTTGTCTCATTATACTTCAACCTCAACTCTTCTGAGTGGTCAGAAGGCACACTTACTCCCTCTTCTGCCACTTCATCAACTTCAGCTGATGCTCCTTAGGCTTCTCTGGAAGATAATTGAGACATTTTCCTTGTTTTAACAGCTCTGGCCTTGGTTCCCTTCTTCATCTTAGGCTTTTCTTCAACCTGTTCTTCAGCAGGTTTGGCCATAAGCATCCTCCTTTGCTCAGTTTTCTTGCTGAGCTTTCTGAACAAGATCTTTTGGGCTGGGAGAGGCTTTGCAAAGGTCTGCATTTGAGAGTAGTGGGAAAACCTTTCAATCAACAAGCTTGCCCTGGTGCAATACTTGATTTTCCCTTCTAGCACCACCTTGTTATGAGCTTTCACTTTGAATTTAGCCTTTTCCTTCATCATTTCAGACATGATAAAGGTTCTCCAATCAAATTTGATGCCTTTGTCACTAGCATCAATCACAGCTGCCATGATTCTGATTCTTGGATGGCTGACCTGCTCCAAGCTTCCAGTGTTGCTCAAGAGACTCTTAGCAACTACCTCAAAGAGGTTGAGAAATTTTGGCTTGAGAGTCTTCTTGTTTTGAGTTGAAGAAATGGGGCCTGGAACCAATAGCCATTCTTGAGCTATTTCATCTTCATGGCCAGTACCATAAACTTCTGGATTCCTTCCCTCATAAGGCAATCCAAAGGCTCCTTCAATGTCTTCTGAAGAGAATTTCACTCTATGAAATCTCTCTTCTTTCTCTCCTTCTGCAGTATATGACAACCTTGTGGAAATCTCACCATCTGCAGGTTGACCTCTCCACTTGAGAAAGGCAAAGAATTCAGCCATGTAGCCTTCCAAGCATGAACTTGGTCTTTCTTCCATGAACCTTTGCAAACCAGCTCTTCTCAGCCATTTTAGAGTTGGTTTGATCTCAGGATCCTCACTCTCAAAGGATACTATGGGCTCAAAATGAAGGTTGTTTTTGTTGCTCAGGTAGCCAAAATCAAGGTCTAGAGCCTTGTTGGAGAAATCAATGAGCATCTCTGGTCTAACTTTGGGGGCCATTTGAAAGTTACAGAGAAAAGTTTGATAGAGATTGAGAGAGTTTGAAGATATTTAGAGCTAGGGTTTCGAATACTTGGGGAAGAAATGTTTGAGAGGGATCTTAAGACTTGAGAATATTCTAAAAAGAATGTTTGTCAATGAGTTGGTGAAGTCTTGATGCAATTCAAAGGTGAACAAAAATGGAAATCCAATATGAACGGCTAGGATTGATTTCAGGGGAGTTGGCCAGTTTTGATCCAATGGTCAAAAACCAATGTAACAGTGAAGGAACTGTTTTATTCAAAACGTGGGAGGTTTTTAATGTTTGTTTAAGGCTGGGGGTTTTTCGAGATAGATCATGTCCCAAAAAGTTTAATGCAAACAAGAGTTAAATCTTAGCATTTAATGCATGGAAAATGACCTTTTGGGTGGGAGACAAATTAAATCCCAGAAAGGTGAAAACTGTATTTCAATGGGACAGATTTCGAAATAGGTATTGATCACCAAAAATAGGTGCTTATCATACCAAGATTTGGTTTGATAGTCAAGACAACTTATCTGACCCTACATGGACAAGTGTCCTGAAAAGCTGTGGACAAGTGTCCTGAATTTCAAGGGACAAGTGTCCTGAAGAAGTGAGGTCATCTTTTCTGAATTTCAGTAGGCTTGACCAAGTCTGCTGAAGTTTGAGTTTATTTCCCCCTTAATGAATGAACTTCCTTGGACTCATTTGTCCAACTTCCCTGGATCAAGAAGTCCCAACTCTGCTGATAATTCCAGGAACCTTGCCTCTACAAGTGGCTTAGTTAGTATATCAGTTTTTTGATGATCTGTGTGGATCTTTACTATCTTGATGTCCTTCTTCTCCACATGATCTCTAATGAAGTGATGCTTGATGTCCACATGTTTGCATCTTGTGTGCAAGACAGGATTTTGTGATATAGCAATGGCACTATTGTTATCACAGAATATTGGCACTTCAGTAGAGTTGACTTTGTAGTCTCTGAGTTGTTGTCTCAGCCAAAGGATTTGAGCACAACAACTTCCATCAGCAACATATTCAGCTTCAGTGGTGGAGGTAGCCACTGTGTTTTGCTTCTTGGAAAACCAAGATATGAGTTTGTTTCCTAAGAATTGACAGGTTCCTGAAGTGGATTTTCTGTCAATTCTGCATCCTCCATAATCAGCATCTGAGTAGCCAGTTAACTCAATGTTGTCATCAGCAGGGTACCAAAGGCCTAGATTTTCAGTGCCTTTGAGATACCTCAAGATCCTCTTTGCAGCTTCAAGGTGACTTTTCTTAGGATTTGCTTGAAACCTTGCACAAACACCTACTGCAAAGGTAATGTCAGGCCTGCTGGCAGTGAGATAGAGGAGTGAACCAATGATTCCTCTATACTCAGTGGAATTGGTTGGAACACCACTTTCATCAGGATCCATCTTCCAATTAGTATTCATTGGGATCCTCACTGGCTTGCTTGATGTACACCCAAATTTCTTGATCATCTCTGTGGTGTACTTAGCTTGGTTGATGAAGATTCCTTCTTTTGATTGCTTGACTTGTAGACCCAAAAAGAAGTTCATCAACCCCATCATGGACATCTCAAACTTGCTTTGCATAAGCTTGGAGAATTTTTCACACAGCTTCTCATTAGGGGATCCAAAAATTATGTCATCTACATAAATTTGGACAAGTAAGATGTCCTCTCCTTCAGAGATTCTGAAGAGAGTTCTGTCCACAGTTCCCTTGGTGAATCCATGATCCAATAGGAACTGTGACAGTGTATCATACCAGGCCCTAGGGGCCTGTTTGAGTCCATATAGAGCCTTCTTTAGCCTGTATACTTGGTTTCCAATCTCAAAACCTGGTGGTTGCTCCACATAGACCTCTTCTTTCAAGACTCCATTCAGAAAGGCACTCTTGACATCCATTTGGTACACTTTGAACCTCTTGTGGGCTGCATAGGCTAGGAAAAGCCTTATTGCTTCTAGCCTTGCCACAGGTGCAAAGGTCTCATCATAGTCAATGTCTTCATGCTGGCAGTAACCCTTTGCCACTAGTCTTGCTTTGTTTCTGACAATCACATCATTTTCATTCTTTTTGTTCTTGAACACCCACTTGGTTCCAATAACATCTTGATCTGAAGGTCTATCAACCAGCTCCCATACTTCATTTCTGGTGAATTGGTTGAGCTCTTCCTGCATTGCTGTGATCCAATTGGCATCCTGAAGTGCTTCATCAATGACTTTTGGTTCATGTTCTGACAAGAAACAACAGAACATAGCACTTTCACCATGAAACTTTCTGGTTCTGACTCCTATACTTGGATCACCAAGTATCAGATCAGTAGGATGGTCATATAACCAAGTCCTTCTTTTTCTGATTCCTTCAGTAGAGTTGTCCTCTACTGAGGTTGAGTCATTTTGATCATAAAATTCAGGATAATTTAGTGCAGGATCTAATTCAGGATCATAATCAGGGGTGTTGTCCTCAATGTCAGGGACATTGGCATTTTCAACTTTTTGAGTTCCCCCTTGACTATTTGACCCATTAACTACCTCAGCAGGAGCTGCTTCTTCATTGGTAGTTGTTACCTGGATGTGAACTGGGATTGGCTCATTCAGTTCACCATTTCCATCAGTAGGATTTGTTTCAGGAAGATTGCCTTCAGGATAGTTGTCCAGTGTGGTATGTTCAGGTAGATTGGCTTGGACAACATCTATGAATTCAGTGTCTTTGTCTTTTAGGCTCAATCTGGTTGTCCTCTGTGTGATTTCTTTAGGTTCCAAACTATCATTCCTGATCTCAAAGATAGACTCATCAAACACAACATGAGGTGTTTCTTCCACAATAAGGGTTCTCTTGTTGTAGACTCTGAAAGCTCTACTGAATTGAGAATATCCAAGGAATACTCCCTCATCAGCTTTGCTGTCAAAAGTTTTCAACTGTTCTTTCCCATTATTGTGAATAAAACACTTACAACCAAAAATGTGAAAATATGACACTTAGGGTATTCTTCCTTTCCAGAGCTCATAGGGGGTTTTGCCTTGCCCCTTGGTGATCAAACATCTATTTTGAGTATGACATGCTGTGTTTATGGCTTCAGCCCAAAACCTCTTAGGTAAATTTGAATAAGCAATTAAGGTTCTAGCAGCTTCTTTCAAGGTTCTATTCCTTCTTTCTGCAACTCCATTTTGCTGAGGAGTTCTAGCTGCTGAGGTTTCATGAGCTATTCCATTAGATGTACAATAATCATTGATGTATGAATTTATGAACTCAGTGCCTTTATCAGATCTTATCTTGATAATGCTAAGGCTTTTCTCATTTGACAGTTTCTTAAGAAGTGCAGGTAGTTTGATTTGTGTTTCCTTCTTATTAAGGAGAAATACTACCCAAGTGAACCTAGAAAAGTCATCTACTACAACCAATGTGTATTTTCTACCATTTATGCTTGAAGGGGTAATTGGTCCAAACAGATCCATATGTAGAAGTTCAAGTACCCTTTTAGTAGAAATGACTGGTTTACCTTTGAATGAGGCTTTAATCTGTTTTCCCTCTTGACATGGCTTACACACATGTTCTTTTATGAAAACCTCATTAGGTAGTCCTTTAACTAATGCATTTCTAGCAAGTTTGTTCATTGATTTGAAGTTCAGATGGTTTAGCCTCTTATGCCATAACCAGCTTTGTTCACTAGTACTCTTAGCAATGAAACATGCAGCATCAGTAGACTTGTCTCAGTCTGCAAAATACACATTTCCCTTCCTAGTTCCAGTCAGTAAGGTTTGTTGAGCTTTATCCTTAATTAGACATTTTCCACTTGAGAACTCAACTTTAAAATCTTTGTCACAGAATTGACTGATACTTAGGAGATTATATTTGAGACCAGCTACATAAGATACATTGGTTACTTTGATGTTACCAATCATCAAAGTACCATAACCTTTTGTTGTTGCTTGTGAGCTGTCTCCAAAAGTAACATTTGGGCCTTCTTTTTCAATAAAATCAGTGAGGAGTTCCTTGTTTCCAGTCATGTGCCTTGAGCATCCACTGTCAAGGTACCATGCTGTCTTTTTGTTCATGCTCCTCTTCTTGTGGCCCAATGGTACCTGCAATTAGATAGGTTTAGGTACCCTTTGAGTTTTGGGTCCTGAGAGGTTAGTTGTACCTTTAGGAACCCAAACTTGCCTAATCACCCAAATTGATTCAAGGTGGCTAAGTTGTTTTTCCTGTGCATTAACATACACTGTCTTTCCCTTAAATGCCTTTGGGAAAGTATGTGTGAATGTGTTAACTCTGTAGGTTTCAGGGGAGTTGTCAACTCTTCTGAGCTTATGAGTCCTTTGTGCAGCTTGATGAAATCTTTGAGGAAAGGCATTTTTAAAACCATTATCCTTTGGCATGAGGGATTTTGGTTGTCTCATTTTATTTTTCCTTTGAGGATAGTTGTCCTTAGGTCTATTCAGCTGAGGCTTTCTCAGATGAGTTGGCCTAGGCTGATTATACCTTGGATAACTTCTCTGAACATTGTTCAGGAGAGTTGCCCTTCCATTGGGTCTACTCTGCTGACCAACATTGCTCTTGTGTTCAGAGGCCTTGACCTTTTCCAAAGGTTTGGGTCTAGTCTCCTGAAGCACTAGAGTAGGCATTTCATTCATTTTGCCCTTTCCTTTGTTCAGTGGTTGAATTATTTCATTTTCATCTTGTTGTGCCACTGATTTAACAAAGATTTTCTTAGTGTTACTTGTAGAGGCAACACTAAGACAAGGTGAAGATTCAAATGGATCAAAACCTAATCCACTTCTTTGAGCCATAGGTCTTTGATAACTCTGAATTTCCTCTATTGCTCTAGAGGACTTGTTCAAAGCAGACATCTTTAATTTCAGGCTCTCTTCACTTGATTTAAGAATATCATATTCATGTGAGAGATTTTCAAACTTGGCATTTAGAATTCTTAGTTCAAAGTCTTTTCTTTTCTGAGAAAGTAGTTGATTGTCAATCTCCTTTTGTTGGTCAACTATCCTGAGATTTGCTTCCTCAAGTTCTCTCAAGGCTTGTTGATATAACTCAGTAGATTTGACATCAACAACTATCTCAGAGTTTTTGGTAAGTTCAATAGCCAATCTTTCATTTTCTCTCACACAGTTATCATGAAATTCTTGTAATCTAGTCAAATCTTCCATCAACTTCCCAAAGGAAAGTTTCAAGTTGACTTCACTAGTGTTCTGTGATAGAAATGATGGTGAGCTAGAAGTGGAGGATACCTCATCATCCTCAAGAGCCATGTTGCACACATCATCATCATCATCACTGTTTGAGAACAATCCATCTGAAGAGTTGAAGCTTTCAGCACTATCAGATTCTTCACCAGCCATCATGGCCTTTCTATTTGTGAACTTCCTGTCTCTTTTAGCTTGCCTCTCTCTTCTTTCTTTAGAGCTTAATTCAGGGCAATCATACTGGAAGTGCCCTTTCTTTTTGCAATTGTAGCACAGGTCTTCATCATCATCCTTCTTGGATTCATCTCTTCCTTTTGATGATGAAGGGTCAGCTCTACTGGATCTTCTCCTATCAGAGTACTTGTCCTCTGATCTCTTTTCTTCAGGCTTTTTGTCTTTGGCCTGATCTTCAGGGGAGTTGTATCTTCTCCTGAATTTGTTGTCTTGGTAGAATTTCTTGTATCTACCAAACCTTGTGTTCAGCTTGTCAAACCTTCTAGCCATCAAGGCTAGTTCTTCCTTCATTTCAGTCTTAGAGACTGACTTTGATGATCTGGGAGTGGGTTGCATTTCAGGTTCAGCAACTTTGGCTTTGAATGCCACTCCCTTAGTAGGATTTGAATGTTCCTCAACAGGTTTTCTTCTATTGAGGTCGAACTCATAGGCTTTGAGTTCTGAGAAGATTTGTTGCATGGGCATGGAGGAGAGATCCTTGGTATTCTGCATCATCACAGCATAGACATCCCACTTTTGAGTGAGACTTCTTAAGATCTTTAGTCCAACTTCTCTCCTGGAGTACACCTTGCCCAATGAGTTGATTTCATTCATCACATCAGTGAATCTACCAGCAAACTTATCAATTGATTCATCAGCTTCCATTGTGAATTGCTCAAACTTTTGCACAACAACTTGGAGCTTGTTCTCCTTTATCTTTTCTGTACCCTCACACATCTCAACAAGAGTATCCCAGATTTCTTTGGCTGTGGTGCAATGGTAGACTCTTCCCATGACTGGATCTAGAATTGTTTGATAGAGGGTATTCATGGCAAGAAAATTTAGATTATCTTTCCTTTTTTCATCAGCAGTGAAGTCATCCTCATTCTTGGGAATCAGTTCCCTTATATCTGCTCTTTGCTCATCTGTTACCCTGGGGTTAGTTTGAGTAAACACAAAAGGTCCTCTTGTGATTACTCTTAACATATCAGTATGAAGAGATGCAAGATGAGCTCTCATTCTAATTTTCCAGAAATCATAGTTGTCTATAGAGAACATGGGCAATTTATGATGTGAAATGTGATTGACTGGATTTGTGGCCATGTTGTCCAATCCTTGAACAACAGGTGGAGGAACAACATTGTTGTTGGCCATATCTCAAGAATAATCAGTTAGTCAACAAGTAATAGATTTCAGATAGATATCAGTTCAGTGACCACACAAATATGTGAATTTTGAAAATCAAGATGGATTTTCAGAGGCAGTGGTCTTTGAACCCCTGCTCTGATACCACTTGTTGGTCCTGAAAGGAGTATATAACAAGTGTATGGGGGGGGGGCGGGGGGGGGGGGGGAATACACTTGTATGCAATTCTTTCCAACTTTGATCAAACCAGAGCTCAGCAAGGTTGTCTTGGACAACTCTGCTGAAGATGATTAACTCTTATAAGATAGTCAAACTACTAAGTACTATTGAGTACTCAGTTGAATAACTATCTAGGGGAGTTATATGTGCGGAATAGTGGTTGGCCCTTTAAGTTTAGACTCCTTAAGTTTCTGAAATCACTTTGTCAATCCAATGCAGTTCAGTTTAGTTTCAGGGAACTTGTCCAAATCAGTTTTGCACAGTCTTTGAATATGTATCTCTTGAAAGATCAGTTTTGTGTGCAGTGTTGAATGAATGTAAGTACTTTGTAAGGTGAATCAACACACAAGTTTATAGTGGTTCAGAGACTCAAGCTCCTACATCCACTTTCCCTGATTTAACAGGATAATTCCTTCACTCTTGGAATTAACTTGTTTTATAGTGCCAAGGTGCACTTGATCAATAACACCACTCCTTGGTGAATTGATCCCTAGGATGTCTAGAGTCCTAGTACCCTCTTCTCAACTCAGAACTGAACTGTTCTTCTCTCAACAGTCAGCTCCTACCACTTCTACTACTACAACCTTCTCACTTTCTCACTTGAAAGGGGTAAGGATTGAAGTAAGGTTCCAACTAATGAGATATCCTTTACAATGAAGATCAAGGTATAAGGATAGGATATCTCTCTAAGCTTATGTATGGATATACAATTGGGATTAGCTTAGAAGAAGTGTTTCAAGACTAAGAATGTCTTTTGGAGGCTTTGAAGCTCTCAGAATAGTTGCTCAGTTGGATGTAGAATGGATGCTTCAAATGGTCTTCACACTCCTTGTATTTATAGACAAAATGAGGATTTGCCCGTTGGAGAGACAGCCCCAAATTGCTATAAATGTCTTCCTTGAGTTCTTCAAACTGGAAGACAGATTCTTGATAGTGACATGTCCTTATTTGGGTAATAAACGGCTTGTAAGACTTTGTCTTCTTTCTGCAGCACTTTTCCCAATGTTTGACTTCTTGTTAGGACTAGGACATGGCTTCTGAAGGTTGATCCAATGATAGGACAACATTCCTTATCAACTGGACAACTCTCCTTAACTCTATCAGCAGTTTTGCCTTTCAGCAAGGTTGGCTTGCTCTTCTTCAGATGACTTGGCTCTTTCCCTTTCTTTCACTCCAAGTTGATCTTAGCATGTCTCAATGAAGTTCTTTAGGGTATGGTTGTCTCAAATCTTCAGCATAGTTGACCTTCAACCTTTAGAGCATTTGTTCTGATTCAATCTTGCTGAGACAACTCTTCTGGACAACTTTCCTGATCAGCATACTTGATCTTTTAGCATCAGAGCTTTTTCACATTGAGTTGACTTCTCTGGACAACTCTCCTGATCAAGAGTTTTTGGCTAATTTTGTCCTTTTGAGCTTTGCAATCTTCTTCTTGCATAGAAATGACTCTTCTGGAAAACTCTCCTGATCAAGGCCTTAGGTTTCATATGGAGTTTTCTTGTCCTTAGAGTTTGTTCCAGACTTTGAGCCTTGAGGGAACTTGATCTTGATCACTTTGAAGTCATAGGTTCCCCCTCACATTGTGCATCTAATCATCTAAGAGCTGCCTAACTTATCAGCTTCTCATCTAGCCTTATTCTATGTGTTCTATCACATTTTGAACACAATCATTTTGACTTGGGCATGTCTCAGGGGGTTTTGGTATTTAATCAAAACATGTATCATTTTATTCCCAACAAATTGGTTGAATTATCAGTTGGGGTTATAAGTGTTGGTGGGGTTACAGTTTTGTTGGGATTGTACTTTAAAGATGGCTTCTCTATTTATGCATCTGATTAATAAATTTATTTAGTGCTTTCATTAGGTTAAATAAAGATTTTAATGTGGAAAGTGTAGAAAAAGATTGTCATGAAAATGTATCTTTTATGATGTCGAATAGTCGCCAACTATTGTCATCAATAATTATTAAAATCGTCACCAATTATTATAGCGACGAAAAAAATTTGTCACTAAATATTTCAAATAATCAATGACGAAAAATAGTATCGTCATGAAAATATATATTTTATAATGTTGAATATCGTCATCAATTATTATTAAAATTACCACCAATTATTATAGTGACAATAAAAAGAATTCACTAAATATTTCAAATAATTATGATGAAAAAGAGTATTGTCATGAATATATATATATATATATATAGAGAGAGAGAGAGAAATGATATGGAACACATTAATAGCCTATTTATGAAGTATGTGCCATTATCAAGTAATTATATTAACTTATTTAATTAATCTAAAAAATAAAAAATATATAATTGCACGTATATCTCAACATATACCCATAAAATTAGGAAATAAAATAATTAAAGATTTTTTAAAGACTATTTTAAACGCGTTTTAGTATTACATAATTATTAAATATCACACGTTTAATTTATTTATTCTACTTTACTTAAAAAAACATTCATTTATATATTTTATTTTTTCAATAACAAAAAATTAAAATTATAAAAAATAATGATTTAAAAAATAATGACTACATTAATTTACTTAATTCTAAACCCTAAACCCCTAAAACACTAAACCCTAAACTCCTAAAACACTAAACCCCTAAATTCTAAACCCCTAAAACCCTAAACCCCTAAACCCTAAAACCCTAAACCCCTAAGCCCTAAAATCCTAAAATTAATGGTTTAAGATTTAGAGGTTTATGGTTTTAGGGTAAATTAATGTGGTCATTATTTTTTATAATTTTAATTTTTTATTATTAAAACAATTACATAAATAAATGAATGATTTTTTTAAGTAGAGAACAATAAATAAATTAAATATGTAATATTTAATAATTATGTACTAATAATAAAATACGTTAAAAATAGTTTTAAAAAAAAAATTAAAAATTTAGAATATTTTATTTCCTAATTTTATGGAAAGAGGTTGAGATATACATTTAATTATATATTTTTAATATTTTAGAATAATTAAATAAGTTAATATAATGACTTGGATAATGCCAAATAATTATTTGGCTCCATAAGGAGCCCATTATGGGCTCCATATCATTTATATATATATATATATATATATATATATATATATATATATATTTGACGTTGGATATTGTCATCAATTATTATTAAAATCTTCACTAATTTTTTTTTTGACGAAATAATTTTATCACTAAATATTTCGAATAATTAATGATGAAAAATTATATCGTCGTGAAAATATATTTTTCATGACGTCGAATGTCGTCATCAATTATTATGAAAATTGTCACCAATTATTAGTGTGACGAAAATATTTTGTCACTAAATATCTCGAATAACTAATGATGAAAAATAGTATTGTCATAAAAATATATTTTTCATGACGTCTAACATCGTCATCAATTATTATTAAAATCGTCACCAATTATTTTTGTGACGAAAAATTTTTGCCACTAAATATTTCGAATAATTAATGAAGAAAAATAGCATCGTCATGAAAATATGCTTTTTATGACGTCGAATTTCATCATCTATTACAATTAAAATTGTCACCAATTATTATTGTGACGAAAATATGTTGTCTCGATATAATTCAAAAAATTAATGACGAAAAATAGTATCGTCATGAAAATATACTTTTTATGACGTCAAATTTTATCATCAATTATTATTAAAATTGTCACCAATTATTATTGTGACAATAGTTTAGCATTGTCAAGAAAAACTATTTTTCATGACATTGAATTTCGTCACCATTTATTATTAAAATCGTCACATAATATTATTGTGACATACTTCTTAACATCGTCACGAAATATACAAATTTGTGACGAATTTTTTTGTAATTGGTGACGAATTAAAATTTTGTCACAATTTCTAGTACTTTAATGACGAAAAATAAAATTCGTCGCGTTTAAGTGAGAAATTGTGACGAATTTCGTGTCGTCGAAAAAAAATTCGTCACGAAATGTATGATTTCCTGTAGTGAGGGTTGCCGTGGTTTTGTGGGATGTCAGTGATGCCCAAAACCCTAGAAAACATGAGGGAAATGAGGTTTATTTCCAAATTAATTTACGTATCGTAACTTTCACTTTTTTTAAAAAAACGTCCCAAAAAGAAAAAAAAATTAATTTACGTCCCATAATTTACAAAATTTTGTAAATTGCTTAATTTACATCCATTTGTTTTGCTGGTACATCAAAACGACATCGTTTCACTAACACTTTTGTCAAGTGCGCATAAAAATTATGGAAAACCGACATAAGATGTAACATGGTCAAACTCGACTTGTATAACGTGAAAAAAAATGGCCATGTGGATAAAAAAAAATATTACAAGTCATTATTTATAATTTGTATAATCAAGAAAAAGGACGTATATTAACCAAGTTATAAAATTATGGGACGTAAATTAATTTTTCTTTTTTCTTTTTTGGGACGTAAATTAATTTTCTTTTTCTTTTTTGGGACGTAAATTAAACAATTTACGAAATTATGGGACATAAATAAAGCAATTTATGAATTTATGGGACGTAAATTAAAATTTTATCTTTTTTGTGACATTTTCAAAAAAGGTGAAGGTTATAAGATGTAAATAATTTGTTTCTCTCTTATAAACACTACAAAAAAGATAGTGTTATGCGATGGCAAAACCATGGCAAAATGTATTTGCGACAGATTTTGGCTCGTCGAATAAACACAAGTCGGAAATTTTTGTGTGATTTTTTTCCATCGCATGTCTGCGACGAAAAAAAATTCTCGCAATTTTGCGACGAAATTTAATTACAATTTTTAAAATTTGCGAAAAAATTTGTGGTCTCCATATTTTTTAAAAAGGGACCGATTCATTCCTAGACCGAATCGGACCCGTCCAAAACTGGACCTGAACCGAACGATTTAGCCATATAATTCGTGGCCGCTAGGCTATATAAGGCTTTTTGTTTATTTTACAACATAAATTATATATATATGCATTGAAAAATGCAAAATGTCATAAAAAAATGAAATGTCAAAACATCATTTATTATGAATAGGAGGGTGTATTTTAGTATTCAATTACTCGTATCATGATTGGGAAACAGATCCTTGGTTGTGCCTCGATGCTTAGCTCTAGACTTTGATTGTGTACGGATCAGGAAATAAACCATCTTGTAACGGGATTTGAGTACCCCTTGTACTCATTTTTGGTATAATAATTTCACCCTTACTTTTCAAAAAAAAAAAAAAAATTGAGATACAATTAATAATTTATTAATTTAACTTATTTTCATAATTAAAGGTAAGTGCATGCATTTACTTAAATATAATTATGCATTAATTATATTCATATATTGAACTAATATATATATATATATATATATATATCTTAATTTAAGCCTTATTAATTTCCCATAAATCTTTTCCATGATTCCATTTCCCATAATTAAGCATTAATTTAAATATATGTGCTTGCATTTTCTATACCAAAATTAACTATCATTAATTAGGGTATTATTGACATTTTTTTTTGAAAGGTAAATATGATATTCCATAAAGAAAGTACAAGATGTACTCAAAGTTGGGATTACATTACATTGCACGCTAATTAGTGATTACAAACAGCAGACATCAAAAGGACTACAAGTGGCAAAATGGGCTTACACCACTAAATAACAACAGAAACCTTCCAAAGTCAGCACCATTCGAAACATTTCAAACCTCAAAAATTAACTTTGCCTGAGGAGATTCAGATACCACTAAGGCAAGCAATCCTGTGGATAACTTACCCAGTTATGTAAATCATATATAAATTCTCGCCGCAAAGCTACCCTCAATCATTTCCAAGAGCAAAAAAGAATGTCCTCAAAACACTTATTCACCACTGGTCTTACCTGTTTAAAGATCCAATTGTTTCTCATCTTCCAAATCATCCATATTGTACATTGCCAAACTAGTGATAATATTCTCCCTCTCCTTTTGTTATTACCAGATGTTATCAACTCATTGAAGTGCTCAACTGGGGCATTTGATACCAGTAAAGATCTTCCCAGCCAAGCACAAATAGCGGACCAAATTCCCAAAGCACCAGGGCATGAGAAGAATAAGTGACTTACTGTTTCCAGGCCTGAGTAGCAGACAGGGCAATTATCATTCCCATTATTAACAGTAATTCCTCTACGAAGTAGGTTGTCTTTCGTTGCAATACGACCTTGTATTACTTTCCATGCTAAAATGGACACCTTTGCCAGAATGCCCCTCCACCATATTTTGCTCCATGGGATCTGTCTCGTTTCCTCCACCGGACTCGCATCAACTAAAAGTGAATACATTTATCTAGTCTTGAAGCTCTTCCCATTGGATCCACTCCAGAAAACTGAGTCTTGCACCTCATGATTTAGCTTGAACCTGCCAATTAAATTCCACATTTCCAGAAATTGATCAAATTCCACCGAATTCAAACCTCTAGACCATGTAAACGCCTAAGATCCCCCACCCCCTGAATCATAAAACTCATTGATAACTCCCCTCTTATTTGTCGATATATCATATAAGTGTTTAAACCTGGATCTAAGACTGCAGCTACCCTTCACCCATGGATCAACCCAAGATTTCGCTGAAGACCCATCCCCAAGCTTGAAGCCTATGTTATCAAAGAAAATTGACCCTTCTGTTCCTCTCCTTAACCCCTGAATATCTTTCCACCATCCCGACCAACTCGACTCTAGACTCACACGATTATTACCCATCGATAACTCACCATACCTAGATCTTAAGACTCTAACCCACGATGAATCCTTCTCCACTATCAATCTCTAGACCCACTTGAACATTAATGCCGTATTAAATAACCTTATATTTCTAACACCGAGACCTCCTAACAACTTACTTCTACAAATAGACTTCCACCCAACCCAAGCAAATTTCCTACAATTTTCTCTCCCACCCCATAAAAAATCTCGTTGCAGTTTCGTAATGGCTTTAATTACACACACGGGGGCTTTTGCAAAAGATAGAAAGTAGAGTGGTAGAGCTGATAGGACTGAATTAATGAGCGTGATTCTACCGCCGATAGACATATTTCTCTTTTCCCACCCGATAAATTTCTCTTGAAACGATCCACTAATGGTTTCCACACCTCTTTATTTCTGTATTTGGCTCCAATGGGAAGGCCTAAATAACAGAATGGAATTGATCCTGCTCGACATCCCAATGATCCAGCCAGAGCGTTTAGTCTTTCCTCGTCGATTCCAATCCCATGCAGAGAACTCTTTTGAAAATTCACTTTTAGGCCTGATGCAATCTCGAATATCCTCAAAATACCGTTCATCGCACTAGCACTCTTCATAGATGCTTCTCCCAATATCACAGTGTCATCCGCGAATTGTAGGTGACTGATCCTGATATTCCCCGAGCCGATCCTGACACTATCGAACAGCTTTAACTGAGCTGCTTTATTGATAAGGCAACTTAATCCTTCCGCTGCTATGAGAAAAATAAATGGGGATAAAGGATCCCCTTGTCGTAGGCCCTTTTGCAAATAGAACTCCCCTGACGGGCTCCCATTAACCAAAATCGACATAGACGCCGATCTCAAGCATCCTTTTATCCACTTTCTCCACCTCCAATGAAAACCCATACCCTGAAACAAATTTGTTGTTAAAAGCTAAAAAAGACATTTAATTAATTTACAAGCATTAATTATATAATAGGAATATGGTGAATTTAAAATCCAATATAAAAATACTCACGAACAGACTGATCATGAGATTTTAAAAATCCTGCTTCCAAAATCCCCAACCAAACATTGAAATTAAATAAACGATATTCTGAGCACAATATATTGTATAAAAAAATTGAAATCCAATATGATGAATCCTTAGCAAATTAGTAAACTAATTAGAGGACTTTTTGTATGTAATAAAACGTACTCCCTCCTATTTAAAATATACTCTCTCCGTCCCACAAAGATAGCCACATATTCCTTTTTTGGATGTCCCAAATTATAGCCACATTTCCTCTTTTACTTTAGCATTAAATGTTTTATTGTCAATTTTACCCCCAATTTATAAGAGTAATTAATGCTTAGCAGATTTTGGAGTATTAGATTTTAAGGGCAAATTTGGCACATTAGCTCAATTTGACTGCATTTTTTGATTTTTCTTAATCTGCGTGCAAAGTCAAATGTGGCTATCTTTGTGGGACGGAGGGAGTATGTCATCTTAAGCTCATGCACACATATTAAGAAAACAATTAATTGACTTCTCATTTTACCCTTAATCAATACTTGTAATTTTCATTAAAAAATGCATATATGTAAATAATTATTGATCTTAAGGGTAAATTTAGATTAAATGCAATTAATTTGCATTGATATTTTTGCAAAGAAAATGAAAAGTCAAAACGACTTATATTAAGAATATGAGTGAGTAATTATTTTCCACTCATGTCACCCATGCATATCTATTTTAGTAGGTTAAAGGTCCATAAATGTGCCAAAAGAAAATTATGACAAATTGAATCAGAACATTTAATTTTTTTTCCTAATTATAGACCTGCATTAATTTTTTAACAATTGAATTTTTTTTTTTTTTGAACGGTAAAGGTATTGTATATTACTTTCCAAAAAAGAAAAACTTGGATACTATAATCATAAAGTAGACAATTCAAACATTCATGAATAAGAAAAACTTTCCTAAAAAGACTCATTAGTCCCTATAAATGTTGTACAAAATTTATGAGATTTCAATACATCATTTCAATAAGAGGCCAGGAGAAGTATTCACCACCCAATGGCTTTGAAGAAGGCATATTGCTATAAGTTCTACCCGTCAAGGGCAGAGGAGGAGGCGGCGGCCAACTCCTGTGCGACTCGCTCTCGCTACCGCCGCATGTTGGTAGAGATAAGGGATGTGCATCTGACACAACCCCTAAATCCCCACGACCCTTGGCAGATAAAGAAAACCCTAAACCACTATGAGGTTGCCTCCGGAAAAATCATTGTGTCGTTCAACGACACCTTCCAGTACATTCTCCGGTATTGGAGTCTTTACATGGCTACCCACCTAGCCATTTTTGGGTATAGGGTTGCCGTGGTTTTGTGGGATGTCAGTGATGCCCAAAACCCTAGAAAACATGAGGGAAATGAGGTTTATTTCCAAATTACCCCTGATGAAAATTTCATTCTCACATGCAAGGGGATGATGAGGGAGAGGAACTTGAAGGTGGGTGACAAGATTGGTCTCTTTTGGGACATTAATGATTCAAGATTTTGTTTAAGAAAATTCTATTAGAGTGTGTGACAGGATGAATGTTGTAATTTAATCAAGTCATTTTCAGAATGAATTTTGATAATTAGCTAGCCGTTGTATCTTGTTTACATGATTTTCTTTGCAAGGCAATTTGTATTTGTTGTTACTCAATAGTGTATCACGGCTAATGCGGTACATTAAATATTATTAATTAATGTTTTGTCATTGTAATAAAGACATTTTGCAATGAAAAAGAAATTTTGAATTTGGATATATTGGTGATTTAATTTTAGCACATAAATATTGTTCATTTGGATCTTCACGAGTGTTTTGGTATTGGTATTAAATACCCATACATTTTTTTTGCACATACATTGTAATTATCATACCGATACCGATACCAATACCAATACCCATTGCTATATCTCCTTACTTTGTTAAATAAATTGAAGATTTCAAATACCTTCATCCCCAAACTCATCAAAAGGCCGGCCCACTACGCGAAAAACCCTCACTCTGTGCTATTTTCACACAGTGAGGATGTAACTGTACATTCTTCAGCCGCCAGCACTCTCAGCGCCTCCGGCCACCACCTGCGCGCCGTCGCCACCTCTCTCTGACGGCCGTACCTGTGCGACCGTTGCACCATAAGCTTCCAACGTCCACTCCCATGGCGTCATCTTCCCCGGCGCCGACGACAATTCCGTTGTCTGCCGCTGCTGCGCACGTGCCGCCGTGGTCCGTTCCAGCAGACGCTGTGCGGCCCTCCGTCCAGCCACGCACAGTTCCCTACCGAACGAGCGGCTTCTCTCCTCAGCCGCTACGCTCTGTCCGACGAATCAAAGTTCAATTCGGAGAGACAAACCAGATCCAGTCTCTCTGCACCTATATGGATCAGTGTTCCATAGCCTCCAAACCTCAATGCTATCTCTAAAAAAGGTTTGTTAATCGTTTAATTCAATGACTCGAAATTATTGTGATCCATTCGATTTCAGGCCTAAATTTGTTAATTTCTCAGAATATTTTTGTTAGGATGGTTTGCTGATGTTGATTTAAATTTGTTGATGATTGAAACACAAATCATCTTTTGAAGAAGAAATCAAATGGAAGAGTTTTTCTCTTGAAACAACAACTCAATTGATACAGAAATAATGTGTTCTTCTTAGATGATTACAAAAGGCCTAATAACCTTCTTATAGTTAAACATCTAACTAACTAACTAACAAACTAACCACCCAATAACTAATTAACCACCAAGGGTGTATGGGTATTTCAAATAGAGAGTGTATTTACTAACATGTGACTATTTCTCCTTTACACCCCCTCAAAATGAGAATGTATATCAATCAATCCCATTTTGGCTTTATGAGCAGTGAACAAAGAAGGAGGCAGTGGTTTTGTGAGCATGTTTGCAAGGTTCTCCACAGTAGGAATGTGAATGAGAGTGAGGAGACCTTCTTGGATTTTCTCCCTTGTGAAATGATGGTCCAAAGAAATGTGCTTGGTCCTTTGATGAAGACAAGGATTGTGAGCTATGGAGTGAGCACTTTTGCTGTCAGTGTACATGCTTGAAGGAGTGGAATGTTGAATCTTCAAGTCTGCAAGTATGTAATGAATCCATTGGAGCTCACATGTTGTTGAGGCCAATGCTCTATATTCAGCTTCAGCTGAAGACCTGCTGACGGTAGTTTATTTCTTGGATTTCCAAGAGATAAGAGAATTACCAAAGTAAATGCTATAACCTGTAATACCCCTTCTAGTTTGTAAACATCTTGCCCAATTCGAATCAGAGAAAGCATGTAATTTGAAAGAGTTTGTTTTGGGGTAAAAGACACCAGTACCAAGATTACCTTTGATATACCTTAAGACCCTTTGTACAGCAGTTAAGTGAGCTTCAGTGGGTGATTGCATGAATTGACTCAATGTTTGAACTACATAAGAAATGTCAGGTCTAGTGATAGTTAAGTAAAGAAGTTTACCAATTAATCTTCTATATTGGTCAGGATGTTTAAGAGCCTGAGACTGAGGATCAAAGTTTATATTGGAATCCATTGGTGTAGAACAAGGTTTACACCCCAGATAACCAGATTCATGAAGAAGATCAAGAGCATACTTCCTTTGACATAGAGTCATACCCTTGTTATTTCTGGCAACTTCAATGCCTAAAATATATCTCAAAGCACCAAGGTCTTTGATAGTAAATATGGAATGTAAGCACCTTTTAATGGAGTTGATGATATTAAGATTGGTTCCAGTTACAATAAGGTCATCAACATAACAAAGGGTAGCAGTAAAATCATGATTATTCTGTCTAGTAAAAAGAGAAGTGTCAGCTTTAGACTGAGTAAAACCTAAAGACAGTAAACATGTAGTGAGCTTGGTGAACCACTGCTTAGAAGCCTGTTTCAAACCATATAGACTCTTGTTTAGTCTACAAACTCTTGTATCAGTAGAGGAACAATAACCAGGAGGAGGGGTCATATAAATTTCTTCCACTAAATCACCATGTAAGAAAGCATTATTAACATCCAATTGATGGATATGCCAATTTTTAGAAGTAGCAACAGCAAGGAGAATTCTAACAGTGGTGATTTTGGCTACAGGAGAAAAAGTATCAAAATAGTCTATGCCCTCTTGTTGAGTATAGCCCTTAGCAACCAACCTAGCCTTATACCTTTCAATAGATCCATCAGAGTTGTATTTAATTTTATAAATCCATCTACAGCCTATACAATGTTTTCCTAAAGGGAGATAAACAAGAGTCCAAGTGTGATTCCTTTCTAAAGCATCAACTTCATTTTTCATTGCAATGACCCAATTTTGGTCTAAAGCAGCCTGGTTATAAGTGTTGGGCTCTTGTTGTTGAGAGATAGAGGCTGTAAAAGTTTTATATTTAGAAGACAACCTATCAGTAGATAAAAAAAGTTGAATGGGGTAATGTTTGTCAGAAAGGGACAGGTTGGTTTTGGCATGATCTATAGAGGCTGGAAGATTTGTTTTATAGACTTGCAAGTAAGCAGGTTGTGTTTTATGTCTAGAAGGTCTAGTATGTGGTGGTACCTCTAGATTATGAGGGACAGTGTTATGATTGGGAGTATTCTCCTCAACAGTGGGTGGAACAGGCACAGTGTTAATAAGATCAGTGTGGTGAGAAAATTCATTCAGTAGGTCAGTGTGAATAAAAGAATCATTGTCATCATCAATATGTAAGGGAAGAGTAGGAACAGGAGGTGTGTTCATGTTGGCAAATGGAAAAACATTTTCAAAGAATTTCACATTTCTAGAAATAATGAACTTGCCAGTTTGAAGATCTAAAAGTTTGTATCCCTTAGTGCCAATGGGATAGCCAATAAACACACATTTTGTGGCCCTAGGATCAAATTTGTGTCTGTTGGACATCAGTGTGTTAGCAAAACATAAACAACCAAATGTTCTAAGGAGAGAATAATCAGGTTTTACCCCATACAAAATTTCAAAAGGAGACTTATGATGAAGAATGTGAGATGGTATTCTATTAATGATAAATGCAACAGTTTAAATACTTTCTGTTGGTCCTTGGTGGAGTATAACACAAGTGTATGGGGGGGGGGAATGCACTTGTGTATGCAAATTCTTTTCTTTTTGACAAATTGGTCTTATCAGGCAAGTTGTCTCACAACTGGCCTGAGTGTGAACTTTGATAGATCCTTGTCCTACTGATTACTATTGAGTGATCAGTTGACTAAATATCTAAAAGTGTTACTTAGTGCGGAATGTGGTTGGCCTTTGACTAAAGAAATACTCCAAGTTAATTTCTGAAAATACAGGTTATCAGGGACTTTGTCCAAAACAGATTTTCTTACTTACTGAGTTATGTTTCTTTAAAATATGTTTGAATGAAGTGAAATTAAGAATGCAGTAAGTAAATGGCACACAAGGTTATAGTGGTTCAGAGACTCAATCTCCTACATCCACTTTCCCTGATTGAACAGGATAATTCCTTCTCAATGGAATTAGCTTGTTTTATAGTGCCAAGGTGCACTGATCAACAACACTCTCTTAGTGTTTTGATCCCTAGGATAACTTGAGTCCTAGTGCTCAATCTCACTGAGTTAAGACTGTGATTCACATTAACAGTCCTTAACTCCTCACTTCTACAACAAACTGTCTCTTCACTTAATGAGATAAGGGTTTGAGGTTTGGTTCCAACTAGTAGAGATATCCTTTACAATGAGAACAGATGTAAAGGCTTAGGATATCTCAATGCTAAGCTAGGATGTTTACACAGATTGACTTAGCTGACTTGAAGTGATTCAGGAAACTTGGAATTCTAGAGAACAGCTTGGTTTCCTTTTGAAAGCTTGATGATAGTTTGATAGCTTGTAGTTGGATATGAATCCCTTTGATCACTTCTGTATTTATAGGCAATTTGAACAACTAACCGTTGGAGGGATTAGCAATTCAAATATGTCTATTTGCAGCACCATTGAAACGGCTATGAAGCTTGGCATCCTTTTATCCACTGTGTAAAAGGGGTCTTCAATGGTTGCTTGAATGAATGTGTTGACTTCTGAAAAATGCGGCTGAAAAGACTTGTGTCAGTTTCCAATTTTGCACATTGTCCTAGGTTGATTTGTGGCAAACTCTACACTCAACCAATGGTCAGATGGGACAAGCTCCCTGAACATTCTTGCTGCAGTTTAGAATGTTCCAACATTCATTCAATGCTTCACTCTTTAATGCTCTAAGTCTTCAATGCTTGGTTCAGGCATGATTGGCAATAAATGCTTCATTGAATGTGTCTTCTGTAAGCTTTTGACATTCAATTCTCTTGATCATTTGTACTTCAACTGTCTTGATCTTTTGCATTTATGTACACAGCTTTATTGTTCTTGCTCTCTTCAGCTCAGTTGTCCATTTGATCAGCTTGTCTTGAATGGATCAGCAACTTTGTCCTATAGACCTATCAAGCTGCCTAACATTCCAGCTTTGGACAACTATCCTGAACTCTAAAATCTCACAACATTTCTGAGATTTTAACTTAAGCATTCTACACACTCAAGTGTTCTGGGACAACTTGCCTGAACAAAAACCTGAGCATATCTCAACTAATTTGTACATCATCAATCAGGGGTTTTGGTATCTAGATCAAAATCATTTTATTCCCAACAATTTCCCCCTTTTTGATGATGCCAAAACCTATTACAAAGGGACCTTGACTAAAACTAAATATAACCTTCAGGATGAATGAACTGGTCAACTTTCCTGAGAGAAACTGTTAGCACAATAAATCAAGTATATGTGTCATGTCAGGTTAGTTGAGATAATGAGTTGTTATCTCTTGATAGAAAATCATTGGTCCTTTTATATATCATGGAGCATTACAGATCAAAAAATTAAAAGGACACACTAACTGATACAAGAATATAAAATAACAACATCATCAGCAATCATAAAACAAGAGTAGGGAAGAGATAAACGTATCCATCAAAGAGTTCCATCATCTTGGGGAGCAATGCCATATTGAGCCCAGACCCTTTTCTTCAGCTCCCAAACATCCTTATTGGATCCTCTAGGGCCTATCTTCATCTTCTCCATCTTCATGATGTTGATGAACTCCTCCAGAATCTTTCCCTCATCAATCAAGTTCCCATTGAACTTAGGAGGAATGTACAGAATTGGACCAGGGGCCTTGAACTCCACTCTTGCCATATCAGCTGCTGCAAACAGCTTTTGGTAGAGGTCCCTATGATTCTCAAACATGAACTGGACAAAGACTTCATCTACACTCTCTCCAAGCCACTTCCCAATGACATAGAAATCATATACAAAACTTCTCTTGGCCTCCTCCCATGCATCATTCAGTGAGATTGGAACCCACTTATCATGGTGAGGGTACTGAGTGTCCCATCTTTGCAGCATTTTAGGTTTGAGTCTTCTGTATGAGGCTCTCCTTCTTGGGGCTTTGAAATTTTCCCTTCTTTCATCCCTTGCCTTGTTGGCCTCAATCAATTGCTCCATCCTCTCTTTAGCTCTCTGAAGAGCTAGCTTCTCTTGGGTTTCTGGATCTTTTCCAAAACCTTCTTCAAACAATTTAGAGGGATCATCAGCAAGTTTGAGCAAACCAACTTCAGGCATTCTGTCCTGTAATTCCTCTTCAACTTCTTCTTCTTCAATGGCAGGCAGCTTGGCTGCTTTCTTTAATCTTTTTGATTGCCTTGCTGGAGTAGATTCATCAGACTGAAATTCTGATGGCAAAGTCAGGCTGGTTGGGAATTCATTGAAGGCTTGCAGTTCCTTCCTCTTTCTTTCAGATGACCTTGTCACCTTCCCCCTTACTTCAGCAACCTTCTCTTTAGGTTCAAGTCCTGTAGACTCACCACCTGGCCTTTGAAGCTTTCTTGCCTGACTTTCCATAGCTGACATCATGGACTCCTTGACAGCTATTTGAATCTGCTCTTCCTCAGTCAAATTTTCAACATTCATTGGGCCTTTGCCTTTCCCAATGTCTTCTACTGCTTCCTCCTCAATCTCAGGGACCTTCTCCTTTCCCTTGGATTCACCAATTACCAAGGTTCCCTTTGCCCTTGCTCTCTCTCTTTCCCCCTTTTTGGCATTATTAAAACACTGGGGCTTCAATTCACTCATAGTGACAGAGAGATGTGAGTGGGAATAAGTGAGGGACTTCAACTCCTGCAGTAGGTAAACATTCTCATCATGAATGTTTTGCATTTTATCATCTGCCATGCTAAAAAAAGTGTGAACTGGCTTCATCTTTTGGGAAACTATGGCATCCAATGTGGCTTTCAGTGATTGATCAAGTTTGGCCTGAAGTTGTTCAGTGAGATTGGCCACAACTTGATCAGACACTTTGGCCATGAGTTCAACAGTGAACTTTTCAGCAGCCTCTTTCACCATTGCAGCTTTCAGCTCTTCTGCCTTCTTTCTCTGGGCTGCTGTCCTCTGCCTTAAAGCATCCTTGATTGTCTTTCTCAATGCTTTCACATTGTGCTTGTACAAAGTTTTGAGACCCTGCTGCTCTTTCTTCACAGATCTTGTGAATTTACCCATAGCATCTTTGGCTTTTGTCACTTCAGTTGAGACTGTTTGAAGTCCAGTTTCAACTCCACATATTCTTGCATCAAGAGTAGGCAAGATCACTTCTTCTGACCCTGTGAGCCTCATCTCCACAGAGGCTAGAGTCTTGCTTTGGCCATCTAGGGTATCAGCAGTGGTTGCATGAGCCTTCTCAACTTCCCTGACCAGTGTGTCCAACTTCTCTGACTGCTCTTCAATGATGGATACAGTCTGAGTAGCAATCTGAAAGTGAGCCTCAGAGGTGTTGGCTTGTTCAAAGTAGATCTGGTTAAGTGTGGACACATTTGCTGATACTGCTTCAAGATCAGTGTCAGCATCAACTGGTATATCTGTCAGGGAGGCATCTGCAAAAATTTGCTAAAGAGTGACAGCAACTGAATCTGCAAAACTGACAGTGTTAGTAAAAACTCCCTCATCACCCTCTATTTCTTTTTCTCCCATAAGGTCTGATACATCAGCACCTTCTCTCTCATTTTCAACTATATTCTTTTCTTCTTCATTTTCAAAAGATAGACTCACATTCACTGGAGAATCAGGCCTCCTTTCACCAAGGGATTCATCAAGTTCAGATTTGACTTGAAGAATAGCCTGACTCTCATATTGGGCTGCACCCAATATTTCTACTTCCTCACCCTCTATTTGTGGTGCACTCAAGGAACCAGTGATCACACACTCCTCACCATCATCTCCCTCTGATTTTTCAGCACTCCCAGCCTTTTCAACTCCTTCAATCCCTAAACCTGACACCTCTATATCCTCAGCAGGATCCACAGAGGGCAGTTGTTGGGAGATCACAGTGCTTGGGCATCCCAAGTCCACTGAGTCATCCTGAATGACTAAAGGCTGGTCAATGTCCAACTTGCCTGACATTGATGAGGCTTTAGCCAAACTAGCTTCTCCTATGGAAGTCTCAGCATTGTCAAGCTGTGCCTCAGGTTCAAAAGAACCATCCTTGGCCAATGCATCTTGGACTGAGTCACCATCTTTGGTCAACTCCTCTGAATGATCTGAGTCCTTCACTGAATGAAAAGTCAAGTAATGTACCTGAGCTGAGTTGATACCAGGGGGATTGGGATTGGTGTGATCATCATCATCATCATCATCATCAGATGGACTGTCAGGATGCTTGATTCCTTGTGCTATCCTCTCTCTTTCAGCAATCACCTTTTCATGAACAATGGTGCAAAATAGGGCCTCAGTGGTTAATACACTGGTCTTCTTTACATTTGCAAAATGTAGCAGCCTATTTTCCTCAACCTGCCACCAGTTGGCACCCTTATCCTGAATAGCCTGAGCTATTTCCACAATAGTTCTATCTTTGATCTCAACAAGTGCTCTGAGATCATAGAATTGTTGTTGCAGCCTGGGATAAGCCTTCAATCCTGGATATAATTCATCCACATTGGCTCTTGCAATCTGCCTCAACATCCCCTCATAGGTATACTCTTCACCACTATCATCTCCAGAGGAGTTGGTTTGGGATTCAGGAGGGTTGGAATGGGATTCTAGTAAGCTTGGCTGGGATTCAGGTAGGTTGGGTTCAGAAGGATTGGGTTCAGGAGAGGTCAAAACAAGTTCGGATTCAGGTGCTTTTGAGAGCATTGTGCCTGAAGAGGTAATTGGAATGGCTGGAATGGGTGGGAAAACAACTTGATCACCTTCTTGAAGAGCAGTTTCAAGAAGTTTGGTATAAGAGAGAAGTCTTGGATCAAGTGGGGAAAAGGGTCTATCTTCAAGATTGACCAAATCTGCCAGCACATCAATACCTGATCTATCAGGTGCACCTTCAGGGGAGTACACTTTCTTGGCAATGATTGGTGCATCTTCAGGAGTCTTGCACTCCTCTTCTTCTTGCCTTGGAGATATTCTTCTAGATTGAATATCAGGGGAGTTGGCTTCAGGGCTGTTGGGTTTTGACTTGGATTTGGAGTTAGACTTGCTTGCCTGTCTAATTTCCTTGAAGAATTCTTTCTTCTTCTTTTCTTCTTCCATCAACCTCTGCTTCTCAGAAGTCTTGATGATTCTTCTTTTCCTTTCATACCTTGTTGGCTGGTCAAGGTCTCTGAATTCAGTTATACTTTCAGGCTGTAAGGGGACAACCTCTCTGAATACTTCACCCTCTTCAGGAGGGTTGACTCCTTCCTCAGCAACCTTCTCTATTTCCTCAGAAGTGGCTCCTCCACTTCTTGACTGACTTTCTGGTGAAGATTCATTCAGAATCTTCTTCATCTTTTTCATCTTTGGCTGAGCTTTTGGTGGCTGGGCTTTCCTCTTTCTAGGAGATGCTCTTGGGACTGGAACAATTGCAACAGCTTTCTTGGAGGCAGCCTCCTGCTTTCTCTTCTCTGTCTTAGAAGACAATTTTCTAAACATCACCTTTTGTGCAGGAAAAGGCTTTGGCTTTGCTTGGAGGTGGGTGTAGTGAGCAAATCTTTCCAAGAGCAGGCTGGCTCTTGTGCAGAACTGGAGTCTTCCTTCAACCACCACCTTGTGGTGCTTCATCTCCTTAAACTTAAATTTTTCATTCATCATCTTGTCAAGAATGAAATTTTTCCAGTTGAACTTGACTCTCTTCTCAGCAGAGTCAATCACAGCAGCCATCACTCTCAATTTAGGCATACTGATTTGTTCAACACTCCCTGAGTGGCTCAACAGGCTCTTTACTACACAATTAAACAAGTGTCTGTAAGGAAGCTTTAGAGTGTTCTTGTTCTGAGCACTTACAAGTTTCTTTGGTTCTATCATCCAGGAGTAGTAGAACTCCTGATCATCTTCTTCCTTGTATATTTCTGGATTCATGCCTTCAGAAGGTAGCCCAAAACTAGCTTCTAAATCCTCTGCAGTGAAGATGATTGTGTGTTGAGTTTCTTCTTCTTCATCTTCCTCAGCATATGTGAGCTTAGTGCACACATCTTTCTTTTTCCCTTTCCATCTGAGATGGGCAAAGAATTCTGCCATGAATGGATTCAGGCAGGAATCAGGCTTGGTGCCAAGAAATTTTTCTAGCCCTGCCTCCCTCAGCCATTGGAGGACTTGTTGAACTTCTGAATCTGGGCTATCAAAAGCTACCAGCTTTTCAAACCAAAGGGAATTTGGGTTGCTAAGATAAGAGAAATCAATGTCCAAAGAGGAATCATTGAAGTCTACAAGCTCTTCTCTCTTGATCTTAGGTGTCATGGATAATATGAGAGATTGGAAGGTTTTTTCGAGAGGAGTTGCAGGTTTGAGAGTATGCAGAAAAACTTAAGGGTTTTTGAAATTTTGAGTGCGTAAAGATGGTAGTGAAAATTGAGGAGTTTATATATGTGGGGAGTTTATTAACCGTTGGTTAAGAGAAACTAACCGTGGGTAATAGGTATGACCAATTGGATAATATGTGGTAGTGGGATTGAGGCGGTTTGATGGAAGTTTAATGCAAATTAATGGTCTTGATGAAGGCTCAAGAATTCATGAAATCCCAATTAAGATTTCTGCATTAAATGCTGATTTGCCTTTTTGGTGGTAAAAATCTTTATAGCACACTCCATCCTAAAATGGCCTACTCTTAGACCAAGAAACCTCTTAAATGTCTAATCAATGCTAAAAATAGCAATGATTATCCAATTAACTCGGACAAACATCCTGAGATGTGCTTTGGTTTCTGTGAAGGTCAAACTGCCTGATTACCTTGCCTGAGTGGATCCCAAAGTTGCTGATTGGGTCCCACTTTGACAAATCCCCTGACCAACATTGCTGAACATTATAGGGACAACCTTGCTGAGTTTCCCTCTTTGGCTGACAGCTTCAGTGAGGTTGGTCAACTTTGCTGAAGTTCAACTTTGATGAACTTCCCCCTTCACATGAGCTTTCTTTCCTCATTTTTCCATCTTTCCTGGATCAAGTAACCCCAATTCAGCTGACAACTCCAAGAACCTTGCTTCAGCTAGAGGCTTGGTCAAAATATCAGCTTTTTGCTTATCAGTGTGGATTTTGACAAGCTTGATATCTTTCTTCTCCACATGATCCCTTATGAAATGATGTTTGATGTCCACATGCTTGCATCTGGTGTGGAGCACTGGATTCTGTGAGATGGCAATTGCACTATTGTTGTCACAGAATATTGGTACTTCATTGGTGATGACTTTGTAGTCTCTAAGTTGTTGCCTGAGCCAAAGTATCTGAGCACAACAACTTCCAGCTGCAACATATTCTGCTTCAGTTGTTGAAGTTGCAACTGTATTCTGCTTTTTAGAAAACCATGATATAAGCTTGTTCCCCAAGAATTGACATGTTCCAGAGGTGGATTTTCTGTCAATTCTACATCCTCCATAATCAGCATCTGAGTATCCAGTGAGCTCAATATTGTCATCAGCTGGATACCACAATCCAAGATTCTCAGATCCCTTGAGATATCTTAGAATTCTCTTGGCAGCTTCAAGGTGGCTTTTCTTTGGATTTGCCTGAAATCTTGCACATACTCCAACTGCAAATGTAATATCAGGCCTGCTTGCAGTGAGATATAGCAATGATCCTATGATTCCTCTGTAATTAGTGGAGTTTGTTGACTCTCCACCTTCATCAGGATCCATCTTCCAGTTAGTATTCATAGGAATTTTGACTGGCTTGCTTGTTGCACATCCAAATTTTTTGATCATGTCCCTTGTGTACTTGGCCTGATTGATGAATATTCCCTTCTTTGATTGAGTGACCTGAAGTCCTAAGAAGAAATTCATCAATCCCATCATGGACATCTCAAACTTGCTTTGCATGAGTTTGGAGAACTTCTCACATAGCTTCTCATTTGGAGATCCAAATATAATGTCATCCACATAGATTTGGACTAACAAAATATCATCTCCTTCACAGATTTTGAACAAGGTTCTGTCAACAGTGCCTTTGACAAAACCATGATCTAGAAGAAACTGTGATAAGGTGTCATACCAAGCTCTTGGAGCTTGTTTTAAGCCATAGAGGGCTTTCTTCAATCTGTACACCTTGTCTCCTTCTTCAAATCCTGGGGGTTGTTCCACATATACTTCTTCTTTGAGCACCCCATTGAGAAATGCACTTTTCACATCCATTTGATACACCTTGAATCTCATGTGAGCTGCATATGCTAGGAAGAGTCTGATTGCCTCAAGTCTGGCCACTGGAGCAAAAGTCTCATCATAACCAATCCCTTCAGATTGACAATATCCTTTGGCCACCAATCTTGCTTTGTTTCTCACAATGATGTCATTTTCATTTTTCTTGTTTTTGAACACCCATTTAGTTCCAATGACATCTTGATGAGTTGGCCTGTCTACCAGCTCCCAAACTTCATTTCTGGTAAACTGATTCAGCTCTTCTTGCATGGCTATGATCCAGTTGGTGTCTTGTAGTGCTTCCTCAATGTCTTTAGGTTCCTGTTCTGAAAGAAAACAACAAAACAGAGCACTTTCTCCATGAAATCTTCTAGTTTTGATCCCTTCACTTGGATTACCAAGTATCAGGCTAGATGGGTGGTCTTGCAACCAAGTCCTTCTAGACCTGATCCTTTCAGGAGGATTGTCCTCATCTGAAGTTGGATCACTAGATTCATTAAATTCAGGAAAGTTAATTGAAGGATCAAGTTCAGGATCATATTCAGGGGTGTTGTCCTCATTGTCAGATAAGTTGACATTTTCATTGGTTCCCCCTTGAATAGTGGATCCATTAACTACCTCAGCATTGCCTGCTTCTTCATTGGTAGTTGTTACCTGGTTTTGAACTGGGATGGGGTCAGTCAGTTCAATTTCTCCTTCAGGTTGGTTGTCTACTGGTTGATTGCTATCAGGTAGGTTGTCCAGTTTTTGATTTTCATGAAGTTCAGGCTGGGCAACATCCACAAACACTGTTTCCTTGCTTTGAAGCCTTAATCTGGTTGTTCTTTGTGTTATCTCATCAATATTCAGGTTTCTATCCCTGAACTCATTAATAGATTCATCAAACACAACATGAGGTGTTTCTTCCACAATAAGAGTTTTGCAATTGTAAACTCTGTAAGCCTTGCTGATTTGTGAATATCCAACAAATATTCCTTCATCAGCTTTGCTATCAAAAGCTTTCAATTGCTCTATCCCATTATTATGGATGAAACACTTACAACCAAATATGTGAAAATAAGCAACAGTGGGCAATCTACCTTTCCATATTTGATATGGAGTCTTACCTTGTCCTTTGGTGATTAAGGACCTGTTTTGAGTGTGACATGCAGTGCTAATGGCTTCAGCCCAGAACCTTTTAGGCAGTTTGGATTCAGCAATCAAGGTTCTAGCTGCCTCCTTCAAGGTCCTGTTCCTTCTTTCAGCAACCCCATTTTGTTGAGGTGTTCTTGTTGCTGAAGTTTCATGAGTGATGCCATTCTTGCTGCAATACTCATTGATGTATGAGTTTATGAACTCAGTGCCTTTGTCAGATCTGATCTTGACAATGCTTAGGCCCTTTTCATTGCTCAATCTCTTCATCAATTCAGGTAGTTTGACTTGGGTCTCCTTTTTGTTCAGCAAGAATACTACCCAAGTGTACCTGGAAAAATCATCAACAACAACTAAAGCATATTTTCTTCCATTTATACTTACTGGGATTATTGGCCCAAATAGATCCATATGCAGTAGTTGAAGAACTCTCTCAGTTGAGATGACATGTTTTCCTTTGAATGAGGCTTTGATCTGCTTTCCTTCCTGACATGGCTGGCATATGTGTTCTTTGGTGAACACTTGATTTGGCAGCCCTTTAACTAGAGAGTTTCTTGCAATTTTGTTGATGGTTTTGAAATTCAGATGATTCAATCTCTTGTGCCATAGCCAGCTTTGCTCATTGGTGCTTTTGGCAACAAGACAAATTGCTTCAGGGGTTTTGCTCCAATCTGCAAAATAGACATTTCCCTTTCTCACCCCTGTTAGTAGCACCTGTTGTGTTGATTTGTTTTTGATGGTACATTCATTTGGTGCAAATTCAACACAGTATCCTTTATCACAAATTTGACTTATAGACAGCAAGTTATATTTTAGGCCTAGGACATATGAGACATTAGTAATTTTAACATTACCAATGTTTAATGTACCATAACCTCTTGTGATCCCTTGAGAGCTGTCTCCAAAGGTTACTGAAGGACCTTCTTTTTCTATGAAGTCTGAGAGAAGCTCCTTGTTTCCAGTCATGTGCCTTGAACATCCACTGTCCAGGTACCATGCTGTTTTCTTGTTGATGCTTCTCTTCTTTTTGTGGTCCTTGGAGCCCTGCAAAGTCAAAATTTAGGTACCCTTTGAGTGTTGGGTCCTAGAGGGTTAGCTGTACCTTTTGGAACCCAAATTTGCCTGATTACTCTGATTGATTCAAAGTGACTGACTTGGTTTCCATTTACATCTACATACACAGTTTGACCCTTAAATGCCTTGGGTGATCTCTGTGTATAAGTGTTAGCTTTGTAGGGTTCAGGAGAGTTGGTGAATTTCTTTGGGACATTTCTCCTGAAGTTACTAAGCTTAGGTGCAGCTGGGTAAGACTTTTGAGGATAGGTTTTTGGATGGCCTTTTCCATTTGGCAAGTAAGGTCCAGGCTTCCTGAATGTTTTATACCCATCAGAGGGGATTGGCCTTAATCCATTCAGTTGAGGTTGCCTCATTTGAGTTGGCCTCTTCTGAACAGGTTTTGGACACCTCCTCTGATGATGATTCAGATAGGTTGGCCTTCCATTGGTTCTACCTTTCTGAACCTCATTCCTCCTGTAAGCAATGCCTTTAACCTTTTCCAAAGGTGTGGGTTTAGGTACATTATTTACCTGAGTTGGTATAAAAATTCCTTTACCCTTATCCTTGATCAGTGGTTGATTTACTTCAATTTCATTTTGTTGTGCCACTGATCTCACAAAAGTCATCTTAGAATTGCTTGATGAAGCAATACTAAGACCAGGTAAGGGTTCAAATGGATTATAGCCTAATCCACCCTTTTGAGCAAATGGTCTTTGAAACCCTTTAATCTCTTCTATTGCCTTAGCAGATTTGTTCAAGGCAGACATTTTCATTTTTAAGCTCCCCTCACTCAATTTTAGAGTATCAAATTCACTTGAGAGATTGTCAAATTTTGCTTGTAGAATTCTAAGATCAAAATCCTTTTTCCTCAAGGCCAATTCTTGATCATCAATCAACTTTTGTTGTTCAGAGACTTTGAGAGACACTTCCTCAAGTTCTCTCACAATCTGCTGATACAACTCAGTTGATTTAATGTCAAGCTCAGGTTCAGGAAGGTTGGGAGTTTGAGCTTTCGAGTTCAGTAGCTCATTTTCTCTGAGTGCTATATTGCATACTTCTCTTAGCCTGGTGAAATCCTCAAATAGTTTTACAAAGTTGAGTTTTAAGGGGATTTCACTGGACTCATGTGTGTTATTTGAAGAACTGGAAGAACTAGAAGATGAACATACCTCATCATTTTCCAATGCCATTTGACAGTCATCATCACTGTCACTGTTGGAGAATAGTCCATCATCAGAAGAGTAGACACTCTCTTCACTTGCTGAATCTCCAGCTACCATAGCCTTCCTGTTGTTCAGCCTTTTATCTCTTTTGTTCTGCCTTTCCTTCCTTTCTTTTGCACTGAGGTCAGGACAGTCATACTGAAAGTGACCCTTCTTCTGGCAGTTGTAACACACATCTTCATCATCATTCTTCTTGCTTGAGGACTCCTTCCTCCTTGATGATGATGGTTCACCTTTGCTGAATTTCTTCCTATCAGCATATCTGTCTTCTTTCTTTTCAACAGAGACTTTGTCCTCTGATTTATGTTCAGGAGAACTGAATCTCCTTCTGGTTCTGTTATCTTGGTAGAACTTCTTGTATCTACCAAATCTGGAGTTGAGCTTCTCAAATCTTCTAGCCATGAGTGCCAGCTCCTCCTTTATTTCAGATTTTGAAACAGATTGAGAGGATCTTTGAGTAATCTTCTTTTCTGTTTCAGCAGCTTTGAAGGCAACACCTTTGTTTGAAGAGGATGGCTCTTCATGCACCTTCTTTCTGTTGAGATCAAACTCATATGCTTTGAGTTCAGAGAATACTTGCTGCATTGGCATGTTGTCAAGATTGCTGGTATTTTGCATCATGACAGAATATATGTCCCACTTGGATGTGAGACTTCTCAAGATCGTCAAAGCAACCTCTCTTTTGGCATAGAACTTGCCAAGAGAGTTTATTTCATTCATGATGTCAGTGAACCTGCCATCAAGATGATCAATAGTTTCATTGGCTTCCATAGAGAATTGTTCTCCTTGATCTTTTGGGTACCTTCACACATAAGTGCTAAGGTATCCAAAATCTCTTTAGCTGATGTGCAGTGGTACACTCTTCCCATCACTGCATCTGGAATTGTCTGGTACAATGTGTTCATTGCAATGTAGTTCAGGTTATGCCTTTTTCTTTCTTCAGCTGTAAGGTCATCTTCATCTTTTGGCAGCAACTCCCTTGGATCAGCTTTTTGAGCATCAGTGAGCTTGGGATTTGCTTTAGTGAATGTAAATGCCCTCTAGTGATGACTTTAAGCATCTCATCATGCTGGCAAGCAAGATGTGCTCTCATCCTGATCTTCTAGAAATCATAGTTCTCAATTGAGAACATTGGCAGTTTGTGATGAGAAATATGGTTGACTTGGTTTGGACCCATATTGTTGATGGTGTTGACAGCATCTCCTGGAACTGCATTGTTAGCCATTTCAACAAATGTAATATAAGATGAACACAGATAAGTTTTTCAGAAATTTGGATCAGTTCAGTGACCACAGAAAATGTGATTTTGAAATCAGTTGGATTTTCAGAAGCAGTGGTCTTTGAACCCCTGCTCTGATACCACTTGTTGGTCCTTGGTGGAGTATAACACAAGTGTATGGGGGGGGGGAATGCACTTGTGTATGCAAATTCTTTTCTTTTTGACAAATTGGTCTTATCAGGCAAGTTGTCTCACAACTGGCCTGAGTGTGAACTTTGATAGATCCTTGTCCTACTGATTACTATTGAGTGATCAGTTGGCTAAATATCTAAAAGTGTTACTTAGTGCGGAATGTGGTTGGCCTTTGACTAAAGAAATACTCCAAGTTAATTTCTGAAAATACAGGTTATCAGGGACTTTGTCCAAAACAGATTTTCTTACTTACTGAGTTATGTTTCTTTAAAATATGTTTGAATGAAGTGAAATTAAGAATGCAGTAAGTAAATGGCACACAAGGTTATAGTGGTTCAGAGACTCAATCTCCTACATCCACTTTCCCTGATTGAACAGGATAATTCCTTCTCAATGGAATTAGCTTGTTTTATAGTGCCAAGGTGCACTGATCAACAACACTCTCTTAGTATTTTGATCCCTAGGATAACTTGAGTCCTAGTGCTCAATCTCACTGAGTTAAGACTGTGATTCACATTAACAGTCCTTAACTCCTCACTTCTACAACAAACTCTCTCTTCACTTAGCTGACTTGAAGTGATTCAGGAAACTTG
This sequence comes from Galeopsis tetrahit, assembly GCA_963675135.1. Taxonomy (NCBI): domain Eukaryota; kingdom Viridiplantae; phylum Streptophyta; class Magnoliopsida; order Lamiales; family Lamiaceae; genus Galeopsis; species Galeopsis tetrahit. The sequence goes on along the minus strand of OY776126.1, from coordinate 31,841,122 downwards.
GAATTCTAGAGAACAGCTTGGTTTCCTTTTGAAAGCTTGATGATAGTTTGATAGCTTGTAGTTGGATATGAATCCCTTTGATCACTTCTGTATTTATAGGCAATTTGAACAACTAACCGTTGGAGGGATTAGCAATTCAAATATGTCTATTTGCAGCACCATTGAAACGGCTATGAAGCTTGGCATCCTTTTATCCACTGTGTAAAAGGGGTCTTCAATGGTTGCTTGAATGAATGTGTTGACTTCTGAAAAATGCGGCTGAAAAGACTTGTGTCAGTTTCCAATTTTGCACATTGTCCTAGGTTGATTTGTGGCAAACTCTACACTCAACCAATGGTCAGATGGGACAAGCTCCCTGAACATTCTTGCTGCAGTTTAGAATGTTCCAACATTCATTCAATGCTTCACTCTTTAATGCTCTAAGTCTTCAATGCTTGGTTCAGGCATGATTGGCAATAAATGCTTCATTGAATGTGTCTTCTGTAAGCTTTTGACATTCAATTCTCTTGATCATTTGTACTTCAAATGTCTTGATCTTTTGCATTTATGTACACAGCTTTATTGTTCTTGATCTCTTCAGCTCAGTTGTCCATTTGATCAGCTTGTCTTGAATGGATCAGCAACTTTGTCCTATAGACCTATCAAGCTGCCTAACATTCCAGCTTTGGACAACTATCCTGAACTCTAAAATCTCACAACATTTCTGAGATTTTAACTTAAGCATTCTACACACTCAAGTGTTCTGGGACAACTTGCCTGAATAAAAACTTGAGCATATCTCAACTAATTTGTACATCATCAATCAAGGGTTTTGGTATCTAGATCAAAATCATTTTATTCCCAACACTTTCACTCCAATATTTCAATGGAAGGGAAGATTTAAACATGAGAGCTCTAGCTACTTGAAGAAGATGTTGGTGTTTTCTTTCAACAGGACCATTGTGCTGGGGAATCTCAACACAAGAAGTTTGATGTATGATACCCAAAGTATGAAAGAAGTTGGTAAGAAAGAATTCAGGGCCATTATCACTTCTTAGTGTTTGAATTTTAGTATTAAATTGGGTAAGCACCATATTATAAAAGTTCTCTAAAGAGTGTTTAACATCACTCTTGGCAGTCAAAAGATAAACCCAAGTGCATCTACTAAAATCATCTACAATAGTTAGGAAATATCTATGACCAGTAGTAGAGCATAAAGAAAAGGGGCCCCAAACATCACAATGGATCAATTGAAATGCATAAGAAGAAGTAGATGTGCTTAAGGGAAAAGATTTCTTCTTTTGTTTAGCCAAAGGACAAATGAAGTAATTATTATGTAAATCAGTAGCTTTTACATTCAACTCAGGTATATGCTGCATACATTTTCCAGAAGTGTGACCTTGTCTATTATGCCATAGATCAAAATTACAGGATACAGGCTTAGAACTACCAGAACAGACATAAATCTTTGAAGCAGAAAACATAGATGGAAGAGGGGTTTGGAACAGATACAAGCCTCTTATTTGCTCAGCAGTACAAATCACCTTCTTGCTCATGTTGTCCTGCAAAATACAATGTGAGGACAAGAAGCTAGCAGTGCAATTAGAGTATCTGGTTAAATGGCTAATAGACAATAGATTGAAAGTGAAATCTGGAACATATAAGACATTGTACAAGGTTAGATGCTCATTAATAGTAATATTTCCAATATGTGTTGCCGTGGATACATCATTGTTTGGAAGAGATATTTGGATATTGGTAGCACAGGGAGGTGTAGAGAACATGGAAAGGTCAAAAACCATGTGATCTGTAGCCCCAATGTCCAATATCCAAGTGGAAAAAGATGTAGAATTAAAACAAAGAGAAGAAGACATACCAGAAGTGGTGGTGTGATCCTCAATGTGAACAGTAGAAGCACCAGCCACAGAATGTGAGGAATCCTTGTTGCTACATGGCAGCTGAGACTTAGAGGAACTCACAAAGTTGTTAAAGATCTCAGGGTGAACAAGGGGGTTGGAGGGGTCCTTCTCAGAGGGGGCACTAAGGTAGTTGCTGGTAGATTTGTTGGGGGCCTTAGAAGGAAGAACTCTAGGGCCTTTCCAGCCAGGGGGAAAGCCAATGATGTGAAAGCATCTATCAATTGTGTGGCCCAAACCATCATAATGGCCACATTTGAGGGGTTTCCTCCTATCTTTAAAAAACCTAGCATTCTTGGTATTCATAGCAATAGTTTCAAGATGAATGGGTTCAGGGGTGAGTAATAGATTTCTCTAAGATTCTTCTTTGAGTAAAAGGCCATAGATTTTGGACAAAGGGGGGAATGGAGACTGAAGCAAGAATTGACTCCTAACAGTGGAGTAAGAATCATCCAAGCCAAGCAAAAATTTCATTACAAAATCTTGTTCTTGGGTGTTTGTCATTAGTTTAGGCAAATCACAAGTACAAGAATCCATAACACCACAAGAACACTTAAGAAGAGGCCTGAAGCTAAGATATTCATCCCACAAGGCTTTAAACTGATTGTAATAACTGACTAGAGATTGAGAACCCTAGGTGATAAAGCTTAAGGATTTTTCTAGATGATAAACTCTAGTGGCATCTGATAAGGCATATCGAATTTTTAATTCATCCCATACATCCTTAGCTATATAAAAGTACTCTAAGGTTCTTTTAATATCAGGAGTAATTGAATTCAAAATCCACATAAGAACAAGGTCGTTAGCCCTTACCCAGGCGGCATAAATGGCCGGATCTTTGGCTTCATCAGGTATAGGCAGGGAACCATCAATAAGACGAGCTTTGTTCTTCACGCTGAGGCCTCGCTTGATGGCATGAGTCCAAGAAACGTAGTTGGTGCCGTCAAGAGGTTCAAGGACGATGGCCATCGTGGGGTTTGCGTTGTGATGAAGGACCAAAGGAGAGAAGGGGTTTAGGGCCGGGTCCAGTGAGGTGGTGTTGATGGTTGTTGCCGTCGTGGATGAGCCAGAAATTGAAGTGTTGGTGGGGTTTTCATTCGCCATGAGTAAAACAGAGATTGGCAGAAAGCAAATCGGAGCCCTAGAAATGAGGGATCGAACAGAAGAAATGAATCACGGTGAATTGCGATTCTAAAGGATAACTGATACCATGTTGATGATTGAAACACAAATCATCTTTTGAAGAAGAAATCAAATGGAAGAGTTTTTCTCTTGAAACAACAACTCAATCGATACATAAATAATGTGTTCTTGTTAGATGATTACAAAAGGCCTAATTAATAACCTTCTTATAGTTAAACATCTAACTAACTAACAAACTAACCACCCAATAACTAATTAACCACCAAGGGTGTATGGGTATTTCAAATAGAGAGTGTATTTACTAACATGTGACTATTTCTCCTTTACAAAATTGGTATTTTCTTGTTGCAGACATTTTATTATTGTTAATAAAAGTTGTTCAGTTTCGTCATTCCAATCTCTTCAGTCTTCCGTATTATTTCAATTGTGGACTCAAGCTATTAGTTGGTTTATTATTAGAAAACCAAGAGTACTTAAGATGATTAAAATTACTTCGAATTATCAAATCAAACCAATTCATAATTTAGTTTTGTTGTATTTTGGTTACTTATAGAAGACTAATTTGGGGAAGCTGGACGAGTTTTATTTAATTATGATTTTCAGATCTGCGCATTAGATTTTTGGATTTTGATATTCTGGTATTAATCGGTGTTGCATTTGTGTCATTTTGTTGTTTATGTAGCTTGCTTACAATCAGGAAATCCAGCACCGAATGAGGATACACTATATCTTTCAGATAAAATCAAAATAGAGGAGCGACACATGTTAAATTTTCCAACACACTTTCTTTCAAAAACTTGATGTTATGCATTGAGATTCATCAAGAGCTAGAGATGTATGAGATTCATCAAGGTAATATCATGTTGTTAATATAAAGCAGTTATTTTGTCTTGATTTTAATTTGTAAGAGTAACATTTGCTCATACTTAATGTGGCTTGTTTTGATTGTAATTATGTGCATTTGTATGGGCATCAACTATTGTCTATCCTAAGCATTTGTATGTGCATTTATATGTGTTGCTCATGTCTTTGTGTGTTCGTCGCCATTTCTCATTTGATTTTTTCTTGCAAATCAGTTTATACGAAGGGAATGTAGGTTTATAGGTTGCAGAACCTCTGCAGTAGTCAATTGACTTGATGATCAGGGTGTTAAGGATATTAAGGCTTTAATCAATTGGCTCAAGGAAAATGATTCCAAGAAGGTATACTACTAATAGGCTATCATTGACTTCAAGCATAAAAAATTCGGTATTCGGTTGGTGTTTTTTAAAAATTCGGTATTCGGTTTCGGTTTATATAATAGAAATTTTGGTTAACCGTAATCGAACCGAATTATCATGTATATATATATTGTAAACCCTAATTATCCCAAACCATAATTCCCCAAATCACATCAAACCCGCCATTCGTTCACATCCTTCATTCACATCTCATCGTCCGTCCACCCACCCACATCAAACCCGCCATTCGTCCATAATAATTTACTGGCGATTCATCCCATAGGAAATGTGTGAACAATAAGATATAATCACTGTTAACTTTGGTGAGAGGAGAATACTTGTATATATAGTGAAGATTACAATAACTGATTTACAAGGAAAGTAGTTATATACAAGGAATAAGTCAATCATTCCTTAATATCCCCCGTCAAGCGATGTGTGGGATGAGGAAAAACGCAGAGCTTGGAACAAAGGAACTCGAACGTCGGGCAAGGAAGACTCTTCGTGAAGATGTCGGCGAGCTGAGGATGAGTGGGGACAAACTGTGTAGACAATTTACCAGAAGTGACGAGCTCACAAACAAAATGGCAGTCGATGTCAATGTGCTTCGCCCGTTTGTGAGCCACTGGATTTTGGCTGAGAAAAGGGGCACTTTTGTTGTCAGAAAGTAGGACGGGGCGAGCAGGTAACGGAATGCGGAGCTCGCCGAGAAGGGAAGTTAGCCAAACCACCTCGGCTGCAGCGTTGGCCAATGCACAATACTCCGATTCGCAGCTGGAGCAAGCAACAGTGGGTTATTTCTTAACACTCCAGGACACCAGATTTCCACCCAAGAAGACCGAGTAACCATAAGTGGAACAACGAGTTTCCACACATCGAGCCCAATCGGCATCAGAATATGCGATCACGGAGGAGTCTGGTCGGCGAGTAAAGGAGAGGTCGTAGTTGATAGTGTGCTTAACATATCGAAGAATTATCTTGACTGCCGAGAAGTGGTCGATGGTCGGCGCTTGGAGGAACTGGCTGACATGATTTACCGAGAAGGATAGATCCGGCTGAGTGATTGTGAGATACTGGAGGCCGCCGACCAGGGAACGATAAAGCGTTGGATCCGAGAACGGATCACCAGTGCTGACAAGGGTCTCGCCGGTGGCCAAGGGAGTGGTAATAGGTTTGGAGTTTTGAAGTGCTGCTCGCTCAAGAATCTCGCGAGCATATTTGGATTGCCCGACGAGGTGTATAAGATTTCGAGACCGAGAAAGTAGTTGAGGCAACCAAGGTCCTTGAGTGCAAACGCCTTGTTCGCCCGATCAATGAAGCGAACAAGTGTGGAGGGATTGTTTCCTGTGACAATGATGTCATCCACGTATAGAAGTAGGTAGACGACCGAGGAACCTTAAAATAGATAGAACGGCGAGGAGTCAGACTTGCATTCCTTGAAGCCAATGCCGAGCAGGAAGGAGCTGAACCGCTAGAACCAGGCCAAGGGAGCCTGGCGAAGACCATACAAGGCCTTCTTCAATTTGTAGACATGATCCGGGAGCCGAGGATCAATGAAGCCGGGAGGTTGAGCCATGAAGACCGGTTTCTGGAGAAATCCGTTAAGAAAGGCATTTTTTACATCTAATTGATGGAGGGGCCAGTTGTTGCGAATAGAGAGAGCTAGAATGATACGGACTGTGGTCGCCTTGACAACCGGACTAAATGTGTGAGAGAAGTCTGTACCAGGGATTTGGGTGAATCCTTGAGCGACCAATCTGGCCTTGTACCGCTCAACGGAACCATCAGATTTGTACTTGGTTCGAAAGACCCATTTAGAACCAACAATGTTCGCATCCCGAGGGCAAGGAACAAGATCCCAAGTGTTAACTCGCAAAGCATCAATTTCCTCCTGCATTCCGGCCAGCCATTCAGGGGACTTGGCAGCAAATTTGAAACCACGGGGCTCCGAGGAGGCAGTAAGGGCACTAATCAAGGCAGTGGAGGCCAAGTGTAGTGGATATTTGGGCTTGAAGATCCCAGATTTTGCTCGTGTGATCATCTGGTGTTTGGATGGTGGTCGCTGCACCGTAGGCTCAATGCTCGGCAGTGGTTGCTCGGCCGGTTCAGGGGGAGCGGGTGCCGAGGTGGCTCCTCAACAATGGCTGGCAGAGGAGGGGCGTCCTTGCCGGGGTCAATGGTGCATGCCGAGCAAGGTGGAGTGTTATAAGTGGACTCAGGAGATAAGTCACCCGAGGATTCCAGCTCGGCATCCAAGAAGGATGAGACCACTGCACTGGTCGGCAAAGGCCGAGCAGAACCTGAAAAGGGGAAACAACCTTCATCAAATACGGCATGTCGAGTAACAAAGATTTTGGAGGATGTAGGATCGTAACACCGGAAACCCTTGTGAAGACTACTGTATCCCAAGAAAATACATGGGCGACTGCGAGGAGAAAGTTTGTTGGCTGCATAATCGCGTAAGTATGGAAAGACCCGACAACCAAAGGGTTTGAAGTTTCCATAAAGGGGCACGGATCCGAAGAGAACCTGATATGGTGTTTGACCACCCAAAATAGAGGATGGCAGACGATTAATGAGATGGACTGCAGTGGCAAAGGCATCGAACCAAAATTCAGACGGAGCACGAGCATGAAAGAGCATGGAGAGACCAGTTTCAGTGATGTGACAGTGTGTTTTCGCTCGGCGCGACCATTTTTCTGGGGGGTGTAAGGACATGGCACCCGATGCGAGATGCCATGCTCGGCCATAAAATGGCGAACAACCTTATTGATGAACTCAGTACCACCATCACTCTGAAAGACTTTGAGTTTAGCCGAGAACTAGGTGCAAACAAATTTGTGAAAGGCGACCAATGTGGTGAAAAACTCAGATTTTGCACGAAGAGGATATATCCATGAGAAACGGGAATAATCATCGATAAACACAGCATAATAACGAAAACCATCTATAGCAGTGACAGGGGAAGGACCCCAAAGATCGCAGTGTACCAAATCAAGAATAGCATAAACACGTTTTTCATTGATAGTAAAAGACAAACGTTTACTCTTGGCCAACTGACAGGAGGTGCAAATGGTAGGGTTTGGCAAAAGTGAATTAATAGATAGATGCCCTAATCTATTCAAGTCTTTGATAACATTAAACGGGACATGCCCCAAATGAGAATGACATAAATCAAAAGAAGCACGAGCAACATTAGGCGGCTTCAAAGCAGCGACCAAAGCCGGGAGTGCTCGTTCCAACACGTACAACCCCTGTTCACACGGACCCTGAGCCACCACTTCCTTGGTAGCCCGATTCTGAACAACAAATGATTTGTCAGAAAAGCAAACGTCAACTGGAAAATCAGACGTGAGTTTACTAATAGATAAAAGGTTTTTGGTGATGTGAGGAACAACAAGAACATCCAGAAGGCCTATATCCGTAGAAAGTTTATGTCCAACATGAGAGATTCGTAAGGAGTTACCATTACCAACAACCACTTGACCATTACCAGAATAAGGTGTCGAGTAATCTAGATTAGAGGTGCTGGAGGTCATATGGGCCGAGGCACCGGAGTCCACATACCAGTCTAAAGAAGGCGGCGAGGAGACAGTGCAGGCGGAGTGAAATGCCTGAGCGAGATTTGCCGATGGATCCTCGGTCGGACGAGGAGAAGACTGGTGAGCACCCGTGGTGCGAACAAACCGCTGGGGACACTTATTGGCATAATGGTCGCCACGGCAGATCTGACAGCGAGGCACATACGATTGGCGATTCCCGCGACCACCAGAGGATTCACAATGACCACCACGATCAGATGTGCGACCAGGATGATCGCGAGACTGAGAGCGAGCAGGGGACTGGCCACGAGTGAAGAAGGCCACTGGTGAGGTGTCGATCGGATCGGTGGTGTTATTCATAAGTTCAAAGGCAGTTGCTTGATGTAGTAAATCCCGAAAAGAAGGAACAGGCGAGAAGGCCATCCGGGTGTCAGCAAACTCGCTGAATTTCGGGCCAAGACCCCGTAGGAACCAGTGGGACATGTCAAAACTCTCGACAGGTTTCCCAATAGCTGCAAGCTGGTCGCACAACACCTTGAAACGACGACCATACTCTGCAACAGATAGGGTATTGCGCTTGAGGAGAAGAAGTTCCTCACGAAGCTGAGTAATTCGAGATTGGGAGGAGTGGCTGAAAGCATCTTTGAGGGCAATCCATGTATCGTAGGTCGTGTCACAGTCGATGACTTCTGCTAGGGCCTCTTCGGTGAGAGAGGAGAGAAGGAGGGCAAGAACCTTCTGATCCTTCGATTTCCAGGCGGGGAAGGAGGTGTGGGTTGCAGCAGGGGCAGGAGATGAGCTGTCCACAAAACTAATAAGATCGGCACAAGTGAGCATCGGTATAACCTGTTTCTTCCAGAGGAGATAGTTGGAAGAGGAGAGTTTCACCGTGACCATATGAATGAGGACATTCATACGGATTAAAGAGTCTGCCATTGAAGAGGGAAGATCGAGGGGGACAAGCTCGATGAAAATATAAGAGAGGCGGCGGCAGAGGGATAAAGAAATTTAGGGTTAGGGTTTTTAGGTGTTTAGGCTGATACCATGTGAACAATGAGATATAATCACCGTTAACTTTGGTGAGAGGAGAATACTTGTATATATAGTGAAGATTACAATAACTGATTTACATGATTATAGGGAATTTAAATATAATTAATGTTATATATAAGGAAAGTAGTTATATACAAGGAATGAGTCAATCATTCTTTAATAAAAGGCAGTCGATTCATATTGATTTACTGTTCGTCCACCTGAATTGATTCACTGCTCCTGCATCCCAGTGGATTTACAGGCGAGCGCATGCCCCTACAATGATATATACATATTGATTTGTCCAATATTGAATGTTCTAGAATTAATTTTAAATGATAATTAAGAATGATATGTTGATTGTTGAAGCCATATAGAACACATTGTTGAATATTGAATGATATATTCTAAAAAAAAGTCATCTATTGAAAACCATAACAGCATTTCGGTATTGAGAATGTTAAACATTTAGGTTTTTCAGTTTTTGTAAATTTTCGTGGTTTTTCTTGATTTTTTTTGGTATTTCTCTTTAGATTTTTTTCGGTTTTTAACCGAATCCGAACCGAATAATTCGGTTCGGTTAGCTTTGGTTTTGATTTCATTCGGTTCGGTTTTGGTTACGAATACTGAAATTCGGTTTTTGTTCGGTTCGACTAATTCGGTTCGGTTCTGTGACCGAACCGACCAATGCACACCCTACAAGATGACTTCCCTAACAGATCAGTTAACACTTCGAATATATTCAAGTCCTCTTTTTGGCTTATCAAAACTCATCTCATCATCAAATAGAACTTGTATTAGGATTCATATCCCAACACGAAGCAAGAAGTGAATTAGAAGCTTTGCTGAGACAAGAGGAAACATATTGACGTCAAAGAGCAAAACTTTTTTGGTTGAAAGACGGAGACCTCAATACAAAAAATTTCCATCAGTCGGCTACCACTCGAAAAAAGAGGAACTGCATTAATTGATTTATGAATGATGAAGGAGTATGGGTAGATCGACAAGAGGGTCTTTGTGATGTGATTAATAATTATTTTAAAGAATTGTTTACAGCGACTGATATTGAAGATACAGGTGCCGATTTTTTGGAGCCAATAGCTCGAATGGTGACTGACCAACAGAATGAATGACTCACTAGGGTTTTCTCGAAGCAGAATTCGATGTGGCTCTAAAGCAAATGCATGGAGATAAGGTACCAGGCCGTACGTAATGGCTTTAATCCCACTTTTTTCACATAATTGGGAAGTTTGGGGGAACCATGCCTATGAAGCTGGGAAAGAATGTCTGAACAATGAAACTTTCCCTCGAGGCCTGAATGATACTCATGTCACTCTTATTCCTAAGGCCTTTGTAATGTTTTGTTTAAAGTCATCTTAAAAGTTTTATTCAATAGATTGAAAGAGGTGCTCTCGTGTCTTGTTGATCGGGCGCAATCAGCTTTTGTATCCGATCGAGCTATATAGGATAATATATTGATAGCATTCGAAACCCCACATGCTATGAAAAACAGACGCACCGGGGAAAGGGGAGACGTAGAACTAAAAATTGATATTAGTAAAACATACGATAGGGTGAGTTGGTCGTATCTTGAGAATATTTTACGGAGGTTGGGATTTGTTGCCAAGTGGATCCGCTGGATGCTACTTTGTGTAACTACAGTTAGGTATTTTGTGTATATTAACGAGGACTTGGTGGGATCTATTCTCCCGGATCGAGGCCTGCGGCAGGGGGACCCATTGTCACCCTATTTATTTATCCTATACTCGGAAGGATTATCCGCTGCACTTAACTATGCTAGTGCGACTAGGGTGCTGCATGGCAATAAAATTTGTCGACGGGCTCCAAAAGTAACACATTTGCTCTTCACTGACGATAGCCTATTATTTTACCGTGCTATGGAAGAGGAAGGAGAGAACCTGAAGGGAATTCTCAATAATTATGAAAGGGTGTCCGATCAAGCCATCAATTATGCCAAATCTGGAATCTTTTTTAGCAAGAATGTGAACGAAGCACGTAGGGCGACAATAAAACTTATTATGTGAGTGAAAAATCCAATAAATACTGGCAGCTACTTGGTCCTTCCGTCACTGATAGGTCGCAAGAAGAAGAAAATATTTGAACATATCAAAGACAAATTGTGGAAAAGATTGCAAAGATGGCGAAAGAGGAAAATCTCCAAGGCTGGTGAGAAAGTTCTTATTAAATTTGTGGCACAATCTATACCTACTTTTTGTATGTCAACATTCCTTCTCCCCTCTACCTTTTTAAATGAGATGTAGACGATGATTAATAAATTCTAGTAGGGTAATTTCACGGATACAACAAGGGAAATTAATTGGATGAGGTGGGAGAGATTGTGTGTGGAGAAGGAGGCTGGGGAAGGGGTTTCAGAGACCTGGAGAAATTCAACCTAGCATTGTTGGGCAAGATGGGTTGGCGGCTTGTAACGGACCCGGAGGCGTTGGTATGTCGGGTTCTCAAAGGCGTTACTTTCCTCATGGTGATTTCCCTTCTTCGAATCTGGGATGGAATCCCAGCTATACTTAGACAAGCATTCACACGAATAGAAAATTGATTCGAGCGGGTATGCGATGGAAGATTGGTTCGGGCAATAATGTTCGGTATTGGGAGGACCCCTTGGTAACCGACCCAGCAAACTTCTTTATAAATTCAGATAGGGTGGAAGGTTTGGAGAACATTCATGTTGCGGCTCTCATTCATTCATAACTTAAAATTTGGGAGGAAATTTTATTTTTTCAGGACCGCAACTAATTAGGGTGGTTGCAAAAAGAGGACCGCAACTTTACGGGTGGCAAAATTAAGCACGTAACTTCTTTTTTTTTCGCAAGGGCGCGGTTATAGACACACACCAACCTATTGAGGACACCCACCAAACTTTTTTTTCATTCTAGAGAGCTTGCAAAATGTCTCATATACCCCTCGTGTAAATTAAAAAAAAAAAAGATGAGTACACCCACCGTTGTATTAATCAACGAAATATTTCCACCACCAACACCAACCAAAAATCTTCCCCACCACCACCACTGCCCCCAAAAATCTTCCCCCACCACCACAAAAAACATCCAAATTTCAAAAGAAAACAACATAAACAGAGGTAAAATGTTCAAAAAAAAAATCTTAATGTGTACGAAAATTTTAAGCGAACAAAGGTAGGATGTTCGAATTTTTTTACAAAACAAACTCAATATGTTCGAAAAAAATTCCTAAATAACTTAAATTTGTCCCAAAAAAAAATCGAACACCTTGTTCGAAATTTTTTCCAAAACAAATACAAAATGTTCGAAATTTTTTCCGAAACAAACACTAATTGTTCGAAAAAATTTCCAAAACAAACTCAATATGTCCAAAAATAATTACGGAACTTCTAAAAACCCTAATTTTCCTAAATTTTTCAAAAAACCCTAATCTTACCTGAAACGAGCGGCGGCGATGGCAACGACGTTTCTCGGGATGCGACGGGGAGGGGTGCCAACGGCGACGAAGAGGGGATGCGTCGTTCGCAGTCACGAAGGAGAGGTGAGTGCGGACGGGGCACCGGCGGCCGCTGCGAACGGGGTTGGGGAGGGAGGCGGCCGTTGCAAACGTGGCTGGGGAGGGAGGCTGTGGGTGGTGGCGGCCGCGACATGGTGAGGGAGGAGGTGGGCGGTGCAGCCGCGACGTGGGGAGTGAGGAGGTGGGCGGCCGATTGGAGGGCGGTGGCCGCGCGCAAGACAGGGGCGGTGGCGCGCGCAGGACAGGGGCGGCTGGCACAGCTGCGGAGTGGAAGGGGTGGCGCCGCTCGCGGGAGGGAAGGGGCGGCGCCGCTCGTTGGAGGAAAGGGAGGGGGAGAGAAGATGGAGGTGGGTGTACTGAAATTTTTCAGAAATGAAGAAGGATTAGGGTTTTAATGTGGAGAAGGGTAATTTTGGGATTTCTAGGTGGGTGTCCTCATCTCATTGTGTGTGTCCTCATCTCGTGGGTGTCCTCAATAGATCGGTGGGTGTCTATAACCGCGCCCTTTTCACAATTTCAGTCCAAATTAGCCCAATCAACCAAATTTCTGGCTGATTGAGGCCCATTTTTTGGGCCAAACTTAGGTAAGTAACAAAAAGAGGATCACAACTTTATTTATGGCAAAAAGAGGATTGCAATTTTTTTTTCTACAATTTTAGGAATATAAATATATATATATATTTTTTAAATCTACTCTAGTCCATATTCCCTTCCTCATTTAGATCCATATTGTCTCATGTCTTATATAATTTTAAAATATTATACAAAATTTTTCCATAAAATTTTGAATCAAATAGTTTAAAATATAATATTTTAAATAATATAGGACATGAGACAATAGAGATCTAATTGAGGAAGTGAATAGCGCGCCCTAGAATTTTTTTTTTAATTGAAGGATGGTGGTTGTTTTGCTGGTGACGGTGGGATGATTCTGTTGTGAAATTGAACGAGTGAGTGGACTCATCTTTTTTTTTTTTTTTTTAATTCACATGTGACAATTCACATGCCCTTTAGAATGAAAAAAATGTGTGTTGGACCGTCTCCTCAATAGTTACGTGTCTGCGTATAATCGTGGCCTTACATAAATTGCATTTTACATTCAAATTCCAAAATTTCTTTATGCAATTGATATACCTCAGATCATATAAAAATGAATGAATCTAAACATACACGAGTAGAATTTGAATAAAAATCTTAAAATCAACCATAAACTAAATAATTGATCATAGTTTAATAAAAAACCATATCTACTCACTATGTTCACTGCTCATATAACTTTTTTTTGGTTGTTCACATAAAGTTCATGTTTCCTTTTTTTTTCTTTTTTTTTTTTTATATACTTACTTTATTTTATCTCTCTACTTTATGTACTTTATTTTATTGTTTTTATTTTATCCTCTACTTTATATAACATTTATATAACATGTGGAAAAAATATATAAATATTTTACGTGGAAAGAGGTGTTGGTCCCAAGTTGAGTTTATAATATTGAGTAAGCTAGTAAAAGTCTAGAGGGGAGGGGTGAATAGACTTTTAAAAATCTTTCAATATATCAGAATACGTAATGCGGAATTAATCAAAGTAACAATGAGCCCAATCAAGTTTATACTGAACTTCTATTCGTAATTCGAACTTCTGTATGAACACTCTACTTGTCTTGTTCTTATATGCAATTAATCAATTAAGCAATTAAACAAACAGTAAAGTAAATCAACACACAACGATTTTATAGTGGTTTGACAACTTGTCTACATCCACTCTCACAACTCCAGTCGTGAAATTCTTATTACTCTTCCAATCGAGTGTTCTTGTGGTTTTAAGTCCCAAGATATAAGACTTTGATCTTTTCGAAAACACTTCCAAGTGCCTCTTCGATCTAAACTAGCTATATACAAGTAACTAGCGACTTGAAACAAAAATGTAAAAGTAAACTTCTCTATTCAGTAGTAGCCTTCTGATTTCTTCACTTGTCTTCTGGCTTCTTTCTGAATTTCAAACTTTGAGAGTGTTTTGCTTCGAATATCTCTTTATGAATTCTTCAATTGAATGTAGAATATCAATGCATCAGTAGTCTTCAATCGTTGAATACACCATGGTATTTATAAGCTTCCAATCTTCAAGAACTTTCTGTTATGTAACTAACTTTTCTTGAAAACTAACTCATAACTGTTTATCTTTATCCATCCACGCGGTTATGTAGTTAATTAGTTATTCCTTAACTAACTCTTCAATCTTTATCTTCAATACGCGTTTCTGTAACTAACTTCTGTCTTCTTGTCTTGTCTTGTTGCGCACCTATCTTGTTTCCACTTGACTTGTCTTGCGCATCCAGTCTTCAACAGTAGACTTCAACATAGAACTAATCTAGTCCTATCATCTATTCCTAACAAGACTATTACATTGAATATAAACGAAACATGAGCTTCTATATATCTTGAATAGCTCAGTAAACAACTTAAACACATATACATAGTACTTATAATATATACTTGTCTTTTAAATCATACTTATCTTTTCTTTCAAAACAATACTTGTCTTATGAACTAGTACTTGTCTTGTGAACAAGTCTTGTGAACTCTACTGATCTGTTCAAGACGACTTCTTTAACTAGACTAGATCAGTCAACACTTAGAAAATATTCAAGTCTACTTTTTGGCTTATCAAAACTTCATCTTATATTTTCATCATTTAGGACTTGTCTTAGGATTCATATCCCAACAATTTTCCCATTTTTTATGAAGCCAAAACTACTTGAATCTTTTCACAATAGTAGACTAGTTAAGTAGTTATCTTGTCTTTAAACATCAAAATAGTACTTATCTTTTCATTCATTCACGTAAGATCAGTAGATTACACATACCAAATCAAAACAAAAAAACTAAGTAAAGAAATTACACTTAGTCAGTGATGTTACCTCCTTCTTGATTAGGAACACCAAAAGCATCGAGTAGCCTTTTGTGAATCACTGAAGTATGTTCTTCATTATCTATCTTCTCTTTATCCAGCAATTCTTCTTCAAATTTCTTGATACGATTGAAATCGATCCTCTTTCCTGAACTCAGCATAGGAGTAGTCCATTTCGGAAAGATCGGCACCAATATGTTAAAGTTCACAGCAGCAGCTATCCTCATAATCAGATTCCATAGCTTCAAGTCTTGAACTTCCATAAATTTATCAAATACAGCATAAAGTTCTTCAGAGCTGTCTGCATCTCCAAACTTACGAACTATCCTGTGATCTAACTCCCATTCCAACTTGACTTTGAACCAATCTTCACGATGTTCATTGTCAATGAATGCGTCTTCAACTAGATCTGGATTTGCCTTCAACTTCTGCACCCTTCTAATATGATTTCCAACCTTCTTCTTACTAGCATAGTGAGATTCATCATCAATCTTCTGCTTCTTCATTGCAGTTTCATCTTCATGCTCTTCCTCAATAATAACCTTTCTCTTAACCTGTCTGGTCTGAACTTCAGGAATTGCAATCGACTTGCCTTTTTCCAATCTCTTCTGCTCTTCTGTTTCTAAATCAGCTTTTTTCACTAGCCTTCCTCTCTTCGGCCTTCTCAACTCTTCTATAGCAGTAGCAGCAGCTTTCATCTCTGGTTCAGCACTAGACTTTTCTTCAACTCTACTTGTCTCTTCCCCCTTTTTGGCTTCATCACTTGCCTTAAGAGTGAATAGACTAGTAAAGCGAGTCATTTCTTCCTTGAGAGCTTCCTTCATGGCTTCAGCAGCTAACTCAATCTGCCTCTGATGCGTCTTGTCGTGACTCATCTTGTCAAGACGATCAGTAGTAAGCTCTAACTTCCTTGAACTAGAAATAATCTCCTCCTTGAAATACGTAGCTGTCTGTCTGAGCAACCTGTTCTGTTCAGTCAATTCAGTAAGAACAGCTCTTGAACGCACCAACTGGTCTTGTGCTTCACGCCTTTGCTCATCAGCTATTTCAATTTTTACACGATAGTGTCTTTCCATCTTGCTTGACTCTTCAGCTAGCGATCTAGAAAATTTGATCGAACGCTTCTCTGAGTAGTCAATTTGCCTTTTCAAGAACTCTTCGATTTGGACATACATCTCTTGTCGAAAAGTTGAGTCCATCTTGTTGACTTCACCAACTATCAATTCTCTGGAACTGTCTACAAGTGACTGATTCTGTTCCACAAGAACTTCTTTCTGCTTTGAATTTAAGAACTCATCAATAGACGACTGAACTACTTCCTTCAAGTCCGTCTTCAACTCATCTAGATAACCATCAGGAAATACTTGAGTAGACTGAGTTCCAATAACAACATCATCTTGATCTTTCACAACTATCTCATCTTCATAAAAAATAAAAGCTTCAACGAACTCATCATCTTCTTCACCAAGTACGACCAAGTCGTCTTCTGCTTGAGCACTTTCAGCAGCTTCTTTAAGATGATCAGTCTGAATACCAACATCAATCAACTCAGCTTTCAACTCTTCTTCCAGCAGATCAGTTTGAACTCCAACTTCAAACTTGTCTTGAGCAGTCAAAACATAGTCTGAAATGCTTAGCATCCTTTTTACCAAAGCAGTCAAGGCATGAGCTGGGAACAATTCTGAGTGGTCTTTGACTCCACTATTCTCCTTCTGTTCCATCTCCCAATCCTGAAAATTGGAGATTCCGCCCATTCCTTTGATGACTTCGAATAGATCCTCCGTCGGGGCCTTCTTCAATGCAACCCATGTGCATATCCTCAGGAGTTTCTCATATTGCTCAGAAGATGAGTCGATCTCAATAGACAGGAGCATCTTTCTCATATTGTTACTAACTTTCGTTCGCAATCTCTTCTCCCTTAGACACATCGGATAGTAAATCAGGGATTCAAATCTAATTTCAAAAGGGGTTTGAGCAAGTGGGGTCCTTGTCTCAGTTGTTGCAGTGGCAACTAGTGGAGTTTCTGAAATAGATGGGTTGATGGGTTCAACATTTTCTGTTGAGGTTGAGGGAATTTGGGTTGTGGTTTCTGTGGGCTTTGATGTGGCTAGGTTTAGTTTGACAACTGTAGGAGTATCAGTTGTGTCAAATATAGTAGTATATTGGGTTATGTTGGCTCTAAGTGGTTGCACTGCCAACACTGATGAAGTTTTAGGTACAGGCTTGGCACGAGATCGTAGTGATCTTGCCTTGGTTTTGACGGGTAGAGAAAGAGGAATTGATAAAGTACGAGAAGAAGTACCAACCTTTTCACCAGTCGACTTGTCTGGTGAGGGACTCGACTCGACTCGCACCAGTCGATAGACTTGCATATCCTCCTCGTCTTCCTTAGACTCATTGTCAGAATGAGTCTCTTCTGAATCCTCTACAGCCTCGAACATAGCCTCCTCTGGCACATACTGAACTAGTCTTCCACTAGTTCCAGCTTCAGCCACTTCTTCAGAATTTTTATCCTCATCCGACTCGTCTTCCTCATCACTAGACGATGCGGCTTCGAACGTAGCACCTTGAGGATTGATTTGAACTTGTCTGGGGGCAGCAGTTCTTCCAGCAGCTTGCTTCGTAAGAGCCTTCTTCTTCAGATAGTGTTTCAAGGTATGGAACGGCTTGCCTTTACTCCAACTAGTCTTGTTTGGCAGTAAGATGGGTAGCAAAATGCTAAGCTTGTTGCCAAAACTTACAGCAGCAGTCACAATCCAGTTGACTGTACTGGTGTCAACTTGCACATTCTTCTTTAAATACATCAATCTATCCAAGAAGAGTTTAGTCCAATTTCCTTCTGTGATGCCATCATGAATTATGGCCATCACTCTTGCCTTTTGAAGGGTCACAGAGTCATAACTGCCAGTGACTCCGAGCAGCATCTTAGAGGCAATATCAAGCAACGTCTTGAACTTGTCTAGAAGATCCTTCTTCTTGACAACGGGAATCTTTTCATCTCGATTTAACTTGAGTTTCTTTCCACAAAATATACTTAGGTACCTCATTTCTTGTCCTTCAGCATATCTTTCGATATCAATCGATCCGGATGGTAGCTTCAAAGTTTCGGTCAAGAACTCACGAGTAATTTCTACTCGTCTTCCTCCAACAAAAGCTTCAATGGAGTCACCTTGTCGAGTAGCTGTGGCATAGAACTCAAGCACTTCTTCCTCTAACACGATCTTAGGAAAAGCTTCCAAATAAGGTCTCAAACCACATCTCCAACACTTTGTTAGAATCTCTTTATTGTCATCTGTGTGGTTTCCTTTGAAATACACAGAGCCTTCCACATGCACCTTGCCTTCCATGGTATACTTCCCTAAGTCGAATCTTGCCTGCATGTTAGTGCGAACATCGAACATCGAGACAATCGACATAATAGGAGAGTTGTCTGATAATCAAGCAGTTTAAGAATATTGAATGCTCGAAAGTAGGAAGTTATGAAAACGTGAGAAGAGGAGAGTGAAACAGTTGGGTTTTGATAAAACTTAAGTTTTGAATCAATGGCCAAGATCGAGAGGTTTGATCCAATGGACAGATATGAAAGTCTTTTGGAATTCAGTTACGGAATCGAGAATATTACGTGATTTGATATGGAAAGTTTTGAAATCTGCCATTTCTATTGGTTAAGACAGAGGAGTGTACTTATCTGACCTAGCATAGTAAAATTTAAGCGCGAACTGGGTGTATACACCTCTTTAAAGGGAGTGTATAAATCCAATTCTACTTTTTTTCCAAAATTTCGCATTACCAAATTACATTTATATCCTTAATTCGTATTATGTAAACACTTAGAGTGTATTGAATCATAAGAACACTTATCTTGTCTGTTCGAGTCTATCCAGAACAGACGAGTAGACTAATGTGCACAAGACGAGTTCTCCCTTCGATTGTGCTAGTCTATTTGAGATTTGAGAAGCTTCATGTACCTGTCTTATCTTGTGCGATGCGTTAGATAAGATACAGATAGTAGAGTAGAATAATTAATTTGAATATCATTCTAGTATAGTAATCAAGGTTTCGAACAAGATGACTTTTAACAAACATAAGAGTCAACATAAGGATATTTAAGAAATCATAGATTCCCCCTTAAATGTTTATTCCCTTAGTATTACCCGCAGCTTTACCAGCTTCCTCATCGGGTTGTTTGGTCATCCTGTCTGACCTTGTTTACCTATCTGTTGAGCGAGTAGACGAGTGCTCTGCTTTTTGTGGTAGCTTGTCTGTTTCTCCTTTCTTCTTAGTGATGTACCTGTCTGATTAGTACATTGCTACATACTAGTAGGGTCTAGATCAATTAGTCCTAGACTAATGCATAATTCACGAAATCGAGCCTCATGTAATGGATTTGTAAAAATATCAGCTCTTTGAAAATCAGTGTGAATCTTTTCCATGCGAATATCCTTCTTTTCTACATGATCACGTATGAAATGATGTTTCACATCAACATGCTTACAACGTGTGTGTAATACAGGATTTTGTGTAATTGCAATGGCATTGTTACTGTCACAGAAAATAGGAACATTTGATTCACAGATATTATAATCTCTAAGCTGTTGAATAAGCCACAATAATTGACTACAACAACTACCAGCAGCCATGTACTCGGCTTCAGTAGTAGAGGTAGCAACACTTGTCTGCCTTTTCGAAAACCATGAAATGAATTTTGTGCCTAAGAATTGACAAGAACCAGATGTAGATTTCCTATCTATTCTACAACCACCAAAATCAGAATCAGAGTAGCCACTTAGGGATAAATCATCATTTGAAGGATACCATATACCAAGATTGATGGTTCCTTTCAAATATTTCAGAATCCGTTTAGTGGTTTCCATATGACTCTCTTTTAGATTAGCTTGAAATCGAGCACATACGCCAACAGAAAATGCAATGTCAGGTCTACTAGCAGTCAAGTACAGTAAAGAACCAATAAGACCACAGTAATGAGTTTGATCAGCACACTTACCATTCTCGTCTGGATCCATCTTGTAGGTAGGTAGCATAGGTACTCCAGAAGATTTACAAGTCTTAATACCATACTTGTCTAGTAAATTACGAGTATACTTTGCTTAATTTATGAAAATCCCATCGGGGGTTTGTTTTACTTGAAGTCCAAGAAAATAAGTCATTTCTCCCATCATTGACATTTCAAACTTACTTTGCATGAGTGTTGAAAAACTTTTACTCAGCTTTTTGTTGGGTGATCCGAAAATGATATCATCCACGTAAATTTGAACAAGTAAAATATCCTTACCTTCTTGTCTTCTGAACAAGGTTCTATCGACTTTGCCCTTAGTAAAACTATTCTCTAATAGAAATTGAGAAAGAGTATCGTACCATGCTCTGGGAGCTTGCTTTAATCCGTATAAGGCTTTCTTCAACTTGTACACTTCGAAACCTGGAGGTTGTTCAACATACACTTCTTCCAAAAGAATATCGTTAAGAAATGCACTTTTAACATCCATTTGATATACAGTAAACTTCATATAAGCAGCATATGCAATAAACAATCTAATGGCTTCTAGTCTAGCAACAGGTGCATAAGTTTCATCATAATCAATGCCTTCTGCTTGAGAATAGCCTTGGGCAACTAGTATAGCCTTATTTCTAACGACTACATAATTCTCATCTTTCTTATTTTTGAAAATCCATCGTGTGCCAACTACATCATGATGATATGTAGGTCTATCGACAAGTTCCCAGACGTCGTTTCGAACAAACTGGTTCAACTCGTCTTGCATAGCGATGATCCAATTACTATCAGCCAAAGCCTCATTAACGGTTTTAGGCTCGATAGATGAAAGGAAACAACACCAGCAGAACAAAGATGGACTAGGCTGTTCTTGCGACTCAAAGAGTTGTCGTCTAGTTTTCACACCAACAGTAGAGTCACCAATGATATTTTCAGTATCATGAGCAGATTTCCATGTTTTTCTAGTCTTAGCATGCATACTATCATCATCTAGATCAATTATAGCATCATGCATTTCAACATCATTTACATCAGAAGATTTAATAGGAGTAGACGAGTCGACTAGCTCAGGCATGTCAACTGGTCTAGTAGGTTTACCTTGAGCACTTACCTTCTCCTTATCATCAGACTCGAGAGCTTTCATGAACGGGTTATAGGCTTGAACAGATTCATAAACTTCTGATTCTTGGTCAGTTTGGATCGATAGATCAGTTACCTTCTTACTGATCTGGTCGGCAGACGAGTCCTGTAGGGATTCATCGAAAACTACATGTGGTGTTTCTTCCACACATAGGGTACAGTAGTTGAATACTCTGAATGCTTTGCTAGTCGAGGAGTATCCTAAGAATATCCCCTCGTCTGCTTTAGCATCGAATGCATTCAACTTGCTTTTCCCATTGTTATGGATAAAACACTTACAACCAAATATATGGAAATATGAAACTCTGGGTTTTCGACCTTTCCATACCTCATAGGGCATCTTACCTAGTGCTTTATTGATAGCACTTCTGTTTTGGGAGTGGCATGCAGTATTGATCGCTTCTGCCCAAAACTTCTGAGGAGTATTATACTCTGTCAGCATGGTCCAGCAGGCCTCCTTAAGGGTTCTGTTCCTTCGTTCTGCTACTCCCTTTTGTTGAGGTGTCCTTGCTGCACTAGTAAGGTGCTGGATGCCACGCTTAGAACAAAATTCTTTAATATAGCAGTTAATGAATTCAGTACCCTTGTCACTACGGATCTTGACAATGGATTGATTCTTCTCAACTTGTATCTTCTTCAACAGATCAAGTAGGAGTGTTTGTGTATCACTCTTCTTGTGTAAGAAGACTACCCAAGTGAACTTGGAATAGTCGTCTACTACAACAAGTGTGTACCTTCTACCGTTCAAAGTTGGAGGAGTAATTGGGCCATGTAAGTCCATATGTAGAAGTTCAAGAACTCTACTTGTTGAGAGTGTTGAAATAGATTTAAAGGAACCCTTTACCTGTTTACCTTTCTGATATGCATCGCATACATGTGACTTGAAATAGATTTTGTTGGGTATACCTTCAACAAGATAATCTCTTGCAATCTTATTAATCACCTTAAAGTTCATGTGGCAAAGGCGTCTGTGCCAAAGCCAACTGATCTCTTTGGGTGTCTTAGTAAGAAGACAAGTGTCCCGTGGACAACTATTCCAATTCACAATATACACACTGCCTTGTCTTATGCCGACGAGCAGTACGGTATGAGTCCTCTTGTCTATGATTTCGCACTTTTGGCTTTTGAACTGCACTTTGTAGCCTCGATCACAAAACTGTGAAACAGATAATAGATTATATTTCAAACCTTCTACATAAGATACATCTTGTATCTCTACGTCTCCATTTCGGATATATAGCCAAAGCCTTTTGTAATGGTTGTAGAGCTATCGTCGAATATAACCTTTGGTCCTTCTTGCTCATAGTAGCTTGATAGAAGTGCCTTGGTACCAGTCATGTGGTGAGAACAACCACTGTCTATGTACCAAGTTTCTCCTACTGAGCCACCCTTCTTGTATAGATCGAGTCGACCCTGCATTAGATGATATTACATAATTTAGGTACCCTCCTTGTCTATTGGGGTCCTGGAGGGTTAGTCGAGTTCAATGGAATCCAAATATACATTGGAGTCCTGAACAAGTTTGATCTTTTAAGCTTTCGACCATATTTGTTGCAAAATAAGACCCTGTTGTCCTTGTCTGGCCTATCATCAGTCCTTGGGTCTACTCGTCTGAGGTAGCCTTTCGACTTGACCTCTACTTGAGTAGGTATGGGCCTTTGATAGTCAGAGTAGGGCTTTTATGCATTGGGGCCATACGGTTTATAGACGTGTTTAGGTCTTTCCTCTCCTTCGATATCATAGGATTCAGGCGGAGGATATAAGATGGGTTGAATACGATATTTGGGAGCCATATTCCTAGGCCTATACGAGTAGAGCTGAGACTTACTTATGAAAGGAGGTCTAGACTCTTTCCATCTAGTCTGTACTTGTCTAGTACTCGTCTCCTCAGGATACCAATCCTCGTATCTGACCTGGTTTGGTCGTCCACGATTAGAGGTCCTTTTTCGACTTGTCTTAGACTGAACAGGTTTGTTGTTAACATTCTTTTTACCACCTTTGGTAATCGGAGTGTTAGCACCAGTCTGTACTCAAGCACTGTACTCAAGCAGACTGGTGCTAACACTCCGATTACCAAAGGTGGTAAAAAGAATGTTAAAAACAGACCTGTTCAGTCTAAGACAAGTCGAAAAAGGACCTCTAATCGTGGACGACCAAACCAGGTCATATACGAGGATTGGTAATCTGAAGAGACGAGTACTAGACAAGTACAGACTAGATGGAAAGAGCCTAGACCTCCTTTCATAAGGCAGTCTCAGCTCTACTCGTCTAGGCCTAGGAATGTGGCTCCCAAATATCGTATTCAACCCGTCTTATATCCTCCGCCTGAATCCTATGATATCGAAGGAGAAGAAAGACTTAAACATGTCTATAAACCGTATGGCCTCAATGCTTACAAGCCTTACTCTGACTATCATAGGCCTATGCCTACTCAAGTAGAGGTTAAGTCGAAAGGCTACCTCAGACGAGTAGACCCAAGGACTGATGATAGGCCAGACAAGGACAACAGGGTCTTATTTTGCAATAAATATGGTCGAAAGCTTAAAAGATCAAACTTGTTCAGGACTCCAATGTATATTTGGATTCCACTGAACTCGACTAACCCCCCAGGACCCCAATAGACAAGGAGGGTACCTAAATTATGAAATATCATCTAATGCAGGGTCGACTCGATCTATACAAGAAGGTGGCTCAGTAGGAGAAACCTGGTACATAGACAGTGGTTGTTCGCACCACATGACTGGTACCAAGGCACTTCTATCAAGCTACTATGCGCAAGAAGGACCAAAGGTTATATTCGGTGATAGCTCTACAGCCATCACAAAAGGCTTTGGCTATATTCGAAATGGCGACGTAGAGATACAAGACGTATCTTACGTAGAAGGTTTGAAATATAATATATTATCCGTTTCACAGTTTTGTGATCGAGGTTACAAAGTGCAGTTCAAAAGTCAAAAGTGCGAAATCATAGACAAGAGGACTCATACCGTACTGCTCGTCGGCATAAGACAAGGCAGTGTGTATATTGTGAATTGGAATAGTTGTCCGTGGGACACTTGTCTTCTTACTAAGACACCCAAAGAGATCAGTTGGCTTTGGCACAGACGCCTTTGCCACATGAACTTTAAGGTGATTAATAAGATTGCAAGAGATTACCTTGTTGAAGGTATACCCAACGAAATCTATTTCAAATCACATGTATGCGATGCCTGTCCGAAAGGTAAACAGGTAAAGGGTTCCTTTAAATCTATTCCAACCCTCTCAACAAGTAGAGTTCTTGAACTTCTACATATGGACTTACATGGCCCAATTACTCCTCCAACATTGAACGGTAGAAGGTACACACTTGTTGTGGTAGACAACTATTCTAAGTTCACTTGGGTAGTCTTCTTACACAAGAAGAGTGATACACAAACACTCCTACCTGATCTGTTGAAGAAGATACAAGTTGAGAAGAATCAGTCCATTGTCAAGATCCGTAGTGACAAGGGTACTGAATTCATTAACTGCTATATTAAAGAATTTTGTTCTAAGCGTGGCATCCAGCACCTTACTAGTGCAGCAAGGACACCACAACAAAATGGAGTAGCAGAACGGAGGAACAGAACCCTTAAGGAGGCCTGCAGGACTATGCTGACAGAGTACAACACTCCTCAGAAGTTTTGGGCAGAAGCGATCAATACTGCATGCCACTCCCAAAACAGAAGTGCTATCAATAAAGCACTAGGTAAGACGCCCTATGAGGTATGGAAAGGTCGAAAACCCAGAGTTTCATATTTCCATATATTTGGTTGTAAGTGTTTTATCCATAACAATGGGAAAAGCAAGTTGAATGCATTCGATGCTAAAGCAGACGAGGGGATATTCTTAGGATACTCCTCGACTAGCAAAGCATTTAGAGTATTCAACTACTGTACCCTATGTGTGGAAGAAACACCACATGTAGTTTTCGATGAATACCTACAGTACTCGTCTGCCGACCAGATCAGTAAGAAGGTAACTGATCTATCGATCCAAACTGACCAAGAATCAGAAGTTTATGAATCTGTTCAAGCCTATAACCCGTTCATGAAAGCTCTCGAGTCTGATGATAAGGAGAAGGTAAGTGCTCAAGGTAAATCTATTAGACCAATTGACATGCCTGAGCTAGTCGACTCGTCTACTCCTATTAAATCTTCTGATGCAAATGATATTGAAATGCATGATGCTATAGTTGATCTAGATGATGATAGTATGCATGCTAAGACTAGAAAGACATGGAAATCTGCTCATGATACTGAAAATATCATTGGTGACTCTATTGTTGGTGTGAAGACTAGACGACAACTCTTTGAGTCGCAAGAACAGCCTAGTCCATCTTTATTTTGCTGGTGTTATTTCCTCTCATCTATCGAGCCCAAGACCGTTAATGAGGCATTGGCTGATAGTAATTGGATCATTGCTATGCAAGACAAGTTGAACCAGTTTGTTTGAAACGACGTCTGGGAACTTGTCGATAGACCTAAACATCATAATGTAGTAGGCACACGATGGATTTTCAAGAACAAGAAAGATGAGAATGATGTAGTCGTTCGAAATAAGGCTAGACTAGTTGCCCAATGCTATTCTCAAGCTGAAGGCATAGATTATGATGAAACTTATGCACCTGTTGCTAGACTAGAAGCCATAAGATTGTTTCTTGAATATGTTGCTTATATGAAGTTTACTGTATATCAAATGGATGTTAAAAGTGCATTTCTTAACGGTATTCTTGTGGAAGAAGTGTATGTTGAACAACCACTACAAGAAAACTGCAATTTAGCCGCGAAAAATTTGTCGCTAATTCTAATATTTTCGTCGCTAACGTGAGTTTGCGATGATATAATTTTGTCGTAGGATTTGTTGCTATACGCCCGTCGCTAACGTGTTTGCGACAAAAAAATTAATTTTGTCGGAAATGTTTGCGATGAAAATTTGAGTTTCATCGCAAAATATTAGCGACGAAAATTTGAGTTTCATTGCAAAATATTAGCGACGAAAATATAAGTTTCATCGCAAAATGTTAGCGACGAAAATATGAGTTTCATCACAAAATGTTTGCAAGGAAAATTAAACATTTGTCGCAAACACGTTAGCGACGGGTGTATAGCAACAAATCCCGCGATAAAATTATTTCATCGCTAACTCACATTAGTGACACAAATATTAGAATTTTTGTTGCTAATATTTGGCTATGATATCCGATTTACGAATCATTCTCTAAACCCACTTCCGTACTCGACACACCCGACCCGCCCCAACCGAACCAATTCAATCGTTCTCTAAACCCACTTCTGCACTCGATCCGCCCCAACCCGCACCAACACTCGACCCGACCCGCCCCACCAACCCGTACCCAACCCACACCCGCCCCGCCCCAACCGACCCAACTCAACCCAACCCGACCCGCACCCACATACCCCCTCTCCCATTTTATTTAAATAAATATTTTATTTGGTCTTAGTGGGAATTGATCCCGGGTGGATGGGCGCCCATAGCTGGGCGCCTACCATTCGGGCAGACACCTCTTTGGTTCAGTTTTTAATATTAATTATATATGTATTCAATTGTTACTAAATTAGTTATTTTTACTCATTTAATAATTTATTTCACATTTATTAATTGATTAATTTTTAACCTGTAACAACTATATATGTATATATACATGTGTATATATATTGTAATTTTTAAAACAATTCTAATTGTAAAAAATCAATGTCCATCTTCATTCTCCCATCTTTAATTATGTCCATCTTCATTTGCATCATCATATTTATAAATATTTTTATAAACATTCATACTGATTTATAATACATAAAATTTGGAGAATTATTAAACATTTAATTATATAAATCGATTTTCTTGATTTAATAAGCATAATTGATTTAATATTAGCCACGAAATATAATTATCATTGTTGTTCTTATTATTAACAACAAAATAAAATAATTTGATAAAAGTGTAGCGATAAAATATTTTAATTTTGTTGCAAATATTAATTCCAAGAAATTAGCCACAAAAAATATATTTCATCACAAAATAATAGCGACTAAATATAATTTTCATTGTTGTCCTAATTATTAACAACAAAATAAAAGAATTTGTTGCTAGTTTAGCGATGAAATATTTTTATTTCATTGCAAAAAGTAATTTCAATAAATTAGCCACAAAAAATTATATTTCATCGCAAAATATTAGCGACAAAATATAATTTTCATTGTTGTTCTGATTATTAACAACAAAATGCAGCAATACGTTGCTAGTATAGCGATGAAATATTTTAATTTCATCGCAAAAATTAATTTCAATAAATTAGCCACAAAAATTTTCATTTCATTGTAAAATATTAGAGACGAAATATAATTTTCATTGTTGTTCTGATTACTAACAACAAAATGAAGCAATTTGTTGCTAATATAGCAATGAAATATATAAATTTTGTTGCAAAAATTAATTTCAAGAAATTAGCCATAAAATTTTCAATTTCATCGCAAAATATTAGCAAGAAAATATAATTGTCATTGTTGTTCTGATTATTAACAACAAAATGATGCAGTTTGTTGCTAATAAAGTGATGAAATACATAAATTTTGTTGCAAAAATTAATTTCAAGAAATTAGCCACAAAATTTTCAATTTCATCGCAAAATATTAGCAAGAAAATATAATTGTCATTGTTGCTCTAATTATTAACAACAAAATGATGCAGTTTGTTGCTAATAAAGTGTTGAAATATATAAATTTTGTTGCAAAAATTAATTTCAAGAAATTAGCCACAAAATTTTTTATTTCATCGCAACATATTAGCAACGAAATATAATTTTCATTTTTGTTCTGATTATTAACAACAAAATGAAGCAATTTGCTGCTAATATAGCGATTAAATATATAAATTTTGTTGCAAAAATTAATTTCAAAAAATTAGCCACGAAAATTTCTATTTCATCGCAAAATATTAGCAACGAAATATAATTTTCATAGTTTTTCTGATTATTAACAACAAAATGAAGCAAATTGTTGCTAATATAGCGATGAAATATATAAATTTTGTTGCAAAAAATAATTTCAAGAAATTAGCCACGAAAATTTCTATTTCATCGCAAAATATTAGCGACGAAATATAATTTTCATTGTTGTTTTGATTATTAACAACAAAATGAAACAATTTGTTGCTAATATAGCGATGAAATATATATATTTTGTTGCAAATATTAAATCTAACAATTTAGCAGCGAAAATTTATATTTCGTTGCTAAAAATTGATTTTAGCGGTGAAATTTAGATTTGTCGCAAAATTTTCGTCGCTATTCCCCCCATTTCTTGTAGTGAACCTCCAGGTTTCGAAGTGAAAGGCAACTAAGTGTACAAGTTGAAGAAAGCCTTATATGGATTAAAGCAAGCTCCTAGAGCATGGTACGATACTCTTTCTCAATTTCTATTAGAGAATGGTTTTACTAAGGGCAAGGTCGATAGAACCTTGTTCAGACGACAAGAAGGTAAGGACATCCTACTTGTTCAAATTTACGTGGATGACATCATTTTCAGATCACCCAACAAAAAACTGAGTGAAAGTTTTTCAACACTCATGCAAAGTAAGTTTGAAATGTCAATGATGGGTGAAATGACTTATTTTCTTGGACTTCAAGTAAAACAATCTCCCGATGGGATTTTCATAAATCAAGCAAAGTATACTCGTAATCTACTAGACAAGTATGGTATTAAGACTTGTAAATCTTCTGGAGTACCTATGCTACCCACCTACAGGATGGATCCAGACGAGAATGGTAAGTGTGCTGATCAAACTCATTACCGTGGTCTTATTGGTTCTTTACTGTACTTGACTGCTAGTAGACCTGACATTGCATTTTCTGTTGGTGTATGTGCTCGATTTCAAGCTAATCCAAAAGAGAGTCATATGGAAACCACTAAAAGGATTCTGAAATATTTGAAAGGAACCATCAATCGTGGTATATGGTACCCTTCAAATGAAGATTTATCCCTAAGTGGCTACTCTGATTCTGATTTTGGTGGTTGTAGAATAGATAGGAAATGTACATCTGGTTCTTGTCAATTCTTAGGCACAAAACTCATTTCATGGTTTTCGAAAAAGCAGACAAGTGTTGCTACCTCTACTACTGAAGCCGAGTACATGGTTGCTGGTAGTTGTTGTAGTCAATTATTGTGGCTTATTCAACAGCTTAGAGATTATAATATATGTGAATCAAATGTTCCTATATTCTGTGACAGTAACAGTGCTATTGCCATTACACAAAATCCTGTTTTACACACACGATGTAAGCATGTTGATGTTAAACATCATTTCATACGTGATCATGTAGAAAAGAAGGATATTCGCATGGAAAAGATTCACACTGATTTTCAAAGAGCTGATATTTTCACAAAACCATTACCTGAGGCTCGATTTCGTGAATTATGCATTAGTCTAGGACTAATTGATCTAGACTCTACTAGTATGTAGCAATGTACTAACCAGACAGGTACATCCCTAAAAGAAGAAATGAGCAACAAACAAGTTACCATAAAAGGCAGAGCACTAATCTACTCATCCAACAGACAGGTAAACAAGGTCAGACAAGTTGACCAAACAACCCGATGAGGAAGCTGGTAAAGCTAAGGGTAATACTAAGGGAATAAACATTTAAGGGGGAATCAATGATTTCTTAAATATCCTTATGTTGACTCTAAAGTTTGTTAAAAGTCATCTTGTTCGAAACCTTGATTACTATAATAGATTTATATTCATCTTAATTATTATACTCCACTTGTACCTACACTCATATGTCGCACAAGATAAGACAGGTACAAAATGTCGTTCGACATTCAAAATAGACAAGCACAGTCGAAGGGGGAACTCGTCTGGTGCGCATTAGTCTACTCGTCTGTTCTGGATAGACTCGAACAGACAAGATAAGTGTTCCTATGATTTAAATAATCTAAGTGTTTAATCAGTACGAATTAAGGGTATTAGTGTAATTTGATAATGCGAAATCTTGAAAAACCTAGAATTGGATTTATACACTCCCTTTAGTGAGGTGTATACACCCAGTTCGCGCTTAATTTCTACTTCGCTAGGTCAGATGAGTACACTCCTCTGTCTTCACCAATAGAAAGGACGGATTTCAAAGTTTACAATATCAAATCACGTAATATTCTCGATTCTGTAACTGAATTTCAAAGGACTTTCATATAAAACCGTTGGATCAAATCTCTCGATCTTGGCCATTGATTCAAAACTCAAGTTTTATCAAAACCCAAAAGTTTCACTCTTCTCTTCTCACGTTTTCATAACTTCCTACTTTCAAGAAATCCCAACTCTTTGCAATTCTTAACTGTTTGATTATTACTCAGGCAAGATTCGACTTAGGGAAGTATACCAGGGAAGGCAAAGTGCATGTGGAAGGATCGGTGTTTTTCAAAGGAAATCACACAGATGACAACAAAGAGATCCTAACGAAATGTTGGAGATGTGGTTTGAGACCCAACTTGGAGGCATTCCCAGAGGTAGTTCTAGAAGAAGAAGTGCTAGAGTTTTATGCTATAGCTACTCGACTAGAAGATGCCATTGAAGCCTTTGTTGGTGGAAGGCGAGTTGAAATCTCTCGAGAATTTTTGACCGAATCTTTGAAGCTACCGTCCAGATCAATTGACATTGAAAGGTATGCTGAAGGTCAAGAGCTGAAGTATCTAAGTATCTTTTGTGGAAAGACACTAAAGTTAAATCGAGATGGAAAGATTCCTGCTGTCAAGAAGAATCAGTTGATTGACAAATTCAAGACTTTGTTGGATATTTCTTCAAAAATGCTGCTCGGAGTCACTGGGAGTTATGACTCTGTGACCCTTCAAAAAGCAAGAGTAATGGCTGTAATTCATGATGGCATCACATAAGGAAATTGGACTAAACTCTTCTTGGATAGAGTGATGTATTTCAAGAAGAATGTGCAAGTTGACACCAGTACAGTCAACTAGGTTGTGTCTGTGGCTGTAAGTTTTGGGAACAAGCTTAGCATTTTGCTACCCATCTTACTACCAAACAAGACTAGTTAGAGTAAAGGCAAGCCATTCCATGCCTTGAAACACTATCTAAAGAAGGAGGCTCTTGCGAAGCAAGCTGCTAGAAGATCTGCTGCCCCCAGACAAGTTCAAATCAATCCTCAAGATGCTATGTTAGAAGCCGCATCGTCTAGTGATGAGGAAGACGAGTCAGATGAGGATGAAGATTCTGAAGAAGTGGCTGAAGCTGGAACTAGTGGGAGACTAGTTCAGTATGTGCCAGAGGAGGCTATGTTTGAGGCTGCTGAAGACTCTTAAGAGACTCAATCAGATAAGGAGTCTAAGGAAGAAGAGAAGGATCTGCAAGTCTATCGACTAATGAGAGTCGAGTCGAGTCCCTCACCAGACAAGTCGCCTGCGGAAAAGGTTGGTACATCTTCTCGTACTCTTTCAATTCCTCTCTCTCTCTCTCTCTACCTGTCAAAACCAAGGCAAGATCACTTCGATCTCGTGCCAAGCCTGTATCCAAATCCTCGACAGTGTTGGCAGTGCAACCACTGAGAGCCAACATAACCCAAGATACTACTATATTTGATACAACTGATACTCCTACAGTTGTCACACGAAACCTAGCCACATCAAAGCCCATAGAAACCACAATCCAAATTCCCTCAACCTCAACAGAATATGTTGAACCCATCAACCCATCTATTTCAGAAACTTTACTAGTTGCCACTGCAACAACTGAGACAAGGACCCCACTTTCTCAGACCCCTTCTGAAATTAGATTCGAATCCCTCGTTTATTATCCGATGTGTCTAAGGGACAAGAGATTGCGTTCGAAGGTGTCGAACAATTTGAGAAAGATGCTACTGTCAGTAGAGATCGACTCATCTTCTGAACAATATGAGAAACTTCTAAGGATATGCACATGGGTTGCATTGAAGAAAGCCCCGACAGAAGATCTGTCTGAAGTTATCAATGGAATGGGTGGAATCTCCAATTTTCAAGATTGGGAGATGGAGCAAAAGGAGAACAGTGGAGTCAGAGACCACTCGGAGTTGTTCCCAGCCCATGCATTGACTGCTCTTGTGAAGAGGATGTTAAACGTTTCTGATGACGTATTGTCTTCTCAAGACAAGTTTGAAGTTGGAGTTCAAACTGATCTTGTGGAAGAAGAGTTGAAATCTGAGTTAATCTTGAAGAATCTGCTGAAAGTGTTGAAGCAGAAGACGACTTGATCATACTTGGTGAAGAAGATTATGAGTTCGTTGAAGCTTTCATTTTTTATGAAGATGAGATAGTTATGAAAGATCAAGATAATGTTGTTATTGGAACTCAGTCTACTCAAGTATTTCTTGATGGTTATCTAGATGAGCTGAAGACGGACTTGAAGGAAGTAGTTCAGTCAACTATTGATGAGTTTTTAAATTCAAAGCTGAAAGAAGTTCTTGTGGAACAGAATCGGTCTCTTGTAGACAGCTCCAGAGAATTGATAGTTGGAGAAGTCAACAAGATGGACTCAACTTTTCGACAAGAGATGTATGTTCAAATCGAAGAGTTCTTGAAAAGGCAAATTGACTACTCATAAAAGCGTTCGATCAATTTTGCTATATCGCTAGCTGAAGAGTCAAGCAAAATGGAAAGACTCTATCGCGTAAAGATTGAGATAGCTGATGAGCAGAGGCGTGAAGCACAAGATCAGTTGGTACGTGCTAGAACTGTTCTTGATGAATTGACTGAACAGAACAGGCTTCTCAGACAGACTGCTACTCATTTCAAGGATGAATTGATCATAAATTCGAAGAAATTGGAATCTACTGTTGTTGGTCCTGAAAGGAGTATATAACAAGTGTATGGGGGGGAATACACTTGTATGCAATTCTTTTCAGCTTTTGATCAAACCAGAGCTCAGCAAGGTTGTCTTGGACAACTCTGCTGAAGATGATTAACTCTTCAAAGATAATCAAACTACTAAGTACTATTGAGTACTTAGTTCAATAACTATCTAGGGGAGTTATATGTGCGGAATAGTGGTTGGCCCTTTAAGTTTAGACTCCTTTAGTTTCTGAAATCACTTAGTCAATTCAATGCAATCCAGTTTAGTTTCAGGGAACTTGTCCAATACAGTTTTTGCACAGTCTTTGAATATGTATCTTTTGAAAGATCAGTTTTGTGTGCAGTGTTGAATGTATGTAAGTACTTGTAAAGCAAATCAACACAAGAGGTTATAGTGGTTCAGAGACTCAAGCTCCTACATCCACTTTCCCTGATTTAAGAGGATAATTCCTTCACTCTTGGAATTAACTTGGTTTATAGTGCCAAGGTGCACTTGATCAATAACACCTCTCCTTGGTGAATTGATCCCTAGGATGTCTAGAGTCCTAGTACCCTCTTCTCAACTCAGAACTGAACTGTTCTTCTCTCAACAGTCAGCTCCTACCACTTCTACTACTACAACCTTCTCACTTTCTCACTTGAAAGGGGTAAGGGTTGAAGTAAGGTTCCAACTAATGAGATATCCTTTACAATGAAGATCAGTGTATAAGGATAGGATATCTCTCTAAGCTTTGTATGGATATACAATTGGGTTCAGCTTAGAAGAAGTGTTTCAAGACTAAGAATGTCTTTTGAAGACTTTGAAGCTTATAGAATGATTGCTCAGTTGGATGTAGAATGGATGCTTCAAATGGTCTTCACACTTCTGTATTTATAGACAATTTTGAGGATTTGCCCGTTGGAGAGGCAGCCCCAAATTGCTATAAATGTCTTCATTGAGTTTTTCAAACTGGAAGACGGATTCTTGATAGTGACATGTCCTTATTTGGGTAATAAGCGGCTGTTAAGACTTTGTCTTCATTCTGCAGCACTTTTCCCAATGTTTGACTTCTTGTTAAGACTTGGACATGGCTTCTGAAGGTTGATCCAATGATAGGACAACATTCCTTATCAAATGGACAACTCTGCTTATCACTATCAGCAAACTTTGCTTATCAACATGGTTGGCTTGCTCTTCTTCAGATGACTTGGCTCTTTCCCTTTGCTTCACTTGGAAATGATCTCAGCATGATATAATATATGAAGTCTTTTAGGGTGTAGTTGTCTCTTTTCTCTTCAGCATAGATGACCTTCAAACATTAGAACATTTGTTCTGGTTCAATTTTGCTGAGACAACTCTCCTGATCAGCATACTTGGCCTTTGAGCTTCAGAGCTTTTGTTTTTGCACAGAATCAACCTCTTTGAACAACTCTCCTGATCAGAGCATTTGCGTAAACTTGTCCTTTTGAGCTTTACAACCTTGTTCTTACATAGAGACAACTTCTCTGGACAACTCTCCTGATCAAGGCATTTGGTTTTCAATAGAGTGTGCTTGGCCTTAGTGATTGTTCCAGAATTTGAGCCTTGAGGGGACTTGATCTTGATAATCTTCAAAGCATAGGTTCCCCCTCACATTGTGCATCTAATCATCTAATAGCTGCCTAACATATCAACTTCTCATCTAGCCTTATTCTATGTGTTCTAACACTCTTAGAACACAATCATCTTGATTTAGGCATGTCTCAGGGGGTTTTGGTATTTAATCAAAACATATCTCATTTTATTCCCAACAATTTCCCCCTTTTTGATGATGCTAAAACCTATACATTTTATGCAAAAGTGATTTGACTACACCTATTACATTTATCTTCAGAAGACATGCCTGAGGTCAATTTCCCTGAAAGAAAATGTGTTAGTGTACTCACCATTCATGCTGCAAATAGGTTTCAAGAATAGGCATAGAGAGATTTGTTTTTCAGGATTCAAAATATGTTCAACTATCATTCAAATGAGAATCATTACAGCATGTTGATAGTTTGAACAAAAACATATCAGAGCATGAGAAATATTACAAATAAGCACACATTTACTACAAAAGTATGATATACTCTTAAATCATTCAGCATTTAGGTATCAGAGCACATCATATCAACAACTTGAGCATCTTCAGAATAGTTGACCAAAACACAAGTTAGCAACCAACTTAAATTTTTTTTTTTTTTTGGCATATAAGAGTCAGGAAGACTTAGCCATTTCAGAGATCATCTTCTTTAGGTGGCACCATCCCATATTGTGCCCATACTCTCTTCTTGAGTTCCATGGCTTCCTGGTTGGTTCCTTTGGGTCCAAGGGTCATTTTGTTCAGTTTAAGAATCTCTGTGAACTCCCTCAGGATCCTTGCTTGGTCAATCCATCCATCAAGCTTTGGAGGCATGTAAATAATAGACTTGGGAGCATTGAGTTCAATTCTTGCAATATCAGCAGCTGCAAGTAATTGTTGATTCAACTCTCTGTAATACTCTATCATGAACTCAGCAAAGGAGGAATTGGCATCTCCTCCATTCCATCTGTCAATGACATAGTAGTCATAGACAAACTCCCTTTTAGCCTCTTCCCATGTATCATTCAGCTGAATTGGCACCCATTTATCCAAGTGTGGATATTTGGTGTCCATTGGGACTAGTAGCTGAGGCTTCATCTTGTTGTAAGTTGCTCTCCTTCTTCTTGGTTTCTGGAAGTTAGCTCTTCTCTTGTCTCTTGCTCTGTTAGCCTCTTCCATCAAATCCATTTTCTCTTGGGCCCTCATCATGGCCAGTTTCTGTTGTGTTTCAGGGTCTTTGCCATACCCTTCATGAAACAACTTTGATGGATCATTGAGTACCACAATCTTTGTCTTCTTTGGTCCAGGTCCAAAGCCCTCTTCATATAGTGCTTCCACATCTTCAGTGACTTTGGCACCTTCAGCAATGTTGACCATTTCAGAAGACTTGTCTTTTTCAGCAGTTTTGGGCTCTTCAGCAGCTTTGGCCTTCTTTGATGTAGGCTCTTCATCATCAATTATGAATTCAGGTGGAAGATCAAGGCTGTTAGGAAAGTCAGTAAATGTCTCAGCTTGTCTTTTCTTTCCTTTTGCCCTCTTGATCTTTCCTCTAGTTTGGACACCTTCAACATTTTTGTCCGAACTAGACACTTCACCATCAATTCTGAATTCAGGTGGAAGATCAAGGCTGTTAGGAAAGTCAGTAAATGTCTCAGCTTGTCTTTTCTTTCCTTTTGCCCTCTTGATCTTTCCTCTAGTTTGGACACCTTCAACATCTTTGTCCAAACCAGACACTTCACCACCTGGTCTCTACTGTAACCTCATTCTTTCCTCTTGAGCTGAGGCCATTGAATTTTTCAAGGCAAGTGCTAGTTGTTCTTCTTCATCCAATTCTTCCAAGTTCAGCACTGCAGGCTCTTTTCCTTTTACTTAAGCAGCTTTGTCTTTTCCCTTGTCTGGGCTTCCAATCACCAAGGCACCTTTTGCTCTAGCTCTTTCCCTTTCCCCCTTTTTGGCAGCATCAAAGCACTGGGGTTTTAGCTCACTCATTGTTGTGGCCATTAGGGATTGGGCCTGGTTTAGAGACTTCATTTTCTCCAACAGATATACATTTTCATCATGTATATTTTGCATCCTATCACTGCTCAAGCTAAGAAAAGCTAGAACAGGCTTCATCTTTTGTTGGACAACCTCCTCCAAGGTTGCTTTCAGGGATGCATCAAGTTGGGCTTGAAGGAGCTCAGTGAGGTTGGCCACTGCACTTTCAACAATGTTGGCCATCACCTCTTGGGAAAATTTTTCAGAGGCTGCTTTCACCATAGCAAGCCTTTGTTCTTCAGCTCTTTTCTTTTGTAATGCAGTCTTCTTTCCAAGAGCTTGCTTGACAGTCAGTCTGAGAGCTTTGACATTGGCATTATGATTGTCTCTCAGCAGCTTTTGTTCCTTCTTGACCTCTTATGAGATGGGTTCCATGGTGGATTTGGCTTTTTGCACTTCAGTGGAAATGGTTTGGAGACCAGTTTCCACTCCACTTATCCTTGCTTCCAATGTAGGGAGTACTACATCTTCAGAGCCAGTTAATCTCATCTCCACAGATGCTAAAGTTCTTCCTTGCTCATTCAGTGCTCCTGAAGTTTCAGCATGAGCAGATTGGACCTGATGAGTCAAGGAGTCCAATTTCTCTGATTGCATTCCAAGCAAGGCTTGTGCTGAACCTGTATCTACTTGGATAGGGGCATCTGTCAAGAACTCATCTGCAAAGATTTGGTCAAGAGAAATACCTGCAATGTTAGACAAATCAAACAGGTTAGGGAATAAACACTCATCACCCTCAATTTCTTTTGTATAAGACTCTGATACATCAGCAGCCTTCTTCTCATTTTCAACTCTTTCTTTTCTCCCTTCATAGATAGTGTTCTCACCCAAGGAATCAGGCCTCATTTCATCAAGGGATTCTTGAAGTTCAGATTTGACTTCAAGAATAACCTGTCCTTCCTCACTTATTCCACCCTCATATGTTGGTACACTCACAATCTTAGTTATGACTACCTCTCTTTCATCCATAACTCCCTCTGGTTTTTCAATTCTATTTTCCTTTTCAACCCCTTCTCCTAAACCTGCAACATCTTCACCTTCAACAAGGTTCAAAGATGGCAGTTGTGAGGAGATCACAGTGCTTATTTCAGCAGCCACTGAGTCATCCTGAATGATTAAGGGCTGATCAGTGTCCAACTTTCCTGACACTGAATAGGCCTTAACCAAACCAGCCTCTAGTATAGGAACCTCAACATCTTTAGGCTGTGCCTTGGGTTCATAAGAACCTTCATTGGCAGATGTGTCTTTGGTTGTGTTACCACCCTTGGTCAACACCTCTGATGATACAGAGCCTTTCCTATGATAGGTTCTAGGAAGGTTTGAAAGTCTGTCTGCTACAGAAGACTTGGGTTGAGAGGGTTCAGGGAGGTTGGCTTGAGGGGTTTCAGGAGGGTTGGGGTTTGAAGGGTTTGAGGGATCATCATCTGAGGTGCTATCAGGGTGTTTGATGCCCTTAGCTTTTCTCTCTTTCTCCTCAATGATCTTCTCATCTACCAACTTTGCAAAAGCTTCCTCATCAGTGAGGAATCTTGTTTTCATCACACCAGCAAAGTGTAGCAATCTGCTCTCCTCTACTTGCCACCAGTTTGCACCCTTATCTTGGATGACTTGTGATATCTCCATTAAGGTTTTGTCTTTTACCTCCACAAGCATCCTCAAATCATGAAATGTCTTCTAAATTCTTGGAAATTCAGCAAGTTGTGGATACAAACTGTCCACAATGGCCTTGGCTCCACCTCTGAGCATACTTTCATAAGTATACTCCTCCTCATTCTCATTTGATGGAGAACTTTGGGCTATAGGGGAGTGGGCTGTGGTTTCAACAAATGCAGCTTCAGGCAATTTAAGTTCAGGAGGGTTGGCTTCAGAAGGATTGGGCTCAAATGAAGGTACTTCAGTTGCTTTAGAGAGCAATGAATCTGAAGGGGCTTTGCTCAAGGGGGTTGGTTCAAAGAGTGCAGCTTCTAAGAACTTTGAGTAATTGAGCATGGATGAGTCAAGGGGAGATTGCAATCTTGTCTCATCTACTGCTATATCTGCTAGCACATCTATCCCACTTCTTTGCACATTCCCTTCTGGAGAATATCTCTTGGTGAGATTTACAGGGGTGATGGGTTGGTTGGGAGGGGTAACATGGGTTTCAGGGGAGTTGGGCTCAGGATTTTGATTTTCAGGGATGTTGGCCTCTATTGGTTGACCTTCAGGGACCTTGGATTCTGGAGTTCCAGAACCATATGAGTTGGTCCTTGACTTGGATTTAGTCCTGCTTTCAGCTCTGCTCTCTCTTAGAGCCAGTTGGAGATACCTTTCTTCCTGAAGCTCCAACACTTTATCAGTAGGCTTGGCCCTTCTCTTGCTGGCCCTACTGCTCCCACTGCCTTCCACTTCCTTCTCAGGGACAACCTCCCTAGATCTCTTATCACCTTTCTTCTTTTGCCTTGTCTCATTGTACTTCAATCTCAACTCCTCTGAGTGATCAGAAGGCACACTTACTCCTTCTTCTGCCACTTCATCAACTTCAGCTGATGCTCCTGAGGCTTCTCTTGAAGATATTTGAGACACTTTCTTTGTTTTGACAGCCCTGTCCTTAGTTCTTTTCTTCATTTTAGGCTTCTCTTCAACCTTCTCTTCAGTAGGTTTGGCCATAAGCATCCTCCTTTGCTCAATTTTCTTGCTGAGCTTTCTAAACAGGATCTTTTGGGCTGGGAGGGGTTTTGCAAAGGTTTGCATTTGAGAATAATGGGAGAATCTCTCAATCAACAAGCTTGCCCTGGTGCAATACTTGAGTCTCTCTTCTAGCACAACCTTGTTGTGGGATCTCACCTTAAATTTGGCCTTTTCCTTCATCATCTCAGACATTATGAAGGTCCTCCAATCAAATTTTATGCCTTTGTCACTAGCATCAATAACAGCAACCATAATTCTGATTCTTGGATGGCTGACTTGCTCCAAACTTCCAGTATTGCTCATAAGACTCTTAGTGATTACCTCAAATAGATTGAGATATTTTGGCTTTAGAGTCTTCTTATTTTGTGTTGAAGAGATAGGGCCTAGAACCAAAAGCCATTCTTGTGTTATCTCATCTTCATGATCAGCACCATACAGTTCAGGATTCCTTCCCTCAGAAGGCAATCCAAATGCTCCTTCAAGATCTTCTGAAGAGAATTTCACTCTATGAAATTTCTCTTCCTCCTCTCCCTCTACTACATAAGAAAGCCTTGTAGATATTTCACCATCTTCAGGCTTTCCTCTCCACTTGAGAAAGGCAAAGAACTCAGCCATGTAGCTTTCCAAACAAAAGCTTGGTCTTTCCTCCATAAACTTTTGCAATCCAGCTCTCCTCAACCATCTCAGGGTTGGTGTTCTCAGAATCTTCACTTTCAAAAGATACTATGGGCTCAAAGTGAAGACTGTTTTTGTTGCTCAAGTATCCAAAATCAAGGTCTAGAGCCTTGTTGGAGAAATCAATGATCATCTCTGGTCTAACTTTGGGAGCCATTGAAGGTTTACAGAAGGAAAATTTTGACAGAGATTGAGGGTGTTTGAAGAAAATTTGAGCTAGGGTTTCGAATACTTGGGGAAGAAGTGTTTGTGGGGGTCTTAAGACTTGTGAATATTCTAAAAAGAATGTTTGTCAATGAGTTAGTGAAGTTTTGATGCAATTCAAAGGTGAACAAAAATGGAAATAAAAAATGGACGGCTAGGATTGTCTTTAGGGGAGTTGTCCAATTTTGATCCAATGGTCAAAAATCAATGTAACAGTGAAAAACTGTTTTGTTCAAAACGTGGGTGGAGTTTTAATGTTTATTTAAGGCTGGGGGATTTTCGAGATAGATCATGTCTCAAAAAGTTTAATGCAAACAAGAGTTAAATCTTGGCATTTAATGCATGGAAAGTGACCTTTTGGGTGGGAGACAAATTAAATCTCAAAAAGATGATATCTGTAATTGGAATGGGACATATTTCGAAATAGGCAATGATTACCCAAAATAGGTGCTTATCAGACCAAGATTTGGTTTGATAGCTAGGACAACTTATCTGACCCCACTAGGACAAGTGTCCTGAAAGGATGTGGACAACTGTCCTGAGATTCAATGGACAAGTGTCCTGATCATTTCATCTGAGTTTCAGTAGACTTGACCAAGTTTGCTGAAGTTTGAGATTTGTTCCCCCTTAATGAATGAACTCCTTTGGACTCAATTGTCCAATTTCCCTGGATCAAGTAGACCCAACTCTGCTGATAATTCCAGAAATCTTGCTTCTGCAAGTGGCTTTGTCAATATATCAGCTTTTTGAAGATCTGTGTGGATCTTTACCAACTTGATATCCTTCTTCTCCACATGATCTCTAATGAAGTGATGCTTGATGTCCACATGTTTGCATCTTGTGTGCAAGACAGGATTTTATGATATTGCAATTGCACTGTTGTTATCACAAAATATTGGCACTTCAGTAGAGTTGACTTTGTAGTCTCTGAGTTGTTGTCTCAGCCAAAGGATTTGAGCACAACAGCTTCCAGCAGCAACATATTCAGCTTCAGTGGTGGAAGTAGCCACTGTGTTTTGCTTCTTGGAAAACCAAGATATGAGTTTGTTGCCTAAGAATTGACAAGTCCCTGAAGTGGACTTTCTGTCAATTCTACATCCTCCATAGTCAGCATCTGAGTAGCCAGTTAACTCAATGTTGTCATCAGCAGGGTACCAAAGGCCTAGATTTTCAGTGCCTTTGAGATACCTCAAGATCCTTTTTGCAGCCTCAAGGTGGCTTTTCTTAGGATTTTCTTGAAACCTTGCACAAACACCTATTGCAAAGGTGATGTCAGGTCTGCTGGCAATGAGATAGAGGAGTGAACCAATTATTCCTCTATACTCAGTGGAGTTGGTTGAAACACCACTCTCATCAGGATCCATCTTCCAATTTGTGTTCATTGGGATCCTTACTGGCTTGCTTGGTTGACGAAGATTCCTTCTTTTGTTTGTTTGACTTGTAGACCCAAAAAGAAGTTCATCAACCCCATCATGGACATCTCAAACTTGCTTTGCATGAGCTTGGAGAACTTTTCACACAGCTTCTCATTAGGGGATCCAAAAATTATGTCATCTACATAAATTTGGACAAGCAAGATGTCCTCTCCTTCAGAGATTCTGAAGAGAGTTATGTCCACAGTTCCCTTGGTGAATCCATGATCCAAGAGGAATTGTGACAGTGTGTCATACCAAGCCCTAGGGGCTTGCTTGAGTCCATATAGAGCCTTCTTCAGTTTGTATACTTGGTTTCCAACCTCAAAACCTGGTGGTTGCTCCACATAGACCTCTTCTTTCAAGACTCCATTCAGAAAGGCACTCTTGACATCCATTTGGTACACTTTGAACCTCTTGTGGGCTGCATAGGCTAGGAAGAGCCTTATTGCTTCTAGCCTTGCCACAGGTGCAAAGGTCTCATCATAGTCAATGCCTTCATGCTGGCAATAGCCTTTTGCCACTAGTCTTGCTTTGTTTCTGACAATCACATCATTCTCATTCTGTT
The DNA here is from genome assembly GCA_963675135.1 of Galeopsis tetrahit. NCBI lineage: Eukaryota > Viridiplantae > Streptophyta > Magnoliopsida > Lamiales > Lamiaceae > Galeopsis > Galeopsis tetrahit. The sequence continues at coordinate 31,798,711 of OY776126.1, read as the reverse complement.
TGTTCTTGAACACCCACTTGGTTCCAATAATATCTTGATTTGAAGGTCTATCCACCAGCTCCCATACTTCATTTCTGGTGAATTGATTGAGCTCTTCCTGCATTGCTGTGATCCAGTTTGCATCCTGAAGTGCTTCATCAATGTCTTTTGGTTCCTGTTCTAACAAGAAACAACAGAACATAGCACTTTCACCATGAAAACTTCTGGTTTTGACTCCTATACTTGGGTCACCAAGTATCAGATCAGTAGGATGGTCATACAACCAAGTCCTTCTTTTTCTGATCCCTTCAGTAGAGTTGTCCTCTACTAAGGTTGAGTCACCAGTGTTATAGAATTCAGGATAATTGAATGCAGGATCTAATTCAGGATCATAATCAGGGGTGTTGTCCTCAATGTCAGGGACATTGGTATTTTCAACATTTTGAGTTCCCCCTAGATTATTTGACCCATTAACTACCTCAGCAGGAACTGCTTCTTCATTGGTAGGTGTTACCTAGATGTGAACTGGGATTGGGTCATTCAGTTCACCATTTCCATCAGTGGGGTTTGTCTCAGGAAGGTTGCCTTCAGGATTGTTGTCCAATGTGAGTGTTTCAGGTAGGTTGGCTTGGACAACATCTATGAATTCAGTGTCTTTGTCTTTTAGACTCAGTCTGGTTGTCCTCTGTGTGATTTCTTCAGGTTCCAAGTTTTCATTCCTGGACTCATGAACAGATTCATCAAACACAACATGAGGTGTTTCTTCCACAATAAGGGTTTTCTTGTTGTAGACTCTGAAAGCTCTACTGATTTGAGAATATCCAAGGAATACTCCCTCATCAGCTTTGCTGTCAAAGGCTTTCAACTGTTCTTTCCCATTATTGTGTATGAAACACTTACAACCAAAGATGTCAAAGTATGACACTTTAGGCATTCTTCCTTTCCAGAGTTCATAAGGGGTTTTGCCTTGCCCCTTAGTAATCAAGCATCTATTTTGAGTATGGCATGCAGTATTTATAGCTTCAGCCCAAAACCTCTTAGGTGAATTTGAATCAGCAATTAAGGTTCTAGCAGCTTCTTTTAAGGTTCTATTCCTTCTTTCTGCAACTCCATTTTGCTGAGGAGTTCTAGCTGCTGAGGTTTCATGAGCTATTCCATTAGATGTGCAATACTCAATGATGTATGAATTTATGAACTCAGTGCCTTTATCAGATCTTATCTTGATAATGCTAAGGCTTTTCTCATTTGACAGTCTCTTGAGAAGTTCAGGTAGTTTGACTTGTGTTTCCTTCTTGTTAAGGAGAAATACTACCCATGTGAACCTAGAGAAGTCATCTACTACAACCAATGTGTATTTTCTACCATTTATGCTTGAAGGAGTGATTGGTCCAAAAAGATCCATATGTAGAAGTTCAAGTACCCTTTCAGTAGAAATGACTGGTTTACCTTTGAATGAGGCTTTAATCTGTTTTCCTTCTTGACATGGCTTACACACATGTTCTTTAATGAAAACCTCATTAGGCAGTCCTTTAACTAATGCATTTCTAGCAAGTTTTTTCATTGATTTAAAGTTCATGTGGTTTAGCCTCTTGTGCCATAACCAACTTTGTTCACTAGTACTCTTAGCAATGAAACATGCAGCATCAGTAGACTTGTCCCAGTCTGCAAAATACACATTTCCTTTCCTAGTTTCAATCAATAGAATTTGTTGAGTTTTATCTCTAATTAGGCATTTTCCACTTGAGAACTCAACATTGAAATCTTTATCACAGAATTGACTGATACTTAGGAGATTATATTTGAGACCAGCTACATAAGATACATTGGTTACTTTGATGTTATCAATCATCAAAGTACCATAACCTTTAGTTGTTGCTTGTGAGCTGTCTCCAAAAGTGACATTTGGGCCTTCTTTTTCAATAAAATCAGTGAGGAGTTCCTTGTTTCCAGTCATGTGCCTTGAGCATCCACTGTCAAGGTACCATGCTGTCTTTTTGCTCATACTCCTCTTCTTGTGGCCCACTGGTACCTGCAATTAGATAGGTTTAGGTACCCTTTGAGTTTTGGGTCCTGAGAGGTTAGCTGTACCTTTAGGAACCCAAACTTGCCTAATCACCCTGATTGATTCAAGGTGGATAAGTTGTTTTCCTTGTGCATCAACATACACTGTCTTTCCCTTAAATGCCTTGGGGAAAGTATGTGTGAATGTGTTAACTCTGTAAGTTTCAGGGGAGTTGTCAATTCTCCTGAACTTATGAGTTCTTTGTGTAGCTTGATGAAATCTTTGAGGAAAGGCATTTTTATGACCATTACCCTTTGGCATGAAGGGTTTTGGTTGTCTCATTTTATTCTGCCTTTGAGGATAGTTGTCCTTAGGTCTATTCAGCTGAGGCTTTCTCAGTAGAGTTGGCCTAGGCTGATTATACCTTGGATAACTCCTCTGAACATTGTTCAGGAGAGTTTCCCTTCCATTGGGTCTACTCTACTGAGCAACATTCCTCTTGTGATCAGGAGCTTTAGCCATTTCCTTAGGTTTTGGCCTAGTCTCCTGAGGCACTTGAGTAGGCAATTCAACCATTTTGCCCTTTCCTTTGTTCAGTAGCTGTATTATTTCATTTTCATCTTGTTGTGCCACTGATTTAACAAAGATTTTCTTAGTGTTACTTGTAGAAGCAACACTAAGACAAGGTGAAGATTCAAATGGATCAAAACCTAATCCACTTCTTTGAGCCATAGGTCTTTGATAACTCTGAATTTCCTCTATTGCTCTAGAGGATTTGTTCAAAGCAGACATCTTTAATTTCAGGCTCTCTTCACTTGATTTAAGAATGTCATATTCATGTGAGAGGTTCTCAAACTTGGCATTTAGAATTTTTAGTTCAAAATCTCTTCTTTTCTGAGAGAGTAGTTGATCATCTATCTCCTTTTGTTGGTCAACTATCCTGAGATTTGCTTCCTTAAGCTCTCTCAAGACTTGTTGATACAACTCAGTAGATTTGACACCAACAGCTACTTCAGAATTTTTTGCAAGTTCAATAGCCATTCTTTCATTTTCTCTCACACAATTATCATGAAATTCTTGTAATCTAGTGAAATCTTCCATCAACTTCCCAAAGGAAAGTTTCAAGTTGACTTCACTAGTGTTCTGTGATAAGAATGATGGTGAGCTAGAAGTGGAGGATACCTCATCATCCTCAAGAGCCATGTTGCACACATCATCATCATCATCACTGTTTGAGAATAGTCCATCAGTAGAGTTGAAGCTTTCAGCACTATCAGATTCTTCACCAGCCATCATGGCTTTTCTATTGGTGAACTTTCTGTCTCTTTTAGCTTGTCTTTCTCTTCTTTCTTTAGAGCTTAGTTCAGGGCAGTCATACTGGAAGTGCCCTTTCTTCTTGCAATTGTAGCATATGTCTTAATCATCATCCTTCTTAGATTCATCTCTTCCTTTTAATGATGAAGGGTCAGCTCTACTGGACCTTCTCCTATCAGAGTACTTGTCCTCTGATCTTTTCTCTTCAGGCTTTTTGTCCTTGGCCTGATCTTCAGGGGAGTTGTACCTCCTCCTGAATTTGTTATCTTGGTATAATTTCTTGTATCTACCAAACCTTGTGTTGAGCTTGTCAAACCTTCTAGCCATCAAGGCTAGTTCCTCCTTCATTTCAGTCTTTGAGACTGACTTTGATGATCTGGGAGTGGGTTGCATTTCAGGTTCAGCAACTTTGGCTTTGAATGCCACTCCCTTAGTAGGATTTGAAGGTTCCTCAACAGGTTTTCTTCTATTGAGGTCAAACTCATAGGCTTTGAGTTCTGAGAAGATTTGTTGCATGGGCATGGAGGAGAGATCCTTGGTATTCTGCATCATCACAGCATAGACATCCCACTTTTGAGTGAGACTTCTCAAGATCTTCAATCCAACTTCTCTCCTGGAGAACACCTTGCCCAATGAGTTGATTTCATTCATCACATCAATGAATCTACCAGCAAATTTGTCAATGGACTCATCAGCTTCCATTGAGAATTGCTCAAACTTTTGCACAGCAACTTCGAGCTTATTCTCCTTGATCTTTTCTGTACCCTCACACATTTCAGCAAGAGTATCCCAAATTTCTTTGGCTGTGGTGCAGTGGTAGACTCTACCCATGACTGCATCTGGAATTGTTTGGTAGAGGGTGTTCATGGCAAGATAATTCAGATTATCTTTCCTCTTTTCATCAGCAGTGAAGTCATCCTCATCTTTGGGAATCAGTCCCCTTATATCAGCTCTTTGCTCATCTGTCACCCTGGGGTTAGTTTGAGTAAACACAAAAGGTCCTCTTGTGATTACTCTTAACATGTCAGTGTGAAGAGATGCAAGATGAGCCCTCATTCTAATTTTCCAGAAATCATAATTGTCTATAGAAAACATGGGCAGTTTATGATGTGAGATGTGGTTGACTGGATTTGTGGCCATGTTGTCCAATCCTTGAACAGCAGGTGGAGGAACAGCATTGTTGTTGGCCATATCTCAAGAATAAGCAGTTAGTCAACAGGTAAGAGATTTCAGATAGAGATCAGTTCAGTGACCACACAAATATGTGAATTTTTGAAAACCAAGATGGATTTTCAGAAGCAGTGGTCTTTGAACCCCTGCTCTGATACCACTTGTTGGTCCTGAAAGGAGTATATAACAAGTGTATGGGGGGAATACACTTGTATGCAATTCTTTTCAACTTTTGATCAAACCAGAGCTCAACAAGGTTATCTTGGACAACTCTGCTGAAGATGATTAACTCTTCTAAGATAATCAAACTACTAAGTACTATTGAGTACTTAGTTGAATAACTATCTAGGGGAGTTATATGTGCGGAATAGTGGTTGGCCCTTTAAGTTTAGACTCCTTTAGTTTCTGAAATCACTTAGTCAATTCAATGCAATCCAGTTTAGTTTCAGGTAACTTGTCCAATACAGTTTTTGCACAGTCTTTGAATATGTATCTTTTGAAAGATCAGTTTTGTGTGCAGTGTTGAATGTATGTAAGTACTTGTAAAGCAAATCAACACAAGAGGTTATAGTGGTTCAGAGACTCAAGCTCCTACATCCACTTTCCCTGATTTAACAGGATAATTCCTTCACTCTTGGAATTAACTTGTTTTATAGTGCCAAGGTGCACTTGATCAATAACACCTCTCCTTGGTGAATTGATCCCTAGGATGTCTAGAGTCCTAGTACCCTCTTCTCAACTCAGAACTGAATTGTTCTTCTCTCAACAGTCAGCTCCTACCACTTCTACTACTACAACCTTCTCACTTTCTCACTTGAAAGGGGTAAGGGTTGAAGTAAGGTTCCAACTAATGAGATATCCTTTACAATGAAGATCAGTGTATAAGGATAGGATATCTCTTTAAGCTTTGTATGGATATACAATTGGGTTCAGCTTAGAAGAAGTGTTTCAAGACTAAGAATGTATTTTGAAGACTTTGAAGCTTATAGAATGATTGCTCAGTTGGATGTAGAATGGATGCTTCAAATGGTCTTCACACTTCTGTATTTATAGACAAATTTGAGGATTTGCCCGTTGGAGAGGCAGCCCCAAATTGCTATAAATGTCTTCCTTGAGTTTTTCAAACTGGAAGACAGATTCTTGATAGTGACATGTCCTTATTTGGGTAATAAACGGCTGTTAAGACTTTGTCTTCATTCTGCAGCACTTTTCCCAATGTTTGACTTCTTGTTAAGACTTGGACATGGCTTCTGAAGGTTGATCCAATGATAGGACAACATTCCTTATCAAATGGACAACTCTGCTTATCACTATCAGCAGACTTTGCTTATCAGCATGGTTGGCTTGCTCTTCTTCAGATGACTTGGCTTTTTCCCTTTGCTTCACTTGGAAATGATCTCAGCACGATATAATGAAGTCTTTTAGGATGTAGTTGTCTCTTTTCTCTTCAGCATAGATGACCTTCAAACATTAGAACATTTGTTCTGGTTCAATTTTGCTGAGACAACTCTTCTGGACAACTCTCCTAATCAGCATACTTGGCCTTTGAGCTTCAGAGCTTTTGTTTTTGCACAGAGTCAACCTCTTTGGACAACTCTCCTGATCAGAGCATTTGAGTAAACTTGTCCTTTTGAGCTTTACAACCTTGTTCTTACATAGAGACAACTTCTCTGGACAACTCTCCTGATCAAGGCATTTAGTTTTCAATAGAGTATGCTTGGTCTTAGTGATTGTTCCAGAATTTGAGCCTTGAGGGGACTTGATCTTGATAATCTTCAAAGCATAGGTTACCCCTCACATTGTGCATTTAATCATCTAAGAGCTGCCTAACATATCAGCTTCTCATCTAGCCTTATGATATGTGTTCTAACACTCTTAGAACACAATCATCTTGATTTAGGCATGTCTCAGGGGGTTTTGGTATTTAATCAAAACATATCTCATTTTATTCCCAACAACTGCTGATCGTCTTAACAAGATGAGTCGCGACAAGACGCATCAGAGGCAGATTGAGTTAGCTGCAGAAGTTATGAAGGAAGCTTTAAAGGAAGAAATGACTCGTTTTACTAGTCTAGTCACTCTTAAGGCAAGTGATGAAGCCAAAAAGGGGGAAGAGACCAGTAGAGTTATTGTTGAAGGAAAGTCTAGTGCTGAACCTAAAGTTAAGGCTGCTGCGTCTGCAATAGAAGAGTTGAGAAGGACCAAGAGAGGAAGGCTAGTTAAGAAAGCTGGTCTTGAGCAAGCAAAGGCAGAAGAGCAGATGAGACAGGTGAAAGGAAAAGGTGTTGCTTCTCCTGAGGTTCAGACCAGACAAGTCAAAAGAAAGCTTATGATTGAAGATTCTAAAGATGATGAAACTGCAATCGTGAAGAAGCAAAAGATAGTTGAGAAGATTGATGATGAATCTCACTATGCTAGTAAGAAGAAAGTTGGCAAGCATATTAGAAGATTGCAGAAGTTGAAGGCGAATCCAGATCTAGTTGAAGACGCATACATTGACAACTTCATTGACAATGAACATCGTGAAGATTGGTTCAAAGTCAAGTTGCAATGGGAGTTAGATCACTGGATTGTTCGGAAATTTGGAGATGCAGACAGCAATGAAGAGTTATATGCTATTTTTGACAAGTTCATGGAGGTGCAAGACTAGATGCTTTGGAACTTGATTATGAGGATAGCTGCTGCTCTGAACTTTAACATTTTGGTGCCTATCTTTCCGAAATGGACTACTCCGATGCTGAGTTCAGGAAAGAGGATCGACTTCAATCATATCAAGAAATTTGAAGAAGAACTACTAGATAAAGAGAAAATCGAGACTGAAGATCATATTTCGGTGATTCACAAAAGAGAGCTCGATGCTTTTTGTGTTCCAAATCCAGAAGGAGGTAACATGTCTGACTAAGTGTAATTTCTTTACTTAGTTTTTTTTTTTTTTGTTGTTTTGATTTAGTATGTGTAATCTACTGATCTTATGTGAATGAATGAAAAGATAAGTACTATTTTGATGTTTAAAAACAAGATAACTACTTAACTAGTCTACTATTGTGAAAAGATTCAAGTAGTTTTGGCTTCATCAAAAAGGGGGAAATTGTTGGGATATGAATCCTAAGACAAGTCCTAAATGATGAAAAGATAAGATTAGTTTTGATAAGCCAAAAAGTAGACTTGAATATTTTCTAAGTGTTGACTGATCTAGTCTAGTTATGAAGTCGTCTTGAACAGATCAGTAGAGTTCACAAGACAAGTACTAGTTCACAAGACAAGTACTAGTTCACAAGACAAGTACTAGTTCATAAGACAAGTATTGTTTTGAAAGGAAAGTTTAAATTGTTTAAAAGACAAGTACATATTATAAGTACTTTGTATAATTGTTAGGTTTTATATTGAGCTATTCGAGATGTATAGAAGCTCATTATTAGTATTAAGTTCATATTCATTGTATAGTTCTTAAGGTGACTAAGCTGAATTATAAAGCTTAATGTAATGTAATAGTCTTGTTAAGATTACATGATAGGACTAGATTAGTTCTATGTTTTGAAGTCTACGGAAGAAGACCTGCGCAAGACAAGTCAAGTTGGAGACAAGACAGGTGCGCAACAAGACAAGACAAGAAGGAAGAAGTTAGTTACAAAAACGCGTATTGAAGATAAAGATTAAAGAGTTAGTTAAGGAATAACTAATTAACTGAAGAAACGCGTGGATGGATAAGAAGAAGAAGTTAGAAGTTAGTTTTCAAGAAAAGTTAGTTACATAACAGAAAGTTCTTGAAGTTGAAGCTTATAAATACCCCATGGTATTCTACATTTGAAGACTACTGTTACCGAGAGAATTGAAGTATTCATAAGAGATATTCGAAGGAAAACACTCTCAAAGTTGAAATTCAGAAAGAAGCCAGAAGACAAGTGAAGAAATCAGAAGGCTACTACTGAATAGAGAAGCTTACTTTTTCGTTTTTGTTTCAAGTTGCTAGTTACTTGAATTTAGCTAGTTTTAGATCGAAGAAGCACTTGGAAGTGTTATCGATAAGATCGAAGTCTTATTTCTTGGGACTTAAAACCACAAGACTACTCGATTGGATGAGTAATAAGAATTTCACGACTTGAGTTGTCAGAGTGGATGTAGACAAGTTGTCGAACCAATATAAAATCGTTGTGTGTTGATTTACTTTACTGTTTGTTTAATTGGTTAATTGCTTATCTAAACAAGACATGTAGAGTATTCATACAGAAGTTCGAATTTCGAATATAAGTTGAGTATAAACTTGATTGGGCTCATTGTTAATCTGATAATTTCGCATTACGTATTCTGATATATTGAAAGATTTTTAAAAGTGTATTCACCCCTCCCCTCTAGACTTTTACTAGCTTACTCAATATTATTAACTCAACTTGGGACCAACACTCCCTACACCACTATCGGCTGTATCACTTTCATCAGATTCTGATTCATCACATGATTGAAATGAAGTTGTAGATGATACCTCTTGCTCAATTTTAGCCATGCAGCAGAGTCCATATATCATCAGCTATATATGAATGTTTCATCATGATCAGATGGGTAGCTAGATGAAGAAGATGGTAACTCATTATTCTATGGCTAAATTAAGAAAAACGAGCTAAAAACGAGCAAGATGATGAAATTTGGATGTGTAGGGAGCTTGTGTGGCCTCCAATGGCTTCCTCCCCTTCAAAAAACGAAAACTGGGGCTTAAATACCCTTCCCCAAAAGCTTGGCACGTGTCCCTAGGTCAAAAGGGGAGGAGACATAATTTTTAGGCGGAGCACGGCCGTGCACGGGGCTCGGCCGAGCTGCCCGTGCGCAAAAACGTGTTCGCGTTTTCTGTCTTCAGGAGCACGGCCGTGCTCGTGTCTCGGCCGTGCCCTGGCCATCTTCTCCACCATCGAGCTCGGCCGTGCACTTCAATTTCCCAAAATCCCTGTTTCGGGCACGCCTTGCCCGTGCATCAAGCTCGGCCGTGACTTGATTTTTGGCCTGAAAAGTGGCTCGGCCGAGCCATGAGCTCGGCCGTGCTCTTGCTCAACTTCGACTCTTTCTTGTTTCGTGCATATCTTTCGCCTCGGGTGTCCGATTGACTTGATTCTTTTGGCTATTCCACTCCGTTTTTCGAAACGAACCCAACGGTGCACTCCTCTTCCTGATCCAATAAAGTATGGTTGGTGTTTTGCTCCAAATTCCATCGTATTTCCTACAAAATCGACAAAACACAACCTTTCTCTCATTTTGGCTTAAATCATCATAATCAATCCATAATTCAATGAAATCCACATCAAAATACGCTTCGCATATGCCTCTAAAGTGTGTAGATTCCACCCGAATCACCCCCCCCCAAACTTAAAATGTTGTTTGTCCTCAAACAACTAAGCACTTAAAGCAATGAGGGTGTAATGATCACAATGGAATATTCAATGTAAATCACACATGTAAGGTAAAGTGTAGTGATATCTCTTTCTCAAAGTGCATATCTCAATGAAGGTCATAGGCTCATTATTGCAATTCACACTTATGAATCAAAGAATGCACAAACACACAACACATTGTGAATGGGAAACATAATCCAAATGCCCAAGTCCTCTACTCACATGATGAAGTGTTTCTCTCAAACACACAAACAAATTTAGGATATTAATGCACTCATCAATCAAGTTATGATATGCAATCACTATATGCTTGCCCAAATTATACTTTCTACAACATTCAAGTGCTCAACAATGTGATCAATAGGACTTAATCAAGGATGTAACATTGGCTCTTTGGACAAGGTGGGATGAATTTGGGAATTTGTGACTCTTCTAGTGGAGGACAAAGTTTGTTGTTTTACAATGTGTGCTTTCACTTTCAAAGCTTACAAACTTCATCCTCACTTTTCATTTTCCTTTCTTTTTCAAGTATTCATCACCTCATCTTTTTGAACCATTCTTCTTTTCAAGCTTTTGGGGATCTTTGTCCCTCTTTTCTTTTCCCTTGATTTTCTTTTCATCTTTTCTCTTTTTTTGTTTTTCAACTTTTTCAACTTCTCCTTTCACCAAAGATAATTAAGCACATGTTTACCCACTTTGTCTTTTATCCCCCACTAGATGTAGGTATCAAAGGCTCAAAAAGGCTAAGTGGTTAACATTAATGTAGTTTGCCAAGAAAATGAGCAATTAAGCTCAAAGGGGCTAACTATGGAAGATTACTTCGGTGTTAGGAAATTTTGGCTAAGTGCCTCTTTTAGAACAAGATGGCCTATTTCATATCACAAAATTTCACACAATCATGCTTTCAAACAAGAACTTGGGCAAGTTCTAAGATCACTAGCAATAACCTAATCCACTCTCAAATGAATCAAACCGGATTACATGTTCGATTTATGGCTCAATTCTCACCGGTTTATTCAATAGGACTCTCACATTCATCAAATGTTCCCAAACAACAACACATCATGCATTCATGCCATCAAAGATTAACAAATATGAACACAACATGATACTACTTTCCATCACCAATCATGCATACATTAAAAGCAAATAGACATCACCACAACTACTCACTATGGATTCCAAAGATTATCCATGCTCACATTTCATGCAACATGATGAAATTTTTTGTTAGGCCTTAACAATTCACAAAATCATCTACCACAATGACTCACATGTGCTTGGTGCAAATTCACTTTTAAAAACGAACAAATCCCCCCAAACTTTTTCATTGTTATGCAATTAAAAGTTTGGGAAATAAGTGTTAAAATTAAATTGCACCAAGTACCAACAATTACTCACAACCAACACTATATCACAAATGAATTCACCATCATGAAAATCAATCTAGAGCACACAACAATTCAATATTCTAAGCAAATCTCAATCACCACTTGCATGTGCTCATAGGAAATAAACTCCAAGTACAAAAAAAATTAAAGAAAAATTTTCCTACCCCCCCCCCCCCAAACTTGAGCATTGCCAAGCAATCCAAGTTTGGGAAAGGGTGTACCTTCTATGATGGCTATCACCTACTTTCTATTTCTCAATCTATCACTTCGAATGATTCCACTTTGATTTCTTTCTTCACCCCTTAGACCACACGTCCATACGAAGGTACCTACAAAAAATCAAGCTCACCCACCATCAAAAGCATCAACTAGAAATATAAAAGAAAACTACACTATGAAAGCAAGTAAAAATGGGTTGCCTCCCATTTAGCGCTAAGTTTAACGTCTTCAAGCCGGACGGAACTTATAGAGTTCAAACTTCCTCTTTCATCTTGACACCACCAACTTCTTTTGAAGAAGAAGCATAGTGGTGCTTCTTTGCTTTGTTCTTCATTTTCTTCTTCTTGTCATACCAATCCTTCACTTTCTTCTTTAGAATTTTTGAGCTTGGATCAACTCTTTTCTTAACTTTTCTTCCTAGGCCACAAAGAAAGTTAATATTAGTAACACAAGATTTGTTAGAACAATGTGAATCATTAAGAATTTGAGAAGTGGAGAGTATAGCATTGCTTATGCTTGAGCTTGAGGAATTTTTCATATCCTTCATTACAAATGTCACTTCCTCCTCCTCCACTTTCAACTTGATCTCTCCATCTTTCACATCAATTGTTGCTCCCCCCGTAGCTAAGAATGGTCTCCCCAAAATCAAAGGAATTTCGGGGTCCTCTTCCATATTCATCACCACAAAATCGGCATGAAAGCTAAATTTATCCACTTTCACCACTACATCTTCTACAACCCCTTCTGGGTAAACTATGGAACGATCCGCCAATTGTAGAGTCATGTTGGTTGGCTTCATACTTCCAAGCTTCAAACGACCATACATCGAGAGGGGCATCAAATTTATGCTAACTCCAAGATCACAAAGAGCTTTCTTCTTTTCTCTATTGCCCATCTCACATACCAATGTGAAGCTCCCGGGGTCTTTCAACTTTTGAGGGAGACTCTTTTGGATTAAAGCACTACATTCCATAGGAAGATTCACCGTCTCACATTCTTCCACTTTTCTTTTCTTTGAAAGAATCTCTTTCATAAATTTTGCATAAGTGGGCATCTCCTCAAGAGCCTCCAAGAAGGGTACATTCACGGTGACTTTCTTGAAAATTTCAAGAAACTTTCCAAATTTCTCATCGAGCTTCTTTCTCATAAACCGTTGGGGAAATGGTGGTGGAACAAGTGTTTTTGGAACTCCCCACCCATCACACTCTATCTTCTCTTCATACTTTGCTTCTCTTGCTTCCTTAGCTTTATTCCACTTAGGTATCCTTTCTTGTTTCTTCTCTTCTTTCTCCATCTCTTCTCTTATCCTCATTTCTCCATCTTCATCTTCATTTGGCATGCTTGGTCCCTCGTATTGAGTGCCACTACGAAGATTAATTGCCATACAATTCTCTCTAGGATTTGCTTCCGTAGTAGAATGGAACTTGCCTTTTTGATTTACCCCACTCGAAGAAGCAATTTGACTCATGTGAAACTCTATGTTCTTCATTTGCTTGGCCATTGAGAGCATTTGTTCATCCAACCTTTCTATCTTTTGGTTTTGTTGAGCCGTCGTTTGATTATTTTGAGCTATGAAAGTGGTCAACAAGTCTTCCAAATGTGGTCTCCCCTCATTGTTTGGTGCACGAGCACCCGGATCAAATCCCGGAGGGAGTGTGAGGGCGGCTTTAGGATTTCCATAAGAGAAGTTTTCATGCTTCCGAGCATTTGGGTTGTAAGGAGGATTTCCTTGGAATTGGGCTTGAGCATGTTGTTGGAAACGGTTTTGGTTAGGAGCTTGGTTTGGGAAAGGTGGTTGATGAAAATTTCCTTGAAAATTCCCTTGAGGATATTGGGGCCTTCCCATGTAGTTAGCATCCTCAACTTGGTTCAACATGTTTGGCATCTCCATTCCCCCACCAAAGTTTTCTCTCCTTTGATTGTTTTCCATCAACTCAACCTTGTCCAAGAGCATCTTGATTGTATCACCCAATGATGTAGAGTTATTCCCAATTTGAGCAACTCTATTTGACACGTATTTTTCAATACTCACCTCTCAAGTATAAGAGGATCCTCGTAGTAAAAGTAAGTGCCCGGTTAAATTATCGATCTGTGGGACTAGATTGATCAAGTAGTCTTAGTGTGTATGTTGTTCTTTGAATATAATGAGTATTCATGGTTTGTGCAAATGTAAAGAAAGCTTACAAATAACAACTAATGATAAGCAAATAACTAAAAAGATAATGATAGAAATCAAGTGAGAGTGGTAGTGTTCGGGTGTTCGTCCTTGTGTGGAATCGATGTTAAAATTCGAAGTCTATGTGTAATTCATTGGATGGAATTTGGTAGAAGCAATCGCTAAGGCATATATCGAGCAAAGCACCTAGGATCGAGAGGATGAATAGAAGTGTTCTTACCCGGGTAATCACACGGCTAGGGGGTTCGACTCTACCTAATTAAACTAAACTAATCCCTAGTTATGCTTTTCCACTTGAATACTAACAACCAAGCTCCTATGGTCTTCTCACTAATCACTTAAATGTCAATTAAAGCAATTAATGTAGATAAATGGGGTTCTAATGAAATTTACCCAACTCTCGTTGCGATAAACCAATATTAACTCAATTCACTCGACTCCCAACCCTCGATTATACTATCGTCAAGATTAACCAACTCTCGTTGCACTAATCATGCTTCTAATACAACCTAATAATTGAGTTCTTGTAAAATGATCTCTCAAAACCCATAAACCTAACCAATAAACCCCACCAATGAATTCCACAATTGAAATCAAGCTATAACATTAATTCCATCACAATTGTACAACACCCAAACACCAATTTGCTTAGCCCATGGCTAATTTAATGAAATTAAGGAAAGCAAATGATAAATTCAACATACCCATAATAAATAACACAAGAATCTTCAATAAAAGTAAAGGTATCACCTCTTTGAATGAAATTGTAGACAAAAACCTTAAAATGCTTCAATGGAGTCTTCAATCCTTCCTTGAAATTGAAATTACAACCCACAATAGTAATTAAACTAAGGAAAATCACTCTATTCATCAATCGCCATGCTTGGTCCTTCATAACTAGCCCCACTTGAAGAAGCCATTTGACGCAATTGGAAATTCATATTCTTCATTCGATTCTCAAGTGAGACCATTTGCTCATAAATCTTGTCCAATCTTGCATTGTGAGCAACAACTTGAATGGATTGAGTCATGAAAGTGGCTAGCAAATGTTCCAAGTAAGCATTTCTTTCATCATCTTCATAATGGGTGGGAACTTGTTGCATTTGACAATCGTAATCGTAGTTCCCCCAACTATCATAACAAACTTCTTCTTGATAAGAAGGATAAACCATATCATATTGATCATAAGATCGATTCCATGAATATTGGTTATATCCTTCCATCTTGCAATATAGCTCACCTACACAAATGAGCAAGGATCAAAAGCACAAGATAATGTGGAACAACTAAAAATAAAAATCACTAGTAATTACGCTAAACTAACATTAAGTTACAAAAAAGGCAAAACTAATCCCCGGCAACGGCGCCAAAAACTTGACACGTGTTTTTACCAACACGTTCCCCTCAAGTATAAGAGGTTCGCGTGTAATAAAAGCAAGGCCCGGTTAAATTATCGATCTGTGGGACTAGATTGATCAAGTAGCCTTAGTGTGTATGTTGTTCTTTGAATATAATGAGAATTCATGGTTTGTGCAAATGTAAAGAAAGCTTACAAATAACAACTAATGATAAGCAAATAACTAAAAAGATAATGATAGAAATCAAGTGAGAGTGGTAGTGTTCGGGTGTTCGTCCTTGTGTGGAATCGATGTTAAAATTCGAAGTCTATGTGTAATTCATTGGATGGAATTTGGTAGAAGCAATCGCTAAGGCATATATCGAGCAAAGCACCTAGGATCGAGAGGATGAATAGAAGTGTTCTTACCCGGGTAATCACACGGCTAGGGGGTTCGACTCTACCTAATTAAACTAAACTAATCCCTAGTTATGCTTTTCCACTTGAATACTAACAACCAAGCTCCTATGGTCTTCTCACTAATCACTTAAATGTCAATTAAAGCAATTAATGTAGATAAATGGGGTTCTAATGAAATTTACCCAACTCTCGTTGCGATAAACCAATATTAACTCAATTCACTCGACTCCCAACCCTCGATTATACTATCGTCAAGATTAACCAACTCTCGTTGCACTAATCATGCTTCTAATACAACCTAATAATTGAGTTCTTGTAAAATGATCTCTCAAAACCCATAAACCTAACCAATAAACCCCACCAATGAATTCCACAATTGAAATCAAGCTATAACATTAATTCCATCACAATTGTACAACACCCAAACACCAATTTGCTTAGCCCATGGCTAATTTAATGAAATTAAGGAAAGCAAATGAGAAATTCAACATACCCATAATAAATAACACAAGAATCTTCAATAAAAGTAAAGGTATCACCTCTTTGAATGAAATTGTAGACAAAAACCTTAAAATGCTTCAATGGAGTCTTCAATCCTTCCTTGAAATTGAAATTACAACCCACAATAGTAATTAAACTAAGGAAAATCACTCTATTCATCAATCGCCATGCTTGGTCCTTCATAACTAGCCCCACTTGAAGAAGCCATTTGACGCAATTGGAAATTCATATTCTTCATTCGATTCTCAAGTGAGACCATTTGCTCATAAATCTTGTCCAATCTTGCATTGTTGTGAGCAACAACTTGAATGGATTGAGTCATGAAAGTGGCTAGCAAATGTTCCAAGTAAGCATTTCTTTCATCATCTTGATAATGGGTGGGAACTTGTTGCATTTGACAATCGTAATCGTAGTTCCCCCAACTATCATAACAAACTTCTTCTTGATAAGAAGGATAAACCATATCATATTGATCATAAGATCGATTCCATGAATATTGGTTATATCCTTCCATCTTGCAATATAGCTCACCTACACAAATGATCAAGGATCAAAAGCACAAGATAATGTGGAACAACTAAAAATAAAAATCACTAGTAATTACGCTAAACTAACACTAAGTTACACAAAAGGCAAAACTAATCCCCGGCAACGGCGCCAAAAACTTGACACGTGTTTTTACCAACACGTTCCCCTCAAGTATAAGAGGTTCGCGTGTAATAAAAGCAAGGCCCGGTTAAATTATCGATCCGTGGGACTAGATTGATCAAGTAGCCTTAGTGTGTATGTTGTTCTTTGAATATAATGAGAATTCATGGTTTGTGCAAATGTAAAGAAAGCTTACAAATAACAACTAATGATAAGCAAATAACTAAAAAGATAATGATAGAAATCAAGTGAGAGTGGTAGTGTTCGGGTGTTCGTCCTTGTGTGGAATCGATGTTAAAATTCGAAGTCTATGTGTAATTCATTGGATGGAATTTGGTAGAAGCAATCGCTAAGGCATATATCGAGCAAAGCACCTAGGATCGAGAGGATGAATAGAAGTGTTCTTACCCGGGTAATCACACGGCTAGGGGGTTCGACTCTACCTAATTAAACTAAACTAATCCCTAGTTATGCTTTTCCACTTGAATACTAACAATCAAGCTCCTATGGTCTTCTCACTAATCACTTAAATGTCAATTAAAGCAATTAATGTAGATAAATGGGGTTCTAATGAAATTTACCCAACTCTCGTTGCGATAAACCAATATTAACTCAACTCACTCGACTCCCAACCCTCGATTATACTATCGTCAAGATTAACCAACTCTCGTTGCACTAATCATGCTTCTAATACAACCTAATAATTGAGTTCTTGTAAAATGATCTCTCAAAACCCATAAACCTAACCAATAAACCCCACCAATGAATTCCACAATTGAAATCAAGCTATAACATTAATTCCATCACAATTGTACAACACCCAAACACCAATTTGCTTAGCACATAGCTAATTTAATGAAATTAAGGAAAGAAAATGAGAAATTCAACATACCCATAATAAATAACACAAGAATCTTCAATAAAAGTAAAGGTATCACCTCTTTGAATGAAATTGTAGACAAAAACCTTAAAATGCTTCAATGGAGTCTTCAATCCTTCCTTGAAATTGAAATTACAACCCACAATAGTAATTAAACTAAGGAAAATCACTCTATTCTATGGCTAAATTAAGAAAAACGAGCAAGATGATGAAATTTGGATGTGTAGGGAGCTTGTGTGGCCTCCAATGGAACGAAAACTGGGGCTTAAATACCCTTTCCCAAAAGCTTGGCACGTGTCCCTAGGTCAAAAGGGGAGGAGACATAATTTTTAGGCGGAGCACGGCCGTGCACGGGGCTCGGCCGAGCTGCCCGTGCGTAAAAACGTGTTCGCGTTTTCTGTCTTCAGGAGCACGGCCGTGCTCGTGTCTCGGCCGTGCCCTGGCCATCTTCTCCACCATCGAGCTCGGTCGAGCTCTTGTCTCGGCCGTGCACTTCAATTTCCCAAAATCCCTGTTTCGGGCACGCCTTGCCCGTGCATCAAGCTCGGCCGTGACTTGATTTTTGGCCTGAAAAGTGGCTCGGCCGAGCCATGAGCTCGGCCGTGCTCTTGCTCAACTTCGACTCTTTCTTGTTTCGTGCATATCTTTCGCCTCGGGTGTCCGATTGACTTGATTCTTTTGGCTATTCCACTCCGTTTTTCGAAACGAACCCAACGGTGCACTCCTCTTCCTGATCCAATAAAGTATGGTTGGTGTTTTGCTCCAAATTCCATCGTATTTCCTACAAAATCGACAAAACACAACCTTTCTCTCATTTTGGCTTAAATCATCATAATCAATCCATAATTCAATGAAATCCACATCAAAATACGCTTCACATATGCCTCTAAAGTGTGTAAATTCCACCCGAATCACTCGTCTGAGTCCGTTTCAGAGTCTTTATTAGCCATCATTGCCTTCTTACCCCTGTTGTATCTTCGTTCCCTTCTTGCCTTGCGTTCTTCGCGATCATTACTGCTCAGGTCCGGATATTCGTAAATGTAGTGACCTGGTTTCTCACAGTTATAGCATAAAGGATCGTTAGTAGACTTTTTATCAGGGGACTTATCCCTTCTCTTATCTCGTCTATCAGAACGCTTAATCTTCCTATCGTCAGACTCTCTATCTCGTCTGTTACTTTTCGAGACTTCGTCTCTCCTTTCGGACGAGTTTCGGTTCGTCTGGTCCCAGACGAGTCTTAGAAGTAGAACCTCTATAGTCTTTATAAAACTTCTTATATCTACCATAGCGCTTGTTTAGCCTGTCGAACTTCCTAACCATAAGGTTCATTTGATCTTTCAGACTTAGATCAGATTTATCTAACTCGTCTTTTATACTAGCAGGCTTGGACTTGTCTACTCTAGAGCTCTTAGACGTAGTAGACTTAAAGGCAACATTCTTCGACACAGCTTTCTCCCTATCACTACTGGCAATGGGATCTTCCTCATCTAATTTGAACTTATGTGCCTTAAGGGTCTGGAACATGGTTTCTGAAGGCCACGAATCAATGTCTTGTGTGTTATTAATGATCATCTTGACCATTTTCCACCGTTCATCCAAAGCCTTCAAGATTCTCAAATTAATCTCTCTTTCGGTATAAGTCTTTCCTAGCACTTCAAGATCATTCATGATTTTAGTAAATCGAGTATCCAATTCATCAATTGATTCACCTGACTTCATCTTAAATGTTTCAAACCTTTGGACAATTGTGGACTGTTTGCTTTCTTTGATCAGCGTAGTGCCTTCACAATGAACAGCTAATTTGTCCCACATTTGCTTGGCAGTCTTACATTATAACACTTTGCCAAGATACTCGTTTGGCAGGGTGTGTAAAATATAATTCTTAGCAAGACTATCCAAATTGTTTTGACGCATTTCTTCAGAAGTCAATTCTGACCTTGGTTTATCAATCAGCTCGCCAACAGCTTTAGTTGGGTCCAGTGTAGCAGTATTTTTCACCATTGTGACGACTGGTCCTTCTTTAATCACGGAGACCATCAGATCATGAGTTGAGCTGAAGATGACTTCCATCCTCAACTTCCAGTAGTCGTAGTCCTGAACAGAGAACTTGGGAAGTTTGTTAGCACTTATCTCAAGAGACATGGTTTAGCAGTTGATCAGATAGGATAATAGCAAGAAATCAAGATACAGATATATCAAGAAAATGTGATATGAATCAGAACAAATACGAACCAAGACTTCACCCAAAGTCTTTAAATGTTATCAAGAAACAGCAGTTCAAAAACTACTGCTCTGATACCACTTGTTGGTCCCAAGTTGAGTTTATAATATTGAGTAAGCTAGTAAAAGTCTAGAGGGGAGGGGTGAATAGACTTTTAAAAATCTTTCAATATATCAGAATACGTAATGCGGAATTAATCAAAGTAACAATGAGCCCAATCAAGTTTATACTCAACTTCTATTCGTAATTCGAACTCCTGTATGAACACTCTACTTGTCTTGTTCTTATATGCTTAATCAATTAAGCAGTTAAACAAACAGTAAAGTAAATCAACACACAACGATTTTATAGTGGTTCGATAACTTGTCTACATCCACTCTCACAACTCCAGTCGTGAAATTCTTATTACTCTTCCAATCGAGTGTTCTTGTGATTTTAAGTCCCAAGATATAAGACTTTGATCTTTTCGAAAACACTTCCAAGTGTCTCTTCGATCTAAACTAGCTATATACAAGTAACTAGCGACTTGAAACAAAAATGTAAAAGTAAACTTCTCTATTCAGTAGTAGCCTTCTGATTTCTTCACTTGTCTTCTAGCTTCTTTCTGAATTTCAAACTCTGAGAGTGTTTTGCTTCGAATATCTCTTTATGAATTCTTCAATTGAATGTAGAATATCAATGCATCAGTAGTCTTCAATCGTTGAATACACCATGGTATTTATAAGCTTCCAATCTTCAAGAACTTTCTGTTATGTAACTAACTTTTCTTGAAAACTAACGCATAATTGTTTATCTTTATCCATCCACGCGGTTATGTAGTTAATTAGTTATTCCTTAACTAACTCTTCAATCTTTATCTTCAATACGCGTTTCTGTAACTAACTTTTGTCTTCTTGTCTTGTCTTGTTGCGCACCTATCTTGTTTCCACTTGACTTGTCTTGCGCATCCAGTCTTCAACAGTAGACTTCAACATAGAACTAATCTAGTCCTATCATCTATTCCTAAAAAGACTATTACATTACTTTAAGCTTTATAAATCAGCTTAGTCACCTTAGAATCTATACAATGAATATAAACGAAACATGAGCTTTTATACATCTTGAATAGCTCAGTAAACAACTTAAACACATATACATAGTACTTATAATATATACTTGTCTTTTAAATCATACTTATCTTTTCTTTCAAAACAATACTTGTCTTATGAACTAGTACTTGTCTTGTGAACAAGTCTTGTGAACTCTACTGATCTGTTCAAGACGACTTCTTTAACTAGACTAGATCAGTCAACACTTAGAAAATATTCAAGTCTACTTTTTGGCTTATCAAAACTTCATCTTATCTTTTCATCATTTAGGACTTGTCTTAGGATTCATATCCCAACAAGAGGGATCAAGTACGATTTGTGCTTTAAAAATACTCACTTCATCCCATTGAATCCTTAAAAAAAATAAGTCGCATGCAACGATTATAGAGACAACTCATCCTTCAATATAAGGGCGTAGAATATTAGAGCGACTAACATTAATTTTCATTCCCATTGAGGAATCTCCAATCAAGCGTGACACCTGAATAGTAGAGCGACTAACATTAATTGAACTCGTAAATATTAATATTGAACACACACGTTGAGTTCTATACAAAATACTAGTACACATAAATATTAAAATTGCGTACATTTAACAACTAATCAACAAATTATCATGCAACAAGCATTTAAATAAAGGGAACATGTTTTGTGCAAGCAATTTCAACCTTAATTGGCACTTATATATGGTGATAATTTGATGTTCAAACCACATAGGGAGAAATGGCACGAGTACTAGTTGTGTTGGTGGTGGCGCTGGTGGTGCTGATGAACGGGGCGACCGAGGGAACGAAGGAGAAGCCATTGTCTCTAGGAATTTGTATGATAGAATGCGTGGGCAAAATGTTGGCTTGCACAGATGAATGTGGAGATTCAAAAAAAGGACCAGTCCTACTTTTTTGCTACCAAGGATGTGGAGCTAAAGATATCAATTGTGTTACCTCTTGCCTTCTCAATAGAAATGAGACACAAATTTCAAATAATGGACTTTGATCGTTATTGATCTATGCTATGAGTGGTGTAGCATGTTAATTTATCTATATGTATCATAAATAAAACTTGGCAATATTATTTGTTATGTTTAATATAATCTTGCATGTATATAACATAACTAGCATTAATTACTCGACAATAATTAATCTTTATATTGTCAAGGGTGCAGAAGTCGGAAATCGCTAGTTGAGCAGTTTTGGATCGCCTAGACACCCCCTACTCATTGCGTTTTTTAGTGTCTTATTTTATCATTTGAAATAACTTTGTGCAATTCCATAACAAACGTTTTTATACATTCAATTAATAAATTGTAAATGTCTGTGGTTATTTTATACTCCATCTAAAACTTTTTAAGTAGAAGGCGTAATAAAAAAAAAATTGTTGCAAAGTTTGTAACGCAACGTCCTTCTGGGCGGGTCCACTTCTTTGTTTTAAAATAGGAAAAAAAATAGTAGAGCTCGAAATTCATCGACAGTCTCCCCCTCTCTGTACTTTTCGACTTTTTTAATTTGTTGGTGAGATGGAGATGGAGGTGGTGCTAATCCCATGGCCAGTGATGGGGCACGTGCAGATCGTCGAGTTTGCCAAGCTCATACTATACCATCAAAACCATCTCCCTTCCGGTATGTACAAGTTTCAAGTGTTTGATTTTCACTCACTTTTCTCGATCTATATTCACACTTTGGAGAAACAAAGATTGATATATAGATCGATTAGTTTCATTTTCAGATTAATTTAAATTATAACTAACTTCCTCCAACGATCTCATTAATATCAAATGTTTGATTTAAATTTATATATGTAGAAAATTTTATCTATAAACTTTTAGGCCATGTTTGTTTTGGGATTTTGAAGATTTTGAAATCCGAATTTCAAAATTTAGTGGATTTTAAAATCCTAATGTTTTTTATGTTTTGTGTTTGTTTTGAGATTTATGTAGGGTAGGATTTAACTTTATAGAATATGGTTATAGGTTTTATAGGTATTTATATAGAGTTTGTAGGTATTTATAGGGTTGACTTTTATAGGGTGTATAGGGTAGGATTTTGAAATCCTGAATCAAAATCCCAAACTGTAACGGGAGTGGAGTTTCGAAATTCCAAATCCGGATTTCCCATCCCAAAACAAACATGCCCTTAAATATGTTCTCATAGCATGTTTAATTTGAGATTGTGTATAATGGTGGAAGAATGAAAAAATTCTCTAAAATCATAAGTAGGGGGTGTTTTGAAACTCTACAAACTGCTTCTAGAATCACTTTTTTTTTAAAAGCTGTGAGAGACAGCTTTGAAAATAAGTGATTTTAGAAGCAGTAAGTTGTTTCAAAACACACCCGTACTTAGGTATGTTTTGAGATTTTGATTAGGTTATAACCTTAACTTTAGGTAAACATCACCATAAAGAAAGAAAACCATTTATTTTAACAAGAAGGGACGGATTTTGTTAATCATTATCGTTTTTCTTTTAGATATTTTTGCCCTACCATAAGATAATGAGAAATAATTAATTGAAATTATAAGAATAACAAAACCTTTTGTTAGGTGATAATGGTGGAGTGGGGTACAGGTCATAAGTTGGGCCCATTGACCAATTTCTTTATGTTATTGTACAGTCTATCACCTTGATACAGCACCTGAAATTTGGCGTGTAGTGTTGAGTCCAACGCATTAGAGTTGAAGTGAGTAATAAAATAATAAATATATTAAAAGTACATAATGATTAAAAAAATAAAATAATTTGTAAAAAAAAGGAATAAAAAATTTACTGTGAAACATAAAAAATGAAAAATGGGAAGCTTATATAATGGAACGGGGGAATAGTTTTCACTAAAAACAACTATATTACTAAAATAAAAAAATTCATAAAATTGAATATATAGATACATTTAAAATTTTAATGTTCAATTTACACGTTAAACTCAATATTTGACCTAATTCATCCTAATTTATCATTCTACTATTTAAAATACACTTATTAGAGTTTGTTTTTTTTTTAGAATAAATACACTTATTAGAGTTACTTTGTGCACGTGGGTAGATATTAAAATAACTACTTGATATAATTATATACACTCCTACTTTGTGCTTGGAACTGACATAATTTTAAAATAACATTTAATTAAAGAGTGCCATGTGGATAAGCCAAGTTAAATCTGAACATAAAAAGAGATTAATGAGAATACTAATTAGTCTCTCTCCTAAATCAGTTTTCGATTTTGACATAAAAATTAAATGTATTGGGTCTTTTTAACTATTTCTAAAAAATAAAGAACTTTGTATAAGAAATGTTAAAATAAATGAAAATTTTGTACATGAGTAAAAGTCACTCGTTCCACTGAAATTTGCACATTTTTCACATATAAATGTTCAATACCAATTTGCACCCTCCATATAAAAAAAAAAAAAAAAAAATCATAACTCCAACCTCAAAATATACTCTTATTTACTCATATGTCATTACTTTTTCACACTCAATGTACCTTTTACTTTACTTTTTTTATAAAAATTTACAAAACTATCTCTCAAAACATCAATCATTACACATTTTTTAACCCATTTTTTTAAAATTATGTGTCATCTCAGGGTGCAAATTCCTTTTCAACGAGTGAGCATAATTTTTTTATTGTTGAAAAAGTATACATTAAGTTTAGAAAAAAAAATATATACTTTAGTTCAAAGTTGTTATTTTTGTCCACAATACAGGTAAAACTCTTTCAGTGACGGTACTCGTAATGAAGCTCCCTAATCACATTGACACCGTTACAAGATCCTTCGCCGACTTACTCTGTGCCGGCGCCGGCGACCGCCGCGTCAAATTCTTCGAGCTTCCTGAAACCGACCAGGGCCCCGATTGGAGCACCAAAACCCGTGGATTCTTCACTCACAGCCTCGTTCTCAGCCAACGTCCTAACGTCGCCAACCTCCTCCGTTCCCGCCGCCCAAACGTCGCCGCCGTCGTGGTTGACATGCTCTGCACCTCCATGATCCACGTGGCGGCGGAATTCCATATCCCCGCCTACATATTCTACCCATCTCCGGCCAGTTTCCTCGGTGCAATGCTTCATTTCCAGAGCCTCCACGATGATCATAACCAGGACGTTTCTGAGTTAAGGAACTCGGAGTCCGAGTTGCCGATGCCGAGTTATGCCAAACCCGTCCCGCCGGAGGTCCTGTCTTTAGTTCTCGTCGACAAGGATCAATGGCGAAACAGGTTTCTTCACTATACCCGTGACTATAGAAAGGCAAAGGGGTTAATTGTCAACACTTTTAATGACCTTGAGCCTTATGCATTGGATTCATTATCTGAAATGGTCCCTCCAATCCCTCCTGTGTACCCGGTGGGCCCAATTTTGAATCAGGGCCCGTCGTTGAATGACAACGACGGAGAAGAATTACTCCGGTGGCTAGATGATCAGCCTTCGGAATCAGTGGTGGTGGTGTGTTTCGGTAGTCAGGGGAGTTTGAGTGAGGGGCAGATAAAGGAGGTGGCGATCGGGCTTGAACGAAGTGGCTGCCGTTTCCTTTGGTCTCTCCGCTGCCAGTCACCGGAAAGCCAGAAAGCAAGCTTTCCGAGTGAGTATGCAAGTTACAGAGAAGTCCTTCCGGAGGGCTTTCTTGAAAGGACGGGAGGACTCGGAAAGGTTACCGGGTGGATACCTCAGCTCCGCGTGCTATCACATGCAGCTGTGGGAGGGTTCGTGTCGCATTGTGGGTGGAACTCGGTGTTGGAGAGCTTGTGGTGTGGTGTTCCAATTGCAACGTGGCCGTTGCATGCAGAGCAGCATATGAATGCTTTTCAGCTGGTGAGGGAGCTGGGATTGGCTGTGGAGATCAGTCTGAGGTATCATGAGAGGAGTGGGATGGTGACGGCGGCTGAGGTGGAGAAGGGGGTGAGGGAGGTGATGGAGAGTGGGAGTGAGGTGAGGAAGAGAGTGAAGGAGATGAAAGACAAGAGTAGAGCTTGTGTGATTGAAGGTGGACCTGCTTATGTCTCTTTTAAGAGATTGATTGATGATATAATCATATGACCAATGTTTCCGCCTCGTGTGTGATTTAACGGCTTCCCTAGACAAGATCGTCCTGTATAAGAGGGGGGCCTCTTCCTTCCACCTCCTATAAACTTGAAGAATTTCATTGTATTACCATTTACAATAAAAAAAACAATGTGACCAACTCAAACAAATTTCCAAGTTCTAGTGACCAATATCAGCCAGATAGTTTAATTTATTTATGACCCCTACATACAGTAATAACCCAAACAAGCCAAAACACAAGAGACCGTCTCAACCATTCTTAAACAAAACAAAACAAAATAACAAAAATATCTACAATACTCTGCACACCTTCAGCTTCAGCAGATTGCAGCTAGCAATTCTTCCCATCACTGTCATAGTATTCATCATCATTAAAGTCTTCGTCATCATAGTAGTACACACCATCATCGTCTTCTTCTTCTTCGTACTCCTCGTCATCATTGTCACTACTAGTCTCATGGCCATTTGGACTCAATACTTTCACCTGTTGTCCTCCTAAACTCTCTTGAATTCGATCTCTAATCGCAGTTCCCTGAGAAAATTGGCACACAAGATTAAGGTGAAATGCAGCAAACTCTTGTACAAGCTTACGTATCCAAATCTTAACACTACTGCTCACCATCTTATGGCAACCTTCCTCAAACATTTCAAGAAATCCAGCAACCCATCGATCAGCATTTTCGACCCAAATATTGGGATTCATCCCAGCTGTTTTTGCAACAGTTTGTATCTGAAAATACAAAGACTTAAATGAAACACATCAAAGTACACAAATGGATAATAATTCAACATTTCCATTAAAAGAAACTCAACCCTCTCCCCGACTTTTTCTTGTTGCTCCTTGACTTTCTCTTGAAACTTTTTCAGTCTCATGTTCACTCTTAGTCGCTTTTCCTGCCCAAGCGAAGAAAAATCATTAAAGCACCAGCCTGACTGAAAGTTAGCACCATGAAATATTCCGTTAATTAAGCTAGATCAATGGATGATTTTAAGAGAACAAGAAGATAGACCTTGACATAGCTAACATTAAGATCCTTTCTTGAATATCCACGATCCAAATTGCGCATCACATATTGGTTATAATCCTTCACAACCCTCATAATGACATCGGATGTTGAAATTCCATCAGTCCTTTTAGTCTCCTTAAATCTTCCCACAGCTTTCACCTACATTAAGAATAAGACAACCTATGATCATTAGGTGTCTCCAATTAAAAGAAGACATTAACCACTGACACCTACACGATGGAAACAAAGAGTTACGTGACATGTCGAGTGCAGTGCTTACAAATTCATAAACATCATTTCCAGCTCCGCTTGCATCTGCGTAACTGCAAAAGAAGGTTACATCCCCCTAGGGGTGTAAATGCCCTGTTACTGGAAGTTCAAACTTATTTAAAGCAATCCAAATTTATATGGTTCTCAGAACATCAGAACAAGGCCACCCATTAAATGCACCACTAGAACTGTTGTTGATTAGAAAAGGCTAGACAAGCAGTAAATTCAAATGTTTCAAGTGTGATCACGAAGGTATTGGTGAAGCGCTGATAAAAAAAATTGCAAACAACCTCTATTGGTTTGACAATTGAAAAACATTGTAAATCCTGGAAAATTCTATATTAGAATTCAGAGGGCACCATCATTCCCATATAAATTTGCTATTGCATGCCGCTAATGTTATCAAAACTCAAGTGTGAGAAAGAATTTTTCTAGATGAGAAATCCTTACGGAAGAGAATCATGAGCAACATAATCAATTCGGTGCTTGTCAAGGAACTCTTGATTTATCACCCATGGGGCATCGGGAATAACCTCATCAACCCACCTGCAAAAAAGTAAAGCTACATGAATTACAAGTTAAACAAGCATTAAAAGTAACAAACTATATCCTGAACTGATTGTCTTCTACAAATCATAATGCTGCATTAACAATCATAATCAATCAAGCTAATTATGAATTTTAAGATATTGAAGATGTGTAAAAAAATGTAGAACAGTTCGGCCCCGTTTGGTAGCCAAGAAATAAACCACTTCTAGTCTTTTCTAACGTTTGGTAACACACAAATAATTTCAAGCCATTTCTGCCATTTCACTGTGGCTCTTCATTAACCAATTCTTGACAACCCCCTCAGATACGGTTTCTTGACCCTTGTCCCAGTTTCTTAGTCAACTCTGTCCTCCTTCCACAAAGTTCAAGGTGGAAGCTATCTTGAAGAAGGCTGTGCTTAGGGATCAAATATAAATTTCCACAAATTTTTCCTTTTCTTATGAATTATCTTCTTCCACCAAACATTCAAATTATTATACCATGACTTTTATTCTACACTACCAAACACCAATAAATATTTTTCTCCCTTAAAACACATCTCAATTACTATCTTTACCCCTTATCTCATCACACCTACCATAGGAGCCCTTCATGTATGAAACTGTAATCTGGTATCTAACTGCGTTAGTTATAACCAAGTGAAGTATCTAAATATACATACAAAGCGCAGAAGAGGAGAAACGCACTTGCAATGGCGAAGGGATTCGTAACGTTCAGCTGCATTCATAACAGTCTTTCCCTTGTACTTATGTGTAGTCTGATCATTGCAGCATCCGACCAGCAAGCATGCATTAGGGAACCTACAATAGATAAATGATTAAGAACGAAGAAATATAAACGATATCATACAATTCAAGGCATAGCCAGAAGGCCAGTGTGGTACCAAAAGCTGAGTAGGTAATCACACAATTCATGTTTTAAGATCAACGTCATGCGAAAATTCAACACAGTAGAAGAGACAAATAAACCAAAACATGATCCTTCGTACTCTCTCAACCAACAACAATAACAACACATCATTAAGACATTAACCAACGGGTAAACAATATTAGTAACAGAATTCCATACGCCCAATAATAAACAAATGCGTGTGTTTCCAACAAATAGGAACTCAAAATTAATGAAAATGCCACCAAAACTGAAATAATCAAACAGAATTCTCAGAATTCCAATCAACGCCATAATTTTAAACAACCACAACATAAAGCCCAACACCAGCTGAGCTAGCTAGCATCATAATCTCAATTCTACGCGAAATGCAAAATTGAAACACTAAAACCTAAAATTGAGCGCAGAAAAATATGATGAACAAAGTAAAAAAGCATACAGTTTCTTAGCTTGTTCGAGGGAGCGAGCATGGCCGAAGTGGAAGAGATCGTAGATCCCATCAGCGTAGACACGTACGGGACGATCAGTAATGGAAGAAGAGTCGGCGGCGGTACTAACGACGTCGTTCTTCGTGGTGGCATCGGCGTTTATGGTGGCGTGGCTCTGCTCCTCTGCTTTTGTAACGCCCCTCTCACCCATCTCAACCGTTTCGCTCTTTTTCTCACTCTCCCTCCCTCCAAAAAAATATTATTTTTTCCTTTATTGGAAAAAAATATGCCGCCGACATTACCGGCTTAGGTCTCTCCCTCTTGTTTATTCTTAGTATATACGAGTAATTATTTTTTATATCTAAAAATCCTTAATTTGGAAAACTTAAGGATACTAATTTTTTAATTAACTATTACACGTAACATTTGTTTGTGAGGGCTATATACATACAAAAAGATTTTTCTTTAAGTCATATACATACAAAAAGATTGTGACAACACAAGTAGCCATATTTGTTGTTGTGTCGGTTCACGAGTTACTTGTGTTCGACTCTAGAAAAAATTAAAACGACTTAAATTTAATCGAGTCGAGTTCGAGTTCAACAATAGTAGACTCGCGAGGTTAATCGAATTTAATGGAGTTCATATAATTTACAGTTTTACCCCTAATGTGTTAATTATATATAAATTATATTTTAATTATAAATTAAATAAAAATGTTTAATTAATGTTATGTAAGATATCAAGTCGACCTTGGAGTGTTTTGAATTATTTTTCTTGAATCGAGCTCAAATTTAAAAAAAAAATTAATTGATTTCAAGTTAGTTTCAAGTTTAAGTAAATGCATGTTTGACATTTTGTGATCAATTAATGTTGTTATGAGTATTCATATTGACTTATTTTCTTAATTCTTACTTTGCAACTTTTCTCTCTCTCTCTTTATCAGAAAACAGATTTTATTCAAAAATAATTAGGGCGTAAGATATACCCAACAGTTACAATAATACATCACGGAGTTTACATAATATCATTTTCTGATCTAGGAACGCATATAGTGAATTGGATTGGTCATCCACTTGTTGAATGAGAGAGTGTTGTTCTGTGGGAATTTGATAGTGACCCAGCTCCATAATCTCGATTGAAACTCCATCATAAACTTTAGGGGTGGAGAATACCTCATTTCTGAAAATAATTGCATTTCTTCACTTTCAAATTTATCAAACGACGTATACTCCAAGTTGGAATTGCATTTCTGAAAATAAAGTTGGAATTGCATTGAAAATGATATCGTGTCCCTATCTCAGCTGCTTGAACAATTCAATCTATGTTGCTTTCTTCATCAGAGTATTTAAGCCTTCTGCAGCAATCAGGAACAGAAAAGGAGACAGGGGATCCCCTTATTGTAAGCCTTTTTTCCATTCTGAATTCTCGAGAAGGGCTGCCATTAACCAGAACCGATGTCGATGTTGTGTTGACACACTCTATAACTCCTCCATTTGGGATGGAATCTGAACCTATCCATCATAATATTCAGATAATCCCAATCAATGGAGTCGTAAGCCTTTGCAGAGTAGATTTTGAAGAACATTCTTTTCAGGTGCCTCTCTTTGCCTCATCAATAGCTTCATTTAGAATTACCATACTATCCAGGATGTTTCTCCCTCCTGCACTCTGAGCATCCGAAGTGATCGAGTTGAGCATAGGGGTTAAGCGTCGTGCAAGGATTTTTTAGATGATTTTGTATATCCCACCAATTAGGGATATTGGCCTAAAGTCATTCATGCTCACACATACTTCTTTCTTCGGGATGAGGGTGATAAACGTTGAATTAAAGCCCTTGTCAACCGCCCATGCGTGTGGAATTCCTCCATAATCTGCATAAAATCCAGTTCGAGAGTATCCCATAACTCCTTGAAAATTTTAAGGTTGAAGTCATCTGGTCCTGGACTCTTTGAGTCGTCACATGAGCGGATGACCTCCCGGACTTCTTCTCTAGTCAATGGGGCGATGAGCGTCTAACTCTCCATTGGTTATATCCGTTTTATAGTGAATTCCTCGGCTGGTATCGGCCGCCTTCGGGTGTCTCTCTTAAAGTGATTTTTGAAGTGTTCAAAAACCCATTTTTTAACTTGTGTCACCTCTTCTTGTCATTCCCCATTCACTTCCAAGACTACTATCTCATTTCTTTGTCTCCTTTTGATATAGTTGTGATAGAAACGAGTGTTACAGTCCCCTTCCTTGATCTATTTGCATCTAGATTTTTGGAATTCCATACTATTTTTATTTTTGTCAATTTGAGTTTAATATAACAGTCCGTACAATCGCTGGATTCTTTTGTCAATTTATGACCGACAACTACAAAGAAAACATTTTATTTTTTTTAGGGGGAGGTTTTACAAGATCATCAAATAAAACTATAAATCACGAACTAAGATCTTGATCTTCAAACCAATGTGGATATCGCCGTTCACTTCAATCATGTGAAGAGAAAAGACAGGTTTTCCTTTGCCTTAACAGATGTCCAGGTCTCCAATCTTTAAACGAGACAACCCCACAATAAGGTGTTTCATGTCAAGAATAGGAAACAAAAAAATAGGCAAAGTTCCACCAAGTACCCGATCTCAAGAACTAGAAACCAAGGCTCACGAGTCTATCCCAAGGAGCCCAACCACAAAAGAGACCCACACAAAAAAACTACAACATATCTGCATATCTACAATTCAGATCTGCAGATCTCAGATCCCAACCACAAAAAAAGACACTCACAAAAGAACTACAATAGATCTACAAAGCAACAACTCAGATCTGCAGATCCACAACCCAGATCTGTAGATCTACAATCTAGATCTATAAATCTACAACCCCGATCTTGCAGATCTACAAATCTACGATCCAGATCTTGTAGATCTACAACAATCATACAAATATACAACACAAATCTTGCGAAAACTAAAATACCAAAAGAGATCGGAGAGAAACGAAAAATCAACACACATCTTAGGCGGAAGGACAACAAAGATAGAGCCGTAAAGAAGACAAAAACGATGACGGCAACATAAATGACGAATCTGCGACAAACCGACGATGGAGACCGGTGGAGAAAGGGAGGAGCAACTCTCACTACAAAGAAAACATTAATGTTTGCCAATTAATGACATCTAAACATGGCCCCTCTATTATGTACACTAGTTTTTTTGTCGTGCATTGTAATTTAATATTTTACTCTACATAAATTTTGTCAATTTTATTTTTTCAACATTGATTTTTTGTTGCTCTATATAAGAAAACATTTGATTTAAAATAAACTTGTGCTTTTAACAACTTAACATGTTCTAAAATTTATTCTCGAAATAATATACAACTTTGAATCAAATTGAACCATAATTGGTTGAAACTTTTGCTTTCCATTCAGTAATCCTTTACTTTTCTCTCAGACGATTTAATTCAATGAGACTTGACATACTCCCAATTCCTAAACAATGTAGAGACCTTTGTTTTTCTCGGCAAAATCATTCACCATGACACCAAAGGCTCTGACAACATTCATAACCTTCCCTTAAGAATCAATCTTACTTCTTAATAGTTTTTGGTCATTTACAATAGATTGTGGAAAATATAAAATTAAGACTTGACATATGAACATATCGAATTGGAACACGGTGGGTGATGAGTGTGAAAATTGCTTGAAATTCATGTGTTTATTTTGCATAATTTTGAGGATTTTGTTGCATTATTCACACTAAATTGACTCATTTCACTTGAAATGAGAAAGCAGGTATGTGTTTTGCTATTTTTTTTTTAGGTAAATTGAACTTATTTGGAAGCAAAATACGTGTCTGAGAATTCATGAAGTCAAGACGACAACTGCACCATTGGATGCGTCTCGAAACACTGAGTGGAATGAAAAAAATAATCAAGTCAATCGGAGGTTGGGAGCTCAAGATATGATCGAAACAAGAAAGTGTGAAACTGTAACAGATTCCACTCGGGCAGCCGAGTCAACCCACTCGGTTGACCGAGTGAAATCTGCTTCCAAAGCATTTTCTGGACTTCCATCTCACTCGGTTGACCGTTTGAGGTCACTCGGTCGACCGTTTGAGCCCGTTTCTGCACGGAAATTCGAGAATTTTAAAGGATTTCAAGGGCCTAAGTGCAAATTTCGTCTCCAACACACTTCCCAACTATAAATACATCCCCAAATCAGATTATTAAGGGTTTTTTGCCTCATTTCTACACATTCAAACCCTAGCTCAACTTCATACAACATGTAATAAATAGAGGAGCAATTAACTTAGGTTTGAGGAGCTTATCTCCTCAAACACCACTAAATAGTTTTGAGGAGCAATTAACTTAGGTTTGAGGAGCTTATCTCCTCAAACACCACTAAATAGTTTTATGCTTTCTTAGTTTAGAATCATTTGAACATTTCATTTTCATGTATGAATGGAAGAACTTCAAGACTCTCAAGGTGATATTTTTCTTTTATTTAAGCTTTGTTTGGTAAATTTCTTGTTTATTTCTATTTATTTTGTTGTTTTAGCCATGGGTGTTTCCTCAAACACCATGGGCTAAGTTTTTTATGCTTTGGGTGTTTGAAAACATGTGAATGTTTAGTGTTAAAATTGTTTATACTTTGATTATTGTTAATATTTGGATTGTTACTTGTCTAATTGGGTTTTATTGGTGCTTTGTGTATTAGCTTTTATTAATCCGTATTTTGAGGCATGTTTAGCGTAGACGAGAGTTACATGAACATGTTTAAATTTATGGTGTGAGTTGTTGGTATACAAATGTCTTTATTATACTTTTAATTCGTCGAGAGAGGGTTAATCGTATTAGAACCCCATTAGGAGACATTAATTACTTGAATGGTTATTTGGGTAGTTGATGAGGATTAGGAAGATGTCTTATTACCGGGTTTGGGAACACCTTAGACGTAAGGCTATAGTACCCGAAGGGAAATGATTTTCATCCTAGCATCTTGATGCTCTTAGTAAATCCAAATTGAAGCATAAACACGGTATAAACAATCCCACTCAATTTCACTAGGTAGAGAACACCTGAAGCATTCCCACACTTGCACTTCTTCGAATTTAGTTCGTAGTTGTTCTTTGCTTTATTTTTCATTTTCTTGTTTCTTGGTTTAGTAGTCAATTTACTTACTAGAATTTGTGTTTAGTTTAATTTAATTCCTTTGATTGTCTCTTAGCTTTAGTTTGAATGATCCCGAAACTGTAGCTACATTAGTTATGACAACACAAAACTCTAGGGATCCATTGCACTAGCCCACCTCCCGTGGTTCGATACTACTTGGTCGAAATACTTACGTGTATACTACTACGATCCCTTATGCTTGAGGGGAAGTAGTTAGTTAAAACATATAGTGACTAAAATTCGTTCAAGTCAATGGCGCCGTTGCCGGGGAGGTGACATAATGCTATAAGTGGGACTTGGAGTTAGTTGAGTACTAGTGTTAGCTACATTGCTTGTTTTATTATTATTTTGAGAAATTTGATACTTTGATCTTTTGTAGGTGTTACTAAATTTACTAGATGGATGGATATAATCAATACCCGTGGAGTCAATGTTATGATCAAAATGGCATGATTTATCCTCCACAACATGAAGACATTGGTTATGATAATTGGAGGAACTTTGATCACCATTATCAAATTCAACAAGTTCCCTCTTATTATCAAAATTGGAATAAGAATGATGCCCCATCCACTTTTCAAGAGATGCGTCCGAACTACATGGTTGTGCATTATGATCAAGAATGTGATCCACAAGATGAATTTGAATTTTATGGAGCTCCGGAAGGAAATTGTTACGATAATGAGAGAAGCTTTGAGTACGATTTTCAAATGCAACAAACCCCATCTCATTATCAAGAGTGGGGAATCAAAGAAGAAAAGTCTCCAAATGGAGAAGGGAAGTCTTCCACCGATAAGCTCCTTGCACTCATCTTGAAAAGGATGGAAGCAAATGATAAGAAGATGGATGCCTATGATAAGAGGATGGAAGCAACAGAATTCCAACTTGGACAATTGGTCATCACCATGAAAGAACTAGAAGAAGAAGGTGACCAAAGTGAGTATGCGATTGAAGATGTCAAGCCTATTATCAAAAGAGATGAAGATGAATGTCCTTTGACGGACATGAGCAACAAAGAACAAGAAAATCAAGAAGCATCACAAGACGAGTTGAAGAGCGAAATGAGCATTTCTAAACCTTTTAACTCTTCAATTTACTCTTTAATTGATATCGATGCTTCTATTGATTTCATTTTGCCTCTTGATCACTTTGATTCAAAGAAAGAACTTGAGAAGAGCTTGGTTAACCTTGAAGAAAGAGGAAATAAATGGAAAGATGTGAAGTTGAAAGAGCAAGAGGAACAATCATCAATGAAAGTATGTAATAAACATGTGGATGATTGGTCTTCCATTCATAAAAGCCTCCTTGAGTTTGAAGCTCAAAGGTTGAAATACAATGGGAAGGAGGACCGATATCCATGGCCTTTCCGATGAGTTCTTTTATTTATGTCCGGCTTGAAGACGTTAAATTTAGCGCTAAATGGGAGGCAACCCATTCTTTATTGCTTTCTTTTATTATTTTTTAGATTTGTAGTTTGTTTGATCTTTTTGTTGAGTTTTTTTTTGTAGGTTGAGTGTTGTGTTTATGTGCAATGATGAACTATGTGCATGGTGAAGCTCGAGGTTGTGATGGTGCTTTGGTGTTAAGAAGTTCAAGGGACAATCGGTTGTGGTAGCTTGCTTCTTTGGTGAGCTACGTTGGTGATAAAATTCTAAGGTAACACACTCATCTCCAAACTTTGCATTCAACGAGATATTTTCATTTAAGTTTGGGGGGAGATTTCGTGTGTTTACCTTCATTTATATTACACAGTTGTTTCTAGTTTTGGTGATTGAAATATCTTATGGATTTTTGGTATTTGAGGCATAATTGATGGTGATTGTTGGTTTTTGAAGTTTGGTTGAGCTTGTTGGTATTGATTGATGCTTGCTTGCTTGTTCACTTGATTATATGAAGATTTGTGCTTGAGTTGGTGCTCTTAATTCATGATTAGACAAGTTTGTGAGCTTTAGAGCCTTTAGACTTTCATATATTATGGTCTAATTTCCTTCTTGTGAGTATCATTCATGTTCGTGTGCTCTAGAACTTTTCAATTGTCTTGTTTGAGGCTACTATTTGTGTGAAATCTTTGGAAGTGACATAAGGCCATCTTTGTTTTGATAGTCACTTGGCCAAATTTTCTATATCAAATGAAATTTTTCCGTAGTTATCCACTTTGTGCCTATTGACCTATATTCTTTGGCAACCTACAAATTTAGCCTATTTGTCCATCTTGAATAAGACTAATTTTCCCAATGAACTAGTGGAGCTTGAATGTTGACAAACGTGGTTGAATTGAGGTGAAATATGAATTTGGTGGATTTGTTTGGTTGGAAAGTGAAGAGATTGAAAAGAAAAGAAAAAAGATGAACTGTGAGTTGTGCATAAAAAGGATTGAGTTTATGTGAAAAGAAAAAAAGATTGAAAAATAAAACTCTTTTGTGTACAAGCATTTGGTAGAGCTTCAAATTCAAAAGTGTTGATTGGTTGGTGGTGAAAAATGTGCTTGAAAAGAAAAGAAACAAGTAAATTGTGTGAGATGAAGAACTTTGAGTTGCAACTTGATCAATTACAACTTTCCTCTTGCTTCACTAGTTTACGAGTCACTTTATCCAAACTTTTCCTACCTTAACCAAAGAGCCTACATTACAAACAAATGTGAAGTCCTTATTGATTCATTGATTGAACACTTTCATGTGGTGGAGAACATAGACATTTGGCAAGCATATGGTGGTGCACTTATGTGATTTGATGTTGAGAGCATACATTTCCTTGATATACACTTTGAGTGATGAGAGATACACTTACTAGTGAGGAAATTGTGAATTGAGCATTTAATCTTGCATTGATTTGAGCATAACTCGTGAACTTGTTTGTGGATTTTTATACTTCTTGGCTTGACTAAATTGAGAAAAGTTGACAATCACTCATTCAATTTTGATTGAATTTCTTCGCAATCCTCTCACTTGTTCTATTTTTCTTTCGTTGCTCAGGGACGAGCAACACTTTAAGTTTGGGGGAGTTGATGAGTGTGAAAATTGCTTGAAATTCATGTGTTTATTTTGCATAATTTTGAGGATTTTGTTGCATTATTCACACTAAATTGACTAATTGCACTTGAAATGAGAAAGGTATGTGTTTTACTATTTTTTTTTTAGGTAAATTGAACTTATTTGGAAGCAAAATACGTGTCTGAGAATTCATGAAGTCAAGACGACAACTGCACCATTGGATGCGTCTCAAAAAACTGAGTGGAATGAAAAAAAGAATCAAGTCAATCGGAGGTTGGGAGCTCAAGATATGATCGAAACAAGAAAGTGTGAAACTGTAATAGATTCCACTCGGGCAGCCAAGTCAACCCACTCGGTTGACCGAGTGAAATCTGCTTCCAAAGCATTTTCTGGACTTCCATCTCACTCGGTTGACCGTTTGAGGTCACTGGATCGACCGTTTGAGCCCGTTTCTGCACGGAAATTCGAGAATTTTAAAGGATTTCAAGGGCCTAAGTGCAAATTTCGTCTCCAACACTCTTCCCAACTATAAATACATCCCCAAATCAAATTATTAAGGGTTTTTTTGCCTCATTTCTACACATTCAAACCCTAGCTCAACTTCATACAACATGTAATAAATAGAGGAGCAATTAACTTAGGTTTGAGGAGCTTATCTCCTCAAACACCACTAAATAGTTTTATGCTTTCTTAGTTTAGAATCATTTGAACATTTCATTTTCATGTATGAATGGAAGAACTTCAAGACTCTCAAGGTGATATTTTTCTTTTATTTAAGCTTTGTTTGGTAAATTTCTTGTTTATTTCTATTTATTTTGTTGTTTTAGCCATGGGTGTTTCCTCAAACACCATGGGCTAAGTTTTTTATGCTTTGGGTGTTTGAAACCATGTGAATGTTTAGTGTTAAAATTTTTTATACTTTGATTATTGTTAATATTTGGATTGTTACTTGTCTAATTGGGTTTTATTGGTGCTTTGTGTATTAGCTTTTATTAATCCGTATTTTGAGGCATGTTTAGCGTAGACGAGAGTTACATGAACATGTTTAAATTTATGGTGTGAGTTGTTGGTATACAAATGTATTTATTATACTTTTAATTCGTCGAGAGAGGGTTAATCGTATTAGAACCCCATTAGGAGACATTAATTACTTGAATGGTTATTTGGGTAGTTGATGAGGATTAGGAAGATGTCTTATTACCGGGTTTGGGAACACCTTAGACGTAAGGCTATAGTACCCGAAGGGAAATGATTTTCATCCTAGCATCTTGATGCTCTTAGTAAATCCAAATTGAAGCATAAACACGGTATAAACAATCCCACTCAATTTCACTAAGTAGAGAACACCTAAAGCATTCCCACACTTGCACTTCTTCGAATTTAGTTCGTAGTTGTTCTTTGCTTTATTTTTCATTTTCTTGTTTCTTGGTTTAGTAGTCAATTTACTTACTAGAATTTGTGTTTAGTTTAATTTAATTCCATTGATTGTCTCTTAGCTTTAGTTTGAATGCTCCCGAAACTGTAGCTACATTAGTTATGACAACACAAAACTCTAGGGATCCATTGCACTAGCCCACCTCCCGTGGTTCGATACTACTTGGTCGAAATACTTACGTGTATACTACTACGATCCCTTATGCTCGAGGGAAAGTAGTTAGTTAAAACATATAGTGACTAAAATTCGTTCAAGTCAGTGGGCCAGGTGGTCTGGTGGGAGAGGACAATGTGTACCTCTTCGATGGCCTTCATCATCATCATCATATCTAACATCTAATATTGTGGGTGGAACATTATAGTTATGCCCTCTGTTAACTTTCCTTGTATCGTTGTGAGTCCTCTGTGACCATTATATGGCATTCTTCTAAACACCTTTCTGACATCATCAACTCTCTCCACACTTTTTTTTTTTTTTTTGATTACAAGTTAAATACCCATCCCTTTTCCCCTCCCCATGACTCGAACCCAGGACCTAAGGCCTAGGTAGTGGTGCTCTAACCACTTGAGCTATCCCACTTTGTCAACTCTCTCCACACTTTGTGCATGATAATTATCACTACTTTTTTTCACATAGAGTCAATTATCAAAAAAATAAAATAGAAAAATGAAAATTCATAGGTCGTTACACCCAATAACGAATTATATTTAGAAAAGGAAAATATTTATTACCTAGTCTCTTTGTTTGGTTCAAGACCATGTTGGGTAATCTCTAAACCATGTTTCTTTAACAAAGCAATGAACCTAGCAAGTATAAAATGTCCAACATCAGTTTAGAAGCTAAAAACATCATAAACATAAAAATATTAAGCATTAGGGGCTGTCAATTTCTTCTCAGCATTGAAGTGTGTTCAACTCCAAGATCTTAATCCCAAATGAAAATGTATAATCATAGGCGGTTACAACATCTGAATGCAAAAATTTCTTTATATACCACCTAAGAAACAAACAACGAAAAAGCCATCAAGTACAGAGTATAATTTTGCTATTTACAATTAACATTGTCATGACTTGTAACTCAATT
The DNA here is from genome assembly GCA_963675135.1 of Galeopsis tetrahit. NCBI lineage: Eukaryota > Viridiplantae > Streptophyta > Magnoliopsida > Lamiales > Lamiaceae > Galeopsis > Galeopsis tetrahit. Next base: position 31,759,158 of record OY776126.1, on the reverse strand, counting down.
TGAAATTTTAAGTATCTGAATAACAATAATTTTCTTCAGTGACCTGAAACTTTAACAACTCAAAAGTATAGCCTCTGAATGTTCATTATCAAGTTAAATGTCATTTATGCAATACTTAAAACTATTGCAGATTACATAAAAAAAATGAGTTTCAACATAAAATGTATATGTTTTTTTTTTTTTGAAAAATAAGCTAAAGTTACTTTTAAAAGAATTCTCAAAATAGTAACATAATTTCAATACATTTAAATTCACATCTTACTTAGGCATTGAACTATAAAAAAAAATTAACAAAATCTGGTAATTAAACACCCACACACTTACCATTTTGTTTGTTTTTAACACGGATGAATGGCATTCTTTGACCACTCCAATTGATCCCATTCACTTGTCATAGTTTGAAAATCCTTAGAAAACTATAACCCGTGCAATATCAGCCTTAATGAGCTGCAACTTAAACAAAAGAAATCTACTTAGACAATAATGAAATTCTATAGTAACTTAATTTCATTAACTAAGTTCTTTTGTTTCAAACCAACTATAAATATTACTAGGTACTTCGGCTTCTTTTTTAGATCCTGAAAGTTCCAGAATATAGTACTAAGTATTCTCTAATCCCATGAAATCTCATCTTAGTTCAAGTAAAGTCTGCAAGATGAGATCATAAAATATATGCTAATACTTTAACATTGTTTCTCTTGTGCTGCCTAAGCTAAGGCATCCATGATTAAGCATTGAAGAAATTACTAAAAGGAAAAGATGACGAATGAAACTAATCATTTATAACCTACAAATTTTTATACATTCTACAAGCATAAGCAATCAAAGTGCGTATATAGCACAATAAACAAAAAAGAGATAAACATATAAATAAATTGCAGAAATAGGAGTGAACAGAAAACATAAAATAGAGAAAATGATAAATCTTGTCCAAAATAATATCACTATTGAGATATACTCCCTCTGCCTTGAGCTTCAAGAATTGTTTCAGAAGATTGAAAATATTTTATCCCATTTCATATAAACATAAGAGAATTTTCAAGAAATGTTTCAAATACCTAACAAACATATGAAACCTGCAACCCAAATTGTTTTTGCCCTCGACTAAATTTTAGTTCATTTTGTAGCAAATCATAAATCAAATGTTATCTTGTGAAGGATAGGTCTTACGCCTTAGTTTTTTCGCAGACTTACAGAAGCTGTACTAATTATTGAAGAGGGTGTTGTCTACAGCCCTAATTAGTTTACCACTTTCAAGATCAGTTTTTTTTTTCCGTGTTACACATTGGGAATATGTATTACCTCTAGCTTAGTTATCAGTTCTAATATACAATTACTTCTGCTCCTCCACTCTTTTCTTCCCATCTGCTGCTTCATTTCCATTCACTCCCTGCAGCAGCAGTACATTAGCCACACCAATTCAGTACATCTTTTAACACAGAAATGTATGCCTGTCACCAGGGTGACGGACATCTATCTACCACAAAGTTGTTTATGCTTCACAAATGAAAATATGAAGACATTCATTCTCTCATAAAATAGTAAGACTAACTAAATCTAATTACACCGATTGTACATAATGTATTCTTCAAGTAGAATGTTTTTTTATAATTAAAGATAATGGAAAATATAAAACATCGAGAAATATAATTTACTGAAGTGAACTGAGTACATATAGTAATGGATCATATTGATACTTTAGCAACTGGATAATTATCAAATGACACAGGGACCATCAACTCCTCATAACAATGAGGCAGACTAAGAACTCATGGTTTGGGCAATAAAGGAAACTTACCAATATTTGGAGTAAGATTCTAGCTGAAAACATGAAGGCAAGCAAGTCCTGCAATACTGAACATTAAATGCCAAAAGATTTAATGGTCAGTAAAACAACATCAAGAAATTAAAATGTGCTGATTTCTGCACTTTCATTCTTCACTTTTTAGTCCAATTAGTGAGAAAGTGCAGCAGCAATAAAATTAATTACATGAAGTTATATTGATGACTTATACACTGCATCCATTGGCAAGACCAACCCCACCATAGTAGAACATCGGACCAGCAGATGCAAGTGAAAACTAATTCACTCCACAGATAATAAAAATGAGTGAAAATATTATAGAAAACTCAGTGACACTACCGGAAATGATTTTGCAGTGATGCCAATGCCTCCAAATCATCACTGGAAAGATTAAATGGTCCATCTAGACACATTCTCACATATAAACGCAAATCAGCATTTGAGTAAACAAAAAACTAATCCAAATGTAAACAAAAAAGAAATAAATGATTTTTTTTAAGCAAAAGAAAAGGGCACAACGGGCAAGGCAACCACCCTAAAAAGCTTCCTCGCAATCAAAGAAGGTAATGATAATGAGTCAGGTTCTTTGTTTGTAGAAATAAAATACAAAAGATTCCATATCAATTGTATACGGAAGAAGAGAATGGCAAAGAAGACAGGTAGCGCACCTTCAGGAGATTGCTGATTGAGTTTCATTGTGCAGAATCAAACAATAAATGTCGGAGCACCTCCAAAATACTACATCATTAAACAAAAAAAGTCCCGAAAAGCAAAAAAATCAGCTTCCAATGCCCCCAAATTAGCATAATAATGTACCTTCACTTAATCAATCATCCACCAGAAATACAAAGCATGAAGTGACTTTTTATACGAAATTGCAGAAGACAAAGTCTTTACACGACGAAATTGTGCTTCAACCAAAGCCTATTGCACTACAACCCAGCATCACCAGTTGTCAATCCTCTTCACAAAATCACCCAAATCAAAATGCAATACAACCTCCAAATAGGAGTGGCAACGGGGCAAGGCGGGGCCGGTTTTTGCCTCCCCCGGCCCCGAAACCCGACGGGAATTTTTTTAAATCCCCATCCCCGTCCCGATCGGTATCGGGGTTTCCCCGACCCGAACCGAAAACCAAATTTTTTATTTAATTATTATTTTTATATTTAAATAATTATTATATCTCCTTAAAAAAATATGCCATTGAGAATCAATTATATTATAAAATAATTTATTTAAAAATAATTTAAAAGAACAAAACATAAATAATCGTAACAATATTTGTATATATAGAGATATATGTATATATATATAGAGAGAGAGATTAACATACATAAATATAAAAAAAAATATGCATATAATATATTTCGGGGCCGGTTCGGGGCGGGGCGGGGCATATAAATACCGTCCCTGATTTAAATTTTTTCGGTTTTCCCCGAAACCGAAAAATACACAAAAAAATCGTTTCGGTCGGGGCGGGGTCGGGACGGATCACCACGGGTTCAGTATAAATTGCCATCCCTACCTCCAAATCCCTAGAAATTAGGAATATCTTAAAAAAGAAGCCAGACTTTCCAACCCGCTTCCGATCTTAGACTCTCCCTCAATCCAAAGCCCCCAAAATCTAAAGATACTTTGAATCGAGTCAGAATGGCGCAAAAGCTAAGCGCTTTTTTTTGGCTCAAGCAAATGAGGCACAAATTTCCACATAAGACTATAAATCAAGAATGCATGTGCGAAAATAAATTTACTTATACAAATGGTTATATCATGCAAGGACATGCAGGAGAATTACCAGTTGCCTTTTTGTCCTGCACGGGAACAAATGCACGGGAACAAATATAAGAACTAAATTGCTATATTATTTACTAAATAATTTTACAAGCAAATCAAGTCTGTTAGAATTGAAAACAGGCATGTAGATGGAAATCCCAAAAAATTTCTATGAACACATTAGTAATGGAATTGCATCGTACAACTGATTTTCTCACATAAAACTTAACCAGCAATAAGACAATGCATATCGGAATAACAAAGTAGGATGGGCATGAGTTGATATAGAAGTCCATACAAATGCTTATTTGATAATTAAAGATGTGCTCAAGAACAGGGCACCTAACGCCGCGTCGCGCCGCCGCCTGTTTGTTCGCGTCCTTTTTCATTTCACCGTCGCTCAGATCGACCGCCGACCGTCGCTGATAAGAAAGGTAAGAACTCTTTTTACGGTGTCGTATGGAAGCGGGATTTTGCCATCAGAAATGTGGCTACAGTGATGGCCAAACAAAGATATGCATGCATTCGTTGTTCTTGGCATTGGAACTGAAAAGGCAGGAGAGATGAGAATTGTAACAGAAGAAATTAAGATGAGAACTGATGCGTTAACATAAATTACGTGGCAAAGTGATTTTATTTAAATTGACATGGCCGAAGGAGGAGGAGGTCCCAGATGCACACGTGCGAAAGCAGGAGAGCCCTCGTCCTCCTTTATATATATATATATAGATAGATTATTATTTAATATAGAATATTTGGTGTTTTGAAACTTTATAGAACAGTTTTGAAATTATTTTTTTCATTTAATGTTCATCTTTATTAGAACTATATTAGAATTTATTTTTATAATATAAATCGGTGATGAATCGTTTCAAAATAAAATTAACACATGACATGATGCAATACAAAATTTAAACAAGAAACGAGATGCCCTATTATCATTTCAGAAGAACTAAGAAAGAAAAAACAATAATACCAAATATAGTAGTATATATGATCTACTCTCTCCCTTGAAATTAAATTCATTAAAATCATTTTTTCGGATATGAAATTTAATAAAATGTTGATTAGTGTATGTATTATAAAATAAATATATTAGAGGTATAATGTGATAGAGTAAGATTCATTTATAAATAAAGTGAATGACAATTTAAGTAAATAAGTGATGATTGAAGGATAAATATAAAATTGTATAAATAATACTTCCTCTCTGTCCCAAAAAACCTTTCATACTTATTGTTCACCCACTTTTTAAAAAATATTATAATAAATAAAATTTTAAGATATAATTTTATAAAAAAAAATAAATAAGAGTTAATTTGTGTGTATGTATGGACCATAAAAATAATGACATTAAATGTAATATTGTAGATATTGTACGGATAGAGTTTCCAAGGATCGAAAAAAGTAGGGGTGAAAGGTTCTTTAGGACAATGGGAGAATTATTTTTTAAAGGAAAATGAACATAATGGAATTGGATAATCGAAAAAGAAAATTGAAAATAATAAAATTGGATGATGGAATAATAAAATGAGAATTATTAAAAATCTACCATGTTAGGGTTAAAGTAGAAAATTCAACTATGAGTGTTGAATGGGAGATTGGGAGTCAACACAGTCAAGTTGGAAAATACACCCATTTCAAAAATGTCTTGATCAATTTAATAAATTAGCCTTTTCCATCTATTGGTTGAATTGACCAAAAAGATGCCCCTGGTTTGCAAAGGGTAAAGGAGGCTATTTAAACAAAATATACAGTATACAGGTTGTAAAGATTAATTAAATTTGGGATACTCTGTTATGAAATATTGCATATATCCATTTCAGTCATTCACACATGTTTTTTATAAATACACTCACAAACTTAATTCACACACATTTTTTATAAATACACCAACAAACTTAATTCACACACACATTTTTTATAAATACACCCACTGACAGCTTAATTCGAAATTTTTAATTCGTTTATTTTACTCGTTTCTGTGATTTTTTTATCTTTTATTTTATTGTCGAACGCGGGATATTAAATGTAGTAATTCAAATTGTAATATGTAGTAATACACATTATTTTATGTAGTAATAACACAAACTATTTATATAATAATACAAATTCTTTTATTTAGTAACACGTTTTTTCTAGTGTTTTTATTGATGTAGTAACTCACATTATAATATGTAGTAACTCACATTATCGAATGTAGTAAACACAATAATCATGTTGTAATACAAAATGTTTTATTGTAGGATGATGCGAAAAATATTACTAGATCATTTGATAAAGTTACATATAGTAACAAACGTCTATTCAATGTAGTAATTCAAACTATAGTATGTAGTAACATATAATTTTTTATGTAGTAAAACAAATTATTACATGTAGTAATAACACAATTTTATATAGTAATATTGATTCTTTTATATTTTTCTATTTTTATTTTTTTTTTGACTAAGTAACCCACATTATAATATATAGTAACATATATTATTGCATGTAGTAAGATATATTATTGCACGTAATACAAAATAACATTGACCCATAATGATTAGTATTAAAGAATATTTAAAGAAATATAAAATATTTAAGAATTAAGGTCATCGTAAATTGCAGCGTCCGGTCGCGGCCTGAGGTGATCGAAAACTGCTCGGAGAAGACGACCATGTTCAATTTCTGTCAGTGGGTGCATTTATAAAAAAATGTGGGTGTGAATTGAGCTATCAGTGGGTGTATTTATAAAAAATGTGTGTGTGAATTAAGCTTGTGGGTGTATTTATAGAAAATGTGTGTGAATTAAGCTTGTGGGTGTATTTATAAAAAATGTGTGTGAATTAAGCTTGTGGGTGTATTTATAAATAATATGTGTGTGAATGACTGAAATGCATGTATGCAATATTGCATATAAGTTTTTGTGTTAAATTTGAAGTATTAACTTAAAAATAGGGGATCTTTTAATATTATATATATATATATATATATATAACTGACAAGTTAAACTTTCGCACGATTAGACGTCTCCAATCAATATAGATAACAAGTACTTCAAACAATTCAACAAAGATAGCAATTTACAAATATGAAATACGAGAACAGAAAACAGAGCACACGAGAATTTAAGTGGTTCGATCAATTCGATCTACATCCACTGGACGCACGACTTCAATCTTGATTGATAAAAGAGATGTTTACACACTCATTCACTCGGAAGGGATTTTTCCTCACTTCTCTCATGATCGAATTCATAACTCAAGAACGAATGCTCGTACGCGTCAATCTTTACAAATGCAAGTTATGGGGTATTTATACTAATCAAGGTTGATTGCAGCGTGTATTGATTGCGCGTTCCTGCCAGGTTGTTGTAACCGCCTAACAAACTCATGTTTCCACCATTGGCCCAATCCAAATTGACAGTTATGCCCTTCACTTGTTTCTCGTAACAAATGACAATGATCAGGAGACTACCAGAAGACTTCCCTCTTCTGTTTACTCTTCTGATTTCCCAACACTTAGTCAAAAGACTAACTCTGCAAATAGACATCTACTCAACTGATAAGAACTCATCTGATTCTAGCATCATCTTCTCATTTAAATGGAAACCTTCAACTCATCTGATCAGACCTAAGTTAACTTACCTGACTCCGCCAGTTGATACCTCCAACAGCTAAGTACATCAGCAGACTAATACTCTACTGATCTAAAGATTATAAGATAAACCTCACAATAACAAATGAAATATGAACAAATTAAGACTGTCTTCGAATTCATTCTTAGTGTATATCATTCACTCAAATTAAGTTAAACTCTATTAATTATGTAACCTAACATTTTTTTACTTTATTTTTTCATACCACTTTCTTTGATGGCCAAAGTCGTAAAAACTCCAGTCATATTGTTGAGACTGGAAAAAAATATTATTCTAGGAACTAGGAAGGTTATTACTAAATAGAGTTTTAAATATAATTTATTTTCTTAGAAAATATAAAAAATGTCTATGCGGATGAGTTATCGTACACACAAGTTTTAAGGGTGTAGGGACAAGTTAATTATAAAATTAAGATATTGTTACAATTAAAACAGGTAAAATTTCAAAATAAGTTATGTAATTAGGTAAATTTCATTTTAAATCTTTTAAGTTTTTACTTTTTTAAAATACGTCTTGAGGTGTTCAATTTTTATCTTTTTTGTCCAATTTACATCCTTTAAGTTAGGTCAATTTCATTTTAAATCCTTTAAGTTTTCACTATTTCAAAATTTGTCATGTAACTTAGGATGCAAATTGGACACTTTTATGATTTATTTTGAAAAAGTGAAAACTTAAAGAATTTAAAATGAAATTGATCTAAATTACAGGACGTAAATTGGACACCTTAAAACGTAAAATGAAAAAAAAAAATTTAAAGAATTTAAAATAGAATCTTCCTCAGTTACATGTTGTATTTTGAAAATTTCTCATCAAAACCATAAATAAATACTTACGCTTTTAAAAAAAATAATACTCCGTAATATTATTTTTAGTAAGTAATAATAGTACATTTTAATAAGTAATACTAGAACTTTTCACTAATTAATTTTGTCACTTTTCATTAAGTTTTTTTTTTTTAATAGTAAAAGTAGTTATATTTCGTCTAGAGTACTCGGGGTACTCAACCCGTAGATATACAAGTGTACATAAAGTTACATTGTGTGATCATAATTTTGCCGCCTACACCATAGGACATCTAGTCGATAATACAAAGAAACGGATCATGGAACCATGCCGAAACTGATGAATTTGGGATTAGTAAATTTTGTCCTCCTATCCAAGACCATAAACTGATTTTTATGTTCTTCAAAGTTTTCTTAGAGTCTTGACGTTCCTCTTTAAATCTTTTGAAATTCCGAGTTTTCCATAGTTCCGCATCAACGCACACTCAAAGGCTAGACATGAACCTTCTTCTTATTTTACCATTGCCGCACGCCGCACTATGTTGAAGGGAGTGAATTATTAGATCTGAATGAGGGAGTACCATTAAGTAATGCTAATACGGAGTGCCATTAATTTAGTGAAAAAAAAAAAAGAGCAAAACAATTTAGACAAAACTAAACCGTGTACCTAGAAATGTCATGTTCCATCTACACAGATATATATCGTACTCGATACACAATTATTTAAAAAAAGACAAATTGACATATAAATTAATGGGAAATTCTCAAATGCACCATGTGCACCAAACCAGGTTTGGTGCACATGCTTTTGTCCTTATCCTCCTATTCTAATTTATTATCCATTTTTCTCTACTTATGGTTATAATTCTATTTTTTTCTATTAATTAATTAATTAATTTATAATCTATTACTTTATTAATTAATTAATAAATTACAATCCTTTCAAACTTTTTTTTTTTAATTTTTTTTTTGTTTTTTTTTTTTTTGTTTTTTTTTTTTTGTTTTTTTTTTCGTTTTTTTTTTTTAATTTTTTTTTTCGTTTTTTTTTTTTCGTTTTCTTTTTTTCGTTACTCACCCCCACTTTTCAATAATAATAGTTGCTACTTTTCATTAATAAAATTTCCACTTTTCACTAATAACAGTTACCACTATTCAGTAACAAAATTTCCACTTTTCACTAATAATAATTACCACTTTTCAGTAACAAAATTTCCACTTTTCAATAATAATAGTTACCACTTTTCAGTAACAAAATTCCCACTTTTCAATAATAAGAATTACACTTTTCAGTTAAAATATTTACCACTTTTCAGTAACAAAATCTCCACTTTTCAATAATAAGAATTACACTTTTCAGTTAAAGTGTAATTCTTATTATTGAAAAGTGATAGATATTTGAACTGAAAAGTGTAATTCTTATTATTGTAAATGGTAGATATTTTAACTTAAAAATGTAATTTTTATTATTGAAAAGTGATAAATATTTTAACTGAAAAGTGTAATTCTTATTATTGAAAAGTGGAAATTTTGTTACTGAAAAGTGGTAGATATTTTAACTGAAAAATGTAATTTTTATTATTGAAAAGTGGTAGATATTTTAACTGAAAAGTGTAATTCTTATTATTGAAAAGTGGTAACTATTATTATTGAAAAGTGGAAATTTTGTTACTGAAAAGTGGTAGTTATTATTAGTGAAAAGTGGTAATTTTGTTATGAAAAGTGATAATTATTATTAGTGAAAAGTGGAAATTTTATTAATGAAAAGTAGAGACTATTATTATTAAAAAAGTGGAAGTGAGTAACGAAAAAAAAAACGAAAAAAAAACGAAAAAAAATGAAAAAAAAAACAGAAAAATAAACAAATTTGAAAAAAAAAAGAAAAAAAAATCGAAAAAAAAACAGAAAAAAAACGAAAAAAAAAACAGAAAATAAAATGAAAAAATAAACAAGTTTGAAAAAAAAAATCGAAAAAAAAACAGAAAAAAAAATGAAAAAAAAAACAAAAAAAAAATGAAAAATGAAAAAAAACAAGTTTGAAAGGTTTTGAACATGTGACCTCAAGCTTTTAAAAAGGTATCTATAACCACTAGAACATTCATTACTTAATTATTTATGTTTATTTTTATAAATAGATATAGGATTGGTCTATGCATTAGTGTGCACGTGCACACAGGAGACCAACTCTAAATGAATTGCGACCCGCGAGATTGTGAAATATGAATAAATTGTGATAAAATATATTGTACTCCGTATTGAATACTGCATAATTATCGAAAAGCCAAACGAAGAACAATACCATATAAAACTGAATATTATTTCCCTATATATTTATTTCAATTTTCTTACAGAAAAATATAGGGTTGATTATAGCTAAATAATTTAAAGGAAGAAAAACAAATTATAAGAAAATATATACAACCTACAAAAGAGAAGTCATGCATCTACAGCTTCTTCTTTTTTAATTAATGACTCGGTATCCGATTTAAAAATCGACTAATACAAAAGACTAATGTCATCATCCACTTGTGCATGGTAACGTTTAAAGCCAGAGCAAAACTTTTATAATAGATCAAAACATGTAGTTATCGTAATCACGATCTTCATTTACGGAAGATGACTCCGGGGGCGCGTGGGATGACATGCCGCCGCGTCCGACCGTGTTATCTATCATGAACATGTGTTGTTGTTCAATTTGGTTCGAAAACTCTACTTGAAATCCACTTGCCGATGGCATGGATGCAGTGGCGCCGCTAGGGGTATGTTGCGTAAAATTGCATAGTCCGGTGGCGTTGGAGGGCTGAGACCGGGCGGCATAAGTGGTGGTGGTGGGGCTGCCGGTGAATTGTTGCACCAAGGCACGAAAGTTGGTGGTGTCAGTGTTGAGTAAGGTGGTGGGGGTTCGCCGTGACACCCTTGACCGCCGTCTAATTGGCCGCGCTACGCGGCCTTGATTGAGGCTCGAGTTACTATTTCTTGACGTCGTCGTCGTGGTGATGGTGGCGGTGGTGGTGGTAGGAGGAAGTTCGTTCCGATTGACATCGTTAAAATGGATTTGCATCCACTCACTAGGAGGGTTTGACATGAATGAAAGATAAAACTCTATTCTTCTTTTTTTGGGTAATTGGATAGGCAAAATTTAAATAATAGAATTGTGGGATGGGGTTGGAGAATTTATTGAAGCTTACTAGTCTTGGTCAAATTTCACCTTTTGAATATGACTTGATTTTATATTAATTAATATATAGTTAGTGGTGTTATATAAACAAATTAAACTTTTAATAAACTATATAATCAAAAAAATATTTAAAAAAATGAATGATACTTTGATGTAATAATAATTAATTGTACACATATAAATATATTATTGAAATTGAACTCCAATAAATTTAGTCAAATGTTGAGATGAAAAATTAAATTATATAAATTAAATATTAAAATTCAACTAGTGTATCTATACACTCAATTACACAAAGTAATTTATTAAAGAAAAATTACTAACAAATTATTTTTCTAGTCGTAAATCAATTAAAACAATTGATTCATTAAAAAGTATTGGTTTGTTAGTATTTGTTATTTTATTAAAAGTATTAGTTAATAATCAGCCCTTCAAATTAATTATCGAACTTTCAAACAACTAAAATTATCAACTTATCATACAGGGCAATTAGGATACAATTATAATTACGAACTAAAATGAAATACTCCTAAATTACAATGTGGATTGTAAGAAGAAGTGTTTGCAAATATAATTAGGATGATTGCGACATACGGAGTATTAATTAATAAAAGAGTAAATTATTCCAATTATTAAAAGAACCTCGTAATTCAAAAATAAAATTTATTTTAAAAAATTAGTTACTCGAGAAAAATAAAATCATTTCACTTATTATATTTTCCTTACGTTAGTATCAATTTATTGTTTCGTAATTTTACATCAATGCTTTGTCGAACCTTTATATATTTATCATTTATTTAACATATACTATACGCTGTCATTTTATAATTTCTCTCTCTAAAACCCTCTTGAAGAAACCCAAATCCCCACCCCCCACCCCAAGTCGCCGGAAAAACTCCCTCCTCTCATATCCATCCGCTATACCCGCCCCTCTTTAATGTAGATCGCTTTCACGTCGTCGAGATCGGGGCCCTCGTGGCCACCGCTGCCTAGCACCACCCATCACTCTTCCTTCCCCCTCATCCTTTTGGTCCCTCATACCTTGTTTTTAAATTGAAAAATAAGTAGATCGGTTGAATCCCTCTAGAAATAGAGTAGCCCTGCCGAACAGTCGCCGGACCACCGCGTCGCCACCGCCGAACCACCGCGTCGCCACCGCCGGACCACCGCGTCGCCGTCCCTTTCTTCCGCTTTTCAACTGGATGTAGGAGTTCTTTCAAGAATTTAACTGGGATCAACGGATATACCTCCCCGACGGAGCCACGGTGACCGTTTGGGGGAGTATCCGTTGCTCCCATTTTATTTAGCTTTCTGCTTTCATTATGTTTTGAGTTTTCTGCTTTAGATTCTGCATTTTCTTTCTGGTTTTTTGTTGCATGTTACTTTCGTTTATTTCCTTGCTGGGATCTGTTGTTGTTTTCCCCTTCCCCTTGTATTTGGGTTTTTCTCCCCGGTTACGGGTAATTTTCCCCATGATGGGTCGCTGTTGCACTGGATAGGAACTGGCTGTCCTCGGGGCAGTGCTCTTATGGTTTGGGAGGTTGTAGCGCGTGTCGTAGTGGGCGACAATTTGTTCCTTATGGAGCAGATTTGCTATTTTCTTAGATCAGTCTCGATGGACGCTGGTATGCCTATGTTTCTTTCCACTCTCTCACGATTGAGTTTGGAGAATGACTCTTCTGATAGAATTTCCTCTGTTTAGATAGATGAGCGAGAAATGTATTCAAATATTCCTATCTGTAATTCTATCCTCAAAAAAAAAAAAAAAAAAAAAAAAAGGAAAAAAAAAAAAAAACATATACTATACGCTTAGTTATTTGAACCAACTTTGAGATTATTATTTCTGATAATCTATCCTTAATAAAATGAAGCATGAAGGTGAATACTATGATGATATAGTAATGCCATTATACCAGTCAAAGCAATGACCCTGACCGAGGTGACTTTAGTGCAAATGGAAATATTTGGCATTTTTTTGGTGTTTCTAGAAAAAAAACTGTCGACCAAAATGATTTTATTTTGATAAATAAAATCAATTATATTAAAATCCAACTATATTTCAGTATAATAATGTTAGCGAAATTGTTTGTTGCATCACTTTCGATATCGTTTTAATTTAAAATAGTAATTTTCACTAATCAACTTAAACACACTATTATTATTTTAACTCCCGAAATTCACACTTTCGACGACATTCACAAACCAAAAATACTCCTAGAATTGGAATGATACTAATAAATATAACCTCCAAGCAACAAAAATATACTACAAAATATTTATAAGCAGCATAATACTAGCTAATTAAGTTCATTAAATTGTAACCTAAGTACTTACTAGGTAATTATAACCTAAATAGGGAATGAAATAATTAAAATAATACAATGGGTTAGATTTCTGGTGCATCTTCATCTTCACCCTCCCCATCTCTCAATCACGACTTCGTGCTTCAATTTCCGACCGGAAACTCACATTTGCCGTATTCTGGAAATGCAAGAAAAGAGAATTATTATTACACTATGATCTGATAGAGGATTTTGAGACATCAAAAGTATATAATCTCACACAAGTCATAGCTAAAGATTAAAGAATCTAGAATCAAAGTAGAATGAATATACATGTCACTTTATCCACTTTATTATAGTGTAGTCAATTAAAGCTAGATATTTCAAAATTGAATCCTAAATAATATGTATTCCGGTCACTGTATGAACACAATGTATCATAAAAATAGAACTGTGTACATGAATTAATACACGTATATTAATTATTTTGTAAGGGGCAAAAAGAAGGCTTTTTTTTATATACATAGATTAGATGAATGGGGGAGGGGGGCTCAAGTAATCCAAGACATGTCAGGAAAGATGCGTCCGTCAATCACGTGCTATACTATACATACAAATACAATTTCCTGCCTGGCTACCACCACCTTTTGTGGGCCACACCCTAACCATTATTCACTTACCGCACATGTTAGCCACTCACCCCCTTCACAATTCTTAACCTACGCCACTACCCTAATTAATTTCCTAGCACTCCTTTAACAACCCTAAACATCATTCTTAAAGCATTGTCAACATCCATAAATTTTGTCTTACTTTACCATTTAATAATAGCACGTGACCCGATACTACTAATTCGGACTCCTTTAACATCAAGGCCCACTAAAATTAGCCCAAATTGTGTCTGCTAACATAATAGTATGAATATTCACCAAATTTTGGCACTAAAATGTCCCACTAGTCATGTGCCCAAATTTAGCTCATGTAATGTAGCATCATATATAAATAAAATAAAATAAAATAGAGAAAGGGGAAAATTAGGGTACATACTGGGCTGTTGGGTAACGATGAGACCGGCCCCATCGAAAAAGCAAGTGCCAATAGCACGCCCCTTCTTCTGGTAATAACTGTTGAACGCGTACGAAGCGTGCGCCTCAACCGTGTTAGGATCGAAACACGTGGACCCGGGCTGAATCGGATGGCAATCAGCCCCTCCAGCACCACACGCGTAATCTAGACCCGACTGCAGCTTATCTTTCCCGGCCTCCGCCTTCGCTACACACCACGTCTGCCCATTCCCCGTCGCCATCCTCTGCTCTCCGCCCGTCATCGGCGGCGCCGAGTCATGGTATTCCCTCAGCCCCTCCGCCGTCAACGGAATGTCGTAAACCTTCTTCTCGTCCGGGTAGAAAAGCCCGAAGTTCCTCTCCGATGTGGGACCCACCTTCTTGTTCTCGTTAAACAGAGCAAAGAGGTAGACAGTTAGATTCGCGTGGGGGCGGAGGGGGGTTCCGCCTCTGGAGAGCACACGGCGGACTAGGTTACCGTTGTAGGCGGCGGCGTTCGCTACGGTGGCGCCGACCTCGTTCGAATCGCCCTTGGAAGGCCACCCTGTCTCGCTGACGATTACCGGAACGTCGTCGTATTTCAACGCCGACATTGCCGCGTAAACCGCGTCTAATTGTGCGTCGAAGAGGGAGAAATACCGCAAACCGTTTCCGCCGTCGGGGTTGCCGGGATTCTCACGGAAAAGCGCGTAGTCAAGGGAGATGACGTCAGCGTTTGACTCGTAGGCGAAAAACGGGTACACGTTGACCATGAGGGAGGATCCGGTTTTGCGAAGGAACTCCAGCATGGGCTTGAATACGGGCTGGATCAAATCGGGTCGGAAGGACCCGGCAGAAGACGGGTAGGAGTTTTGCAAAGCGCTGAGAGCGATGGGGGAAGAGATTTTGATGACATCATGGAAGTTGTACTTTATGAGTGCTTGGTAGATGTTGTACATTGCCGGAATGAGGAAGCGCGTGGTGTTGTGTGTGTCGGCGGAGACCTCATTGCCGACGGCGATGGCCTCGATGGCGGTGGAGGGGTGGTAGGCGGCGACGTTTTTTTGTACCCACGAGTATGCGAAGGAAGGGCGGCGAGCGGCGGAGTAGAGCAGCTCGTTGGGGAGATTGACGGTTACCTTTATACCCGACCCGGATAAAGCCTTGAGAACGGCCGGGTCGGAGTCGTATACCTTGACCCGCTCCAGACCTTGTGATTTTAGGAGGCGAACAACTTTGGCCGCCGACGGGAGGTTGTTGGCGATCCTGCCGTAGTTAATTCCGATGGACGGTGGATCTGCAAATGCAATACAATTAAATTACAGAAACGCATTGTTATATTAAAAGCAAATGGAATTTTACCTGCAATGGAGAGGAAAGGGAACAAGAGGAAAACCATGGAAACATAGAAAAGCTCCATTGGTGTATAGAGAAATTGCAGAGTGAGTGTAGAGAGTGGGAGGGAGGGGTTATATGCTAATTTTGTGCGCACTTTTGTGAGACACCCACGTGGTCCCAGTTGTGTTGGGACCCACACAAGTCGACCGTTTTGTACACTACCATTCAATTACATCTGCTGCATCATAACATATCTGAATTTTTATTAAATATTATTCTTATGTACAATGCAAGAATCTTACCTTGAATTTAGTGGACAGTCGAATTATGACAAAGTCTCTCCAATCAAAATCATTAATTCGTATGCGAACTTGCTTGATTGTGGTGTCAGACTCTTTTGTAGACAAACTCTCTTGTGAGATATTTTTTGAAGTTCCTCCACTGATCCCGCTTACATCAAACACCCTTTCTTCTTTTTATGGTCAACATTAAATGTCAACTAGAGTATATACAATAAGCATATAAGATACTACCAAAAAAAAAATTCATAAGAGGATGTTAATGTACCAGCACAGCGTTCTATACATGAATCTTGTGAAGTATGTGGAATGAAGAAGGGAACAATGTGGAATGAAGATGGGAACAACTATGCGAGTGAGACAGAGACGCGAGAGATTATGTGCACAAGGCATTCTTCTTCCATGGTCAATGTACGACGGTGAAATTTAGATTTTAAATGTACGACGCTTAAATTTATATTTTAATCAACCGCACACTCTCACTTAACATATACATGGGTAGTGGGACGAAATTTATATTTTAATTAACCGCACACTCTCACTTAACATATAATATAGGGGTGGTGGAACAGTTATATATAATATAATATCTAATTAAATTTATAATATATAATATATATATAACTCTATATTGTACATATTACATACAAATTTTAAAAGATCAATAAAATTTATATTTACATGACAATAATAAAACCTATAAATTATTTTAAATAAATATCAAATTTATTTTATAACCATATACTAATTAAAATATCAAATTTATTTTATAAGCATATAATAATTAAATATGAATTATTTTAACTTATCTGAATTAAATAAATTTTAGGATTTAATCTTTTTTTTTTTAATTCAACTCAGATTCTACTCCCATTTTTCAGTCTTTTTAAAAGCAAAATCCATTAAAAAAGAAAAAAAAAATGTTTTTATTGATTTATAAATATTTATCTTAAATAAAATTCTTTATTTTATTTTTATTAATTAATCATATATATTAATTTTAACTGCTATATATAATTTATATATAATTTTTAAAGATATTTACTGTTATACGTTTTTCTCTTTTTATATATTTATATATAATTTTTAGGGATAATTTTTCTCTTTTTATATATTTATATATAATTTTTAGGGATAATTTATATATTTACTGTTATACGATTTTTCTCTTTTTTATAAATATTTATCTCAAATAATTTTTTTTTTATTAATTTGATTAAAATAATTTTTTTTTCTTTTTATGGTATGTTGAATTAAGGATATAGGTTGAAAGTCTTGTGCTCCCCAAGAGAGTCAACCTTTTTTTTCTAAGATATATAGAAAGAGAATGATTAGAAGAATTTTCATACATTTTCCTTTTTTTTTATTTGTTTAAGAACGGGCGTGATTTTTTTTCTAGATTATTCTTAATTCTTTAATTTGTTTCTTATGTTTTTCTCTAACATTTTAGAACTTCTCATTGATTTCATGAAATCTAACAATCAATTTCCACAACAACAACAAAAAAGAAGCAATGAATTATCAATTTATTTTTTCTTACCGTGCGACGACGACGGACAATGGTGGGTGCAATGCAGGCGAAAAATGTGTCTCTAACGGCGACCCCTCTCACAGAAAGAGGGGCGCTTGGGGGAGATAAGAAAAAATATTAGATTTTTTTAATTTGTTTAATAATAATATAATATAATATATAGGACCTGATATTTTATAGATTTTCTTGATTTTTTATTAATAATATAGTAATATATAGGAATAAATATTTTTAAACTTATATCATTGTTTAATCAAAAGCGTATATTGTGTTAATCATTATATATTTCTTAATTGATAAAACTTAAAAAATAATAAAACTTAAAAATAAAATTCTTTATAAATCAATAAAATCTTAAAAATATGAAATAATTAAATACAATTTTGAAGATTAATTACAAGATTTATTTTTTTAATTGATTTTTTTAATATATTTATTTTTATGAATTTAATCGTATTTCATAAAAAAATTCAGTAATTTAAAAAATAAATTATCATATTTTTTTATTTAAATATTTTTAAATATTAATTAGATTATATTCCATAAGAGAAGCTATTACAGCGCATAACTAAAACATATCACAGCGGTTACGAAAAACCGCTGTCTATCAGCGCACAAATGGAACCTATGACAGCGGTTCTGAAAAAATATACATATGACAGCGGTTTTTTGAAGTTTTAACAGCGATTTTAAAAATAACCGATGTTATTCAACTACTGTAAAAAGCATAATTTGGCATAGTAAAGTCAGTACAAGTTGAGTGAAGTCAACTCAGCTGATAAGGTTAGTCATCTGATATTTAGGAGTCAACTAGTCTAATAGAGTGAGGACAATTCTACTGAGTGCAAGTCGTCTGATCAGATCAGGGGAATTGGGGTCCAAGTCTGTTGAAGCCAAGTCAGCTGATAGGCATATCAGCTGAGTCAAGTTTGCTGATTTCTGTTATTCCAGAGTTGGTTATAAGCGGTTATTTCTATTAGATAGTTAGTTAGTTTGTGACAGTTTCAAGTGGCATTGTATCTATATAAATACACCACTAAGTGCATAGATTGAGAGTTAGACTAAGTGTCAATTCTTTGTGATATATGTGTGGGATTGAATTCTTGAGAGAGCTAGTTTTCTTAGTGATCATACTAGTAATCTGCACTTGTTCAAGTTTAGTAAAGAGTGTCTCTATCCTCCGTGAACGTAGATCATTTGATCGAACCGCGTAAATCCCGTGTTCTTATTCGTGTTCTTGCTTGTTCAATTCATTGTGTTCTTGTTTGTCTTGTTTTATCATTTGTAATTGGAATAGGTAAGTGCAATATTCCAGCCTTTCATTTCGTCTACCATTATTTTTTTATATCCCCTATGTTAGGATTAATGCAATATTGGATGTCATCTAATATCTATCTATCAGAAGAGTTGCTAGTGATCTGATCTTGGAGTTCAGCAAAGTTGGGTTAAGGTGTAATTCAACTGATAAGGTTTAGTGGTCTTATTAGGAGTCAACTAATCTGAAATTAAGAGTTTGGACAACTCTGCTGAAGCAATCTGAAGTCATTTCAGGAGAGTTGGGCCAAGTCTGCTGAAGCCAACTCAGCTTATCCCAAGTCTGTTGGGTCAAGTCTATTGAGATCTAGTTTTCAGAGTTAGTTAATTCTGTTATTTCTGTTAGTTAGTTAGTTGGTTAGTGGCGGTTATCCAATGCATTGTACATCTATAAATACACCATCTAGTGCATAGGTTGTAGGTTACACACTTAGAGAGTTCAAGAGAGAGATCAAGCTTTGTGTATATTTGTAATCTGTAACTTTCATATTGTGATTAGTGAAGAGAGTCTTCTCACTACAAAAAAAGGGCGTTTTAGAGACGGATTTACCGACGGATTTTCCGTCGGCCGCCGAGGTTACCGACGGAAAGTCGGCCGTCCCCTTTCTCGGCGTCAGCTTTTTTTGCCGACGGATTTTTGAATTCCGTCGGAATTTGCCGACGGAAATACCGAGGGAAAATGGCCGTCATCTTTTTCCGACGGAATGTCCGTCGGTATTCCGGACAACCCGTTTAACAAACCGGGTCAACATTCCGTCGGTAATTCCGTCGGAAAGAATGAATTAAAATAATTATAAAAGAAATTATAATGATTTAAAATAATTATAAAAGAAATTAATTTTTGAATAATCGAAATTCACATATCGACGGAATATCCGTCGGCATTTGACCGACGGAATATCCGTTGGCATTTTACCGACGGAATATCCGTCGGTAAGACAAAATATTAATAAAAAAAATATGATTTTGAAATTCATCACATACCGACGGAATATCCGTCGGTAAAAAAAAATATTAATAAAAAAAATATGCGTGGCCGGGGAGGCCCGACCAGAATTACATTTTCCGACCAGAATTACATTTTCCGAGAGGTTGGGAATGTGAAGAAATTTCGTAAAAAATGTCATTATGTAAAAATTAAAATATTATGTAATGAATAATAATATTACATGAAATATTATGTTGGGAATGTGAAAAATTGGCATTGTTTTTATCAAATCAAATTAATTAGTAGCTTACTTGATCATTATCATCATCATCTAATACGTACTTCCAGAAACTGATGGTGGCTTCGTCTTCTTCCAGTCTCCGGCGAAGGGCGGCGACTTCGTCTACTTCAAGGAAACAACCAAAAAATTAAAAAAAAATCGATGTTGAAGTTCAAAAATTTTCAATCTAAACTCAAAATCACTTACGTCGGAGTCGGAGTCGGCCAACTTATTAAAACGCCGGAGGATCACAGATTGGGCGGCGGCCATGCTTCACGGTGGAGAGAAATCGACGCGGAAGATTGGTTAGAGTGCCGAGGTTGTCGCCGATTCTGAGGTGAGGTAGTTGTCGCCGAAGAGTTGGTTGGAGAAGAGGAGTAGGGATTGTAAAGAGGAAAGTTTGGAAAGAGTGAAAGAAAACCCTAGGTTGAGGTTTTATATAAGGGCTTATTTTCCGTCGGTATTAATCAAATGGTGAATTTCGACGGATAATCCGTCGGTATTTTTCAAAAAGTAAATACCGACGGAAAGTTAATTCCGTCAGCATTTTGGCGATTTTTTTTATTTTTTTTTAAATAATTCAATTTTTTCTATATACTAGACCTAATAAATTACCAAAACCCTAAACCCTACTATATACTAGACCTACTAATTCATTTCTTCCACATATATTAATATATATATTGGTTGTGACTTATATTTATAGTAAATTTAATTTTTATAATTTGTACCTAAATGATAAATAATTAATTAACTTTTATAAAATAAGAAATAAATACATTACATTAATTGAATTAATTTTCATCTTCATCGTCTTCATCCTCCTCTTCGTCCTTATCCTCCTCCTCCTCATCATCATCTTCCTCATCCTCCTCCTCATCCTCATCTTCTTCATTCTCCTCTTCATCCTCATCTTCATTCTCCTCTTCATCCTCTTCTTCATCCCCCTCCTCTTCACCTTCAATTTCGATTAATTGGGGATTTGCAGCCGTCAAGGGTACAGAAAGATTGAAATCTCCCGTAAAGACTTCAGTTGGAGTCTCTATTTGTTCTGCTTGAAATGGAGATTCATCTTCAGTATTTTTGTCCTTTTTAGGGACTTCTACCATTGACTTTGCCTTTACTTTGCAAACAGCGTGCCATTCATAACCACGTGGAGCTCCCGGATATGTGCAATAGTATACGTACTTGAGATACTTGATGGGCAAATACAAATGGATCATCCCCAACATACGTCCTTTTCGAACTAACATCAACGAGCTTGTACTCCGGGTGAATTCTTGTTCCTAGATGGCCTGAATCAAACCAATGACACTTGAACAACACTACAGTCTTTGCTGGATATCCTGGATATTCTACTTCGACGACTTCCCGTAACACCCCAAAGTAATCACTTGCATCTGCATTGTAATTCGCACTGCTAACGCAGACGCCACTGTTGGTAGTTGCCTTTGTCGATGCATACCCAGACGTATGAAATATGTAGCCCTTCACAATATAACTGTTGTAAGTCTTTACACGACGTAGTGGTCCCTTGCTGAGATCTCGTAAGAATCGACTGTCTAGAGCGTTATCCCGTCCCTATACGACTCAATTTAAAATTAATTAAAATAAATATTAATTTATTTACGTAAAACATAATTAATTAAATGGTACTCACATAACGTTCGAACCATCGGGAAAATTCACGTTGAATACGAGCATCTATATATGCATCTGAGATGTTTGGTTCTGCTCGTCGTAGTTCTTGAGTGTACATCCTAATTCACAACATTCAAAAACTTGGTTAATATTAAATGACATAAATGAAGTGGTATTTAAATAGACGATTTATATATGAAATACTTACTCAATGTATGGCTGAACTTCATCACAATTCAATAACACATACGTTTGTGCTATTTCCGCCTCCGAGTTCGTCTCCCAATATCGTTCAGTGGGTTTTCCTATTGGTCGTCCCTTAGACTTGAATATGGAGAGCATTCCATCGACCTCTTCACTGATATCGTCAGCGGATGTACCACCGAAGTTACGTGGAGCACTTCTTAACTTTGTGTTGACGTGGTCTTCAAAGTAATAAGAACAAAACATGTCAACCTCTTCATTCAAATAAGCATTCACAATCGATGCTTCAACGTTTGCCTTTTGTTTAGCATTGCGTTTCAAGTTGTGGAGATACCTGATATACACACACATATATATATATATATATATATATATAAAACTTATACGAATGCATGTGTAATTGTAATGAAATAAAAAAAGTAAGATTTTACCTTTCAAATGGGTACATCCACCTGTATTGCACCGGACCATAAATTCTCGCTTCATACGCTAAGTGAACGGGTAAGTGTTCCATCGAGTTAAAGAAGTTAGGTGGAAAAATTTGTTCCAACTTACACAAAATCACTGGAATGTCTTCATCTAAACGAATCAGTACACAAACCTAATCTCACATTCCTCGGTTCACAACCAAAATCTGGAAACACGTTGTCAAGATGTTTCCAGGCCTCTGAGTCTGCCGGATGTCGCATCTCCCTCGACTCAGCCGAAGAGGAATCTGTAGCATGCCACGTCATGTGTTGTGCAGTGGCACTTGATTGATATAATCTCATCAAACGGGGAATGATAGAAAGGTAGTACATCTTCTTATATGGCACTTTCTTCTTTGTCTTCTTCGATTGACCACCAGGTCCCTTTCGACGTGCCTCTTTGTACCGGGGATGGCCACACAATCTACACATATTCAGACTGCTATCTTCGTCACCCCAATATAACATGCAACCATTCACACAACAATCAATCTTCTCAACCGGCAAACCAACATTTTTCAACATTTGTTTGCTTTGATGAAATGTCGTAGGCACCTTATTATTTTGAGGACAAATTTCACTGCATAACTGTGTCACTTGCTCATATGCCCTGTTAGAAAGCTTGTTCTCGGTCTTAATGTTCATGAGTCGTGCATTAAATGACAACTGTGAGTGAGATTCACAACCCGGATATAAATCTTCTTCGACTAATTTGAGCATCTCATAAAACCGAAATGCCTCATTCGTCGGCTCCTCTTCCATGTTTGAAAAACCAGCTTCCCTGATCATTGTTTGATACATATTCGGTTCTTCGTCCCCAAACTGTTGTTCTTCGTACCCAAACTGTTGTTCTTCGTCCCCAAACTGTTGTTCTTCGTCCCCAAACTGTTGTTCTTCGCCCCCAAACCGTTGTTCTACCTCGTTACTAGTGCCAACATGATCGAAATTTGCTTCTTGTTGATAGATTTCAATAGTGTAATAGTAAAACACTTCATCAAATCTATAAGGCCAACGTGTTTCGCCATGACTAGTCCAATTATAATAATTATCAACGAAACCATTCTTCACAATATGTACTAGGACCTCATCAATCTCTTTATATTGCTTATTTTGACATTTCTTAGCATTACACGGACACCTAATGCAATTTCCACTCATGTAATGTGGCTGGCTTTTTGCAAATTCAACAAATAACACGAGTTCATTATAAAATTCCACATTCACATTTCCTCTAATCATTCTAGGAGTACAATACATCCAACGACGGTCAGGCAAATCCATCTGCTAAACATTTAAGTGGAGCAACACATTACTAAACTAAACTTATAATAAATTCACACAAAACTTATGATATATATAAAACATGTAATTACATTATATTGAATTTTATATATACAGTAAATTAAAAATGGTAGAAAATGTACCGTAATTTGATGTTTCTGAATACCCGAGCATGAGTATAAAAAATTAGGCAGTAGAAAGTTTCTAATTATTATTTCTCTACCTAACTTAATCAATAATAAAAAATTGAACATATATATTCCTAAATTAACAAACCTAAAACTAATTAAAATAATAATTTTCTAATTGGGTCAATAATTATCAATTTAATGAACATATTCCTAATTTAAAATTTTTACTAATATAGCGTATTCCTAATTTAATCAACATATTCCTAATTACAACGTGATCCAACGGTCGAACCACTATATCTAAACTAATTTAAACAATTGATTGAAACATGCACTACCTACATTAAAAATATTATATATCAAAATTACACCATTAAATTAAACTAGTAATTAACTATATAACAATTAATTAATGTATACATATAACAATTAATTAATTAATTAACCTTAAAAAACTACTCTATCAAAATTATTCTTAATCAACAAATTAAATTAACTAACATACGTACTAACATGATCATAATATTTTAACAACTAACTAAATCAATATAACATGCAAATCAACATTAAATTATTCATATTTACATATATTCATGCATAAACATATATAAGTATTAAAACTAAGTAATAGAACTAATTAAGAAAACGTACCGTATCAATGTAATCGGAGAAATTTGCTTCAATAGCCTCGTCCTCGTCTTCGTCTTCCCCACCGAATCCTCACTCACGCACTCCCCTTTTTTTTTTTTTTGCCAAACGCATTCTGATCATCAGGCCCTTATATAAAAAAAAAAAACAAATACCGACGGATATTCCGTCGACATTTCCCTCGGTAACCGCCCACTTTTAATGCCAACGGTTACCTTATTGGAAAACGAGGCGGTGCAGATTCAACGGGTCAGATGCCGACGGATTATTCGTCGGCATTTCCGTCGGCATACATATTTCAAAACATCCGTCAGCATTTTCCCTCGGTAAATGCTGACGGAACGGAAATCCGTCAGCATTGATGTTGACTTTCTAATCCGTCGGCATTCCGTCAGCATATCCGTCGGAAATGCCGACGGACTATAATCCGTCGGCATTTGTCCGTCCCTATAACGCGTGTTTTTTGTAGTGTCTATCCTCCGTGGACGTAGATCATTTGATTGAACCACGTAAATCCCGTGTTCTTTCTTTGAGTTCTTTATTAGTATCAATTCATTGCGTTTCTAGTTGTCTTGATTTATCATTTGTAAGGAGTTGCTTTGTGAATACAATTCCGTAACACCCTAATTAGCTACCAATTAACCTTCAGTTTCGGAAATTCACCAACTATTATTGGAAGGAAAAAAAATAGTCTTTAACTATTTTCATCATGCAAGTTTCTAATTTTAGGCAAGAGATTACGAGTGGAGAAACTTACAACCTGGCCTAAATGAATTTCTGCGCGCACTATATATATTCAAGAGATCCAAAGAGAAAATATAACCAACAAAAAATTCATTGAAAATTAATTATTATCGATCATAAAACTTGCAATCATGGCTAAGACGGCATTGGTGTTAAGCTTCGTGGCGCTGCTTGTGCTTTGCACTTTTGTTTCTGCATCAGCGACGGCGGAAACGGAAAATTTTATTGGGTACCCAGCTATGGCCAGAGGGGGCCAAGGGAAAGTAACTACACCTCCTGGAGAAGCAAACGAATACAACAGGGGCTGCAATGCAGCAAATAGATGTCGCGGGGGCTAATTAATCAATTCAAATAATGTTTTTATGCCGATCAATCGATGTGAAAAATAAATCTAAAATAAATATATATGTATGAAGGTATGTTTTGTATAGGATTTTAATTAGCAAAGGTGTCATTGAGATACGATACCTGTTTCAATGCCCGTTTAAGTTAGTTTTTAGTTTTCTTAGTACGTAGGAGAATAATGTCAGCACAAGTCAATGTTGTGACTTTGTTGTTTGATCTGATTTTGCATTGGCTCATTTAATAATAGTTTTTATTTGCATTATTTTTTTTTTTAAATATGTGGTAGTGATAAAAAAACAAAGTTAAAATAATTATTCCATAAATACACTGAAATATATGTTAAAGCAACACTAGCTTGCATTATTTAAATAAAGAAAATCTTGAATACAATGACACCCCCAAAATACTCGGGGTTGGCGTGGAAGGTGTTAAGGGGACGGATCGCCACTCGGAGCGAACTTCGTAAGCGGAATATATTGGGCAATGGAGACGACTTGGGCTGCGCACTATGTGGAGCCAGCGAAGAAAATATCCAGCATTTGTTTGTTGGCTGTGATTTGGCCAACAAAATCTGGAAATTGATCTACTCATGGTTCGATAATAGATCGCCGATATAGAATAATATAATCTCACAATTTCACCAATTCTGCGGTATCGCTGGTTTCAATCACAAAAAGTTTATCTTGGAGTGCATCTGGTGCTTGACGGTCTGGTTTGTATGGAACGCTAGAAAATTTTTTTGGAAGGAGAAAATATATTATATCAATCTGGAGTACCAGTGGTACTCGGCAACGAGAGTTACAAATTTTTGCTTAAGAGCAGAGATATATAAAGTTACACCATTACAATTGAGTCAATTTCCTATGTCCAAGCTGTCCTAGGAGATGAGCACCAGTCGTTAATGAGAACAGGTAAGGGCAATCTCTACTTAGTGATAGAATTCCCCACATTCAAAAATGTTCTCCGGCTTCGTGTCTTCATTTGCGAATACTTTTTCATTCCTTGTTTTCCATATATGCCACACGATCATGCACCACAGACAATCAAGGATGCTCTTCTTCCTTTTACCGCCAATCAGTCCACAAAATTGTTGAAAATGAGCAGCAGGTTTACTGTGGAGAGCGGTGTTGACTCCAAGCCACGAGCAGCTGAGATTCCACAGCCTGATGGAGAAGTTGCACCGAAGGAAGAGGTGAGGGACAGTTTCTTCTTCGATGCCGCAGAGGGGACAGAGCAAGACGTCTCCATCTCCAAGAACCTTACGCTTCTTTAGGTCAGTCCGTGTGGCGAGCCTCTCTCGAATTACTTTCCATGCTAGCCCCGAGAATTTCGTGGGAGTTAGCGTGTTCCAGATAGTCCGAAGGGCTGTTAGAGCGTCCTCGTGAAGAGCCTGGGACGATGCAGCCTTGGGCTGGCTGCCATATGCTGAAGGCTAGAAATAAGAAGATCTTCTCAAACGAGGAGCCGAAATCAGAAAAATTGTTTGATAAAATTAGAGCTAAGGCCTGGAGTATTTTCTGCCTCCATTATGAATGCTCTATCTCGACCTCCTTTCACGACTTGTGTACTAACCCGAGAGCAGCCTACATATAAGTAGTCATTTAATAGATACTAGGCCGACCTGGTGTTTTTTTCTTTTCTTTGGACTTTCTTTTTAGAGTACCTCTGTACTCTACAGTCTCAATATAACTTTTCTTCTTCAAAAAAAAAAACCTTGCATTATTTAAATATGAGATTATTTACCAATAGAGTCATTATCACCACACATTCAACAAATTGCAACAGCTACTTAAAAGTTTGTCTATTTGCTTCATTTTGGATTCAAAAAACCATAATTACCCTTATTCATTCAAATTGGTTTAAATTTTCGAAAAAGCTACTATATCAGATATTTAGTCTTGGCAAAAATTTCGCGTTTCATTTAATTCATCAATATTAGGTTACAGAATTTGATATTAATTCAGATAGTTATTATTGCCACAATTATCGCCTTTCATTCAATTCCTCAATTCTGTGAATTTCCAATTTTTGATTTCGAAAAGCTTCTGCAGAATCGATCCAAACACGAGTTTCGAAATTCGAAATGCCGCCGAAGTTCGACCCTGATTGAGATGACAACAATGGAGTTCCATTCTTGTTGTTGCTCAACGACTCTGCTTGCGACGTCAACAATGGAGTCCCGTTTTTCGGCAATTTCGCAAGCATCGGCCTCCAAAAACCTCCCTCCTCTGCCTTCCCAAACAACTGCTTCCTCAAAACAACCCGGCGGGAGGTCATCATCCAGATTATTCTCCACATCCCGCAATCGTATTGAAGATGGAAGACGGGACTGGGATTCTTCTCCCGATTATTGTTTGTACGTGCATAACGATTCTTCTAGCCTTTCACGAAATTGAAACAACAGCAGCATCATTCAATGCCCAACCACCTCTCAGCTGCTGAGTTTTTTCATCAACCAGTATCAGTCCACGAATCGCGTTTAGCTTCCTTCCTTGAACTCGATTCTCTCAAAGGTTTTTCTTTTCATTTTATATAGCGACTGTTTGTGTTTTCTGGTTTTTTAGTAGTGTAATTTATCTATCAAGTATCAACTGCCTCGTAGACTTACTGGTTGTTTTTTTTTGTTTTTTTCTGAATTCTGAATGTTCATTGAGTTTTATGCTTCTACCAATACCTGTAGTTGTTAATCGAATATGTTATTGCCTATGTCTTTCTTGCTGATAGCTGTAGTAGGTAAACCTTGAAGAAGTATCATTTAGTTGTAAGATTCGTATACAAATGAATACTTTATTACCGAGCCATTGAATGATGTAGATTAGTAGAGAACCAGATGAACTGTTTGGCCATTGAACCAGAAACTATGAATTAAAAAAATTGCACATAGATTGGAGCAATTCATGATTGAAATTGCACACTGCATACATACGCATCTTTCTTAATTAATATGAACTACCTACTGCAAATGTAGTAAATCGCGCATATAGTCATGCAGTTCTCAAAGCATATATAATCTTGTAATAGTTTTACTAATACTCTAAATCAACTGCATCGTTTCTTTTGTATATGTTCACTGTATACATACGCATCTTTCTTAATTAATATGAACTATCTACTGCACATGTAGTAAATCGTGCATATAGTCATGCAGTTCTCAAAGCATATATAAAGTCATGTTAATCTATAATTATGGTATTTAATGATGATACCTACTTTTTAGGAAATTTTTAAATGCAGAGTGCAGAAATCTCGAACCTCAAGCAAGTGAAACGAATTAATGAGGATACCTACTTTTTAGGAAATTTTTAAATTTTTGGAAGCGGCTTAAATTTCGAAATTTTTTGAGATCCTCTATTAATCTATAATTATGGTATTTAGTTGACCTGTTAATTTGAATTAAGAAATTCGAATTGTTTCAAATTAGTAAAAGGGTATAATTGTCTTAGATTTTTCAATTTGACTCTATTAGACAAGAAAATATGTTGTAGGTTTTATTAGATAAAACTAGTAGTGAAATGACCTTATTAATAATTTACCCTTTAAATATTCACGATAGCCCAAAAAGGTTGTGGGTATGTCCCCGGATATGTTATATTACAAGGTAAAAATATACTCCCTCTCTCCAATTTCATTATTCCCGCTTTTTTTTTTTAGTTATTATGCCTATATCTTTTTTGGAAATAATATTATTCATACTATTTTATCTGCACCGTCCTACCATCACTTTGCCATTCACTTTATTCATAAACAATCATTTATTTACAAATGGATCCCACAATACCCCATCATACACTTAACTTATCTACTATATGAATAAACTAATCAATATTCATTAAAATCCGTGTCCGAAGAAGTTGGCATTTTAAAATTGGATGGAGGGAGTAATACTTATGGACAATTCCCTTAAAACACAAACTTAATTATTTGAGCGAATTTGCGTGTCACAAAATAGAAATATTCTTCTATTACATGGCTAAAATAGGCTGTGTACTACATCGCCAAAATACGCTTCTGCAAAAACAATTTGTGCTCCTATTAAACCAAAATATTTTCGAACACCTGCTTGAGAGCCGCAATTTTTTTGGGTTACGTACGATCCTTATAGTAGCATAAATTTATTTTATAATAGCATATTTTGACACCGTGGTAACATATATTAGCCTTCTAGTAACAAAATATTTTTGTCTTGCCATTAGAGTTAAGGAATTATTATGTTTATTCTAAAAAGTGGACATAGAGCTTGAGTATTTGAATCACTATAAATCTTTGTGTGTTGTCCGATCGTTTCTGCCATTTACATACTTATATTTGCTTGTTATATTGTGATTATTCACTTTTTGATACAAAATTCAACTTTTCCCCACAATTTAATACAAACACTTTTAAATGTGAAATTGTGTTTGTAAATGTGAAATATTTGGTGTCAATGTAAAATGTTTGTTTTGTTTGTAAATGTGAAATGTACTAGAAAGTGATTGTACTACATTGTAGCAAGAAATCCTCAAATGTATTAATGTATTAGAAATGATTTCCCCTATTATATTTGATCTTGCAAAACACACTTAGTACTGTTTTTATTCATGTTCGAAAACTCGCCGCCCCGGTGACCAAATCACCTGAGTATTATTTTGTATGAGTAAAAATGAATTCAGATTTCCATAAGTTAAAAAGGGAGTTTAAATATATTCGGCCAGTCACTATTTCACATTAGAATTTGTCCACTAAATTCATTATCCTTAGCAGCGGCCAAAAGACGGCGTGGCGAACTCACGTTGTGGCCAGGGGCCTGCCCGAGAGAATTTCATTTTACGTCCTGTAACTTAGGCCTAATTCAGAATATATCCTTTAAGTTTTTACTTTTTCGATTTTCAGAATATATCCTTTAAATTAATAACTAAATTTGAGAATAATATCCAGAATATATCCTTTAAGTTAATAACTAAAGATAACACTCACAAATGAATATGCTTAAAAGCTTTATCTCTCGAGTGTTTTGAATGCTAAAATATTGTTGGAATGCGTATGGCTTGTGTGTCTTGTTGTATGTCCCGTAATCTTGAAATGATTCAAGATGTGGCCTATTTATAGATTAAGCAAACTATCTGTTGGTGGAGATAGCAAAACTTATCCATAAATTTGAACTTTCAAATTGTTCAGGGGCCTTTATGCAATTAGTACATGCATTCACGTCCATTCTGCATTTCTGAAATTCATTCTCAGAATTTGTTATGCGCAGTGACAGGTGGCATCCAGATATTGGTTGATTTTGAATAATTCTGTCCTTTCCGCTAACGGCCTCATACTGGGTAAAATGCCTCGTCATTCATCGTCTTTGACCATAAGTGTGCCAAGTCCAACGTATATGAATGTCCAAATTCATCATACTTGACTTCATGATTCCTTGCCACTTTTCCATAACACTTCAGCTTCTTGTCTTCGATGCTACTTGTCTTCATATGCTTTGTGTTTTCAGGTCTTTTGTCATAGATTCAATGAATAATCTATCAAAGAAAAGTTAAAGCTCCCTAACATATATGAGCTTTTCTAACCTGAAAATCTAGACTTGGCAAATCATCATACTTGGGGTTTTACTTAGGGTTTTGGTATCTAATCAAAATCAAATTTTCTTTTATTAATATAAACCATATCCCAACAATTTCCCCCTTTTTTATGATGCCAAAATCTACTTACTTCAAAAGATCCTATAGGGATTTCTTTTTCAGTAGAATTGACAAAAAAAGGACAACTAGCATGTGTTTTCTATACTTAGAGAATTTCACAGAATAAGTTCAGATAATTAACCTAAAAAGGGCTAAGTTCTCTGAGTTCTATAAAACTTGATCTAAGCAAGAATCAATAAAAAATTGCTAGAGCCTAATTTTTGACAGAAATAACACAAGTATAAAGACTTAAAAATTGTTGTCCAGTGCATGAAAAAGATATCAAAAATAAGATAGCACAATGTAAAAGCAGAAAGTTGTAAGTTCTCTCTCTTAAGGAGCAACAATTATCTGGAAATTAAAATAAACATAGATAAAGAGTTCATAAAAACTTGAATCTTGACTTGACCTTCAGCAGCTTCATCACTTGGCTGTATCAGACTTCTTATTCAGGAAAAATGGGAGTTCCTTGAACAGTGGAGTTAGCCCATATGATGCAAAGTGTCTGTTCTTCAAGGCCATGCTTCCTCGTTCTTCCCAATCAAGCCTTCATCCTTGACAAGTTGCACAAACTCATCAGTTATAGTTTCTCTATCAATACCATTTCCATCAGCCTTCATTGGTGGAGTCCAGAAAATCTCTTCAGGAGCTTTGACAACCACATTTTCCTTCTGAGCAGCTCCAAGAACTTTTGTGTATAGTTCTGGATAATTCTCCATTATAAAACCTTCATAAAGACCATCAATGTCTTCAAAGTCTCCCCATCTCTTAACAAAATAGAAGAGATGATCCCATACTCGATTGGCTTCTTCCCAAGCACCATTGAGTTTTCTAGGAACCCAGCTGTCAGTATGAGGGAGCCTTTTCAAGATTTCAAAATTCTTCTTAGCTCTGTTCTCCATCATCAGAGCATAAGAGCTCTTGTAAGACTTAGAATTTCCTGGATTGAAGTCTTTGTGCCTCTTCAACCTGCTCTCTTCAGCATCTATGAACATCTTGGTTCTTTCTTCAATAATAAGCTTTCTTACTCCTTTTCTAGTTTCTGCATCTTGTCCAGCTCCTTCTGCAAAGATGTTTGCAACTTCTTCAAACACATGAGCTTTGTCTTTAGTAAGATCAGTAGCAGTAACTTCAGGAGAAGCTCTTCTAACAGGCAGTTTATCTTCCCTTCTAATCAAGGTTGAAGTTTCCATCTCTTCATCATCATCTGGTTCACTTGACTTGTACTTCTTGCTTTTCTCTTGATCAGAAATATCAGCAAGCTTCTTTCTCTTCAAATTTTGCTTCCTTATCTTTCCACTTCTAGTTTTGGGATAGTCTTCTTCTTCTGTCACATCAGCAATTTCCAAAACTTTTGCTTTTCCCCTTTCCCTTGCTACCTTCCCCCTTACTCTTCTCACCCTTCTTCAACAGATCTTCCCCCTTCTTCTTATTTTCCCCCTTTTTGGCATCATCAAATGCCTCAAGGTTGATGGGGTCAGCAGGGTTGGCATCAATCTTAGCCACAGTGAGTGAGAGTTCTTGTTGGTAGGTGTCCATCCTTTTCATTTGAGTAGAAATGGGGTCAACATGATTTAATAGAAAGGCAGAAATAGTGGAATTTACAGACTCTTCCACTTGATTCTTCACAGCCTGATCAACTTGGGTCCTCATCATCTTGATTATGCCCTCCAAGTTGTCTTTGAATAAATCAGAAGCAGCATTCAGTGAACTATTGATGGTCTCTCTTATTAGTTGATCTCTTTGACTCCCCATTGATTGAGTCAACTTTTCAATGTCCTTTGACAGCATCTGGGAAATCTCTTCCTTCTCCTTGGCAACATCATCCTTTAGTCTCAGAATTTCCTCTCTGTCCTTCTTGATCAACTCTTTCTTAGTGTGGAAGTATGTGGTAACAGTATCTGACATGAATTTTGAAGACTCTCCAATTTTGAGGGTTGAGTCCTTCACCTCCTTTCCAACACTGTCCATTTTCTTATCAAAGGTCTCAAAACCTTTTTCAACAGCTTCTAGCTTGATAGTTGTGGAGTTCATCTTCTCTTCCAAACTCTCCACCTTGATGCATAAATCCATTGCATTGTTATCAATGGTTTCCTCCAGGTTCTCCATCCTCCTTATCATCCTTCTTGCCTTTGTGTTCAAATTGAGCAAAGACTTGTGCTGGGCTTCATTTGTTGGAATGATAGTTTCATCCAAACTATCTCTGACATACTTTCCCATGTTCAGGCATAAGCCTACAACATTCTCCAGCCTCTTCCTCTCAACTTCATTAATTTGCTCAATCTCAGAATTGAACTCCTCCAGCACTGCCTTCATTCTTCCCTCTTCCTTATCAATGATGCAAACTTCAGTCAAAGGAAAAGCATCTAGGTGAATTGGGAACTCCATCGAAGTTGATGGTGCTGCAGTTATTGCCTCATTTTCCAAGGGCTTCTTCATAGCAGCTGGTTCCTCAGTCTTCACAGCTTCTTTTTGAGCAGTATTGGCCTCCACTTCATCTTTCTTGGCCTCAGCTTCAGTGACTTCAGCAGGAATTGACTTAATCAACTCAGCATCATGAATGTCAGAACTTTCAGCAGTTTTCTCAGTTGGAGGTTTAAAAATGACAATCTCCATGGATGCAGTGGCTTCTACAGCTGGCTGTACTTCTTCTTCAATATTTTCAATCAATTGACCTTGGTCAATTTCATCAATCTTTTCTCCTTCACTGGTTTCTCCATTCTTTAACTCCTCAATGGCAGTCTCAACTCCATCAAAGAAATCTTTCTCAGCAGGCTTTTGACCTTCATTTCCTTCTTTAGTGTTGTCTACCTCCATGGCAGCATTCTCTTCATCATCTTTGTCCTCAACAATTTTGGACTTTTCTACAGTCTTGTCCTCAGTGTTCTTTGACATCTCCTTTGACTTGTCCTCAGCTTGCTTGGACATCTCAACATCCTCATCCATCAAATCTTCAATATTCAGATCAATCCCAGCAATAATGGATTGAATGGCTTCCTTTTGAATCTTAATGTTTACCAAGTTGGCAAACAACCTTTCATCTGTCAATTCAAAAGTGGATTCCACTTCAGCAAAATCTGTTAATCTGGCCTCCTCATTCTCCCACCAGTCCAATCTTTTGGACTCAATTACTTTCCCAATATTATACATGGATTTCTTCCTTATGTCAACAATCAATCTAAGATCATAGAAGATTGATCTTAAATCAGGATATTTGGCAAGTTGGGGATAAAGTTGGTCTAGGAAAAATTTGGATTCATCTCTCAATGACATTTCATAGGTGTATTCAGGAGTTGTATCTGACTTGGATGAGGGTTGAGGTTCATCAAAAAGAATGGGTATGGGGGTATCAGACTTGTAGCCAATTTTTTGAATGGTTGGGTCATTCAAATGGGGTGTGGTTTCAATAGCTTTTGGGATATGACTTGAGGGTTCATTCAAATCTAGGTTTCCAGATGACACGTTTTTACCAACTTACGTACCAACCTTCAATTTCGGAAATTCGCCAACTATTATTGGAAGGAAAAAAAATAGTCTTAACTATTTTCATCGATCATGCAAGTTTCTAATTTTAGGCAAGAGATTACGAGTGGACAAACTTGCAACCTAAATGAATTTGTACCCTATATATATTCGAGAAATCCAAAGAGAAAATAAAACCAACAAAAAAATAATCGTAAATTAATTATTATCGATCAAGAAAATTGCAAGCATGGCTAAGACAGCATTGGTGTTAAGCTTCGTGGCGCTGCTTGTGCTTTGCACTTTTGTTTCTGCATCAGCGGAAGAGAACAAATTTATTTCGTACCCAGCTCTGGCCAGAAATTGGCAAGGGAAAGTAACTTCGCCTCCTGATCAAGCAAACGAATACAGCAGGGGCTGTACCGCAGCCTCGAGATGTCGCGGGGGCTAATTAATCAATTCAAATGTTTTTATGCCGATCAGGGGCGGACGGCCATGCCCCCCTCAAAATTTATCCATTAAGTATATATATATATATTACTATTAAATTATTTTTATTTTACTTTTTGTTTGTTGGCCCCCCTAGATTTTAATTAATAAATTATGTAAGGCCCAACCCATTAGCAAACCAATTTTTAATTCATTTTCAAACTCTTCAATAGTTAATACTCGGTATATATTAACTCATGTAATAATACTCACTTCTAGCAGGTTTGTTATTTTAATTTGTATTTATATATTATTCGTTTTATTTTATTATTTATTGATTTGTTATTTTGATTATATCTTTAATTTAAAATTAATCCTCTAAATATTAATTGATGTATTTTTTGAATTTGTTTTCAAAGATGAATAAAAATTATATAATTAATTATTGGTTAAGTAGTTAGAATTTGAAAATTAATGTAGTATGTCTTTCACTGCAACTACATTTTTTTATTCTAGTTATGAACATAGTTAAGACTATCTTCGTAATAGAATGAAAGCTGATTTTTTTATAGACCTTTTGTTGGTGTATATTGAAAAGGAGATTGTAAAAATTTCGACAAAAATCGCTTATAGATAATTTTCGCAATAGTAAAGAAAGACGTGTTAAAAAGTTATAAGTTTAATGTTATACTTTAAATTTTGTATGATAATAATTACTATTATAGTATTATATATGAATTTTTTATAGTGTATAATTTAAATTTAATTACTTTAAAATTTTAGTGTTGGCCCTCCTCAATTACTCGTTCTGGGTCCGCCCCTGATGCCGATCGTTCGATGTGAAAAATAAGTACTCCAATTGCCATATATATAAAATATATATATATATATATATATTTTTTTTTTTTTCTATAGAATTTTAATTAGCAAAGGTGCCATTGAGATACGATACCAGTTTCAATGTCTGTTTAAGTTAGTTTTTAGTTTTTTAGTACGTTGGAGAATAATGTCAGCACAAGTCAATGTTGTGACATTAATTGTTGTTTGATCTGATTTTATATTGGGTCATTTAATAATAATTTTTATTTGCATTGGAAATCTTAGTCATTTTTTTAAAATATGTGTCGGGGATGAATTAAAAACAATGTTAAAATAATTATACACTTAAATATATTCGTAAAACACTTGTACTACGCAGATCATCCAACAAGCTAGGAAGAAAAATTTGCATCCGCAGAATCCTGCAAGGAAAATTTTGAAATGGAAAAAAAAAGATATGCCATTGAATGAAGTACCTTTGAGGTACCGTAGAACCCGTTTGCAAGCCTGCCACTGATTTTGGGTTGGATATTGAAGGAATTGGCTTAGTTTGTTAACACTAAAAGCAATGTCTGGGCGAATTAGAAGAAGATATTGAAGAGCACCTACAGTACTCCTGTAGAGTGTAGGATTCTCATAGGGAGCACTATCATGAACAGAAAGCTTGAGACTTGGACAGGATGGAGTAGGAGATGGTTTACAATTTGTGAGATGAGTTTTGGATAAAAGATCACAGATATACTTTGTTTTTGTAAGAGTGATAGAGAAAGAAGTAATTTTTGCCTCTAAACCCAGAAAATAGTTGAGTTCCCCCAAGTGCTTGAGAGATAAGTGAGTATTAAGATCTGTAATGATTTTAGCAACCAAAATAGAGTCCTCTCGCTCCCATCACAAGGATATCATCCACATAAACCAATAGTATAAACATGTTGCTACCACGAACCATATGAAAGAGACAGTGATCAGAAATTGAATGAACAAAACCATAATCCACCAAGAAACCCTTCAATTTATCATACCATGCCTTTGGGGCTTGCTTCAAACCGTAGAGAGACTTGTGCAGACGACAAACATGAGTAGGCATCTTCAAACCCCTGTGGTTGATGAATAAACACATCTTCCTTGAGATCTCCATTTAGAAACACATAGTAAGAACAAGATGGAGTGTAATTGGTTTCAAAACAGGGCTAAATGTATTAAGATGAAGCTGTTTGTTGAAAGCCACGAGCAACCAATCTAGCATTGAAACGATCAACGGGCCCATCCGGCTTGTATTTGACTCTAAAAATCCATTTAGCAGTAATAAGATTCAAATCTGGTGCCCATGGAACCAACTCCCATGTATTATTATTCATAAGAGCATTATACTCATCAAACATAGCAGACTTCCATTTAGGTGAAAGTAGAGCTTCAGCTGCAGTGTCAGATTATTTTAGATCAGGAGAGGAGGCATTGGTAATGAAGGCTCGAGGTTTAAAAATTCGTGATTTAGAGCGAGTTTGCATATGATGAGAGGAGAAATGAGCAGCTTGGATTTGAGCAGGTTGTAATAGAAGGAACACAAACTCAAGTTGTGGAGTGGGAGGAGTAGATATGGAAGAGGATGAGGAAGTGTTTGGGAGTGGGGATAAATCCAGAGGAATATCATGATTGAGGCAATATAGGAATATCATGAGGTTGAGTGCTAGGAAGGACATGTAGTGATGAGTATGTATATTGTGATTGAGAAGGTGTTTGAGTGAAAGAAAACATAGAGGAATAAGGAAAATCAATTTCACTAAATTCGACCGTACTAGACACATAAACTCGTCCAGACGGATGAAGACATTTATAACCCCTTTGAGTAGAACTGTACCCGATAAAGATACACTTTGAGGAGCGAAACTGAAGTTTAGAGTTATTATATGGGCGTAAAAACGGAAAACAAGAACAACCAAGCACTCGTAAAAACGAGTAGTCAGGAGACTTGCCATAGAGTTTTTGGTGAGGAGAGATAAACTTAAGCACGGATGTGGGAAGTGTATTAATGAGAAACACTGCAGTAGAAAAGGCTTCCCACTAGAATTCATAGGAAACGAGGCCTGTGCAAAGAGAGAGATACCTGTGTCCAAGATATGACGACGCTTTCTTTCAATAACTCCGTTTTAGTATGATAATTGTAATCTAGTATAAGGTTACCTAAGTGTTGGTCCTGAAAGGAGTATACAACAAGTGTATGGGGGGGGGGGAAATACACTTGTATGCAATTTCTTTTTCAAATATGATCAAACCAGAGATCAGCAATGTTGTCTTGGACAACTCTGCTGAAGATGTATAACTTCTTAGAGATAACCAAGCTACTAAGTACTATTAAGTACTTAGTTGAATGACTATCTAAGTTAGTTATAAGTGCGGAATAGGTGGTTGGCCCTTTAGTTTAAACTCCTTTAAGTTCTGAAATCACTTTAATCAAAACAGTCCAGTTTTCAAGGAACTTGTCCAATTCAGTTTTTGAACAGTTTATAGCATATGTCTTTGAAAGGTTCAGTTTTGTGTGCAGTGTTGAATGTATGAAAGTACTTGTAAATAAATCAACACAAGAGTTTATAGTGGTTCAGAGACTCAAGCTCCTACATCCACTTTCCCTGATTGAACAGAATAATTCCTTTCCCTGATAGTGGTTCAGAGACTCAAGATTTTATTTATGAAGACTAGTTATAACTTATAAGATGTAAAACCTTTCATTTCGTCTACCATTATTTTTTTATATCCCCTAATTAGCTACCAATTAACCTTCAGTTTCGGAAATTCACCAACTATTATTGGAAGGAAAAAAAATAGTCTTTAACTATTTTCATCATGCAAGTTTCTAATTTTAGGCAAGAGATTACGAGTGGAGAAACTTACAACCTGGCCTAAATGAATTTCTGCGCGCACTATATATATTCAAGAGATCCAAAGAGAAAATATAACCAACAAAAAATTCATTGAAAATTAATTATTATCGATCATAAAACTTGCAATCATGGCTAAGACGGCATTGGTGTTAAGCTTCGTGGCGCTGCTTGTGCTTTGCACTTTTGTTTCTGCATCAGCGACGGCGGAAACGGAAAATTTTATTGGGTACCCAGCTATGGCCAGAGGGGGCCAAGGGAAAGTAACTACACCTCCTGGAGAAGCAAACGAATACAACAGGGGCTGCAATGCAGCAAATAGATGTCGCGGGGGCTAATTAATCAATTCAAATAATGTTTTTATGCCGATCAATCGATGTGAAAAATAAATCTAAAATAAATATATATGTATGAAGGTATGTTTTGTATAGGATTTTAATTAGCAAAGGTGTCATTGAGATACGATACCTGTTTCAATGCCCGTTTAAGTTAGTTTTTAGTTTTCTTAGTACGTAGGAGAATAATGTCAGCACAAGTCAATGTTGTGACTTTGTTGTTTGATCTGATTTTGCATTGGCTCATTTAATAATAGTTTTTATTTGCATTATTTTTTTTTTTAAATATGTGGTAGTGATAAAAATATCTGAATTGAGGAATTGAATGAAAGGCGATAATTGAGGAATTGAATGAAAGGCGATAATTGTGGCAATAATAACTATCTGAATTAATATCAAATTCTGTAACCTAATATTGATGAATTAAATGAAACGCGAAATTTTTGCCAAGACTAAATATCTGATATAGTAGCTTTTTCGAAAATTTAAACCAATTTGAATGAATAAGGGTAATTATGGTTTTTTGAATCCAAAATGAAGCAAATAGACAAACTTTTAAGTAGCTGTTGCAATTTGTTGAATGTGTGGTGATAATGACTCTATTGGTAAATAATCTCATATTTAAATAATGCAAGGTTTTTTTTTTTGAAGAAGAAAAGTTATATTGAGACTGTAGAGTACAGAGGTACTCTAAAAAGAAAGTCCAAAGAAAAGAAAAAAACACCAGGTCGGCCTAGTATCTATTAAATGACTACTTATATGTAGGCTGCTCTCGGGTTAGTACACAAGTCGTGAAAGGAGGTCGAGATAGAGCATTCATAATGGAGGCAGAAAATACTCCAGGCCTTAGCTCTAATTTTATCAAACAATTTTTCTGATTTCGGCTCCTCGTTTGAGAAGATCTTCTTATTTCTAGCCTTCAGCATATGGCAGCCAGCCCAAGGCTGCATCGTCCCAGGCTCTTCACGAGGACGCTCTAACAGCCCTTCGGACTATCTGGAACACGCTAACTCCCACGAAATTCTCGGGGCTAGCATGGAAAGTAATTCGAGAGAGGCTCGCCACACGGACTGACCTAAAGAAGCGTAAGGTTCTTGGAGATGGAGACGTCTTGCTCTGTCCCCTCTGCGGCATCGAAGAAGAAACTGTCCCTCACCTCTTCCTTCGGTGCAACTTCTCCATCAGGCTGTGGAATCTCAGCTGCTCGTGGCTTGGAGTCAACACCGCTCTCCACAGTAAACCTGCTGCTCATTTTCAACAATTTTGTGGACTGATTGGCGGTAAAAGGAAGAAGAGCATCCTTGATTGTCTGTGGTGCATGATCGTGTGGCATATATGGAAAACAAGGAATGAAAAAGTATTCGCAAATGAAGACACGAAGCCGGAGAACATTTTTGAATGTGGGGAATTCTATCACTAAGTAGAGATTGCCCTTACCTGTTCTCATTAACGACTGGTGCTCATCTCCTAGGACAGCTTGGACATAGGAAATTGACTCAATTGTAATGGTGTAACTTTATATATCTCTGCTCTTAAGCAAAAATTTGTAACTCTCGTTGCCGAGTACCACTGGTACTCCAGATTGATATAATATATTTTCTCCTTCCAAAAAAATTTTCTAGCGTTCCATACAAACCAGACCGTCAAGCACCAGATGCACTCCAAGATAAACTTTTTGTGATTGAAACCAGCGATACCGCAGAATTGGTGAAATTGTGAGATTATATTATTCTATATCGGCGATCTATTATCGAACCATGAGTAGATCAATTTCCAGATTTTGTTGGCCAAATCACAGCCAACAAACAAATGCTGGATATTTTCTTCGCTGGCTCCACATAGTGCGCAGCCCAAGTCGTCTCCATTGCCCAATATATTCCGCTTACGAAGTTCGCTCCGAGTGGCGATCCGTCCCCTTAACACCTTCCACGCCAACCCCGAGTATTTTGGGGGTGTCATTGTATTCAAGATTTTCTTTATTTAAATAATGCAAGCTAGTGTTGCTTTAACATATATTTCAGTGTATTTATGGAATAATTATTTTAACTTTGTTTTTTTATCACTACCACATATTTAAAAAAAAAAATAATGCAAATAAAAACTATTATTAAATGAGCCAATGCAAAATCAGATCAAACAACAAAGTCACAACATTGACTTGTGCTGACATTATTCTCCTACGTACTAAGAAAACTAAAAACTAACTTAAACGGGCATTGAAACAGGTATCGTATCTCAATGACACCTTTGCTAATTAAAATCCTATACAAAACATAC
The DNA here is from genome assembly GCA_963675135.1 of Galeopsis tetrahit. Classification (NCBI taxonomy): domain Eukaryota; kingdom Viridiplantae; phylum Streptophyta; class Magnoliopsida; order Lamiales; family Lamiaceae; genus Galeopsis; species Galeopsis tetrahit. The sequence goes on along the minus strand of OY776126.1, from coordinate 31,717,656 downwards.
CTTCATACATATATATTTATTTTAGATTTATTTTTCACATCGATTGATCGGCATAAAAACATTATTTGAATTGATTAATTAGCCCCCGCGACATCTATTTGCTGCATTGCAGCCCCTGTTGTATTCGTTTGCTTCTCCAGGAGGTGTAGTTACTTTCCCTTGGCCCCCTCTGGCCATAGCTGGGTACCCAATAAAATTTTCCGTTTCCGCCGTCGCTGATGCAGAAACAAAAGTGCAAAGCACAAGCAGCGCCACGAAGCTTAACACCAATGCCGTCTTAGCCATGATTGCAAGTTTTATGATCGATAATAATTAATTTTCAATGAATTTTTTGTTGGTTATATTTTCTCTTTGGATCTCTTGAATATATATAGTGCGCGCAGAAATTCATTTAGGCCAGGTTGTAAGTTTCTCCACTCGTAATCTCTTGCCTAAAATTAGAAACTTGCATGATGAAAATAGTTAAGACTATTTTTTTTTTCCTTCCAATAATAGTTGGTGAATTTCCGAAACTGAAGGTTGGTGAGGGGAGCTCAAATAATAATGGAAGACGAAATGAAAGGTTTTACATCCTATTCATAAAAAAATATAATAATGGAAATAATAAGGATAACCCCATGAGACAAATGTCATCAATATCAATGCTATCAGTGAACATTTCATCTTTAATTAGATAATGAGGATAGATCTTCTTCAGGTGACTCTTCTCCACTCATTAGAACCTTTCTTGATCCATACATTTTGTCTCTCCTTTATTTCCTTTGAACTCAGCTCTAGACAATCATACTGAAAGTGTCCCTTACTTCTTTCTACAGTTTAAGCACCCGTCTTCATCTTTCTTCTTTTCATAGTCTCTTTTTTTTTGTTGATGAAGATGGTTCATCATTTGTACTTTATCTTTTGTATTTCCTCTCATCTGATCTTTTGGATTCAGTGAAGAAGTTAATTGAACCTTTTTTTGTCTCTTCCGCGCATCTTGATAATACCTCTTGTATTTACCAAATTTTGAGTTGAGACTCTCAAACCTTCTGGCCATCATTGCCAAATTGTCTCTTGCATCTCAACTTTAGATACAGTCTTGCTCGACTTGCTAGACTTGTTGGACTTTTGCTTTGGTGAGGACTCGATCAAGTTCAGTAGACTTTACTTTGAAGGCTACTCCTTTGTTGTCTGGTTCTTCAGTGAGATTTTTCCTATTAAAATCAAATTCATGAAATACTTTTTGCATCGATATGGTGGAAAGATCCTTTGTATTTTGCATCATGGATGCATAAACATCCATTTTGAGGTTAGACTTGTTAACATTATAGAACCTGCTCTTATACAAGCTATGCAACACACCATTTAAGGGAAAATTGCACTTTTGGTCCTGTAAGAATGAGGTCAAATCATTTTCGATCCTTTTTCATACACTTTTAGTCTTGTAGTATATTTCTGTTAACTTTAACGGATTTTTATTTCTTAACCGTTAAAGATTGCACTTTTGGTCCTGTAAGAATGAGGTAAAATAACTTTTGGTCCTCTTTCATACACTTTTAGTCCCGTAGTAAATTTATGTTTGTTTTAACGGATGAAAATTGTGTGAAAGTCATGCGCACACCCGTTAAAACACATCCAAAAGCCTAATATCAGATTAAATAAATTCTCATAAAAAAACACAAGAAAACGAACCATAATTTCACCCCCCAAAAATCGCACCCAAATTGAACGAAATTCAAATTCAATTCACAAGAAATGTATAAGCAATGTGCAACTTTCACCCCCAAGAAATACAAGAAAACCTTTACTTTATGTATTCTTTCATTATTAGTTTTTTTGTGATTTCTTGAAATAATATAATAAACTAGAGATGAGTTTCGATTAAAGTACGTGCATGGAAAGGATGGTACAATTTTAATGTTATTAATAAATAAAAATTATATCCTTAAGTATATCGTTTAAAATATAATTTTTATTATAATTTAAAATTATAATAAAAATTCATATAAATAAAATGTAAATCTTAATATATTTTTTTTAATGTAAATTTGAAAATACGTGAAATGAAAATACGTTTTTTTAAATCGGTTTAACCATAGGTAAATTTTAAATATATATTTTGCATTATTTATATAAAAACACTACAATTTCATGAATTTTAGATCAGATTTTAGAAAAAAATAATAATTATTAAATACAAAAGTATTATTGTAAACTAAAATATATATATTAAATTTGAAAGATCTTTGACGTTGGTCGTGCCCATATCAGCTCCGAACTCGGGTCCATTGTCGCTGTGATTTTTTGTTCCTTAGCAGTTTCAGGAACTTGTAATTTTGAAAGTTATCCAAGCTTCCTAGTGTCAAGTGCTGAAAGTGCATCATCAAAAGTAAGATCATAGGCACATTCAATTTCAGCAGACTCTAACTCCTCTAACTCCCAGTCATTAAAAATGTCTAGGCCTCCTTTTTCTACAATGGCTTGGAACAGCTTAGGTAACCTTATACTAGATTACAATTATCATACTAAACCATTATCATACAGATCAACAAAACGGAGTTATTGAAAGAAAGCGTCGTCATATCTTGGACACGGGTATCTCTCTCTTTGCACAGGCCTCGTTTCCTATGAATTCTAGTGGGAAGCCTTTTCTACTGCAGTGTTTCTCATTAATACACTTCCCACACCCATGCTTAAGTTTATCTCTCCTCACCAAAAACTCTATGGCAAGTCTCCTGACTACTCGTTTTTACGAGTGCTTGGTTGTTCTTATTTTCCGTTTTTACGCCCATATAATAACTCTAAACTTCAGTTTCGCTCCTCAAAGTGTATCTTTATTGGGTACAGTTCTACTCAAAGGGGTTATAAATGTCTTCATCCGTCTGGACGAGTTTATGTGTCTAGTACGGTCGAATTTAGTGAAATTGATTTTCCTTATTCCTCTATGTTTTCTTTCACTCAAACACCTTCTCAATCACAATATACATACTCATCACTACATGTCCTTCCCAGCACTCAACCTCATGATATCCCTATATTGCCTCAATCATGATATTCCTTAGGATTTATCCCCATTCCCAAACACTTCCTCATCATTTTCCATATCTACTCCTCCCACTCCACAACTTGAGTTTGTGCTCCTTCCATTACAACCTGCTCAAATCCAAGCTGCTCATTTCTCCTCTCATCATATGCAAACTCGCTCTAAATCAGGAATTTTTAAAACTCGAGCCTTCATTACCAATGCCTCCTCTGTTGATCTAAAAGAATCTGACACTGCAGCTGAAGCTCTACTTTCACCTAAATGTAAGTCTACTATGTTTGATGAGTATAATGCTCTTATGAATAATAATACATGGGAGTTGGTTCCATGGGCACCAGATTTGAATCTTATTACTGCTAAATGGATTTTTAGAGCCAAATACAAGTCGGATGGGTCCGTTGATCGTTTCAATGCTAGATTGGTTGCTCGTGGCTTTCAACAAACAGCTTCATCTTAATACATTTAGCCCTGTTTTGAAACCAATTACACTCCGTCTTGTTCTTACTATTGTTGTGACTCGTAGATGGAGGGTGCAACAAATTGATATCTGATGAAGTTAGGAAGAAGATCACACACAATTCACAAGCACAAGAACACAATCTGGAAGCTACTTCCAGCCAACCGTAAAGGCCAAAGAGATATCTATTTCATAACTGCCAAAACAGAATGTGCACAGTTATATATACAAAGTCATAGCCCACATAAGCCCAACATAAAAGACCAGCAAGTCAGGCCCAAAACAATTATACACTCTTTTTCATATTACGCATTTTATACACAATTAAAGGCGTATCAATTCCCTCCCCCTCAACAACTGCCTTGTCCTCAAGGCGAAACGAAGGAAATTGCTGCACAAAATAAGCCTCATCGACCCAAGTCGCTTCATCGACCGAGCGACCTTGCCAAGCGACCAACACCTGCGAACACTGCTCCTGGCCACGAGAAATGGCACGACGCTGCAGGATTCTCTCGGGCACAAACACAGCATCCTCGCTGAAACAATCTACCGGTAACTCCTCTTGAACCTCATGGTCGCCCACAGCCCCCTTGAGTTGTGAGACGTGAAAAACCGGATGAATAGCCGAACCGTCTGGAAGACGAAGACGATAGGCCACGGCCCCCACCCGCTGCAGTACTTCAAACGGCCCAAAATAGCGAGGTGCCAATTTCACGTTCAAATGTTTGAACAAGGACAGCTGTCGATAAGGCCGAAACTTCAGAAACACGTGATCCCCCACGTCAAATTCCACCTCCCGGCGATGCTTATCCGCCTGCCTCCGCATCCTCTGTTGAGCCCGTTCGAGATGGAAACGGAGTTGGGCCAGAATCGTGTCGCGTTCCTGCAGATCATCCGCCACTGCCTTGATCCGGATTTCCTGCGGAAGCCACTGCACCAAGGTTGGTGGTTTCCGCCCGTAAACCACCTCAAAAGGAGTCCTCCCTGTTGCCGAATGGAAACTAGTATTGAAACAATACTCTGCCCAAGGTAACCACTTGGCCCACTGCCTCGGCCGATCAGCTGCAAAGCAGCGCAAATATGTCTCCAAACAGCGATTCATCACCTCCGACTGCCCATCGGTCTCCGGGTGATACGCTGTGCTCATCCGCAGTCGAGTGCCGGATGCTGCGAACAGTTCTTTCCAAAAAGAACTCAAAAATAAGGGGTCCCGATCCGACACAATCGACCGAGTGAGCCCATGTAATCTGACAACTTCCCTGTGGAACGTTACTGCCACCGCTCTTGCCGTATACGGGTGTGTCAATCCCATAAAATGCATGGCCTTCGACAAACGATCTACCACCACTAAAATGACGTCCCAATGCTGTGATTTAGGCAACCCCGTAATAAAATCCATGCTCACATCCTCCCAAATTTGCTGCGGAATAGGGAGTGGTTGGAGAAGGCCAGCTGGTGTTCGGGAGTCGGACTTCTGTCTTTGACACGTGATGCACGCCGCCACGTATGCAGTGACTGTCTTCATCATACTCGGCCAGTACAGATTAGCGGCGAGGTGGCGAAAGGTCCTATAGGCTCCGGCATGTCCGCCCGTTGGAGTCGCATGATACTCGGCCAGAAATTTCGACACCCATGGAGACGCTGCTGGAATCGCAAGCCTGTTTTTGAAATACAGAACGTCATTAGCCATCGTGTATGGCTGAGCCAAGGTGCCCCCTGCCTCCAAGGTCTTGATGATTTCCCCATACGTCGGATCCAGGCGAACAGCCTTGCGTAGGTCAGTCAGGTCCAGCCATAAGGGCACCGAAATAGGTGCAAGAAGAAGGTCTGAGTCCCTTCTTGATAATGCGTCCGCTGCAACATTCGAGACACCCGGTTTATACTCCACCACAAAGTCGAACCCAATGAGTTTGGCCACCCAATACTGCTGGGACGGGGACACCACTGCCTGCTGTAACAAATGTTTTAGGCTGTAGTGATCAGTTCGGACGACAAATTAGCGGCCTAAGAGATAAGGACGCCAATGGAGCACTGTTAGGGCTAGAGCCATAAGTTCTTTCTCATAGGTCGATTTCTGGGCAGTTCTGGGGGCCAATGCCTTGCTGTAATACGCTACGGGTCATCGTTCTTGCATGAGGACAGCACCCAATCTACGCCCCGAGGCGTCACATTCCACGCAGAAAGGGATCGTGAAATCTGGGACGACCAGGACCGGGCAGTAGTGATTGCCCGTTGGAGAGTTTCGAAGGCACGCTGGGTGTCGACAGACCACATAAATTTGTGCTCGCATTCTTTCTTGAGAAGGGTTGTCAAGGGCAAGGCTAGCCGACCATAGTCTTTGATGAAACGACGATAGTACCCCGTGAGTCCTAAGAAACCCCTCACACCGCGTAGAGACCTAGGAGTAGGCCATTGCAGGACTGCCATGATTTTAGAGGGATCCATTTGCACCCAGAGGCTGAAACGATGTGTCCCAAGTACTCGATCGAAGCCCTACCCCAAGCGCATTTCTTGGGATTCACAACAAACGAAGAGGCTGCCAACGTGCTCATCACCTCTCGCAGATGGGCCAAGTGAGTCAAACGATCTGGGCTATAGACAAGAATGCCGTCAAAAAATACCAAGACGTACTGTCGCAAGAGAGGTCGGAAGGTGTCATTCATAACAGCCTGAAACGTCGCCGGAGCGTTCATGAGGTCGAACGGCATGACTAAGAACTCATAGTGGCCAGAATGTGTGCGAAATCCGGTCTTAGGGATGTCCTCCACGGCCACTCGCATCTGATAGTAGCCCGCGCGCAGATCCAAACACAGAAACGCCAGCTGCCATCCTTCTTGTGGACTAGAAGGACGGGGCTCGAGTACGGACCCGTGCTCGACTGTATTATTCCAACGGCGAGCATTTCAGCGACTAATCGCTCGATTTCAGTTTTCGGGGCCGCGGAGTATCGGTATGGGCGAACCGAAACTGGGGCGGTTCCGGGCTGGAGCGGAATGCGGTGATCACAATTCTGTGGCGGTGGCAGGCCGGGCAAGGGAGTCAAAACCTGCGGGAACTGATCAAGGATGGATTGGATATCCGAAGCCACGGGTTCGGGTGATGCGACCTCGCTGTGGGACAGGAGACGAGGCCAAAGGAGACACGAAGAGTCAACATCAGTCAATTTCGAAAGGGCATGGAACGAGATCTAGCGGCATTCCAGCCCGGGTTCTCCATGAAGGCAAACAGGCTGGCCCTCATAAGTAAAAGCCATCGTCAAAGAACCCCAGTTCGCCTTGACGTCTCCCAATGTCGACAACCAAGAGACCCCCAATATGATGTCCACACCGCTGACCGGAAAAACGAACGCTGAAACCGTAAATTGGGCTGGCCCCAACATAACTTTAATTGATGAAGTTAGGAAGAAGATCACACACAATTCACAAGCACAAGAACACAATCTGGAAGCTACTTCCAGCCAACCGTAAAGGCCAAAGAGATATCTATTTCATAACTGCCAAAACAGAATGTGCACAGTTATATATACAAAGTCATGGCCCACATAAGCCCAACATAAAAGCCCAGCAAGTCAGGCCCAAAACAATTATACACTCTTTTTCATATTACGCCTTTTATACACAATTAAAGGCGTATCAATATCAATAATGTGTTTCTAAATGGAGATCTCAAGGAAGATGTGTTTATTCATCAACCACAAGGGTTTGAAGATGCTAGTAAGCCTACTCATGTTTGTCGTCTGCACAAGTCTCTCTACGGTTTGAAGCAAGCCCCAAAGGCATGGTATGATAAATTGTTTGAAACTATACGCCTGATAGGGTATACTGCAATATCGAAGATTTAGATAATAAACAAGTTGAGTCAAGGGAAACCCTTTTCCCGCAGAACAGAATACGCCCAGGTAGTGCTCGACTGGTATGGCGTTCCGTTCCCAAAGGTAAAACGACTTCTACTTCGTACACAGTAGCACCACTGTATACGAAGCCTCGGTGAACGTACTAAGTACGAACTGAACACTCTCGGAAATAAATCCGGCACAAGAAAGAACAGTGTAAGGCTGTTTGGAGCTCAACACACTGCAGAGGGACGAGAGGAGAATAGAGGGAGCAGAGGGGCGAATTTCAGCGTGAGAAATAATGAGGGAAGAGACTGATATTTATAGGCAGAAGAAACTCTAGGTGGTTGCTGGAATCACGCGTGGGCCCAGGCCCGAATCGTGGGTTGAGATCTTGCGAAAATATCGCCAAGATATTCGCGTACGTGGATAAGCTTGAAGACCAAGTTTGAGATTTCCATATAATTCGGAACAGCATTCTTGAAGTATTTTTGAAGAGTTTATTAACAATATAAGACAATCCATAAGACCTTTAAACAAAATGAGACAAAAAAAAATTTATAAAACAATTAAGACCAAAACAGGATACAAAATGTCAATTATGTCCTACATATTATAAATTTGTAATTAATAGTTTTTAAAAGTCTTTCATCCAATTTCCAACTCCTCCCCCAAATTTCCGGCTTCACCTTCCATTTTCAAATTCAATCTAATTTGAATCATCCAATTCAATTCGCCTGCATTCCATTACTCTCCAAAATTAGATCAATTTTCATTGCTACAATTAAGATCATACCACACAACATCAATGATTCTCGGGTTTGGGTTCTCATGCAATTTCTTGAATCGTTGAATTTTTGTCTGTGAATTTTAGTACAGTTCTACTAACTCCGGAGCCTCGACAGTTTCAGTTACTTTCCGATCGAGAAATGGTAGGATGACTGGCCCGCCGCCACGCGCAAGTTTTGCCCATTTGTCGACGAAATGAAGAGCATTGGGGTCATCCGCCATGACGGAATCGGGTAAATTGTACAATAACCATAGAGAATTCGTCAATCGGAATGGACTAGTCCACAGAGGGAATTAAGGCCTGGATCTTCGGTGTCGGTGTGAAATCATCTACTGTGGCGTCGGAGTCGGCTTCGAAAATGAGGATGAGGGTCTGAGGTAATTATCCTTTTTATTTTTTTGTTTATTTTTTTAAGATTTACTTGACTTTGACTACACACAAAATACTTTTTAATCTTTGTCTTGTGATTATTCACCCTAATTAGTTGAGTTATAATTGTGCCCGTAATGTGTACTTTTAGATTCTACAGATGATTGGCTAAATGAAATTCATGGATTTGTGCATTTCCTTTTCTAGATTAGTTGTTATTGCATTAGTTATGCATGTTGATACATATTAAATCGAAAATTCGAATGGATAATTGTTTTTTTTATGTGTGATCGTCCAAATATGATTGTTTCTTCTGCTTTCTTTCAATTGGATTTTAATTGCAAAGCAGAGGTACCCTTAAGTTTCAGTTTTATTTGAATTAGATTTGATCAATTTCAGTGTTGTGATTTGTTGGTCCTTGGTGGAGTATAACACAAGTGTATGGGAGGGGGGAATGCACTTGTGTATGCAAATTCTTTTTCTTTTTGACAAACTGGTCTTATCAGGCAAGTTGTCTCACAACTGGCCTGAGTGTGAACTTTGATAGATACTTGTCCTATTGATTACTATTGAGTGATCAGTTGGCTAAATATCTAAAAGAGTTGCTAAGTGCGGAATGTGGTTGGCCTTTGACTTAAAGAAATACTCCAAGTTAATTTCTGAAAAGATACAGGTTATCAGGGACTTTGTCCAAAACAGATTTTCTCACTTGCTGAGTTTTGCTTCTTTAAAATATGTTTGAATGTAAGTGCAATAAAGAATGCAGTAAGTAAATGGCACACAAGTTTATAGTGGTTCAGAGACTCAAGCTCCTACATCCACTTTCCCTGATTGAACAGGATAATTCCTTCACAATGGAATTAGCTTGTTTTATAGTGCCAAGGTGCACTGATCAACAACACTCTCTTAGTGTTTTGATCCCTAGGATAACCTGAGTCCTAGTGCTCAATCTCTCTGAGTTAAGACTGTGTTTCACAATAACAGTCCTTAACTCCTCACTTCTACAACAAACTCTTTCTTCACTAAATGAGATAGGGTTTGAGGTTTGGTTCCAACTAGTCGAGATATCCTTTACAATAAGAACAGTGTAAAGGCTTAGGATATCTCAATGCTAAGCTTTGGATGATTACAAAGATTGGCTTAGCTAATTGAAGTGATTCAGGAAACTTGGAATTCTGAAGAACAGCTTGGTTTCCTTTGAAAGCTTGATGATAGTTTGATAGCTTGTAGTTGGGTTATTTGAATCCCTTGATCACTTATGTATTTATAGACAAATTTGAGCAGCTAACCGTTGGAGGGATAGCAATTCAAATATGTCTATTTGCAGCACCATTGAAACGGCTATGAAGCTTGGCATCCTTTTATCCACTGTGTAAAAGGGATCTTCAATGGTTGCTTGAATGAATGTGTTGACTTCTGAAAAATGCGGCTGAGAAGACTTGTGTCAGATTCCAAATATGCACATTTTCCAAGGTTGATTTGTGGCAAATTCTACACTCAATCAACGGTCAGATGGGACAAGCTCCCTGAACATTCCTGCTGCAGTTTAGAATGTTCCAACATTCATTCAATGCTTCACTCTTTAATGCTCTAAGTTTTTAATGCTTGATTCAGGCATGATTGGCAATAAATGCTTCATTGAATGTGTCTTTTGTGGGCTTTGACATTTAATGCTCTTGATCATTTGTACTTCAACTGTCTTGATCATTTGCATTTATGAGCATTGCTTTACTGCTCTTGATCTCTTCAGCTAAGTTGTCCACTTGGTCAGTCTGTCTTGAAAGTTTAGCAACTTTGCCTATAGACTTATCAAGCTGCCTAACATTCCAGCTTTGGACAACTATCCTGAACACTAAAATCTCACAACATTCCTGAGACTTTTCACTTAAGCAATCTACATACTCAAGTGTACTGAGACAACTTGCCTGAACTAGACTTGAGCTTATCTCAACTAATCTGAACATCATCAATCAGGGGTTTTGGTACCTAGATCAAAATCATTTTATTTCCAACAATTTCCCCCTTTTTGATGATGCCAAAACCTATTACAAAGGGAACTTGACTTATACTATACTTTACCTTCAGGGAGAGTGAACTGGTCAACTTGCCTGAAAGAAACTGTTAGCACAATAAATCAAGTATATATGTAATGTCAGGTTGGTTGAGATAATGAGTTGTTATCTCTTGATAGAAAATCAGTGGTCCTTTTATATATCATTGAGCATTACAGATCAGAAAATCAAAGGACAACAAGACTGATACAAAGAAAGTAGAATAACAACATCATAAGTAATCATAAAAACCAGATAGGGAAGAAGTGAACTTATCCATCAGAGAGTTCCATCATCTTGAGGAGCAATGCCATACTGAGCCCATACTCTTTTCTTCAGTTCCCAGATCTCTTTGTTGGTTCCTTTAGGGTCAGGCTTCAACTTCTCCATCCTCATGATTTTGATGAATTCTTCCAATATCTTTCCCTCATCAATTAAGTTCCCATTGAACTTAGGAGGCATGTACAGAATAGGACCAGGGGCCTTGAATTCAACTCTGGCCATCTCAGCTGCTGCAAACAGCTTTTGATAGAGGTCCCTATGGTTCTCAAATAAAAACTGCACAAAGACTTCATCTACACTCTCTTCAAGCCACTTTCCAATGACATAAAAGTCATATACAAAACTTCTCTTGGCCTCCTCCCATGCATCATTCAGTGAGATTGGAACCCACTTATCATGGTGAGGGTACTGAGTGTCCCATCTTTGCAGCATTTGTGGTTTGAGCTTTCTGTAAGAAGCCCTTCTTCTTGGAGCTTTGAAGTTTGCCCTTCTTCCATCTCTTGCTTTGTTGGCCTCAACCAACTGATCCATTCTCTCTTTAGCTCTTAGAAGAGCTAGCTTCTCCTGTGTCTCTGGATCCTTTCCAAATCCTTCTTCAAACAGCTTAGAAGGATCATCAGCAAGCTTGGGCACAATAACTTCAGGCTCTCTGTCCTGTACCTCCTCTTCAACTTCTTCTTCAATGGCAGGCAGCTTGGCTGCTTTCTTTAGTCTCTTTGATTGCCTTACTGGAGTAGATTCTTCAGACTGAAATTCTGATGGCAAAGTCAGGCTGGTTGGGAATTCATTGAAGGCTTGCAATTTCTTCCTTTTTCTTTCAGATGACCTTGTCACCTTCCCCCTTACTTCAGCAACCTTCTCTTTGGGTTCAAGTCCTGCTGACTCACCACCAGGCCTTTGTTGCTTCCTTGCCTGACTCTCCATTGCAGACATCATGGACTCTTTAACAGCAATTTGAATCTGCTCTTCCTCAGTCAAGTTCTCAATGTTCATTGGGCCTTTGCCTTTCCCAATGTCTTCTACTGCCTCTTCCTCAATCTCAGGGACCTTCTCCTTTCCCTTAGGTTCACCAATCATCAAGGTTCCCTTTGCCCTAGCTCTCTCTCTTTCCCCCTTTTTGGCATTATCAAAACATTGGGGCTTTAATTCACTCATAGTGACAGAGAGATGTGAGTGAGCATGAGTGAGGGACTTCAACTCCTGCAGTAGGTAAACATTCTCATCATGAATGTTTTGCATTTTGTCATCTGCCATGCTCAAGAATGTGTGAACAGGTTTCATCTTTTGAGCAACAATGGCATCTAAAGTGGCTTTCAGTGATTGATCAAGTTTGGCCTGAAGTTGTTCAGTGAGGTTGGCCACAACTTGATCAGACACTTTGGCCATAAGTTCAACAGTGAACTTCTCTACAGCCTCTTTCACCATTGCAGCTTTCAATTCTTCAGCTTTCTTTCTTTGTGCAGCAGTCCTTTGCCTTAATGCATCTTTGATTGTCCTTCTCAAGGCTCTCACATTATGCTTGTACAGATCTTTGAGGCCTTGCTGCTCTTTCTGCACAGATTTTATGAACTTGACCATCTCCTCCTTTGCCTTTGTTACCTCTGTTGAAACTGTTTGCAATCCAGTTTCAACACCACAAATCCTTGCATCCAGTGTTGGCAAGATTACTTCCTCTGAGCCAGTTAGCCTCATCTCCACAGAGGCTAGAGTCTTTCCTTGGCCATCTAGGGTATCAATTGTTGTTGCATGTGCCTTACCAACTTCCCTTACCAAAGTATCCAACTTCTCTGATTGTTCTTCAATAATAGTTGCAGTTTGAGTAGCAATCTGAAAGCCTGCTTCAGTGGTGTTGGCTTGCTCAAAGTACATCTTGTTCAATGTGGATACATTGGCTGAAACTGCTTCAAGATCAATATCAGCATTGACTGGTATATTTGTAAGGGAGACATCTGCAAAAATTTGCTCAATTGTAACAGCAACAGAATCTGCAAAACTAAGAGTGTTAGTGAAATCTCCCTCAACACCCTCATTCTTTTTATCTCCCAATAGGCCTGATTCATCAGCACCTATACTCTCATTTTCAACTTCTTTCTTTTCTTCATTTTTAATAGATAAGCTCACATTTACTGGAGAATCAGGCCTCCTTTCACCAAGGGATTCATCAAGTTCAGATTTGACTTGAAGAATAGCCTGACTCTCATATTGGGCTGCACCCAATATTTCTACTTCATCTCCCTCTTTTTGTGGTGCACTCAGGGAACCTGTATTCACACAATCCTCACCTCCTCCCTCTGATTTTTCATCACTATGTGCCTTTTCAACTCCTTCTTTTCCTAAACTTGACACCTCCATATCCTCAACAGGATCCACAGAGGGCAGTTGTTGGGAGATCACAGTGCTTGGGCATCCCAAGGCCACTGAGTCATCCTGAATGACTAAAGGCTGGTCAATGTCCAACTGTCCTGACATTGATGAGGCTTTAGCCAAACTAGCTTCTCCCATGGAAGTCTCAACATTGTCAAGTTGTGCCTCAGGTTCAGGAGAACCATCCTTGGCCAATGCATCTTGGACTGAGTCACCATCTTTGGTCAACTCCTCTGAATGATCAGAGTCCTTAACAGAAGGATAGGTCAAGTAATGTACCTGAGCAGAGTTGAGGCCTGGAGGGTTGGGATTGGTGTTATCATCATCATCATTATCATCATCAGATGGACTATCAGGGTGCCTGAGTCCCTGTGCAATTCTTTCTCTCTCAGCAAGCACCTTCTCATGAACAATGGTGCAGAACAAGGCCTCAGTGGTCAACACACTGGATTTCTTCACATTTGCAAAATGCAGGAGCCTGTTCTCTTCAACCTGCCACCAGCTTGCTCCTTTATCCTGAATAGCCTGAGCTATTTCTACCATAGTTCTATCATTGATCTCAACAAGAGCTCTGAGATCATAGAACTGTTGTTGCAGCCTAGGATAATTCTTCAACCCTGGATATAGTTCATCCACATTAGCTTTGGCAATCTGCCTTAGCATCCCCTCATAAGTGTATTCTTCACCACTTTCATCTCCAGAGGAGTTGGCTTGGGATTCAGGAGGGTTGGATTGGGATTCAGGTGGGTTGGATTGGGATTCAGGTAGGCTTGACTGGATTTCAGGTAGGTTGGGTTCAGAAGGGTTAGAGCTTAAAACAAGTTGGGATTCAGGTGCTTTTGAGAGCAGTGTGCCTGAAGAGGTAAGTGGAATGGATGGGAGAACAACTTGATCCCCTTCTTGAAGAACAGTTTCAAGAAGTTTGGTATATGAGAGAAGTCTTGGATCAAGTGGGGAAAAAGGTCTATCCTCAATATTGACCAAGTCTGCCAGCACATCAATACCTGCTCTATCTGGGGCACCTTCAGGGGAGTAAACCTTCTTGGCAATGATTGGGGCATGTTCAGGAGTCTTGCACTCCTCTTCTTCATGCCTTGATGGGGATATTCTTTATGATTGAATATCAGGAGAGTTGGCTTCAGGGCTGTTGGGCTTTGATTTGGACTTGGAGTTAGACCTACTAGCTTGCCTAATCTCCTTGAAAAACTCTTTCTTCTTCTTCTCCTCTTCCATCAACCTCTGCTTCTCAGAGGTTTTGATTATTCTTTTCCTCCTTTCAGATCTTGTTGGCTGGTCAAGATCCCTGAATTCTGTTACACTTTCAGGCTGTAAGGGGACAACCTCTCTGAATTCTTCACCCTCTTCAGGGGGGTTGACTCCTTCATCAGCAACCTTCTCAATCTCCTCAGAAGTGGCTCCTCCACTTCTTGACTGGCTTTCTGGGGAGGATTCACTCAGAATCTTCTTCACCTTCTTCATCTTTGGCTGAACTTTTGGTGGTTGGGCTTTCCTCTTTCTTGGAGAGGTTCTGGTTGCTGGAACAGCTGCAACAGCTTTCTTGGAGGCAGCCTCCTGCTTCCTCTTTTCTGTCTTAGAAGACAGCTTTCTGAACATCACCTTTTGAGCAGGAAAAGGCTTTGGTTTTGCTTGTAGATGGGTGTAATGAGCAAATCTTTCCAAGAGCAGGCTGGTTCTTGTGCAAAACTGGAGTCTTCCATCAACCACCACCTTGTGGTGTTTCACCTCCTTAAATTTGAATTTCTCATTCATCATCTTGTCCAAGATAAAGCTTTTCCAGTCAAACTTGACTCTCTTCTCAGCAGAGTCAATCACAGCAGCCATTACTCTTAACTTAGGCATACTGATTTGTTCAACACTCCCAGAGTGACTTAACAAACTTTTTACCACACAATCAAACAAGTGTCTAAAAACTGGCTTTAGAGTGTTCTTGTTTTGAGCACTTACTAGCTTTTTGGGTGTAAGCAGCCATGGAAGGTAGAACTCCTGATCTTCTCCTTCCTTGTAAGTTTCTGGATTTAGGCCTTCTGATGGTAGCCCAAAGCTAGCATCCAAATCTTATGCAGTGAAGATGATGGTGTGTTGGCTTTCTTCTTCTTCATCTTCCTCTGCATATGTGAGCTTAGTGCACACATCTCCCTTCTTGCCCTTCCATCTGAGATGGGCAAAGAATTCAGCCATGAAGGAGTTCAGGCAGGAATTTGGCTTAGTGCCTAAGAACTTTTCTAGCCCAGCCTCCCTTAGCCATTGGAGGACTTGATGAACTTCAGTGTCTGGGCTATCAAAGGCAACTAGTTTCTCAAACCAAAGAGAACTTGTGTTACTGAGATATGCAAAATCAATGTCCAAGGATGGATCATTGAAGTCTACAAGTTCTTCTCTCTTGATTTTGGGTGCCATGGATAATATGAGAGTTGGGTAGGTTTTTTTTTTTTTTTTTTTGAAGAGGAGTTGCAGGTTTGAGAGGTTTTGAAAATCTTAAGAGTTTTGGAAATATGAGTGCGTGAGGAAGAAAGTAAAAATCGAGGAGTTTATATATGAATGGAATTTATTAACCGTTGGTTAATAGAAAATAACAGTGGGTAATCATGAAAAACTAATTGGATATAGTGGGGTAGTGGGTTTTCGGCGGTTTGATGGAGTTTTAATGCAAATCAATGGCTTTGATGATGGCTCAAGAATTCATGAAATCTCAATTAAGATTTTGCATTTAATGCTGATTTGCCATTTTGGTGGTAAAAATCTTTATAGCACACTCCATCCAAAAATGGCCTACTCTTAGACCAAGAAATCTTTTAAATGTCTAATCAATGCTAAAAATAGCAATGATTATCTAATTAACTCGGACAAACATCCTGAGATGTGCTTTGATTTCTGTGAAGGTCAAACTGCCTGATTAGCTTGCCTGAGTGGGTCCCAAAGTTGCTGACTGGGTCCCACTTGGACAAAGCTCCTGACCAACATTGCTGACCGCCATAGGGACAACTTTGCTGAGTTTCCCTCTTTGGCTGACTGCTTCAGTGAGGTTGGTCAACTTTGCTGAAGTTCAATTTAATGAACTTCCCCCTTCTTATGAGCTTCCTTCCTTCATTCCTTCATCATCCCTGGATCAAGTAAGCCTAATTCAGCTGATAGTTCCAAGAACCTTGCTTCAGCTAGTGGTTTGGTCAAGATATCAGCTTTTTACTTATCAGTGTGGATCTTGACAAGCTTGATATCTTTCTTTTCCACATGATCCCTTATGAAGTGATGCTTTATATCCACATGCTTGCATTTGGTGTGGAGCACTGGATTTTGTGAGATAGCAATTGCACTATTGTTGTCACAGAATATTGGCACTTCATTTTAGATTACTTTGTAATCTCTCAATTGTTGCCTGAGCCAAAGTATCTGAGCACAACAACTTCCAGCTGCTACATACTCTGCTTCAGTTGTTGAAGTTGCAACTGTATTTTGTTTCTTGGAGAACCATGAGATAAGCTTGCTGCCCAAGAATTGACAAGTTCCAGAGGTGGATTTTCTGTCAATTCTACATCCTCCATAGTCTGCATCTGAATATCCAGTGAGCTCAATGTTGTCATCAGCTGGATACCATAATCCAAGATTCTCAGATCCCTTGAGATATCTTAGGATTCTCTTGGCAGCATCAAGATGGCTCTTCTTTGGATTAGCTTGAAATCTTGCACATACTCCAACTGCAAATGTGATATCAGGCCTGCTTGCAGTGAGATATAGCAAGGATCATATGATTCCCCTGTAGTTAGTGGAGTTTGTTGACTCTCCACTTTCATCAGGATCCATTTTCCAGTTAGTATTCATAGGAATTCTGACTGGCTTGCTTGTAGCACATCCAAATTTCTTGATCATGTCCCTTGTATACTTGGCCTGATTAATGAATATTCCCTTCTTTGATTGAGTGACTTGAAGTCCTAAGAAGAAATTCATCAATCCCATCATGGACATCTCAAATTTGCTTTGCATGAGTTTGGAGAACTTCTCACACAACTTCTCATTTGGAGATCCAAATATAATGTCATCCACATAGATTTGGACTAACAAAATATCATCTCCTTCACAGATTCTGAACAAGGTTCTGTCAACAGTGCCTTTGACAAACCCATGATCTAGAAGAAACTGTGATAAGGTGTCATACCAAGCTCTTGGAGCTTGCTTTAAGCCATAGAGGGCTTTCTTCAATCTGTACACCTTGTCTCCTTCTTCAAATCCTGGGGGCTGTTCAACATATACTTCTTCTTTGAGCACCCCATTGAGAAATGCACTCTTCACATCCATTTGATACACCTTGAATCTCATGTGAGCTGCATATGCTAAGAAGAGTCTGATTGCCTCAAGTCTGGCCACTGGAGCAAAAGACTCATCATAATCTATCCCTTCAGATTAACAATATCCTTTGGCCACCAGTCTTGCTTTGTTTCTCACAATGATGTCATTTTCATTTTTCTTATTCTTGAACACCCATTTAGTTCCAATGACATCTTGATGAGTTGGCCTATCTACCAGCTCCCATGCTTCATTTCTGGTAAACTGGTTCAGCTCTTCTTGCATGGCTATGATCCAGTTGGTGTCTTGTAGTGCTTCCTCAATGTCTTTTGGTTCCTGTTCTGAAATAAAATAACAAAACAGTGCACTTTCTCCATGAAATCTTCTAGTTTTGATCCCTTCACTTGGATTACCAAGTATCAGGCTAGTTGGGTGGTCATGCAACCAAGTCCTTCTAGACCTGGTCCTTTCAGGAGGATTGTCCTCATCTGAAGTTGGATCACTAGATTCATTAAATTCAGGAAAGTTAATCGAAGGATCAAGTTCAGGATCATATTCAGGGGTATTGTCCTCATTGTCAGATAAGTTGACATTTTCATTGGTTCCCCCTTGAATATTGGATCCATTAACTACCTCAGCATTGCCTGCTTCTCTATTGGTAGTTATTACCAGGTTTTGAACTGGGATTGGGTCAGTCAGTTCAATATCTCCTTCAGGTTGGTTGTCTTCTGGTTGATTTCCATCAGGTAGGTTGTCCAGTTTTTGATTTTCATGAAGTTCAGGTTGGGCAACATCTACAAACACTGTTTCCTTGCTTTGAAGCCTTAGTCTGGTTGTTCTTTGTGTTATCTCATCAATATTCAGGTTTCTATCCCTGAACTCATTAACAGATTCATCAAACACAACATGAGGTGTCTCTTCCACAATAAGGGTTTTGCAATTGTAGACTTTGTAAGCCTTGCTGATTTGTGAATATCCAACAAATATTCCTTCATCAGCTTTGCTATCAAAAGCTTTCAATTGCTCTTTCCCATTATTATGGATGAAACACTTACAACCAAATATGTGAAAATAAGCAACAGTGGGCAATCTACCTTTCCATATTTGATATGGGGTTTTACCTTGTCCTTTGGTGATTAAGGACCTGTTTTGAGTGTGACATGCAGTGCTAATGGCTTCAACCCAGAACCTTTTAGGCAATTTGGATTCAGCAATTAATGTTCTTGCTGCCTCTTTCAAGGTTTTGTTTCTTCTTTCAGCAACCCCATTTTGTTGAGGGGTTCTTGCTGCTGAAGTTTCATGAGTGATGCCATTCTTGCTGCAGTACTCATTGATGTATGAGTTTATGAACTCTGTGCCTTTGTCAGACCTGATCTTGACAATACTTAGGCCCTTTTCATTGCTCAATCTCATCATCAATTCAGGTAGCTTGACTTGGGTCTCCTTTTTGTTCAACAAGAATACTACCCAAGTGTACCTGGAAAAATCATCAACAACAACTAATGCATATTTTCTTCCATTTAAACTTACTGGGATAATTGGACCAAATAAATCCATATGCAGTAGTTGAAGAACTCTCTCAGTTGAGATGACAGGTTTTCCTTTGAATGAAGCTTTGATCTGCTTTCCTTCCTGACATGGCTGGCATATGTGTTCTTTGGTGAACACCTGATTAGGCAGCCCTTTGACTAGAGAGTTTCTTGCAATCTTGTTGATGGTTTTGAAGTTCAGGTGGTTTAGTCTTTTGTGCCACAGCCAGCTTTGCTCACTTGTGCTTTTGGCAACAAGACAAACTGCTTCAGGGGTTTTGCTCCAATCTGCAAAATAAACATTTCCCTTTCTCACCCCTATTAGTAGCACCTGTTGTGTTGAATTATTTTTGATAATACATTCATTTGATGCAAATTCAACACTATATCCTTTATCACAAATTTGACTTATAGACAGCAAGTTGTATTTTAGGCCTAGGACATATGAGACACCATAGCCTCTTGTGATTCCTTGAGAGCTGTCTCCAAAGGTTACTGAAGGACCATCATTTTCTATAAATTCTGAGAGAAGTTCTTTGTTCCCAGTCATGTGTCTTGAACATCCACTGTCCAAGTACCATGTTGTTTTCTTGTTGATGCTTCTCTTCTTCTTGTGGTCCTTACAGCCCTGAAAAGTCAAAATTTAGGTACCCTTTGAGTGTTGGGTCCTAGAGGGTTAGTTGTACCTTTTGGAACCCAAATCTGCCTGATTACTCTGATTGACTCAAAGTGACTGACTTGGTTTCCATTTACATCTACATACATAGTTTGACCCTTAAATGCCTTGGGTGCCTTCTGTGTATAAGTGTTGGTCTTGTAAGGTTCAGGAGAGTTGGTGAATTTCCTTGGGACATTTCTCCTGAAGTTACTAGACTTAGGTGCAGCTTGGAAAGACCTTTGTGAATAGGGGTTTGGATGGCCTTTTCCTCTTGGCATATGAGGTTTAGGCTTCCTAAAGGTTTTATACCTGTCAGAAGGGTTGGGCCTCAATCCATTCAGTTGAGGTTGCCTCATTTGAGTTGGCCTTTTCTGAACAAATTTTGGACAACTCTTTTGATGAGAATTCAGATAGGTTGACCTCCCATTGGTTCTACCTTTCTGAACCTCATTTCTCCTGTAAGCAATGCCTTTAACCTTTTCCTTAGGTATGGGTTTAGGGACATTGTTCACTTGAGTTGGTATAAAAATTTCTTTACCCTTATCCTTGATCAGTGGTTGATTTACTTCCAGTTCATTTTGTTGTGCCACTGATCTTACAAAAGTCATCTTAGAATTGCTTGAGGAGGCAATACTAAGACCAGGTGAGGGTTCAAATGGATTATAACCTAATCCACCCTTTTGAGCAAATGGTCTTTGAAACCCTTGAATTTCCTCTATTGCCTTAGCAGATTTGTTCAAGGCAGACATTTTCATTTTTAAGCTCCCCTCACTTAATTTCAGAGTATCAAATTCACTTGAGAGATTGTCAAATTTAGCTTGAAGAGTTCTAAAATCAAAATCCTTTTTCTTTAGAATCAGATTTTGTTCATCAATCAACTTTTGTTGTTCAGAGACTTTGAGAGACATTTCTCCATGTTCTCTCACAATCTGCTGATACAACTCAGATGATTTAATGTCAACCTCAGATTCAGGAAGATTGGACATTTTAATTTTAGACCTCAATTGTTCATTTTCTCTCAGTGCCATATTGCATACTTCTTGCATTCTGGTGAAATCTTCTAACAACTTTTCAAAGTCAAGGTGGATTTCACTAGATTCATGTGTGTTAATTGAAAGATTGGAAGATGAACATACCTCTTCATTTTCAAATGCCATTTGGCAGTCATCATCACTGTCACTGTTGGAGAACAGTCCATCATCAGAGGAGTAGACACTCTCTTCACTTGCTGATTCTCCAGCTACCATGGCCTTCCTGTTGTTCATCCTCTTGTCTCTTTTGTTTTGCCTTTCTTTTCTTTCTTTGGCACTTAGGTCAGGACAATCATACTGAAAGTGACCCTTTTTCTGGCAGTTGTAACACACATCTTCATCATCATTTTTCTTGCTTGAGGACTCCTTCCTCCTTGATGATGATGGTTCACCTTTGCTGTATTTCTTTTTATCAGCATATATGTCTTCTTTCTTCTCATCAGAGACTTTGTCCTCTGATTTGTTATCAGGAGAGCTGAATCTCCTTCTGGTTCTGTTGTCTTGGTAGAACTTCTTGTATCTACCAAATCTGGAGTTGAGCTTCTCAAATCTCCTTGCCATGAGTGCCAGCTCCTCCTTCATTTCTGATTTTGAAATAGATTGAGAAGATCTTTGAGTATTTTTCTTCTCTGTTTCAGTGGCATTGAAAGCAACACCTTTGCTTGAGGAAGATGGCTCATCATGCACCTTCTTTCTGTTGAGATCAAACGCATATGCTTTGAGTTCAGAGAATACTTGCTGCATTGGCATGTTGTCAAGATTGCTGGTATTTTGCATCATGACAGAGTATATGTCCCACTTTGATGTGAGACTTCTCAGAATCTTCAAAGCAACTTCTCTTTTGGCATAGAATTTTCCCAAAGAATTCATCTCATTCATGATGTCAGTGAATCTGCCATCAAGATGATCAATAGTTTCATTTGGCTCCATAGTGAATTGCTCATACTTTTGGATAGCCACTTGTAGCTTGTTTTCCTTTATATTTTGGGTACCTTCACACATAAGTGCTAGGGTATCCCAGATCTCCTTTGCTGTGGTGCAGTGATACACTCTTCCCATCACTGCATCTGGAATAGTCTGGTACAAGGTGTTCATGGCAATGTAGTTCAGATTGTGCCTTTTTCTTTCTTCTGCTGTCAGCTCATCCTCATCTTTTGGCAACAGCTCCCTTGGGTCTGCTTTTTGAGCATCAGTGACCTTGGGATTGAGCTTAGTGAAGGTGAATGGTCCTCTAGTGATGACTTTGAGCATTTCATCATGCTGGCAGGCAAGATGTGCTCTCATCCTGATCTTCCAGAAATCATAATTCTCAATTGAGAACATTGGCAGCTTGTGATGAGAAATACGATTGACTTAGTTTGGACCCATGTTGTTGGTGGTGTTGGCAGCATCTCCTGGAACTGCATTGTTAGCCATTCTTATACAGATAGACAAAGGAAAATACAAGTAGATTTTTCCGAAATTTGGATCAGTTCAGTGACCACAGAAATAATGTGAGTTTTTTTTTAAATTCAATTTGAATGTTCAGCAGCAGTGGTCTTTGAACCCCTGCTCGGATACCACTTGTTGGTCCTTGGTGGAGTATAACACAAGTGTATGGGGGGGGGAATGCACTTGTGTATGCAAATTCTTTTTCTTTTTGACAAACTGGTCTTATCAGGCAAGTTGTCTCACAACTGGCCTGAGTGTGAACTTTGATAGATACTTGTCCTACTGATTACTATTGAGTGATCAGTTGGCTAAATATCTAAAAGAGTTGCTAAGTGCGGAATGTGGTTGGCCTTTGACTTAAAGAAATACTCCAAGTTAATTTCTGAAAAGATACAGGTTATCAGGGACTTTGTCCAAAACAGATTTTCTCACTTGCTGAGTTTTGCTTCTTTAAAATATGTTTGAATGTAAGTGCAATAAAGAATGCAGTAAGTAAATGGCACACAAGTTTATAGTGGTTCAGAGACTCAAGCTCCTACATCCACTTTCCCTGATTGAACAGGATAATTCCTTCACAATGGAATTAGCTTGTTTTATAGTGCCAAGGTGCACTGATCAACAACACTCTCTTAGTGTTTTGATCCCTAGGATAACCTGAGTCCTAGTGCTCAATCTCTCTGAGTTAAGACTGTGTTTCACAATAACAGTCCTTAACTCCTCACTTCTACAACAAACTCTTTCTTCACTAAATGAGATAGGGTTTGAGGTTTGGTTCCAACTAGCAACTAGTAGAGATATCCTTTACAATAAGAACAGTGTAAAGGCTTAGGATATCTCAATGCTAAGCTTTGGATGATTACAAAGATTGGCTTAGCTAATTGAAGTGATTCAGGAAACTTGGAATTCTGAAGAACATCTTGGTTTCCTTTGAAAGCTTGATGATAGTTTGATAGCTTGTAGTTGGGTTATTTGAATCCCTTGATCACTTATGTATTTATAGACAAATTTGAGCAGCTAACCGTTGGAGGGATAGCAATTCAAATATGTCTATTTGCAGCACCATTGAAACGGCTATGAAGCTTGGCATCCTTTTATCCACTGTGTAAAAGGGATCTTCAATGGTTGCTTGAATGAATGTGTTGACTTCTGAAAAATGCGGCTGAGAAGACTTGTGTCAGATTCCAAATATGCACATTTTCCAAGGTTGATTTGTGGCAAACTCTACACTCAATCAACGGTCAGATGGGACAAGCTCCATGAACATTCCTGCTGCAGTTTAGAATGTTCCAACATTCATTCAATGTTTCACTCTTTAATGCTCTAAGTTTTTAATGCTTGATTCAGGCATGATTGGCAATAAATGCTTCATTGAATGTGTCTTTTGTGGGCTTTGACATTTAATTCTCTTGATCATTTGTACTTCAACTGTCTTGATCATTTGCATTTATGAGCATTGCTTTACTGCTCTTGATCTCTTCAGCTAAGTTGTCCACTTGGTCAGTCTGTCTTGAAAGTTCAGCAACTTTGCCTATAGACTTATCAAGCTGCCTAACATTCCAGCTTTGGACAACTATCCTGAACACTAAAATCTCACAACATTCCTGAGACTTTTCACTTAAGCAATCTACATACTCAAGTGTACTGAGACAACTTGCCTGAACTAGACTTGAGCTTATCTCAACTAATCTGAACATCATCAATCAGGGGTTTTGGTATCTAGATCAAAATCATTTTATTTCCAACATGATTAATTGTTCTTTTGCATGTGTGTATGCTATTCGTAATGTTCGAGTCGATTTTAAGAAATTAGATTTGAGATTGTGTAATCAACGCTTAAAATCAGCTGAATTGAGTTCAAGGTTGGTTAGTTAGTTGCTTTATTTTATTTGATGCACATGATTAAGCTGAGTGTTTGTGGCAGGGAGGAGTGTGCTTAGCGTTCGCTGATGAGGTCTTGTGTTGGCTTTACGGGACGGTCAAAGAGAGTAAGAAACCTTTCTATATGAAATTGAGTAATTATTACAAAGTAGCCACATGGTTATATAATACAAGTACTGTGTATACATGTCAATTCTGAATAGGGATAATATTATAAGAAAAGACAATTTTATACCTCTTTCTGTTTTGGCCAAAACATGGATATTTTAACTTGTGCTTTGGATATCTATTATGGAACATTCGGACTGAATGTAATCTTTTGGTGATTAATAGAAACTGAAGATTTATTATTGGTAATTATTGCAAAATATTTGATTATATGGACCTTTGAGATAACAGTCTAGTTTTGATGAATTTTTTTTAGTGTTGTTTCATACAAATATTAGTAGATATTAGATGCAATAGATTAGTGTGTTTGCTCTTTCCTTTGACATACAATAGATTAGTTTATAGTTGATGTAGATGCTGACTAACTATTGTGATTCAAATTATATATTCATGTATAATCACAGGTAAATCTTTTATTTTTATTGTACACTGAAAATATGATTGTTTCTTTGTTTTCTTATTGAGTAAGTTCTTTGAGAAATTGTACTGCTTGCCAACTTTTACAGGCTCAACATGATGAAATGGAGGCTAAATATTTTGAGGAGAGAGCAGCACTTGAAGCTAAATACCACAAGTTATATCAGCCTCTATATAGGTGGCATGCTGCTGCTTTGGTTTTGGTGGTGGCATGTTGCTGCTGGGCTTATTTCACAAGTGTATAATGTACTGCACATGTTGTATTTCTATACGATGGAGTTTACACAATTTGTTTTCAAGCATAAAAGATGGATGTGCATTGTTACATTTTCAGACTGATATAATAATATGCAATGAATATCTAAGAATATGCAACATATTTTTGCATGTCATGAGAATATGCAACAATTTTTTATGTGCAAAGATATTACCCAATATATTTATGATTATATTTGACAATTTTCATAGATATAATAACACATGCACATATTAAAGTATATGCAATTATCAATTGCATATATAAAAAAACGTATGCATATTTGAAAGTATATGCACTTATCGGTTGCATTTAATAAAATATGTGTATATGTATAATGCAAAAAATATTATAGACTTATTTAACAAGTATTTGTTAATACAAGTTATTCATCAAATTAATTTAAACACTTCTAGAGGTGTATGAGGTGTATGGAGTAAAATAATTTTTTTGAATGTATTAATTTTATTAAGTATTTTATAATATAATTTATATTTTAATAAAGATATGGTATGCAAAATAATAAGTATATGAATATTTAATTAATTAAAGTATATTTCCGATTAATAAGAAAATTATTGAATATATAAAAATATAAGAGTGGACAAATGGAAAGTATGATCTCGAATTTTAGGAAAGTTTTTTTAATTGCAATTAGCGCTATAATCGATGGATAATTAAATCATTTGAAAATTCGAAATTAAAATCAGCGGCTAGAATCGAGGAGAATTATCTCCCAACTTAATTTAAAATTTAAATGTTTGACTTTCCTAAATTTCGATTAACATTATTAATTGTAGTTAAAATTCTTAATTAATTAGAAAACAGGGGCATAATCGACTATATAAATTGAATTTTGTCCTTAATTGTTTTACTAAATAAAATTAGCTTAAATCTTAAAGTTTTAGAGTGGTTTGGTCTATTCTGTTTTTTCCCCCATTTTCGAATTGGGCCAAGCCAATTCCTAAGTTGGGCTTTCGGAGTTTTAAAGTTTTAGAGTGGTTTGGTCTATTCTGTTTTTTCCCCATTTTCGAATTGGGTCAAGCCAATTCCTGAGTTGGGCAAGTTTTAGAGTGGTTTGGTCTATTCTGTTTTTTCGATAGGAGTTTTAAAGTGGTTTGGTCTAATTGGTCCAAGCCAATTCCTGAGTTGGGCTTTCGGAGTTTTTGGGTCTGCAAAAAGATAGGCAAGCCCCAAAGACCAATTGCCGAAGTTGAGCCGGCCAGGCACGTGCACGCGCATGTGGCTCTTAAAGGAGTGTACTCCTTATACATAGTTGAACTCCAATCCTACTTCAATGCTTTTAAACCTATTCAATGTTTTGTAGGTTTTCTATGTGGGACAAGTTCCCACACCTCAAACTTCAAGTTGAAACACTCAACTTCAACAATTAATTTCTCACTCACCTTAACTCGGTTTTGAGATATTAAATATACCACATTCATCTACTCCGCGAGTAGATCGACTATATCATGTTCAATTATTTTATAATTAACGTTTAGTCAATCTAATTAATTAATTAATTAGATAAGGGTGTCAAAACCCAATTAATTCCCACATTAATTCCAACAAAATTGAAGGGTTTCTTGGTGGATTATGGTTTTGTTCATTCAATTTCTGATCACTGTCTCTTTCATATGGTTCGTGGTGGCAAGATGTTTATACTATTGGTTTATGTGGATGATATCCTTGTGATGGGAGCGAGAGGACTCTATTGTGGTTGCTAAAATCATTACAGATCTTAATACTCACTTATCTCTCAAGCACTTGGGGGAACTCAACTATTTTCTGGGTTTAGAGGCAAAAATTACTTCTTTCTCTATCACTCTTACAAAAACAAAGTATATCTGTGATCTTTTATCCAAAACTCATCTCACAAATTGTAAACCATCTCCTACTCCATCCTGTCCAAGTCTCAAGCTTTCTGTTCATGATAGTGCTCCCTATGAGAATCCTACACTCTACAGGAGTACTGTAGGTGCTCTTCAATATCTTTTTCAATTCGCCCAGACATTGCTTTTAGTGTTAACAAACTAAGCCAATTCCTTCAATATCCAACCCAAAATCAGTGGCAGACTTGCAAACGGGTTCTACGGTACCTCAAAGGTACTTCATTCAATGGCATATCTTTTTTTTCCATTTCAAAATTTTCCTTGCAGGATTTTGCGGATGCAAATTTTTCTTCCTTGTTGGATGATCGGCGTAGTACAAGTGTTTTACGAATATATTTCAGTGTATAATTATTTTAACATTGTTTTTAATTCATCCCCGACACATATTTTAAAAAAATGACTAAGATTTCCAATGCAAATAAATATTATTATTAAATGACCCAATATAAAATCAGATCAAACAACAATTAATGTCACAACATTGACTTGTGCTGACATTATTCTCCAACGTACTAAAAAACTAAAAACTAACTTAAACAGACATTGAAACTGGTATCGTATCTCAATGGCACCTTTGCTAATTAAAATTCTATAGAAAAAATATATATATATATATATATATATTTTATATATATGGCAATTGGAGTACTTATTTTTCACATCGAATGATCGGCATCAGGGGCGGACCCAGAACGAGTAATTGAGGAGGGCCAACACTAAAATTTTAAAGTAATTAAATTTAAATTATACACTATAAAAAATTCATATATAATACTATAATAGTAATTATTATCATAAAAAATTTAAAGTATAACATTAAACTTATAACTTTTTAACACGTCTTAATTTCTTTTCTATTGCGAAAATTATCTATAAGCGATTTTTGTCGAAATTTTTACAATCTCCTTTTCAATATACACCAAAAAAAGGTCTATAAAAAAAATCAGCTTTCATTCTATTACGAAGATAGTCTTAACTATGTTCATAACTAGAAAAAAAAAATGTAGTTGCAGTGAAAGACTACATTAATTTTCAAATTCTAACTACTTAACCAATAATTAATTATATAATTTTTATTCATCTTTGAAAACAAATTCAAAAAATACATCAATTAATATTTAGAGGATTAATTTTAAATTAAAGATATAATCAAAATAACAAATCAATAAATAATAAAATAAAATGAATAATATATAAATACAAATTAAAATAACAAACCTGCTAGAAGTGAGTATTATTACATGAGTTAATATATACCGAGTATTAACTATTGAAGAGTTTGAAAATGAATTAAAAATTGGTTTGCTAATGGGTTGGGCCTTACATAATTTATTAATTAAAATCTAGGGGGGCCAACAAACAAAAAATAAAATAAAAATAATTTAATAGTAATATATATATATATACTTAATGGATAAATTTTGAGGGGGGCATGGCCGTCCGCCCCTGATCGGCATAAAAACATTTGAATTGATTAATTAGCCCCCGCGACATCTCGAGGCTGCGGTACAGCCCCTGCGGTATTCGTTTGCTTGATCAGGAGGCGAAGTTACTTTCCCTTGCCAATTTCTGGCCAGAGCTGGGTACGAAATAAACTTGTTTTCTTCCGCTGATGCAGAAACAAAAGTGCAAAGCACAAGCAGCGCCACGAAGCTTAACACCAATGCTGTCTTAGCCATGCTTGCAATTTTCTTGATCGATAATAATTAATTTACGATTATTTTTTTGTTGGTTTTATTTTCTCTTTGGATTTCTTGAATATATATAGGGTACAAATTCTCTTTGGATTTCTCGTAATCTCTTGCCTAAAATTAGAAACTTGCATGATCGATGAAAATAGTTAAGACTATTTTTTTTTCCTTCCAATAATAGTTGGTGAATTTCCGAAATTGAAGGTTGGTACGTAAGGGGAGTTCAAATAATAATGGAAGTCGAAATGAAAGGTTTTACATACAATTCATAAAAATATAACAATGGAAGTATATAATATGGATAAACCCAATTTTATTTAGTTGAATAATACTAAACTATATTAATGCATGGAAATAAAGAAAATATTAATTCTCATTTTTATTAGAAGAGTAATGTCGGCCGGAAGGAAATTAATGCTATTTTTATTAGAAGAGTAACTTTCTTTTTCACACTATGAATTGTTTGATTTGATTATACGTTTTCCTACTCTTAATATTATTTATCTATCTTCGTGAGTGTTGTTACATTTGTAATCAATCATCAAGTGGTGCCCTGCAGAGTAAAATGCGCTTTTGGTCCAACACTTTTAATTTTGGTCCCGAAAGTGAAAAATTTTGACACATTGGGTCCCAAAATCGGAAATTCTAACACATTTAGCCCCACGCACGTTAAATGTTGACGGAACGAGTCACGTGCATGTCACGTGGTTATACGCACACACGACTTTATTGAGGACACCCACCAAGAATTTTTTTGAACATTAAAATGCAATTTCTACCCCTCAAAAATAAAGTCCTACCCTTCACTTCTGCACTGCCATGGCTTCCACTCACCTTTTTTTCAGTTTAGGTACCTTTTTCTTCTATTTTATCTAACTTCTCTTTCTCACCAATTTCTTCATTAATGCAGCAGCAGCTTCATCACTGTTATTATTCTTCTACTTGGCGGCGGCGGCGGCCGCCCTAGGCATCAACTACGGCCAAATCGCCCCCACCCGTCCTCCGTCGTCCCTCTCGTCAAATCCATGGGCGTTTCCCGCATCAAGCTCAACGACGCCGACCCTAACGTCCTCAAAGCCTTCGCCAACACCGGCGTTGAATTTCATTGTCGGAATCGGCAACGAGCTACTACACATTTAAGCTTGGAGAGCTTTTAGAAGAGCTCTCCAAGTGGAGCTCTCCAAGCTAAATTGCACTTGGAGAGCCCTTAATTGCACTTGGACAGCCCTTAAGCTTGGACAGCTCCCACTTGGAGAGTTCTTTTCAAAGCTCTCCAAGCTTAAATGTGTAGTAGTTGAGTACCTCTCCGCCATACGAGTACCTCTCCGGAATCGGCCAAATCTGCACCAGATCCGGACGGAACACGGCGGCGGAAGGCGGATACAAAACGTCCAGAATCCCCAAATTGTGCGCGGTTGTGACGGTTACCTGAATTTTTCAAATTCAAATTCGATTTCAATTTCAGATCAAATTCGATTTCAATTTTAGATCAATTGAATACAGACCTGTTTATCAAGTTTGAGGGAAACTAAGGCGGAGTGGATGGATTCCATGGCGGGGAGGAGTTCGGAGAAGAGAGTGGAGTCGTTGAAAGTGAGGACTTCATTGCCGACGGCAATGCAGGGATTTCCACTGCGGCGCGAGGGAAGAGCGATGGCGGCGCTTGGATCTGCGATGGACGCCGCCGCGAACGGTCGGCAAACGGCGAGGCGGCGTCGTGGATGAAGGGGTCTGCGATGGAGTGGGGGAAGCGGCGCGTCGGCGTGGCCGATGAGGGAGACGGCAGGGCTGCCTAGCTGGTGGAGCAAGGAAGAAGATGAGTGAATGAAATGAATGAATTAGGGCGAAAATGAGAAGAGGAAGGAAGGAGGAATGAAGGGTATTTTTGTACTTTCTTAGGGTGTGTACTCATCGAACGTGGGTGTGTTAAGCGAATGGGAAAATAATGATTGACTAACGGTTGACTAACTTTGGGACCCAATGTGTTAAATTTTTCACTTTCGGGATCAAAATTAAAAGTGTTGGGACCAAAATCATGAGTGCCCGTGGATGGTGGGACCAAAAACGCATTTTACTCTGCCCTGCACAAGTGACAAAAAATGAGCAAAGACATGATTTGTTTCTGGTCTAATATATGATTTGTGAATTTTTCCAAGCAACGCTAGATGAACATGCAATTGGGAAACCGCGTTAATAGCATGAATTTTCTTGTAACTTAGATCGTATCCAATTTTAGTCTTATATGTTAACATTTTCATTTTTAGTCTCTTTGAACTAAAAATGAAAAAAATTTAAAGCATACAAGACACAAATTAGACACCCGAAGGACAAGAGACAACACTTAAAGGACCGAAATTGAAAAAAGTACAACATGTAGCTAGGACAAAAATGGACACCAAAATTATCAAAATCGAAAAAGTAACAAAAAATGTAGGACTAAAATTGGACATGATCTAAGTTACAGGAAGATATTTCATATTAACTTAATGTGGCATTTCATCAATTGCAAAATAAATATATTGATACTGATCACATGCGATTATCTTATTTTATAATCACCTTTCAAGTGGACCAATTAATTGTCATATCGAGTGAAACATGTTAAGAGTGCTATATATATCCGGGCCGGATTCTCGTCGTGCACATTTCGTGAATAGCCGAGAAAATTTCAAAATACGTCATGTAACTTAGGTCGATTCCATTTTAAATCCTTTAAGTTTTCACTTTTTCAAAATACGTCATAAGGTGTCCAATTTACATCATTTTTTGTTCAATTTACATCCTTTTTGTCGAAAAATTAAAATTACATGTGGCCATACTTTTAATTACATGTGGCGCTTGGTCACCAAATCTGACGGAAGCCCCAATTTTCAACACACGTTCGAGCTGCGCGTGTCAGTTTCTGGCGAAAATTTTAATTTTCTGACAAAAAGAATGTAAATTGAACATCTTATGACGTATTTTGAAAAAGTGAAAACTTAAAGGATTTTAAAATGAAATCGACCTAAGTTACAGGACGTATTTTGAAAATTTCCCGTGAGTGGCCCAAGACATTGAGGAATTTTGAAAATTTCCCGTGAATGGCCCAAGACATTGAGGAATATCCATTAAAAAAATATATATATAGGAATTACGTGCATATAAACAAGTAATGGTACAAATAAATCTCTCATGAATGTATATGCAAAGTAGTAAAGCGCCTCCATTTTCGCTGAACCTTTAAATACAAAGCCAAAACTTTGGAAATTAAAAATAAACTAGTATATATGTTTTTAATACAGTTATGCATGCATATACTACTTTCGGTGGGTGGTTGATCTACTTTAAGGTATCATTAAAAGGCATATCATAATAAAAGGATATCCAATTTTTTGTAGGAATTTCTTGGTGTGTCTATATATGTGCATTTATGGCCACATTAAAAAAATGTGCTTTATGTGAATTTTTTTTTTTTAATTACAAATGGACTGGAAAGGCAATTTTAAAAATTAGACATGATCTCAACTCGCATTTATATTGTTTCAATATATATATAATGATACAATCTTGCAACAGCTACAAAAGGAGAGGACAAAAAAAAAACCAAAGTAATTACTAGTTAATTTGAACAATGATTTTCTTCTAATTAGTTACATGAATTGAAGGAACAAAATTCGAATCAAAATTAGTGTCGACAGATAGCTAGGAATTGACAAGATTTTCGCCATTTGTGCGTGATAATTTAAAATAGATGGAGTGACTTTCAGCGGGTTCTCATACCATGAAAAAATTCAGTCTAAATAAAGGCAAAAAATTTTATACAATTAAGTGTATAAATACACTTGGATTTTAATATTTGGCCATCATTTGTCCCAATTCATTGGAACTAAATATCAATTATATGGTGCAACCAATTGCCTCTAGTATCACCCTTAAATAAAAGTTTGAACTTGTAAAGCAATTAATCCATAATCAATTCATTAATAATATTAATTGTCCTAACATTACATACACAATATATATTTTACTTCATGTAACATCTACAAATAAGCTATATATTAATACTTTGAAAGTTGTGATCAAGATATTTCACTAATAATAATATCTACCACCGGTCGTATGATGCATTATCAAAGTCCAACTAAACCAATTAAATTTCCCACAAATGTAGATGAAGAGTCTCATTCTTGATATTCCCTATAAATATACACAACTAATTACAACAACAAAAATAACCAATTACTCATAAAATGGGATCACATGCATGCCCATTAATATGGCTACACTTGATCTTTCTCATGATCATGCTTGTACCCTCAGCAAGAGCCAAAGTACCGGCGATCATCGTCTTCGGTGACTCCTCCGTCGACGCAGGGAACAACAACCAGATTCCGACGATTGCTCGAAGCAATTTCATGCCCTACGGACGTGATTTTGCTGGCGGAAAGGCCACCGGAAGGTTTTGCAACGGCCGTCTCGCCACTGACTTTATTTCCGAGGCGTTCGGCCTGCGGCCGATCGTTCCGGCCTACTTAGATCCTGCGTATAACATTTCGGATTTTGCTGTGGGGGTCACTTTTGCCTCTGCTGGGACTGGATATGATAATGCAACTTCTGATGTACTAGTAAGTCATTTTCATCCCCGTACGTAATTATTTGCACATTTTTTTTTTAATTAAATAATTTGCACCCTCCACATATCCCCAAAATTAAATCAATTTCTTTACTTTACACAAAAAAAAATTACCCTTCAAATTTTCAATCACAGCAAATAAATTCACATTCTTTTAGCATTTTTGCTATTCAATCATGACTTTTAACATTAGCAATGACATAACCATATTAAAATTGTGTACCGGGCTAAGGCTGAGATGAAGATGCAAATATATAAAAACTCTTGAATTTATTTATTTATTTTTAAGTTTCGAATTTACAGTTAATTAGTTGTCGATTGGAAAATATTCTAGTGATAGATGTGCAAAATATAAAAAGGTGGAGATTGCTAAAATAAAAAATAGCGAAAAATGTCAAAAAGTCGTGATTTTTCTTAACAATTAATAATTTATTTATTTTATATATTGAAGTAATATGATTCACAAGAAATTTGAATTAATTCTCAGGGAGTGATTCCTTTGTGGAGGGAATTGGAATACTACAAAGAGTACCAAAAGAGACTAAGATCCAATTTTGGCGATTGGAAGACCATAGACATTATATCCAAATCATTGTATGTAATAAGCATTGGAACAAATGATTTTTTGGAAAATTATTATGCATTCAATTCACAGAGACGATCGCAATATACGGTCGATGCATACCAAACGTTTCTCATCGGGATTGCCAAAAAATTTATCGTCGACCTCCACCGCCTCGGGGCGCGTAAAATAAGCCTGGGAGGCATCCCTCCCATGGGGTGTATGCCCTTAGAAAGGGCACAAAATCTGGGAAACGGGAATGAATGCATGGCAACTTATAATATAGTGGCAATGAGCTTTAATAGTAAGTTGAATGATTTAGTAAGAGAGCTCAACACTCAAATTCCTGGCTTGCATTTGGTCTTCTCCAATCCCTATTATGCTCTTCTGCAAATTATCACAAAGCCATCCTCGTTTGGTAAGTATTCCCTCCGTCCCTCTTTAAGTTTTACATTTTGTCATTTTGTGTGTCCAGGCCCCACATTTATTAACCAGTATCCCTACTTTTACATAAAAGTACACCTGTATCATCCCCGAGATGTAAAGTTAAAATATTATCGGAAGAATTTCAGTACAAGACTCAATTTTTTACTTTTTTGTCTCAAATCAAGGTCCCTAATAGACTCAATAATTTGCAGGATTTGAAGTTTCTCAGAGAGCATGTTGTGCGACGGGATTGTTTGAGATGGGCTATGCCTGTAACGGACGCAATCCCCTGATGTGTAATGATGCAAACAAATATGTATTTTGGGATGCATTCCACCCATCGGAGCACACTAATAAACTAGTTGCAGAACTTGTTGTCAATAATTCTCTGCACCAGTTCCTTTGATTCACAAAAACAACATTAGTGTATGTGTGAAGGCGTATTTCCTAGTATGGAGACATACATGTATTTATATATATGTAGTTTTCATTTTAAATCTCATAGTTCATTTTCAAGTAGAAATTTGGCATATGCCAAAACCAAGTGAGTCGCACGATCCAAAGCGTTATAAAGAAACTATTTTGCATGAAATCAAAAATTAGAAAGTATTTCTTTTGATTATCGTCTAATATATATTTCATCACACACATAAACACCATTACCCATTTACCATACCAAAACCTATGGTATCATTATGAAATTTCATGCATGAATCATCTGAGAAAATTCCAGAAACAGATATCAGAAAGATGAATTAAAATTCACTGAAACAGAAACGTGTACAAGTAAAGAATCCAGAATTGATAATGTCAATTTCAATTTCAATAGCCATTACACACCTTGTTACATCAAAACTGGCCTGTTTTTAGCTCGATTCTTGCTTCTCTCAGATGTAAATTAAAAAAAATGTGTACCTACAGCTCATCCTTGCCAACACTGTCATCTCCCATTAGTTCTTCAAGGGAAAACTCGTCTTCTTCAATTATCTCTCCATCTTTGCCATCCCAGGGTTCAGTCTTCACAATTTCAGCACTGCCTGCCAATGGCAGAATTCCTCTTCCGCCTAATCCAGCTTCTTTCACAAACCCTCTGAGAAAACAAATCGAAATTTAACCATACTTCTGTTTCTACTCTGTGTGTGTGTGTGTGTGTGAGAGAGAGAGAGAGGGGGGGGGGGTGTTAAAGTGCTTACATAATCTGGTCACGCTCAAATGCGCTCTTAAGAGGGGCATAAGCTTTCTTTTTCAGATTCAGGGCTATCAAAGCTGGATATCCATAGCCTCCGACTCCAACGTGCTTTTCAAGATCAGGCTGCTTACCAGCAGCAGCCCAGAGGTAACTGCAGCATTTGCAAAACTTCAGAAATCATTCGAACAGAAAGGTTCACTAAAGATATTGTTGCTTTAATTGATTTTAAGGGAGAGGAAGTTGATGAAATTAGGGAGCATTTTTTCACTTGCCTGTAAGGGCTCTTTTTGAACTTTTCTGCAACTGATAGAAAAATCTCGAGGTACTTATTCCTACCCTCTGCCTTGGAGTCCAAAATATCGGGAAGGAATGCGACAAAGCAGATAGCAGCTGAACCACACTTCTCTTCCAAGACATCCTAAACAATTACACGGGATTTATAGTTTCATCAGTAACGAACCAAACATATTGGTACAGAAAAGTGAGGAGACGAGTTTGGGAAAAAGGAAGGATCTTACTGGGCTAGTCAATTCAGTTACTTCAGGAGGGGCAGCATTCGTTTCGAGGTGCTCTAAAGCAAATGATTCGATTGCTGATGCTGATCGTGCACCTTCATATGGAACCGGACTGTCTTTGTCAGCACCAAACACCAAGATAGTGGGAAATCCTTGAACACTAAACCTGCTCATCAAAGACTGGCAACTTTGATTGGTTAGAATTGTAGAATATATTGATTATTGATCTCAAGAAACAATGACCAGGATTAATATGCTAGACATCATGTTATCAAGCAAGGTATGTAGTTGGTATGCTAAAATACAGGGGTATAAATCATAGCATTATACTGCAGAGGCTTTTCAGTCACCAGTTTTCAACCGTTAAAACAGATTTATAACTCATGCCACATAGTACAACATGCAATGCACATACGTTAACTTTGTTAAAAATTGGTTACACAATCATTTGGAGGAAGCATATAGTAGTAGTCAGCCGACTAATATACTATAACTACCGGATTTCTAATATAAAGAACAAGGTATGCTGAATGTACTCAAAGATCGTGATTGAAGAATCAAAGAGAGGCCTCTCAGAAGTTATTGATGGCTTGTGACTTACTTTATCTGCATCACAGTCAACATGACCCAACTTCACCTGGCCCTTGAGACTGTTGGCTGCCTTCTTCCACTCAGGAGCCAGCTTTTTGCAATGCCCACACCTTCACAATAGCAATTGGGTAACAATCCAAATGTTGAAACACAATAAAATTTCATAATAGAACAGACAAGTATGATAAACCAAAAAGAGCAATAGAGAACTGCTAAGAAAACAATTGGAAATTTGTTAGCATTTGATATCAGCAGGAGTTGCCCCAAAATCACAGATTTTAAGAAAACAAATATATCAAGCAGGCAACTTACCAAGGAGCAAAGAACTCCACAATCCAGAGATCCTTGCTTTTGAGGACCAACTCATCAAAATTACTTGAGTTCAGCTCCACTGATGCACTAGGTTCTGACTTCTTCTTGGAACTTCCTCCTGATTTACCATCCTGACGTTCATTCACGAGTGCTTTGACCTTTCAAGAATTCATTAAAATAAACTGTAATTATCCATGCTTGAATCCCATTATTTATAATACTATACACAAGCAAAGCAGAAATGATGAAACATCTCTGACTCAAAAGCTTATGCAACTCAAAACCATGTACCATCACATGATAGATTGAATACATGCGCATTCAAGCACACCAGTGAGTGCCCACGTGAATAAAAGAAAACTTTATCAGAAGGACCGAGAAGATTATATGTTTACTGGCAGAAAAATCTGAACACAACTTTTTGTTTGGAAAGACCTAAGTTATTACGGTATGATCCTTAAAACTTTATGGCCTGAAAATAGTAATTGGCTAGTAATTAGGAGGAAAGATTTGCAGAAAAAGAAAAATGCAAATAATTAAGTTCACCGGCAATTCTACCTTCCTTGTAGACAAACAGAACAATCAATATGTATCCAACAAAAGGGTGAAACTGATGAAATTAATAAATACAAAGCTTAAAAGGTAGATATTCTCACCTGTTTCAATGCATAATCAACAATGGGCTTGGCATCCCTAGCTCCTTGATAATCTACGGGGGCTTTTCCTGGTGCAAAGACCTTAATGGTAGGAAATCCTTTGATTCCATATTCCTACAGGACACAAGGATGAAAGATTTAAAAGGTGTGGGTGTGTGTTAAACTGTAAGAAGAATCAATCTACAGTAGATCAAGTTGTCGGCGAAATTAATGCAGCAGCAACCACAGTCAGGAGAGACAAAATCTTATGAGATCAAGCTCTATAAATAAACAGATAGATAGAAAAATTATTCCACAAAAACAAACCTGAGCAAGTGCTTGGTGAGCATCAGCATCAAGAGCTGCCACAGTCACAACACCTTTCAAGACACTAGCTGCTTTCTCCCACGAGGGTGTCAATGCTTTACAATGACCACACCATGGGGCGAAGAACTCAACTAAAACTATACCATTAGAATTAAGGACCTGCAGAGTGCATAATCTCAGAAGCATTAAACCACTGATTCAGACACCAGATTAAACAATACAGCAGTTGAATCAAAACTTTGGCAAAACTTATCCCACATTCTCAATTAAATATAAATCATCATCAAGCACAGCATCAATATAAATATGAGTACATTCAGATTTAAATAGGCACTCAATTCGACGCTCATGAAAAACACGCTTTACAAACAAACTAGAAGAAGTAAATTCGAGGCGGATCTCAGCTTCACTCACATCAACAACTCAAATAGCACTCATAACAAAGCATATTCAATTAAAACCTAGGGGTTTTCATCCGGAAAAAATAGGGAGGGGTGAAATACCTATAAAAGAACGTATAGTTGAACAAATCCACGCGCGCTCATAAAAAGAAAGAAACAGATAAATGGAAGGAAATTCGTGTACCTTGGACTTGAAATTATTGGGGTTTAGCTGAACAACAGGTGATGATTGTCCGTACAATGCATAAACCTCTAAATTTCCAAACAATAATAGAACTATGAGTGGAATCAATGGCGATTTCTCCATTTTTGGATTTCTCAATCTAACTGAAAACCAATTGAGCTTCGCGGAGTTCAAAAACAGGCAGCGTTTGGTGCTACGTAGATCAGACCAATAGGAATGCTCCACGTCATATTAATCCATGTATACTTTTTTTCTTTTTTTTCCTTAATTTAATGTACTAATTACACACATGTTCTAGTATTAAAAAAATGGGTCATCTCATTCTCCATGGTGGTTTTTTGTTTGGGATTTGGATGGTATTTTAAATTGGATTTTTAAAATTCTTATTTTTTAAAATTTTAACTTCTTTTGTTTCATTATATACTCTCTTTCCCGTAAAAACTATTCATAAATTTTAGATACGGAGATTAATGAATATGATAAAATAAGTCAATATATTAGAGGTGATGTGATTAAATGAGTAGATTTTGTGGTTTTTTTATTTTAAATTTTGAGGACAGGGTCTGTGTTTTATTTGAAAGTATTTTTGTTTATGAAATGATTTTTCGATCTTCAAGGCATGAGAAAGGATTCTAGTATGGTCTCTGATGTTTATGAATTATCTATGATTGTATGTACAAGTACTATCTTAGTAAGTTTATGACTGTCATTTTTGTTACATTTATTTTTTGGAAAAATGAAATCTATGGTGTCAAACTACACTAAGTTAAGAACACTCTCACAAGAATCGTATCATTCACTAATTTTTTGTTATATTTTAGGAGATGTGAATTTTTTTCAGTTTATTTAACAATATGTGACATATTTGTTATTTGTGAATTGGATGTGGCTGCTGTGAACTCGAGTGCATGCTGTCGAGCACTCGAGTTCAGCATATATATATATAGTAATTACTGTTTTAATTTTGGTGTTGCACTTTTCAGTTATGTGACTTACATTTTTTGTGGTGTTGCACTTTTCAGTTATGTATCTTACACTTTTTGATAAACGGTGTTACACTTTTTTATTGTAGTGTCCTACACTTTACTATAATATTTTTATTTATAGTGACTTACATTTTTTAGTAATGTACTCCCTCCGTCCCGTGATTTCTTTTACATGTGAAGTGGCGCACAAAATAAGAAATGTGAATTTAGTGGGGATTTTGAGGGTAATTTTGTAAACCTTTATGTATAAAGTAAAGAAATGAGTTGACTTTTGTGTATGTATGAAGAAAAAGTAGTGGCATTTGTGTAAAATTGAGGATATTGTGAGGGTGAAGTTTATAAAAAAGTTTCTATTTTAAGGGTGTGAAAGTTATTGTGGGGCGTCCCGAAAAGGAAAGTGTGAAAGTAATTGTGGGACGGAGGGAGTATTATGTTACACTTTTCAGTTGTGTGACTTACACTTTTTGGTAAATGATGTTGCACTTTTCTATTATAGTGTCATACACTTTACAATAATATTTATATTTATAGTGACTTACACTTTTTAGTAATATTGTGTTGCACTTTTCAGTTATATGGACTTACACTTTTTAGTAATATTGTGTTGCACTTTTTTATAATATTGTATTGCATTTTTCAATAATATTGATTTACATTTTGTACTAATATTGTGTTGCACTTTTCAGTTACATTAACTTACATTTTTTTAGTAATATTATATTGCACTTTTTATTTATATTAACTTACACTTTTTATTAATATTGTGTTGCAAGTATGTTATTTTTTTAGTAATATTATATTGCACTTTTTACTTATATTAACTTACACTTTTTATTAATATTGTGTTGCAAGTATGTTAGTAGTCTATGTGTAAAAAAATTTAATGTAGAGGTACATAGTTCGAAAAAAAGGGAAAAATAATAATAAATTACAAAAAAAAACAATCAAAAAAAAAAAGGGAAGAGGGGAAAAAAAAGGAAAAAAAATAATAAAAAAAATGCAACCGAAAAAAAAGGGAAGAGGATAAAAAAAAAAATTACACTAAAGTGCACGGTGCACTCGAGTGTATACTAGACCTTGGCTTGTCAATTTTTTTTTTTTTTTTTTTTTGAACGATAAAAGAAATTTATATCATCACGAGTATTAGGGATACTCAACCCATAACTGTACACGGCAACGGCAAATTTATGTTATATCTTAGTACATAGTTTCTAAACCACCTCCTCACTCGATTATTACTCCATGATACACAAAAATGGATCGTGCCACCATGCTGCTAACGACGAAGTTGGGCTTATTAATTTCTCCCCTCCCATCCATGTCCATAAATTGATTTTTATACTCTCCATTGCCTTCTTTACCGATTGTCGTTCTCCTTTGAATCTCTTTGCGTTTCTATTTTTCCATATTTCCCCTATGACGCACACCCACAAACTAGCCTCGAAACAACTCCTCACCTTCCCAGGTCCTAATGCCTCATTATGCTGAAGTGAATGTATTCTGATTTCATTGTGTTGTACTATTTGAACCTGTATCCATATGTGGCATTCTTGTCAAATCGACGTAGCATATTCACATTCCACCTACAAATGACGATTGCTCTCCTGCTCATTCTCACACATGTAACATTTCATCTCGTCGTCCGCTAGGTTGATCCCTCTTCTTCTTAAACTATCCGCCGTTGCAAGTCTCCCCTTTAGTGCCTTCCAACCGATCATCTTCACCCTCCTTGGCGCGTAGCTAGTCCATAATTTTTTGAACTCCATCTTCCCCACTGCTACGTCGCTTCCTGTCTCCTTTCTTTCGATCATTTTGGCGTACGCTAAACTGGTCGAATATCTCCCTAGCGGCGCCAGTTCCCACTCCCACGTATCCTCCATGTGCTGAGACAATTTATACCTGTTCAAAAGAATAGAAAGATCTGTTAGCATACTTTGTTCATTAACATTTAGTGGTCTCTCCCATACCCACGCCCATTTCCATCTGTTCTCCTCCCAATGGCCCATGTTGTTTATTTTTTCCAGTTTTTGCCCACTGGCATTGTACAGCTCCGGAAATTTTCTACACAATGTGTCGGCGTCGTCGAGCCAGTAGTCGCTCCAGAAATTTGTGTATGCTCCATTTTCTACCACTTTGCGGATTTTGTGCTTCGCTTCTCTTCCTGCAATCTCGTCATAAAGTTTCTTTATTTCCTTCCACCAACAGGAGCCCTTTGTTCGTCTATTTCTCCTACCCCGATTGTCTGTCTCTCCGTCACCCACATCTCCATATCTTGATTCTAAAACTCTTACCCACAAATTGCCTTTCTCAGTAAGAAAGCGCCAAATCCACTTTCCGAGTAAGGCTTTATTGAATAAATTTAGGTCGCGAATGCCAAGTCCTCCTTTATCCTT
This sequence comes from Galeopsis tetrahit, assembly GCA_963675135.1. NCBI lineage: Eukaryota > Viridiplantae > Streptophyta > Magnoliopsida > Lamiales > Lamiaceae > Galeopsis > Galeopsis tetrahit. The sequence continues at coordinate 31,676,106 of OY776126.1, read as the reverse complement.
ATCTCTACAAATGTCATCCCAGCTAACCCATGGGATTTTTTGTTCACACCCATCCCTCCTCCCCACAGATAATTTCTTTGTGCTTTTATAATCTCATTAATCACACCTTTTGGTATCTTGAAAAACGACATGTAATATGTTGGAATTGCGGATAGAACGGCTTGGACCAAGGTCGCCCTACCCCCAAGCGACACTTGCTTGTCTTTCCAGCCTTCGAGCCTCTTTCTGATCCGCTTAATCAGCCCATCCCACGACGCAATTTTGTGGTGATTCAGCCCCACATTCATACCTAAAAAGTCCATCGGAAGCTTTCCTAAGGAGCAACCCAAATAATCTGCCATCCCCTGTTTTTCCTCTTCCCCCAAATGAATTCCCAACAATCTGCACTTTCCAAAATTGACCCCCAGGCCAGAAACAAGTTCTAACAATTTGAGTATAGATTTTATTGCACGAATGTCATTCCAATTTCCTTCGCATAGAAACATTGTATCGTCTGCGTATTGTAACAGCGACACTTGAATTTTATTACCCCCCATTCGAATTGGTTCCAGTTCACCTATCTCTACTGCCCTACTGACCAGCACCTTCAGTCCTTCGGCCGCTATCAAGAAGAGAAACGGGGATAACGGGTCACCTTGCCTCAAGCCCCGTTCGAGTTTGAATTCCCCTGACGAGCTCCCGTTCACCAATACAGCAGCGCTTGCCGATGAAATACATTCTTTCATCCATTTTCTCCATTTTGGCGCGAAATTCATTCCCTCCATCATACTGTCCAGGTATGTCCACTCAACTGAATCATAAGCCTTTGCGAAATCTACTTTAAACATTACTCTTTTCTTTCGTTTTCTTTTTGCCTCATCAATAGCCTCGTGAGCAATTAGAATTCCATCCATAATCTGTCGCCCGCCGATGAAGGGGGATTGGCAATTGGAAATGACCGTCTCCAGGACTTTCGCTAGCCGACTCGCCAAAGTTTTAGAGATAATTTTATACAAACTTCCAATCAAAGAGATCGGACGGAATTCATCCAACTGCTGTGCCCCTTCTTTTTTTGGAATTAATACGATAAATGATGGGTTAAAACCCCTCACCATCCTGTCGTGTTGATGGAAGTCCGTCATCATATTTAATATTTCCCCTTTCAGCATCTCCTAGTTGTCCTTGAAAAAGCCCAAGGTGAAGCCGTCCGGACCTGGACTTTTATTGGAATCGCACTCCCATATTGCCTTTTTTACCTCTGATTCGGAGAATTCAGCGATTAGCATGTCATTTTCGCACGCCTCTAATTTCCGCTTGAGAAGGTTCTGGGGGATTCTAGGTCTCGCGAAGCCGGGATATTTAAAATGCGACCTAAAATATCTGCAGGTTTCTTGTTTCACTGCTTGGACTGAATCAGACCACTGACCATTTATATAGAGTCCCTGTATTGAGTTTCCTGCCTTTCTGCCATTGATTATCCGATGAAATGTTTTTGTATTCATATCTCCCTCCTTCAGCCACTTCACCTTTGCCAATTGTTGTAACTGCTCCTCCCTGCATCTCATATCATTCTGTAAGCCTGCTAACATCTCTCGTCTTCTCTCTACCTCCCTATCTTCAAGCCCAAAGATTTCGTCAAGAGTGTCTAGCCTTTCAATTTCTCTTCTTTTGCCTTCAATATTCGTTTCCAGGTGTCCAAATACTGTGCTATTCCAAACCCTAAGATCGCCCTTCAATAGTTTCAATTTTTCTTTTAGTACGAAACCACTCCAGCCCTGGATATCGTAATTCCCCCATTTTTCTGTAACAAACTCTTTAAAGTTTGGGTGCTTCATCCAAGCATTGAAAAATCTAAAGGGTTTGGGGCCCCAATCTGTAATTTGGGACTTCGTAAAAATCGGGCAATGGTCTGATATAGAGCGCCCAAACATTTGAATCTATTATATTTAAATGATATGTGAAGTTAGGGACTTCCACCATTTATATGGTGATTTTGGACGAGTAAAAATAGATTTACAAAATTATTTTTTCAAATTGTACAAGTTCGAAAACCTACTAAAATTTTCTGAAGTTCTTGTACCGGTTTGAAAAACGAACCCAACCCTCCCCAACCCCAATCCACTCCCCCCACCCCAAATTTCGATGAGAATGGGTAGACATGTCAAGACGGACCGGGGCGGGCCAAACCGCAAAAGCCTGTCATTTGGCGGGGCGGGTCAACCCGTTTTTCAGGCGAGCTGTCAAAATCTCAACCCAACCCAAAAATGGGTGGGCCGCGGGTTTTGGCGGGCCAAATTTTTTTAATTTGTTTTTTACAAAAATAATTATTAAATTTATCAAGAAACATAAAAAAAATTACAGTAATATACCTCTTTTGTACATGGTCCCAAATTTTTCAGTCTATAATTAAGAACAGTAATAATGCGGTTGCTCTAGGTTTTTGCTTTTAGTTGGGTTTATTATATATTGTTTTTTATATTTTTTAATTAAATAAAATATTTTTTAAAAAAAACTAAAAAATGGCGGGCCAGCCCGCCCCAACCCGCCTAAAACCGCGGCCCAAACGGATCGGCCCGCCTCCTAGCGGTCCTAGAAAATCCTGGCCCAACCCACTGTTTTTAGTGGCGGGGCGGGCTGGCCCAACGGGCCCAGCCCATTTTGACGGCTCTAAGAGTGGGAGGAGTTTTTTAGAACTTTGAGAGTGAATTATGGGTAAGAGGGAGAGTAGATTATGTAGATGAGGGAGGAGGGTTGGGGTTTAGGAATTAAAAATTAAAGTCCCTTGGAACTTCGTACTTGTAGCTTATCTTTGTTCGGTAGCAGAGCTCCCCTTCCTTTACTTATTCATTACGAAAGACTGAAGTCGTACAGAGAATTCATCAAAATCTTGTAAATATAGGACATTAATTCATTACCACTTCTCTTAGCCCGTAATTGGAAGAAATAATGATCGAAGATATCCGGGAAGAGTAAGACAAGACGCTCAGATGCGCTTTATCCGCCTCTTTGCCCCGTATCAATATGAATGAATGCAGAAAAAAATGCGCGCTCTAAGAGTAAAGTCAAACCCATTAGTGCTCTAGTGATGCGGCCTCGCTTGCTTTTTGATAAATAAGATGAAACTCTAAAAAATGAAAGTAATCACACGACTATCTATATAAAAAATAACTCAACCGCGGGACCAAAAGAAAGATGGACTTTCTTCTGCTCGGTTTGTAGATTGCGGAAAGCAAAAGTTAAGCAAGAAGATGTCAGTAGCTGGGAATCTCTTCTTCCGCCTATTAGCGTAGCGATGTGGCCCATGACTCATGTCAAAATAAAATAAGGGACATTTCTTACGCTAACCTGCTTCTTTTTCGGGTTATCTCTTTGGCATTGGGTCAAATCTGTTTGGGCATCGTCCCTTCTCTTGATCTACTTCGGTCATCATCCTAAAACCATCTGAATGCATCACCTGGAAATGCTTGGGCCAAAACCAACAGCTAAAGGAGATGGGAAGTTAGTTGACCTAAAATCCAAGTTTTTTCAAAAGTTGCGTTCTTTTATGGAAGAAGAAGACACAAAGAAGTTTGTTCCTTCAAACAAAACCAGTAGTCCGCTTTATCACCGGTCGCAGAAGTTCTCCGTTGGGATACTTGATAGATGTAGTATAGGCCCACATCAGACTTATATGAGACACACGACTTTAGAAGAGCCCCCCTTCCACCGCCGACAGAGGTTCAACTGAAGTAATCTTTAATGCGGGTCCCCTATGTATTTATGTTCTTGTGGGGGGTTGCAAAGGTCATTCCCATCCGTGTCGCAACTGATTCGGTAAGCTACGTGTCCGGTGCACCACTTTCTCAAGCTCACTAAACAAAGGATCCTTGTGCTCAACCGCGACTACTGACTGAGCCATATTCCACATCCATTCTGGATTCAGAATAGAGAGGATATTGTTTTTGAATCCATTCTAACAATAAGGTTTCGGATAGAAGGACAGTGTCGAATTCGTTTCTTTATTCGGTTCCCTCGTTCCATCCGCTGCTATGCTATTAAGGGTCTAGTCTAGAGGTTGTTAGGGTATTGGTAGATTAGCATTGTCCATATGGCCAGGGCGTAATGCACCGACTTCCTTAACTGCTGCCCAAACTAACGCCAGTATGGCTCTCTAAGCTCATGGTCCGATCAGCTCACTGGATTCCGTTTTGTATCCCTTTTCTGCCCTTTTTATCGCTTTTAGACAGTCCTATGGGATTTTACCCCTTCCTCTCAAAGAAGGAGGCGCATTTCAAGTAATTGGCGCCCCACACCATTGCAACAGGCGAGGGGTTGCCCATTAGCTAAATCAAAGATTAGACTTGGTTTGGCCAGACATTCGTCTCTTCCGTAGTAGATGCTTCCGTACATCGACTCTTCTTTCGAATGAATAAGGCTCTTGCGCCCTAGAGTTTAGAAAAAAATCGTATTTTGAGCATGATTTTGCTATTCGTGAGCATGGACAAAAATATTCGGAAATATCTCCGATATATCCCCGATATATCCATTTTTCGGGGTCACCGATATCAATATTGGGAAGAACCGATATTTCCACAATATTTGTGAAGAAATTGAAAATATCGATAAATATCAGTAGACATTAACAATATCGAGTTTAATATCGGTAAAATATCGAGAAAATGTCGATAAATATCGTACGAAATAACATTGTATATTAGTATATTTTATATAAATTTATCACTGATATAAAAGGTATTCAAATTGTTTTTTCAATTTTATATCTTAAAGGTTTGTTATTAATTTTTTATAATTTTTAAAATTTATCGATATATCCATCGATATTTCCATAAATTTAAGGTCTCGATATTTTCACCGATAACGATATTTTTGTCCTTGTTCGTGAGAAAGCCCCGTAGAAGTTTGGAGCTTCGTAAGATGTTGACGAAGACCTCTGAACTGAGGGTTCGGCCCCACTTCATAGCCCTGGAAAGCGGGGGAAGTTTCCAAATGAGGAAAGTCATGGAAAAGCAGCACCGAAGCTTGGCCAATTTCTTTTCTATTTGTCAATTGGATGTCGATACGAAAAGCGACCCCCTTATCAATCATCACAAAAAGAATATAACCCAAAGCCTCTTTTGCCTCTCTTTTGTATACTTCTTTGTATTTTAGTCCATGACAATGAGGTCTTTCTTGCATGGGCTTGCTTTGATGATGGGTAGGCTAAAGCTTGTTGTGTTTTGGCCCTTATGTGGGCTTCTAGTTATATGATCAAGGGGATCAGTCGGCCTTTCTCTGTTAAATAATAGGTCAAGAAAAGAGAGAAAATACATAGTATTCAGCCTGGACTCTATACTCTTGGTTTGCTTGTCAAGCCTCTCCATCCATATAGTAAAGTAAGCATAAGCCACGCGGCAGCATTCTCACTTCTGATATCTCCAGGTCTTGTCACCAAAAACCTTCCCCGATTGACAGAACGTTCTGCTACTGACACTTGAAAAAGCTACTTTCAAGGTCTCATCGCTTCGATGAATCACTCGAGGCTTTCCTTAATATATGATAATACATCTTGACTGGAGTAAGCTTATGGTAGAGCGATGCGGATACGCGATCAGGGAGTGGCGGAAGTCTGGCTATAAGAGAGTCTTTGTCCGCCCCTTCTTACCGAGCGACTCATAGTTGGCTTTGAATATGGCACCGGTAGTCTTCACCTTAGCGCCAAGTTGTTGTACCATTTCTTGGATCTTCGTCGGGCGAGTTTGGTGGGCAACTCGGGAATGATTGAATCGCGATAACACCCGCACCTCTAACAAAAGTGGCACCAGCACCTATGCTAAGGGACAAAACATGTCTTGTCACATCAATGAAACTTGCACCTCTCATCAACAACTGAATGTTGTACGTATTTCTTCGATCCTAATGAAAATGTCCATTCTCTTTTCGATAAACTATTATTTCTTACGTTTCAATCGCATGTCCTCCAATTCATTATTCTATCATACTTTTCTTTATTCCAATTTTTTTTTTCGATTTTAATTTAAGGGTCACGCACGGCTTCCGAAAAATGTCTTTTTAAAACCACGCCTATGCTTATTTTTAAAATACCCCAACTTTTCATTGCATTTTAGATATTAAATTTTAAATTTACAATATTTTAATAAATATACCCATTTTTAGTGTTTATTGGTTTGCGTTCGAACTTTCAAGACCCATGGACTTTATTTACCCCATGGATGAAAATATCAAGATATTTTCCCAATATATCCTGAATAAATTCAATTTGATATCTATATTAGAAAAAAACTATATTTTCACTATGGGTGTGTCTCCTGTGCACCGTTGACCGATCAAATTTTGACTCTTTTTTTTTTAATTTTTTTTTTATTAATTTTTTTTGTTACAGCAAATTTACATTTTTCAATATTACTTTCAACTATATTAACATACACTTTTCACTTATAATATTATACACTTTTCATTAATATATAACTTACATTTTTCATTAATAGAACATACATTTTTCAGTTATAATCATTAATTCATACACTTTTCAGTTATAATAACATACATTTTTCATTAATATATAACTTACGTTTTTCATTAATAGATCATACACTTTTCAATTATAATAACACACTTTTCAGTTATAATAACACACTTTTCAGTTATAATAACATATATTTTCCATTAATATAACATACACTTTTAAGTTAAAATAACATACACTTTTCAGTTATAAGAACATACATTTTTCATTAAAAACAATGTTGCACTTTTCAATATAGTAACATACATTTTTCATTTAAAAAACAAAGATGCACTTTTCAATATATTAACATACATTTCTTCAAATTAAAATTCGAAAAAAAATTCAAAAAAAAAAAGTCAAAGTTTGATCGTTGACTGATCAACGGTCAACTGTTGACTAGTCAAAGTCCACTCAAGTCCACTATGTACTTGAGTGTATATCAGACTTTGGCTTTCACTATTTGTAAAAAAAAAATGAAAAATATTGATATGCAATTAATATCGAAAAATATCAAAAAAATGTACTCCGTATATAACTTTTAAAAAATATGATATGAAATAACATTATATATTAGTATATTTTATAGGAATAACATTATAAGTGTGTTTAAATTATTTTGTTAAATTTATGTATTAAAAATTTATTATTATATTTTTACAATTTTTAAAATTTATCAATATATCTATTGATATTTTTACAGATTAAAATCTTAATATTTTATACCAATATTTTCGACCTTAATTTACCCCAACCAAGACCGCAGTCTCTCATGCGTTTAAATCCTTTGCCAAAACCCTTTCGCCTGGTAAATTCGTTCATTATTTATTAAGTAGAAATCATCGTTCGAAGGTTTTTCCAAATGAGAGGAATATATAGAGGTCTACCGCGTTTGAGGGCGTCGGGCTCCTCCATTTTGAACCGTCTCACACTCCCTCACTTGAAAAGAAAAGCAACTAATTCCTTGGCTGCCGCTCAGGACACTTTTTTTTCTATAAAGGTAAAAAAAATTCATACAGTTTGATGTTTATTTATTCGATTATTCAATCTGGGTTTTGTGGCTTTGGTGTTGCAGGATACCTTTGAGAGGCATAAAGTGGTGTTTACTATCTCCACTTCTATTGCATCAGTTGCTACAGCATGGGCTGGTATAAACCCCCTCCCCCCAACAAAAAAAATATGTTTTTAGTTTGAGTATGTTGAGGTTGAGGATTTTTTTATGATGATAATGTAGATTCTTGGAGCTGAATTTAGAACTGAAATACAACAAATTGAATCTAAGAATGTCTAGTTGTAATTTTTAGGCATCATATGATGGGATAGTGATTTAGAACTTTTAGTAGGTGTCCTGATGATGGTAATGATGGAATGGTTTGGTTTGTTTTAACACTGTATGATTCTGTTTGAACAAAGGACGGACTTGAGTTAATTAGTCTAGCTCGAGAAAATTGTGTGGTCACTCCCTTGATTGAAATTGGGACAGTACCTAATTAATGTGGATGTTGATGCAGGTTATTCTTTACGCCAGCTTCATCAGTCAAGAGTCGAGCAAAGGCTTGAGTCGATTGAGAAAGCTGTAAGCAACTGCGAATTCTTCTAATCTATTAAGATTAATTCTTGCTATAGTTAAGCATGATTTCTTGGCTGTAATATTCTCGTTTAGTCTGTTGAGTCTAGTTCTTTACTACACGTCTGTAAAGGTTCAGGCTCGTAGGGTCAACCTTATATAATGAGAGGCACTTCACTTTTATAGTTCTGAGCCATGAAATTAACGGATTGTTCTTATTTATACTTTTACCACCATCACCATGATATTGATTTGCCACCATTGTTTATTTGGTCATTTGTTGTTTAATCTTCTCGTGGATTGGAGGGCCATCATGGATTTCTACAAAATTATTGGTCCCAGAAAGACAGTTAACTATCCCGTTTTGTCCACATTTGATTTGTGCATGAAATTGCAAAATTGATTGCCTATCCTTCCTGCCTTATCTAACCCCTTCCAGCTTGAATTTCCATGTGTTGTTTCTGTTATGCTTGTGTTTGATTATATAGGTGGAGAGATGTGTTATTATTTGTATACACAGTCTTTGACTGTGAAATTATGCTGTTTAAGTTAAGAGAGGATTGGTTGGAATATTGTCTGTTAAACAATGTTTTCTTTGTTATACATCGTTTTTACTACTTTCCATTGTCTCCTCGATTATTCTGTTGATATGAGATAGTGATCTTTATTTTCTTGCAGATGAAAAATAATTATCAGATGGAAGATCCTGAGTTGAGAAAACTAGTCTCGGGAACTGTCAGTTTGCCAGCTTGTGTTGCAACTGCTGGAACCAGTTTAATTATAGGGTCAGTGATTTTGATTTTTGGTAACTTTTGTTCAGTTTGATAAGTTTAGATTTATTTTATTGCCTTCCAAGAATCGAGTTTTTGAAAGGGATAGTAGTAGCTCCCTATCTTATCTCTGGTTTCCTGAAGAACATATAAACGAACGAGGCTGCAAAATAAAATATAAAGGATAATCCATTAAATATTGTGGTTCTTGAGTGGTTCTGTTGTCTTTCTGTGTACTTAGGAACATAGATGAAAGAATTACACTGCATTCAGGCTCACGAGGAACATGAAATGATCGAGAAATCTTATTTTATGGAAAGTTCTTTAACATCTCTTCCTGTTTTGCTGCTTACAAAATGTCTTTGTATTGTGAATTGAAAACGAACGAGAGCAACATAGGCATGTATCGAGCCAAGTTGTTGAATCTAACAGGGGGCTTGGTTCAACTCGACTAAATTACTTGTACAAATCATCTAGTACATATAGTTTCAACTAAAAGACTCGATAAGGCTTAGCTTGATTACTTGATACATATAAATCTATGTATGATTGATTACATATAGGGCATGGCTATTGACACCCACTTTGTAGATTTATTTGATTGTACGGACGACTTAAACATGTTGTACATGTGGGTGTATTCAACAATTTTCTGATACATATCAAGCTTGAGAGTTTATCGAGCAGCAGCTCAACTCAGTTAACTTCAAGTTGAGTTTGTCGAACTATTTTCGAGTATCTTTTGAGCTGTCTCGACTCAATTACACCCCTGTAGCAACATACATACCTATATGATTGATTTTCTTGTTTGAAGTTTGCTTATCCATTTTCATCTCGTCTGCATTTAATTTGTAGGTATGGTTTGGGTTGGCGCAGCGGAGCGTGGTTCACCAACCGAAAGTTGCGAAGGGAACAGATGAAACTGCTGGAGCAAATAAAACCTAAAAGATGGGCATTGAAGTTCTTGAGAAGGCCCTTAATGAGATCAAAGCCTCAAGAAAATGCTGTTAAGATTCCACAACCTTTGCCAAATGATGCATCCATGACACACAGCTGAATAAACTGACAGCTTCCGATGTTATTATGCAAACTGTATACCAAGTTTTCGACAAATCGTCTCACGGTGGGATCCCCCCCTATTCCAGATCGATGTTTGTTTCGTCGTCATGTTTATATCGATTATATATATATAATCAGTGCATATATATATCAATGTACTGATGCAATAAAATACGATAGATGTCCATGGAACACTATTGGGAGGTTGATGAAACAATAGATGTCGACGCTAGCTTCATTTTTATATACAAAGTTGACAAAAAATTTTACGAGATGAGTGATATATATATTTTTTTTTTCCTTTTCGTTTGTTTTTATGATATTTAAATTATATAAATATAAAAAAAGAATGAAGCAGTATCACATTTCATACGATAAAGTGGGATAAAATGGAAAGAGTACTATCTACTACTTAGGAGGTCAATGTGGTCATGTATTCTTGAATCGGTTGCAGGTACAATATTTCATATAAGTTTTTGCCCCTACCTAACCCCAATCCCCAATATTCATACAAGTTAGGAATATTTCTGTATGTTTGTCAGGAATTGAGAATATTTTAGTAGGAGTACATGTTTGAAATTGAAATTTTGAAGTAATTTTATAATAATTCAATTCAGATAGATCTTTTTCAATAACAAATCCCGACCCAACAAAAATAATGGATCGAATTTCCTCGTTTGGATCAATTTTTATTTTATTTTTAAATAAAATCATCACCAACGGAAATAATGAACTAAATTATCTCATTCGGTCCAATATGTTAAAAATAGTGGAACTAGTATCCTTTCGGCCCCCACTCGACAGTTGGTTCGTCTTAACCGCAAAGCAATATAAATATTGGATACACTATCTAACAATAATAAATATCAACATTAATTTCAAAATTGTCAACTAATTAGGAGGTTGGTTGGCTATTTGGGGTTGGGTAAGATGGGAAATTATCTGTTCCAATTTTAATATTTCACATTTTATTTCACTATATGAATCAATTTTGATATTTCACATTTTATTTCACAATGATTGACATGTGTTATATTAAAAAATAATTAACTAGTAAAAAAAATCAGTAGAATATAAAGTGAGTGCCGCTCAAACTGGGTAGAATGAGTGTAGATCATGTGGATAAAAAAACATTTGTTGTAATTTTTCATACAACTGGGAATGAATGTAATTTTTTTTTAATGAAAATGGGTAGAAATCATTTTCTCTCCTTTTAATTGGAATAAAATTAATCTAATTTCAATGGCCTAATTTGAAATTTCAGTTCACAATTAGCAAGAGTAAATAAACAATTAAACAATTATTAAAATCTAATTAGCAAGTAAAATACAAATAAAAATGAGCATCATTCCCCAAAAAGAGAGTATATGGTCAAAAGGAGCCAAAAATTCACCAAAAAGGTCTTACCAAGTTATATAACATAAATTTCACAGTAACATTCCTTTGAAGGAAACAGAATTGGTCAAAAGGAGCCAAAAATAAACCATCACAAAAAGAGTGGCGGTAATAATGGTGGCAGCACCACCATTGCCGGCAATCTCAATGCTGGTTTCAGGCATTATACAACACTCAATCGGATTCGTTCTGAATGATAACCTCAGACGAGGCTTCCGACGAATGTGGAAGAGAGTCGGATCGGTCAGGTGAATCTTCAACGCTCTTCGTTTGATTCTTGTTGCTTCCAGTTGCTGCTCCCGTTTTAATCCAGTCACTCAGCTTCGTTGATTTGGCAACAGACGTCTCGGATACAGGCCCCACTGACACCATTCTCTGATATGGAGGAGCGTAAGCAGCAGCAAGAGGAGGAACACTCAAGCCATATGCATAAGAATATCCACCCATGGGATGATCAAATTTACAGGTGGGCCCGTATTTGCAGAGCCCGTAATGACTGTAATACGAACATGGAGGTTGTCCCTGCATTTTAAAATAAGTAGATTCATCACATACAAGTATACGACATTAAACGATGCTTAAACCTCAATACTGCCACTTCCTGCAACTACGAAGATTTTGGTAGATCATGCCTTCATAGATTGATTATAAAGAGCCATAAACCAATTACTGCCTTATTTATTTAATAAATCCAGTTGGCTAGATGGTAAATTGAGTTCAGTTGACTGTAGGCTAATAAAGAACATAACTTACAGGTCTTAAAGGAAGCCCGAGTGGACCGAGGGGATTTGATGCTATTTGCGAAATCTTATCTCTCGGGTGATGATATTTGCACTCCGGTCCATATTTACAAGTCCCATGCACCATGAAATAACGGCATTCTGGCTGTTCAGGTCTGTCAGGCAGATAAGGGAGTGAAAGCTGGCCATTAGGTGCTGGTGCAGTGAGGCCATTAGGTGCAGATAGGGGGCTGATGCTTCCCTAGTGACCACAAATACACACATTATAAGAAGTAATGTGTATGACTGAAGGATAAATTTTAAAATAAAAAAAAACGAAGCACACACACAAACACATCAGTCATCAGCCCTATACAACAAGAGGCATATGGTGTATAGACTACAACTTTTTATGAAAATCAATGTCTAGTCTAAAGACCATGCGATCAAGCGACTAGTAGTTTTGCAACATATATGCTGGTTTCATAGCAATTTCTACCAACAAAAAACCATGCTTTAGAGAAGAAATAGCAGAGCAGCACTATACTCCTGAGATATTCCGTATATTATTCGTAATAAATCATTCCTGAAATGGACTTATTGCATGAATAAGTAAAGTAAAATTCAGGTGTCCAATATAGTTTAGTTGCCTGTAATCCGAAGAAGTAAATAATATATTCATAAAAAATTATGCTAAGTAGGGAACTATGATGTTGAAAATAATGCATCTACGAGAAAAACATTTCAATAAAGTTCAATTCTTGAATGGCAATTACTATATCAACAAAAATCCCATACCATATAAGTATTCCATCCTTGTGATGGAGGCAGAAATAAAGGCATGTAGCTTTGTGGATGTTGGAGAGAACTAGCATAATAAGTTGCCTTTGATAACGATGCTGCTGAAAGTTCGCTTGCAGACGATGAACCAGATGAAGGCATTAAAGCAGAGCTACCAGAATTATAAATAGGTCCAGCAACAGGTAAATAGTTAGTAGCTAATGCAGGTTGAGGGTGATGGAACTTGCAAACATATCCGTATTTACATGATCCAGTCCTCATATAAAAAGTACAGGGCCTTGCATCCTGATAAAATATACAACGATAATAATTTGTGATCGTATTCGTAATACATTAATCATATTCATCAGAATTCATGGTGCTAGATGAATATGGACTAAAAGTTAAAAGAGAGAACGAAATTATAAAAGATATAAGCACCTGACGCATTGGAAGGCCCAACATATTCATCACGACATCTTCCTGCATAGCCTTAGGATGATGATATTTACAGGTAGACCCGTACTTGCAGGTGCCTGTCTTTAGATAATACTACAAGAAAACAGAAAACATACATTACAGTTCTAATGATATATAAGACTGGAACGAGCAAAATCCAGTGGCTAAAATTATTCGCGTTGCTAGACCATAGACGAACACTCATACATCACTCACTTTGTAATGCAAGAACAGCTACCAAATACAACCAAAACTAGAAGAGTCATGCAGAAACTGATTGGGACGCCAATACACATTATTCAATGTCCATTTAAATTAGATAAACATCTCATAATTCATGAAACGAGAGGGTACAGGAAAAAAATAGGGTGTCATCCTATATTCTCAATGTTAAACAAGCAGAGTTATTCATTTTCCAAAACAAGTTAATAAAGAACATCAGAAGAGATGCCAACACCATTTAAACAACAGGTGTAGTATGCCACATAAAATCTAGTTAAATGGTGGAGTAGATAATGCAACTACATACAAATAAGTAATATAGGTTAACTAACTTACAACATACCTTCTTAGGTAGTGTTTAAAACTCACATAATGTAACATGCATATAAACTTCCTAGTCAAATTACTTCACAGCTCATCAAGAAACGGCCACATTGCTGCCTCGCAAGGAACTAATACCTCATTCAATTAAAGAATGTAAGAAGTAATATCGTATGGGCCACGTGGAAATAAACCAATCAAATTGAGCATTCAACTGAAACAGCCAAGTAATAACTATAATGATAAGGTGATTAGTGTTGCTTACCATTATAGACATTCTTTATGGTGTCTGACCATGCAAAAATGTAACTTCCCGTATGCAGGACAGAAAAATAAGAACTAAAGGCTGATCGATCACTTATAAAAACATCGAATTCAATACAAAATTGCAAATGCACGATGTACTACTGTATAATCGTTTACAGAGAAGTCGAGAAGGATAAGTACATTACCCCACAATCAGGTTGTCCAGCTCTTTCAGGAAGTTCGCTGGGGGTTTTAACACTATTCACCTAGCCATCACCAACAACAACAAACAAGAAAAAGCCAAACCATTCAGAAAACATCCTCCTTTCACTTGAATCAGTAATCAAACACAGATAAAAAAAATTACTTGTCCTGGATTGGAGGGATGGTTGTAACGACAATTGCTTCCATACCCACAAGACCCTGTTCTCAAATAGTATATGCAATCGGGTTCGCCCGGTCGATCCGGGTAGGATCCCAGCTCATCTTCCACTCCATCATTGGCATCACTGTCTTCAACCTTTAGCCGTCTCATTGATTCTGCCAACATCAAACACCAACTAAACTATGCATTCAACCCAAATCACATACGCACAAAAAGGCACTCACTGTTCAAAATCCAATTTCATTGCCCCACAAATTTTTTAAATAAATATATAAAAATCAGAACTCGATGCACTAACGCCATAGGGAGAACAATACATAGATTAATAACCGTTTCTAGTGTAACACAAAGCACCGATCATCAATGAATTCAAAGATCATCACTTCAAATTAATAAAAAAAAAAAAATCAGAGTGTGAATGCAAAATTGAAACAAAATAATGAATAAATCAGAAAAAAAAAAAACATACCTTCAACTCTATCGGAGGAGGAACCATTCCTCTGCAATTTCCGATTTCCCGGCATCGATTTTTCCAAAAAAAGAAAAATCTGCAGTGCTCTTAATACGATAATTAAAACCTTTATTGTGCTTTAGATTTCGATATAATTACTAGCCCACTGAATAAACATGCGTGTGATTATGATCAGAGACGAAAAATCAGAAAACACGCCAAGTTTTAATGCGGAACGAAAAATAAAAATTAATATCACTCGGATTCTATAACATCCAAATAAATTATTCAGTTTCTCTATAGAATTTGGCTTCAGATCTTCGAAAAGTCCCAAAATTGAACTGATGAGAATTCTGCACAAAAGATTTTCTCCCACTCGTGTAGGATTAAATTAAATTGACCAAATAAATTATCTTTATTACTCCTACTATTTATTTATGGAAGAAATGAAAGAAACTGGACACATGCTAAAAGACAGATTTGACCTTTCACTTCCTTCCAAATGATTTTCATTCTTATTATTCATTTCATCAAATGTAATACTCCGTATAACATCATTATTTAGACGCAATATAAACATAATAAAATGTTAAATTTATAATATATTTAGATTAAAAACCTCATATAATTCAATAAGTGTCGGTTAAAATAGGCATTTTAATACATTGGTTTCATTCTTAATAAAAAAAATTATTATCTCATAATTAATAGATATTGCACAAGAATATAATTTATTTTAATTTAAATTATCGAATTGTGGTAGGGATTCACTTGTAAAAAAATTATTTTAACACATATGCTAAAATTTGTTAACATATACTTCCTCCGTCCACATAAATTAGTTGTCTACACAATTACACAAGTGTTTATGTTTTTTTTTTTTTTTGAAAATATAAATCACCACAATTATTTTATTTTATCTTTCACTCTACTTTATTCTATTTGATCTACTCCATTGTCTCAAATCAATTTTCACATTTTTTTTCTTTTTTTTTTTGTTTCACATTGATTTTCACACTTCATTTCATTTCATGAAATTTCTAATAACTCTTACCCTCGAAATTCTCATTTATCTATTTTTTATGTCATTATTTTTCTTACACAATATTTTTACTTTATCACTTTAATAAAGTTAAAAGAATGTCATTACATCAATATTAGTACTCCCTCCGTCCGTCCGCCTATAAACTTCCCATAATCCCATTTTACATTTTGGTCCGTCCGCCTATAAGCTTCTCATACTTTTTTTAGTAAGTACTTTTTCTTACACTTCACTTTATATCTTACTTTTTCTCTCTATCTTTCTCCTCTCTCAATCACATCACTTGTACTATATCTATTATTTAATCACTTTTCTTAATCTTTGTGCCAAAAAGTAACGTAACATTTATAAGCGGACGGAGGGAGTACTTTATTATATTTTCTTACTTTTCGTGTCCAAATTAATGTGAAGAGAAGATGAATTTGGGGTGGAATGAGTACTCTATTATCTACTTTATACATAAAAACAAATATTATTTTTTAAAACTTGTACAAAAAGAAACATAAAATTTTAGTAGAAGGATGGAGTATGTAAAAGATTTTATAATAGACTGGTACAATTAGTTAAAAAAAAAGTCTATTAAAAAGTATTGTGTAAGAAAATATTATAAATAAGACAAATCTTCGCTTTAGTATTTAGGTGTATTTTAAACATGATTAAGCTGAAATCTCATAAATTTATGTATGGATAATAAATATATACTCTTTTTTTTACAAACTTTGTATTTAAGTATTTTTTTTTTGTTCGTTCAAACTTAATATATTCACTTTTATAAATGAAAATATTTATTTATTCAATACATTATTATATCATTCACTTTTTTTTTTTGATCGGTGATCATTCACTTTTTACTTTACAGGTCTACTTTATATAATTTATATAAGTAATCAATATTTTTTTAAAATCTATATTTACAAAGTTTAGATATAGAAAGTAATAAAGGGATATATATTATTTATAAGGTTGTCTCACACTCCATCCTCTCATAAAGATTATTCAATACACCATTAATAAAAAAAATACTAAACAACTCTCACATTAAAAATGACTAAAATACTTTTGTGTGAAAAAAAAATAGCATTTAGTGTAATTTTAAAGAAAATATATATCATCTCACTCCATTTGGTGTAAAATTAACTAAAATACTAAATATATACATAATGTTTGGACATTTTTTAATTTTTTTATGATAGTTTGGACATAGAGAATAATAAATGGGATATGCATCATTTATAAGGTTGTCTCCCTCTAACGTCTCATAAAGATAGTTTAATTTTCATTTTTTATTCCGTCTCAAATTAAAATCTCTTTCTTTTTAAAAGAGTATAATTTTATTTAAAATGTTCACATTTAATGTATATTGAAATGTTTTTTTCATTTCGCCATTCAATAAATAAGGGCTGTTAAAAAAAATTATTAGTAGAATCTAAATTTTAAGTATAATAAATGATATTTTATTAATTTGGATTAAAAATTGAAAGTGAATTATTTTGGTCATTGAATACGTTTTTGTCAAAACATATGACTCCAATTTTACTACTGCCATTATGTGTCATCTCTTTAATTATCATAAAGGGAAAGTAGAAAATTGAGAATTTATTATAGTACAATTAATTGCATTTAATTACTGCCTCTTTTAGGTGAATGGTGTTTTTGTGGGGTGCATCTTCAAATTACAATAACTAATTTTCTTATATAAATAACATGATGCATTAATCATAAATCTCTTCATACGTACTCACTCCGTCCAACTTAACTTCCATACTTACTTTTCACCCTCTTTTTAAAAAATATTATAATAAATATAATTTTGAGATATAATTTTATAAAAAAATACCATAAAAATAATAACATAAAATATAATATTTTAGATATTGTATGGATAGAATTTCTAAAGGACTGAAAAAGTAGGTGTGAAAATTTATTTGGGACGGAGGAAATATTATAATTGGAAGGTAAAATATTGATAATAAATTGCCACTCATTAATAAAAGTTTCGCATGATTATTTTGCCTAATAATTAATGACAGATATGTAATTTATTGTTAGTTCTTTTTTTTTTCTTTTTTTTTTACCATGTATCCGAATCAAAGATAATAACAATGTCCTTTTATATACATAGCCATAACTGATTATATTTGAAAAAATAGAGAAATTTATTAGCAGTTAATTCATCATTTATTAACTTAATAATAAATTATTTTTCCACTTTAAACTACACCCTTTCATCGATTCTCTGCATTTTACAGTAGTTATTGAAATTCCAAAAAAGTAGAATTTAAACTTTAATTATAATTATAATTTGAATTAATTATGGATTTTAAAGAATTTGGCATAGGAGAAAAAGACTTTTATACCTTTTACTTATCTCCTTTAATAATGAAGTAATAAATCACTCACATTAAACTACGTGTTATTCCGTAAATGATGAAATAAAATTGAGATGGATAAATTATTTCTTTTAAAAAGAAAAATATGATTGGTTAGGACTGTTTTGTCTTTTCACTGTCATAGTTAATGTAATGGTACTAGGAATGAGGAATTGGGCGCGACATACAGGGAATATATTACTTTTTTATTAATATATTTTGTAGAACGCGACAAATCGTCGCCGTTGAAAGGGGCAAAAGTTGTAGCGTGGGCTGAAAGCAGGAAGATCTGCACCGTTGATCTTCTCTGATTGAGCAACAGCCGTTGATTACGTGGGCCCCAGATATTGGAATTGTACTCTTTCTCTAAACAAGTGGGACCCAAAAACGACCGACCTAGGACAACAAGGCGTAGCAATTTTTTTTTTTTAAGAATGTACTCCTATGTTCAAATTTTTTAAAAAAATTGATACTCCACTATACTTTCTCCGTCGGCTTATAAATTTTTTTTACCATTTTTGTCCGTTCGTCTATAAGCTTTCCATACATTTTTTGGTAAGTACTTTTTCTTACACTTCATTTTATATCTTATTTTTTCTCTCTATCTCTCTCCTCTCTCAATCACATCACTTGTACTATATCTACTATATCTATTATTTAGTAATCACTTTTCTTAATCTTTGTGCCAAAAAGTAACGTGAAACTTATAGGCGGACGGAGAGAGTATTTTTTAAATTTTTTTATTTTCGAATATATTTGTCACACGGTCAAAAGTACACTAAACACTTAATTTTTGGACGAATTCTCCATAATATTTTTTGACATGTAGTAGTACATTTTTGATCCTATAGTGATAATATTTTGGTCTTATATTAAGACTATATTGGTCATGTATTAAACAACTTGCTTGTTACCCGCAAATTTTTTGGACGACTTGGATCCAGCCTGCTAACTCGCGAAATTTTAAAAATTATCTTAGTTAGACATATTTCACGGTGTAAAATATTTCACATAAGTGTTACTCATACAAAATTATTCTTTTTAATTATTTTCTTCAAATATTTTTAAATTAAATTAAATGTTATTACTTTTTAATATAATTTTTGTTTATTCTCCTTAATCGACTAATACAGATTATCAACAAAAATATATTTTATATTTCATAATACTAATAAATAATTCTTACATTAAATTTTGTGTAAAATGGATAATAGGGTATTCTTTTGGTATACACATTCAATGATTTTTAGAAGAATGACGGATAAAGTTTAAAAAAATGAATATTTTTATAAAATTTGATAAATGTTTAAAGTCGTACCTTATAAAAAATTTAACGGGAGACGTACCCTCTAATTTATTGATTACTAGTGTAATACTCGCGTGTTATGGAATTGTTAAAAAAATTAGTAATTCTCCCGTGTGTTGCACGACCGATTGATAATTAATAAATTTTAATTCATTATTTATAGAATACATACGATTTAAAATTTTCAATGGTTGAATTTTATAGAATTTGAAGAACAATAATATTATGTGAAACAATATCATTGATTTCATCTTGTGAATGAAGCTTCAATTACATTTTTTAAATCTATTTTCACTTATAATTATTGATGGAATATTACTCCATCCGTTTAATTATCACATAATTTGAAAAACATTAATATAAAATGAGGTGTAGTAAAATTGATATGATTGAAGAGAGGGAATAAAATGGAGTGTAGAATAATTTAAGAGTAAAAGAGGTGGAGTCACAATGTATACACAATAAAATGAGAATTTTTTTTGTGAGACATCTAAATGAAATGAAAAGATGGAAACTTCTGACGAAATAAAGTAATTAATTAAAATTCAATTTACAAAATAGATTCATGAAACTATCTCATACAAAATTTAACTTATAATTAAAATCTATATATAATCTTGAGAAACAAAAGTATATGTACAAATATACACAAATTAATTAAAAATATTTTTTAATAATTAATTTTTAACCTTTGCCTAAAAAAAAAAAGAGGAAAATTTGGGCCCAGTAAAAATTGGGCGGGAATTGACCAAGACTTGACTGTTTTTATATATATATAGATATAGATTATAGGGTATAATCATTTTTTTTTCTGAAATCTCAAGGTGTTCGGTCCAAGGACCAACTAATTTTGAAAGATCAATTTCACTTCCTAAATTCCAAGCCTACACCATTGGGCCAACTAAGTGGAGTTGGAGAGAATGATCATTTTAATTTGATATATCTTACACTACATAGTTTTCCCTAGATTTTGTCATCCTTTATTTTAGCGACATGGTACCAAACAAAAGAAACACCATATACTCACTATTCACATAAAAGTAAGGATACATTTTGTCAGCTTTAATATACATTTTGTCATCTTATTAAAACCCGATTTTTTTTTTCAATATATTGTATGTTAAATGCGTCATTTATAAAATATTACACCTTTTCAAAACTGGTCACAAAGTGTAGTAAAATGTTCAGCTTTCGATCATTTTTTGTCTCAAATTTTAACTAAGACATGTAACCGTCTAGTACAAAAATTATTTTCTTTCCACAACAAAGGATATAATTATTTACAGCTCCATTTTAGATGGATGCACTCCTCCGATTAATGCACCCTCCTAAAATCGATCTAAAAGAGATGCACCCTTTCAAATTGTCTTAAATACCCTTCTTCTCTAATATTTTTATTACTAACGTAACTAACCACACCCACCACCAAAACCTAATTTTCCTCTCTCATTTCATTTTCTTTCCCGGCCCTCACACTACAGTCGCCTCCCCCTCACACTAGCAGTCGCCTCCCCCTCACACTCCCAGTCGTCGGCCACCGCGGCCCCGCCACCGTCCCGCAGTGCATAGCCCCCGCACCAGTCGCGGCCCCCTCCCTCTTCCCCCATTTTTTTCTTTTTTCAGTCGCAGCCCCCACCCCGTCCCGTCTCCACCAACCCCTATCCACCGCACCGGCCGCCGCGGCCCACTCCCCCGCACTCGTCGCCGCGGCCCCTCCCCCTCACCGGTCGCGACCCCCTCTCTCTCTATTTTTTTTTCTTTTTTCTGTGTTTTTTGTTTATCTCTCCCCTCCCCCGTCGGCGGCCCCATCCCCCACCCACCAACGTCACCGACCCCAGAAACCACCGCCACCATTCTCGATTTCCTCCGTAATTTTTTTTCCTTTTTTTTACTTCCTTAAGTTTTTTTCCTTTTTTTCTCCGGTAAATTTTTGTTTTTTTTTAATTCGACCCTTTTTATTTACCATATACACTCTCGTCGATAAATTGTTGTCGACTAGAGTGTACATAGTTGACAATAAATGGTCGATTTTTTTTCCGACCAATTAGTGTCGACCATATACACATTCGTCGATAAATTGTTGTTGACGGGAGTGTATGTGGTCGACACTGGTTGGTCGAAATGTATTAAAAAATTGTGATTTTTCTAAGTATGTTTTGGAATTTCTGGTTTTTTTTTTGTTTGGTGGTCAACGAAAATGGTATCGGCGGCGGCCGGAAGTGGTGGTTTAGGGTAAAGATGAAAGGAATAACAATAGGAGGGTGCGTTCAGTAAGGGGGTGCATCTAGTATGATGCATTTTACTTAAGGATATTTTTTATTTTTTACATAATTATTATATTAATAAAATAAAGTGGGGAGTGCATCTATTAGTAGTTAAGATAGTTTTGGTGGTTTACTTGTTAGTTCACAACTACCCATAACTTAATGTAACCTCTCTATAAGTACTTTTTAATACACTTTCAACTCTCACTTTTGAGAGTCCTTCTATTCTACATGGTATCAGCCTAACAACCTGGGCCATCTTCTCCCCCTCTCTCCTTGCTTTCGTCCTTCTATTTCCGATGGCAGACCCTCCGGCGACCACCGCTACGTCCATTTTTGATGTCACTCTCACACTCCATGCTATGACGCATCTAGTTACTATCAAATTGAAACCCACAAATTATCCAATGTGGTATCGTCAAGTTTTTCCTCTTCTTGTTACCCAAAAGTTTTTGCCCTATGTCGATGGCTCATCGCCGGCTCCTCCTTCCACCGTAACTACCAACAACGTCTCCTCCCCAAATCCTCTCTATACAACTTGGTTCTCTCGTGATAAAATGGTGAGTGTTTTCTTGACTTACACTCACCGAAGAGGCCGTGGCAGTCACCGTTGGATGCACGTCCTCTCTAGACATTTGGAAGGCCCTCGCCAAGGCGTTCAATCAGCCCTCCAAGGCTTGGGAACTTCGGTTGAAAGATGAGTTACAACTCATCAAGAAAGGATCAAGATCGATTTCGGAGTATGGGGCATTCTTCAAGAACCTATGCGATCAACTCTCCTCCATGGGATGCACTATTGATAACACTGATAAGTCTCATTGGTTCCTTCGTGGCCTAGGTCCTGAATTCCACGGCTTCTCCACCTCCCAAATCAATCTTTCCCCTCTGCCTACGTTCTCAGATCTCCTCGCTAAGGCAGAATCACATGTCCCAGAATTCAGCCTTCTTAGCTCGCTCCTCGAACGCATCTATCCTGGGTCGTTTCCCGTCTGCTCGCCAGCAGTTTGGTCGTGGACAACATGTCGCTCGGGGCCGTAATCCTTCTAATCGTGGTCGCGGACGTGGTCACTTTTCTCCTCGATGCCAAATTTGTCGGTTTGACGGTCATTATGCCTCTTCCTGTCCTCAACGCTATGATTCCCAACCTGGTCGTCCGGCCAACACTGTTGATTCCCTTGCTCGCCATGCTAATCTCTCCGACTAGTACGTTGACACTTGAGCATCCTCGCACATGGTCTCCTCCTCTGCTTCCCTTGACACTTCCTCGCCCTATACTGGGTCGGACATAGTTCACTACAAAAAACACCTCGATTAGAGACCGATTTTGAGACTGTAAAGGCAGTCTCAACACACGTTAAAGACTGATTTGGGACCGATTTATGGGGGTCCTTATTTCATTGGTCCCTAATATTCAGAGACCGAATTTATTACACAGTCTCAAATTAGGGACCGATTTTCAGTCGGTCTCTTATCCCTAATATTCAGAGACCGAATTTATGACACAGTCTCAAATTAGGGACCGATTTTCAGTCAGTCTCTAAATAAGAGACCGACAATTTGGTCTTAAAATGGTCCCTAAACGTGAGTCGGCCCGAACTATTTTCGGGCCCTAAAACACTCAAATTAGGGACCGATTTTCAGTCAGTCTCTAAATAAGAGACCGACAATTTGTTCTTAAAATGGTCTCGGGCCCTAAAACAATCTCAAAGCGGTCTTAACCGACCCACACCTTTATTTACCCCCAACCCACACCCCCTCTTTATTTACACCCGCATCCCCGACCCACACCTTTATTTACCCCCAACCCACACCCACCCTCTTTATTTAATTGGCCATTTTATTTTAGCCTTGGTGGGAATTGATCCCTGGTGGATGGGTGCCCAGAAATGGGCACCCGCCACTTTGACAAGTAATTGTCTTGTGTAAATTTTAAAAATAATTATATACATATGTAATTAATTTCTTTATTGTATGTGCTATAAATAATAAATTTTCAAAATCAACGTTAATTTAAGAAGTACAAAATAAATTTCTCAAATAAAATAATCATTTCCACATATATTAATTGATAAAAACATTGAATTAATTGTAAAATATAAGATAAATATTGCTATATTCAAAGAATAAATATTATTTACTATTTAATAATAATATATATATATATATAAAAGTACACACCTTAATTTACCCAAATACAACCTTAATTTACCCAACGAGTCCTGAATTGCGTCAATTTTATGTTAAGTGTTCATCAATTTGGATTTCAGGTTGTTTTAGGCCTAATACTCTAACATACATTCCATGAGGAGTATTTTCTGCGTATTAAATGTAAATTAAAATATATAAGAATCAATAATTATTATATCAGCCAAGCAGTAACCATACTAGAATCGAGGATAGGGTTGTAGAATGTACGAGTGAATTGAGTTATATTAGTTTATTTACTCTTATATTTAATTAATAAATAGTAAAAATCAAATATATCTTCTATATATATTTACTGACTTTTAAAGCCATACATTTTAATACGTATCAAATGTCCTCCTTATTCCCAACGTGCCATTTAATAATTTTTGAAAGTGTCTAAATATATTTATAAAATACTTGTAAATAATTTTGCATAAGGTTTTTTAAAAAGTTCTCCAAAGTTTTTAGATAAAAAAAAATCTATCATTCATTTAGAAAATGAGTTAGTATAAATATAATTTATATTATCTATTTAGAAAATGAGTTATTACAAATAGAAGAAGCACTGCTAATTGTAAAAATATCTAAAAGTTATGTTGAATTTGGGAGGGTGACAAATTAAGTTAACTATATGAAAATAAAATTATCAACGAACACTTCATAAATTAATTAATATATGAAAAAAGTTATGTTGAATTTGGTCATAGTGTAGTCTAAATAACAACTTGATTAATGTGAATTTTAATATATAATCAATTAATTAAAGTGGAAAAAATTGAAAGGGCGTTATGTCGGTGAGCATGACAATTACGCAACCATTATTTGGGGTTACACTGTTGAGTTGAGTGCTACTCAAATCAAATTGGATTCAGGAGTGTTAGCCCAAATCGAAAGGTATTCTCTAACATATCATTGCATTATCCAAGAATCTTTATGGAGCCAAATAATTATTTGGCATTATCCAAGAATCTTTATGGAGCCAAATAATTATTTGGCATTATCCAAGAAGGCGCAGGAGCTTAACCGCCTTACCCGTCTTACCCGTCATTGAAACACAAGCCGGAGATGTTTCGGTCCTACTAATGTAATTTCAATTAAATCTGTTTGGAAACAGATTCATTATACTAACTTATTTAATTATTCTAAAATATGAAAAATATATAATTAATCTCAACCTCTATCCATAAAATTAGAAAGTAAAATATTCTAAGATTTTTTAAAAACTATTTTTAATTGATTTTATTATTAGTACATAATTATTAAATATTATATGCTTAATTTTATTATACTCTATTTAAAAAAAATCATTCATTTATTTATGTAATTGTTTTAATAATAAAAAATTAAAATTATAAAAAATAATGACTACATTTTACCCAAAAACTCTAATCCTCTAATTCTTAAATCATTAATTTTAGGGTTTTAGGGTTTAGGATTTTAGAGTTTAGAGTTTAAGATTTTAGGATTTTAGGGTTGAGGGGTTTAAGGTTTTAGGGTTTAGGGTTTAAGATTTTAGGGTTTAGGGTTTAGAATTAAGTAAATTAATGTAGTCATTATTTTTTAAACTATTATTAAAAAAATAAAATATATAAATGAATAATTTTTTTTAATGTAAAGTAGAATAAATAAATTAAACGTGTGATATTTAATAATTATGTAATACTAAAACACGTTAAAAATAGTCTTTAAAAATCTTTATATATTTTATTTCTAATTTTATGGATAGAGGTTGAGATATAGGTGTAATTATATATTTTTCATATTTTAGATTAATTAAATAAGTTAATATGATTACTTGAATAATGCCACGTCATCATTTGGCTCCATAAGTAGGCTATTAATGGGCTCCATATCATCTATATATATATATATATATTTTTTTTTTTTTTTTTTTTTTTGACAATCCGTATGTAGGAGAATTGTTCTTGTGAAAAAATATAAGATGAGGAGCGAGTTCCTTAATTTTTGCAAAAAGATGAAAAATATAAAATTGGCGATCCAACTAGAGGCGGCGGAGTTCAGTACACGAGAGAGGTCGCAGCGGAGTATTTCCAGCAAGGTCTTCACGGCGGCGGCGAATAAAATGCTTGGCGCCGACTCGTCAAGTTGAAAACCTTAAGGGCGACGACTAATATTCATTAGGACGGTGGCTCGTCGTACCGTTTATTAAGAGGAGATACGTCGATTGAAAAGTTTTGTTTTGAGAGAGAGAGATTTGGGCATCTAAGACTGAAAGGAAAGTGGACACATTTTATATTATGGGGTTTAGACACCGAATTCTCAAAACAATTTTAAAATGGGCGGACAAAATTGATGGTTAATTAAAATTTTAGGATTCAAATTTTTTTATACCAATTAAAAACTAAATTTTCGGTCTCCAATTAAAATTCAAAATCAGAATTTTAATTTCGATTTAGAGACTAAAATTCGGTGGATAAGCGGTCTAAGAAACATAATATTAAAGACCGAACTGAAAATAGTCTCTAAACTAGCGGTCAAAATTGGTAGTCAATTAAAAATTTAAGGATTCAGAATTTTGATACCAATTAAAGATTGAATTGTCGATCTCTAAACAAAATTCAAAATCATAATTTTAATTTCGGGTTAGAGACTGAAATTTGGTGGCTAAGCGGTCTGAAAACATAATATTAAATACCAAATTGAAAACAGTCTCAAAACTCGATTTTTTTTCGGATTGGTCTCAAACCAGTCTCTATTTGAGACTGATTTATGTCGGTCTCAAAATTTTGGTCTCTAATCAAAGCATTTTTTGTAGTGGTTGTAGTGGCGAATGGTAACATCCTTCCTATCACTCATACTGGTACTCGTTTTCACAATTCACATTTTTCTCTTTCTGATGTTCTAGTTGTTCCTTCTGTCACTAAAAATCTCCTATCTGTTAGCAGACTAACAAATGATGTTCCTGTTTGTCTCATCTTTTCTAATAACTCTTTTGAAATTCATAATCGGAATACAGGTGTGGTTCTAGCTCGGGGCAGACTTGATCGAGGCTTATATATTTTAGATTATTGTCATTCTGCTTTTGCTTCTACTTTACGTGTTCGCACTTCTGTTGGCTCTTATGAATTGTGGCATAATCGTTTAGGACATGTAAATTTTGACATTTTAAACATGCTTAAAAATAAAGGTCATTTCTCTGTTACTTCCTCGCCCCTCTGTATGCTCGCCATGTCAAAAAGCTAAAAGCACTCGACTTCCCTTTGTCATTAATAATAAACGAGTTAAACATGTTCTCGATCTTATCCATTGTGATTTATGGGGTCCTTCTCCCATCAAATCTTCTGATGGTTTCTCCTATTATGTGGTTTTTATAGATGGTCATTCTCGTTTCACTTGGTTCTATCATCTCCGCCAAAAATCTGACTTTTACTCTATATTTTTTATTTTCAAAAATATGGTTGAAAACCAACTTACTTGCAAGATTAATCGTTTCCAATCGGATGGAGGAACTGAATTTACTAATCACAAACTTCGTGACTTGTTACACTCCTCGGGAATTATTCACGCTATGTCTCGTCCATACACTCCAGCTCAAAATGGCCGAGCACAACGTAAGCACAGGCACATAACTGAAATGGGTCTCACTCTTCTTTTTCATTCCTCCGTCCCAACTAAGTTTTGGGTGGAGGCCTTTGGCACCGCTGTATATATTATTAATAGACTTCCCACCTCTGTATTGAGCAACAAGACTCCTTATGATGTTCTATTCTCTACCTCTCCACCTTATGAAAACTTTCGAGTTTTTGGTTGTTGTGTATACCCTTGTCTTCGTAACTATGTTGCTAACAAATTTGTTCCTCGTAGTCTTCCTTGTGTTTTTCTTGGATACAGCTCGGGCCATAAAGGTTTTTGCTGCCTTGACCCTTGCTCGCAACGTTTGTACATCTCGTGCCATGCTCGCTTTGATGAAACTCTCTTCCCCTTCGCTGGTGATCGTCCTTGCTTGGATATTTCCTCTCTTGATATATCTTTTTTTGACAACTCTCCATCCGAACCTTCTTCTCCCTCCATCTCGTGCCAGATGCAACAAAGGATGAGTCCTTTTTTCGACCAGCTCAGTGGATTCCGTTTTGTATCCCTTTTCTGCCCTTTTTATCGCTTTTATATTTTTGAGTGTCTTTCTCGAGTTATCAATTCTTCGCATCCAGCATCTTAGCTATGTGCCTGGTCGCCCAGATGACTCCTTTGAGCTACCATGCTCGCTATGTCTCCACCCGGACATTACTCCAGCACCATTGCCTCATGCTCCTCCTAATCAGCTTCCTCTGATTGCTCGTCCAACAGTTTGTCCTCCCGCTCCTCGCCCCTTGCGAGCCCCGGCCTTCCCCTGCTCCTCCTCCTCGCATTTGGCCGACCGCCACTCTCTTGTCGGGGCCCTTGAATATCTCACCATTACTCGCCCAGATTTAGCCTTTGCGGTGAACATTGTAAGCCAGTTCCAAGCAAACCCAACCATTGATCACTTCCAGGCCGTCAAACGCATTCGCCGCTATGTCAAAGGCACTTCCCATCTCGGCCTTACGTTCTCTCCTGGTCGCTCAAAGTTGCTCGCCTACTCAGACGCTGACTGGGCTCGCTGCCTTGACACCCGTCACTCCACCTTCGGCTACACCATTTTTCTCGGCCCAAACCTTGTATCTTGGGCAGCTAAAAAACAACCTACAGTTTCTCGGTCGAGCTGTGAATCAGAATATCGTGCCATGACGACAACTTCCTCGAAAATTGTCTGGATATGCTCGCTCCTAAAAGAACTCAATGCTCTTCCTTCAACACCTCCAACTCTCCTTTGTGATAACAAAAGTGCTATTTTTCTTTCCAAACACCCAGTCGCCCATAAGCGCGCCAAACACATCGACATCGATTATCATTTTGTTCGCGAGCTCGTCACATCTGGTCGCCTAGTTACTCAGTCCGTGCCCTCTCAATACCAGCTCGCAGACATCTTCACAAAAGGCCTTGCTCGCCCTTTATTTGAATTTTTTCGATACAAGCTCAACGTCTCTTCGCTCCCGCTTTGCTTGAGGGGGAATATTAGTATTTAGGTTAGTTAAGATAGTTTTGGTAGTTTACTTGTTAGTTCACAACTACCCATAACCAGTGACGGAGCCAGGAATTTTAGATTGGGGGGCCCAATTTACATTACTATAAAAATAAAATAATATTATTTCTAATTCATTATAAATTTTAAAATACCTCATTTCATTAATTTAAATTTAACAATTTTTGTTATGTTTAAAAGAAAATTAATTTTGATTGTTCCGACTCGTAATAGGTGAAACAATGTTACAATTTAATGTGCAATCCCGCTGAGATATTAGTCATTATTAGAAAAATGTATAATTTAAAATATATTTTCTCAGTGTGTCAAATAAATGAGGAGTATTTTCGTGATTTAATGAAGTATAAAAGAAATTTATTGAGGTGTTAAAAAGAATTTAGTGAGATGTAGGGAAGAATGTGGATTAAAATGAATGACAATTTTAAAATATAATTATGTAGTGAAAGTATTAATTTTGTAGATTATTTACATATTATGAGTGTACAAATAATTTTGAAATGTTTTAAATAAATAAAGAAAGTATACAAATAATTATAAAATGGTAGAAATATATATATATAAAAAAAAAAATTGGTGGGGGGCCCATTGCCCCCGCTGGGCCCTACGTGGCTCCGTCCTTGCCCATAACCTAATGTAACCTCTCTATAAATACTTCTCAATACACTTTCAACTCTCACTTTTGAGAGTCCTTCTATTTTACAGCATTCATTGTAAATGGAGGTGTAAATATGGTGCTGCATAGCGTTCTTGTTGTTTTTATAATTTTCAGTAAAACTTGTGTGCATGCATACATTAGAAATAAAAATAAAAAAAACGCAGCACGGATGGCCGTACCAGCATTTTATTTTTGAAATTTTACAAATGACTATTATTTGGATCAATTTTCAAGTAAAACACTTTGATGTCAATGGGGTGGGGTGGGGCTAGATTTGATGAAAAGTAGAAAATATTGGTTAAAATTTGATGATTTAGCCTCTAAAATATTCGAACCAAATTTTGTTAGAACCAAAGAATGTAGGGGACGCGCCATGACACGCGCTTGTAGGGGCGATTTACACAGTTGAATGGTGCGATTTTTCACGTTGAATGCGGGAGATTTTCACACAGCTTTTTGGGGCAAATTTGATCGCAATTTTGGAAGAACACAAAATAATTAGTAGCTTCAGGCCTTTGAAGGTAATCAATTTGGGGTTCTTTGAAGGCCTTAATTAGAGGGTTTTATGCGGAGCTTCTCTCTCCTCTAGTGAGATAAACACAGTGTAAACCCTATTCCTATTCGGAAATTTGATAATCGCATCGATGCCCGATATCTAAATTAATCGAGGACTTTTGTTCTACTTGTCAATATCTTTCTATTACTGTCGGAATCGAGTCAATCAACGCAGCACAGAGACGAAGTGCGTCGTGCGTCTCGAGTAAGTTCTTCTCCGACGCTGTCGGATTAAATTCCGTACTAAGGAGAAGATGCTCTGTTGCCACACCTGCTAGTTTTATGCACGAAAATTTGTTCAGTGTCTGCAAATGAACATCATCGTCTTCATCAATGGTTTTGAGTTCGAGTAAATAAAAAGGGTTTGTGGAAATCCTGGGAACTGGAATATGAATTTGGGAGTTTCGGAAAGTAATATTGAATAGGTCCCCAATTTTGCAATCAGATTTGTCTTGATTGATCAACATTATTTTTTTTTTACCGTCGCCGGAGCAACAAAACGATGCCACGGTGAGAATGGATTGATTTGGATTTTTCTCTGTTTGGTAGGTGTTTTGGAGAGTGTGACTCTCTATTTTACTTTGTTGGGTGTCTGGTGTGGAGGTATTTGCACGAGGGTTGTGGTAAAAACGACTCTATATGAAGGTGCTATCATGGAATGCACGAGGTTTGAAGGGACCGAATGCATTCCATAAAATTAGGCGCGTATTCGCTTTAAATAAACCTTCGTTGTTTTTTGTTCTAGAATCGAAAGTCCCGACTAGAATAGTGAAATCTTGGAGGACTTTATTGTGTTTTCAATCCTGTTTTGTTGTGGATGCAATTGGAATGAAGGGTGGATTGATACTTTTTGCTACTATTGATGTCAAGTTTTTTGTACAATCTTTTTCGTGCGATCATATTGATGTTTGTGTTGAGTGGAATGAGCTTTTGTGGCAGTTTACGGGTTTTCAAGGAAACCCTAATGGTTACCTTCGTAGGAACTCTTTTGAGCTTCTTAAACGAATTCGAGGAACACATGAAATTGGAAAACCTTGGTTGATTGGGGGTGACTTTAATCAATTCCTCTCTTATAATGAGAAAAAAGGGGGGGGGGGTTATTAATGGCTCAATTAGAAGAAATATGGTTAAATTTCGGGAAACTCTTTGTGAATTGGGATTAAGGGACTTGGGATACAAAGGACCTTTGTTCACCTGGAATAATAAAAGAAGGCACCCATTTAATATTAAGGAGAGATTAGACAGATTTGTGGCAACAAGGGAATGGACTAGCATGTTTGATTCTGTTTCGGTTGAACATTTGCAATTCTTTGGATCAGATCATAGGGTGATCTCTCTTCAAATGACTACAAAAGCTTTAAGGTGGGAAAGATGTAGTCCACCCATTTTTCGTTTTGAGAACGCGTGGATGCATGAAGCATCGCTAAAACCCGAAGTTCAGCGGGTATGGGAGGCGATGGACAACGCCTTGGGGTTACCACGGCGGCTGGATATTTTGGGGAATGCTCTTCGTCGATGGGCAGCTACGACTGTAGGCCAAATTGATAATAAAATCAAAGAAGTATCGAGGGATCTGCTGCTGTCCGAAAAAAATGAAAACGAGGCCGAGTGCATTAGGTTGGAAAACCAGATGGAAAAATTATTCTCACAACAAGAAGATGTTTGGCATCAACGATCGAGGGTTAACTGGATGCGTTGTGGAGATCGTAACACGGCATATTTTCACAACCGAGCAACTGAGAGACGAAGCCGAAACGCAATATTGGTTTTGTGTGATGACAATGGATCGCAATATACGAGCTGTGATGGAACTACGAGAGTGCTTACCTCGACTTTTGGGTCATTATTTCAATCTACAAACCCCTCGGTGGAGCAGATTGAAAGTATTACTAAATACACACAACCAATGATGAATAATGATCTGAAAAGAGTTTTGAGTGGCGTTTTTTCGGAGAGGGAAGTGAAAGAGGTTGTTTTTGGAATGAGCCCGAATAAGGCCCCTGGCCCGGATGGATTCAATGCTAGATTTTTCCAGGATATGTGGGAGGTGGTGGGCCAAGATGTTACTAAACAAGTCCTTGGAATACTTAATGAGGAAAAAGACATTGGAGAGTGGAATCAGACCGTTATTACTTTGATTCCAAAAAAGAAGAAAGCTGTAACGGTAAGTGATTACAGACCCATTAGTCTTAGTAATGTGTGTTATCGTATTGTGGCAAAGGTTATAGCTGGGAGACTTAAAGGAGCTTTTCCACATATTATTGATGAGAACCAAAGTGCTTTTGTCAAGAATAGGCTGATTACTGATAATATTGTGCTTAGTTATGAATGTATGCATTGGCTTCGCCACAATAAAAGCAAGGGTGGTTATGCTGTAGCGAAACTGGATATGAGTAAGGCGTACGATAGAATTGAATGGAGATTTCTTCAAGCACAAATGGAGAAGATGAATTTTTCAGTCAAGATGATAAACCTTATCATGAGATGTGTAACGACTGTTAAGTTTGCTTTTTATGTTAATGGGAAGGTTGTGGGAAATGTTACACCCTCGAGAGGGATTAGGCAAGGGGATCCTCTTTCCCCCTTTCTCTTCGTCCTATGTGCACAAGGCTTCTCGTCTTGTTTAACAAGGAGAGCTGAGCAAGGGAGTCTGGAAGGAATACGAATTGCTAGAAATGCCCCAATGATCACACACCTTTTATTCGCTGACGATAGTGTAGTTTTCTTCAAAGCAAAAAAAGAGTGTGGAAAATCTTTGCATAATGCACTAAAATATTACGAGACAGCGTCGGGACAACAGGTAAATTTTGACAAGTCTTCGATTTTGTTTAGCCCATGTACTATGGAGCAGAATAAGAGGGACATCCAAGAAATTCTGAACATCAAATCATCTCAAGGGCATCAGATCTATCTGGGCTTACCTACCATGTCTGTCAGGGGAAAAAGAATGCAATTCTCGTACTTGGTTGACCGTATGAGAAAAAGAATCGATGATTGGAAAAACAGAGATTTCTCGGAAGGGGGAAAAGAAACACTGATAAAATCCATTCTACAGGCTATACCAACTTATGCAATGACATGCTTCAAACTGCCAATACAAACGTGTAAAGAAATGGAATCTCTGATTGCTAATTTTTGGTGGGGACAATCTGAAGGACATAATCGTATCCATTGGATGAAATGGGATACCCTTTGTAAAGACAAAGCGGAAGGAGGAATCGGTTTTAGGAAAATGTCACACTTTAATGGAGCCCTTCTAGCCAAACAGGTATGGAGAATCATTGAAAACCTAGATTCACTATTAACAAGGGTGTTGAAAGCTAGATATTTCAAACATCAGGATATTATGGATGCAGGAGTTGGATCAAATCCATCTTTTATATGGCGATCTATTTGCTCTAGTCGGGATATTGTCAGAAGTGGTACAAGATGGATTATTGGGAAGGGCGATAAGATTGCAATGCATAGGCACGCTTGGGTCCTTGGGCTTCAGAAAGGATTTATTCGTTCAAAAATAATCTCTGGATATAAAGTGACTGACCTATTAGATGAAAAGAGAGAATGGAAGGAAGATTTGGTAAGAAATGCTTTTCTACCATTTGAGGCTGAAGGAATTTTACGAACGACAGTCGAAAGAAAAGATGATGAAGATACACGCTTCTGGATTTATGATGCAAAGGGGCAATATACAGTCAAGTCTGGATACTGGGTCAGTAGAGAGAGCCGAAGCGACAAGAGGGATGGGGCATCCGGATCGGATGAGGAAAAATGGACAAGATGGTGGAAAATTTGTTGGAAGCTAAAACTCCCCCCTAAAATTCGTATTTTTGGCTGGAAGATGTGTTGGGATTACATTGCATCAGAAGGTAATTTAGCGAGGAGATTTGAGGTAACAAGACCGAATTGTGATCTATGTGGAGCATATATGCCAAATACGATGCATGTGGCCTTTACATGTGTTGGGGTTAAACATATTTGGAAAGGATTGGGATGGTGGGAACTAATCGCAAAGGGTAAGTTTCTATCTACTATCCAATTTATGAATCGAGTCTATGAAGAGAGAAAGATGGAAGGTTTAGAAGAATTGATTATGATAGTTTGGGGAGTATGGCGAGAAAGATGTAAAATTATTCATGATGTCGACAAGGACATGCGCAGATGCAAAAAAATCAGTAGGTGGGAGTGTCCTTATGTATTTAAATAATTTTCGTCATATGTTGTTAAGTACAAGAGGAAGCCTAGCAGAAAAGGAGGATCAAGGTGAGAGCACAAAGGATATGGCAAGTATTGAGGTTGACGGCGCCTTCAATGGGGAGCTACGAAAGTATGGTATTGGGGGAGTTGGATTTAACGAAATTGGAGAGGAGATTTTCTCTTTCTCTAACAGAATTACCCCTCAAAGGGGACCGTTGGGAGTGGAATTACACGCCATTGAAAGGGCCTTAGTTGAGGCAAAAAGATTAAATTGGAGAAAATGTGTAATCCGCTCTGATTCCCAACAAGCAATTGACCTTTGCTCAAAGTTTTGCTCGGGAGCAGGTCCGGAAAGAAGTTGTGCGATTAGGATACAACAATTGTCAAAAGAATTTGTAGTGTGCAGATTCATCTATATTCCTAGGAGCAGGAACAGACGAGCACATAGACTGGCCCAAGAAGCGGTCAACTCTACCATCTCTCTATGATTGAGATGGAGCAGTTTCTCTTTTAGATTCATAGGATCCTTTCTGTTTTTGATTTCATCGATTTTCCTATGTAATCCTCAAACAAAAAAAAAAAATAGCCTCTCAAATATTCATCAACTAGTGTAGAACCCGTGTATTACACGCAATTTTAAATATATTTTTAAATATTTAATAATAAAATTTATTTATTTACTTAATTTAATTTTTCATATTTTTATAATTATATTTAAAAAAATGATTTCCCAGAATTATAATTATTTTGTTAAAAAAAATTAACATTTTTTTCAATTATATTTATTATAAAGTTGTATTATACGTAATATAAAAGTTTAACTAACATAATATTTTGAATTATACAAAATAATTACACTTATGTTAGTTAATTTTATAAAAAAAATTATGAGAAACAAATGAAATGAGACGTTGACATTTAATAAATATGAAAATAACTTTTTAAAAAATTATAAAATTTCGAAAACAAAAAATTTAAGTAATATTAAAATAGCTCTTAATAAATTGTAAGTCAACCTTCAATATCAACCACAACACCTTACATTTAATAAATATGAAAATAATTTTTAAAAAAATTATAAAATTTCAGAAACAAATAATTTAAATAATATTAAAATAATTCTTAATAAATTGTAAGTCAACCTTCAATATCAACTGCAACACCTTAAATAAATAAATATTTTAGTTAATTACAAATTAAACCATAGCATTTTCCTCATTTGCAATCTAATCTAAACTTTAAGATAATTGTAAATAAATCACAAACTTTAAATATAGTTGCAATTTAGTCTTTTTGACAATTTTAATTGTGTTCGAATCTAACATAATTTAGACTTCTTAATGACATAACAACACATTAATAAAACAATATTGTTTTTCAATCAAACCAAATATCAAAAGGTATGATTTAGGGACAAATTATACTTGTAAAAAGTCTAATTTGCAATAACATTTAAAGTTTGTGATTTATTTGCAATTTTTTTAAGGTTTAGATTAAGAGGGGTGTATTCCAGTGTTTTCATAACCGAACCGGTGACCAAACCGGACAGGCCAGCGGTTCACGGTCCAACCGGTAAAATAATTTTATATGTATTTTTTTAATATTCTTTGTTACATTTAAAAAAATACATGCATTTATAAAAATTATATTAAAATAACAAATATTAAATTAAATATTAATATCTCTAGTAAAAGAAAAATGAGAGGAAGCAAACAAATATATAAAATTTTCATCCCACATCGAATAAGTAGTATAAGAAATATGTGAAAAAAGCATTATAAAATTAATAGTGTAACCAATCACATGAACTTCATTATGTCCTAGTGTTAGAAATAACTAAATATATAAACTTCATTGTGACTCACATCGAAAAAGAAGAAAAAATATAAGAGAAAAGTTTTATAAAACTAATAGGGTTAGAAATAACTTAATATATGAACTTCATTATGTCCCACATCGAAAAAGTAGAAGAACTATGAGAATTTTTTCTTATAAAAGTAGTTTTGTTATAGTAATAAACAAATTTAAAAGTTTTTTCTTATAAAAGTAGTTTTGTTATAGTAATAAACAAATTTAAAAGTTTTATGTCCCACATCGAATAAGGTAGAAAAAGTATAAATTGTTTTTCTTATAAAAGTAGTTTTGTTATATTAACAAACAAACTTAAAGGTTTATGTCCCACATCGAATAAGGTAGAAAAAATATGAGAAATTTTTCTTATAAAAGTAGTTTTGTTATAATGACAAATAAACTTAAAAGTTTTTGTCCCACATCGAATAAAGGTGGATGAAACATGAGTGGAAAACATTATAAAAGGGGTTGAATGTGCACCTAATTTTTTATTATGAAAAGTAAAAAATTAAAAAAAAAAAAGGAAAAAAGAAAACGGTTGGACCGGTTTTTTCCGGTTTACCGGTTTTGGGCGGTCAAACCGGTTTTTGACCGGTTGAACCTCTAAAACGGGTTTTAGCCATTGATTGGACCGGGTCAAACCGGTTGAACCTCTAAAACGGGTTTTAGCCATTGATTGGACCGGATCCATGACCGGTTCACGGTTGGACCGGTCGAACCGGCCGGTCCGATCCGGTTTTAAAATCATTAGTGTATTCAATTGAGATTCTGTTGGATTTTTTTGGACTTTTAAAATCTGGGGTATTCAATCCGGATTTTTAAAAGTCTTTCAAAATTTTGAGGTATTCAATGAGATTTCAATGGATTCTCTCGGAAACTCTAAAAGAGAAGAAAGTAGTGTATTTCGAACCACAAAATTCTACACAGCCTCATAGTTTACAAAATCGATTTACAAAATCGAAAAGCAATCTTCCTGCTCTTCTTCAAACAAAATAAAATCTAACCATGTTCTTCGATAAGCATCACATATTCTTCACCACCATTATTATTATCGTGAAAACTGTATTTTAAAATTATATTTTTTCTTTAAAAATTATAGTATATCGTTATGTTAACAATATCAAGCAAGGTCGTCACTCCAACGTCAACTCCCCATTACGTGGTGTTCAATATCATCTAAAAGATTTTGGTGGTCAAGGTCGTCACTCCAGAAATGCAATTATTCAATCTTTCTTCTTGATGCATCATTAAGAAATGTGATTGAGAGAATTTTTGGTATTTTCAAATCACAAGTTCCAATTTCAAACATACTAACTTGGACTGGATTACACACCGTGGAAGAGGAAAATTTGGAATTGTTTTCTCAAAGCCAGTCACTAATGCATTGAGAACAGTATTGCTAATAATAATAAAGATATATTTTTTTATATTTTTTCTAAATAATTTTTTTTATATACAAGTGTGTTCGATATACGTTTGCATCAATAGTTTTAGGGGCGTAGTTTATGAAAAATCATTTAAATAAATAAAAAAATGTGTATTTCAGAATCCTGTCAAATCTATGAAAATTCATATAAATCAATAAAAAAGTCAGTCAAACTCTGCATAGAGTCTATGGATTTTCTAAATCCACTGACTTTTTAAAGTCCAAAAAAATCAAACAAAATCTCAATTGAATACACCCTCCTAAATTGCAATAAAAAGTCAAAAAAAATCAAACAAAATCTCAATTGAATACACCCTCCTAAATTGCAAATGAACGAAAAATCTGATTTAATTTGCAATTAACTCTTTTTAAAATTAACAACTTCATTAAATTATGACACATAAGTCAAATCAACCACAAAATGACACATAAGCCAAATTAACCACAAAATGACACATCATCAATTTAAACTCCCTATTCGTATATAAGGGAATTCTACATTATACAAGTAGTGTATTATATATATATAACAAATTTGTTAATCTTGTAAAATAATATAATTATTTATATAATAAATATTATGTATAAAATTATATAATAAGTTTTACATATATATTTTCGAGCTCAAATTTTTTAAATACATTAAACTTATAATAAATTTAAAATAATTGTAGAAAAAATTACTTGAGATATAAGATAAAAGTAATTATAAAATACAATTTAATAACTAATTAAATAAAGAATTGTACACCCCAATAAAAATATATTTTAAAAAAGTACATTAAATAGTTCAAAAATAAATTAAACTAAAGAATAAAATGAATACCACAATAAAGTTAAGTAAATAAAATAAAAAATAATTTAATTAGTCAATGTTAAAATAATACTCCCTCCACTTTTAATTAAGTGTCATTTTAACAATTTTC
This sequence comes from Galeopsis tetrahit, assembly GCA_963675135.1. Classification (NCBI taxonomy): domain Eukaryota; kingdom Viridiplantae; phylum Streptophyta; class Magnoliopsida; order Lamiales; family Lamiaceae; genus Galeopsis; species Galeopsis tetrahit. Next base: position 31,637,396 of record OY776126.1, on the reverse strand, counting down.
AACAAATTAAGATATATAATTATAGACCATTTTACCCTTCATTAATGATAACTAATTTTAATATTAAATTTATGTTTAGAAATTGAATGTGGCCAATATTGTAGGTGATATTCATGTATACAATAATTAAGGTTTAACATGATTTATGTTGTCATACTATATTCAAAAGGGAAAAAGCTTAAATCAAGGTATAAAGAAAATAGAGGAAGTATAATGTATAAGGGTAAAATTGTCCAAATTAAAGAAAAAAAGTGTAGAATGACACTTATTTTGAAAATATTAAAAAAGGCAAAGTGACAATAAAAAACGGAGGGAGTAAGAAATAGTTAATAAGAATATAATATTTGGAAAGAGTTTATGAATCATATCTTACTCAACCAATAACTTAATTACACATCATACTTTTTAAAATTAACAACTTCATTAAATTATGACACATAAGTCAAATCAACCACAAAATGACACATAAGTCAAATTAATCACAAAATGACACATCATCAATTTAAACTCCCTATTAGTATATAAGGAGATTAACCACAAAATGACACATCATCAATTTAAACTCCTTATTAGTATATAAGGAGATTCTATATTATAGAAGTAGTGTATTATGTATATATAACAAATTTGTTAATCTTGTAAAATAATATAATTATTTATATAATAAATATTATGTATAAAATTATATAATAAGTTTTACATATATATTTTCGAGCTCAATTTTTTTAAATACATTAAACTTATAATAAATTTAAAATAATTGTAGAAAAAATTACTTGAGTTATAAGATAAAAGTAATTATAAAATACAATTTAATAACTAATTAAATAAAGAATTGTACACCCCAATAAAAATACATTTTAAAAAAGTACATTAAATAGTTCAAAAATAAATTAAACTAAAGAATAAAATGAATACTACAATAAAGTTAAGTAAATAAAATAAAAATTAATTTAATTAGTCAATGTTAAAATAATAAGAAATAGTTAATAAGAATATAATATTTGGAAAGAGTTTATGAATCATATCTTACTCAACCAATAACTTAATTACACATCCTACTTTTTAAAATTAACAACTTCATTAAATTATGACACATAAGTCAAATCAACCACAAAATGACACATAAGCCAAATTAACCACAAAATGACACATCATCAATTTAAACTCCCTATTAGTATATAAGGGGATTAGTATATAAGGAGATTCTATATTATAGAAGTAGTGTATTATGTATATATAACAAATTTGTTAATCTTGTAAAATAATATAATTATTTATATAATAAATATTATGTATAAAATTATATAATAAGTTTTACATATATATTTTTGAACTCAATTTTTTTAAATACATTAAACTTATAATAAATTTAAAATAATTGTAGAAAAAATTACTTGAGATATAAGATAAAAGTAATTATAAAATACAATTTAATAACTAATTAAATAAAGAATTGTACACCCCAATAAAAATACATTTTAAAAAAGTACATTAAATAGTTCAAAAATAATTTAAACTAAAGAATAAAATGAATACTACAATAAAGTTAAGTAAATAAAATAAAAATTAATTTAATTAGTCAATGTTAAAATAATAAGAAATAGTTAATAAGAATATAATATTTGAAAAGAGTTTATGAATCATATCTTACTCAACCAATAACTTAATTACACATCATACTTTTTAAAATTAACAACTTCATTAAATTATGACACATAAGCCAAATCAACCACAAAATGACACATAAGTCAAATTAACCACAAAATGACACATCATCAATTTAAACTCCTTATTAGTATATAAGGGGATGTAATTGAAATAATATGAAAGTTTCAATCAAAGTGATCAGATTCAAAGGGTTTTAATCTTAATTTCAGTCTAATCTATTTTTAACAACTATGGTCTAAATATTTATAAAATTTATACAAATTAGAAGTGAAAATATACAAATCAGGAACGTGAATTCTTTCTGGAAAATACAAATATATAATAAAAATATTATTCACTCGTCCAAGGGAATTTGCACCCTTGGAATTGCACACTTTTTAAGAAATGTAAGAAAAAAGTGTAAGAAGTGGAGTTTTGAAGTGTATTTTTATAAACTTTAATTAATAGAGTAAAATAAAAGAGAGATTGAGGGTAGAAAAATAATGACATATGAAAAAATATTTGTATATTTTAAGGAGGAAATTTATTAAAATGTTTCCTTCAACAACAATTAGGGAGGGCACTTCTAGAGCCAACCACCATGAACTCCTCACGACAATCATATGCCATGAACCTTACTCTTGCGGTTAACCCTCCGTACATTCCCGACAGGTTCCCCAACTCTATCTTGAAGAAGCTCGGAGGCCCACATTCGATGGGTGCGAGTGCATCACTACTGCAAACATCGAACAATGTGATCGATGAATTGAACGTCATCGCTTCGGAGGTCTTCACTGTTGATTCTTCGACACTCCTTTGCCAATGAAATATATTTTTTCGCCTCATTTAAGGGATGATGGAGGGATATTTTTTATCCTTCATGGCACTCTTTGTCCCTTTAGAGAGACGTTGTTCAATTTCTTGTTACTGTTTTCAGGCAGTTTAAGATTAGTTTGTTATTTCGAGTTGTTCTCGTTTTGATTTGGTTTAGAAGTGTGTACTTTTTTTTTTTTAACTTTACCTAAATTTTATCTCTAACAATAATTTTTTTCCAATAAAATTTTAATGACATCATAATTTTACTTGTGAACATATAATTTTAAATTTTTTTTCTATTATACACAACTTTATTTATCAACACCAATTAAAGAGGGGTGATGGGAAGGTTTGAGTAGGTACGTAGGTTGATAGGGGTGAATAATGGTTGCTTTGACCGTACGATTTTTGTAAATGAAAAAGAGGTAAGTATATACTCCGTACTTATTTAGTAAGAGTTTTTTAGATTTTCTGTCAAACAAATGATGTATATTTTGCCACGAAAAGAAATTCATATCCAATTGCACATATTAGCTTTATTCTATTAAAAAATATAGCTATATTTAATTTTTACACAAAATGAAAACACCTCCACAACCAATCATAAATTGCCGGACAAAAATATTCCAATCCTCTGCATTCGAGTTGGCCCAATTGTTCTCTCTTCTTTTTTTAGGCTGAACGATGGGATCTTTATGTACTTTGGCCCAATAGTATTGTTTGGTGAAATGTGCTCATTATTTTAAGTTTTCGTTTACTTGTTCATTTATTTTTACAAATTAATTAATAAGTGGATTGTTGAGGTTGAAAAAAATAAGAAAAAAAATATATAAAGAGTGAGGTAGAAAAGAGAAAAGAGAGAGAAAAAAGAAAAAAAAGTCAAAAGAGATAGAGTAATAAGTTTTGCAAAAAAATAAAAATAAAAAATGAATAACTTTCGGTATAACACAAAAATAGCAAAATGTGTAACTTTCGAAGGAATTAATGGAGTATTAATGTTCTATTTTTTATTAGAGTTTTTCTATGGTAAAACAAGTTTTTCTATACCTTATAGTAACAAACAATACTTCAAATATTCGTTGATCCAACATATAAATTTTCTTTTGTATGATTGCACTTTGCATTAGTGCGTTTGTTATATGCAAAATGCAATTGCACTTGCATCACCTTAACAATTAATTAAATTAATAAAAAAATTACGAATATATTCTTTTAATTTAAAATAAAAAATATTTAATTATAAAATGTGAAATATGTTGGACCGGGTTGTAGCAGCCCGTTGGGCTTTCACTCGATTTATTTTGGTCCATTAAAAATGAATTTCAGAAATTTTAAATGATTTTAGGTTGTATTTGGATGGAGGGATTTGATTTGAGAAGATATTTCAAATGAAAGGTTTTGAAAATAGAGATTTTAAATGACATGGTTTTAGAGAGTTCTCTCAATTATAACAAAAAAAATATGTTTAGGATTTTAAATCATTCATTTCATTTTAAATCTAAACAAGAGGAATGAATTTAAATGATGGATTTGAAATTCATAGATCAAATCCCTCAATCCAAACAGAGTCTTAGTATGATTTACTCGGTGTATATTTACAAATTAGATTTACTCGGTGAATTTCAGAAAGCAGGGCGGCATGGTGGGGTGAGTCGGGATAGGTATGCGTGTAAGTGAAATGAGTCAATTCCACGAGCTAGTGCTCAACTAATAAAATACTCGATTAAAATTTAAATTAGTCAAGTTCGAACTTAGTACTAAATTACTAATACTTAATGGAGGGGCTATCAACACCCCATATTGTGTTATACATACCCCAAAAAATTTTAGACTAAAATAGACATAAATGCATTTACTAAAATGTCCTTTAAATTTTTAAAAAAATATAAACACATCCCTAATAATTATAAACATATTATAAACATACCCCTATATGCCAATTCTTTAACTTTCCAATCATTTAATCTTCATTCAAACATTTTTTTACTTTTACTTCATGCATAAACCCTCCAAATGATGATATAATCATAATAAACATAGTCTTTGAAGAAGAAAACATGATGAACAACGTTAATATAAGTATATTTAATATTTTTTACACTTTTTTACGGTATATACGGATTTTGAGTTTACCATTCAACGATATGTTCGACCAGAATCGTGGCCGAACACATCAATGTATGTACGGCCGGAATGGCCGAACACATCAATGGGTGTACGTCCAATTTTGGCCGAACATAATTTTTCCAAATTTTTTTGGTCAAGTTGCGTACGGCCACTCTCTGGCCGAACATCCCTGAAGACGCACATGAGTTATTGGCAGAACAGATTTTTGAGCGTACATGAGTTATTGGCCGAACACATCAATGGGTGTACGGCCAATTCCGGCCGAACATAATTTTTTCAATTTTTTTTTGGTCAAGTGGCGTACGGCCAGAGTGACCGAACATCTCTTAAGGCGCACATGAGTTATTGGCCGAACAGATCATTGAGTATACATGAGTTACTGGCCGAACACATCTTTGTTTGTACATGAGTTACTGGCCGAACACTTTCGATACAGCAGCAAACACAACAGCAAAATGACGAAAAAACAAGACTCAAAACAACGTTTTAGCATATCCAACTCATTTTCTTTATGCAATCTTTACACAATATCTTCAACAACGAGATGTTTACAATATTATCATTCCAAATCATCTAAACAATTCAAAAGTATCAAAATTTCTATAAATCCTAAATATAAAAAATTCTATAAATCCCAATTTTTTTTTTTAGTTTTGTTTGTAAAGGAGAAAAGGTTAATGGGGTGTGTTTAGTAAAAAAAAAGATTTTGAATGAAGAAGGGTATGATAGGAAAAAAATGGGGTGTGTTTAGTATTTTGAATATATTTTTAAATTTTGCCAAAGTCTTGTATGTACTCAAGTACACCATGTACTTGAGTAGACTTTTACTAGTCAAATGTTGACTGTTGACCACTATTAATGAAAATTGTATGTTTATTTAATGTAGACTTTTACTAGTCAAATGTTGACTGTTGACCACTATTAATGAAAATTGTATGTTTATTTAATGAAAATTGTATGTTATTATAACTGCAAAGTGTATGATCTATTTAATGAAAAGTGTATGTTATTATAACTAAAAAGTGTATGTTCTATTAATGAAAAGTGTAAGTGTATGAAGGTGCTAAATTTTTTAAAAAAATTATTATTAATTTTACATGTTTTATTATTTTTTTAATTGCGCTAAAATAATTGTTAGTAGAGGGAATCGAACTAGGACAGATAAAATAATTGTTAGTAGAGGGAATCGAACTAGGACAGATTAAGGCAATCCTCCAAGGAGAACCACTAGGGTACACTGAGTTTTGTTAATTTTTTTTATTATTTATCCTATGTATAATTTATATTTCCTATATAGCTGGACTCAAGTACACCGTGTACTTGAGTACACAGCAGCCATATCCTTAAATTTTAGTGGGGTGTGTATAACATATTTTGGGGTGTTGATAGTCCCTCCCATACTTAATTCATAGACTCCCGAGTCTAATTGAGCACATATAATTTTACTATTTCTCGTAATATATTAATAATAATTACAAATATACATTAATAATCAAATAAAATAAAAATCTCTAATTATGTAAATTGTAGACCTAGGTTCGATTATTTTGAATATTTCATCCTAATTTTATTTCAATTATAGATAAAACTTTCCATTTTGACACACAAATAAAATAACACATGTATTTCTTAATTAATAATTTAATTAGAGCAAATTTTTGTATCAAATTGAATGTATATATATATATAATTAAATTTTAAGTGATTGTTGAATTGAAATTTTACCAAATTATAATTTGGTTGGTCAAAAATTAAACTAAACAATTGACAATATATAAAAACCAATTAAAATGCAATGACAAGTATACATTCTTTTTTTAAAGCATTTACGCCTAGATAGTGGTGCTGTAACTGCTATCCCACTTTGTCAATAAAATAAAATATAAAATAATGGAGGTAACAACAATTCATTTTCACAGATAATCATCCGCCGGATATGATATGAGTATATAAAACTGAAAAATCTCCTCCCCCGCCCCCACTCGCCGTTGTTGACTCGAATCTCTCCCTCCTCCGAGTCCGATTCATCGCCCCTACGAATCAATTCCATTCCCGACCATCAATCGGATGGGAGATAGCTCGATCGGCGTCTCGGTGCCGGCGGTGAGTGGCGATGAATCTCAGGCGGCGGAGGAGAAGGAATTGATGTGCCCTATATGTATGCAGATAATAACTGACGCCTTCTTAACATCCTGCGGCCATAGCTTCTGCTACATGTGCATCGTAACTCATCTCCACAACAAGAGCGATTGCCCTTGCTGCGCTGAGTTTCTCACTCCTTCTCAGCTCTTCCCCAATTTCCTCCTCAACAAGGTTCCCATTCTACCTAATTTTTTTGCATTATGTGTTGTGTAGTATATATTTTAGGAACATCGACTATCTATCTAGTCCTGGTCAATTTTGTTCCATCTTTTTAAGTCGAGAAGAGTAGGACAATAGATCTGTTGAACACCAATATGGTGCTATGTAGTGATCAATGCTCCTTTTTATATTTAATTATGCGACATTTTCTTGACTACGTTACTGTATTTTTGGTTTCATACTTAGTTTGCATCTTGAAATAGTTCAATTCACAATGCAGCTTACTGTTATAAGGTTTCTCTGTGCCACATTTGTAGCTATTGAAGAAGACATCTGCTCGTCAGCTATCAACATATGTATCTCCAGTAGAACAATTTCGTCAGTCTTTGGAACAGGTAATATTGATTTAGGATATAATCGGTCTTAAAAATATCTCTGTCAATTTTTTTTTCCTACTTCCCTTAAAAGGCATACTTGGTTGTTATTTATTTATTTATTCTCTCAGCTACTTCTACTTAGTTTATGATTGTACGTAAACTCCAACCTCTAAGTTAGATATATGGTCTGTTTTTCATGTCACAACAGCTTGTCTTACCTTTCTTGGTTGTTTGATACTGTACAATGCCAATTATCAGGAAAAGATACATTTTTATTCAATTTTTACCACGGATGACTAGCTTGTATTTTATTTTATTTCTTATATGCAAGCAGCTTTGTAGGTTGTATGCTTTATTGCTTTCAGCTGAACAATGTTCAGAATTGTCTGTGTTAAAAAAGATAATAAACACGTGAACCTACCTAAAATAAATTATTCCTATGTATTTAAGTATGTATACGATTTGAGTATTTGACTGGGTTCATATCTCTTTTATCGCTTTTATTTCTTGTTAAAATGCTTTTAAGGAAAAATAGCTTTGTTCCAGAACTAGACTGCTCTCATGACTGTTACTTATATATGATGATGGACAACTTCTGATGTGGGATCTTCTTGATCTTGGCTTTATTCTTTTTCCATAACTTGTTGTGACTGCATTAGTGTAAAAAAACATGCATTCTTATGTTAGTTTGCTGCCAACCAGAGGATTTGTTTTTTAGTTCTGATTTACTCGACCTTAATAGTGCTTTCCTGATCATAATCAAAACTATGCAATTTCTCAATGATAAGCTACCTTCTATATCTGCTTTTCCCGCGGAGGCTTAATGTCTTTTATCCTTAGACAGGGTTGTGAAGTTTCAGTAAAGGAGTTGGACTCTCTATTGTCTCTGGTAGCGGAGAAAAAGAGAAAATTGGAACAAGAAGAAGCAGAGAGAAACATGCAAATTCTGCTGGACTTTTTACATTGCTTAAGGAAGCAAAAAGTTAATGCACTCAAAGAGGTTTGTCCGTGTCAGAATGCCTGATTTGGTTAATCTTACTGTATTTTTTTAATCAGTAAAAGAAATTTTTATTAGAGGAGTACAAGGGGAAAAAGTAAATGAAATTTGCTTTCGTTGAGAGTCGAACTCAAGACCTCCCGCTTACTAAACGGGTGCTCTAACCAACTGAGCTACGAAAGCTGGTTATTAGTTTTATTGTATTTATCAAGTAATTTTGTATGTGTCCTTGAGCACCCCTCCGTTTCTAGTAGAATCATATGATGTTAGATTGACGGACTACTCTTTACCTATTAGATTAAAGAAAAATGTTATACCTGAATACAAATGAGAGCACCTGTCTTGTCCAAAAAGTCGAAAACAAATGGTGAGATACTATCCATATAGCCGGCCTCACATAGTGGGATATAAACTTAGTTTGTTGTTGTAGTATACGGGATAATGACTTTAATTCTTTGTGTTTCATTTGGCTCCTTGCCCTTGTGTCATTAGTTATTGTTTTCTTGACGATTAATGTTATGCTTACTTGTTTCAATCAAATGAGTGATGAAAGGAATATGTAGATATTGTTGAAGGGAAATAATGTGTGGTGGGAATATTCACCACGTAAGATTCACCCTTGAAATTCCAATGAGAGATCTTCAAATTATATTGAGGAGTACTTTTTGGAATTCCTTATAGATGATATAATGCTTCCACTTACTCGTCTGCTTTGTCAGGTGCAACATGATCTCCGGTATATCAAGGAGGACTTAAGTTCTGTGGAAAGACATAGGATACAGCTATGCCATGCAAGAGAGAGGTGTTCAGTCAAACTGAAGATGCTCTCTGATGATCCACTAGAAATTAGATCTCACACTTCTTCAGTGGATAGAAATATGTCAGGCCTTGTATGCAATTCTTGCAGCGCACAAGGAGGAGTAACTTCTATGAACTTCCCGTTCAAGAAAGATGAGGGAAAGGCTCAAGATAACCCTCTCGTTTCCAAGAGCAAGGAAGCTTCTCTTAATGAGCTAACATCACATCAGACAAGCCAATCTGGTTCGGCTGTTACGCGGAAAAAGCGTGTTCATGCACAGGTTAGCAAAGAAGTTAATTAAAATACAGATTTATCTTTGTTTTAATTATTTAAATTGACAGCCTTTAAAATCATGAAAAAAAATTATATCATGATGATCGTTTTTTTTTTCTCCCTTTTGTGAGTTTGATAGATATCCATGTCATCAAATGTTATCATTATATTGAACTCGCATCAATTTAATTTTCTTATTCTTTTATAAATTTCTCCTTGAGAATGAACAAGCTGTAAGCCATAAGCAACTGAATTAGAAGATTTCCCATGAGAAGTCTATGCACATAGATTGATGGTTGGTGTGATAAATTTCATCCGAGTCAGTTTAACATATTGACTTCTCATCAAAATGCTAATATTTAAGTAACTATTTTGTATATTTCAAGTTGATAGTAATACATTTTTCAAAACATTAAAAAGCTGATACTCATAAACGGCGTCACCTGTCATCTTCTCCTTATAGGCCCCTTGTAGGGTTTGATTATCTTGGGCCATGATGGCCAGTAATGTGAAGAGCTTTCAAGTTTGAGAATTCCGCTTTAGCCACAGAATTTCAGACTGACTTAACCATAAAACATGACATGAAGTAAAACTAAATATAGAAATTAGAATGTTTGTATTTAATCATAGATGATATGGGATATTAATTAACTAACATTCTCAAATAAGGTTTTGTTCTCACTTCTTAACAAACTTAGTAACATTTGATGAATCAGAAAGAAGTTAATGAATCCCTTTCTCAAATGCTCTCTTTGAGAATTTTCTATTATCATGCAGTTTAATGAACTTCAAGAATTTTACTTGCAAAAAAGACGTCAATTACTCAACCATTTAGAGAATAAAGAAAAGAAAGACAAAACTACCATTACAAGAGAAGGTTATAGTTCTGGTCTAGCAGATTTCCAGTCAGTTCTTAGTACGTTCACTCGGTACAGGTAGATCCTCAAATTCAGTTCCACTGAAAATTTCTACCATTTGACATGTCTATCACATCTCCTATTGATCATTTTTCGACACTGATTTGAAACAGTCGACTACGAGTAATTGCTGAACTTAGGCATGGGGATCTTTTTCATTCGGCCAATATTGTGTCAAGGTAAGTTGTAAATCTGGAGAGTAAATTGCATGTTTATAACATCTAGAAAACATCTCAATGTGGAAGTTTGCTTATGAAAATGAAAAGAATTACAACCTACTCTAAATAAAGCCTGATTTGATGAATGAGAAGACAAAGAGACCGGAGTTCTCATGGTCTTCTTGGAAAAATATCTTATTGAATATGAAGTTGAGATAACAAAAAAATTCCTGATCTAAAAGAAGAAAGCACTCAAAAGAAGAAATCCTCTAATACCATATAACGAAATGAGATATTACATAAGGAAAAATGATTAACTCCACTGATATTGCAATGGTTAATCTGATACATAGATCCTCATAAGTTACCTCTCTCCATGGACTAAACATGTCATGAAATTCTGCTTTAAGAATATATTCTTTTGAGATTAATGAGAGTAGATTTTCATGTATCCTGTTAGAACAGTTTATTATAAAATTTGTTTTCTGATTTTCTCACTTTATATTTTGTTTTTATTTCAGTTTCTGCTTAAAAACATGAAGTACTCTATCTATCGTTGTTTGCAGTATAGAGTTTGATCGTGATGATGAACTGTTTGCCACTGCTGGAGTATCACGGCGCATAAAAGTTTTTGATTTCTCTTCAGTAGGCTTTCCTTCCTCATCAGCGCTTTCCCTTTCCTTTTTCCTTCCTTTCCCCAGTTATGCGTGTCACATGTTAGGTGGAGATTCATGAGCCTTCTTTGGTTAATTCATTATCCACCACATATCACTTATCTCCTTCCTAGTGAGATATAACTGTATCCCGACTACGAAAGGTAAAAACTAAATATGAAAAATTACGCAGAATAATCGAGGATCTGCAGACTGTTGCTCAAGAATAATTCCCCAAGTTAACATGGAATAACAGAAGGCTACTTTTTTTTCCTTTTGTAAATCTGAAACTCAGTTTCATGACTTGGATCTAACTATGAACCTTTTATTACAGGTTGTAAACGAGCCTAATGATCCGCACTACCCCGTTGTTGAGATGGCTACCCGGTCTAAACTTAGCTGCTTGAGCTGGAATAAGTTCACCAAAAATCATATTGCTAGTAGTGATTATGAGGGTATAGTAACAGTTTGGGATGTAACTACACAGCAGGTACATGTTGCATCAACTATTTGTTTTTTTCTTCGGAAAAGGAAAAAATGGTGAGGATAAAGCATTCCCTTAAATTGATACTGTTTACAAAATTTTGAACTTCTTCAGAGTGTTATGGAATATGAGGAGCATGAAAAACGTGCATGGAGCGTTGATTTTTCCCCAACAGAACCATCAATGCTTGTGTCTGGAAGTGATGACTGCAAGGTAAAGTCATACACAACACTCCTGCACGGAGTTTAGTTAGGATGAATGCAATGAATTGAACAACTTGATTAAGAAATATTCATTGCCGTGAGATTTTATATATAGTTATTAGTTACACTCTTCTTGATGACAAGTCTTGGAAATTTCAGGTCAAGGTTTGGTGCACAAAGCAAGAAGGTAGTGTCTTCAACATTGATATGAAGGCAAATATATGCTGCGTAAAGTACAATCCTGAATCTAGCAACTTTATTGCGGTAATTTAATTTCTCTGTTTACTGCCTGCCCCCATTCTCAACTGTTGGAATTAACGTACCTTTTCTTCGTTGTTTTGGAATACTATTTAGCATGAATGAATTCTAGCAATCCTACACGAATTCCCTGTAGAAAAACGTGCAAGATCAGGCAAAAGAAAATACCTTGAGAATATAAAAAGCAGTATCTAAGGCTCCGTTTGGATGGAGAGATTTGATCTATGGATTTCAAATCCATCATTCAAATCCACTCCCCTTGTTTGGATTAAAAATGAAATGAATGGATTTAAAATCCTAAGCATATTTTTTTAGTTAAAATTGAGATGATTTTAAATCCTCTCTAAAACCATTTTCAAAACTTTTCATTTGAAATACCTCCTCAAATCAAATCCCTCCATCCAAACACAACCTAAGATCAAATTAAAATCAAACAATGTCTTGGTGGTGATTGTAATTGTAACAGAATGCCTAATAAAAGGTACCACTCATTATTCAGGTTGGTTCTGCAGATCATCATATCCATTACTATGACTTAAGAAATACTTGCCATCCACTCTATGTGTTCACTGGCCACAAGAAAGCAGTTTCATATGTAAAATTCTTGAACAGCAACGAGCTTGCTTCCGCATCTACAGACAGCACTCTGCGACTATGGGATGTGCGACATAATTCGCATGTAAGTTTCATATTAGCCTAGTTATCTATAATATAAAAATCATTTTATGAATTTGTGAGAGTTGTTCTCAGGTTCGTACATTTAGAGGGCATATGAACGAGAAGAACTTTGTCGGGCTAACAGTGAACAATGAGTTCCTAGCATGTGGCAGTGAAACAAACGAAGTGTTTGTTTACCACAAGGTGAGGATTTTATACTTCAACACTTATAGGAGCTTATAAACTCATCTTATCCCGTATTTCTTTCTAAAACGAGACGAGTTTTATCACAGGCTATCTCCAAATCTGCAACATGGCATAAATTTGGATCTCCAGATGTGGAAGATAGTGAAGAAGATGCAGGGTCTTACTTCATCAGTGCAGTATGCTGGAAGAGTGGAAGTCCGACTATGTTAGCTGCAAATAGTAGAGGAACAATCAAAGTGCTGGTACTTGCTGCTTGATGATTTGTACAGCCACTTGGTTTGTGGTACAAAAATGCTCGAGTTTTGTGATTATTTTGTCCATTGATGCAATTATATTGAAAATACCGTCTGTTTTGACCAATTCTTTGTGTATCAATGTTCTAACTAGGGAATTTTGAAGCCCATTTATCCCTTTTAGTGTTTTTGTTATTCGAATTATTCAGTTGTAAGCCTACTTAAATACGAATAGGTTTCTCCACTACAAAAAAGAATTGAACTAATTTATAATGATAGACTTTCTTGATTCACCAAGATAGAAAATGCTCACTTAAAGAAACACTCACGTAAGAGACTGCAAAGCTACATAAGAAGACGAAATAAGGAATAAATAAAAGATAAAATAGGGTGGCTTTTGTAACTTGTAAGAGCAACCGTTGATAAATAAGAGAAAAATGCTAAACTTGCGGCAAGTGATATTCCAAATAAAAAAAGGGTTTATTTTTTTATTTTTTAAAAAACCCTATGTTTATGAATTATTCCTACTATCTTTGAACCACCTTTTAAATAACACAAAAATTTAATATACCCTCCCCACGACTCGAACCCATGACCTTGAACCTGGTAGTGATGCTCTTTAACTTTATTTAAAATATATTTTTTTACTTTCAAGTATTTTTTTTACTGTATAATCAAAATTATATTACTACATCACCAAAATATACAAGGTTAATAGTGTACTACAATACTACTACAAGTCCAAAAAAATATTCTTGATGCTTAATTTTTTGGGTGAATTTTTTAAAATATTTTTTGACATGTAATACACTTTTGGTCTTGTAGTGATAATACTTTGCTCTTATAGTAACAATATATTGGTCATGTAGTAAAACATCTTCTTATGACCTCCTATTTTTTAGATGACCCGAATCCAATCTTTTGACCTGCGATTTTTTTAAAAAATGTCTTAATTGGACATTTCATGTATATTTCACATAAGTGTTCTTTTTAAATTTTACAATTTGATGCATCTGGGGGAAATTATTGTTAAGGTCATTTCACTAAGAGATTTATCTAATAGGGCATAGGTTTTTTTTTTTTAAATCTATTAGAGTCAAAATGACACCTAATAAGACATTGTTGCCCTTTACCCATTTAAATAATTTGAAATTAATAAAAATTAATTGGATTTACATTAAATCTTTTGAATTAATGCAGTTCCTGGTTATACGCATATTCCTAAAATTAAACAATTCGAATTAATTGTTAATTATTCAAATAAATAAAGTATTCAAATATTCCTAAAATTAAGCAATTCGAATTAATTGTTAATTATCCAAACAAATAAAGTTAAAAATTCTGAATTTTATGATAAAAAAATAAGCGTGTCATAGAGTATACAATTCCCCAAATGTTGAATATGCATATATATATGAAATAAATTATGAATTTTAATATGAACAATGAAATGAATTTTGGTATGTAGAAATGGGTTATGAAGAAATATGTTCATTTCAATATGAAGTTTAAAACGACATACAAGACTGAATTTTTTGGTATGCATAAAATAACATGAACCAATGTGCACAGAGTGACATGCATATCAATATGCAAAATAGATGTGCACATTTGTAAATTACATATTCAAAAAGCGGTTTGTTGTGATGTAGGGATTTCATACTTAATTCAGTTAATATCACTGAAAAGAATTGTTCAGAATAATAAGACGAAAAAATAAAATGATAATGCCTACATCGGTATCCATGTTTCATATGGAAAGTTCATTTTAATATGAAGTTGTAAGAGTAGTATATGCACCTTTCAGATGCACTGCGAATATCAATTGAATAATAAGTCTATCGAAATTCAAACTGGAAAAACTGATTGTAAACCAAACAACATGTGAATAAACAACTTTTTTATCCATAAACTTAAGTATAATCGCATAAAACAACACCAAAATTACATGTTACATTCTTTCCCCATGGTGCTTTTTGTAAACCCCTCTGCTGTTGCACCCTCACGGCCTCTCACCAGCTGAATGTGGCCATGGATAGCTGGGAGATTCTAAACCATGCTCAGCCTCATCAGCAGCATATGCTATTGTTGCACAGCTCATTAACCCTGAAGCTCCTGCACCAAGAAGTGCAATTGTTTTCACGAACTTCGAGCCAGAAAATCTAGATTCACCCTGACCATGATTTGGAAGAAGTGTGGATAACAAAGGAGAAGCCTGAAAAATATGCTGAAAATCAGTAAACAAGATATGAAACCTCCATCAATTACATTTGAACAGCATCACACTTGATATAATAGAAAGAAGGACCCCCTGAAGCACAGATTTGAAGGCCCTTGCCGCAGTTGCGCTTATACACATGATAAATCCATACAAATGGAAGCTCGGCTCACCCTACAACAAATCCAAAACTAGTGTGATTTTAGAAAACCAAATATAATAATCCGTGTTTTCGTCACAACCTATCATTGCCCAAATTATGCTCTGTAACAGATCCTATTTCCCTATGAACATGCCATTTAATTTACATTCCCATATACTCGATTCAAAGGATGAACAGTAACAAAATTTCAGATCTGATCTTCCACGAATCACAGAAAAAACACTAAATTGTAGAAAACTCAGCAAAAAAAGTGGAAGACCTGGAATTTCCTTTTAGAACAAGTTAGAATTTCCTTTTAGAACAAGACCTGGAAATCATCAATTCACAACAAGTTAACCAACACTCGTGTTATTTCCTTCCGAATTGCCAGGAAAAATAGTTAAAACGATTTCGAAACAGAGACCGTATTACAAGCCCTATTATCTTTATATCTTCAATTTCTTTATTCAAATTGCAACGTAATGTAAGATTTCACTCTTTTAGCCCATGAATCTATTGCAAATATTAAATAAATTCATCATAACAAGGAAAATGCACCGAATTGCCGGGAAAAATAGTAAACCGATTTTGAAACAGAGACTATAGTACAACATGCTTATATGTTTGTACATAGAAGGCAAATTATTGAACACGGTATTTTTATTTCTTCAATTACTTTACTTCTGCAACTTGTGGTAGATACAGAAAATTGAAGATGTCACTATCTTATTCCAATATCCCTTGCAAATATAAACTACGATGTACATTATCGGAACCACATAACCCATTTCTCCACATTCCGGAATTCATTAAAACGAACAGAAACTATGAAGATCAAGTTGAGAGGGAAAAACCAGAAGGAATTAACAACAAAAAGTAGAAAAAAACTCACATGCTATGGCAATAAGTGGAAGAATGATCAACAGAGTTTTCCCCCGCCTTTTCGTCCTCCTTAAATTTCCATCACAACCAATTTTCCGATTTAATTTGTTTAGAGAGAGAAAGAGAGAATCAATAAGATCATAACCGAAGTCATATCTAAAAAAATTGGAGAAGATTCACCTCGATTTCATCGTCTTCGTCTTTGCCTCCGTAAAACAGATCGACCACAACTTCGGTTCCGCAATTCAAGCTCGAACTGCGCTTAAACCGCCAAAACGACCTCTGTTTTTCTTCCGATTCCGCGTTTATGTGCTTCGTTTCATTAAACTTACCGGTTTTTTTGGGCGGCGGCGGTTGCGGCGGAAGGTGAGCCGACGGAAGAGCTGCGGGTGGCTATTCCACTTTCCTCGCCGGAGCTAGCCTTTTTTTAATTTCAATTGGGAGGATCTTGCCGTCGAAGAAGAGTTCATCGGCAGAGGAAGATTCGTGATCGAAGCTTTCACGAAAAACGCAGAAATCAAAATCAATGGTGGAAGAGGAACTTGTGCGAATGTATTGTTCAACCGGTACGCCGCCGTCGGATTGAGAATTATCATGGAAAAAGGAGATATAGGGTTTTGTTTTTTTTGGAATGAATGTGCCCTATAATTTGGGAATTAATTGATAACAATTAATTATGAATTTAAATTTCGAATTACATTTCAAATATATAAATTAAAGGAGTATATGAATATTAAGGGCAAATACGGGTTTTTGACACAAAAATGACCTTATTAGGAAATTTTAAAAGTTGTATGTTTTAGTTGTTTAATAGTCTATAAAAGTGACCTTATTAGGTAATATTCTCATGCATCTGCCTGTTTTTCGACAACAAATAAATGATGTGACTATTAGAGGCACATTGAGCTGCCACACAAATGCCACTACACCACGTCTCAGTATCAATTTAATCACTACCTTTACGATTATTGTAAAAAATTCCAACATTTCATCCTGTTGCAATTAAATACACATTTTTTTCTCTTACCAACAATTAATGACGTGACTTGTCGGAGCTTGCCACGTCAGATTACACATATTTTTTATTTTTTTTCACAACAACATATTACACTTTATAGAAATAAAAATAAAATTTTATAAAAAAATAAAAATAAAACTCCCTTTTCTGCGTCTTCTCCCTTCTCAAACTCAATAGAGTTCTTCTTCTTTTCAAACTAAGGGGTGTATTCAATTGAGATTCTGTTGGATTTTTTTGGACTTTTAAAATCTGGGGGTATTCAATTCGAATTTTAAAAAGTCTTTCAAAATTTTGAGGTATTCAATACGGATTGTCATTAGAAATTTTTAGGTATTCAACAATCTATGAATTGGATTCTCTTTCAAAAATATAAATAAATTTCACTATTCAAAATCTCTTCTAAAAAACAGAGATTTCAACGGATTCTCTTAGAAGATTTGAAAGAGAAGAAAAAAAAACTTTGTTAACAAATGTTCTTCGATAAGATTCTTCACCACCATTATTATCGTGAAAAAGATTACATCTCTGTATTTGTATTTTAAAATTATATTTTTTCTTGAAAAAGATTACATCTCTTTATTTTAAAATTACGTTCTTTCTTTAAAAATTATAGTATATCGGACACTGTTAGGTTAACAATAATATCTAATCGACGTCAATTACCCGTGGTGTTGGATATCATCTAAAAGATTTCGGTGGTCAAGACAATTTTTAGTATTGGCTTTTGTGCTGGATTACATAACTTTCTTCGGAAAGAATGTCGCTTTGATGAATTTCCAGTCGAATATAAAGATAACTTTCTTCGGAAAGAATGTGGCTTTGATGAATTTCCAGTCGAATATAAAGATAACTTTCTTCGGAAAGAATGTCGCTTTGATGAATTTCCAGTCGAATATAAAGATAACTTTCTTCTTCAGAAATAATGTTGCTTTGATGAATTTTTTCCAGTCGAATATAAAGATAACTTTCTTCTTCGGAAATAATGTCGCTCTGATGAATTTTCAATAGAATATAAAGAAGATCAAGATTCACCACATCTCAAAGAACTGAAGCTAATAAACTAGTATTGTTAATGTTATGTGGAAAATGAGGCAGAGGTATAAACGTGATGGAAATGAAGATGAGAATAATAAATGAAGATGAAAATAATAATGATGAATAATATATATTTTTTTAACTAGTTTTAGGGACGTAGTTTATGGAAATACATATAAATCAATAAAAAAAATGTGTATTTCAGAATCCTGATAAATCTATAAAAATCCATATAAATCAATAAAAAAGTCAGTCAAACTCTGCACAGAGTCTATGGATTTTCTAAATCCACTGACTTTTTAAAGTCCAAAAAAATCCAACAGAATCCCAATTGAATACACCCCCTAAATCAAGTTCTTTTTTTCTCAAACTCAATCAAGTTCTTCTTCTCACCTTCTCAAAATAAATAGAGTTCTTCCGCGTCTTTCTCACTTTTCAAACTTAATCATGTTCTTCTATTCTAACCCTAAAAATCATCAAAAAGCAACCACACATCTAATCCATGACCATGATAAATTTTCAGGTGGTTTATTTTTTCAGGAATTCTTCAATTATTGAATAATTTTATTATTTTGTTCAACTAGTTCGAGGACTATATACTTTATGGGAGAGGTTTACAGGAAAAATGAATATAACAATATAGTTATGAGAAATATACAAATATTTAATAAAATAAGAAACTTACCCTGATGTAATAGTGTCAAAGGCTTCCATAAAATAAGAAACTTACCCTCATGTAATAGTGTCAAAGGCTTTCAAATCAATACACTCATGTCTTGTTTGCCATTTTTCTTCAAACATGACAAACATATAACATGACATTTTTTTTTGGAATGTGTCAAAAAAATCAATATAAATGACCATAAATACAATCTTAAATGCAATTTCTCTGGTCTTTTGAAGTCCGGAGACATCATTTTTTTTTGGAGTTGGTCTCCTGTGCACAGTGTGCACATGCACACTAATGCACAGGGCAACCCTTATCAAGTTAGTAAAACAAAAATTAATAATAACATGACGGTTGGTCCAGTGGTTACAACAAGTGAACATAAGTATAAGGTCACAGGTTCAATAATTAAAACAATTTTAACTTTTCAATTAATTGTGACCTTCTTTTTTAATTAAAACAATTTTAACTTTTCAATTAATTGTGACCTTCTTTTTTAATTAAAACAATTTTAACTTTTCAATTAATTGTGACCTTCTTTTTTAATTAAAACAATTCTAACTTTTCAATTAATTGTGACCTTCTTTTTTAATTAAAACAATTTTAACTTTTCAATTAATTGTGACCTTCTTTTTTAATTAAAACAATTTTAACTTTTCAATTAAAATATCCACCATTTTTCAATAATAAATTTTACACTTTTCAGTTAAAATATCCACCACTTTTCAATAATAAATTTTCCACTTTTCAGTTAAAATATCCACCACTTTTCAATAATAAATTTTACACTTTTCAGTTAAAATATCCACCACTTTTCAATAATAAATTTTACACTTTTCAGTTAAAATATCCACCACTTTTCAATAATAAATTTTCCACTTTTCAGTTAAAATATCCACCACTTTTCAATAATAAATTTTCCACTTTTCATTAAAATATCCACCACTTTTCAATAATAAATTTTCCACTTAACTAACAAAATTACCAAAAATTACAATCTTCTTCTTCACCCTCCTAACACCAAACACCACCACCGATGTCTTCCACTACTGTTCAGCACTTCTCGATGTCTTCCACTACTGTTCAGCACTTCTGGCCATCCTTCTCCATATTCTCCCTCGCTCTAGCCGGAAAATACTCTACCGCGGCGATATCCATCGTCTTCTCCGGCTTCCACTACTGTTCAGCACTTCTGGCCATCCTTCTCCATATTCTCCCTCGCTCTAGCCGGAAAATACTCTACCGCGGCGATATCCATCGTCTTCTCCGGCGACTTCTCCGGCGAAATTCTCCGGCGACTTCTCCGGCGACTAATAAAAGATTGATTAATGGACCACTAAATGTAAATGGTATAAACAAAGGATTTGAGAAGGAAGGGGAAGAGAGAGGTTATTCTTCCTTCTCTTTTTCTGCAGCTTTTAAATTGGGAAGGAAATAGGAAGAATTTGGATAACTGAATAATTTAACCCACCATTAGCAAAGATGAAATCCACATTGCCTTGGATCCAGCGTGATTTGTAGTACTGACGTAGGCCATGGGCATAGTGTATGTCTTGATTGTTAATAAATCACAGAGAGATCGGTAGATGCGGCGCTTAGTTAGGGTTTTTTTTGGAGAGAGAAAACAGAATTAAAAGCGTGTGCACCAAATGATTTGGTGCACACCGTGCATTTGAGAATTTCCCTTTTTTTTGTTGTGGGCTATAATTTTTTGTTTTTAGGATATTTTACAATTTTTTTTTTTGGCCATTTTTAGTGTTAGGTTCTATCATTATAATTTTGAATATAGAAGAAGAACGGTATGTATTGAGTTTGAGAAGTTGAGAAAGACGCACAAGAAAGAAACAGAAGTTTTATTTTTATAAAATTTTATTTTTATTTATATAAAATGTAATTTGATGTTGAAAATAAAAAAATAAAAAAAAATATGTGTAATCTGTGGCAAGCTCCATAAACCACATCATCAATTGTTGATCGAAAAAAAAATGTGTATCAAATTACAACACGATGAAATGTTGGAATTTTTTACAATAATCATTGTAAAGATCGTCATTTAATTGATACTGAGACTAAAAGACTCTCACCGTAGAAAAACCCTTCTAAATAAATACATCACCTTTACTCAGATCAACGATCCAATGGTATTTGAAGTATTGTTTTTTATAAGATAGAGCGAAAGTTGTCTTACCATAGAAAGACCCTATTTAGAATTATCCTAAAATAGTATGGAAAATTTCAGATTAATTTTTATGAACAGTAATTTAGAGGCGTGATCCTATTTTTATGAGTTTTGAAAAAAAAAAAAGAGAGAGTAGTAACCAATTTATAGTTTATAATTTTTTTTAAACAATTTTTTTAGTATTATTTTTAATTAAAAATCGTTTTGAAAGTTAAAAAAAAAAAGTTTTATTCTTCAGTTGTAGCACCTACGTGGCACCTCACGATAACACTGACAACCAAATCATTTAATTTTTGCCAAAAAAAAAAAATTGAAGGATGCATTGAATTACAAAATTTTAAAGATGGTGTATCAAATTGCAAAGAAAAAAAAAAGATATGATACAATTTATAAACAACCTAAATATGGTGATTATTTTTACAATTAATCTTAAAATAAATATGAATATTTACATGGTTAAGCCGAATAAAGCTAGGACTCAAGAAAGTTTACAAGAATACAGAAGAGAGGAAAAGAGGGAGGGGAAAGCAAAGTATACAACATTAAAGAATGAACTTTTTTTTTTTTTTACATTTCACCAACAATGTAATTTAGTATACAAAATTCAACATTTTTACAATTTATGCAGAAGTTGCCCATTAGCAGCATCTCTTATATACAGATGGAAGTCTGTAATTACCTTACCCGCTGAAAAGTGTGGTGGTATAAATTTGTGTGGTGTCACTAATTCTTCGTGGAATGTTCTTCCTACTTCTGGGCTGCAGCATGTAAAATTCAAATGAGAGTGAAGTTGCAAGTTCATCATGGACCGTCGAAAGAGAGATACTTACGGTTATATGAGCTGCTGCTTCAGAAACCTGTACATTCCGAATCCTCCTTTCAGAACTCACACTTCTGCCTCTGCGTGATAATTTGCGGTATAACTCCTTCATATGATTGTAGATGCTGGAATACAAAGCATTCAAGGTTACGAGAACTATAGTTGCAGGAATTCAAAACAAATACTCGTAGCTGAATGCAATCCAAAGGTGTGTTTTGATCAAACTTTTAAATGGAAGATAACTCAGGGACATATGTTGAGTAAATACCTGAGACGGTGTCTGTTGAAGGTGGTGAAGAAAGCCACAAAACCATTAAGGATACTTCTGAGAGCGCGGAAAACCTGATACAAGCAATTAAGATAAGATATCAAACTATACATATGTGCAACTCCCATTACAAGAGCAGAATTTTATATTAAACCACCTGTGAGAAAAGGTCATTCCAGAGAGTCCGCCATAAAGAAACCTCGTATGAGCTCGCTCTCACTGTCGATTCAACATCTCGTGTGAAACTAAATATGCTGCTAGCAAATAGCAACAGGTCTCCAGCCAATTCGTATATCGAATTAAACAAGTAGGCCACAAGGCTGCAAAATCCAAGCACCAGCCGGATTGGAGCATATACAACTTCCCACAGAATCCAGAATATAGGATATATAACAGATGTTGCTGCAATTAAACACAAAAAGAAATTGTAAAGTCAAAGCATCTTGAGATTGAACAGCATAACAGTGAAATATGCTACAGTTAACTCACCAACATTCCATACAAGATCCAGGATATACCATAGTGGCAGCAATAACATCTGTACAACGTCTCCGACCATGGTGAAAAAAGACTCAACCACCACCCAAGATACTGAAAAGAGACTCTCTGCTAACCGTATGGACATACTCCAAAGAGGGAGGAAGAATTCCAAGAACTCAGCAACTGGCCCAGACATTGGGTCTATAATAAATGAAAGAAATGAACGAGTTGTCTGTGTCATCATTATAAACCACTTGATGGCCTTCTGAAAATTATGAAGAAATAACATAGTCCCTAAATACTTGATTCTTGAAATCATTTCCAATGATTCTATCCAATCAAAGAGGGGTCCGAACAAACTAAATAATGTTGCCTTAAGGAGAGGTACGTTTTTATACAAGTCGTAGAATCCAATGAGGACAGTGACAATTGATATAAGCACGTAGCAAATTCTGGCTAAAGGGCACATCCACGGACGATAAATATGGCAAAATAATGGGTAAGATTGAAGGAAAATAACCCAAGACGGAAGTCCAGCTTCAAGTTTAGTAAGTAATCGCAAATCAGACATTATTATATCCTTTAATTTGAAGGGGAGGTCACGATCATCAAAGCGGAACAAAATCAAAACATCCCGGTAGATAGTGGGCTGGAGTGTCTTTTCACAATCACTTAGATCAGGGGTGTGAGGAAGTATCTCAACAGTTTCAGAGTCTTTTTCTCCAGAAGATTGAGTAAGATCACAGAAACGGGACACCATAAGTTTCCTTCTTTTGTAAAGATTATTAAGGGGAGGCGTGTGTAGGCTATTTGCCATATTTCCTGTTTTTACTGGATAAACGCTGAAACTGCTACTCAAAGAGCAAGGAGATTCTTCTCCAACACACATATCACCAATATCAGTCTCATTAGTCCTTTTGAAACTCACTTGTGCATCATGGTAAACCTCCCCTGCAGCAATGTCAAATGTAAGATAATCAGAATAAGATTTTGTATGCAATGAGCAAGCTCATCTTTTTCTATCTGTGATGGTGTACATATATCCACTAAACCAAGTGAAATTTCCTTCCTTTACATGTTTCTCCTTCAAAATTTAAAGCAATAATGAATAGCGTGTGCATGAAGCAGCAAGACGATAGCAAGTAATCAAGCAAGTCAAAAAGACATTACGAAAGGAGGTAAATTCATGAATTACCTAATGCGGCATCTAAATGCTCTTTCAAAAGAATCATCTCATTAAGTGTCCCAGGGAACCATGAAGATATTGATCCAGCTGCCTGTGCTATGCTGTCAAATTCCCACCTTCTCATGGCTTTAGCCTCTATTGCAAGCGATGTATCAGTCTTAACATGGCATACAAAGAAAAGGATATTAAGATTCATGGGACAGATTTCAAAGTACAGCACTAAAAATAAATTAAAAACCTTAACTACCTACCTGGAGCTCATTCAAATAATTAATACCACGTACATTATCTCCCCAGGCAACCTCAAATACAATAAAGCCATACAAGGTTCTATGCAGCTTGCTGTTTGCAATCAAGGAATTCCGAAGCTTCTTTACAGGTAACAAAGCTCTCTTCCTGGATAATGTCACAGCATCAATCAATGAGAACCACTTTTGTAAGCTCCTTAATGTACTTGTATTTGATGAGGAAGAAGTCTGAAAATCTGAAAGGTTTTCTGTTATCTCTGTGTCCTTCCGCTCTCTGTTGGCAAAGGGGGACATCCTGGACTGTACAATTATCAAAATTATTTTAAACAATCGACTTAGCAACTAAAATTAAATGTTTCAAAATCCTGCTAAGTGGTGTGGGAAAGAGATTAGCAACCTTGGTAACCACGAACTGCCACAAATGTGCAGGTCGTGAGAGATCTTTTAACCACGGCCGATTGTCCACTAAGATATAAAGTTTCCCACTGTCAGAGGCCAGAAATAGACTGAGATGTGAAAGATAGGACTGTAAATCCCTGCAGAAAAAAAATAACAGAATGAATACAACAACACAGGATCACAATCTCTAACATTAAATTCGGACACATGCTACCAAAAGAAAATTTTCTTAGCAACATAATTAGATCAAGACATGAGAATCCACATGGTGCTGTACGCACATGGAATTGAATAAGGGGAAATTTCCCAATCTACTAAAAATAGTAAATTAACCACTAGACTATCATATAGTTACTGAAAAATTTATCACACTTCCACGAAGTTTCATCAAGGAAGAGAAGCAATAAAGGTGAGGTGTTCCAGCACTGGCCCACAGGATAACATTTATCGACTTATAAGATGTTCAAGCATAAAAGTTTTCGCAAAAATCTGTTTCGTACATATTTAACCCTCCAGTGCCTGAAAACAATGTCTCTGAAAGTCTACATCATCGTGCAATTATCAAAAGGGGAAAGATTGATTAAGTGATTTAAGTGAAATCATAAGATGTAATCGAAATACACCAAACATAGGATTTAGCTAAGAAGCACAGAGATGGTTGAACTGCCAAAACTGGGGCGACAATTAAGTACAGATGACTTTGCATACTTCAAAATCAAACAATATTACAAACAAGAACACTCAAACACGTAATTAGACTGAGAAAGTTCGAATATATAACATCCACGAATCCATAATTCACCACAAACATAAACGAATCTGATCTCAATTAGCAAATGATCTATAACTCGAAACAAAGTAACACCAAAAACAGAAGATTTACCCAATTTGTAAGCTTGTTAAGGGAAAAAAGCAGCGGCAATTGTCTCCGTTCGCCATTGAGCGCAAAATCAGTTACGAAACCTCTATTCTTTCTGAAATTAAAATCAGCTACCACTGTTCCATCAAACTACAAACACTTCATCACACTGGAATATTGAAGCAGAAGAAGAAGAATCTGTCAACGAAGGAAAGGAACAAAACCTGAGGAAGATAGCTGATCAGGGGAATTCCATAAATATAGTTGTTGAGAAGAGTAAAAACAGCAGTAACCGCCACCGAACTTCATTAAACAATAGAACTCGGAAATGGTGAAACAGCGAACGCAACGAACGGCCAGGATTGATCTGGTGCAGCAATCAAGGGATTAGAATAGCCATAGGGGACACGCGCATCGATAGAGGCACGGCCAATGTTGAAAAGCAGCAGAAACAACAGCAAGGAGCCGCCATTAATGTGCAAAAGATTGCTTGAATTTATTGCAAAGATAATTCGAATTGGGATTTGGAATAAAGCGGTAGCTGCTTGGGAGAGGTGTTGGGCATAGACCGGGGACACGTTAAGTGCGTGTCTTTGTGCGTGTTCTGCGTGAGAGAGAGAGAAAATTGATTATAGAGAGAGAAAGGGACGTCACTATGAAATAACTCAGATAAACCGTTACCATGTGAACCGGTAAGGGTATATCTGTAAACTCATCTGCACTCCCGCCGGCACGAATATTAGGATATTCCCATTTTCACATGGTGTGAATTAATATTATAAGTTAAAAATAACAAAAATTCCTACTTGTATAATAATTGAGACTCATACAATTATTGATATTACAATTTTTTATAATATTCGGAATATTAATTGTAATTGTAGTTTGTCAAAAAGACAGAGACTTGCTAGAGACATTTTAAAGTGAAATTGTTCAAAAAAATTAACATAAATATTAATCTTTTCTAAAGTGTTACGTTACATTCATCAAAATAGCCATTATCTTCAAATTTCATAATTGGTCGGCTTTGTTATGCATTGTGCATAGAGCTGTTATTCGAGCCGAGTATTTGAGGTTCGAGCTCGACTCGAGCTCTTATCGAGCCGAGCCGAGCTCGGCTCGATAACATTACCGAGTTAAAAATTGAGCTCGGCTCGACTCGTTAACGAGTCTAACGAGCCTTCGAGTCGAGCCGAGCCTAACGAGCCTAATGGAAATTTTTACAAAAAATTAGTTATCGAGCCTAACAAGTCGAGCTCGAGCCGGCTCGTTAGTAAATCGAGTATTTAACGAGCTCGAGCTCGGCTCATTATGCTAAACGAGTCGAGCCTTATCGAGCCTTAACGAGTCGAGCCGAGCCGAGTCTCGTTAAGGCTCGGTTCGAATAACAGCACTAATTGTGCAATTGTAATTCTTCCAAATGAAATACTACATAAAATAAAAATATTATATGTAATTTTTTTATTAAAAATAAATAGAGACGCATGCGTTGTAAATAATGTGGTGACGTCGACCATTTACATAGACTTAAATTCCTTGCCGGATTTAAACTTTATTATAATGAAATATAATACTATCTATTCTACAATAAATGATATTTTTTTAATTTCAATCATAACATTATTTATTATTTTATTATATTTTTAATCAAAAAAAAAAAAAAAAGAGACGAAGAGAGTAGTAGTTTTCAAACTTGTTTGTGATTTTGGCAATACATGCATGCGATGTGTATGTATCGAAGAAGTGCAAGCAGACATGCCAAAATGATACAGCCCCATGGTTCATGCATCTGCATATATATAATTTCAATTATTTAACAAGCCGTAATATTAATTAATTATTTTACCTTCTTTTTTTTTTATTATTGTCTTGCCTTATATTACACCATTATTAATATTTCCTTCAAAGTTTGAATGATTTTTTTTTTTTTTACGAATTTTAAGAAATAATTATTTATATATAAAGTAAATATGTAAAGTAAAAAGTGAATAATATATCAGTGTGTTATAAATATTTCCATTTATAAAAGTATGCATATTTAAATTGGAGGAACATAATAACACCTGATTTGAAAAGCGGTAATTATAATTGAACTCCAAACCTCCCCTCTAACATGGATTGCAAGTCTAGCTAATCCTATACAAAATAATACACATTCCATAACTTGCTTACATTAACCAATTTTTTTTTTTTTTTTTACGGAAAGTGAATTTAGTGGGATGTGAGGTTAAATAAAGTAAGAATATTTTGGGTGATTTAGGGGTATATTGGTTGTGGATTCTATAGGATTTTTTTGGACTTTTAAAGTTTGGGGGTATTCAATTCGGATTTTAAAAAGTCTTTTAAAATTTTGAGGTATTCAATACGGATTTTAAAAAGTTTTTAAAAATCTTTAGGTATTCAATAGTTTATGGATTTTGTTGGATTCTCCCCAAAAAATATAAATACATTGCACTATCCAAAATCTCTTCTAAAAACAAGAGATTTCAACGGATTCTCTCAGAGAACTCTGAAGACGAAAGTTCAGAAGTAGGAATGGTAATATTGACCCGACCCGTGGATACCCACCCCACCCGCGAGCTTTGGGTCAGGTCAGATTCGCCCCGTATTAAGTATGAGTCGGGTTTGAGTTTTAATTAAAAAAAAAAGTACAAATAATCATGGTAAGAGTGAATATCCTTTTATTTTAAGGTTGCTTTTAATTAAAATGAGAGTTTTGATTCAAGGAAATCACTCCAAATGAAGTGGATTACAATTTACAGATTCACCAACGAGTATATATCTATTGTTATGGAATTTGTATTCACTTAGCAATTCCCCACAAATGATAAACCAAGATCACTAGAAACGCAAAGAATTGAAACGAATAAAGAAAACAAAATAAGACTCGGGATTTACGTGGTTCGATCAAATGATCTACGTCCACGGAGGATAGAAAACTCTCTTCACTAATCACAATTGAAAGTTACAGGTTACAAGTGTACACAAAGCTTGATCTCTCTCGAAACTCTCAGTTTTGGTAACCCACAACCTATGCACTAGATGGTGTATTTATAGATGTACAATGCAAGTTGAAACAGCCACCAATAAACTAACAAAAATAAACTAACTCTGAAACTGGAATATCAGCACAGTAGGACTAAGCACAATAAAACTCAGCACACTACTCTTCTGATCAGACCAGATGAGTTGATACCTAAGATCAGAACACTAAACCTTATCAGCAGAGCACTCCTTACTCAGCTTGTACTGAAATCCAATATCAGAACACTAGTTACTGTTTTGATAGTAAGAACAGTTCTGATAAGAACACTTTTGGTAGTAAGAACACTTCTGTTACCAGAATCAAAATGACATTCCAATATTGCATTAATCTCAACAATTCTCCACCTTAATGCAAGATTGTCTTCTTCCCAGCCCTCCCCAAGGCTGTTTGTTCATTCTCTTCTTAATGAACATCCCAGGTAGTAGGTACTAAGGTTTACCAACTCCATGTAATGATTGAACTTATTGCTTGGTAATGCCTTAGTTAACATATCAACTGCATTCTCTTCTGAAGCTACCTTCTAAACTTCAACAATGTTCTTCTCCAAGATGTCTCTAACAAAATGCAACTTCACATCAATGTGCTTTGACCTCTCATGAAACACTTGATGTTTTGCTAGATGAATAGTGCTCTGATTATCACACAGCACAAGAACACTTTTCTGGATTATGCCAAAATCTCTCATACTGCCCTTCAACCACATTGCTTCCTTCACAACTTCTGTCAATGCTATGTATTCAGCTTCAGTTGTGGATAAGGTCACCATAGATTGTAAAGCTGCTCTCCAGGTGATAGCAGTGTCATACAATGTAAACACATAACCAGATAAAGACTTCCTTGTATTTATGTTTCCAGCAAAATCAGAATCCACAAATCCCAGCAAAGGACTCTTGGTATCAGCACACTTCTCGAACAATAATCCTAAGTCTTCTTATCCATTCAGATATCTTAGAATCCACTTCAAAGCTTCCCAATGCAGCTTTCCTGGGTTTCCCATGAATCTACTCACCATACTAACAACATAGGCAAGATCTGGTCTGCTACAAACCATAGCATATATGAGACTTCCAACTCCATTGGCATAATGAATAGTAAGCATCTGCTTCTTCTCTTCAGCTGCTTTAGGAGATTTCTTGACTGACAACTTGAATTGCTGACCAAATGAAGTACTAATTGTTCTAGACTGGTGCATAAGGAATCTTCTCAAAACCTTCTGGATGTAACTCTTCTGGGACAAGAACAGTTTTCCTGCTTTTTTGTTTCTGAGAATATCCATGCCTAATATTCTCTTGGCTTCATCTAGGTCCTTCATCTCGAACTTGCTACTCAACTGCTGCTTCAGCTGGGTAATCTTTCTCATACTCTTGCTAGCTATTAACATATCATCTACATAGATCAGTAGATAGATGCTCTCTAGATAATCTTGTTTACCAATATATACACA
The DNA here is from genome assembly GCA_963675135.1 of Galeopsis tetrahit. Lineage (NCBI taxonomy): Eukaryota > Viridiplantae > Streptophyta > Magnoliopsida > Lamiales > Lamiaceae > Galeopsis > Galeopsis tetrahit. Next base: position 31,607,395 of record OY776126.1, on the reverse strand, counting down.
TCCATCATATTTGCTTCTTAAGAAACCAATAGAAAGCATGAATGTATCAAACTTTTTATACCATTGTCTAGGACTCTGCTTGAGCCCATACAATGATTTCTTAAGCAAACATACCTTACTTTCAGTTTCAGGCATGATAAACCCTTCTGGTTGATGCATATATATTGTTTCAGCTAGTTCTCCATGTAAAAATGCAGTTTTAACATCTAGCTGATGTAACTCAAGATCATCTTGAGCAACCTTAGACAAAAGTAATCTTATGGAACAATGTTTAACAACAGGAGAGAATACCTCATTGAAGTCTATGCCTTCTCTTTGTGTGAATCCGCTTGCCACCAACCTAGCCTTGAATCTGATGTGCTCTCTAGCACCACCAAATCCAACTTCAAGCTTCTTCTTGAACAGCCACCTGCAGCTGACTAACTTCTGGTTTTCTGGCTTCTCCACAAGGATCCAGGTCTCATTCTTCTCTAAGGATTGCAACTCTTCTGACATGACTGCTATCCACTGCTCTCTTTTAGGACTGGTGATTGTTTCCCTATAGTTTATTGGCTCATAATGCTCCACCTCTTCTGTTGTGATCAGAGCATATGACACAAGATCAGCTTGACCAAACCTAGATGGGGGATGAATCTGCCTTCTAAGCCTATCTCTTGCAAGGCTGTAATTTCTCAAATCAACATGGTTGTCCTCCATGGTATCATCTTCTAGATCATCTCCTTGTACCTGTTATGGGACAACCTCATCTGGTGTGTCATTTCCAAGATCAGTAGAGTTGTCCACATCCTCTGGTTCCAACTCTTCTGATGTGGGAAACTCCACCTCAGCTGAGAAACTCTCTTCCGACTCATTTACAATTGTTCCATTTAGGTCATGGGAATTTCCATTGTGAGGATATCCCATTACCTTCTCATTAAAATCAATATCTCTGCTGATTATTAGTTTCTTATGACCTGATTCAAGGCACCACAATCTATAGCCCTTGACACCTATTGGATAGCAAATGAATATACATTTCAGAGCCATTGGCTCAAGCTTATCCTGTCTAATATGTGCATATGCCTGACATCCAAACACTTTATGTTTTGAATAATCAGACAACTTGCCATACCATATCTCATTTGGGGTTTTACCTTCTAAATCAAATGAGGGGGTTTTATTTATCAAATAACATGCAGTACATACAACTTCTCCCCATAAACTTTTAGGTAATTTAGCATCAGCTAACATGCATCTGACCCGTTCTAAAATAGTTCGGTTCATTCTCTCTGCTAATCCATTTTGATGTGGATTAAGAGGGACAATTCTATGTCTAGTAATGCCCTTCTCTTTACAAAATTCATTGAACTCAGCTGATAGATACTCAAGGCCATTATCTGTCCTTAAATGTTTTAAGGACTTTCCTTTCGTGTTCTCTATCTCAAGTAGCCATTCTTTGAATATTGTAAAGACCTCACTCTTATGTTTGAGAATGAACACCCAAACTTTTCTAGAATAGTCATCTATAATGGACATGAAATACTTACCTCCACCAATGGTTTCAGTTCTTGATGGCCCCCAGACATCTGAATGAACATAATCCAGCAGCTCCTTTATAGTGTGCTTACTCTACTTGAATGACTTCTTCTTGGCCTTACCAAGAATACACAGCTCACAAAACTCCAGATTTTTGAATGTCTTCTGGTGGAATGCCTCCTTCATGGATAACTCCATCAGGCCTTTCTCTTCCACATGTGCTAGCCTCTTATGCCAAAGCATAACATCCTCAGAACTCATGGTAACATCAGCAGCACCTGTGATTGTCTCACCAATTAAAGAATATTGATTCGGTTGTAAATTGCATAAGATTTCATGTGTTTTAGTGATAAACTTTGAGGGGTTTTCATGCATTTTCACACTAATATGCTTGATTTGATTGAGAAAGGTGTTTGAGCTCGTTTTGTAGGAATACGATGTGAATTAGGCATTAAAATCGCAAAAATGAGTGGTCAATCATCATTTACACTCACTGTAATGAAGATGGGATTGCACCATTGGATTCGTCTCGAAAAATGGAGTTGAATGAAAAAAAGAATCAAGTCAATCGAAGGTCGGAAGCTCAAGATATGAAGGGATGAAGACGGAGGACGGAAGTTGGGCCGAAGTATCCGCCCGACCGGGCCGACCCGCCCGCCCGACCGGGCCACAGTATCTGCACCCAAATCTTTGTTAAGTTCACCCCCTGCGCGTATTTTTGGCCAAAATCAACTTACGAAGTTTTGGCCCGGCCGGGCCACCTGTTCCATCCCATTTCGCGCACCCAACTTGTCCGCCCGGCCGGGTGGAACAATTTTCGGGGGTTTTTGGCCTATTTTCTCCATATTTCAAGGGCCTAATTGCAAAATTAATTCCAGACTTCTACCCCAACTATAAATAGACCAAATTTGAGTTTTAAAAGGGAGTCTTACTCCTTTTACAAGCTTTCCTCACACACAAACACATAGTTAGTAGTGTTTTTCATTTTTAGTTTAATTTCTTTATTAGATTAGATAGAATAGTGATTTTTACTTCAAATCAAGCTACGATTATCATCGGGCATCGTCTATTACATCGTTTTGTAGCTACATTTTCATGATCAAGGTGATATTACTCTATTTTGCAATTCAATTTGGTATTTTCTTAATTTCTCCATTCTATTGTTATTTTATTATGAATTTGATGTTATTTGTTGTTGTAGCCATGAGATTCTATTCTAGAACCATGAGCTAAGCTCTTATTGCCTTGGGTGTAAATGTTTTGATGGGTGTTTAGTGTAATTATGGATTGATTGCATGATTAGCTTAGGAATTGGGTGTATATGTTTCTAGTGTTGTAATTTCCATGATTCAATTGATTAATTCACCCTATTAGCTAGCATTGTTAGTTTTGTCGACTTCAACGACCGTATTGGGTTGCATGATTAAGAGTGTGTGTATGAGCTTGAATTAATCGATTAGAATTAACATAGTAATTAGCTACACCGACCGGGGGTTGATTGCTTAGATCGACGACACTAGACACTAGTCGATTAGAGGTCGTCTATTAGATTAGTGAGAGGGCGTCTCATAAACATTAGTAACCGTGTTGAACGTGTTTATGAGACATTATCTTAGGAGCTTATGGTATTGATTAGACTATATAATTGCTAATTAATGCACGTGTTCACCTAGGCCTCACGAGGGATTGGTCTACACACACGAGTGATAGCCTTTAGCTTAATCCCAAAACCATAGTTTAATTCATGCAATTGGTTCGTTAACTCATTGAATTACCCACAAAACGGAAACACCCGAGGCAATACCATTCTCTTGCACTTTCTATCGAAAGTTAGATAGCTTGTTATAACTTTTGTCTATTTCTTGTTTATCTTAGTTAATTTAGTTTAATACTTGTGTTTTAAATCCCGAAAATCCAAACAAACACGTGTAGTTACTACAATAACATGCATACTCGTAACTTTAGGGATTCGCTTACACTAAATTAAATCCTTGGAACGAACAAACTACTTGGTCGTACTTACGTACTACAATCGGACTCATACTCTTGTGGGGATCGTATTGTTAAGTGCTTTAAAAAGTGTTGAAAAACGAGACAAGTCAATGGCGCCGCTGCCGGGGATTTAAGCGAGTGAGTTAGTGAGACTTAGAGTTTGTTGAGTGTTATTGATAGTAGCATTTCTTTTTGTTATTTTGTTTTAGTTCGTCTTTGTGGGCCTTGATACTTGTCTTTTGTAGGTGTATGATCACAAGATCTCGTGGAGGAAATTTGGAACCATTGGATCTTGAGATCGAGACACACGCAAGAAGAAGGAATCGAAGTAGGAACCGACAAAGAGTCATAGAAGAATCATTTGAGATGGAGAACATTGAAGAGATGAATCCTCCACCAAATGGAGATGATGAGCCTCAAAGAGAGAACCACCAAGTTGCAAACCAAGTTGGAGGGAATCCCCCTCCAAACCCACCACCAAATCTCCATAATCCCAATCTACAATATCCACCTCAAAACCACCTTCCATATCAAGGATACTATCCTTACCCCTATCCACCTCCACAACAAGACTACTATCCACCACCTCAACCTCATCAATATCCACCACCTCAACACCCTTACCCTCCACCTTACCAATATCCTCCACCTCAACACATCCAAGAGGAATACACCCCTCCTCCTCCACATATAGAAGAGCTTCAACGTGTGTACCATGGAAGGCCAATGAGGGAATATTTTGAGCCTCAACCTAGGGAACATTACGACGGGTTGGAAAGGCCAAGGGTGGAGGCAAACAATTTTGATATTAGTGCCTCTTTATTAAGGATGTTGAGGGAGAGACAATTTGAAGGAAGGACGGAGGAAGGATTTGAGGAAGACACGAATGAACACCTTGCTCAATTCTTAAAGATGGCTGACACTCTCAAGCAAAATGGAGTGTCGGAAGATGCTAAAAAGATGAGGCTATTTCCATTTACATTATCGGGGAAAGCAAAAGCTTGGCTACAATCAAGCATTCCCGCCGGAGAAGTGAGGATGTGGGAAGAGTTGAAGAAAAGATTCTTATTGAAGTACTACCCTCCTTCAAAGACTATGGAAGCCAAACAAAAGATCTCTACATTCCAACAAGGTCCAAATGAGGGAATCAAAGAAGCATGGGAAAGGTTTACGAATCTTCTCATCACATGCCCCCATCATGGTTTCCCAATAGAACAAACAACATGTTGGTTCGTTGGTGGGTTACGATTGGAAGATCAACACCACATTGATGCTTGTGCGGGGGGTTCAATTTGGATAAAATCGGTGGAGGAGATCAATGACATAATAGAAGGGATATCAAGCAATACTTTCAAGATGAGAGTAGACCGTGGAGCACAAAATCGGGTAGCTCAAGTGGATGTTAATGATAGCATAAAAGCAATGATGACTACACTCATTGAAAAGGTGAATGTTTTATCTCAAACAAGAGATAATCATTTATCCTTTGTGCAAGAAGATCCTCAAATGGGACATATGGAAGAAGTGCAATACATGGGTCAACAAGGATATCCACAAAATTTTCAAGGGAATCGACAATATCAAGGCCAATCACCATATCAAAATCGTGGTCAAGGATATCAAGCTCCTCCTCAAAACCGATTTCAAGGGCAATCTTCATCATCTCAAGGACAAGGAGGTCCATCTCCTCAATTCTCAACTCCTCAAAATCCAAATTTTCGGAGGAATGAGAATTTGTCCTATTCAAATCCTAAAAGTGCTATTCAATATCCTCCCGAATTTGATCCTGGAGCAAAACTTCCAAGTGGAGAAGGGAAGTCCTCCACGGATGAGCTTCTTGCACACCTCATGAAGAGGATGGATATGAGTGATAAGAGAAGTGAAACAATTGAGAAGAAAGTCGAAGCAACCGAGTCCATCCTTGCTCAACTCTTGAGTAATCAAAAATCGATGGAATTTCAAATGGGGCAATTGACAACTTCAATCGGATCTCAACATACAAAAGGTAAATTGCCCTCAAATACCGAGGTAAACCCACGTGAACATTGTAATGCTATTACAATTGGAAGTGGTGAACAATATGGAAGCTCTTCAATGTCGATTGAATTGGAAGAGAATGAAGTGGTGAAGGCACAAGAAAGGGAGGAAGAAAAAAAGAAGGAGGTAGAAGAAGTTGGAAGTGGAGAGGTTGCTCCAAGAATTCCAAAGTGGAGAATTGCCAAAGATTTGAGAAAGAAGAGGCTTGAGGTACCTTGTGATAAATGGGGGATGCCCATTACATATGAGCCACTTCCATATCCGGGAAGATATATGAAGAAGATGGATGAAAAGTTTGGAAAGTTTTTAGATATTTTCAAGAAAATCCACATTGATCTTCCACTTTCGGATGCTTTAGACCAAATACCTCATTACATGAAGTTTCTAAAGGATGCAATAGCAAACAAGAAGAAGCTAGTGGATGATGAGAAAATCAACTTGACCAAGGAGTGTAGTGTTATTCTTCAAAGAAATCCTCCCGAAAAGCTCAAGGATCCGGGTAGTTTCACTCTCCCATGTGAGATTGGTGATGGTCCCATGATGAAAGCTCTTTGTGATTTGGGAGCTAGCATCAATTTGATGCCACTTTCGATCTTCAAGCGTTTGGGACTTGGAGAAGTAGTGCCCACATCAATTACTCTCCAATTAGCGGATTGTTCCATCACACATCCTAAAGGGATCATTGAAGATGTATTGGTGAAGATCGACAAGTTCATCATTCCGGCCGACTTCGTGGTACTTGACATGAAAGAAGATGCTAATATCCCATTGATTCTTGGGAGGCCTTTTCTTGCTACGGGGGGAGCAAACATAAATTTGAGAAAAGGGGAGGTGACGTTGGAAGTGAATGGAGAAAAGGTGATTTTCTCCAAGTATGGCTCAATTGAGAGTTCCCCAAGAAAAAAAGAATCTCACTCCGTCAAAGAACTCGACATTTGTGTGAAGGAGCCCTTACCAAAATTCTCATTGAACGATCCGGAAGATGATCAAGAAATGAAGCAAACACTCAAACTTGAGCAAAACTCAAGTTTGGGGGGGTTTGATGAGGAAGAAAAGTTTAGGGAGTTCCTTGAGGGTAGTGATGATGAAGAGGGAAGAAGAAAGAGTTCTAAAGAGAGAAAAATTGAATATGGATTTGAAATTGGAGATACGGTGGTATGGTGCAACGGAGTGATGGAGGTCCTTGGAAAGGTGAAGCTCAAAGAACGCAAGATGTTGGTCATGAAGAAATTGGCCTATGAAGGAGGCATTGCGTTGCAAGTTGTGGAGGACGAAGTGTTCATCACCGATGAGCACAATGTGAAGCACTATCATCTTCCATTCAAAGAAAGAGAAGTTTGAACTTGTTAAGTTTCGTCCGGCTTGAAGACGTTAAACTTAGCGCTAAATGGGAGGCAACCCATTTTTACTTGCTTTATTTCATTTCGTGTTCATTTTATTTGTTTTGTTAGTTTAGTGTGATGTGTTTGTGAGTTTTGATGTTAGTTGGAGGAGCTTGGATCGAATGGACAAGTGGATTGAAAGTGGAACCTTGTGCTTAGAAGAAGGTGTAGCTATAGCATTCGTAAGAGGTACGCCCACCCCAATTCTTAGGAATTTCTTAGCAATTACTAAGTTTGGGGGGGTAGTGGAATTTATATTCTTGTTCATAATATTGATTGCTTAGCTAATCTTGTTTTTAATTGTTGGGATAGTGGCCCATGTGTGTAGATTTGTATGGTTAGCAATTGGTGTCAATATCATTGTAAAACTATTTTTCCAAACTTTTAATTGCTTAGCAATGAAAAGGTTTGGGGGGGTATGTTCGTTTTTACATTTTCTATTGACACCAATATGTACTCTCGTGTATGTGGGCAATTTGAGCTTTAATGATCATTGAGACACATTTGATAATGATTTGTTGTGAATTTGATTCCTTGAATGTGTACATAATTGGAATGAATCATCTTGTTTTTGTTGTTGTCATCTTGTTGCCTATGGATGTTTTGCATGCACAATGAGTTATGTGTGGTGATGATTGATGAATATTTGAGTCTTGAATGAACCGGTGAGAGTTGAGCTTTGAACCGATGCATTAATCCGGTTTATTTCATTTTTGAGTGGATCAATTCATTGCTTGCTTTTCTAGAACTTTCCCAAGTTCTTGCTTGAGATCATGATTGTGTGATACTTTGAGATATGATGTAGGCCATCTTTCGTATTACAAGTCACTTAGTCAAAATTTTCCCAATAACCGAAGAAATTTTCCGTAGTTAGCCGTTTGAGCTTGATTTCCCATTCTCTTGGCAACCTACAATGTTTAACCACTTAGCTTTTTGAGCCTTTGATGTCCAAATCTAGTGAAAAATAAAAAGAAAGTGGTAAAACATGTGCTTTAGTGCCTTTGGTTTGAAAAGAAAAATTGGTAAAGTTGTGAAAAAAAGGAAAAAAGATGGAAGTGAAAAGAAAAGTTGAGAAAGAAAAGAGGGACAATGAGCCCCAAGAGCTTAAAAGAAAATAAATTGTCTAAAAAGATGAGAAGATGAATGCATTTGAGGAACTTATATGAAAAGTGAGAATGAAGGTTGTAAACCTTAAGAGCACGAGCTTGAATTGTAGAATAACAACTTTCGTTCTCCACTAGACAAGTCACTTCTTCCATATTCATCATACCCCGTCCAAAGAGCCAATATTACGTCCTTGGTTAAGACCTATTGATCTCATAGTTGAACATGTTTGTGGAGGAAAGATGGTAGAGCTTGGGCAAGCATATGGGAATTGCAATGCATGATTTGATTGATGAGTGCTTATTATCCTTAATTTGTTTGAGTGTTTGAGAGAAACACTATATCTAGGGAGTTGAACTTGAACATCTTGATATTGTCATCACCATCACTTGTTGTTGTATGTTGAGCATGTGTGGGGTAATTAGATTGATTTTCAATAATGAATTTGTGATCATTTTGAGAATGTATCTTGAGGAAGAAGAATTCATTTCATGCCATTTGATACGTGGGATCTTTCATTGATCATCTATTTGCAATCGTACAACCTCATGTTTTAATTCATTTGTTGCTCGAGGACGAGCAACACCTTAAGTTTGGGGGGGTGATTCGGTTGTAAATTGCATAAGATTTCATGTGTTTTAGTGATAAACTTTGAGGGGTTTGCATGCATTTTCACACTAATATGCTTGATTTGATTGAGAAAGGTGTTTGAGCTCGTTTTGTAGGAATACGATGTGAATTAGGCATTAAAATCGCAAAAATGAGTGGTCAATCATCATTTACACTCACTGGAATGAAGAGGGGATTGCACCATTGTATTCGTCTCGAAAAATGGAGTGGAATGAAAAAAAGAATCAAGTCAATCGGAGGTCGGAAGCTCAAGATATGAAGGGATGAAGACGGAGGACGGAAGTTGGGCCGAAGTATCCGCCCGACCGGGCCGATCCGCCCGCCCGACCGGGCCGACCCGCCCGCCCGACCGGGCCACAGTATCTGCACCCAACTCTTTGTTAAGTTCACCCCCTGTGCTACTTTTGGCGAATTTCAACTTACGAAAGTATCGCCCGGCCGGGCCACCTGCTTCCGGCCAGTGATCTGCACCCACCTTTTTGATAAGTGCACCCCCTGTGCGTATTTTTGGCCAAAATCAACTTACGAAGTTTTGGCCCGGCCGGGCCACTTTTCCCGCCCGGCCGGGCCACCTGTTCCAGCCCATTTCGCGCACCCAACTTGTCCGCCCGGCCACGCCACTTACCCACCCGGCCGGGTGGACCAATTTTCGGGGTTTTTGGCCTATTTTCTCCATATTTCAAGGGCCTAATTGCAAAATTAATTCCAGACTTCTACCCCAACTATAAATAGACCAAATTTGAGTTTTAAAAGGGAGTCTTACTCCTTTTACAAGCTTTCCTCACACACAAACACATAGTTAGTAGTGTTTTTCATTTTTAGTTTAATTTCTTTATTAGATTAGATAGAATAGTGGTTTTTACTTCAAATCAAGCTACGATTATCATCGGGCATCGTCTATTACATCGTTTTGTAGCTACATTTTCATGATCAAGGTGATATTACTCTATTTTGCAATTCAATTTGGTATTTTCTTAATTTCTCCATTCTATTGTTATTTTATTATGAATTTGATGTTATTTGTTGTTGTAGCCATGAGATTCTATTCTAGAACCATGGGCTAAGCTCTTATTGCCTTGGGTGTGAATGTTTTGATGGGTGTTTAGTGTAATTATGGATTGATTGCATGATTAGCTTAGGAATTGGGTGTATATGTTTCTAGTGTTGTAATTTCCATGATTCAATTGATTAATTCACCCTATTAGCTAGCATTGTTAGTTTTGTCGACTTCAACGACCGTATTGGGTTGCATGATTAAGAGTGTGTGTATGAGCTTGAATTAATCGATTAGAATTAACATAGTAATTAGCTACACCGACCGGGGGTTGATTGCTTAGATCGACGACACTAGACACTAGTCGATTAGAGGTCGTCTATTAGATTAGTGAGAATGCGTCTCATAAACATTAGTAACCGTGTTGAACGTGTTTATGAGACACTATCTTAGGAGCTTATGGTATTGATTAGACTATATAATTGTTAATTAATGCACGTGTTCACCTAGGCCTCACGAGGGATTGGTCTACACACACGAGTGATAGCCTTTATCTTAATCCCAAAACCATAGTTTAATTCATTCAATTGGTTCGTTAACTCATTGAATTACCCACAAAACGGAAACACCCGAGGCAATACCATTCTCTTGCACTTTCTATCGAAAGTTAGATAGCTTGTTATAACTTTTGTCTATTTCTTGTTTATCTTAGTTAATTTAGTTTAATACTTGTGTTTTAAATCCCGAAAATCCAAACAAACACGTGTAGTTACTACAATAGCATGCATACTCGTAACTTTAGGGATTCGCTTACACTCAATTAAATCCTTGGAACGAACAAACTACTTGGTCGTACTTACGTACTACAATCGGACCCATACGCTTGTGGGGATCGTATTGTTAAGTGCTTTAAAAAGTGTTGAAAAACGAGACAAGTCAAATATAACCCATTAGACTTCTTCCCTTGCATCACTATTCTATCAGCTTTGGTAACAAGCAGACATCCTCTTTTTGTCTTGAATTCATAACTCAAAGCATTTAGTGTGCCAAGAGATATAAGGTTTCTCTTCAAATCTGGAACAAATCTGACATTGGTCAGGATCACATGTTTATCATTAAACATCTTCACCCTCACAGTGCCAATTCCTCTCACATTGCAGCTTTCATCATTACCCAACAGAACTGATCCACCATCCATCATTTCCAGGTTTTGAAACCAAGATTTGGTGGGACACATGTGAAAAGAACATCCAGAATCCAACACCCATTCATTAACAAGCTTGCTATCTGTTATGCTCATCACTTCTTCACTATCATATCCATTTGCCTCTACTACATTAGCTTTAGCAGGATCAGTAGACTTCTTATACTCAGGACAATATTTTATGAAATGTCCTTCTTTATGGCATTTGTAGCAAGCTTTGTTCTTGACTACATATTCATTTCTTTTCTGATTTGACTTGGCATGGAACTTCTTGCCTTGCCCTCCTTTCTTGTCATTCTTCAGTTTGATATTAAGACCCTCAGCATGGTTCTTGGTCTTCTTGGTTGAGTTTGCTACATGTAAACTCTTGGTTTTCAGTATTGACAAGACTTCCTTGAATTTTGCATTACCCTCCTTGGTAATCAGCAAAGCATCCTTGAAGCTGTCATATGAAGGTGGTAATGCCTCTAAGAGTAGAAAAGACTTCTTGTGATCTTCCAAGGTGATCCCAACATTCTCAAGATCATCAACTACTTGCATGAACTATACTAACTGCTCATCAAGGGTTTTATCATCTGCCATCTTGAAATTATTGAACTTCCTTTCCATAAACATCTGATTTGACAATGATTGTGCAAAATACAGATCATCTAATGCCTCAAATACGCCAGCAACATCCTTCTCCTTCATAACTTCTCTGAAAACGTTGTCTCCCAAACTCAGAACAACAATGTTGTAAGCTTTTTCCATAAGCTCTTCTTTCTTGTCCTTGTCTGCATCGGATGCAGCAGGGTCAAGAGGAGTAAGGGCCTCTTTCAGCCCATGGTGTGACAGCAGAGCCTTCATCTTGGCTTTCCATAAACCAAAATCTGTCTTACCATTGAATTTCTCTATCTCCAACTTTACAGAGCCCATTTCGTGATTCTTGACTATCTTTCGACTTCCCACAATGCAAGTTGAAACTGCCACCAATAAACTAACTACCTAACAAACTAATAGAAATAAACTAACTCTAAAACAGGAATATCAGCACAGTAGGACTAAGCACACTACTCTTCTAATCAGACCAAATGAGTTGATACCTAAGATCAGAACACTAAACATTATCAGCAGAGTACTCCTTACTCAGCTTGTACTGAAATCCAATATCAGAACACTAATTACTGTTCTGATAGTAAGAACAGTTCTAATATGAACACTTCTGATAGTAAGAACACTTTTGTTACCAGAATCAAAATGACATTTCAATATTGCATTAATCTCAACATCTATTACATTAATTACAATATGTGCATATTATTTTCTTTAAGGAAATAATTAACAAAACGTACTCTTGCTAACCACATCTATAATCTGTCTTACATTTGCAATTTAATTGGAAAAGATTTTTACAAGCAAATTTGTAAATTAAAAAGTAGAAGATAGTAGTATTTTTATGGGTTGCACAAAAGTAATATATTTTTCTTTACTAAGCGATTTATCGTGAAATAGATTAGAAGAAAATTGAATAAGAGAACATGGACCTAGAGCCGTCAAAATGGACTAGGCCAGTTGGGTTGGTCTGCCTTGACTTGGCTCATATTTTTGCACTTTTTACAACTATACGATCCCCACAAGCGTATGGGTTCGTTAGTAGTATGATAAGTATACCAAGTAGATTTTCGTTTCAAGGATTTAGGTGAGTGCAAGCGAATCCCTAAAGTTACAAGTAATCATGCTATTGTAGCAACTAAATGTTGTTGTTTTTGGGTTTTGAAAGAAGCAATAAACTAAATAAGACTAATAACAAGAATTATAAGGCAAATGAAGTGGACGAACTAACTAACTTTCTTTTGGAAAGTGTAAGGGAAGGGTATTGCCTCGGGTGTTTCCGTTTTGTGAGTAATTAAATGAACTAGTGAACTAATTACATGATTTTACTAAGAATTCGGGTTAAGCTAAAGGTTATCGCATGTGTGTGTAAACCCCCTCGAAAGGCACATGTCAACATCGTGCATTGATTAGCAATTATAGGATCTAACCAAATACCATAAGCTCCTAAGATAGTGTTTCATAAGCACTTTCAACACGGTTACTAATGCTTATGAAACGCCCTCTCACTAAACTCCTAGACGACCTCTATTCGTTTAGTGTCTAAAGTTGTCGGTCTAGCAATTAACCTTCTCTCGGTTAAGCTAATTACTACTTAACTTCTATTCAATTGACCAAAGCTCACACTCACACTCCCAATCATGCTACCCAACTCTCGTTGCAATAAACATAATCGAACATGCTCGCTAATAGGATTGATCAACCAAATGAATCAATCAAAATACAACTCTAGAAACATAAACACCCAAATCCTAAGCTATTCATGCAACTAATCCACAATTACACTAAACACCCATCAAAACATCCACACCCAAGGCAATGGGAGATTATCCCATGGTTCTAGATGAGAATCTCATGGCTACAACAACAAATAACATCAAACTCATAGTAAAATAGCAATAGAAATGAGAATTTAAGAAAATACTAAATTGAATTGCAAAATAGAGTAATATCACATTGATAATGAAAATGTAGCTACAAACCGATGTAATAGATGATGCCCGATGATAATCGTAGCTTGATTCTAAGTAATAACCACTATTCTATCTAATTTAATGAAGAATCTAAACTAAAAATGAAGAACACCTACAACTATGTGAATGTGTGTGTGAAATTGCTTGTAAAAGGAGTAAAACCCTGCTTTAAAACTAAATTTTGGTCTATTTATAGTTGGGGTAGAAGTCTTGAATTAATTTTGCAATTAGGCCCTTGAAATATGGAGAAAATGGGTCAAAACCCCTAAAAATAGGTCCACTCGGCCGGGTGGGTAAGTGGCATGGCCGGGCGGACAAGTTGGGTGCGCGAAATAGGCTGGAACAGGTGGCCCGGTCGGGCCGAAACTTCGTAAGTTGATTTGGGGCAAAAATACGTGAAGGGGGTGAACTTATAAAAAAGGTGGGTGCAGATAATATGACCCGGCCGGGCGGGTCGGCCCAACTTCCGTCCTCCGTCTTCATCCCTTCATATCTCGAGCTTCCGACCTTCGATTGACTTGATTCTTTTTTTCATTTCACTCCATTTTTCGAGACGAATCCAATGGTGCAATCCTCGCCTCAGGCCAGTGAGTGAAAATAATGATTGAACACTCGTTTTTGTGATTTTAATGCCTAATTCACCTCATATTCCTACAAAACGAGCTCAAACACATTTCTCAATCAAATCAAGCATATTAGTGTGAAAATGCATGAAAAATCCTCAAAGTTTATCACTAAAACACATGAAATCTTATGCAATTTACAACCGAATCACCCCCCCCCGCAAACTTAAGGTGTTCCTCGTCCTCGAGCAACGAAAGAATTATAACATGAGGTTGTACGATTGCAAATAGATGATCAATGAAAGATCCCACGTATCAAATGACATGAAATGAATTCTTCTTTCTCAAGATACATTCTCAAAATGATCACAAGTCCAGTATTGAAAATCCAACTAATTACCCACACATGCTATACACACAACAACAAGTGATGGTGATGACAATATCAAAAAGTTCAAGTTTAACTCACAAGAAATAGTGTTTCACTCAAACACTCAAACAAAATTAAGGACAATAAGCACTCATCAATCAAATCATGCATTGCAATTGCCATAAGCTTGCACAAGCTCTACCATCTTTCCACCACACATATGTTTAACAATGAGATCAATAGGTCTTAACCAAGGACGTAACATTGGCTCTTTGGACGGGGTATGATGAATATGGAAGAGGTGACTCGTCTAGTGGAGAACGAAAGTTGTTTTTCAACAAATCTAGCTCATTCTCTTAAGGATTACAACCCTTCATTTTCACTTTTCATTTAAGTTCCTCAAATGCATTCATCTCCTCATCTTTTTCTAGCCAATTTATTTTCTTTTTAAGCTCTTGGGGCTCATTGTCCCTCTTTTCTTTCTCAATTTTTCTTTTCACTTCCATCTCTTTTTTCTCTTTTCACAATTTTGCCAATTTTTCTCTTCAAACCAAATGCACTAAAACACATGTTTTACCACTTTATTTTTATTCTCCACTAGATTAGGATATCAAAGGTTCAAAAAGTTAAGTGGTTAAATATTGTAGGTTGCCAAGAGAATGGGAAATCAAGCTCAAACGGGCTTACTATGTAAAATTACTTCGGTTATTGGGAAAAATTTGGCTAAGTGACTTGTAGTACGAAAGATGACCTACATCATATCTCAAAGTATCACACAAGCATGATCTCAAGCAAGAACTTGTGCAAGTTCTAGAAAAGCAAACAATGAATTGATCCACTCAACAATGAAATAAATCGGATTAATACTCGATTCAAAGCTCAACTCTCACTGGTTCATTCAAGACTCAAACATTTATCAATCATCACCACACATAACTCATTGTGCATGCAAAACATCCATAGGTAATAAGATGACAACAACGCAAACAAGATGATTAATTCAAATCATGTACACATTCAAGAAATCAAATTCACAACAAGTTACCATCAAATGTGTCTCAATGATCATTAAAGCTCAAATTGCACACATACACTAGAGTACACATTGGTGTCATTAGAAAATGTAAAAACGAACATACCCCCCCCCAAACTTTTACATTGCCAAGCAATTAAAAGTTTGAAAAAATAGTTTTGCAATGATATTGACACCAAGTGTTATCCATAAAAATCTACACACATGGGCCACTATCCCAACAATCAAAACCAAGAATAGCTAAGCAATTAATATCATGACAAGAATATAAATTTCACTACCCCAAAACTTAGTAATTGCTATACAATTCTTAAGTTTGGAGTGGGTGTACCTCTTACGATTGCTATAGCTACACCTTCTTCGAAGCTCAAAGTTCCACTTTCGATTTCCAATCGTCCATTCGATCCAAGCTTCTCCAACTAACATCAAAACTCACAAACACATCAAACTAAACTAACAAAGCATAAAAAAATGAACAAGAAATGAAAGAAAGCAAGTAAAAATGGGTTGCCTTCCATTTAGCGCTAGGTTTAACGTCCTATGCCGGACGAAACTTAACAAGTTCAAACTTCCCTTTCTTTGAATGGAGGATGATAGTGCTTCACATTGTGCTCATCGGTGATGAACACTTCGTCCTCCTCACCTTGCAACGCAATGCCTCCTTCATAGGTCAATTTCTTCATGACCAACATTTTGCGCTTCTTGAGCTTCATCTTTTCAAGTACTTCCATCACTCCCAAGTTGCACCATACCACCTTATCTCCAATTTCAAAACCTTTTTCGATCTTTCTCTCCTTTAAACTCTTCCTTTTCCCTTCTTCATCTTCACTATCCTCAAGGAACTTACCAAAACTCGTCTCATTATAAAACTCCCCCAAAGTTGAATTTTGCTCAAGTTTGGGTGTTTGCTTCAATTTTTTATCATCTCCCGGATCTTTCAATGGGACTTTTGGTAATGACTCTTGAAAGTGTGCGGTGTATGAAGCGTTTAAGTTTAAGTAGATTAATGTTGTATGAAGCGTTTAAGTTTAACAGAATATCAGAAATAAAGATACACAACGGAAGACTTGAAACACTAAAAAAAAACGAGACATAATGAAAATATTTTTCATGTAGATTTTATAAATAAAAAATATATGCGAGCCTTACGGCGAAATATCAATACTTATCTTCAAGTATAAATGTTGTGTGAAAGGTTACAACAATAACCTTCACAACTGAAACTATAAACGAGGTAGGTGCCCTGTTTTGTAAACGAACTAAGTGTATAAAATTACACACTGTCGAAATGCTAGTCTATCTATGATTACACTCTCGATAGATAAGAAAAGCACACAGCCATACGGGTGGGATACTTCGTATGATCTAAAATGTATAACTACTGGCCACAATTCCTAACAGGGATGAACGCTCGGTCTAGGAGATTGATCGAATAGAATACACTGAATTGTGGAGCCTTCCTTCGGTATTTATAGAGTAGGGTGTGAATTCTAGAGGCTTCCAACATTGAGGTCCTATTTTTTAGGAACTCAACTTCCACAACTTCCATGATCTTTCTAGATCCTTCTTGTATGCTCCAGGTCGTTCTAAAAGGTTCCAGACTGGTCTAGTACGTTCTGCAATGTTCTGGAGTCTTCCAGGTTCCAGATCCTTGTAGAGCTTCTAGATCCTGCCAGAAATGCAACAACATTTAGATCAACATTTAATGTAGCATTTCAGAAAAGACTTAGTAAAAATCTCGGAAGGTCAAATTAAGATGTTGTTGAGAATGTTGATACATTTAAGAGTTAACAACATCTACAATTTCCCCCAATTTAACCTTTCGACTACAACACACCTGATGCACATATATTTCTATACATACTCAGTATTATGTACTTAGTTGAGGTTGACATCATTGCTAAGAACTAGTCAAGACAATACCTGTTGTAATCGTTGGATCAAATCAAATGAAGATCAAGGATAATCTTACAATGATTCGTGCCATAAGATCAAGATAATTTTATCCAAAACAGAACAAGTATAAACAATACACTTATTCACAACATAAGTAACTTTACTACAATCCTAAGTTAAGTTTTGGAAGAACAACTTAAGACTTAAGTAAGACACTAACAGAAAAAAAAACAAAAACAACTAACAAATATCAGAGCAACAACTGAATATAAGACAAAAACTAAGACTAAACAACCTGTAGTAAACACATGATAACCTGTAAACAAATTAAGCAAAGGCAGTAAACAAATATCATCAAGTGTAACCATAATTAAGCAAGTTGCAAAACAATAAACAACCTAACATCTAGAAATAAATAACAAGTGTATCAGAATTTCAGAATTCAAACTTAAATATTAATTACAGAGATTGAAACTGAATAAATGACATATATTGTTGTGGTAACAGCTGCAACATCAGATTTCTGCACAGTAGCCATTATGAGATCAGATCTCCCCCTGTCTTGTAGCTTCTTCGTGTTCATCAGTGGAGATCACCATACAAGGTCTCCATGTCAACATCATCATCTCCTTCATTAACAAAGTAAGTAGATGCAAGGTGTAAAACTACACCAGTCACTGCAACATCTCCAGCATCAGGTCCATCACCACCAACAGCAGCTGGAACTCCTCCATCATCAGTCCTTTCTTCAATAATCACATTGGAGTTTAATGGTGGTGGTACTCCCCCTGTTGTAGGTGAAAGCATGTTGGTCCACCTGTCCTTCAGGAACTGGAGCTCATCAATTGTTTCCTGCAAGTGTTGGAGTTGAAGTTTGATGAATTCCTGTGAAACACAAACATTACCAGAAATGTTGATACGGATGTTTTCAACATTTGGGGGTGCATTTCTCTATTGTGGTCTGGAAGGGCCTGGATGTGCAGAAGTAGAGGGTCTGGAAGATCTCTGTGGGCTATCAGTACCAGGAGCAACTAGGGGCAAATCAATCACTCTGTCCCCAATCAATAAGGCAGGAGCAATAACAAGCTGTGACACTCTCCCCCTCAAAACATCAGTCTTCTTAGCAGTGAAGCCATGGTGCTTCAGATAATTCGAAATCAAGACTGGATATGGCAGATTTCCTTTCCCAGTAATTTTCCCAGTAAACTTCCTCATGTGGTGAAAGATAGTATGTCCTAGATTGAACTTCTTAAGTATAGAAATCCTATACATAAGAATTACTTGATCTTTGGTAATTTTAGTGGTGTTGGTAGTGGGGATCCAATTGTAAATAATCAGCTTATACAAAACAGAATGTAAGGAGGTTAAGTGTCTAGCTAGCATCTTCCTAGTCCACTTAGTCTTTCTACCCCCTGTGATTGCAGTAATCACAACATCCATATCTGGATCATCATCCTCATCAACATTGGGAGTGTGCAAGAACTCATTAATCAGTTCTGGAGTGAATGACACATCTCTCCCCCTAAAATTAACAGTACCATAAGACCTTGAACTTCTCCTACCAGTGCTTTTCTTCATACAAGCATAGAACTCATAGGACCAATTAGTCAGAAAAGTTTCACCAAATGTAACAGCATTCAACAGATTTCTATCCTTTAAAAATTTAACCATTCCCTTACTATCAAAATCAGGCACATTAATTCTTTTCTCAATCAACAGCTTCCTCTTAGAGTATATTTCTAACCTTTTCTCAACATAATTAGAGGGATCAAAGATACCTTCACTTTCTTCCTCAGAAGGTAGTTCTGCATCAGGGTCAGAATCTCCATCATGTTCAGAGGAGCTTTTGGATGAGCTCTTTGCCTCAGAAGATGAGTTGTCTCCACTTCCACCATCATCAGGTTCTGGTGTGGACTCCTTTGCAGCAGCAAATGACTCAGCATTCTTCTTAAGAGATTCTTGCATATCTCTTAGGCAAACATTGAAATCAGAATCAGAGTCTAATTCAACAGGTTCTTCTTTAGGGATCATCTTGGCCTTCCCTTTCCCTTTAGGATCAGCAACAGTTTTCTTTTGTATTGGTTTCTCAGCAACAACTTTCTTTGATTTCTTAGCAGCAACAGTAGCAACTTCAGTTTCTTCCTCAGAATCAGTGAACACTTGAATGGGTTCACCAGCATCAGCTCCAGCTTTCTTCTTTTTTCTCATGGATTCAGAGTAATCCACACGAGTGAACACACGGTACGACCTCCTTCTTTGTACAGGACTTCTCTGTCTTTTGCCTTTCTGCACATTCTTCTTGAAAGGAATGGGGGCAGACTCATCAGAAAGTGAGAGAGAGGAATTTGTACCACTATCAGAAGCTTGGGCGTCCTCCATTTCTACATCCTCAGAATCGGATGCATCAGCAGCTTCTCCTTCAACAGCGGTTTCGACATTTTCTTCCGTTGAAACAGGAACGGTAGAATTAGGGCTTTTTGTTGCAGCAGCCATTTGAGCAGTTTGTTCGGCCAAATAGCTCGAGATATCCACAATGATATCTCCGAACGTCATCACGGGTAGTTGACCGGTAGCTCGAAGAGTATCAAACACCTCTTCGACAGCCCTCGTAAACTATTCGACGGTTGAGTCTTGTGGTATATGGGTAGTTGGTGGAGTAGTTGGTGGAGTAGGAGCGGTTGTTGATGGGTTTGCAGAGACATTAGTGTCGGCATTTGAGGAATTTGGTTGTTATGAAGCCATTGAAGCAAGAAGATCGAGAGAGTTTTGGGCAGTTTGTTCGGAAGATTTCGAAGCAGAGTGTGAGTGAGAGTGAGATTAACGGTGGTTTCCAGCCATTTAAGAGGGACAGTTGGATTTCCAAGGCAAGCTGAGAGAGTGTATACAACAATTTGGAAATACACGGCCAAAAGACAATTCTGCAAACTTAGTACTCAACAAATTCAGAAATCAAGATTAGCATTAGAATTAATCTTATGATCGATATTTATAGAGAGAATTATGTAGTTGGAGGTTAAATAACAAAAACTGATAGAGTATTCCAGAAATTTTCGATAATGCTCCACATAATTAGCCACAATTTAGATCATGGGTAATTAGTGGGGAAAATCTATTTAATTAATTTAATTAATTAAGAAGCTTCCAGAATTTAAAGAATTAAAAATCGCATAATCTGAAAAAAAAAAAAAAGACGTGGGTTAGTTTAATTAAATAAAATGAAATAAATCCCAATCTATAATTAAATAATTACCACTAATAAAAATAAATTCGAATCAGGCAATGTTGTGCTCAAAACTGTTACAAACACCTCAACACGGTTTTTACATGAATTTGCTTCATTTGTATTGCACCATATTTTTTTCTTTTTGTGTTATAGCATCTAATTTGTATTGATCCATTGTTCCTGTAGAGTACATCGTAGTAGCGAACTCCGTGCCCCATACTTACTTAATGGATTACAAATATATTGATGTTTTTACCAAATATCACTTTTTGAAAAGAAGGCATCGTAGTAGTGAACTTCGTGCTCCATAGTTACTCAGTGATTTGGTACATCTTTTAGTATGCTAATAACATTCTCATTTTTATGCATTTGAGAGGTGTGAGATATGTTTATTTTTGCACGCCAAGGTTCTTAGATTCGTAGATATTTTACATAGGAATTATTTAACTAAGTAAGAGATAGATTCAACTTATAAAATTTATACAACCTGTGATGTAATCTCAAATGCTGACGCATTTGTGACAACATCCATTAGAATTTTTTCAGATGGTGCTCATACCAAGAGATTTCCTCAAGATTGAGAATCTCTCATGGTCTAACGCTTTAGTAAAATTATCAGCATTCTGTTTCTCAGTAGGTACATACTCCAACTTAACAATATTCTTCTCTACTAAATCTCTCATAAAATGGTGTCTTATGTTAATGTGCTTAGTGAGTGAGTGTTGTACAGGATTCTTAGAAATGTTAATGGCACTAGTATTATCACAAAAGATAGTAAATATACTATTCTCAATACCGTAGTCATGGAACATCTTGCTCAGCCACAAGAGTTGTGTACAGCAGCTTCCAACAGCTATGTACTTAGATTCTGCAGTAGATTGTGAAACACAATTCTGTTTCTTGCTATGCTATGATACAAGATTGTTTCTCATGTAGAAACATCCTCCACTCATACTCTTTCTATCATCTATATCTCCAGCCCAATCAGCATCACTATAGCCTATCAAAATGTTGTTGGTGTCCTTAGTATACCAGATTCCAAGGTCACTTGTACCTAAAACATACTTGATAATCCTTTTCACAGCATTCAAGTGAGATTCCTTTGGATTAGCTTGGTACCTAGCACAAACACACACACTGTATGTAATATCTGGTCTACTAGAGGTTATATATAATAAACTACCTATCATGGATCTGTAAAGTGTTGGATCAACATCTGTTCCAGCACTGTCTTTGCAAAGTTTCAAAGAAAATCCCATAGGAGTTTTCATTGGTTTTGAATTCTCAAGACCAAATCTTTTAACCAAGTTCTTAGCATACTTACTCTGGGAGAAGAAAATACCATCACTGCATTGTTTGATTTGAAGACCTAGAAAATAATTCAAGTCTCCAACCATACTCTTTTCAAATGTTGCAGTCATTGCCTCAACAAATTTACTCAACATTTTATCACAAGTAGAACTAAACACAATGTCATCAACATATATTTGAGCAATTAGTATATCATCTTCAGTGTGCTTAATGAACAAAGTTCTATCTGCCTCTCCTCTAATAAAACCATATTCCAAAAGAAAGTCAGTAAGCCTACCATACCATGCTCTAGGAGCTTGTTTTAGACCATACAAAGCTTTCTTAAGTTTATATACATGATCAGGATACTGTGGATCTTCAAATCCCTTAGGTTGTTCAACATATGCTTCTTCATTCAATATGCCATTTAGAAATGCAGCTTTTACATCCATTTGATGAAGTTTAATATCAATAAAACATGCAATTGCTAACAGTAATCTAATAGATTCTATCCTAGCAACAGGTGCAAACGTTTCATCAAAATCAACTCCTTCAACTTGGGTGTAACCTTGTGCTACTAACCTAGCCTTGTTCCTAACAATATTACCAGATTCATCAGTTTTATTCTTGAATATCCACTTTGTTCCAATGACATTAGTATGACTAGGTCTTGGAACAAGTGTCCACACTTCATTTCTTTCAAACTGACTAAGTTCTTCCTGCATAGCATTAATCCAGTTTTCATCAGTTAAGGCTTCTTTAGCACTCTTAGGTTCAATTTCAGATAAATAACATTCAGCATTCACAACATTACACATAAAAGACATGCATATTGTTCTTACCACATCTACCTTATTTGCTCTTACTCTTCCTCTTGTTTGCACTCCAACTGTAGCATCGTCTATGATCTGGTCAGAAGGATGACTTTTACCTATTCTTGAAGAAGGATTCGTTTTGGGAACATACTGGTCATTCTGTGAAGTTACAACTGTCTGTTCTGTAGATGTTGACCCAGATGTATTAACATTTGGTGCAACATTTTCAGACTTCAATGTATTCTCAGAATTATCAGTGACCTGTGATACATCTTCCTCATCTTTGTCATCTGTAAGACCTTTATCATCATCAAACACAACATTAACAGATTCTTGAACAGTGTTAGTTCTAAGGTTATATACTCTATAAGCTTTACTATTTCTAGAATAGCCTAAAAAGAAACTTTTATCACTTTTAGAATCGAACTTGTGAAGTTGATCCCTATCATTTAGAATATAACACACACAACCAAATACATGAAAATATTTCACAGTTGGTTTTCTGTTGTTCAAAATCTCATAAGATGTTTGATTTGTGCCAGAACGAATAAAAACCCTATTAATGATATGGCATGCAGTATTTAATGCTTCTCCCCAAAATTTCTTAGCAAGACATTTGGATGTAAGCATGACTCTTGCCATTTCTTGTAAAGTTCTATTCTTTCTTTCAACAATTTCATTTTGTTGTGGAGTTTTAGGAGATGAGTATTCTTGCAAGATACCTTTTTTATCACAAAAATCATTAAACATGTTTTTTTCAAATTCCCTACCATGATCAGTTCTAATACGGCCAACTTTCAAGTTAAACACATTTTTGAACCTCTTATAAAGAATTTTAAATACAGCAAATGCTTCAGATTTGTCTCTCAAAGACTCTACCCAGGTATATCTAGAAAAATCATCTACCACAACTAAGGAATACCTCTTTCCTCCAATGCTTTCAGTTTCCATAGGACCCATCAAATCCATGTGCAGTAATTCAAAGCATCGATGTGTAGAACAATGTGACAGCATTTTGTGCGACATTCTTACCTGCTTACCTTTTTGGCATGGTCCACATACAGTGGTATTGTGGAACCTCAGTTTTGGAATTCCTTTTACTGCATCTGCTTTGATTATCTTTTTCATTGCTCTGTAATTTGCATGACCCAATCTTTGATGCCATAAAACATTTTCATCATGTTTTGACAAGTTACACATATTTGTTCCAATAAGATAACAATTATCAGTTGAACTAGTACCAGTCATGACACAAACTTCATCTTTATTAAGAACATAACATGAATCTTTGTCAAATTTCACATGCAAATTATCATCACAAAGTTGACTAATGCTAATCAGATTTGCAAGTAAGCCATCAACATGCAAGACATTTTTAAGCTTAGGAAAACCTTCAACATTCAAAGTTCCTTTACCAACAATCTGTCCTTTAGAACCACCTCCATATGTAACGCTACCACTATTCAAGGTCACATAATCAGATAAGAAATCTATACGACCTGTCATATGTTTAGAACAACCACTATCAAAGTACCATAAATCAGGTAGACATGCTTTTAAGGAGGTATGAACAACATTACAGGTAGCTTTAGGTTTCCATGCAGATTTTAGAAACTGTTTACCAGGAGGTGACAGTTTTTCATGCAGCATTTTCAAGTTTTTCCGTTCTTCAAACAAGTAGTAAGGACGAATATGACCAACTTTGAAACAGTGATGACATATATACTTCCTTTTAACCTTGTGAGAATCTGATTGTGCAGATGTTACACCAGATCACTGGCAGACCTAAGAAGTGACATGGGGGTACAGCTATACCCCCAACTGAGTTGTACCTCCAACTTAATTTTTTTTTTTTTTTTTTAAATTTTATTTATGCATTTACAATTTTTCTTTGGGCCATTTCTTTCTTCAATATTGGCCCATTCATAATATTAGTCCACCCAGGACAATTCCAATTTAGTTAGGCTACCTGTAAATTCTCTCGCAGTTAATTAAATTATTATGTTAATTGACTATATTTATGAATAGATTAGTATATTTTCCAAATAAACTTATGGTATTAATTGTCCTAAGTTTGTAATTAAATCTTTCGAAGTTATGCGAGTTGCTATGTATGCTAATTTTCTATTGATTAATTATGTATCACTCATGTTATTTCTGTACTACATATGTAAAAAGAATATTTTTGGGGATAAATTATGTAAAAATAGATTGTGAAATAATATAGTTGATCAATTTTATTAGATTATATAATCACTTTCATTAAGAAATGATGTGTTTCTACAAATTAATTCTTCATAACAATGTAATAAATAACTTTCAAAATATAAAAATCCGACATACTCAATTATAATTATACTTCTAATTTTATTTTACCTCTATAAAATATCTTATTTATTTGTATATTTAATTTTGATTGTGTGTAATTTAAATATAAAATATTGATTATGTATAAATATTTAAAAATTATGTACTAATCGTACCCCCAAATTCAAAATCCCGGGTCCGCCACTGCACTAGATGTGTCAACATTTGCCTTCACAAATTTCACAGGTTTTCTAAAATTATTCGAAACAGAAGCAGTAGTACCATCATAACCTAAACCATGATTATTAGACTTACCAGTAGCTATAACATTATTTACCTCAGAAGCACTCTTGGAATATTTCTTGAAACATAAAGTGGAATTTATCAGTTTCTCCTTTAGGTTACAGATTTCCAGATCTCTTTTGGTAAGAATAACTTCTAGCTTGGTGATTGTGTCTCTCAGATCCTCATTCTCTTTATTCAAGGAATTAAGAGTGAGTTTCTGATTGTTCCAATCATCTAATAACTTTTGATATTCATTGTCATCAGTCCTTTTTCCTGCATCATCAACCAAACCATTAAAATAGTTCAAATTTGGGTGACTCTGTTCTGATGTTGCTGTAGATGTTGAAGCATCAGTTACAGCATCAAAATCTGTTTCATCCAGATCATCATCTGAGGAATCATTATAATCAATTCTGGTAAAATTAGAATATTCATTCTCATTTAACTCATCAAGATCATCATCAGAATCATCAATCAAGGTAGCACTAAAGTTCAGTTTTTGCTTAAGTCTAGTATTGGCACATTCATTTACATAATGGCCATAACCAGAACAAGCATTGCATTGAACTGATTTTCGAAATTCAGGATCATACCTTGGTTTACCTTCACTTTTTGATGGTCTTGGTGTGAATTGACCTTTCCTCCTTTCTGGTTGAGGTGTTGATGTGTTGATTTGAATCTTAGGTTGAATGTTACTAGATTTGTTCACAGATTTCTTAAGAAACTTATTAAAGTGCTTAGTGAGCAATGCAATGTTGTTTGGATCATTAAGGCATTTATCAAGCAATTCTTCACCCGAATCAACTTCAGTAATGATAGGTTGAATCTCAGAATTGTTTGATGTTTCCCCTCTAAAAACCACAACTTTCTTATCATCATTAGTTTCATCAACTTGATTAGTGTTTATCTCATATGTTCTAAGGATACTCACTAATTCATTTTGACTTAACTTATCTGTATCTTTTGCCTCTTCAATAGCACAAATTTTAGCATCAAATCTCTTAGGAACATATCTTAATATCTTATGAACTACTCTAACATTATAAATAGGGTCACCAAGAGAATGTGATTCATTGATTATCTCACTTAACCTTTCATTGTAGGATGAAATTGTTTCATCTTCCTTCATTCGGAGATTCTCAAATTTTATTCCCAACATTCGAAGTTTAGTCCTTCGAACACTGTCTGAACCCTCACAATGCTCTTGCAACCTGTCCCATGCATCTTTAGAAGTAGAACAGTTAGATATAATTTTAAACATTGAAACATCAACAGAGGTAAAAATAGCATTTAAAGCTTTAGAATTGTAGCCTGCTGTTGTTATTTCAACAACCGTCCAATCAACTTCTCTCTTGAGTGGACTTCACCATCTGCATCTACTGGTCTCTTTCGAGCTTCCCAGCCTGTAAGTACAGTCCTCCAAGCACGTTCATCAATCGACTTGATGTACAAACACATCTTAGGCTTCCAATAAGCATAATTCGAACCATTTAAAACAGGTGGCCTAAGTGCAGTGGATATGTGATGTGTTTCCATTGCTAACCTACACTAAAAACACACTTGACCAAAGATCTAACCTAGTGTCGTCAGGTATCAGCTCTAATACCAACTGAAAGTGTGCGGTGTATGAAGTGTTTAAGTTTAAGTAGATTAATGTTGTACTAAATGTTGGGACAAATTGTACAACACTGACTCTAACAGAATATCAGAAATAAAGATACACAGCGGAAGACTTGAAACACTAAAAACAAACGAGACACAATGAAAATATTTTTCACATAGATTTTATAAATAAAAAATCTATGCGAGCCTTACGGCGAAATATCAATACTTATCTTCAAGTATAAATGTTGTGTGAAAGGTTATAACAATAACCTTCACAACTGAAACTATAAACGAGGCAGGTGCCCTGTTTTGTAAACGAACTAAGTGTATAAAATTACACACTGTCGAAATGCTAGTCTATCTATGATTACACTCTCGATAGATAATAAAAACACACAGCCATACGGGTGGGATACTTCGTATGATCTAAAATGTATAACTACTGGCCACAATTCCTAACAGGGATGAACGCTCGGTCTAGGAGATTGATCGAATAGAATACACTGAATTGTGGAGCCTTCCTTCGGTATTTATAGAGTAGGTGCGGATTCTAGAGGCTTCCAACATTGAGGTCCTATTTTTTAGGAACTCAACTTCCACAACTTCCATGATCTTTCTAGATCCTTCCTGTATGCTCCAGGTCGTTCTAAAAGGTTCCAGGCTGGTCTAGTACGTTCTGCAATGTTCTGGAGTCTTCCAGGTTCCAGATCCTTGTAGAAGCTACTAGATCCTGCCAGAAATGCAACAACATTTAGATCAACATTTAATGTAGCATTTCAGAAAAGACTTAGAAAAAATCTCGAAAGGTCAAATTAAGATGTTGTTGAGAATGTTGATACATTTAAGAGTTAACAACATCTACAACTCTTTCACATAAATGTCACATTCTTGGATGGAGAGAGATTCCTTCTTTCTTGGGGAGCTCTCAATTGAGCCATACTTGGAGAAAATCACTTTCTCTCCATTCACTTCCAATATCACCTTCCCATTTCTCAAATTGATATTTGCTCCCCCCCCCCCCCTTCCCCCCGTGGCAAGAAACGGCCTCCCAAGAATAAATGGGATATTTGCATCCTCTTTCATATCAAACACTACGAAGTCGGCCGGAATGATGATTTTATCAATCTTCACCAATACATCTTCAATGATCCCTTTAGGATATGTGATTGAACGATCCGCCAATTGAAGAGTAATTGATGTGGGCATTACTTCTCCAAGTCCCAAACGCTTGAATATTGAAAGTGGCATTAAATTGATGCTAGCTCCTAAATCACAAAGGGTCTTCATCATAGGACCATCACCATTCTCACATGGGAGAGTGAAACTACCCGGATCTTTGAGCTTTTCGGGAGGGGTATGTTGAAGGATATCACTACACTCCTCGGTCAAATTGATCTTCTCATAATCCACTAGCTTCTTCTTCTTTGCTATTGCATCCTTTAAGAACTTCATGTAATGAGGCATTTGCTCTAAAGCATCCATAAGTGGAAGATCAATGTGGATTTTCTTGAATATCTCTAAAAACTTTCCAAACTTTTCATCCATCTTCTTCCTTATATACCTTCCTGGATATGGAAGCGGCTCATATGTAATGGGCACCCCCAATTTATCACAAGGTACCTCATGTTTCTTCTTCTTCAAATCTTTTACAATTCTCCACTTTGGAATTCTTGGAGCAATCTCTCCACTCACAACTTTTTCTACCTCCTTCATTTTCTCTTCCTCCCTTTATTTTGCCTTCACACTTCATTCTCTTCCAATTCAATCGACATTGAGGAGCTTCCATATTGTTCACCACTTCCAATTGTAATAGCATTACAATGTTCACGTGGGTTTACCTCGGTATTTGACGGCAATTTACCTTTTGTATGTTGAGATCCGATTGAAGTTGCCAATTGCCCCAATTGGAATTTCATTGATTTTTTATTACTCAAAAGTTGAGCAAGGGTGGAATCGGTTGTTTCAGATTTCTTCTCACTTGTCTCCATTCTCTTCATTAGGAGTGCAAGTAGCTCGTCCGTGGAGGACTTTCCTTCTCCACTTGGAAGTTTTGCTCCGGGATCAAATCCGGGAGGATATTGAATAGCACTTTTAGGATTGGAATAGGACAAATTCTCATTCCTCCGAAAATTCGGGTTTTGAAGAGTTTGGTATTGAGGGGATGGACCCCCTTGGCCTTGAGATGATGAAGATTCCCCTTGGAATCGGTTTTGAGGAGTGACTTGGTTCGTATTTTGCACACTTTTTCAAACAACAATACGATCCCCACAAGCGTATGGGTTCGTTATAGTTGAGTAAGTATACGACCTAGTAGTTATCGTCTAAGGACCTAGAGATAGTGTGGAGCCCCAAAACTATAAGTTAAAATGGTATTATAGAAGCTAAAGAAGAGGATAAAATAAATACCAACTAAGAAAATAAACAACTAATGCAAACAACTAAAACTAACTCTCAAAAAGATGAAAGTGCAAGGGAAGGGTATTGCCTCGGGTGTTTCCGTTTTGTGAGCAATTAAGTGAACTAGTGAACCAATTACATGATTTTACGACAAATTTGGGTCAAGCTAAAGACTATCACATAAGTGTGCAAACCCCCTCGAAAGGCATAGGTAAACATCGTGCATTGATTAGCAATTATAGGATCTAACCAAATACCATAATCCCCTAAGATAGTGTTTCATAAGCACTTTCAACACGGTTACTAATGCTTATGAAACGCCCTCTCACCAAACTCCTAGACGACCTCTACTCGTTTAGTGTCTAAGGTTGTCGGTCTAGCCATTAACCCCCCTCTCGGGTGAGCTAATTACTAATTAACTTCTATTCAATTGATCAAAGCTCACACTCACACTCCCAATCATGCTACCCAACTCTCGTTGCAATAAACATAATCGAACATGCTTGCTAATAGGGTTGATCAACCAAATGAATCATCAAAATACAACCCTAGAAACCTAAACACCAAAATTATAAGCTAATCATGCAATTAATCCACAATTACACTAAATTTTCATCAAAACATCCACACCCAAGACAATTGGAGATTAGTCCATGTCTAAATTAACAAGTAGAATAAAACTCATGTAAATTTAACTACAAAACATGAATTAAAATTAAATAACCAACTAATATTGAAATAAGGAAAGAAAGCACCTCTATTGTCTTCAAATACTTCAATCTCACCAACAATAAAATGAAATACTAAATTGAAATCTATCTATAAAATGAAATAACAAATTAAACTATCTAATGAGTGGAGTGGTGGGAGAGGACTTTTAGATTTCTCCCCCAATGGAGTCGAGCCCTGTTTTCCGCCAAATCTGTATATTGCCTCTACTCAATGGCCGAAGAAGCCAATTAACCCCCCTTTTTAATTGTTTTGCCAAAGAAAATAATTAATTGGGCCCTCTTGAAAATGCTGGCCCACCAAAATGTAACCCCAGCCACTTGCTGATTTTCTTTGGCCAACTCTTGCGGCTGAATTGGCCAATAGACTTTGGGCCTTCATCAATTAAAAATTTCTCAATGGCCCACTTTTTTAATTCCCGCACTACCACACTCACACGGTCCAACAAATAATTTCCAATGTTCTCACTTTAATTGCTGAACAATTGGGCCGTGGCCATTTGTATTACAATCACATAGGTGGGCTGCTTCTTTAATTCAATAATTAGCCCAAATGTTTCTTTTCTCTTCTCGATTTATTCCTTCGATCGACTCCACAATATATTTGAGACGTGTTTGCTCTAAAAATCATCAATTCACCTATAAAAATAGCAAACAACACTCTTTCTCCAAATCAAGTGCAATTAGTCAATTTAATGTAAATAATGCATGAAATTCTATAAAATTAAGTAAAATAAATCCATGAATTTCAAGCAATTTTCACACTAATCAAGGAGGAGCTTGATATCCTTGAGCACGATTTTGATATGGCGGTTGCCCTTGATATTGTCGATTCCCTTGAAAATTTTGTGGATATCCTTGTTGACCCATGTATTGCACTTCTTCCATAGGTCCCATTTGAGGATCCTCTTGCCCAAAGGGTAAATGATTATCTCTCGGTTGAGATAAAACATTCACCTTTTCTATGAGTGTGGCCATCATTGCCTTCATGCTATCATTGTCATCCACTTGAGCTACCCGATTTCTTGCTCCACGGTCTACTCTCATCTTGAAAGTATTGCTTGATATCCCTTCCATTATGTCATTGATCTCATCCACCGATTTCTGCCAAATTGAACCCCCTGCACAAGCATCAATGTGGTGTTGATCTTCCGCTCGTAACCCACTAAAGAACCAACATGTTGTTTGTTCTATTAGGAACCCATGATGGGGGCATGTGATGAGAAGATTTGTAAACCTTTCCCATGCTTCCTTGATGCTCTCATTTGCCCCTTGTTGAAACATAGAGATCTTTTGTTTGGCTTCCATAGTCTTTGAAGGAGGGTAGTACTTCAATAGAAATCTCTTCTTCAACTCTTCCCACGTCCTCACTTCTCCGACGGGAATGCTTGATTGTAACCAAGCTTTTGCTTTCCCCGATAATGTGAATGGGAATAGCCTCATCTTTTTAGCATCTTCCGACACTCCATTTTGCTTGAGAGTGTCGGCCATCTCTAAGAATTAAGCAAGATGTTCATTCAGGTCTTCCTCAAATCCTTCCTCTGTCCTTCCTTCAAAATTGTTTGTCCCTCAACATCCGTAATAGAGAGGCACTAATCTCAAAATTGTTTGCCTCCACCCTTGGTCTTACCAACCCATCGTAGTGCTCCCTCGGTTGAGGCTCAAAATATTCCCTCATTGGCCTTCCATGGTATACACGTTTAGGCTCTTCTATATGTGGAGGAGGAGGAGGAATGTACTCTTCTTGAATTTGTTGAGGTGGAGGATATTGGTAAGGAGGGTAAGGGTGTTGAGGTAGTGGGTATTGATGTGGTGGAGGTGGTGGAGGGTAAGGGTAAGGATAGTATCCTTGATATGGAAGGTGGTTTTGAGGTGGATATTGTGGATTGGGATTATGGAGATTTGGTGGAGGGTTTGGAGGTGGATTACCTCCTTGTTGGTTTCCAACTTGGGGATTTTCTCTTTGAGGCTCATCATCTCCAAGTGGTGGAGGATTCAACTCTTCGTTGTTCTCCATCTCAAGATGCTCTACAACTCTTTGATGGTTTCTTTTTTTATTTTTTCTCCTTGCGTGTGCCTCGATCTCAAGATCTAATGGTTCCAAATTTCCTCCACGAGATCTTGTGATCATACACCTACAAAAGACAAGTATCAAAGCCCACAAAGAGAAACGAAAAACAAAATAACGAAAAAGAAATGCTACTATCAATAACACTTAACAAACTCTAAGTCTCACTAACAACACTCGCTTAAATCCCCGGCAGCGGCGCCATTGACTTGGTTCATATTTTTGCACTTCTTACAACTATACGATCCCCACAAGCGTATGGGTTCGTTAGTAGTATGATAAGTATACCAAGTAGATTTTCGTTCCAAGGATTTAGTTGAGTGCAAACGAATCCCTAAAGTTACAAGTAATCATGTTATTATAGCAACTAAATGTTGTTGTTTTTGGGTTTTGAAAGAAGTAATAAACTAAATAAGACTAATAACAAGAATTATAAGGCAAATGAAGTGGACGAACTAACTAACTTTCTTTTGGAAAGTGCAAGGGAAGGGTATTGTCTCGGGTGTTTCCGTTTTGTGAGTAATTAAATGAACTAGTGAACTAATTACATGATTTTACTAAGAATTCGGGTTAAGCTAAAGGCTATCGCATGTGTGTAAACCCCCTCGAAAGGCAAAGGTCAACATCGTGCATTGATTAGCAATTATAGGACCTGACCAAATACTATAAGCTCCTAAGATAGTGTTTTCATAAGCACTTTCAACACAGTTACTAATGTTTATGAAACGCCCTCTCACTAAACTCCTAGACGACCTCTATTCGTTTAGTGTCTAAAGTTGTCGGTCTAGCAATTAACCCTCTCTCGGTTAAGCTAATTACTACTTAACTTCTATTCAATTGACCAAAACTCACACTCACACTCCCAATCATGCTACCCAACTCTTGTTGCAATAAACATAATCGAACATGCTAGCTAATAGGGTTGATCAACCAAATGAATCAATCAAAATACAACTCTAGAAACATAAACACCCAAATCCTAAGTTATTCATGCAATTAATCCACAATTACACTAAACACCCATCAAAACATCCACACCCAAGGCAATGAGAGATTAGCCCATGGTTCTAGATGAGAATCTGATGGCTACAACAACAAATAACATCAAACTCATAGTAAAATAACAATAGAAATGAGAATTTAAGAAAAAACTAAATTGAATTGCAAAATAGAGTAATATCACCTTGATCATGAAAATGTAGCTACAAACCGATGTAATAGACGATGCCCGATGATAATCTTAGCTTGATTCTAAGTAATAACCACCATTCTATCTAATCTAATGAGGAATCTAAACTAAAAATGAAGAACACCTACAACTATGTGAATGTGTGTGTGGAATTTCTTGTAAAAGGAGTAAGACCCCCTTTAAAACTCAAATTTGGTCTATTTATAGTTGGGGTAGAAGTCTTGAATTAATTTTACAATTAGGCCCTTAAAATATGGAGTAAATGGGTCAAAACCCCCCGAAAATAGGTCCACCCGGCCGGGTGGGTAAGTGGCGTGGCCGGGCGGACAAGTTGGGTGCGCGAAATGGGCTGGAACAGGTGGCCCGACCGGGCCGAAACTTCGTTAGTTGATTTGGGGTAAAAATACGCGAAGGGGGTGAACTTATCAAAAATGTGGGTGCAGATAATATGGCCCGGCCGGGTGGCCTGGTCGGGCGGGTCGGCCCGGTCGGGCGGATACTTCGGCCCAACTTCCGTCCTCCGTCTTCATCCCTTCATATCTCGAGCTTCCGACCTTCGATTGACTTGATTCTTTTTTTTATTCCACTCCATTTTTCGCGACGAATCCAATGGTGCAATCCTCTCTTCAGCCCAGTGAGTGCAAATAATGATTGAACACTCGTTTTTGCGATTTTAATGCCTAATTCACCTCATATTCCTACAAAACGAGCTCAAACACCTTTCTCAATCAAATTAAGCATATTAGTGTGAAAATGCATGAAAATTTTTCAAAGTTTACACTAAAACACGTGAAATCTTATGCAATTTACAACCGAATCACGCCTTCGTCTATAAAAAGGCTGAGTTGGATTGACTAATACAAGACTTTTTAAAGGCGGGCAACATGGATAGTAGATTTTGGCAGGTTAGACCACAAATTTTTTCTAAAAAAATATTCTTGATTTTTTTAAGGTTGAATGAAGGAGTAATATTAATCCATTCTTTTTATAAAAAAAAAATTGAACAGTGAGTAAAATATGTGATAATTTGTAATTTATGTATTCAATTCAATTTTAAATCAAGATACAAAATCAAAAAATATTATACTCTGTACTAAATAAATTGAGATTTGAAACTTGATAATTAATGTAGATTTGATTTTTATTTATTTTTAACGTTTCCTTTATAAATGCATAATTATCATGTGTAGATTGAGAGAGTGTGTGGTCAAATGTGTATTAGCAATCAACATTTGCTAGTGATAGTTGATTTAATTTGTCAATTAAACTTTTATGCATATTATATATTGATTCTCCCCTTTTTAACAATAATATTTTAAACAATTTGAAGAGTTTAATATTTTTATAAAAAATAATACATGTGAAAAAGAAAAAAACTTGTAGGCTAGTCTGTAATCTGTTGTCGTGGGTTGGGTTGGAAGTTGGATGAAGTATTTTTCAATCCGTTTTCACCGTAGATCGACACGTCAAAATCCACAAAATGACGGGTTAAAGTGGATTATGAACTGGCTCGTCCCGTTAAACCATTTTAACATCTCTACCTGGACCTAACCTGGAGCGGTTTGATCATTTAATTCGCGGATACTAGGTATTAAACGAACGACCTCTCAACATATTTTTGCCACACTTGAGTTGAGACTTGAGAGTTTCTTTTATTTATATTTTATGACATAAAGTATTGTACTCCATTTTATAGTAGAAGAAATTTGATGAAAGAGAGAGGTGTATATACAAACATATCATTTTAACATACAAAGACAATCAGTTGTGATTTATTTTTATATATATATATATATATGTGCATGCTATGGGCTGAACCAAACAATCTCATTAAAGAATAATCAAAATTTAAAATAATTAATTATAAAAAATAATCTATTCTCTTACCTTTAAAAAAAAACTTCTCCCCAAAATTTAAATTGTTGACCCACACCACACGTGCCAATGAAAAATACAAACATATGGAGTATATATATATATAGATCACATTGCTCATTGACAAACCGCGCTAAATTCATGTATATTTAGCTATAATCTTGTTTTGATTTCGTAACCACAACTGCTGTTCTTGCTGATCCACCGAACTTCTCAACATTGATTCACCTGCAAAACAAGGAATGGCAAAAGGGTCATTCTCGATTTGCGCTGCGAACGAGCCCTGATTTGGAAACTGGAATGGAAATGGAGTAGTAATCACTTGAAAAGTAGGCATTGGTGGTACACTTGATCCTTCCATTGTCTCCTGTAGAAATGGATTGTAGTAACTGTTTGGTGATTGCTGCTCGATATGTGGCTGTTGTTGCGGCGGCGGCCGCGGCGGCGATGGCTCAAACAAAACAAGCTCCCAACTGTTCGACATATTGCCTGCGGTGGTTGAGGGGTTGTTTTTTGACATTGATTGTGATGAAGGAGATGGCGTTGACATGGTTTCAGCTAACGCAGCCTCCCAACTGTTCGACAAATTGCCAGCCGCCGTTGAGCGGCGATTCTCCTCCGAAAACGATCCCGTTTTATTGTGTGATGTTGATTGTGATGAAGGGGATGGTGTTGACATTGTATCGGCTAAAACAAGCTCCCAATTACTCGAATCCGTTGTTGATCTTTTCTGTTTTTGATCTTGGAATTGCTCCTTTTCATCTAGCTCGGATTCATCCCATAGTGACATGAGATCCACCATGGAATTCGTCACAGGCAACGATCTCGTTGAGGCCGTGTCGCTTATCATAAACGAGTCGTCTCGTCGTGGCTCTGAGTAGGCTTCTAAGTCAATGGAAATTGCAGGGCAAGTCCCTGTTTCAGTGGCTTTAATCAGATCTTCTAATGATGTACATTGTGATCCCACATCAGATGCTGATCTTTCAATGTATTGATTACTAGCCGGAAGCTGGGGCCGGTTTGTGGGCCTTGCATTCGACGAAAACGAAGATTGGTCCTTCAAGAATTCCTGCAACGCTTCGAGAAGCTCCTCTGATATCGTCTGAACACTCGGATACTCAGAGCTTCTACCGATTCCAATATTCTTGCATAAAGCATAGAAGTTGTTTAGCTCTTTGAATTGCCTTGCAGCTTTAGCACATGCTTGGTAGGCATTCACACAATTCTGAAACTGCAAATGAAAGAAGCTATCAAGAATCAGAGTTAGCCCATCTGAGATGTCTTTGTAAAGCTCAAAGCTTTCTTGAACAATGGCGTAAAGCGATATCTGCACCAAACGGTTCATTCTCGCCTCCCCTGTTGGGCGAGTAGCAATCGAACGATCAAGCAGTCTCTGCCAATACGTAATCCTATCGAGCAGCATTGCAGGTTTCATATCAAGAACAGGCTCACTAGGCCGTCTACTTATGGTCCGTTGAACCACGCGACTATCCTTCATCCCGTGATTATACCTCCTCTGCAGCTTCCCCGTCAAGAAGCATTCCAAACGCTCGTCAAGATAAAGAGCGAATGTACGGACAAACGAGGTGTAATCCCAAGGACTACTCGAGCTAGAATCGTCTCTAAAGGTTGATAAATTGAGAATCTTGGCACCCCTCTTCATAGCATGGAGGACCTCCCTTGGGAAATAAGGGTCACCATCTTGGAAGATTCGAAGAACGAGCATCAACGACTTTAAAGCAACGATCCAATTCCTTGTGCGCCCTATTCGTTTCCCTATGGCACGAGCACATGCTGCAGCGTGGAACTTGTTGGAGCATACGAGCTGGAGGACCTCGATGACATACTTTTCATCTATGGGGACGTCGTCGTGTGTGGTGGCTTTAAGCACAGCAACTTCAAGAGAAGACGAGGCGGTGCTAGAGACCTTTGCAAGGCCAATGCTTGTCTGATCCTTAACTGCCCCGATAGCCCTTTGAAGCTTGCTAGGCATTTTTGATGATGAGAGAAGCTCAATGTCTCATCATCTGTTGTAAAAAGAAAAAGGTACCCCTCTTTGTTCCAAATTAAAAATTTTAATTTCCAATTCTTGAATTCTTGAACATCAATACAATATTATTGTTTCAGATACAAAATTCTTGGCAATAATGTATCCTTCAAACAAGGAAGGATGTTTGTGCAATCAGTTGTCACATTTGTTAGTATTGTTTGATCAAGAACAATAATGGAAATTTGATTTGAGGGTAACTCTTTGTTTTTCTGATGTTGAATGTGTTTGTTTTTGGGGGTAGGGTGGTGGATAGAGAGATGCAGAAACAAAGAATTGTTTCAGTTTCACAACATGTTTTTCTCATAATTCACATTTCCCCTACATTCTCTCTCTACCAAGTTGTTGTGCAAA
Source organism: Galeopsis tetrahit (assembly GCA_963675135.1). Classification (NCBI taxonomy): domain Eukaryota; kingdom Viridiplantae; phylum Streptophyta; class Magnoliopsida; order Lamiales; family Lamiaceae; genus Galeopsis; species Galeopsis tetrahit. Next base: position 31,569,928 of record OY776126.1, on the reverse strand, counting down.
AAAATCGCCTCTTACCAAGGACTGCCTTTGACCTTATTCGAATAATCATAATACTACTATTAATGGGCAAACCATGTAATCAAAATTTGCAATAACAAGTACTCCACTTGTGAGTTCATTTGGATTTTCTGAAATATAAATGATGATTTGTTTTCCTTAAATCTTTTTTGTAAATAGTCACTCAAGCTTGACCTATTTAAATAAATAGTCTTTTTTAATTTAATTATTTTTTAAGATTGGTTGATTTTTGTAAAACAAAATTCATATTTTGTTTAGATTTAATTATTTTTCACGATTTTTTTCTTATATTTGTCTAATTATTTTTAAAACTTAACAGATTTATTTATTGTATTTTTTAGATTTTATTTTGCTTTAATTTATTTTTAAATGTTTTTTAATTTAAATATTTTTCATATTTTATTTAAATTTTTTTATATTTTTTAAGATTTCTTTTGTTAATCAATTTTTTAATTTATACATTTTTGTAGGTTTTTTTTAGGAGAGAGACGTTAATAAGAAGGGGGAAAGGTGGGGAAAATATTGAGGTAGGAAGGTAAATATGAATGAAATGGGATGTGTTAGTAATGCAGGTTAATTTAAAAATTTTATTGGAGTGTAGTTAGAAGATTTTGAGGTATGAGCAGTGAATATACTAATATTCTAAATATATGTGTAATATATCATTTTTATTCATTTATTAATCTATATGGTTATTTATACATTTATTTAATGCATGTTACCCAAAAAAAAAAAAAATGTAGATGCCATATTGAAATATGATATTTAATAACAAATATTTTTAGTAAACAAATCTTCTATAAAAAGATAAAAAAAATGGGTAGAAGGAAATAAAAGTTTGGGAACAGAAAGACTTACTTTCAACTTCATCAAAGAAATCTTGTGTATTCTTAAGGAAAACATTATGTCATTTATGTTTGAGTTCCATCGTTTTGGTAGTATTGTCAAAGGTGGTAAAAAAAGGATTTCCACCCCCATCTCCTTAATTGGGTGCATGTACGCGGTCCCTTCTTCACCTTAACTCCGTTGGAATGCAGAACTTTGATTTGAGAATATAGATGACGATATTGATGATTCCAACCTTCACTCTATATAAAAACGCGGGACTCTGATTTGGGGATATAGCTGGTGTTATTAATGAGCTCAAGTCAGCGCTGGTTACTATCATATTTGTTCCTTTGGGGAACACTTTTGGGGCATTGGCTGAGAACACACCGGATCACATCGTTGAGCATTATGTTCTCCTTCGATCTCCCATCAGGAGGAGGTGTAAACCGGATTATGGATCACTTAAAAAAACAACCAACGAACCCTTTGTCATTAAGGTTCAAGCAGGCCTGATTCAGCCGGCTCTGGCTCTTCAGAGATCATGAGTGTGGTCCTTCACAAACGATAATCGGATATGTTGGATGACACCGAATGATGTGTTATCATAGAACATTTTTAACTTGCTTACAACTTGCTTTATTGTTCATCATTTATTTTAGATATTGGTGTTTAGAGGAGTGTACCTTTTTTCCTTGATATCGGGTTTTGTCTCTAAGTAAGGTTTTTTCAATTAAGCAATGTTTTAACAACATTCCGACCTCTGACTCGATCTGTGAGCTTCTTTTTCCTTTTCTTTTATACATAATACCTTTTATTGTGCATGTATAAGATTTTACTTAAGGTGTTAGCTAAAAGGTTGACCAATGTTTTGGGTAAGTAATCTCTGAATATCAGAGTGCATCTGTTGACAACAAACAAATTTTGGAGTGCATTAATGTTCTTAATGAGCCAGTCGACTTCTTGAAAAGAGAAGGAAAATATGACACGATTTTTAAGGTAAATTTAGGGAAAGTGTACGATTTGGTATTTTTGGAGCTTATAAATGAAATGTTTGAAAGGATGAACTTCAATCGAAAATGGAAGTGTTTGATTCATGGTTGCATATATTCTACAACAATGTCGCTGTTGGTTAACGATAGTTCATCAGTGAATTTGCCCTTAAAAAGTGGACAAAACAAGGGGATCTCCACTTCTCCTTTCTTTTCCTTATTGCAATAGAAAGGGCTTAATTAGTTGCCTTATGCACAAATCGGTGAATAACCAACTTTTTGATGGTTTCAAGATTGGTTATGAGAAAATGGAGAGACGAGTGCAACCTATGCCCACAAATACGATCAGATCTCCATTCTCAAGACGAAATAAATACCCCACACTAAGGTATATCTGTGTCAAGAAACAAAGAAAAGACAAAGGTCCACCAAAAGAAAGATCTGTCCAACACACAGAGAACAATAAAGGACCCATGCAAGGAAGAAAAAACGCACTAGAAGAGGAGAGACCATTCAAAGCGGAGGAACCAACAAAAAATGAAAATAAAACAAGCTAAAATACTAGAAATAAACCATTAAAAACTAGGGAAAAAACAATAAATTGGGATCAATGGGCGACTCACCCAATCGGCCACCGTGACGCCGTCGGGGAGGATCACCCATTGATCCTACCTAAACCTTAAAGAGACTCCCAGAGCTTGTAGATTTGAGGAGACGAAACTGGTTAACTAACGAACGAACGTGGTGGTCCGGCAGAGTAACTTAACGACACAGACTTGTGCTAGCTACGGTAGATTTGTGACCTCTTAACTCTTACACCATAAATCAACGACGGTAGAAGCGTCGTGCACGGCAGCGGCACAAATGAGAGGAAAACGACCTCTACGGAGAGAAGGTGGGGGATGAGGGTCGGCTTTGTGAAATTAGTGAGTAGGTGGCGGATGTATGGTGGTAGGCGGTGGTGGGTGGCTTATTTTCAGCGCTAGGCGGTGGGCGGCAAGATTAGGATGTTAGAGATGTAGAGAGAGGGGAGAGCATTTTCTTCTAGAGAGTATAATAACTTGTTAGACTTGAGCCCTCCCTAATGAGTTTTGTTGATGTTATTGGTTGTAAAGTTGGGAAGTTTCCGTTTTACTACCTTAGACTTCCTATTGGGGCAAACCACGAGTTTTGATGATGTTATTGGTGGTAAAGTTGGAAAGTTTTTGTTTTGCTACCTTAGACTTTCTATTGGGACAAACTAGGAAAGTTGGAAGCCCTTGTTATGATACATTTTGTAATAAGTTGGCAAGATCGATTACCCTCCTAATTCCGTCATCACTGCATTATCGCTCTATTACATTTTGTTCTTCAAAGCCTTTGTGTATGTCCCCCAAGTACATACCAAACTACAAATAAACTTTTTTTTGGGGAGGTAAAGAGAATTGTAACAAAATTGCTTAGGTTAGATGGGAAAAATGAGTAGAAACAAGTGTGATGGGAATCTTGGGGGGTGAGACATGCTTTGTAAATGGATTTAGAGGTGTATGTGTGATGAAAAAGTGTTGTGAGTGAGAGTGCTTAAGTTAGGTACATTAATTTTGAGGAATGATGGTAGGGAGGGTGTTAGTAGAAATAAAATGTTGTTGTAGTGAAAAATATATTTTAATGCACATGAGTTTATTATGTTTTTGGAATTTTGGAGTCTTGTTTGCATGTTGATCTATTTATGTTGGTTGTCTGCTCTTGGTTGGTTGAAGTTCGAATTTATGCTCCCAAGTGAAATTGAAGATCATCTTTTCTTTTTGTGAATTGTGAGTGTGGTAAAGTCGCTAGAAAACTTGCACTTTCTAATTTGACGATGCATGTGTTGGAGAATTTGAAAGACAAGAAATGACTCGATCTTTAAAGGAGTTGTTCGGAATGTCACCAAGATTGTAGGTAGTGTCAAAGTTAGCTTTTGTAAATGCATTCGGGCGCACTTTCCGCATTCTTTCCATTATTTTGTAAAAGATTAGGGCACGCTTTCCGTGTTCTTTCTGTTATTCGTTAAAGGATTTAGACGTATTTCGATTCTTTCAGTTATTCGTTAAAGAATTTGATCGTACTTTACGCGATTTTATCGTTTTTTTTGGACTGTGATGTAAAGGATTAAGTATCCTTTTGTAGTCATCATTTATTTCATCATTTGACCAAAAAAAAAAGGGTCCGATAGAGTAATAAATAAGGGATTTATTGAGGCTTATTAATTACTGAGTCAGTCAGTTCCTGAGTCCAACCGAGTCAGTTCATCCAACTCGGATAATTATTTCTAAACTTGTTGTTAGGCTGGTCCCACTTCTCTAGTAAATTTCTCCAAATAAATAAAAAAATGTTCATCCTCAACTTCATAAAACTTCTAAATTAATATCTAACTACATTAATTTTACAAAAAATCATGAAATATTCAAAATTTTCACAAAAAATCATACTACTATTCAAAATTGTTTAAAAATATGTCAAGCTTTAATTTTTTTTATTACTCGTATAAATTACACTCATTATTATTATTATTTAAATATTTTTTGTTATCAAATTATAACAATATTATTATAGTGGAATAAAACCTTCTCACGAAACATTAATTTTAATTCCTTTTTCATTTATAGCCTCCGCAGCTGTCACCAGGCACCCCCAAATTGGATTCCAAAAACAGAAAATGTGAAGCTGGATTTTAATTGTTGTTTTGGATACAAATTTAATCCATTTTTTTATTTATTTTTGTACAACTAAGCCTTCTAGGAAAAATTATGAGAAATTGAGAATAACTTTATTTTAGATAAAAATTTGTATGAGACCGTTTCACTAGATAATTATTACTTTTTAATATAAATTTATTACTTTTTAATATAAAATATATAACTTTTCAAACTTTTTCTTTAAAATAATAACTTTACTTATATTTTCTAAAAAGTGATACAAATTTCTAAAAAGTGATATTCAGTTTCACACAAGGCTTTCTCTTCGTTTTATTCATTTTCGTTCCAAAAATAGTTTTCACACTAAAAAATATGAAGTTTCTGAACTTATGTCACTACAATTTTTTACACAATACTCTTACTTTATTACTTTAATAAAATTAAAAGGACATTATTTATCACTTTTTCTTAATTTTCGTATTTAAATCAACGTGAAAACTAATTTGAGACGGATGGAGAGATAGTTGAAGGGTATATTTGTCATATTTTATTAGTTAGAGGGCACATTTGTACTATATTAAAAGATGAAGAACTTGTTTGCATAGAAAAACTAGGGTGTAATTTGTAATAATTTGTATATTTTTTCCTTCAGAAAAGGTAAATATTTGAATTTGATGGCATGAAGGGTAAATAATGTAAAGAAGGGTGTCAAATGTGTGAAAGAAAAATAGAAAATGAACGAAAATGGCATAAATTCAAAAAGCCAAAGGCTATCGTCGCATGATATAAGGAACGTAAATAAAAGTGCTTCAAGGCTTGTGTGTGTGTGCGCATATAGATAGATACACGCATATATGTATGTATATATTCCACATACTTTATTTGTAGGTGAGTGGCATATTTGTTCTCTCTCTTTATATGTATTCTTCTCCGGCTACACTTTTTCCAACTTTCCTATCTCCCTCCTCTCTCTCTCTCTCTCTCTCTCTCCATGGACATTACTCACCCTCCAATGGAGCAGCTTCAAGACTTGGAGTACTGCATTGATTCCAATCCGCCATGGCGTAAGTTTTGTTTTTTCTCACTTTTTCAGGCATTTCATGTGTATAAGTGTGTGTTTTTGTGTGTGTTGTTACTTTCTTTCATTTGAATTTCAAAGAAAAATCAAGAACAATGAGGCCCATTTCATTTACTCACATCATAAATTCTGAAATGTACTCTGTTTGGATTAATGATTGCTTGCTCTGTATCTGTTTCATATGTGAATTGTTTAATGGCTCTGAGAGTAATGGTCCCCCTTTGATTTGATTTCATGTGATTTTTCAGTTGTGATTATTTAATGAAGGGTTTATTTTATTTACTCAAGAAAAAAAAATGCTGATTTATTAATGTTGGAGAAGAGTTAGTACATTGCAATTCCTTAGCTTATGAGAATTCAGTTCAGATTGTATTAATGTGAGTAGAATCTTTACTATTTGCCCTGTTTCAAATGTACTGTGGGGTCATTAATATGGTACTAGGGTTGGTGGGAATTGAATTCTTATGAACTTGGAATCTGAGTGATTTTTTACCTTTGGTGCTTGTTTAGAGGATTTCGTGTTCCAATTGGTGTTTCACATTGTCTTTCGTTACCTTTTAATACATGTCACGTGTTAATTAGTGGTGTTCGAAGCCTCCTCGATTCTTGATGGAAGCATGAACATGCCCGTTTTTCCATTCTCATTGAACTAGTGAATTAATATGATGCCCTTTTAGTGTATGCATAGTAAAGACAATGTTTTTCATTAGATCAAGAAAGTTTAATTTGTACATAAATGGAACAAGTATCAATTCTTGTAAGTTTATCTTAATTCACTGATCTTCTTCTGTTTATGTGCAGCTGAAACCGTTTTGTTAGCATTTCAGAATTACATTTTAGTCCTTGGCACAAGTGTGATGATTCCGACGTTGCTTGTCCCTATGATGGGTGGAAGTGATGTAAGTAGTCGATTTTTTAATTCTCAAATCTTTACTATAAAGGCATTATATGAATGGAATTACGTGTTTCTTGATCACACAGGGCGACAAAGCACGTGTTATTCAAACATTGCTATTCGTAGCTGGCCTTAACACCCTTCTTCAGACACTATTTGGGACGAGGTTACCTGCTGTCGTCGGAGGGTCCTTCGCTTACGTTGTTCCCATTGCATATATTATTAATGACTCAGCTTTGCTACGGATTGCAGACCCTCATGTTGTCCGTACCTGTCTCTTTTTTAATTTTATATATCTCTAATATTAAGTGATAAAAGATCTAATCTTCGACTGTTTTGCAGAGATTTTTGCATACTATGAGAGCTATACAGGGAGCCCTTATTGTTGCTTCAAGTATACAAATAATTCTAGGCTACAGCCAAGTGTGGGGTCTTTTTTCACGGTATAGTTTCTATTCCTCGTTATCAAGAACTTTTCGTTTTAGGACTTATTGATGAATTGTAGTCCCTTTCTTCACAGCTTTTTCAGTCCCCTTGGAATAGCACCTATCGTTGGATTAGTTGGTTTCGGCTTATTTCAACGAGGCTTTCCTGCTGTAAGTGTTTTTCTACACCCAAATTATCTTCATTAACTTGGTTTTTTGTATAAAGTTTCGTATTTCTCTCATCTATTTTGCAGTTAGGGAATTGCGTAGAAATTGGTTTGCCAATGCTTCTCTTGGTTATCGGACTTTCACAAGTGAGTTTATCTGAACAGTTTGTAAAAAATGTGCATTCTGGCTATCAATACATTCATGCAAGTAATAAATTTCCATTTGCAGTATCTGAAGCACGTTAAACCTCTAAGGGACTTCCCCATCTTCGAACGGTTTCCTGTCTTAATCTGTGTAACCATTATTTGGATATACTCCGTCATACTAACAGCTACTGGAGCTTATCGTGACAAACCTGAAGCTACTCAGATCAGTTGTCGAACAAATAGGGCCCACCTTATATCAACAGCTCCATGGTTGTGTTTCTGTTACTTTTGTTGCGATTTTGGCTTATAATTGATTTTTTTGCGTGAATCTAAGATTTATTCTATGTTATTAAGGTTCAAGTTCCCTTATCCTCTTCAGTGGGGGGCGCCTACTTTCGCAGCTGGTCATGCTTTCGCTATGATGTCTGCTGTTCTTGTGTCAATGGTCGAGGTATGAATATATTATAGAATATTTACTTTAATATCTGTCAAAATAAAGAAAGTTAGATCAACATTGTGTATCTTGACTTGCAGTCGACTGGAGCATACAAGGCAGCATCTCGTCTGGCAATTGCCACCCCGCCTCCTGCATATGTACTCAGTCGGGGTATTGGTTGGCAGGTGCGCCATATACGATGATATAACTCGTTTCTACTCTTTTTCTATCAATCATGTAATTCAACAAGAAAATAGTATTCATGTTGTAAATATTGGAATCTAAAAATGGAGTTTCAATTTGCAGGGAATTGGGGTTCTGCTTGATGGTCTGTTTGGAACGGGCACTGGTTCTACCGTATCTGTGTATGTATAATCCATAAAAGGCGAATGCAAGTTACTATTTTTGTCCATGCTATTAACATAATTGTGGCATTCCAACGTGTTTCAGGGAAAACGTGGGACTCCTAGGACTAACTCGCGTTGGAAGCCGTAGAGTGGTTCAGATTTCATCTGGTTTCATGATATTCTTTTCCATCTTCGGTATAATATAACTAATCCAATCCTTCTTGTGAAGTTATGAAATCTACCATTTGGTTCTAAGTATAATGACTGAATGCAGGGAAATTCGGAGCTGTTTTTGCATCTATACCATTCCCAATCTTCGCTGCATTGTACTGTGTTCTGTTTGGCCTAGTAGGTATGATACTGTCGCGTATAAAAAGTTCCAATTATCAAGATTTTTTCGCTTCGCTTGTGTGGTAATTTCGTCTTTGAATGCAGGTTCTATAGGCCTATCATTTCTTCAATTCACTAACATGAACTCCATGAGGAACCTCTTGATAACTGGCCTTTCCATCTTCCTTGGCATCTCGATTCCTCAGTTTTTCGATGAATATTGGACTCCTCATCGTCGTGGCCTAGTTCATACTGATGCTGGATGGGTAAGCTTCGTGCTATATGAACTAAAACAAGTAAATTGGTCCCATATGAATTAATTAAGTCTCGTAACTTTTAGAACACTGTAATTTTAGTCCTTATTGTCGGATTTTTGCACTGATTTAGTGACTTGGCATAGTCGAAACTTATGTCGCTTAATGGAAGTAGAATCTGGCCGCTCATGTGCAGCACGTGTCAAAATCCGAGAACATTATCAAAATAGGACTAAATTTGCGTATGTTAAAAAAGTTATGAGACTTAATTACGAAAATTAATACGAAGGGACTGAAATCGCAAAGATCCAATAGATATGAGACTTATTTATGGTCAAATTTTGATCTCTTAATGTATTTATGTGATGTGCAGTTCAATGCATTCTTGAACACCATATTCATGTCCCCTCCAACGGTGGGGTTGATGGTCGCGGTTTTCCTTGACAACACATTAGACGTCGAGAAGTCAAAGAAAGATCGAGGGATGCCATGGTGGGTGAAGTTCAGAACGTTCAGAGGCGATAACAGGAATGAAGAGTTCTACACATTGCCGTTTAATCTCAACAGATTCTTCCCGCCTACATAGGTTTCGTTGAAATTGTTCGTCTGGAAATTTCCCGGAAAAGCTAATTTATATGCTGAGTTGTCTTATGTTTTCTGGAAATTTCCCATTGTCATTGAACTACAGACTTAGTTCAGATTAAACTTAGTTTTTTTTAAAACATGATTCAATTTTTTGAAGCTCAAAAGGTGTAGCTGAGGTTTTGAATAATTGTTAGTTCATGTGTTGTGTCTTTTTCATTATTATTTAATTCAATGTTGTTATTTGCTCTTCTTTCAGACATGGGCCCTGTAAATAAACATATATAGGTATGGTACTTGTAAGAGCATAGATAAAGAACAAATTTCTCAATCTTATTGTTGAAGTTTAGTAATCTACAAGCCAATGTTTATTTTTTTAATCCAACCCTACTTGCTGAATTGTATAAAAATATGCTCTATATTTTATAATACTACGTTCTTTTGCCTTTTTGTAATTTTTTTTTTTTTTTGCACTCCTTGAATTTATTCTTTTTTTTTTTCTGAAAGATTTACATAGAGTGTATGTTGGTTTCAAAAAAAAATTGTTAAACTAAAAAAAAAAGAAAGAAAGAAAGAAAAACATTCAACTTGCAAATAAACTTTCGGTTTGTTTATACTGTATAGAGTACTGTATGTTATTTTCTCTCTCTCCAATCTTTATTCTCCTCTTAAATTCTCCCTTTATTCTTCCTTGCAATTTTTTATTAAGTTTATTTACTCATGTGTTTGTTTTATTAGTATGTAAAGCAATTAAATTTAAAGTTTTTAAATATTTCTATTAGGTTTCAAAACGGGTATTAAAATATATATTCTGTATAAGAAAGATTTCTCCTTCACAGTCTAATTTCAATCTCACACTCTTCCCTCACGCCTCTCTTATTATGCTAATTTGTCATTGTCGTTCGCCGCTCCAACCCTAGCCTTTATTCTGCAAATTTGTCGATGTCGTCCATCATCCCTACCATAGCCGTTGTTGTCCGCCGCGATCTATGTGGCGACAATAGCAAGATTGAGGATCAACAGTCAGAATGAAGACGTTAATAACCAAGACCGCAAATGTACATAGAATGACCGTCAAACTACATAGAATTAGGATACTAAGTAGGATTTCATGGAATTTGACAAAGGAAATTAATATGATTGAATATCAATTCAATACTCAAATCAAGCTAGTGAGTGAATTGGGTTCATTGTAAAAATTGCATATGAATTTAGGTGTGATTTGCATATAAATATGTTTGTTGTGCAACATGTTTAAGTGTTATACAAATATTTTGTTGATTTATGCCATTATAAGGTTTTTCAAATTTTATTAAGAATTTTCTGAGTTTATTCGAATTTTGTTATGATCTTTTGGGTTTGATTTTAAATTTGTTCATTTGTTCAATCATACTTAAGTGTCATGCAAATTTCTTGTTGATTTATACAATTACAAGTTTTTTTGAATTTTGTGAATTTTCTGTGTTTGATTTTGAACTTGTTCGTTTGTCCAAACATATTTAAGTGTTACACAAATTTCTTATTATGAATTTTTGTGTTTGCTCGAATTTTGTTATGAATTTATTCGAATTTTGTTTAATTCTGAAAATTTTAATGTTTGATGTTTTAATTTCAACAATTTAAATTTTGTTATCTTAAATTCTCTTATGCTCCATTTGGACGGTGGGATTTAGGCTACGAATTTTGAATCCACAATTAAAATTCACTCCACTTGTTTGTATTAAAATAAATGAATTTTAAATACTTAAGTTTTAGCCATCTTTTTTCAAGTTAAAATTGAGAGAATTTCAAATTTTCACTAAAATCATGTAATTTGAAATCACCTAGTATTTAAAATCTAGTTTTTTTTTTAAAATTCAAGTAAGTAGAGTGGATTTTGATTGCATATTTTAAATTCCTCCATTCAAATTAAGCCTTATTTTATTTGTTTGTATTTTGGAAGAATATTAGAATTTAAATTTTTAAAATTTAAAATTGAGTCAAATGGATTTAAAAGTAAATTTTTGTGCCATTTTAATCAAATTGTAACTTTAAAATTTATTTGAACCAAGTAAACGAACATTAGAGTAACTACCCCAATTTTATTTACTATGATTATTAATAACACACCAAAAGGACACTAACAACCATTTTACTTTATAAATGAAATATATTATTGGAAAAATGAGTTAGGCTCGTAATTCTCAAACCAACTTCAAAGGTTTTTTTTTTCCTCATTTTATTGTAGTTAAATTGTACAATTCGTTAATTTCTTTCTCATGATTTCAGTAAAACGCATTGCCATGAACATAAAAAAGGTATTAAAAAAAGAAACACACTCAGCAGCTGCTCGTTTCTTCTTAAAAAAAATTATTTATCAATGTATTTCTCTGCATAAATAGATGAAATAATAAAGAAAAAATAAAAAACGCTTGGGCCTGAACGTTTTTTTATTAGTATCATAATCAACGACTAGTATCAAATATTTAAATTTGAATGACGACAATGGATATTATGGTTTTAAATTTACGTAAGTTTTGTTATCACTATTTTTGGGTTTAGTGACTTTAATCTTTTCTTAGCAAGTATGATAATGTGGGAAGAGATTTTTAAATTATAGTATTATCTACTGTACAAATTACTATAGCGAATTCTTTTAAATTAAATTATCTAAATATAAATTTACTAAATTAAAAAAAAAAAAAGTTGGCAACCCCAGTCTTTCCTTTACTACAAAGTGCAAGCATATAAAAACTAAGTGTGTTGATAAAGAAATTGATATCAAAATTCACATAGCTAGCCCCCACTTTGGTTTAAGTGTTTTTTAGACTTTAAATCGATAGTGTCACGCTCCAATTTTCATAAAGTAGATTTTTGTGGGAATACTTAACAATTTAAAAATAAAGGGCATGAACTGAAATTTAAATATAACACTACAAAAAACGAGCGATTTACCGACGGACCTACCGACGGAATTGTCGTCGGTAGGCGTGGTTTCCCGACGGAATTACCGACGGAATAATTCAGTCGGCTCTAGACTCGTCGGTACGGGTTACCGACGGAATTTTTTTTTCCGTCGGTAGTCCCGACGGATTCCCGACGGAATAAGTCTGTCGAGTCTGCCGACGGATCTCATTCCGTCGGTAGTCCGAATGACCCGTTTCGAAACCGGGTCTGATATCTGTCGACAATTCCGTCGGTCCGTCTGTCGGTAGTACCGACGGACTTACCGACGGAAATTTAATTTTAGCATTTTTTTAAGAAAAATATATCCGTCGGCTTCTGTCGGTAATTCCGTCGGTACGTGCCGACGGAACTGCCGACGGATCTAGATTTTATATTTTTTAAATTCGGGATTATATTCAGTCGGTGTCCGTCGGGGGTTCCGTCGGTAGTGCCGACGGAATTATCCGTCGGCAAGTCAACCCAAAAAAAAAAACTAATTGACGTGGGTCACCGACCCGACCCGACCCGACCCCCGAACTGTTATTAAGGCCACCATATATTATTCTGGCCTTGCTAGGAATCGAACCCGGGTGTGTGGGCGCCTAGTGAAGGGCGCCTACCACTCGGACATATGTGTTACTTGTTCGTAATTGTAGTATTAATTGTATATGTACTCATTTTCGACCCATTTTTTTTTTTAAATTCACAAAATTAATTTCTTTCAAATATATCAAATAATTAAATTTGAAATCTATAATTTATATTTTTATAATTTATATATTTTAAAATACTAAAATATTCATATTTTAACTAAAATACTAATATTTTTTTTAGTAAAAAATTCATTTTTTTGCTAATTATTTTTAAAAAAAATTTCATAAAATTAATTTCATTCACATAAATTAAATAATTAAATTTGTAATATAATTTATATATTTTTAAATACTAAAATATTCATTTTTTTTACTAAAATATTCATTTTTTTGCGAATTATATTTTTAAAAAAATCAAAAAAATAATTTCTTTTCACAATTTTTAGTTGTAACTTAATGATAAATAAATATTTTTAAATTGTACATCTAATAAAATAATTAGCTTACATTATATAATTTATTCTTCATCTTCTTCCTCTTCATCTTCTTCATCTACATTTTCATTATTTGTCTCATCTTCCTCTTCATCATCCTCCTCCTCCTCCTCCTCCTCCTCCTCCTCTTCCTCTTCATTTTCATCATCTTCCTCATTTCCATTATCGTTTTCAATTTCGATCAATTGTGAATTTCCAGCCGTCAAGTCTACGTGGATATTCAAATCTCCCGTAAAGACTTCAGTTCTAGCCTCTATTTGTTCCGTTTGAAACGGAGAATCATCTTCATCACTCTTGTCCTTTGTAGGGACTTCTACCATTGATCTTGCCTTTACTTTGCAAACAGCGTGCCATTCAATTTTACTACGTGATGATCGTACTGGATACTTGCAGTAGTATACTTGAGATACTTGATGGGCAAATACAAATGGATCATTCCCGATATAGCTCCTTTTCGGATTAACATTGACGAGTTTGTACTCCGGATGAATCCTTGTTCCTGAAGGGCCTGAATCAAACCAATGACACTTGAACAACACTACAGTCTTTGTTGGATATCCCGGATATTCTACTTCAACGACTTCGTGCAACACCCCATAGTAGTCACTTGCATCTGCATTGTAGTTTGCACTGCTAACGCAAACACCACTGTTGGTAGTCGCTTTTCTCGATGCATACTCAGATGTATGAAATCTGTAGCCCTTCACAATATAGCCGTTGTAAGTCTTTACACGACGTAGTGGTCCTTTGCTGAGATCCTTTAAGAATCGATTCCCAAAATCGTTTGACCGTCCCTATACAGTTCAAATAATTAACATTAATTATGAATCATATTTATTTACGTAAAATTTAAGGAAATGGTACTCACACAACGTTGGAACCATCGGGCAAAATCACGTTGAAGACGAGCATCTATATCTGTATCTGAGATGTTTTGTTCTGTTCGTCTTAGTTCTTGAGTATACATCCTAATTCACAACATCCAATCACAATTAATATTAAATTACATAAATGAAGTAATGATAAAAATATGAAATACTTACTCAATGTAAGGCTGAACTTCATCACAATTCAATAACACATACGTTTGTGCTATTTCTGCCTCTCTGTTCGACTCCCACTCTCGTTCAGTGAATTTTCCTATTGATCGTCCCTTAGACTTGAATATAGACAGCATTCCATCAACCTCTTCACCGATATTGTCTGTATCTCTACCACCGTAGTTACGTGGTTCACTTCTCAACCGAGTGTTGACATGGTCTTCAAAATAATAAGAACAAAACATGCCAACCTCTTCATTCAAATATGCATTAACAATCGATGCTTCCACATTTGCCTTTTGTTTAGCATTGCGTTTCAAGTTGTGGAGATATCTGATTTATAATAAAAAAACATATATTTTAATTCAGTGAACATGCATGCATGTAGTATATATAAAAAATGAAAAATGTAAGAGTTTACCTTTCAAATGGGTACATCCACCTGTACTGCACTGGACCACAAATTCTGGCTTCATACGCTAAATGAACGGGTAAGTGTTCCATGGAGTTGAAGAAGCTAGGTGGAAAAATTTGTTCCAACTTACACAAAATCACTGGAATATCTTGCTCCAAACGAATCATATCATCGATCTTGATCGTTGAAGATGTTAAATCTCTAAAAAAAAGACTTAATTCAGTGATCGCCCTCCACACATTGAGAGGAACAACGTCTCGGAACGCAATCGGTATCAAGCGCTGCATAAAAACATGACAATCGTGACTCTTCATCCCTGAAACCTTACCCCTATTTATGTCTGCGCATCGACTCAAGTTTGACACGTAGTTGTCTGGAAAATTCAACTCGTGAATCCAACGACACAGTTGTTGTTTCTGTGGCTTGTCCAGTGTGTAGCAAGCCTTCGGATATTTACCTGTACTGGGATCCTTTTCCAACTCTTGACGACGACAATAAATGTTCAGCTCTTCCCGGGACTTTGGAGTATCTTTCGTCTTGCCTTCTGTGTTCATCATTGTGTGGAACACATTATCAAACACATTCTTCTCAATGTGCATCACGTCCAAATTGTGTCGGATCAATAGTGAACTCCAGTATGGCAAATCCCAAAAAATACTCATTTTATTCCATCCACCTGGGATTCGACCGTTGTGTTCAGCTGCATTTTCCTCAGTAGATTTTTTCAAACCCGTCCACTGAATCTCATGTAACAACGTATGTCCTGTACGGTAACATTATACTAGAAGAAATTAATAAAACATATACGTATAACATTATACTAGATCAAATAATTGTATAATTAATTAAAATACGTACCGTTTCGAATGGGCGGTCGATTGATTGTAACTGTTCTGTTCTTCAAGAAGTTGTTCTTATTCCTTCTAAATGGATGATCTCGAGGTAAGAACTTTCGGTGATTATCGAACCATGTAACTTTCCTACTCTTCTCAAGACTGAAAGCTTCAGAAAAATCCATACAATACGGACATGCTTGAAAACCAGCCGTTTTCCATCCAGACAACATAGAATATGCAGGAAAATCGCTAATGGTCCACAATAAAGCAGCACGCATCGTGAAATTCTGTTTTCTGAACACATCATACGTTTGGACACCACTTTCCCATAAAAAGATCAGGTCTTTTATAAGAGGCTGGAGATAAACGTTAAGCTTATCTTTTGGATTCGACGGACCTGGCACCAATACAGTTAGAAACATTGTTTGAGGTTTCAAGCACATCCACGGAGGAAGATTATACGGAGTCAGAATCACCGGCCACAACGAATACTGCTTTCCAAAGCTCCCAAACGGTGCAAAACCATCAGTACACAAACCTAGCCTCACATTCCTCGGTTCAGAAGAAAAATTGGGATACACGTTGTCAAGGTGTTTCCAGGCCTCCGAGTCCGCCGGATGTCGCATCTCCCTAGACTCGGTCGAAGACGAATCTGTTGCATGCCACGTCATGTGTTGTGCTGTGGCAGTAGATTGATACAATCTCATTAAACGAGGAATGATTGGAAGATAATACATCTTCTTGTGTGCCACTTTCTTCTTCGACGGCTTCGATTGACCAGCGGGCCCCTTCCGACGTGGCTCTTTGTAACGAGGATGACCACACATCCTACACATGTTCAGATTGCTATCTTCATCACCCCAATATAACATGCAACCGTTTATACAACAATCAATCTTCTCGACCGGCAATCCCATATTTTTCAGCATTTGCTTGCTTTGATGATACGTTGTAGGCACCTTATTCTCAGGAGGGCAGATCTCACTGCATAATTGTGTCATTTGCTCATATGCCCTGTTAGAAAGCTTGTTCTCGGTCTTGATAGCCATAAGTCGGGCATTAAATGACAGTTGAGAGTGTGAATCACAACTCGGATACAAATCTTGATCGAGAAATTTGAGCATTTCATAAAACCGAAATGCTTCATCCGTCGGCTCCTCTTCTACATTTGAAAAACCGGCTTCCATTATCATTGTTTGATACATATTGGGTTCTCCCTCCCCAAGTTGTTCTTCCCCACCAAACTGTTGTTCCCCACCGAACTGTTGTTCCCCACCAAATTGTTGTTCAGTACTCGTGCCGGCATGATTACCATATATTTGTCTTTCATAGATACCAGCAGTGTAATAGTATAAAACTTGATCAAAGTTATAAGGCCAACGTACTTCGCCGTGAAATGTCCAATTATAATAATTAACAGTGAAACCATTCTTCAGAACATGTACCAAAACCTCATCAATCGACTTAAATATTTTATTCTGACATTTTTTGGCATTACACGGACACTTGATACAATCCCCATGCATGTAATGTGGGTGGAGCTTTGCAAATTCAACAAATGACACAAGTTCATTGTAAAATTCACTATTCACATTTCCTAAAATGAACCTAGGAGTTTCATACATCCATCGACGATCCGGCAAATCCATCTGTTAAACATTTAACATAAAATTCTTACAAACATCCAGAAAAATGCACAACTAAACTAAACTACACATATATAAAATGCACAATTAAAATACACAACTAAACTACAAATATATAAAATGCACAACTAATTAAACTATAACAATATAAAATGCACAACTAAACTACAAAATTTAACCAAGTAAAAAAGGAAAACGTACCGAAATTTGCTTGCTCTCATACAATTTTTACAATTTCCACGATTTTTTTCGACTGAGTGAGAAAGGGGAAGAAAGCTTCTGTAAATATTACGCGCTACCGACGGATTTTGAAATTCCGTCGGTGCGTACATTTTGAATCTACCGACGGATTCTGAAACTCCGTCGGTATGTTGCCGCCCAAAATTCCGTCGGTCGAGTACTTGGCCGACGGAATATCCGTCGGCAGACACTACCGACGGAGTTTTTATTTCCGTCGGTAACATTGGCGGAATAAAAAAAAAATCGAAAAAAAAAATTAAAAAATACTTTACTTTATACCAAAATCTAACGAAAAATTATGTATTATGTATAAATTAAAAACAATAACATAAATAAACAATTCATTGACAAACAAGCATCAACCGAAATAAATATGTCCAACAGAATAATAAATAGTTCGACAGAAAAATAAATAGTTCGACAGAAAAATAAATAGTTCGACAGAAAAATAAATAGTTCAAACATCAACCATTATACGGTACAAAAAAGTCATCACCGCCAATGAAATCATCCAAGCCGTCGTCTGCGGCTGCATCTGGATTTTGATTTGGAGCATTGAAAGGGGGAACTGAACCACCAACCGGAGCATCGAAAGGCGGAGGGGGAAATGGACCAACCGGAGCAGCGAAAGGCGGAGGAGGGGGGACGCTCATCGCCTGTTCAAAGCATGTATCTATTTGATCCTGAGGCATCCCCAACGATCGACCCATAGTGTCAGCCATCTGTCGGAAGTAGTGGTTCATCCAGTTGACAATGTTCGGGTCCGGAGGAGCAGCAGT
The DNA here is from genome assembly GCA_963675135.1 of Galeopsis tetrahit. Lineage (NCBI taxonomy): Eukaryota > Viridiplantae > Streptophyta > Magnoliopsida > Lamiales > Lamiaceae > Galeopsis > Galeopsis tetrahit. The sequence goes on along the minus strand of OY776126.1, from coordinate 31,551,807 downwards.
GGAGGATACAGAGGCCTGCGATGCACGCTGGGACGAACTGGACGACGCAGCTCTCACTGAGCGGCTCATCCGGCCAAGGCCAAGGACCCGTCCTCGATCAGCCGGGGCCTCCTCCAGGTAAATCCGGTTAAGATCAGGCGGAGGGGCGGCGCTGGGCCCGGCTTCATCAGCAGAAGCCTGTGTCGTCGCCTCTGCAATCCTCCGGTTCACATTCAACTACATAATTACAAAAATATTAAATTAATACATAGTTCAATACATTTAATTAATTAAATATTAAAAAACACATCACAGTTTAATTAAACTTACGTGAAGCTCAGTAGTGCGTCCATATGTGGACGTCTGCGAATCTCGATCAAACGGATGAAGAACGTTCAACCGATCCACGTGAGTGGGTTCACGCCCAAGATCCCGCTCCTATTTTGTACCAAATGAGCATATAAAAATTATTTTATATAATATTATAATATAAATAATTGAAATAAATTTAGTGAACACTTACTAGAGCAATTGAGTGCTCATACGCGGATCGCCCCCCCCCCGATGCCTTGACATCCCACCTCCCACATCACTTCTACGGTTGGCTCGAGCAGTTGCACACTTCCGCACGTACTCCGGGCTACTCCAATACGTGGTCAACGTGTTCCACACGTCGACTCCATCGTCCTCCCCCAACGTCGTCTGCTCCACGCCACGACTACGCCAAGCAGTCCTCCAGGTGTACATAATCTCATTATACCTAGACTGACATGAAGATACCCAGAGCCTGTGGATATCGTTGTCCGAAAAAAACTCCCTATGCCAATAAGCATGTTTCTGCACATATTCGATCAGCATATTTATCAAATAATATATATAATAAATTGTTTATTAATATTTAATTGAATGCACTCAAATACCTGAAATTCCTCCCAGTATTCATCCTTTTTCGTCTGCGGCACCTTCAGCCAAGAGTAGGCATTCGCAGCAATCTTGCACTTAGTAATCACCTCAGTGCAAATCTTCGATATCTCATTACCAGGAAGTAAGCTGTGACATTATATATATATTAAGAAATAAACACATTATAAATTAAAAAACGTACAAAAATTGATGCTATTAAATATTGTTAAACCTTAAAATTATTTAATTAATTACTTACTGTACATTATCTTCAATCCATATTCTCAGTCTGGTTTCTCGGGCACGCGTGGGATGTCGACGAGCTGCCGACGACTGAGATGACGGCGGCGAATGCTGTGGAACGGATGCCGACGACGTCAACGTAGCAGGCTCAACAGGCGTAAGTGAGGTTCTCCTACGTCGAGATCCTGAGGCCCCACTAGCATCTTGACTCATCTATTTTAATAAATAAAATTTAAAAGTATAATAAATTAATCAATAATTAATATAGTAATGAAATCAATAATTTCCTAATTTAATTAATAACATTTTAGTAATTTAAGTCAATAATTTCCTAATTTAATCAATAACAAAATCACGTTACTAATGAAATAAATAATTTACCAAACTAATTAATAATGACTTAATTTAAACAATAACAATAATTATTATATTAATCATACCGTACAACACCCCTACTTATAAGAATAATTACTAATTTAATCAACAATAATAACCTAGTTTAATTATAAGAATAATTACTAATTTAATCAACAATAATAACCTAGTTTAATTATCAAAACGAACTAACAAGAACTACATTATATATTTGAACTAACATGCAATTTTTAATTACAATTAACCAATAAAAAACATATAATCCACGTACTAACATATATTTGAATTAATTATACATATATATTCATCAACTACGTACATGAAATTTTATACGAACTAACATGCAATTTATAATAATTCAATAACAGTTTTATAATAATTATAAACATGCAATTTATAATACAATAACTTAATTAAAATTAATTAAGAATTTATAAAACGTACCGTTTAAATTGAAGAAAATTGGAGTAGATAATCGTTATGCCCTTTCTCGATCAATCCACGCACCACGCACAAGAAAATCAAATCCACGAGAAGAGAACAGGAGATGAACAGGGAGAGGGGGATGAAAGGAATTTTTTTTTTTTCCCTTATGAGGAAGAACTGCCGAAGGCAGTGCTTATTTAAAAAAAAAATTTCTGGCTACCGACGGATATTTCCGTCGGTAGCACGCGAATATTAATGACACGCGTCTTTTCCGTGGTATTTTCCGTGGTATCCGAGGCGGTTAGTCAAAGCGGGTCGGCTACCGACGGATATTTTCCGTCGGCAGTCGAAATTTGAACGGCCGACGGAAATAATCCGTCGGGAAGTAAGGCTAAACGACACCGTTTGGCCGCGAAACTGAATTCCGTCGGGAAGTCCGTCGGACGGTCCCGACGGATCTTGGATTCCGTCGGGAGTCAGTCGTTTCGAAAATTTCGTCGGCGATCCGTCGGGGCGGCCGACGGAATGGATTCCGTCGGTAGCCCTCCGTCGGCAAACTCCGCGTTTTTTGTAGTGTAAGAAAGTGGACTCATAAATTGATTTAATAAAAATTACTTGAATAACAACGAAAGATTTGAGACAATAAACAACATCTCAAAATGATTTTTAATTTAAAAGTCTCAATATTAATACACTTGATTAAATAATTCAAATCATAAAATAAAATGTGACGGTTTAATTGACATCCACCGCCTCTCCTCGCCATCAACTCATCAACTGAATCTGAAATGTTAAATGTATGGAGTCAATTTGACAATATTAAGTACAACACACAAATAAAATGTATAACCACATAAAACCACCACGTAATTCACAAAGGGTCTGACTATATGCACCTCCATTTCAGTTTGATGCACTCCCCCTTTCAGCTTTTTAATAAAATAATAGGGTAAAAAACCCAAAATACCCTTCATTAAATATACAGTACTATCCCCTACTGAATGCACCCCCCTTCATTTCTTTCACATTTTTCTAACCCACAACTTCCGGTCGCCGGCGACACCATTTCCGGTGACCATCAAGCTCAAAAAAAAATACAGAAATCAACCATACACTCAAAAAAATCACAATTTTTTTTTACTAATTTTCGACCAACCAGTGTCGACCACATACACTCCCGTCGACAACGAGTTATCGACGGGAGTGTATGTGGTCGACACTGGTTGGTCGAAAATTATTAAAAAAAATAAATAAATTCATTTTCGACTACGTAATGTCGATCAAATACACCCTCGTCGACAACAATTTGCCGATGAGAGTGTATTTAATCGACATTATATAGTCGAAAATGAAAAAAAAAATAAAATAAATTAGGGTTTTCTGCATTTTTGCAGAAAACCCTAACATTGGAATTGGGAGTTGGGCAAATCTGGGATGGGTGTGGGTCGGCGTCGGAGAGGGGGTGGGGAGGGGGCGGCCGCAATCTATTTTTTTTTTTTTTTTACAGATGGGAGGAGGGGGAGGGAGGAAGGGGGCAAACCTGGGGGTCGCGTCGGCGTCGGACGGGAGGGGGATGGGGCAGCCGCATATCTTCTTCTTTTTTTTTTTTTACCGATGGGAGGAGGAGGAGGGGGAGGCGGGAGGAAGGAGGCAAACCTGCATCGGCGTCGGACGAGAGGGGGATGGAGCGGCCGCGCGGCCGCAAAGCTTCAAATTTTTTTTTTTTTTACAACGGGGGAGTGGGAAGGGAGGGGAGGGGGCGGCGGCGAGGGTGGGTGGGGGTGGGCGGCGGCGACGGGGGGTGGGGTGGGCGTCGTCGGCGACTGTTGAGGAAATGGGGAGGAGGAGGTGGGTTGGGGGAAATGGGGAGGAAGAAGAGGAAGGGTGGGATGTGTGTAGTAATATATATGTTATGAGAGGAGGGGTATTTATGACATTTGAAGGGGGGTGTGACCTAAATTTGGGGAGTGTATAAATCGGGGGATTGATGGGGGAGTGCATCAAACTGAAATGGAGGTGCATATAGTCAGACCCATTCACAAAATGTCACATATGCAATTTTCATTGTACTTGTTTATAACTTTGTTTCACTTTCACGGTTTTCCCAAGAATCTCTTTTAAATCCCACTGGTCCTCGAGTTCTTTTCTTGTTCTTTTCTTGTGCACTTTTAAGAGCTTGGTCTTTTATAAACTTTCACATTAAAATATGCACTCACATTCAATTCATATCATATTGCACATAAATAGTCTATTCATACAAAGCAATTAATAAAGACAAAGAAACCACACCTGAAATTAATGTCTTAATGCAAATGGATGAAATATCACATAGTGATTTTTCTAATACAGAGAACTTATTTTTACGGTGAAAATATTTTGTGATCTGATTAATTTATAGGAAGAATACCGAATGTAAAATAGGGGAGAGAATTAAGATAAAATTAGTTGAGAACATTCTGTAATTAGTAGCGTTGAAATAGACTCCCAAATTCTAAGTCACGTAACAGAATTGAGAAATTTAGATTAAAGAATTTAACGTGTTAATTAATCACGATAAAACTGTTTAAATAATAATAATAATAATAATAATAAAAATAAACCTGATTACAGGTGTTGTACCCATATATGTATATAACAAATCTTACGTGCAACACCCGCATATTATGCGGGATTGTGAAAAAATATATTATTATATATAATTAAATTTAATATAATATATATAAATTTTATGTGGTTTGCTTGTCAAATATTTCTTCAAATTTAATTTTTTTATAAGCAAAATGAATAAAAAAGGAAAGAGAAAATATAGAATTGATATAAGATTTGAATTAGAAATAGTTGAAAAAGAGAGAAAAGAATTAGAAATGGTTGAAGAAGAGAGAGAAGAAAATAGAAAGGTTGAAGAAGAGAGAGAAGAAAAGAAAAGAAAAATTAAATTAAAATTCTAGAATTTTAGGAATTTGAGAATGGAGATAAAGAAGCACATCAGCAAAAAGGATTCAGAATTAGTATATAAGGGTAGATTAATAGTATCTCCTTTAGTATATAAATATGTATTATCATATTTTATTTATATTAAAAAAATAAATATCTTATGCTTTTATTAAATTTTTAGGATGTTACAGTTAGGCCATGTTTGTTTTGGGATGAGAAATTCGGATTTGAGATTTCGAAACTCCACCCTGTTACAGTTTGCGATTTTGATTTAGGATTTCAAAATCTCACCCTATAAATACCTATAAACCCTATAAAAGTCAACCATATAAATACCTACAAACCGTATATACATATAAAACATATAATCTTATTCTACAAAGTTAAATTCTATCCTACATAAATCCCAAAACAAACACAAAACATAAAAAGCATTAGGATTTTAAAATTCACTAAATTTTGAAATCCAAATTTCAAAATCCCAAAACAAACAATACCCTTAGTGATTTCTTTCAATTTACCACACAAAAAAAAAAAAGGTTTTGAATTAAATAAGTTTTTTTATTTTTCATCTCACACTTTTAGTCACTCGGTCACTCCATTCAATTATCTCACATAATTTATGTGAATTTTTTCTCACATAATTCGCTTTATTAATTGTAACCCTATATAATATTAGTAGTATTATTTAAGAATCTCTTCCCACACTATGAAACTTGCTACCAAGAAAAGAGGGAAGCCATTAAAACACAAATATAGTGCAAACAAAACTTAGGTAAATTTTAAAGTTAAAATCATACATTGAGAAAGAAAGCCATTGTCGGCCTCACGGCCAAGCATTTCTATTTTTCTTCTTCATATAACTACAAAAATAGTGAAAATTGGAGACGGATTTGATAAAAAAAAAAAAAACGAGATTTGAGACTGAAACAAAAATTGTCTCTATTTAGAGACCGTTTTTAATGTTTGTGTGAAACAACTTCGTTTCGAGAGCATTAGAGACAGAAAAATCAAGTTAAAGTGAAACTCAAAATTTTAAATTTTGAATTAGAGCGCTAAAAAAAAAATACAGTCACTAATTGGTCTCTAATTGATCAAATGATTAGATGTATAATTTGACAGACCATTTGAATGAGAATTAGAGACTTTTTTTTGTGGTCTCAAAATCAGTCTCTAATTTGTAAAGTATATAAATCTGCCGAAGCCCCTTTTCACTTCATTTAACCCTAATTGTTTTTGTGCTTTACTCTCCTTCTTCATTTCTTCTTCTGCATTGAGGTATGATTTCCTCCGACGTTCTTCTTCTGCTCATTTTTTTTTCTTTAAATTATTGTAAGTGTTTATGATCTGTTGGAACCGAGGGAGGAGAATACGATTTGGAATCGTTGTTTGAAATTCGTTTTTGGTCGAAATTATTTGGCTAATTGTGTTTTTGTTTAATCTTCTCAAAATTTGGCGTATACTATTTTAAAAGGATTAATATGCCCTCACTTTTATGCTATATATGATTTTTTATTCTACACTGTTTTTGTTGGGTGAAATTTATCTGCTGAAAGTCAAGGTGGCTTAATATTTTTTGATGGGAGAAAATGATATTATTATTAGAGTATCAGTGGTACTCGATCTTAACAATTTCTCTAATTTCAATAAAATAGTAGCACCCTAATTTTTGAGTTACTTACACACATACTAATCTAGAATGTGTTTGATAAAATTATTGTCAATATGTGGGACATATTCAATGTATTTATCTCTTTTCAAAATTTACAAAAAAGATAGGAGAGGATCCATAGCCACGGAAGAACTCTGAAAAAAAAAAAGTGTCTACAGCCAAAAACTGTATGGTGATTGATTGGGGTGTAAAAGAATTGATGTCTTTGGATGTCTAATTTCATAATTATACTCTCTCCATTTTATAAAATTTGTTGCATTTCTCATTTTATATAAAATTAAGGAATTTTTTTTTTTTAACACATTTATCCCTTATTAATTTTTCTTTTTTTCTTCTCTTTTTCTTTTTCCCACCTTCCTTTTTTACTATTTCTTTAACCTTTCCAAAACAAAATCATTAATATATTTCGAAGCCCTTTTGTGTAGAGTGATGTAGGAATTCAAGTCTCCATTCATCATATGTTTAAATTTATTATTTCTATTCATATATTTTTTTTTTACCTTTACTTGCTAGATGTGAAGAATATATCTATGTAATAATTAGGTTAGTCTCAGAACCATAGCTTTAAGGCTTCTTTTTTTTTTTTTTGTCAAGCAAGTTTTGTTTGCTACAGTTGAGGTTATTATTGATTTCATTAGATTGTTGATTAATTAGGAAATTATTTTAGAAATATATATACGGTTGAAACTTTTCATAAAAAAAATAATTTAAATCAAATATTTTAATGTAAGGTTTAATACAGATGAGTGGAGCAGATAATATTCATTCTTGTGAAGAGTCCAATAGTGGCTCACAAGGAAGGAATAAGCGTCGTCGTTCCCTCAGACCTCCAATTGAAGATCCTCGTTCAATCAAAATGCCTTCCCTCGTCATGCCATCATCACCTTTACAACACTTATCAGGATCTTCGCATGCAGATGGATCTTCTTCTTCGCCTCACGAGCATCCAGTCGATGCTGTTGACCAAAGACTGCTCATTAGGATCCAAAACGGAATGTAAGTAAATATTTTAAATGTTTAATATTACATTTTATGTTATACATATTTACATATTGTTTTTTTTTTTTTTTTGAGGAGAATTTACATATTGTTGTTATGTCACAGTATTACACCTAGCCACAAGGCGGCCGCATATGCAACATCAGTCATTCTTACCGTGACAATCGCGCATGGTGCGTACTGCTGGTCTAAGGTCCCAAAGTCAAAGCATTTGGAATACTTTGAAGAATTTGAGGCATGAGTTAAATAATAATTAAAATGTTAAATAATATAGAGTTTATTATATTTTTTTAATAAATATTTGATTACATGCAGAAAGATGTTGTTTGGGACCGGTCGATCTTCTCGGAGGAGCTGGTGTACAAGAGATTTTGTAAGTTGGCTGAGCCCCGATACAAGAGTATCATGTTCAAGTGGAGGGAGGCATACCGTACAGACGGGATCAGGCAGTTGATTGACAACAATTTGTGGCTTTCTTTGACTTCTGTTTGGGATGACTCAGAATATATAGAACAGTGTGCGAAGAACAAGGTCAACCACAGAAATGACCTAGGAGTGTCATTTGTATCCTCAACAATGTCAACTTTCGATGTGCATGAGTTTGTCAACCAAAAGGTTAGGAAGTTGATGCCAAATTTGGTAAAAAAGGTGGTGCTTACAGTGGGTCCAGCTTTGGGGATGAATCGCGACCAGGTGCAACGTGCAATTGATATTGTCGACATGGATTTTAAGGTCATGGACAACGGTCAGGAAAACACCGACGACAGCGGGAGTAGTGTCGGGTACTAAAGGGGGACATCGATTTGGGACATGCACGAACAATTTACAATTTTTTAAGTTTGAACAATTTGATGTCTTTTTATATTTATTTTACTTTGAACAATTTAATGTTTTTCAATGTTTATTTTACTTTGAACAATTTAATATGTTTTTAAGTTTATTTTAATTATTTTGAACAATTTAACATTAATGTTTTTAGGTTTATTTTAAGTTTTCTTAATATTGTGCATATAATTGAAAATATGTTATTAACCGTCGGTTCTTATTGTTTTTTTAAATCTCAAATCTCTTTTTTTTTTAAATCCCATTTTTGAAATTTCGTAAGAAAATTTGCATGCAGTATTAATTTGAAAAATACCAACTGCACTAATTAAAATCACAAGGACAAAAGTGGGATAATTCAAGTGGTTAAAGCACCATTATCTAGGTCTTAGGTCCTGGGTTCGAGTCATGGGAAGGAGAAAAAAGGGATGGGTATTTAACTTTCCATAAAAAAAAAAAATTAAAATCACAAGATGATCTGATTAAGAGACTAAATAAAAAGAGAGATCATTGCCCACCTAATTAATTACACAAAATGATCTGATAAAAAACATATGGCTTTGCTCAATTTGAGATGCATGGGAAATAATATTTTTTGTGACTGGTGATCCACATCCGTGGATGTGCATGAAACCTTAATAATGTTTCTGATTGCAGTATTGCTACTTAGTCCGTCGAATCCAAGGATAAACTGGATGATTATCTCCAGTCTCTTATAAAATACTTATTTTTTTGTGGGATAAGGGAGCTCAAACCTACAATATAATATTGTTTCTAGAAAGTAGAACTTCACAATGTGGGTTGTTGTATTATAGACCATTAGCGACTTTTCTGCATATTCTATATTGTTCGGGTGGAGTATGGCCAGAAAAAAAAAGCATGTTCATATTGTATGGAGCATTCTAAAACTTTCAGTCTTCTGAAGAGTAGAAAACAGTCATGTTCAATAATCATCGTAAGTTCTTTCTTAGAGATCATCCATTCTGGAGGAATAAAGTTGCATTCATCAAGAACATGATAGTTACTGAAAGAATTTCGTCTCATCTAAAAGTCCGAACTTGTAGAGAGGGTGTAAATTAATTCTTGTATATTAACCCTTCATTCGTGGGCCGAATTAACACCTCTTACCCTTTTTTGGGGAGGAGGCCCATCGAGTGGACAATTTAAATGGGTGGAGTGTTGAACTTAGAGATCAAAAGTTGCATTCATCAAGAACAAAAAAATTTTGTCTCATCTAAAAGTCCAAACTTGTATTTTAAATGGGTGGAGTGTTGAACTTAGAGATCAAAAGTTGCATTCATCAAGAACAAAAGAATTTCGTCTCATCTAAAAGTCCAAACTTGAAGAGATGGTGAGAATTAATTCTTGTATATTAATTTCTAACACTCCCCTTGAAAGAATTATGTCTCATCTAAACACCTCTTACCCTTTCTTGGGGAGGAGGCCCATCGAGTGGACAATTTAAGGAATCGAACCCAGGTCGTTTTGCTCTGATACCATGAAAGAATTCTGTTTCATCTAAAAGTCCGAACTTGTAGAGAGGGTGGGAATTAATTCTTGAGTTTATTAACAATAGGAGCTAAAATCCATACCCCTACAACAATTAAAACCAAAAAATTCTAGTAAAGCAATTAAAGCCAAATTCCTACTTAATATACCTAATGTGCCCTTAAGAATTCATTTTAAACCATAAATTCATATTAATATTTTCAATAAATTGCGGAACAATAAACAGGGTATAATTTCCAAAAATATCAAAGATATATGGTTTATCCCTAATTAATTCAAATTCTCTCAATCTTCCCTTTTCAATCCATATTTCTCATCCGCCATAGTCATTGCACTTCCAAAGAAAATTTGATGATATTGCACTTCCTAATTAATTCAAATTCTCTCAATCTTACCTTTTCATTGCACTTCCAAAGAAAATTCTATCAATCAGTTTATATTTTGCGTAATCTTCATGTTCAACCAATTTGCGTTGTGATTCTGCATCCAAAGACACATGCAATTTACCCACTGTTCGGTTTATTCAGGAAACAATGGATTACGCTTTGATTCTCAAAATTGATTTCGATGGCCAAAGTAAAATGATGCGAGTCGATCAATCTTCATCCTTCAAGAATATTATTGAAGAAATTACTGCAACCTGATCCAATCTATCTACCGGTAATTTCTCAGCATTATATTCTGTTGGTAGCACCAAGAATTGTTGTTTTGGGTCTGATTCAGATTTAATGGGCTTGATTGAATTCTACAAATTTTCATTAGAGAAGTTAGTAAACATTTCTATTGTTATGCCTCATTTTCATGAATCTGCCAATCATGATAATAGTAGGTTGCTAAGTGTGCATGTTAGTACTAGCTTGGATAATACTATTATTGATTCGCCTTCGTTAGTGAACAATTCCAAATCTTCTACTAATAGAGAGATTGTTGCTAATCCTCCTTCTCAAGAATCTGTTACTAATCCATACCCCTACAACAATTAAAACCAAAAAATTCTAGTAAAGCAATTAAAGCCAAATTCCTACTTAATATACCTAATGTGCCCTTAAGAATTCATTTTAAACCATAAATTCATATTAATATTTTCAATAAATTGCGGAACAATAAACAGGGTATAATTTCCAAAAATATCAAAGATATATGGTTTATCCCTAATTAATTCAAATTCTCTCAATCTTCCCTTTTCAATCCATATTCCTCATCCGCCATAGTCATTGCACTTCCAAAGAAAATTTGATGATATTGCACTTCCTAATTAATTCAAATTCTCTCAATCTTACCTTTTCATTGCACTTCCAAAGAAAATTCTATCAATCAGTTTATATTTTGCGTAATCTTCATGTTCAACCAATTTGCGTTGTGATTCTGCATCCAAAGACACATGCAATTTACCCACTGTTCGGTTTATTCAGGAAACAATGGATTACGCTTTGATTCTCAAAATTGATTTCGATGGCCAAAGTAAAATGATGCGAGTCGATCAATCTTCATCCTTCAAGAATATTATTGAAGAAATTACTGCAACCTGGTCCAATCTATCTACCGGTAATTTCTCAGCATTATATTCTGTTGGTAGCACCAAGAATTGTTGTTTTGGGTCTGATTCAGATTTAATGGGCTTGATTGAATTCTGCAAATTTTCATTAGAGAAGTTAGTAAACATTTCTATTGTTATGCCTCATTTTCATGAATCTGCCAATCATGATAATAGTAGGTTGCTAAGTGTGCATGTTAGTACTAGCTTGGATAATACTATTATTGATTCGCCTTCGTTAGTGAACAATTCCAAATCTTCTACTAATAGAGAGATTGTTTCTAATCCTCCTTCTCAAGAATCTGTTACTACCGAATTTGTCGGGTGTGGTAGCATTCCCCATTTTGATATCTGCCCAATTGAGAAAAAGAAGTCATACTTGTCTGATCATTGGAGTGGAATAATGGGAGTCGGTGTTAGGTTCGCTGGCGGTGCTCCTGAGTTTAGGATTGAGCTTATAAAGTATTCAATTAAACTAAATTTTAAGTATATGTTCACGAAAAATTGCCCAAGATATGTTTATGCAATATGTAGCCAGAAGAATGTTGTTAATTGTGGTTGGTTCATTAAAGCTAGGCAGACTCCTATGGATTCGGGTTTTATAGTATCTAAAGCGAACTTAGTACACACGTGCGTAGGAAACCTTTTTGAGGAGGATAAGAAGAGGCTTGGAACTAAGATTATAAAAGAGCTTATGCTGCCGAGTGTTAAGGCTAATCCCAAAATATCTGGATCCACTATAATTATTGATATGAAGAAAGATTATGGCCTAGATCTTCCTTATTATAAAGCATGGGGAGGTGTAAAAGCAGCTAGGGATGATATATTTGGAAGCTATGACCAATCCTACGACCAACTATGGTGGTACGGTGAAGCAGTAAAACGTACCAATCCTGGTAGCATCGTTGATTTAGAGGTAAACAGGGACACACACCATTTTTAAAGGATGTTTATCTCATTCTACGCATGCAAGGAGGGATTCAAACATTGTCGGCCTATGTTGTTTATCGATGGAACCTTTATGAAGGGGAGATCTAAAGGTGTTTTACTTGCAGCAACCGCGAAAGATGGAAATAATGGTATGATTCCATATCTTTAAATTTAATCTATTCATAGTCAACTATATTATTTTGGGGCTTTTAGTGTGTATGTTGTCATTGCTGTTTTACATATTTGAGTTATGCAGTTAATATAAATCCATTTTAGTTCTAGTTCTGGTTGTACACAGTAGCTGCTCATCATCTCTCTTTGTTTAGTTGTCCTATTGACATTCCTTTTTTTATTCTTTTATCTATACGTACATATATAAATCCAGATAATATAATGTTTCTGTTTATACATAATATTTTATCCATCAATTCTTCTTTGATGTAGGTTTGTTCCCGGTTGCATTTTCTGTTATATCCGCTGAGAATAGGGATAATTGGGCGTGGTTCTTAAATAAGATTAAGGATAATATCTTTCACCCAAAATAGACTATATTTATCTCAGATAGGAACACAGGTTTAATATCAGCATTTTACGACGTATGGGATCAGCCTCCTCATTTTTACTGTTTATTTCACCTGATTATGAACCTGAAGGAAAAATTTGGTGGTGGATGGAATACACAACATCGTGAAAATATGGCCGACCTATTTAAGCAGTGTGCATATGCGCCAAACACAAGAATATTCAATGAGAAGATTCAAATCTTCAAAGACGTGGGTGGTCCAATTGCAGAAAAGTGGCTCGAAGACCTGCCTTATCCCCATTGGGCTGTGTCTCACTCCCCAAATATTAAGAGATATGGAGAAATGACTTTGAACGCTGCCGAATCGTTCAACTCTTGGATTAGTGAAGCTAGGGCTCTTCCAATTACTCATATGATTGATTCTATTAGGTCGAAGATATCTATCGTGTTTGTAGAGAGGCGCCAAATTAGTAGTACATGGACTGGTCTGCTGGTCCCTTCCAAGGAAGAGCTCTGGCATGAACTTGCAAACGTTGGTGCACCATGGAATGTTTCCCTATATCCAAACGGACAATATCTGGTTGGTTCTAAAACATCTGTAACAGTTGACTTAAAATATAACATATGCACATGCTTTCAGTGGCAAATCACAGGATTTCCGTGTGCACATGCAGTGGCCGTTATTAAGAAAAACTGCACTTCAATTGCCAACGTTGTTGAGGAATGTTTTACGGCGTCGAACTACAAACAATGCTACGAGATTGATCTAATGCCTGTCCCAGAAACTGAAATGTATGAATTTAAGGCAACGTCGGATGTTCAGATGGTTCATCCGCCTATTCTTAAGAAACCTCCTGGTAGACCAAAACAGAAACGGATCACGTCGTATGGTGAATTTCGTCGAGTTAAGCCTACAACCTGCAGCCGATGTGGAAAGACAGGGCGTCATGATATTCAAACTTGTGCTATGATTTTTGGAACAGATCGGACAAACTGTGATTCTTAAGTTCCTGATGTTTTCATTTGTTATTGAATACAGACTATATTTATTTATTTTTGCACAGGATATTTCATCCATTTGTTGAAAATCTTGTTACATGTTTTACATTATTGAATTTATATGAGTTTTGATTTAATTTATCATGGTTTGAAGATAATATTTTGTTTATGCAATTTTATGTATAATTTTAGATACTCATTTTCATTTGTATTTAAACTTATTGGAGGATTTTTATTCCACATTGATATTAAACATCATTGCAAGCTTTCTGCATCAATTGGATGCAATCTAAACTGCATTCTGTTTTATTTAAAGTTGTGTGGAATGCAAAATTAATTGAATCCATGTATGTGCATTTATATATGTAATATCGAGTTATGTTGGTTGTATCGGACACATCAATATCTGCAATTACTAATTATTTGTCATTTAATTTCAATAAATTTTAATCTTGCAGTCTTATTTAATCAAACTCTCATTAAATAAATTAATTGAATTTTATTCAATAAGAAATTCCATATATATATATATATATATATATATATATATATATATATATTCAATTATAATTCTTAATTGCATATTCATAATAGTTTTACACAAATATTTGCAATATTGAAATTATCAATTTATTGCATTTACGGTCATTTGATCAAAATATATTTATATTCATTTTCAAATTTAATTGTATCATCCATCACCTAAAAAATAGCATAACTACTTCATTAATTACCCCATCTCCATCAACTGAATATACACGACCTATCATGCTTAGTGGGGGAAGATTAAAAGTCTCTACCCATTTAACATGATATAACCCTCTCCTGAAGTTCTAGTATCCATTCTTATAGCAGAACACCAAAAAAAAAAAAACAAAAGTTTTCTTCAATCACCATCCTCACTATACTCTGTTTTCAACAGTAGAGAAATGATAAAATTTCGTCATGAGAATATCATTCCAAATGACATTAGAGATGACATCCTTGTTACTCTCTGTCCAAGAATTTTATGTCGTTGCAAGTGTGTTTCTCCAGAATGGAAAAAACTCATTTCTTCCCAGTCCTTTGTCGATGCACACGTCAAAAAAATGAAAGAGCTTCATCAAGTATCCATCATAAACAAGGTAACGGTTGCTAACCCCCTCATTTGTTACATGAGTGTTGTTGGAAATGTGATCCCTCCGTTAATCAGGCATGTCTCTAATCAGCATGATGAGTTTGAGATTCTTGGTAGTTGTAATGGTTTAATCTTGATTGCTAATATACATGATCGTTATTTCATAAAAAATCCATCGACAAATGTGTCCCTTTTAATTCCAAATGATTACCCAAACATTCCACCCGAATATGCCGAAGCATGGTGTTATTTTCGATTTGGGTACAATGCTGAGTTCGATGATTATTACATTATGCGCGTTGCTCGTTTTTTTAATCCTGAAAGTTATGAATCAGAAATTAAACTCTTCTTAAGAAACTCAAACTCGTGGATTGCCCTCCCACCCTTCCCACTCAGTCGTCCCCCTATTGACAATGCATGTTTTGTTTGAGGCTTTTTTCACTGGAAAGTTTACCTTGGTCATGGTCAACACTCAATTGTTACTTTTAACCTCAACAATCTAAGCTACGGTGTAATGGACGTCCCAACATTCATATTATCAACACGTTTTATATCAATGGATGCATTGGACGATGAGAGTGTTGTCTTTTATGCTAGTAGACTTCGTGAGGACCAGTCAGGTGTAAGCTTATTCGTCTTTGAGATGAATATCCTCAATTATTCAACGGGTTCTAGGAAATGGTCAAAAGTTGTTATCTTCAAGGAACAAGCACTGCCACCTCACTATGATCTAGTGCCTATTTGCTTTAAGAATTCATCCAGGACATCAATAATGTTTAGGGAAAAACCTTTTGGCCAGTTCTGCAAATACGATACAATTTCGAGCCTTTTTTAGGCAACACCAGAGTTCAGTGCCGCTCATGGAGAAGAACATTCATACAAGCATATTCCAAGTCTTGTTTCTCCATTCCGTATCTAGTATTATTTGTTGTAGTTGTTGTTTATATAATAGCTTCAACTACATTCTGACCAGAGTTTTACACATTACCCTTTCGATTGAATATTATAATTCAGTTTCGATTGAATTTTATACATCTTGAATGCACTTTCGTTTTATCAGTTTATTGAATGTTATACATATTGATTGCATTTTTTATACATACAAACTGCATTCTTTTAATCACCTTTTGCATAATGGGAACTCATTTGCATTTTTATTTTATTTTTTGCACCAACTGCATCTGTTCATACATTACGTCTGCATTGTTTTTATTCAAATTGCATCTTCAATGCATTTTCGATTTATACTAACTGCATTCTTTGTAATCCCCATTTGGTAGATGCAAAACCATTTGCAATTTTTCCCTCAAAATGCAGATGTTACAAACTGCATATATTATCAACTTAGATACGTCAAATATCTATAACAAACTTTACATATCAAAACCATGAAATTGCATAAACTCATTTAACCTATTTTTAAAAACCAAAATGTCAAAACAATATTTGTCAAAGCAACCAAAATTAATCCAAAAAACACAAACCATAACAATATAAAATTCATTCATATGTAATGAATGAACCATATTACATCCAAAAAACACAAACCACCGTTCCAAACAATGTGACTGCATATATCGTTCAAAAAAAAAAACCACCAGAGTTCAGTGCCGCTCATGGAGAAGAACATCCATACAAGCATATTCCAAGTCTTGTTTCTCCATTCCGTATCTAGTACAAACCACCGTTCCAAACATTGTGACTGCATATATCGTTCAAAAAACACAAACCATATATCGTTCAAAAAACACAAACCATATATCGTTCAAGAAACACAAACCACTGCAAAAAATAATGTGACTTCATATGTCGTTCAAAAAACACAAACCATAACAATATAAAATTCATTCATATGTAATGAATGAACCATATTACATCCATATTCAAGCAAATCAACAGTTTTAATATTAGGTAGCAACACGACCTGACACACTGTCTTTTCATATTCAATCCCACGTGGTTCCAATAGGATCAACGAACGCCTTTGCCATTCTGATACGCATGTTACTTGCATCTTTTCGGCCAAATGCTGCATTCGTTGGCTCTGCCCCTCTAAAAAACATCTCAATCAATCTGCAAACAATCACACCACAATCTAGTGTACCGTGTGTCTGCTGCATAACATTGGCTTGTATGGGATATTTAGGCTGTCGTTTTAAAAAACCATGTCTCGGATTCGCTTTTCGTAATTCCACCTTCATTCAACATAGTTAACCTGATAAACATTACCATTCATAAAAGATAACTTGTTTATACGCATAATAATCAAAATTATTAATCATTGTTATAAACAACTTAATATTAAATAATATATATTAATACTGAAAATAACTATATAATGCAGTACCACATGTAAGGCTTCTGTGAGGCTCTGATCTACGTTTCCCTTTGTTCGCGGACGCAGCGAATTGTAGTACGTCCATTCATTACGTATCATATCCAACTTTAACAGCGTCCAATGGTCTGCAACCTTCCCTCTTGTTCTCAATCCAGGCTCGCTTATATTAATTGGGAAGAGTAGCATGTGTTTGTCGATCGATTCTTCTAGCACCTTTTCAATCATCAGGGTAAATGCCTTTTGATTTGCTATGTTCCGACCCTTTATCATTTTCTATGAATATAATATCTACATCAGTATTCATACAAAGAAGCAACAACTTATACACATTACAACATTGATATAAAATTACCCAGCAAGAAGCAGTGAACACTGTAACGTGTCGACCAGGGCTTTGCGGTGTAACCAGAATCGTAGCCACCATATCAAACCATGCATCAATTACCTGCATGGTTTTCATAACATATATAAGTTAACCTAACAACTAGTCCACAATTAATAAATTTAAAATACAAATGTAGCATTACAAAATACCTCATCTGCGAGTCGTCTGTCGTTCAAAATGTCAATCAGCATATCCACTGTTACGTCAGACAGTGCCGCACCACTGTTCCAAACAATGTGACTGCATATATCGATAAATCACGTAAATATGAAGATCATTTAATATCTAATCATACAAATAATCCAAAAGATTTTATGGAACAGTATACTCACTGTGCTCCGTGCTTCTTTAAAGCATCAAAGACCTGCTCTTTCACATCAACGGGTGCATTTTTTACAGTAGCAAGTCTATTGTTGAAAGGGTTCTTTACAGGACCCTTGGCTTTGGCATTCAGTTTTTCCATGTCTTCATCGTCTTCGTCATCGTCGTTGATCTCATGCACCAATGCCAGCTCATTTGTTAATGGTTGAGTAGAAAATTCAACGCCTTTTCTGTCATCTGCTCTTGTTCTTCCCTTGACACGAGTGACTAACGAACTTTGTTCAACAATTCTCTTCTTCTTTCTTGCATCTTTGATGGGTGTCTTATCACTTACACGCACATGAACCATCTCTTTAACACTCGATTCAGCTTCAGTTTTTTCAATTTCTGCATTTTGAATCACAGCCTTTTCTATTTGAACAATTTGTTATATTACCTTAGGATCATCAAAAAACTGAGTTGCAGATGGTGCTATGTCATCTTCTGAATCATTAACCAAACTCTCACTCCCTTTCTGCAGCTTCCATATCATTTCACCATTGGACCTCCGTTCAATTTCAAAGAGTTCCTTATCATGGTCCCTTTCCTTTATTATTTTATTGATCTGCAATGCAAATTGCGATCGTTCATCTTCTAAATTCTTTCGGAAAGACTCGTTCTCTATCTTCAGCTTCTCTATCAATTCATTCTTAGTCTTCCTCTCCATTGCAAATAGTTCCATGTCCTTCTCTCTCTCAATTCTAACGGTATTGAGCTCAATTTCCAATAACTCAATTCTTTTTTCAGTGGCCCCTTCATTTACCACGGTTGGAATCACGTTCAACTTGTTACCACTCTCTTTTGCAGATAAACTCAAACTTTCATTTTCTCCAGCAGTCACATCTCCCATACCTTCCTTAGTCATCCTCTTCAAATCATTGCCCACTTTCAAAACAGTATTGTTAACCGCATTTCCTACAGAATCCTCATTAAATTCATCACCAAAACCAATATCAAAAGAAGGGCGTTCGACCAAACTTACGCGCTCCTTGCCTTTGGATGAAGATCCAACTTCAAAATTTTTTTGAATCCTCTTCTCTGGCACATTATTACCCTTATCAATGGAATTCCGAGCTGGATCTGCAATATCTTCCTCAGTTGAAGGAACATGGCCACCATTGACGTTTACCCCTACACTTTGTGTATTGTTTGCTCGGGACGTACCCACATTATCTCTGAAGGAACGTAGAGCCATTAACTGTTCCTTCTCATAGTTTGTTGCTTTCAGAGGTCCAGTAGAAACTTGCAAAAAGTGTTATCATTATTACATTCAATTTTAACAAATATTACAAATCATTTTTATATCAAACTTTATGCTCAAATATATTACCCTTGTATATCTTTTCAGCTTCCCCCCAAGTATTGCACTGTGCAAGTCATTTAGATCCCATTTCATGAATCTAGGAAAAGCTGATTTAGATAATGGTCGAATGATCGAAGTGTGCTCACAAAGAAAATACTGCAATAAAAAAAAATGTCAGTTAATGTCATTCAGGGTAATTCATAAGACTTCACATCAGTATTATCAAAAAAATTAACTTTAATATTCAATAGAACTTTATTCTTACCGGTAAAATCATCGCACAACCACCGAGTTTCATGTTCTTAGTCTTCAAAAGCTGACTCTTCAAATTATCAATAATGAACGTGCTCCAATCATACTTTCCCATTTCCGACAAGTTTTCCAGGTACGGCGTCAAAAACCAAGGCAGTGCACCACTCTGCACTGGACATAGTATGCTCCCCATCATATAACAGCACACAACTCTTGCAAGATCCTGTATACCTTCAAACGAAGTCTGACCAATAAGTTCTTCTATTTTTGTCAGAATCACGCGTTTATATAGTGGAAAGTTAGGGCCTTTAACACGAAAATCCTCCCTAAAACATCGCACCACCCATGGTGGTAGGTCGTATTGCTCCATCTTCAGTTTAAGTTCTTTTGTCCCACAGGATATTCCCAAGATGAGTTCTGCATCACTTTTCGTCAGTTGAACCCTCTCACATCCAAATATAAAGGTTTCAGTCTCAACATCGAACCTCCTCATAATCTCACGAATATCTTCCTCGTATTTCTGGCTTCGTTTTCCCACATTTTTTCCCACATTGGTCACAATTGCATCAAAGAGGAACCAAAATGGTGTTTTATTAAGTACGACTAACTGATCATCACTAAACACCATCCCCTTAAATTCATTCAATGTTGTTCTCAAATTAGACCGAAAATATGTCTGCGCAGGATCAATTAATAAACCAGCTGTTTACGAAAAAAACTTAAAATGTTACACACATATAGGACTATGCAGTAACATATTCTATCAATACGCTACATACAAAATTTTACGTACCAAATGGGTTTGTTATTGTTATACATTCTCTTCGCAACTTTCTCTCACGCATCCTTAAATACTCCTCAAACTCAGAATCTGCAATAAACAATTTTTCATTAACTGATCTTGCGATTTAACGTATTATGACAATCTACATTTCAAATAATGGTATGAAATTAGAAAATTTGTCTTTAATATACCTTGTGAGTCTGTATTGTCGAAGGTTCTTCTTCTCCGATCACCCAGTTCAACTTGAGTTTCAAAGTCTATGGAAAATTAAACTTTTAAATAAATTATTCCATCTGCTTCAGTTACTAGAAAATGCAGAAATATACTTTTACAAAAATTACTGTAAATAAGAGCAACATTACCAGAGTCTGAAGACGTTATGACTTTCTCAACATCCTTATCCACTGCATTTCACACAAAATTTTTATTTTACTTACAATTATTTATTTATGAACAGTATTTTAATTGCACAGTTAAAGTAATGATACATTAATATATTATACAGTTTGTCGAACCTGTTCGCTTGCCTTTTTTCTTTCCAACAGACTTGCTCTTGCTTGAAGACCCTTCAACAGCCATATGCCAGAAATTGTAAACTAAAAATTGTGTTATACGCAACAGCCTCCAATAAACACAAAATCAAATATGATGTACATGTAATGTGCAATAATGTTGTGCTACTATGCAGTTAAACAATAACCAAATGAAACAACATACATATGTGCAGCTTCATCATCATCATGCAATATTTTTTGCAGTCAATTCTTTTCCCAAATTAAATCGTACCTCTGGTTTTGTTTTTTCTTGCATGTTCACTATCATCCTTGTTTCTCTTCCTCTTTCGACTCCCTTCTTCTCCATCAATACTAACCGGAGTATACCTAATTCTGGCCATCTACATAATAAGATGCAGAATACAAGATCATCTTGTTAACAGTAAATTAAAATGTCACGATAACAGTCTGAAAAAACCAATTACCTAAAGTGTCTAAAATATTAAACTCTGGAATCTGTAAATAACCCTAATTTATTACTGATTTCAACCAAAATGCAAATTATTTCGAACACATCTAAACATTAAGACGATCAGTAGGCATTATATACAAAATCAAATTAGTTAATCACTGCAATACTCAAACCCATACCGATCGCTCACCCATCGACCACGATTACACACCAAACAAATCAACATACTTATGTAGTTCATATGCGCGTTATATACAATACTACGAGGCGAAATGCTAACCTTCACCGTTTTCTCCAGCCACCGACTACTAATTTCTCCAAGAAAACTTCAATCGCCGTCGCCGTTGAATATTATGCACAGCAAAACTCGTCTTTCTTTTTCGTAGGTTTAGTGCAATTTTGATCCAAGATTCTGTAAGATTGATTACAGTAAATGCCCAAATCCTTTAGGAAGGTATGCAATTAAGGAATGTAGATATCTTGGAATGCGGGGAAAGTTTTCAGAGTTTTGAATTTAAATTTTAATTTCTTTTGACTCATTCTACATTATCAACTATAATGCAATTCAAGGGTATATGTGTCACAAATTTTCAAAATTGGTTCTAATTGCTTTAGTAAACGTCAATTAGTTTAATTAGCTAAAACACTTAGTGGGGTGTCTTTAGGTGCAATTTCCCCTTAATTCTTGTATATTAATTTCTAACAGTTACTAATGGTCCACGGTCCATTTGGACGAGTATTTTAATTTTATATTTGCTTGATTTATAAAATGCATGTAGAAGGAGATCCCCATCTGCTCGTAGGCGTGTTTACTTTTTACTCCATTCATTCCGGATAAATTGCATAATTTGACGACGCATATTTTAAGAAAAATGAATTTAGTGAATGATGATGTAAGATTAATTAAAGATATTTTAGATTATTTGATGAAGTATAAGGTGAATTTAGTGAGATGTAAAGTGAAATGTATGAAAAAAAAAGAGTGATAATTTTGAAAATAAAATAATATTGTGAAGTATTTTCAATGTGTAAATAATTTTTGGTATGTTCCAATAAAAAAAAGTGGACAAGTAATCTTCGTAAAACAAAAAATGCGTTGTTGTAGAAATGCCCAACATCCATATGTTTTACCATATTTTTGGATTTTTTTTAAATGCAACCCATTTTATCAATTGTACAATTAATTTAAATATAATAAACTGATAAAAATTAAACCACTCATATGGTGTGTTTCCAATACAACTTCAAATTTTTGTATACCCACCTTCAAAATGTATTTTGGTAATTTAATATGAAATATAATTGATATGTTTTTTAAAGGTTGATGTATGTAAATTAAATTTTAGGATTTTTTTTTTAAAGCCATATAAACTTTCATTTTATTTGGAAGTGTTGCAAAAATCATCGAAAAAACCGTCCACAAATATTGAGGCTCAATTCAAGTGTGGAAACTCAAGAAAGATTTGGAAGCCCTAGAAAGGGCATTTGCCAATTAGTGTGCACCAAGTACATCAAAAAATGTCTATAAATTTCACATTTTCTGTTATATATTCGAGTAGGCAATCCGAATTAGTATAAAATAAATTAGTGTGCACCGTGCACATTAAACACAAGAGTGACTAACGTAAAATCACACCCAATTCTATTTATACCAAATGTCAAAAAAAAAAAAAAAATTAATATGCAATTTAACGTGCAACTTAAAATACTACTCCTTACGCTTGTCCATAAATCTTTTTAATTTGGTTTTTTACAAACTTCATACTCTTTTTTACAAACACCTTTAACTTTTTATTCTTACACTCCATTTTATATGTTACTCCCTCCGTCTATGAAGTGTAGTCTCATTTGGCTCATATTTTTTGTCCACCAAATGTAGTCTCATACATTTTATGAAAATTATCACCCTTCAACTCATCACTTAATTACTCAATTTGTCATCAACTTTATTTACAAACAATTACTCCGTACTTTATTCACAATAGAATCCACAATACTCTATAATACTTACTTTTTTCTTAAATCTTGTGTCGCACCCCCAATGGGACTACATTTGATGGACGTAGGGAGTACTTTTTACGAAAAATTTATAGGGGAATGGGTGAGTATCTATCTATTATAAACATGAAACTTAAGTGGTGGGGCATGGGTATTGGGTACTAGATTTCGCAGCTTGGACTTTAATCATGAATTAGTGACTCCCGCTTTTTAGTTTTTACCGCTCTGCTCACTCTGCTCTCTGCGCCAATTCATTTTTTCTCTTCTTTTCACACATCCCCCAGACTGTATTATTCACTCCCATACCCCTAACCCCTCTTTTAACACTCGTATAACTCACAAAAGCAACACCGCCGCGAAAAATGCTTTTCCCCGCCGCCCTTCCGCCGCCTTCCACCGTCGAAACTCTCCAACCAATACTTCACCTCCTCAACCACCTCCTTCCCGCTACTCTTTCCGTCACCGGTTTCGCCTCCAGATGGCAGGTAATTCGCTCCAAGCTTAACTCACTTCAATCCCTCGTCTCTGAAATCTCCGACTCCCCCCACTGGTCGGAAAACCCTCTCATTCTCACTCTCCTTCCCACCCTGCTCTCCACTCTCCGCCGTACTGATACTCTCTGCCACCACTGTTCCCACGCTTCCTTCACCGGAGGTAAGCTTCTGATGCAGTCCGACCTTGACATGGCCGCTGGCTGGCTTTCCCGCCAGATTAACGACCTCGAGCTTCTTCTCCGCTCCGGCGTCCTTCATCAGTCCACCGCCATTGTTCTCTCTCGCCCCGAGGCCAGCTCCTCCAAAGAGGAAATCGCCTTTTTTGTGAAAGACCTCTTTACTAGGTTACAGATCGGTGGAATTGAGTTTAGACGGAAGGCGTTGGATTCATTAATTCAGCTTCTATCCGACGATGATAAATCCGCAGCTGTTGTCGCCAGAGAAGGGAATGTGAACTGTTTAATTTCGTTTCTCGATCTGAATGTTCACGATTCCATTAGAGAGCTAGCGGTTGTCGCCGTGTCGTTGCTGGTCTCCGCCGGCGATTCGCCGCGGAAACGCCTGTTTGAGGAAGGGGCTTTGGGTCCTCTTCTGAGAATCATCGAATGTGGTTCAATGCCGATGAAGGAAAGAGCCGCCATGACAGTTGAAATCATCACTGATGATCCTGATAACGCGTGGGCAATTTCTGCATACGGTGGAGTTCCAATTTTGGTCGAATTGTGTAAATCTGGTTCTATTTTAGCTCAATCCCACGCAACTGGAGCCTTAAGAAATGTTTCTTGTGCTGAAGATATTCGTAATGCTTTAGCTGAAGAAGGAGCTATTCCTGTTCTGTTGCAGTTGCTTGTTTCCGGGAGTCCATCGACACAGGGAAAAGCAGCGAATTGTATATCAATTCTTGCTTCAACTAGTGAGTATTTTCGAGGGTTACTATTACAAGATAAAGGGTTACAGAAATTGTTGCAATTGCTCTATGAATGCTTGAGTTCTGATACACTAGAACACGTTTTACGTGCAATTTTTTCATTATCTGCTTCAGATACAGGCTATAGAATGTTATCTGGATCCACATCTTTTATAATACAAATTGCAGAGCTTTTAAAGCATGGAAATGTAATGTTACAGCACATATCTGCTTCATTGCTAGCTAATTTGGCGATTACTGATGGTAATAAGAGAGCCATTGTTGGATGTATGGGTTCTTTGGTGAAGCTAATGGAATCTGTGAAACCCGATGGAATGCAGGAGGTTGGGGCGAAAGCATTGATTTCGTTGTTAATGGTGAAATCAAATAAGAAAGAGTTTGTGAGGGATGAGAAGAGTGTGACAAGGCTGATGCAGATGCTGGATCCTAAGAATGAGGTTGTTTCCAAGAAGTTTCCGGTGGCGGTGGTGGGGGCAATCTTGGCCGGAGGGAGCCAGGGCTGCCGGAAAAAGCTCGTTGCAGCAGGTGCCTATGGCCATTTGCAGAGATTGGCAGAGTTAGAAGTGGTCGGAGCTAAAAAGGCGTTGCAGAGACTCTCTGCCAATAGGCTAACGAGTATATTGACCAGGGCATGGAGGGAGTAATCAAGAAACTAACCAATGAAAAGGTAAAAGTTAATGAGATGTGAATTTTTTTTCTTTATTATTATGATTTAATGCTTTAAAAGCCTTAGTTTTGTTGTGTTCAGTTGTTAACTTGATGTGATCATAGGAAGATGGAAGATTTCAAGTGGAATAACTCTTTTAAGTAGGGTAAATTAGGGAGAGGATTTGGAGCTATAAAATTAAATAAACTGGTTTGTTAGAAACCGATTCAAGAATTATTTGCGTTCAACTTCAAGAATCAAGATTCAGGAAACAATAAAGGATTGTAAAAATCACAATGAAACAAAACCAGCTCATGAGCTGATTCAGTTGATTAAATAATCTGGAAACTTGCAAAATTGGTCCTACAACTAAAATAATCTGAAAATCATGTTTGGTTCACCATGCACATGAGGTGGCAATTTGAGTACCTACAACTCTTAATTTTATTCAATTTTAGGACAGATTTTGCCAGGATCCCTATTAGTCATAGGGGCATTGGCTCATCAGGTGACGTTTGGGATTCCGGCGAAATTAAGACTCCAGCAAAAATTTCCAGCATTTTGAATTGCCCAAAATTGAGAGTTGTTGGTCCTAAAATTGCTGCCTCGTGCAATATACTAGATAAAAATGCCACCCCTTAGTTACAACGTCAGAATTGCAATATTCCAAAATAATTTGATTACCTGGATTGGGCTTTAGATTCTCTTATTGTACCTCATTATCTGTTTAGTAACATTCATTAAATTCCATTTTTGTTTCCAGTGTGCTTAGAATTGCAAGTCCTAGAAATAAATGGTGGTTCTTTATTTGGATCATAATGGCAGCTTATCAAGGAGACTTAAAATTCAAATTTGCTTCATTTATAACAGGCAAGATAGTATAAACAATCATAAGATGGGTCAGCTAGAAATGAGATTTTTCGTCATTCCTGTATAGCATTATATCAATGATGCCACGCGATGGGCCGTTAATCATATCAGTTATTAACTGTTGGGATTGATTTGGTTTTTTTGCTGGACGAACAACATAATTGAGATGCCATTTTGGTGGGAGTAATGTTTCAGTTCTGGACCAAAAGTGTATATCTCATCTTTCTCATCATACATGCAATAATTATATATACATCTAAACCAACTCTCCCATTGATGTGTTTGTGTTTCCCTTACCTTTTTTCTCTTTTCTTGCAGAAAATCAATCGAACTTTTCTTAACTCTGCATAGTGAAACACACTGAACCTCAAAGGTTAGCTTATGGTAGTAGTATACTGTATTATATGGAAGAAGAAGAAGAATATTGAAAAAAGTTAAAAAAAAAAGGGAGGGGGGGGGGGGTATTTATTAATTTGAAAATGGCATGGATGCGGGTTTTACAGAGTATCCTTGTTTCGATTTTTTTTCCTCCGTAATTATTATTAGTAGTATCATTTAGTATTTGATATGTATGAGTGAAGCAGAGTGTGTTGTTTTCACCTCTGTTATTCCTTTGTAACTTGGTTTATTAATGTACATTTATGTGTTGCTCCTCATTATTGTGTTTCAATCTCTTATTTTATTTCAATAGGCGCATTTGCTTTGTGTAAAGTAAATTTATTCTCGTATTTCATTTCAATAGCACATGTAGGAGGGGTTCCTTGTATTAGAATCCTCACTCGGTGAAGAAGCACCGGCGCAGATTTAGGAGAAAGCTAGATGTGAAGTACATTGACTTTAGTATTTTACTATAAAGTATTAATGATGTAAATGAGACTTAACTTGTTTATTAAGATTATAATTCTATTGATGTTTAATTTTATCATCACACAAGGGAGCTGAATAATCAACCGTGACTTAATAATGGTATGACATTGATCATCCAGTAATGTGTTTTTTCTCTAAGGGTTGAGGTATATACCCCTCCAGCTTTGTTTAATACACGCCCCCTCAACTTTTATTAATTAAATATTCATCTAAAATGTCTGTTTTGTCCTTTTAATAAAATACAAAAAGATACATACGCTTCCCATAAATTAACCTAACCTTAACCCTAATTTGAGAGGTATTAGGAGACGCCGCCGTCGCCCAACTTCCGGCCGCCGCCGCCCCAACCCAACCTCCGGCCGCCGCCGCCCCAAATAAAAACTTAGAAATTAAAAAACATAACGTAAAAAGTAAAAAACAAAAATCGACAAACCAGAGTCGACCAAAATTTCTTCCGTCGACACTGCTTTGTCGACCAAAAATACTCTGATCGACTCTGGTTTATCGATTAAAAACACTCCGGTCAATAAGATTTTTTCGAAAGAATTAAAAAAAAAAATTAAAAATTGAAATTTTCGACAATATTGAGTCGACCAAAAACAGTTCCGTCGACAATAATTTGTCCACGGGAGTGTTTTTGATCGACTCAATATTGTCAAAAAAAAAAAAGCTGGAGTGCATTAAACAGAAAAAAATGGAGTCGACCAAAAAAATGCTTACCTGGGGCGGCGGAGGCTGGACGAAGCGGCGCCGGCGCGATCGAGGAGAAGGAGGAGGCGGCGCCGGCGCGATCGAGGAGAAGGAGGAGGCGGCGCCGCCGCGCGATGCCATGGAAGAAGATGAGGCGGCGCCACGCGATGGAGGAGGCGGCGGCGGCGCCGCGTGATGGAAGAGGAGAAGGCGGCAGACGGCAGATGGTGGGAGGCGGCAGGCGGCAGACGGTGGGGTGGAGAAGAAGATGAATGAGAGAATGGAGTACGGAAGAAGAAATGGGAGAAAATTAGGGTTTAATTGTGAAAATTAGGGTTTTTGAGTAATGTATTTATCCTATACAATTTAAAGAGATAAGGGTATAATAGGTAATTTAGGAGGAGTGCATCTATCTTACATGTGTTTTGAGGGGCGTACGTGTATCGGGAGAGTGCATTAAATAAAGCTGGAGGGGTATATACCCTAACCCTTTCTTTAATCATTGAACATATTAAAAAAAGGGTTGGGGTATATACCCCTCCATCTTTGTTAGATACACTCCCCTCCCACTTTTATTAATTAAATATTCATGTAAAATACCACATTTACCCTTTTTAGTAAAATATTAAAGATACATACACCCCCTATTCAAAACCCTAATTTAATTGAATTAACCCTAATTTAATTGAATTAACCATAATTTTAGGGCTGGCAGCCACCGCCGCCGTCAACACCTCCCCTCCGGCCGCCGGCCGTCGTCAACACCACCATCACCACCAAATTTAGAAATTAAAAAAACAAAAAACTTAGAAATTAAAAAAAAAAACTTATTTTCGACAAATCAGTGTCGACCAAAAGCCCTCTCGTCAACACTGGTTTGTCGATCAAACACTTCCCCGTCGACACTGATTTGTCGACCAAACACATCCCCGTCGACACTGGTTCGTCGAAAGAATTTAAAAAATAAAAAATAAAATATTTCGACAATAAAGGGTCGACCATAAACACTCTCATCGACCATCGAGGGTCGATGAAAGTGTTTATGGTCGACCTGCTGAAAAAAAAAAAAAAACAAATAAACCTGGACGGAAGCGGCGGCCGGCGACGGAAGTGGGAGGGAGGCGGCGGGAGCGTGGCTAGTTGGGGGAAAGAGCCGGCGGCGTCGCTCGACAAAGAAGGCGACGCCGCCGCCTGTTGCAAATTGCTTGAAATTCATGTGTTTATTTTACATAATTTTGAGGGTTTTGTTGCATTATTCACACTAAATTGACTAATTGCACTTGAAAGGAGAAAGGTATGTGTTTTGCTATTTTTTAGGTAAATTTAACTTATTTAGAAGCAAAATACGTGTCTGAAAATTCATGTAAGTCAAGAAGATAATTGCACCATTGGATGCGTCTCGAAAAAATGAGTGAAATGAAAAAAAGAATCAAGTAAATCGGAGGTCGGAAGCTCAAGATATGATCGAAACGATAAAATGCGAAATTGCAGCAGAATCCACTCGGGCAGCCGAGTCAACCCACTCGGTTGACCGAGTGAAATCTGCTTCCAGAGCATTTTCTGGACTTTCTTTTCACTCAGTTGACCGTTTGAGGTCACTCGGTCGACCGTTTGGACCCGTTTCTGCGCGGAAATTCGAGAATTTTAAAGGATTTCAAGGGCCTAAGTGCAAATTTCGTCTCCAACACTCTTCCCAACTATAAAAAGCACCCACAATCAGATTTTGGAGCCCTAGAATTCATTCCCCACACAACCAAGAACTCATATTTTCACATTCAACATGGGATAGTTTAGGTTTGAGGAGCTTCTCTCCTCAAACACCATTAGATAGTTTTTATGCTTTTTAGTTTAGAATCATTTGGGTATTTCATTTTCATGTAAG
The DNA here is from genome assembly GCA_963675135.1 of Galeopsis tetrahit. Taxonomy (NCBI): domain Eukaryota; kingdom Viridiplantae; phylum Streptophyta; class Magnoliopsida; order Lamiales; family Lamiaceae; genus Galeopsis; species Galeopsis tetrahit. Next base: position 31,522,079 of record OY776126.1, on the reverse strand, counting down.
AATGGAAGAATTTCAATACTCTGAAGGTGCTATTTTTCTTTTATTTAAGCTTTGTTTGGTAAATTTCATTTTCATGTTTTATTTTGTTGTTTTAGCCATGGGTGTTTTCTCAAACACCATGGGATAAGTTTTTTATGCTTTGGATGTTTGAAACCATGTGAATATTTAGTGTTGAAATTGTTTATGCTTTGATTATTGTTGATATTTGGATTATTGCTTCTCTTATTGGGTTTTATTGGTGCTTTGTGTATTAGCTTCTATTAATCCGTATTTTGAGGCATGTTTAGCGTAGACGAGAGTTACATGAACATGTTTAAATTTATGGTGTGAGTTGTTGGTATACAAATGCGTTTATTATACTTTTAATTCGTCGAGAGAGAGTTAATCGTATTAGAACTCCTATTAGGAGACATTAATTACTTGAATGGTTATTTGGGTAGTTGGTGAGGATTAAGAAGATGTCTTACTACCGGGTTTGGGAACACCTTAGACGTAAGACTATAGTACCCGAAGGGAAATGATTTTCATCCTAGCATCTTGATGCTCTTAGTAAATCCAAATTGAAACATAAACACGGTATAAATAATCCCACTCAATTTCACTAGGTAGAGAACACCCGAAGCATTCCCAACCTTTGCACTTCTTCGAATCTAGTTCGTAGTTGTTATTTGTTCTTACTTGTCATTTTCTTGTTTTGTTGATTTAGTTGTTGAATTACTTGTTAGCCTTTAGATTGTATTTAGTTTAATTTATTGTCTTTAGATTATTGTTTAGCTTTAGTTTTATATTCAACTTCCGAAACCGTAGCTACATTAAGTATGACAAAACACAACTGTAGGGATCCATTGCACTAGCCCACCTCTCGTGGTTCGATACTACTTGGTCGAAATACTTACGTGTATACTACTACGATCCCTTATGCTTGAGGGGAAGTAGTTAGTCAAAAACATATAGACTAAAATTCGTTCAAGTCAGACGGCGAGAGGGAGAGTGCGACGGCGAGAGGGGAAAGGAGGGGGAGTGTAGAAAATGAAAAAAAAAAGGGAGGGGGAGTGTGACGGCGACGACGATGAAGACGGAGGGAGAGTGAGACGGCGACGGCGAGGAAGGGGGAGTGAGACGGCGACGGCGGCGGAGCTTGCCGTTGGGTGCCGACGTGAAGAAGAAGGAGGTGAAAGTAGATGGGTTTGGGCCAATTTGGGGAAAAATGAGGAAAATTAGGGTTTTATAGGGAAGGTGCATTTATCACACTGAATTTTAAGATAAAATGTATAATAGATAATTTGGGGGAGTGCATCTATCAAAGATGGAGGGGTATATACCCACCCCTAAAAAGAACGTACATTTAGGCCCAAATTATAATGAGACTATTTAGCTTGGGCCAACATAGAGCCCAGCCCAAGCTTGCAGGCTAACACAATATGAGATTGAATTTCTAGGGTTTTTAAGTTGATATGACATAATGATGTCATACATAACCCTAGATGTTTATCGAGCTAGTCCTAACTCTAGAGGGCCACATGGTAGGATCTTATTTGGTTCGTTCTTAATCGATCCATCAATAGTTGAGACCTAACTCTAATCTTAGTGGGCTACGGGTTAAATGGGCCATCGACGAGCTACAATATTTTTTAAAAAAAATAATTGAATTTTAAAATTAAAGATAGATAAATAAGAGAACAAAAGTATTGAGTGGATTGCGATTGTCGACTATATTGGATTATGACATAATGCCTTACCAAATTAGGGCATCTTCATATTTAACTAATGACGTTGAATGGGTTGGTGAACTTGTGGACAGGGAGTGAGGATATTGTTTGTATTGAATCTTTTTTTTATTTTTTTATTTTCATGGGCCATTCATTGGACCAAAATTTAAATGCATACGCACATTGTAAAAAAAAAAAATATATATATAGCAGCTTGGGCGAGCGGGCTAGCCCGTTTAGCCCGCGTGCTAACCGGTCCGATAAAAGTCCGTATTTAAATGGGCCTATGATTTATCAACCCTAACCCTGCATTTTTTTAGGGTTTATCGGACTGATCCGTTTAGCCCAACCCGGATAAACATCTGTACATAAGAGAAAGTCTTATATATACACGTTTACTTATGTTCAAAGATGCAAAAACGCTAAACACATTAAGGGGGTGTTTGTTTTGAGATTTTGAGAATTTTAAAATTCGAATTACAAAATATAATTAATTTTCAAAATTCTAATGTTTTTTATGTTATGTGTTTGTTTTGGATTTAAGTAGAGTATGATTTAACTTTATGTTATAAGTTTTATAGGTGTTTAACTGTTTATATAGACTTTATAGATATATATAATTTGTAGGTATTTATAGAGTCGACTTTTGTAGGATTTATAGGTATGTGTAGGGTAGGATTTTAAAATCCTAAATCCGGATGTTACATCCCAAAACAAACATGTCTAAAGGATCTCCCAATTTCAGATTAAGCATTCAGAGCAGAGAAGAGATGGTTGATCTATGAACTCACATATTCACTCAATTACATTATATCTTCTGATTAGTTAGAAGAGACCACAGAATCACAAAGTGTCATGAATATCACCTATAAAAGTTGAGAACTATATAATTCGAATGTGTCAATATCGTACCATGTCATGACATATTCAGCCACAAACCTAGAGGAGAAAATTAATTCATACCCTTCTTTAGAAATAAAGGTATAAAACCCTTCCCTTATTCATTATAATGAGGTAATTCACATTTACTCGTATGCTATCTCCATAAAAAAGTCTCTCTCTCTCTCTCTAAAAATGCTCCCCCTCTCTCTAGAGCAATAGCGTAGAAAATAAGCCAGCAATCCACCACCGCCTACCACCATACATATCTGCGACCTACTCACCTCCTCTCCGTAGAGATCGCTTTCTTCCCATTTGTGCCGCTACCGTGTACGCTGCCTCTGCCGTCATTGGTTTACGGTGTAAGAGTTAAAAGGTCATAATAGCCAGCACAAGTCCGTGTCGTTAAGTTACTCCGCCGAATCACCGCATTCGTTCGTCAGTTAACCAGTTTCGTCTCCTCAAATCTACAAGCTCAAGGAGTCTCTTTAAGGTTTAGGTGGGATCAATGGGTGTTCCTCCCCGATGGCGCCACAGTGGCCGATTGGGTGAGTCACACATTGATCCCAATTTATTGTTTTTTTCTAGTTTTTTAGCGGTTTAATTTCTAGTATTTTAGCTGGTTCAATTTTTAGTTTTGTTGGTTCCTCCGCTTTGAGTGGTCTCTCCTCGTCTAGTGCATTTTTTTCCTCCCTCCATGAGTCTTTTTTTGTTCTCTGGGTTTTGTGTTTTGGATAGGTCTTGCCTTTGGTGCTGTTAGTGGACCTATGTCTTTTCTTTTTTTCTCTATATTTCTTGATACGGATATACCTTAGTGTGGGGTATTTATTTCGTTTTGAGAATGGAGATCTGATCGTATTTGTGGGCATAGGTTGCACTCGTCTCTCCACTTCCTCACGACTGGAATGGAGCAGCTGTCACTTTGATCCTTCTAGATTGAAGATGATCTTGTGGGTTATGATGTACTGATCTTGCTCTATTTTCTTGTAACCCTTCAAAAAAAAATTCACATTTACTCAAAAGAAATCTTTTATTTCTTGCTCACTACTCTTCATATTCATCTCTATTGTTCATATGATCTCCATTTTTCATAACAATTCAACTGACTTGAGTGTCAGATGATCATCGCCGAAGCCATCTCTGGCTCGATTTTTTTACAGATTATCCGGTCCAAAGATCATCGTGTTTGAGGTCTGTTTCTCAATCGTGAATCGAACTTGATCTCATCATTAGTATACTTTTATTTTCTTTCAACTTTTGGTATAACTTGCAGTCTTTAGTGTATGTAAATAATAGGAGAATGAAACACACTATGAAGTGTTTTTTTTTTTTGGGGCCGAACTAATTATTTATATAAAAGTATCATGATTATTTTATATATGTCTATATTTATTTTAAAAATTATGAGATATTTTGAAATTTTATGGTGTGATCTGCTTCATAGGTTGGGATAAGATGAGTTTAGATGTGGTGGGATATGTAAACTTTGGTTTCATAAATCCAAGGGGAGGCTATGTTGTCTAAACCCATGAAATCTAGTTTATAAATACTGAGTTAAAGTGTTTAAAGTTATAAAAAACCAAATATAGGAGAAGATGAGTTTACATATTAAACTCATCACTAAACCCCCCTAAACCTATGAAGCAAACATGCACTTAAACTATATATCCCTCTCTATTTTTTAATTTACATTTTTATATAGTACAAGCTAAACTAAAATTGTATAAGACCATATCCATGACAAAGTGGGATAACTTAAATGGTCAGAGCATCCCTACCCAAGCCTAAGGCCCTTAAGGTGGTGTTCGGTTTGGAATTGTGGTGAATTTGATTGAAATTGAGATTGAAAAAAGGTGGATTGGGGTAATACATGAATAGTAATTGTATGTAAGTTGTGTTTGGTTAAGAATTGAGAAGTAAGAGTGGATGTAACTTTATATCACATCAAGAGTAATGTTATAATATTTTATTATTGTTAGTTAGTGAAATAATGATTGAATGATAGTGAATGATACTTATTGTTGTTAGTTAGTGAAATAGTGATTGAATGATAGTGAATGATACTCTCTCCGTTCAATTTCATTATGCCCACTTCCAGTGATGGACCCAGGATTTTAAAACTGGGGGTACGATCAATAGTTAATTAATCACTCATGTTATTTCGCAATCGATTGTTAACATACGTCATTTCTAAAAATACTATTTTCACATCTGCTATAGCGACTGGAAGAATCAACACAAATTTTTCTACAAGTCTCATAGAAAGAGCATCAAGATCAAGCTTGTAAATTTAAATACCAAAACATATCATTTCATTTCATGTTTTTAATAAATATATCAAATTAACATTTAAAAGCCAACGAATCAATACCCAAACATATCATTTCATTACACACTTTTTATAAATATATCAAGTTAACATTTAAAAGTCAACAAATCAAAACCTAAAAATTTGAATGGATAAATTGGGCTAAGTTTAAATATTTATTTTTTTCTTTTGATAAGAAAGAAAAACAAACGAACTTAAAGCAAGCTATACATGTAATGACAAATTTGTAATATTACTTAATTAAAATAAAATATTACTATAAAATTGTAATGAACTTTAGCTTTATTATCATTGGGCTAATGTGTCTATTGGTAAATGGCTTTCACAACATTTCAATCATTATTTTCATTCTTCAATAATTTATACTCCGATATATAGCAAAAAATAATAAAAAATTGGGGTATATTTGTACCCCCATGTCACTATGTAGGTCCGTCAGTGCCCACTTCTTCGAGCATGAGTTTTAATAAATATTGATTAGGACAATAAAAGGTAGATCATATAAAAGAAAAAAAGAAATCTAGGACCATAAGCTCACATGTCGAGTCAGAGGCCGGAGTGCCATTAAAACTTTGCTTGGGAAAACCCTCCTTAAGGGATAAAACTCAGGTCAAGGAAAAAGGTACACTCCTCTAAAAATCAATGTCTATAGAAAGCAATATATAAATCATTATGCATAAATGAAAGTAGAAATTGGATATTGTGGGTCCATTTATAAATAAATTATTGTTTATGAATAAAGTGAATGACAAAGTGGGTAAATAAGTGATGGTAGGAGGGTGGAGATAAAGTAGTATGAATAATATTGTTTACAAAAAAGGTATGTGCAAAATAAAATTGGACAACCAAAAAAGGAAAGTGAGAATAATGAAAATAGACTAAAGATTGATTTTTGTTGCATTCAAGAGACAAAACTGGAGAAAATTGACAGAAACATTTGTGAACAAATATGGGGAGGTGGAAACTTCGACTGGGCAGCGAGGGAGTCAGAAGGTCGATTAGGAGGTATGTTATCTATTTGGAATTCTAACAAGTTTAAATGCTCAAGCAGGTGGCATGTGCAGGGCAGTGTAATTGTTAATGGAACCTGGGGCGATAGTCAAAATAACGCATGCATAATCAACATTTATGCCCCCTGCGCTGGGAGCGAAAAAAGGGAGTTATGGGACAGATTAGGCCTGGTCAATGACCAATGTGTAGGAAGTGAAATTTGTATGATCGACGATTTTAACTACGTCAGAAATAACACAGAAAGAGTGGGCAGAGGACAGAATTATGGACAAGGAGATATCAAAAAGTTCGAAGACTTTATAACCGAGGCACATCTCACTGATCTGCCTCTCCACGGGAGGAAATTCTCGTGGTATAAACCAGATGGGACATGTAAAAGCAGGATATATAGGGTACTGGTCAACGACACTTGGATTCAAAACATGCTGAACATGAGCCTACGCGGCCTATCGAGATCCGTCTCGGATCATTGTCCCATTTTATTTGAATCAATGGACACTGACTGGGGACCGAAACCTTTCAATTTCATTAACGCCTGGTTGACAAACCCGGACTTCAAACCATTTGTTGAGCATGTGTGGAAGAATCAGCAATTTAGGGGCTGGGGTGGCTACGTGCTTAAGGAGAAGCTAAAGGCGCTAAAGGAAGAATTGAAAAAGTGGAACAGAACAGTTTTTGGATCAATTGATGAGAAGATTGAGAATCTCAGGAGCGAAATCCAAAAGACTGACATTATGGATGATGTATTTGGGTTGGATGAAGCTGAATCAATAAGGCGGAAAGCGGCACAAGCTGAACTGATGAAGACCATGAACTCGCGCAATAGTCTGTTGGCCCAAAAAGCTAAAATTCGTTGGCTAAAGGAGGGGGACATCAACTCTAGTTTTTTCCACAAAGCCGTAAAAGCACAGCGGAAGAGAAACGAGATGATCGGGATACAGATTAACGGTCAGTGGTTCGAGGAGGTCAGCGCAGTGAAACATGAAGTTAGTGAATTTTTCAAAGATCACCACTCCGCTTCAACTCTGATAAGACCAACAGTGAGGGATGATTTTGTGGATAGAAAGGTATCGAGGGAGGATAATGCTATGCTCACTGGGGCGTTCAGCGAACAGGAAATCAAAGAGGCTGTCTGGAATTGTGACAGCTCAAAAAGTCCCGGCCCGGACGGCTTCAATTTCAAATTCATCAAAGAATGTTGGGAAATAGTAAAGGACGACTTTGTTAAGATGCTGCAGGACTTCCATTCGCATGGGAAGTTGGTCAGGGGGCTGAATCCATCCTACATTGTGCTAATACCGAAGAAAGAGGCAACAGTATCAGTTAACGACTACATGCCAATATCACTGATCGGATGCATTTACAAAGTTTTAGCAAAAATTCTAGCTAAGAGGCTGAGCAGGCTTATGGATAAACTGATTGCGGATAATCAAAGTGCCTTTGTGGGGAACAGATACATCCTGGATGGGGTCGTGATCTTGAACGAGGCAATTGGAGAGGCAAAAAGAAGGAAAATCAAGAGATTGTTCTTCAAAATTGATTTTGCTAATTAAGTCCTACGACTCAGTCGATTGGGGTTTCCTGGATCTTATGATGGAGAAATTTGAATTCAGCAGAAAATGGAGAAATTGGATAGCGGGATGCGTACAATCCGCGAGCGCCACGGTCCTAATCAATGGCAGCCCAGCCTCGGAATTCAAATTGAGACGTGGGCTGAGACAGGGGGACCCGCTCTCACCCTTCCTGTATCTTTTAGTTGCTGAGGGTCTGAGCAGGCTAATCTCGAAGGCTGTAATGAATGGCTCCTTTGAAGCAGCCGAACTGGGAAACGAAGGGCTGAAGCTGTCACACCTGCAGTACGCAGACAATACTATTCTAATTGGTAAGGCAAGCCACAACAATGCTTGGGCCATGAAAGGCATCCTCCGCAACTTCGAACTCCTATCGGGTCTGAAAGTGAACTACGACAAAAGTTGCCTATGTGGAGTGAATGTGGATAGAGGAAAACTGGAGGAATTGGCTGGGATTTTGGGGTGCTCCACAAGTACCCTCCCATTCAAATACTTGGGAGTCAAAGTGGGTGCTAAACATCGTACAACAGTTTGTTGGGACGACCTGGTTCAGCGAATGAAAAAGAAACTGACCGTGTGGAACAACATCAAGATCTCTATGGGGGGAAGAGTTACACTCTTGAAGTCCGCCTTATTGTCAATACCGATCTACCACATCTCTTTCAATTTTTTGCCTTTGAGTGTGATTAAAACTATAACCTCTTTGTGTTGCAGGTTTTTATGGGGGGGCAATGAGAATAATAGGAAGATTTTCTAGATAAAATGGAAAGCTATTTGCAAATCTAAGAAGGACGGGGGGCTTGGTGTGAGGGATCTTAGGAAATCTAATGTTGTCTTGATGAGTAAGTGGATGTGGAGGTATTTGGCGAATAAGGACAGCCTATGGGTAAGGGTTCTTAATACCCTACATGGGAAAATAGAGGTCGAGGACGAAGGAAAGTTTGTAGGGCACAGGGGAAGGATAGGCTCGAGCTGGTGGAGAGAAGTAGTGGACAGTGTGTCGGGACAGAGGGGGAGGTGGTTTTGGAGCAACCTAGAACTTCAAATAGGCAATGGGAGGGATATAAAATTTTGGAGCGGACTGTGGGCTGGGAGGGGGGGCACTTAAACATACTTTTCCTAGGTTATTTGGGTTGTGTGATGACAAGGAGATAAAAATCAGCGAGCTTGGAAATTGGGTTGATGGGAAGTGGGAGTGGGCTTGGAGGTGGAGAAGAGCTTTATTCGATAGGGAATATGAATTGTTGAATCAACTAATTAATTGTGTGGACAGGTTCAAACTCCAAGAAAACATCGAGGACGGATGGCGATGGAGGCAGGGACGTAGCGACAAGTTCTGCATAAAGGACGCCTATGCAGTGATCTCCAAGGACACGGAAGCAGATCGCAGCAATGAGGAAGACGGCCTAACTCACACGGAGGCGTGGAACAAAAATGTACCTTTCAAGGCTGCTGCCATGAGCTGGAGATTGCTGCAGAATAGATTGGCTACCAGGGATAATTTACGAAAAAGAAGGATCCTTACGGCGGCAAACGCGGAAAGCTGTCCCCTATGCGGAGAAGGGGAGGAATCGGCAGCCCATTTATTCATCAATTGCATACAATCAAGCGTCATTTGGCAAGAAAGCTACAAATGGGTTAACGTCTACACACCGCTACATAACCAGGTTCGAGAACATTTCTTAGGGCATTCGGGAATTTTCAAAGGCGCCAGAGGTCGTAGGAGGGCCATTGGAATGTGGATATGTATCGTTTGGGTGATTTGGAGGTGGCGGAACAAGAAAATTTTTGAGGACTTGAACTGGGACACACAGAAGATTATGGACGAGATAAAAGGTAGATTGTGGAGCTGGTTCGGTTGCTACGACAAACACATGCAGCAGGTTAGTTTCACAGATTGGATTAGGGACCCAAGACATTGCCTTGAAGATGGCAATTGACGTGGTGGCTGGGAGTTTAATTGTGATGTTTTACTAAGCATTTGAAACCTTGTTGTCTGCACATTTTTATGCCTTAATAAGGGCAATTGTACCAGATGTTGTAAATGCACATTTTTATGAATAAAAAACATCTTTGCCTGATAAAAAAAAAAGAATAATGAAAATAGATGGGGGAGTATATTTTTTTTATTATTGTTAATTAGTGGGTAGAAAATAATAGGAGAGAGAATGAGTGTGTGAAAGAAAAGTAAGAGAGAAGATAAAGTAGGAGAAATAGGAGAGAGAATGAGTGTGTGAAAGAAAAGTAAGAGAGAAGATAAAGTACGAGAAAGAATGAGTAATTGATAAGAAAAATAGTGATTTAATTGTAAAAAAAATAGTGTATAGATGTATTATATGGGGTGATTAATATTTAAATATGTATTTGGATTGACATGAATTAAATTGTGATTGGTCCAATCCATATCCCGATTGGCCAATCCCAAAACAAACACGGTCATATCCACAACTCTCAATTTTAATGTTCAATGATATCAACACAAAATAATTTATTACCTTTTATATATTATATGAATTTTAATTTATTGAATTCTAATTTATAAAGTTTTATATACACCTATTATGATTAATAACATATTTAAATACTATATAAATTTATTTTTATTATTTGAAAAAAATATAACAACATTAGAGGTTTGATATTGAAATTCATATAAATCGGTTTAGATTAAATCAATCTATTTAAATATATTTGAAGGTATGGTCTTTCAATTAAATTGTCACATATAAACATTAATAAATTCATTTATAACAATATGGAGTATATTAATGTCAATTGTCACATATAAAAATTAATAATTTTAAAGGAAAATATCTAGTTTTTCATATAATTCACAAATTAATTAATTAATGAAACGAGTATTATGGCCCAAGCCAGAATGTTATTGGAATAAAAAAGTGAAATTCCTAGTTACTAGAAGTATCTTTCTGTAGAGTGCAAACCCGATTCCCAAGCAACAAACAAACTCCAACAATGGAGAACCAATCGGCGGCGTTCACTGAAGCTACCGTCGATGGCCATCCTCAGATTGCCCTAATCAACACCTTCTGTGAAATCACCGCTTGCGCCTCTAAATCTGAAGCCCTATTCTTCCTGGAATCCCACAACTTCGATCTTGACGCCGCCGTCTCCACTTTCCTTGACGACGCTCACCCGGACCTGCCCGCCGCTGTTCCCTCGGCGCAATCCAATCCTCACGATTCTCCCTCTGACTCGCTTTCCGCTTCTCCTCGCTCCCGATCCCCTTCGCCGCCCCGGGTTTCCCGCTCTTACAATCTCCGTGCTGCTAAACCTAGCTCTGGCGCCTCCGCTTCTGCTGGCGCAAGACGCGCTGGCGGAATTAGGACTTTCGCGGATCTGAATAGGAAGCCTAAAGATGGGGAGTCTGATAGCGATTCTGATTATGACCCCCAGGAATACTACACTGGCGGAGAAAAGAGGTAATTCTTTGTTCCTTTATCATAATTTTGAAGAAGTCATAACTTTTCTCATATTGCTTGCTTAAACGATCATGTTACAGTCACTAGTTAGTAGTAATCGAATCAATGTTTGAATTATTTGAAATCTTGTTATGTCGAATGAATATGAATCGCCCTTCTAAAACATGTGTCTGCATCAATTCAGCAATACAATTTATCTAATGGTGCTATGCGTTATAGTGGAATGCTTGTTCAAGGGCCATCCAAGGCGAAAGATGTGGACGCAATATTTAATCAAGCAAGACAATCAGGAGGTGTAGAACCATCCGCTGAACATCATGCGCCTTCTTCAAGCTCAAGAAGATTTGCTGGAACTGGTAGGCTACTCTCCGGGGAGGTATCGTCTACCCCTGCCCCTACCCCAACCCCTCAGCTGCCTGAAGCTGTGAACCACAATATTACTTTCTGGAGAAATGGTTTTACAGTGGATGATGGGCCTCTTAGGAGGCTTGATGACCCTGCAAATGCATCTTTCTTGGAGGTAACTACTTTCAGTTTTTGTTTAATCTTGATCTTGAGTATTGGTTTATTTTAAAAAAAATATTGTTTCCGTACTCTGTGTTTCCCCACTTGTGTGACTGGCTAACATCAAGGTGTATGAGAAACCTGTTTATTCGATCGGCCTTTCTCTTGATGATTTACGTATATCAGAATGTTTGGTTGGTGGTGTTGTTGTTGTATGTTTGTACGCGTGTGCATGAGAGAGACAGATAGAGTAAGAGACGTGAGTGTTACGCCACGTGCTCAATGCTTGAGTACTTCGTCACATTCTCAATGCTTTAGTTTTACGTCACATCCAAATAGATGTGATTTTCATACCACATTAGATTTCAACATGCGTTTTTCATACCATTTTCATTAGGTTTCAATATGTGTTTTTCATACCATTCATTAAATACAATGCTATCAGTAGGTGCAGTGATATACTATCTTCGATACCATGTCAAGTTACATCACCTTTGCTTGAGTTATGACCAGTTATGCATGGTAGTTGCATTCCCAGATATGCTAAACTTAGAATACAACAATAATTGCTCAAGAAATCTCTTGATAATTGAGTAGTGTGGAAGAATCTTTTTGTTGAAAGCTTTCCTAATAAGATAAACCGATGCAGAGTGTTATGAAGTCCGAGTGTCCTAAAGAACTTGCACCAGCAGATAAGAGGAACGCTGTTCATGTCAATCTCATTAGGAAGGAAGAAGAATACAAGGTGGTGTTCCTATCCTCAATTATAATCTAAGGAGTAGTATTATTTAACCAGGAATTCTTCTTTAACATTATCTTTGCCCCTGCTTGTTTTTCAGGAACCAGAAAGACCCCGTCTTCCCTTCCAAGGTGTTGGAAGAACGCTAGGTGCCACCACTGAGACTGCACCGATTGAGCAGACAAGTGCCTTGACCACAGCTCCTGCACCATCCCTAGGTCTCATTGTTGATCAGACGCAGTCTTGTACCTCGATTCAGCTGAGATTGGCGGATGGTACGCGCATGGTTTCACGTTTCAACAACCACCATACGATCAGAGATATACGAGGCTTCATTGATGCTTCAAGACCTGGTGGGCCAACAAGTTATCAACTGCAAACCATGGGTTTCCCTCCCCAACAACTCACAAATCTGGACCAGACGATAGACCAAGCTGGAATAGCCAATTCGGTTGTTATCCAGAAATTATAGTCTATCAATTTCTTGCAGTGACCATATGATCTATCAAACTCTTGTTATTTATGTTGGGAACTATTGGATTGCTTCTCATGTTTTCTTATTGACTTGATTCTTTTTTGTTCACATTCTTAGATATTCTCTTTTATGGCCCTTTATTACAATTTCTTGATCATCATGTTGCAACACTCATTACTACACTTTAATAAAGAAAGCTTGACAAGAAAGAAAAGAAACACAAGAGTTTGAATCTACTTGATGCTCAAGCCTCAAAGGACAACGGCCTTAAAGAACATATTTTGATCTCGTACGTTGTACGAGCAGAGATCCCATCCCAAGCTGCGGAGCTCTGCTTCACTAATTGCAATCGAGAAGAAGTTGTGCCAATGTAGTTGCCACAATTTCTACAGAGCAATTTGGTTGGTCGTCGAAACAGCCTCCACAAGTAGTTGGATGCCAAATATGGCAACCATCTAACTTTGTTAATCTGAGTAAACCTAGTCTCATCAATTGAAAAGAAGGAAATAATCCCTCGTTTCATTGACTTCCCATACTCTTGATCCATCACTGATATGTTGCGGTTGCAGGAGTTCAGATTTAGTTCGTATCCACAAGATCCACAGCTGCAACACATACCAAAGTTTGTAAAAAATGACACACAAAAATCTTGTTTAATGTATATATGGATAGTAATTAGTCTACTTCTTGCATGAAATCTAGCTAGTTTTCTTGCAAAGAACCGGTCATTTTGAGATATAATCCACGTGTTTATTGTGGTTCACATCGATTAAGCCTCTGCCATTAACGTACGAAAAAACGCGCTGAGATCACCTCCTGTACATGAGGGTCCCGTGCAGGATGTGATCCCTTGGACAAGTCCCGAGAACACATTTTCTTACATACAAAGCACACGGTGAAATTGCAGAGAGAGAGAGAGAGAGATGTAGAACCTGTAGGATACATGTGTACCAAGAAAGTATGAATGGGATGATGACATTGGAAGAACAGCCTCAGTGTTAAAGACACTGCTCATCTTTTGATGTGTGAAGTGTGTGTGTGTGTGAGAGAGAGAGGCTTAGAGGTTTCTTTATGTCTAGAGAAGGACAGGAGAGGAGAGGAGAGGAGCGTGAACAGCTACACACAACGGTAACTAGTTGAGAAATGGTTGCATGCTTCGGGTGTACCTGCACCATATGTAACTCCCACCTTATTCACAAGAACACCAAGCAAATCTATATCTAACTGTTGGTATGAACTACAAATTAAGAATCAGATAAATTTTAGTAGTATTTGTATCAACATCACAATTTTTTTTCTTTCTAATTAAGAACATAATTTGAGAAATCAGAACTTACACCTCATCGCTAAGAACACCATATAAATTTAAATAATCCCATTGTTCCATAATTGATTGTAAGAACAATAGCTGCATTAAGATCATTATCTTTTTTATTTTATTTTTAAAAAATAATCATGTTCTTTACATCTTCCAGTAATTTGCAAATTCCTGAGTCTGATGTGATTTAGCCCAATTGTCGTTGGGCCTTCACACAAAGATCCAACTTATTGTTGCCCTAAGTTCTTGATAGTCTACTCATTTTTAATGTGTCACCCCCTCCCATTGACAATGACGCGTGAATTACCTTCACTACGTTTCGATACAATCCGACTCGTGTCTGAACTCGTCCAAGTGAACCGAATCGAGTGGACGGCACCGAAAATCAACAGAGTTCATCATATTTAATTTTCACCAACTGGGACACAAGTTTTAAAAGAAAAATAAATAAAATAATAAAAGATTTAATAAATTAACTATATAATTATAATTAATACTCGTACTAATTTTGACAAGTTAGACGGTATAAAACGGTGTGTATCTATTGGGCGATGAAAGCTGATTGAAATTGAACCCCATTGCTCCGACAAGGTTCTTCTAAGCCCCGAATTTCTCTGTTAGGGTTTCTGCTTCTCTCTCCTCCACCCCTAAATTCGAGCTTCAAATCGAAGCCAAATCTGCTCTACTTCCTTCGATCGAGCGGAAAGAACACACTTGAAGATGGCGAAGACGAAGCCGGGGAAAAAAGACGTCGAATCCTACACCATCAGAGGGACCAACAAAGTTGTTAGACGTACTTCTCTTTCCCCCTTTCTAGTGTGTGTTTTCGGGGGTTTTAGCTTCTCCGCTCCTGATTTACTACCAAAATGTTGGCTTGTGTTTTTTTAGATTTTTGTTTTTAAGGCTTCGTTCTTTCAATGTCCATGGATTATGCTTTATGGTGCAGAAAAATGCTCCATTTTTCTTCAAGGAATTAGGAAACGAGGCTTCGTGTTGATTAGGGTTTGAAAAAGGTTTGAATTTGACTACTCACTAACTGCTGTGCTGTAGAAGTAGAATTCTGGTTGAATTTCTTGTAGCTCATATAGTACAGCACAACACTGGCATAAGATTTTGAGTGAAATTTAAATATTGGAGTATTTAGCATTTGCAAACTGGTTTTGTTTACTTCTCTGTTATATAGTTGGCGAAATGTTTCCTTTGAGAGTTACTTATGTAACTGTAAGCAGATTATATATTTATCTCTATATGCCACCTTTGATGTGTTTGTGTATAGATAATTTTTGAGCTCTATGGTGTCAGTGAGTTTTATGTGCTCTAACATTTACGCACACATGCACGTAACACTAATGCTGACACCCGTGGTATGTGTATTTGGTTTAGTTTAGTTGAGGTGAACTTTTGAGGACATGGTGGACTAAGATATGTGAGTCTTTCTGTAGCTGGAGATTGCGTGTTAATGAGGCCGTCTGATTTGGACAAGCCGCCATACGTGGCAAGAGTTGAGAAAATTGAGGCTGACCACAGGAATAACATGAAAGTGCGATGCCGTTGGTATTACCGCCCTGAGGAATCAATTGGGGGCCGCAGGCAGTTCCATGGTGCCAAGGAGCTGTTCTTGTCGGACCACTTTGATGTACAAAGTGCTCACACCATTGAAGGCAAGTGCATTGTGCATACTTTCAAGAACTACACAAAGCTCGAAAACGTGGGAACAGAGGATTACTTTTGCAGGTTTGAGTACAAGGCATCAAATGGAAGCTTCACTCCTGACCGAGTTGCTGTGTGAGTCTCACTTATTTAAATTTTGATGATCCTGTTGTTAGATATTTGAATGTAGAGACCATATTTTGGTTATTTAACTTTAATTGTTCTTTGTGTTTCATAAGCTATTGCAAGTGCGAGATGCCTTACAATCCGGATGATCTCATGGTGCAATGTGAAGGGTGTAAAGACTGGTATGCCTCTGTACTTTCCAGATTTCATCATCCTAACACGTGTTTTGTGTACAGTTTTTGAGATATAGAAGAAAAAAACTTAACAGTAAATATCTGCATATCATAAACTAGAAAACAGTGCTGAATTCAGGACTAGGGTTTAAAAAAAAGCTTAGTAAAAAAGAGGAAACTTTGAAACAGCGTTTATACTAGGTTCTTTTCACCTTTTTTATGCGAAACTTATGTCCGCTGTCATGCCGTGTTATTTAACTCTGTATCTTCTTCTCATGGCAAGAAAAAGATTCAGTAAATCTTGATTTAGATAAAAATATAAAATTATATCTCCTTCCCGTATAAGATTATAAATTTCCCTTGTATTGTATTTTCATAGTCAGTTCATTACAACTAGCTGTTAGTTTACAACTGTTTGTTGGTTTAGTTGTTTGGTTAGCTGTTTTAATTACAAAGTCGGGTATACATTTTATTTCTTTCTTCTTAGTTGATAGCTCACAGTTTTTTTTTAATCTTCTATGCATAGTCTTTTAAGTTGTAAGCTTTCTGATATACTGGTAATAAAGAGATTACTTTGAGATATTTTCCTCTTTACCTTGAGTTAGTATTCTTTCTTATCTAAAATTTCTACTTGAATCTTGTATCCATGGCTATGAATGCATGGTTTGTTCACATAGCAAGAGATTTGGTGAATCTTGATTCAGATAAGATTATGCTGTCTTTACATAGAAAGCGATTTTGCAAATCTTGATTTAGATAAGATGAACCTAGGAAATGTTAGGGCAGAAATGATCCTTTGACGTGAGTTCGTGACATATATCAAGCAACATGAACCTAGGATCTCAGACTCAATTCAAGGATATTTAAATTATAACTAATGGAGAAAAAAATAATGAGAACTTTTGCTAGTTATTAATACTTAGAATTGTTTCCAAGTGCGAAGTAATTATTGGGGTGACACATACGAGGAGAATCACTTAGATACACTTAACGGTTAAATTGCCAAAAAATGTCAGCAATTATGAGCATTAGTTGTGGTCTCCTTGATGTAATGTGTTGTTGAGATTATTTCTTTGATTTATGTTTTGAAAAAAAGGTGTTTCTAATGCTTATTTTGGTTGAAGGTTTCATCCTTCTTGCATGGGCATGACCATTGAAGAAGCTAAGAAACTGGATCAGTTCTTGTGTTCTGAATGCTCGTCTGATGATGACACCAGAAGGTCTTTGAATTCGTTTCCTGCATCACCAATTGCTGAAGAGACAAAGGTAACCATTACTTTTCCTGTTTGATGATACAGATTATAAAGTAATGCTCTTACGTATGTTTCTTTGCATGAATTCTCTCATTAATGAGAATAATATATTTCATATTTTTACTCCTAAATTAGAAAAAAAGTGTGCATAACTTTGCCATTTTCTTCCTATATGGGCTAAATGGGCAAATACATGAGTGGGTCATGCAATACAGCTTTATAACTTAAAAGTTAACAAAGGATGGACCTAACTATTTGCCCAAACAAGCTGAGTGATGTAAAATTTCTCTTCTAAGTGTTTGTTTGTTTGTTTGAAGGGAAAACTAATTCATTTCTTACTAACTCCAGTGATTTGTGGTTGTTAGGTGTTGGCAAAGCGTAGAAAGAGGTGACTGAGACACGTATTCATGATGAGGTTGTACCTCTTTTCTTGCATATTAGCGCTATCATTTGTTGTAGTGTGGAATTGTTGTAAGTGCAGAGAGGGAGAGAAGACAGAAAACTAAACCAGAGGCTTTTCCTAATTTATGGTAACAAACTTGGACATCTATTTTGCATCTCTCTAGTGTGCAGACTTAAATAGAAAGCCTCATCCTTTATCTTCTGCACTCCCTCGGTGTGGGACGGGTTTGCTCTATCCCAATACCTGACCCGGGATCTGCCCTGCCCCTGCATGAGGACCCGTTGGGTCCAACTCCGTCCCCACCTATATTTTAATTATTTTTAATATACACAAAAATTTTATTTTAATATTAAGTAATTTAAATAAAAATATATAATTGCTTAAAATAATATTTAATTTCAAAACTAATACATGGATTATTTTTACAAACATATATACAATATAAATTTATATACAGTAAATGCACGAACATATAAAAATATTAATATATTTTTTGTAGTGCATGTGTGAATGCTAGTAATGTTTTGTTGTGCAACTTCGTGATAACGGAATTATTTTTTTAGGGGTGTTTGCATTGGGCTTCGAGTGGTTTTAAAAATTGGATTTTTGAAATCTCGATAAACAGTTATATGAGTGTTTCTTTTGAATTTCAAGTGAAGGATTTCAAGTTATAAAATGATTAGTTAAGTGTGCAATGATTAAATGTATTATATTATTGTATTATTATATTATTGTTGAGAAATAATATAGTGATTGGAGTAATATTATAAAAATATAACTTTATGTCAAATCTTTGAAAACTGGTTTTTAAATCCCAAAGTAAAACGGATTTTGGATCTTGAAATTCTAAACCTGATTTTTAAAATCAAAAGAAAACATATCCTTAAAGTATGGTCAAAAAAATATCCACAGTAAAAATATAATTTTCATTTAAGTGATGTTTACTTGGGGGTTTTGAATGGTTTTAAAAATCGATTTTTTAAATTTTGGGTTTTTAAAACTCGTAATATGTGTATTTTTTTTTAGTTTTGGAATAGTAGAAGATTTTAATTTTATGTCAAATCAATGTGTAATATTAAATAAAATTTTATTATTATATTATTGTTGAGTGAGATTATAATGATTAGTTGATTGTGTAATGATTGAATGTATTATATTATTGTATTATTATACTATTGTTGTGAAAGATTATAATGATTAGAGTGATATTATAATATAACTTTATGTCAAATGAATATGTTTGTTAATGGTGATTTTTAGTGGGTTTTGAAAATCGATTTTTAAATTTCGAAGTAAAATGGGTTTAGAATCTTAAGATCCAAAACCTGATTTTTAAAACTGAAAGTAAACATAGCCTTACACAATTTATATGTCACCATTCCCATTGAAATCTAATGTTAGTTTATACTCAAAAGTTGAGTATATACTCCCTCCGTCCCTCTATAAGTTTCCCACTTTCCTTTTATGGATGTCCCACAATAAGTTTCCCATTTCATATTTTTCCATTTTTGGCATATGGTTTTCTCTCTCCCAATCACATCACTTACACTTTATCTATTATTTTATTATACTTCATCTCACACTCATCCATTATTTTTTCTCTCACCATCACATCACTTGTACTACATCTATTATTTAATCATATTTCTTAATCAAAACAACCAAAAGAAAGGGAAAACTTATACCGGGACGGAGGGAGTACAATATAAACAATAATAATTGTCCAACGTATATATAATCTCATATATGAGATGAACCTTTGTATTAGTATTTAGATATCATTTTTATTTTAATGCATAATTTGAATCGGGTTATAAACTACGTATCATACAAAATACATGCGATCAAGACTAATTTCATACAAATTTTGAACTAGTTGTTTTTGTTCGAATAAGAATATAGTGAAATGTGAGAGATAATAATTTTGTCAAAAATAAAATGAGTAACTTTTGTTGAACGGACGAAAAAAAAAAGTTGAATAGCTTACAAGGGTGAAGTACAACGAATGATTAAGAGTATGTGCAAAAATTGACAAAGTGGAGTACAAATTAATGGAGTATTAAAGTATGTGGGTGATACACTGATACTCTTTCATCTTTGAACCAACAATATAATCTGCAAACATGTTTATTTTTAAAAATGTTTATTTTTTGAGAAGTTCAAACAATTGTGAAACGGACGAATAAAGAAAGAGTGCAAACAATTGTGGGAGAGAGGGAATACTTTATTTTGAATGAGTAAATGTATCATTCCGTCCACAATTATTTGCACATTTTTTCTTATTTATCTATTCCACAATTGTTTGCACACTTGTCTCATTCGTCCGTTTCACAATTATTTGTACACTTCAACTCAAGATATTCACATATTTACGTTAAATGCTAGTACCAATTAATTTCTTTTACTTTATTAATTAAAATTTACAAAATTACATTTCAGGGACAGAGGGAATACTTTGAAGACTGTTAGGGAAAAACACTGTAGATCCATATATTTGATAACTTGTTACTACAATTTATAGGTTCAAATTTAGATATTATTCAACTTATATTAATATCTAATGAACAAGAACAAATACATCACTATTCTGCTGCAATAGTTGAAGATAGAAGTAATTAAACAATATTCCTAATATAATAATAAACATCTGAGAATTTCTTACACAAACACATAACTTGAGTCAGAGTCTACTAATCAAATTCATCAACAACTTCTAATCATCACCATACGCTCTGAAGCTATACCTTTCTTGATAGAAATCATTGAAGAAGAGATCAGCTTCAAACCATTTAGGATAACGAACGAGGTCACCAGCAACAAAGCTCATATAACGCTCGCTCCCTTCAGGCACCACTCTCACTTCTCCTTCCTCCACATAAACCAGCTGGTCCACTTGCCAGTCCCACGGAAGCTTGCACTTGCCCGTTTTCCATATCGACCATCTAGAAACGTTGAGCTGTGCTAGCCGCTCCTTCGAC
Organism: Galeopsis tetrahit; assembly: GCA_963675135.1. Classification (NCBI taxonomy): domain Eukaryota; kingdom Viridiplantae; phylum Streptophyta; class Magnoliopsida; order Lamiales; family Lamiaceae; genus Galeopsis; species Galeopsis tetrahit. The sequence continues at coordinate 31,501,521 of OY776126.1, read as the reverse complement.
ACTTTCCTTTCCACCTTCACGTTGTACAGCTCCTCCAATGGCTTCTCTACCCTCATTGCTCGTATAGGCTTGTAATGCACAGGAGTTGCAGTAAATCGTTTGTACTTTTTTGCAGATGAGGAGGACGTCAGCATCGGAGCCATGATCGCACTTGCCATATCAGCTGAATTTCTACTTCATTACACCAAATCAAAGAACCCCAATGGATTAAAACACATAATATCAAATTTCTTCTATTCATAAAGAACATAGACTGCAGGAAAACACGATTGAGATTTCTCGTAACGTAATAATTTAGTAACATCCTCCTAGATTGATCACCATTATCGTCCTTCAGTTGGTTGAGCCTTTTCCTTTCGTCTCAAATATCTCATTTTTAAACTTTTGACACTAAGCAAAACAGCTATACTATCAGAAATCACTTCCCCAGATTTACTAAACATTAAGTCATAGATGCCTAATCAATCCTAAAATAAAATTTCTATACAAAGTAGACTCGATTTTGCTGACCAAATGACTGAAAACACAACATTTGCAATTCAATCTAGATAAGTTGAGATATCCGGACCTAAACATAGATATCTAAACATATCTATCAAAAAAAGCAAATGTGCTAACTGAAATAACTTCTCAGATATTGCACAATACTAATTTTCTGGGATTTTCTCGTTACTGAAATCCATCTTAAACCATATACAAGACCAAAAAATGGCAAGGACAAGAATCACATATTAATAAACAGCTTTATTACACCAAAATTCTGCAGAACCAGTCAAAATTAAAGAATAATATTATTATTGATTTTACAGATTTCAAGTAACGAAAAATCTAGGGCCTTTTGCTAGATGAGGTGTTCATTTTTCAGTTACAAACTCAATCTTTTTCTTTCATAAGGACAAATCCGTTAGTTTTCTATTATAAACAGAATCTAAACAACGAAGCAATACACAATTACTTCAACTAAACAAAAAACAATGAAGATACAAGAAATGCGTCATTTTAGAGAAGGAATTGCTGCTTACCGTTGGAATGAATAATCGCTCTTCAAAATGGGTATTGGGTAGAGAAGAAGAGGAGGAAACAACCTTAAACCCCTCCCCTCAACCAAAGAGGTTTATCCACAAAAGGGGTCAGATCAAATTAGAAATATTTTCAATTTAGGGTCTAAGTTCTTCACTTCTCTCAAAAAGGTCCCTTAACTCTTAAAATATACATCAACCAGTACAATAATTTCTCGGTCCCCTACTAAAATGCAAAACTGCATAACTCGGAAATTATTAGTTGGCCGGATTGACATTTGTCGCCTATATATTTTTTTTAATATTTTAACTGTAAAATTTTTAAGCAATAAATATTAAGCTCTAATTTAACAAAACAACAAAAAAACAAAATTGTGAAGAGAGCCATGAAAAAATTAAAACTTATAAAATATAATGTTGAAAAATGTAAAAATGCAATTTTCACCCGTTTTCATTCTTTAAATGATAATTTTATTAAAAAATGTTATACATTACATCAGACCAAATAAGCATTTTGTTCGGAGCTTTGATTTCATTTGAAAAAGTGTGCTCGATCACTTGAATCGAATTTCGATATTGGAAGATTAAAAAAAAAGGATTAAAGTTTTTGCAGTCCTTTAAATTTGACTAATTTTGAATTGATGTTGATGAAATATACATTACATGCAATTGTAGTAATTGAACTGAATTCAAAATTTGAGCAAATTAACAGATACAAAATTAATCCAACCTAAAAGAAAAAAATTTAATCCCAAAAAAAAAATGGACGCCTAAACGAAATCGCTAGGCCCCTAGCGCTAACTTTTGCAACCGAGTCTAGAAAAAAGTTGGGTCGACTTGAATAGTAATCCCCGGGTTGGGCGACCCGGAGAGAAGGGGTCATCATCTTGATTTTACGTGTCTAGATGTGGGCTTTAAGTTTCTCTACCTTAACTTTCCATTCATTCATGGGTGTAAAAGAATCAAACTTGTGAAGGCCCAAGAATCATGGGAATGGTGATGCAGTTCAAAAATGGAGGATTCTCTCTCTTTAATCGAACATTTCCACCTCACCCACCCCTCCCAACAAAGAAATTCTACCTACTAGCACAAGCTACTGCTCCTTCAAGAACCCAAGTATAATTCACTTTATTTCCTTCTTTTGCAATTTCTTTGATGTCATTTACTTGTTTTCATGCATTCTCATTGATTGAAATATGGCATATAGTACAAGTTATTTCATGCTTCAAGATTTTGGATTTTTATGGAATTTGACAAATTTTGTCTAGAATTTAGCTATGAAATCTTTAGTTGGAGATGAAGTAGTTTTTGATGTATAAGAAAATTTATGGGTATTCCTTTGTATTTATTCATTTTCATTGTTGTTATAGAGGATAATGGAGAGTATCCCAGTAAGTGGAGAAGTTGGTGGTGCTGGTGGTGCATACTCATATAATGCTTTGAAAAGATTGGATAGCTTGTGGACTACCATTTGCTCTGCTTCACCAGGTGTATATCATTATTTTTGATGTCTCTAACTCTAGCAATAAAATGGAATATTATTTATGTATAGTGAATCTTGATTTTCAGCTGTTCAGGACTCCCAGCAAGTGGTTTCAAATGTTTCCGGTTTATTTCACGATTCTGAAAAATGTGCTGCTACATTTGATGTGGTGGTTTGTGGTGGCACCTTGGGGATTTTCATTGCTACTGCTTTGAGTGCTAGAGGCCTTCGAGTTGGGATCGTGGAGAGGGGTACATTGAGAGGGGTATTGTAGTAAATATCTTGATGGGGATAATGGATCGTCGAATATGTACTAATTGTGTTAACGTTTCATCTTTGTGATGGGCAGAGGGAACAGGAATGGAATATATCGAGGAAAGAGCTTTTGGAGCTTGTTGAAGTTGGTGTCCTAACCGAAGATGACATTGATAATGTTACTTCTTCCAGCTTCAATCCTGTACGTCGCTTTACGCCTTTAAAGTTTGAAAATTTTGTTGCAGAATGTATCATTATATGAGTACTTCTTGGATACTAGTATAGAGTATGCTTTTGGATTTTTGATCCTTAATTCTTTTGTAAAACTGGAAATGCAATCTGCTGTGGTAGGTATACTTCTAGCGCGTCAAACTTGGTCTTCTGGACGAGTTTATATCGTTTTCTGATGCCTATCATTTCTATAAACTTTACAGAATAGATGTGGGTTTGAAGGGAAGGGCGAGATTTGGGTTAATGACATCCTCAATCTTGGTATTTCGTAAGTTTAGTATCGTGTTCCTATTTTACGTAGTTATTTCATAAGATGCTTTAAATTGAGCTGCTCACAGTTCACTTTAGAACATACTCTATAATGTATTTGCTTGTTATGCAGTCATTATTTGCCAACATACAATATGTTATGAACGGTATAATCGATCATTTGCTGGGTCTGTGTCGATATAATGAGGTCGTATATCATCCATTTATCTTTTACAGTTTTGTTTTTCCATTGCAGACCAGCTAAGCTTATAGAAATCGTGAGAAAACGTTTTGATGGCCTTGGCGGTGTCATCTTTGAGGGTTGCAGTGTATCTAACATATCAATCTATGAGGATGCAGCTGTAAGGATACATAACTGCAAGCTATGAAAATAATGTGGAAACTAGTTTGTTTACATTATTTTGTTCTCCACAGGCATTACAGTTAGCAGATGGAAAGATTCTGTCGTCACGTCTCATCATTGATGCAATGGGAAACTTTTCTCCTGTCGTAAAACAAGTTAGGTTTACTATGACACTATTCATTCACATCATCCTGACTATGAAATAGAACTGCAGAATGCATTCATTAAAAAGTATAAGAACTACTTCTAATGCATTCAAATTTCAACAGATTAGACGTGGAAGGAGACCGGATGGTGTTTGCCTAGTGGTTGGTTCTTGTTGCCGTGGTTTTAAAGAGAACACTTCAAGTGATGTGATATATAGTAGTTCTTCGGTGAAGAGTGTCGGACAGTCAGCAGCACAGTATTTTTGGGAGGTATATATAATATAGGTCTCCTTTTTTATATATACACATGTCTGAGTTAACTCAATTGGACGAACAATAGTGGTTTGGGGTAATCGAGCTTGCTACATTTTCAGGCATTCCCAGCCGGTTCAGGCCCTTTTGATCGAACTACATATATGTTCACCTACCTTTCCCCCGAACCAGGATCCCCCATGTTAGAAGAATTGCTTGAAGATTATTGGGACTTGATGCCTCAATATCAAGTGAATCCTAGTTACAATGAGCATTGTTTATTAGTTTAATTTAATCGTCGTTGATACCTTAAATTGTTTCACGGTCCAACTTCACAGGGCGAGTCTCTTGCTGATCTGGAGGTCTTGAGAGTTATATACGGCATTTTCCCTACATACCGTGACAGGTAATACTTCAATTTATCTCTGGCATTTCAAATGTATGATTCAATAATGCCTCTGAATTCTTATTTGAAACGAGCCTACAGTCCGTTGCCAGCAGCTTTTGATCGTGTTCTACAGGTGTTTTACCTGACATTGCTCCAAAACCTCGATATATTATACTGATTATTCAATGAATTCCACTAACTACAACCTCAACCTCTGCAGTTTGGTGATGCTAGTGGAATACAATCGCCCGTTTCTTTTGGTGGTTTCGGGAGCTTGACTAGACACCTTGGAAGATTATCATCAGGTATAATAAAACTACATATTATCCAAAATTAGTTGTAAGTTGTAACCAGCTTCATATTGATCAAGAATGCGAGCTATTGAACTAGTTTCTGTCTTTATACGAGGTTTAAGGCATACTTGAAGCAATCAACAACGATTTTCTTGATTCCCACAGCTTGTCGCTGTTAAACCCATATATGGTCAGTTGCCTCTTTCTCCCTCATTTATGCTGCTCGTTTTTTTGTATTGATTAAATTCTTCGTGCAGCCAAACTTAAGTGCTTCGTGGTTGTTTCAAAGAGCCATGTCTGCCAAAAAGCAATCCGACGTTTCTCCTTCTTTCATAAACGAGCTTTTACATGCCAATTTCGAGAGCATGCAGGTACAAATAAATTCGTCTATATATTCGTCCTCAATAACCCGTCTCTCTTGTATTCTTGAGCTTCATTTTTGCGGCAGAAACTAGGCGATCCAGTACTCAGACCGTTTCTTCAGGTTAATATTACATATCTCGTCTTCCATTTACTCGATTTTCTTCCTACGCGTTGTTAAGACAACTAATTCAGTGTCCTTATTGTTGCAGGATGTGATACAGTTTGGTCCTCTTGTGAAGACATTAGGCCTAGTCATGGTGTCCCGACCCCTACTTCTACCATCTATATTTAAGCAGGTTTTGTGCCATCTTTCTTTCCTGTTATATATATATTCAAAAAGAGAGGTGTGACATGGCATTCTGATATGCAGGTTGGGCTACCCGTGCTTCTCGACTGGTTGGGACACTTCGTGATGTTAGGACAATACACGATTCTATCCTCTTACATCGACCCTTTGATAAGGTATTAATATTCGATCACCATTATGTTCGATACATCACAAGTTTCTTGATTCGTATAAGGTGGTGTTTGCAAACTCTACGCCCTCGATTCTGAATGCTGTTAGTAGAGTCTGCAAACACGCCCTAGGACTGAGTGACTGATGGGAAGTGTTGTTTACAGGCCATTGTTGAAGAGATTCCCAGCAAAAGTGAGGTATGAATGGAAGCAAAAGCTGGAGGCTTGGAAGTATGGATCAGGCCTTGATTATGATTTATGAATTCAACCATTCTTCCAATAGTAATTTAATCAACTTTTATTTTTTATGCTTGCCTGAGCTTCATATTGTTGTACATCTTATATTTGATAAATTTTACTACTTATTTATTATCCATCCTTATTTATTGAAAAGCCAAAGTGATTATAGTAGTATTAGCTACATGAAGATTTTTTCAAATTTAAATATTTAGTCTTGTGTCTATTAGGTCAAATATTCAGATTATTACTTGCTCTCCAAGTGTTCTTAAAGTCAAATATGATCCTAATTAACTCATAATTGAACTGAGCTACTTAGGTGAGACTGGTCTCCCATGACCCCATGTAAAAAATTACTGTAAATAGTGATATTCACTTTTATTAAAAATATTATCATTTTTTTTATAAATACAAAATTTAGAAAAAATAAAAATTTGTTATATGAGTCAAAAGAGATTCATATAGAAAAAGATTTGTGAGATATAGTAATAACTTGAGTTTGTTAGCATCTAACAAATAAGGATTTAAATTTATCCAATACAACAGACTCAAAACAGGCTATTGACTTGAGCAAGGGAGGAAAACGAGGGTCTGGCCCCAGTCCAGGAACGGAAGAGCGCTTCAATTGGCTCAACAGACAGTGCACTCCACCATTTATTATGATTGAAATGGAGTAGTTTTACAAAATTCATAGGAGTTTTGATTTCCAATTACACGTATACACTCCTGTGTTTCTTCTTCTTCTTAAGAAAAAAAAAGAATTTATCCAATACAATATAGACATGTGCAAACGGTTGTAACCGTCGGTTTCGGTTAAAAATCGACAGGTACGGTTTGTCGGAAAAAAAAACTGAACCATAACCGTAACCGAGCCGGTTAGGATCGATTTTTGAACTGACGGTTCAAAATCGAACCGCCTGTTTAACCGGTTATTTTCATATTTTTTCGCTCCGTTTTCGCTCCTTAACTTTTTTTTTTAGAAAACACATTACAACATAGAAAATAAAAATATTACAACTTAGAAAATAAAAATATTACAACTTAGTTGTTTTTCAATAAACCTTTCCCTGTCAAAAAAATAAATAAATAAATAAACCTTTCAAAAATCCCCACAAGTAAAATTTGTCTTGGAATTTTTTACAATTTTTTGTTAGTTCAACGGAAGTGAAGATCAAGAGCTCTGAATCGTTCACAAACGCCCTCATATTTAAATCATATGTCATCATTTCATAAATCAAAGTCTGAGTGATTCATGTATTGGAAGAGGGGTGAAGAAGTAGAGGTCGATATCATCATCGATAGGACCTCCTGATTGACGAAAAGAGTTGGGCCACACGGAAGAAGATGACAACATCTCGAAAAAGGACATTTTTTTCCACTAGTCGTATTTTTCACTTTGACACAAGCTTTGGTAGATAAGAATGCACTGAAGCTGTAAATTCTTCGGTGGTAAAGTGATTCTTCGGAGTGAACATTAAAATTTCCCGACCACGCTCACCGAATCAGAGGTTGTGCAAGTGCAAGTGTGTTGCAACTCGTCGCACCATCAGACTTATGAACATCATGGTTTCGATTTTTTAACTGTAATAGACGGTTACGAACCGGTCAATTCGTCCGATTACCGTTTCGGTTTGCGCATGTCTAATACAATAGATGTGTCCAAAAAATAAATAAAAAAACAAAAAAATTGACTTTTTCATAATAAGTTTAGGCAAATAGATACACAGAGCAAGAGAAGAGGGATGAGTTTCCTTAAAGGAAGAGCAGCAAGCGCTGAGGGTTCCTATTTCTTGCAAGAATCCAAACAAGCCGTTGCCCGATTCCTCGAAAAAAATCCAAACATTATTGTTAAACCCATTGCACAAAATTCTGAAATTCCATCGCCGGATGTTCTGCCGGAGATTTTGAGGCACTCTCTACCACCCAAGATCTTTAGCTCTCCGGCGGATTCACCCTCATCTATTTCCAAAGCCTCCAAATGGGCTTTAAAGCCCGACCCGAATAATCAACGCGGATTAGGTTTGTCGGCTGAAGCTATTAGTCCTCTCAGGGGATACGTTTCTCTGCCGCAGGTCACATTGGGCCCCAAAAAGTTTGTTCATTTCTCTTGTTTTCTCTGTTTCAATTTTATGATGTTTATTTGCTATTTTTATAGTTGGTATTCGAGTGGGATTGTTCATGATTGAAAGAGATAAGAATTAGGGGGATTTTCCTGTTTTTAGTATTTGAGCAAAATGAATTGATATTGGTTTAGTTGATGAAAGAAATGAAGAGAATTTTCAGAGTATTAATGTGTTCCCATTTAAGTGCAATTAGTTTGCAATTTATCAAATGAAGAGAATATTTAGAGTATTGTCTTCCCATGGTTCGTTTGATATGGCTAGAGCACGATTCAATGCCCTAAAAGGTCCTGATTTTAGCGTTATTCGAGTGGGTTTTAGTTCTTATCATATGCTTTTCATAATGCAGCTACTTCTTTGATCACCATACAAAGACTTGTATAAACTCTTATCTTGTGTCAAGATTGATGAGAGCTAAAATGGGATGACATTGATTCAGGTGGCAGATGCCCGATTCAGAGCACTCCTTTATAGCCTCGACTGCGAATGATTTGAGGCAGTATAAACACGCCCCGATCAACCCAGAGAAGTTAAAGGCTGCAGCTGCTGGACTATCTCATAGTATGCTCTCATTCATCATTTAGAAAGATTTATATTCAGCTTCTCAATGCAAATTGCTTCTTTGCGATTTTCTTGTTCTGAATACTTAGATCTTGGTGGTAGTTGGATCAGCATTTGCTGCTGCTACAGCTATTGTCTTCGGTGGTGCCACCTTGATCTTTGGGCTAGTAGCGTCAAAACTCGAGGTGCAAAATGTAAGTATCGCCTTAATGTCCCCGTGATTATCATAATTTTTAGTGCATTATATCCCCATTTGCTATATTTGTGACGAATTATGTGCTATTTATGCTCTAGTGTAACATTCTTGAAGTGCATTTCTTCTACTTTGTTTTCAGTTTTCGATTTTTACAGAAACATTTTCATCTTTGAATTGAAAGGGTAATTTTCATTCATCTCGATTCAAAAGAAGGGTCGAAAGTTCAAAATTACACCCAGTTCATTTGATAGAATCTTGGAAGTATGTAGATGACAACCTTTAGTTAAATAATTTGTCATTTTCACATCAATGCATTGTTTTGTTACTGTATCCTACGAACGTTGTCTGAAGTTTTGGTTGGCTCGTTGATAGACTGATGATCTTCGGAACAAAGGGAAGGATCTAGTTCAACCCAAGTTTGAAACGTTTAAAGAGAAATTCGCCCCTTTGCGAAGTCGGGTAAGACAATTTTAATGGTTTAATATTTGTTGGTAAATATATACTAGTATTAATGTGGGTTGATTTTAGGCTGAAGGCATATCGAAGAAATGGCATTTGGACAAGGAAGAATCTGTGAAAGAGAATCCTCTGATGAAGGAACTTTCCAGAAAACTTGGATCTAAGGTTTCAACTTGAATGCACCACCCAAATCTATATTTTTGTAATTGCAATTTAATACTAGTATATAACACAAGTTAATATTAATAGTATATAATACTGTATGTTAATGTTAATATTAGTTGTATAAAATATACATACATACTGATCTGATATTATTATTATTATTATTATTGTAGCATAAATTCAGACTGGTTTTCTGATATTATAAAATAAACTAGATTGGGTACTCGATATTTATTTATGTTTTATTGTACTATCATATTTCTCTCTTTTACCATGGGCAGCCAGCAAGTAAGAAAATTCATTTTTGATGTATGAATAGAATATTCTGGAGCTCCAACTTTTGATATTGGCAAATAATATATATATATATATATATATATATATATATATATAAAAGAATAAAGAAAAAACTTAATGTTATAGGAATTTTAGTTCCACAAGTCGAATTAGAGGTCAGGGTGTCTCCAGGTGACATGTAACATCATGGCGAATTGAAAATATCTCTTCATCTGCCCCTATATTTGATCACAAATCACATCTTGTCGACAAGTGGAGCTAGCTAGCAGTTGAATCAATAGTAAGGGCCTTGTGGTAATAACGTTCAAATCATCAAGAATACTGTCCCACATGTGGTTTTTGATATTGAATTTATAAGGATAAGCAATGATTTAATCGTACTTCCAGATAAAATTATGATCTAGTTGAAATGTCAATTATGCCCCTATCATATCTGAAAGTGTGTCCGGGTGTATGGATGTATAAAGGTGTTTAAGTATAAGTAGATAAATGTTGCTCGGAATGTTGAGACAAATAGTGCAACACTGACTCTAACAGAATATCAGAAATTAAGATTCACAGCGGAAGACTTGAAATACTAAAAACAAACGAGACACAATGGAAATACTTTTAACATAGATTTTATAAATAAAAATCTATGTCTGCCTTATGGCGTAAAATCAATACTTATCTTCAAGTACAAATGTTGTGTGAAATGTTACAACAATAACTTTCACAACGAAACTATAAACGAGGCAGGTGCCAAGTCTAGAAAACGAACTAAGTGTATAAATTATACACTGTCGAAATGCCTAGTCTATCTAATGATTACACTCTCAATAGATAAGAAGACACACAGTCATACGGGTGGTATACAACGTATGAACTAAAATGTAGAACTATTGGCCACAATTTCCTAACAGGGATGAACGCTCGGTCTAGGATATTGATCGAATAGAACACACTGAATTATGAAGCCTTCAATCGGTATTTATAGAGGTGGTATGCGAATTCTAGAGGCTTCCACATTGAGGTCCTATTTTTTAGGAACTCAACTTCCACAACTTCCATGATCTTTCTAGATCCTTCTAGGCTGCTCCAGGTCGTTCCAAATGCATCTAGGCTGTTCTGGGATGTTCTCCAATGTTCTGGAATCTTCCAGGTTCCAGATCCTTGTAGAAGCTTCTAGATCCTGCCAGAAATGCGACAACATTTAGGTCAACATTTAATGTAGCATTTCAGAAAAGACTTAGAAAAAATCTCGGAAGGTCGAATTTAGATGTTGTTGATAATGTTAAGACATTTAAGAATTAACAACATCTACAATCTCCCCCAATTTGACCTTTCGACTACAACACACCTGATGCACATATATTTCTATACATACTCAGTTTTATGTACTTAGTTGAGGTTGACATCATTGCTAAGCACTAGTCAAGACAATACCTGTTGTAATCGTTGGATCAAATCAAATGAAGATCAAGGATAATTTCATAATGATCCGTGCCAAAGGATCAAAACTATTTCATCCAAAATAGAATAAGTATAAACTCTACACTTACTCACAACATAAGTAACTATACTAAGATAATAAGTTGAACTGGAATAATTAACTTAGAATCAAAGTAAGACACTAACAAAAATAAAAAATCAGAGCAAAAATAAACAAAACAAAAACAAATGGACAGAAACTAAGACTATACAACCTGCAATAAACATATGGTAACTTGTAAACAAATTAAGCAAGAGCAGTAAACAAATATCATCATAATTAAGCAAGTTGTAAACAAATAAACAACCTAACATCTAAGAAATAAATAACAAGTGTATTAGAATTTCAGAATTCAAACTTAAACATTAATTACAGAGATTGAACTGAATAAATGGCATATATTGCTGTGGTAACAGCTGCAACATCAACTTCCTGCACAGTAGCCATTATGATATATTCAGATCTCCCCCTGTCTTGCTTGTCCCTGTTCATCAGTGTAGATCAGCATACAGGGTCTCCATCTCAGCATCTTCATCATCAGCTTCATCCACAAAGTAAGTAGCAGCAAGATGTGCAACTACATCAGTCACAGCAGCATCAGGTTCACCACCAGCAGCAGCAGCAGTAGGAACTCCATCATCATTCAATTCTTCAATCACCACATTTGAATTTGATGGTGGTGGTGGTACTCCCCCTGTTGTAGGTGAAAGCATACTGGACCACCTATCCTTCAGGAACTGGAGCTCATCAATGGTTTCCTGCAAGTGCTTGAGCTGCAATTTGATGAATTCCTGTGAAATATACACATTACCAGAAATGTTGACACGAATGTTCTCAACATTTGGGGGTGCATTTCTCTGTCTTGATCTGGATGATTCTGGATGATCAGAAGTTGAGGGTCTTTGCTGATGTTCAGTACCAGGAGCAGTCAAAGGCAGATCAATTACTCTATCCCCAGTGAGTAAGGCAGGAGCTATGGCCAGTAATGGTACTCTCCCCCTCAACACATCAGTGTTCTTGGCAACAAGGTCATGATGCCTCAAGTAATTTGAAATCAGAACAGGATAGGGTAGGTTGCCTTTTTCAGATACTTTTCCAGTAAATCTCATCATATGGTGGAAGATTGTAAGGCCTAAATTGAACTTCTTAAGTACAGAGATCCTATACATAAGAACAGCTTGGTCTTTTGTGATCTTGGTAGTATTTGTAGTGGGAATCCAATTGTAGATAATGAGTTTGTATAACACAGAATGTAGGGAAGTGAGGTCTTTGGCTAGCATCTGTCTAGTCCACTTAACTACCCTACCACCAGTTATAGCAGCAATAACCACATCCATGTCAGGTTCTTCATCCACCTCAACATTGGGAATATGCAGAAACTCATTTATCAACTCAGGAGTAAAAGGTACATCCCTCCCCCTAAAGTTTACAGTCCCATACCACTTAGATGATCTCCTACTAGTACTCTTTTTCATGCAAGCATAAAATTCATAAGCCCAATTTGTCAAGAAAGATTCACCAAAATTCACAGCATGCATCAAATTCCTTTCCTCTAAGAAACTAACCATGCCTTTACTTTCAAAATCAGGGATATTAATCCTCTTCTCTATCAGTAGTTTTTCCTCTTAGAATAAATAGCCAACCTATTCTCTAGAGTCTCAAGAGAATCAGAATTACCTTCCTCTTCAGAAGCAAGGTCATTGGAGCTTGATGTGGAGTCTTTAGCAGAGATTTCCTTCGAGCTGCTTTCTGCACTGGAAGAGCTATCACCACTGCCATCATCTTCAGGTTCTGGTGCAGCTTCCTTTGCAGCAGCAAAATGCTCAGCATTTTTCTTAAGAGAGTTCAGAATATCTCTTAAACACACATCAGAATCAGAATTGGAATCTGATTTTGCAGGTTCATCTTCAGCAATCATCTTGGCCTTCCCTTTGCCTTTGGGATCAGCAGCAGCTTTCTTCCTTCTTTCAAGAACAACTTTCTTGGGTTTCTCAGCAACAGTCTTTTTAACAACAACAACAGCTTCCTCTTCAGAGTCTGTGAACACTTGGATGGGTTCAGCAGCTTCAGCTCCAGCTTTCTTCTTCTTCCTCATGGATTCAGAATAATCCACACGAGTGAACACACGGTATGATCTTCTTCTTTGAACATGACTCCTCTGTCTTTTTCCTTTCTGCGCATTTTTCTTGAAAGGAATGGGAACAGATTCATCAGAAACAGAGAGTGAAGAGTTTGTACTGTCTTCAGAGATGTTTGCATCCTCCATTTCAACATCTTCAGGGTCGGAAGTAGCAGTAGCTTCCTCTTAAGCAGCAACCTCCTCATTTTCAGCTTGCGGGTTGTGAACAGTAGGTGATTTAGGGCTTTTTGAAGCAGCAGCCATTTGGGCGGTTTGATCAGCTAAATAGCTTGAGATATCCACTGTGATATCTCCAAATGTCATCACGGGCAGATGACCAGTTGTTCGAAGAGAGTTAGACACTTCTTCGATAGCCTTATTGAACTGTTCGACAGTTGCATCTTGAGGAATGTTTGTTGTTGGTGGAACGGTTTGAGGAGCAGTTTGAGGAGTGGGAGTGGTTGTTGATGGTGTTGCAGAGACATTTGAGTCAGCATTTGACGCGGTTGATTTCTGAGACGCCATGGAAGCAAGGATTTCGAGAGGGTTTGTGTGAGAAGGGGATGAGTTCTTCGAATCAGAGTGAGATTGTGAGTGGGATTAAGGTCGATTTCCAGCCATTTAAGGGACGGTTGGAATTTCAAGATGGGTTTGAGGAGTGTATTCACACAATTTGAGAGATACACGGCCAGTAATCAATTCTGCAGAAGCTTAGTATTTAACAAACTCAAAAATCACGATTAGCAACATAAGTCACAATTAATTGAGTTTTATAGAGAATGTATGTGTAGTTGGAGGTTAACATGATTAATTCCAGAAATAATGTGATAGTGCTCCACATTTTTAGCCACAACCTTGATCATGGTTTAATTAGTGGGAAAAATCCATTTTATTAATTAATTAAATAATTAAGAAATTTCTAGAATAAAGACTAAGTCCAAGCATAATCTGAAAATTAAAAACGTGGGTTAGTTATATAATTGAATAAATAAAATAAATCTCAATAAATAATTAAATAATTACTACTTATAAAAATAAATTCGAATCAGGCAATGTTGTGCTCAAAACTGTTACAAACACCTCAACACGGTTTTTACATGAATTTGCTTCATTTGTGTTGCACCATATTTTTTTCTTTTTGTGTTATAGCATCTAATTTGTATTGATCCATTGTTCCTGTAGAGTACATCGTAGTAGCGAACTCCGTGCCCCATACTTACTTAATGGATTACAAACATATTGATGTTTTTACCAAAGAATCACATTTTGAGAAGAATGCATCGTAGTAGTGAACTCCGTGCTCCATAATTACTCAGTGATTTGGTACATCTTTTAGTATGCTAATAACATTCTCATTTTTATGCATTTGAGAGGTGTAAGACATGTTTATTTTTGCACTACAAGGTTCTTAGATTCGTAGATATTTTACAAAGGAATTATTTAACTAAGTAAGAAATAAATTCAACTTATAAAATTTTACAACCCATGATGTTGTCCCAAATGCTGACGCATTTGTGACCACATCCATCCGAATTTTTCAGATAGTGCTCATGCCAAGAGATTTCCTCAAGATAGAGAATCTCTCATGGTCTAATGCCTTAGTAAAAATGTCAGCATTTTGTTTTTCAGTAGGTATATACTCCAACTTCACAATGTTCTTCTCTACTAAATCTCTCATAAAGTGATGTCTTATGCTAATGTGCTTTGTGAGTGAGTGTTGTACAGGATTCTTAGAAATGTTAATAGCACTAGTATTATCACAAAAAATTGTAAGTATACCATTCTCAATACCATAGTCATGGAACATCTTGCTCAGCCACAAGAGTTGTGTACAGCAGCTTCCAGCAGTTATATACTCAGATTCTGCAGTAGATTGTGAAACACAATTCTGCTTCTTGCTGTGCCATGAAACAAGATTGTTTCCCATGTAGAAACATCCTCCACTCGTACTCTTTCTATCATCTATATCTCCAGCCCAATCAGTATCACTGTAGCCAATCAAAATGTTGTTGGTGTCCTTAGTATACCAGATTCCAAGGTCACTTGTACCTGCAACATACTTGATAATCCTTTTCACAGCATTCAGGTGAGATTCCTTTGGATTAGCTTGGTACCTAGCACAAACACACACACTGTACATAATATCTGGTCTACTAGAGGTTAAATACAGTAAACTTCCTATCATGGATCTGTAAAGTGTTGGATCAACATCTGTTCCAGCACTGTCTTTGCAAAGTTTCA
The DNA here is from genome assembly GCA_963675135.1 of Galeopsis tetrahit. Taxonomy (NCBI): domain Eukaryota; kingdom Viridiplantae; phylum Streptophyta; class Magnoliopsida; order Lamiales; family Lamiaceae; genus Galeopsis; species Galeopsis tetrahit. The sequence continues at coordinate 31,486,156 of OY776126.1, read as the reverse complement.
AAGAAGATCCCATAGGAGTTTTCATTGGTTTTGAATTCTCAAGACCAAATCTTTTAACCAAGTTCTTAGCATACTTACTCTGGGAGAAGAAAATACCATCACTGCATTGTTTGATTTGAAGACCTAGAAAATAGTTCAAGTCTCCAACCATACTCATTTCAAATGTTGCAGTCATTGCCTCAACAAATTTACTCAACATTTTATCACAAGTAGAACCAAACACAATGTCATCAACATATATTTGAGCAATTAGTATATCATTTTCAGTGTGCTTAATGAACAAGGTTCTATCTGCCTCTCCTCTAATAAATCCATATTCCAAAAGAAAGTCAGTAAGCCTACCATACCATGCTCTAGGAGCTTGTTTAAGGTCATATAATGCTTTCTTAAGTTTATATACATGATCAGGATACTGTGGATCTTCAAATCCTATAGGTTGTTCAACATATGCTTCTTCATTTAAAATGCCATTTAGAAATGCAGCCTTTACATCCATTTGATGAAGCTTAATATCAATAAAACATGCAATAGCTAGCAGTAATCTAATAGATTCTATCCTAGCAACAGGTGCAAAAGTTTCATCAAAATCGACTCCTTCAACTTGGGTGTAACCTTGTGCTACTAACCTAGCCTTGTTCCTAACAATATTACCAGATTCATCAGTTTTATTCTTGAATATCCACTTTGTTCCAATGACATTAGTATGACTAGGTCTAGGAACAAGTGTCCATACTTCATTTCTTTCAAACTGACCAAGTTCTTCATGCATAACATTAATCCAGTTTTCATCAGTTAAGGCTTCTTTAGCACTCTTAGGTTCAATTTCAGATAAATAGCATTCAGCATTTACAACATTACACATAGAAGACATGCATATTGTTCTTACCACATCTACCTTGTTTGATCTTACTCTTCCTCTTGTTTGCACTCCAACTGTAGCATCGCTTATGATCTGGTCAGAAGGATGACTTTTGCCTATTCTTGAAGAAGGATTTGTTTTGGGAATGTACTGATCATTCTGTGAATTTACAGCTGACTGTTCTGTAGATGTTGACCCAGATGTGTTAACATTTGGTGCAACATTTTCAGACTTCAGTGTATTCTCAGAAGTGTCAGTAACCTGTGATACATCTTCTTCATCCTTGTCATCTGTAAGACCTTTATCATCATCAAACACAACATTAACAGATTCTTGAACAGTGTTAGTTCTAAGGTTATAAACTCTATAAGCTTTACTATTTCTAGAATAGCCTAAAAAGAAACCTTTATCACTTTTAGAATCAAACTTATGAAGTTGATCCCTATCATTCAAAATATAACACACACAACCAAATACATGAAAATATTTCACATTAGGTTTTCTGTTGTTCAAAATCTCATATGGTGTTTGATTAGTTCCAGAACGAATAAAAACCCTATTAATAATATGGCATGCAGTATTCAATGCTTCTCCCCAAAATTTCTTAGCAAGACATTTGGATGTAAGCATAACTCTAGCCATTTCTTGTAAAGTTCTATTCTTTCTTTCAACAATTCCATTTTGTTGTGGAGTTTTAGGAGATGAATATTCTTGCAAGATACCCTTTTTATCACAAAAATCATTAAACATGCTGTTTTCAAATTTCCTACCATGATCAGTTCTAATTCGGCCAACTTTCAAGTTAAACACATTTTTGAACCTCTTATAAAGAATTTTAAATGCAGCAAATGCTTCAGATTTGTCTCTCAAAGACTCTACCCAGGTATATCTAGAAAAATCATCTACCACAACTAAGGAATACCTCTTTCCTCCAATGCTTTCAGTTTCCATAGGACCCATTAAATCCATGTGCAGTAATTCAAAGCATCGATGTGTAGTACAATGTGACAGCATTTTGTGTGACATTCTTACCTGCTTACCTTTTTGGCATGGTCCACATACAGTGGTGTTGTGAAACCTAAGTTCTGGAATTCCTTTTACTGCATCTGCTTTGATTAGCTTTTTCATTGCTCTGTAATTTGCATGACCCAATCTTTGATGCCATAGAATATTTTCATCATGTTTTGACAAGTTACACATATTTGTTCCAATAAGATATCAATTATCAGCTGACCTAGTACCAGTCATGACACAAACTTCATCTTTATTAAGAACATAGCATGAATCTTTATCAAATTTCACATGCAAATTATCATCACAAAGTTGACTAATGCTAATCAAATTTGCAAGTAAGCCATCAACATGTAATACATTTTTAAGCTTAGGAAAACCTTCAACATTCAAAGTTCCTTTACCAACAATCTTTCCTTTAGAACCTCCACCATATGTAACACTACCACTATTCAAGGTCTCATAATCAGATAAGAAATCAATACGACCTGTCATATGTCTAGAACAACCACTATCAAAGTACCACAAGTCAGGTAGACATGCTTTTAAGGAGGTATGGACAACATTATAGGTAGCTTTTGGTTTCCATGCAGATTTCAAAAACTGTTTACCAGGATGTGACAGTTTCTTATGCAACATTTTCAAGTTTTTCTGTTCTTCAAACAATTTTATGCAGTAAGGACGAATGTGACCAATTTTGAAACAGAAATGACAGATATACTTTCTCTTAACCTTGTGAGACTCTGTTTCTGCAGATGTTGCACCAGATGTGTCAACATTTGCCTTAACAAATTTCACAGGTTTTCTAAATTTATCAGAAATAGAAGCAGTAGTACCATCATAACCTAAACCATGATTGTTAGACTTACTAGTAGCTATAGCATTATTTACCTCAGAAGCACTCTTGGAATATTTCTTGAAGCATAAAGTAGAATTTATCAGTTTCTCCTTTAAGTTACAGATTTCCAGATCTCTTTTGGTAAGAATAACTTCTAACTTGGTGATTGTGTCTGTCAAATCCTCATTCCTTTTATTTAGAGAATCAAGGGTGAGTTTCTGATTCTTCCAATCATCCAACAACTTTTGGTATTCATTGTCATCAGTCCTTTTTCCTGCATTCATCAAGCAATTCTTCATCAGAATCAACTTCAGTAATGATAGGTTGAATCTCAGAAATGTTTGATGTTTCTCCTTTAAAAACCACAACTTTCTTATCAGCATCATTTTCATCAACTTGATTAGTGTTTATTTCATATGTTCTAAGAATACTCACTAACTCATTTTGACTTAATGTATCTGTATTTTTTGCCTCTTCAATAGCACAAATTTTAGCATCAAATCTTTTAGGAACAGATCTTAATATCTTATGAACTACTCTAACATTAGAAATAGGGTCACCAAGAGAATGTGATTCATTGATGTGAGTGTTATCTCATAATCTCAAAATCAGCACAGTAAACTACTGAGCTGATAGGATCAGATAAAATGACTTAGGCCTTATCAGATGAGTTGAAGGGTTTCAATCAGATGAGAAGGTGATGCTTAGAGTTCAGCACTGTTGAGATCAGCTCAGTACCAGATCAGCACAGTACTTGGGTCAGCACAGTACCAGGTCAGCACAGTACTTGGGTCAGCACAGTACTTGGTCAGTGCAGTTAAGATCAGCACAGTATGGAGTCTATCAGCAGAGTTAACTTTTGATCATCAGAGCAGAAGAGTTGGGTATCAGAACACTAAGTAGTGATCTGATCTTTATGGGCAAGTCTTCTGGTTCGAAGTTAGTTAGTTTAACTAACTGTTTTACAGTTACAACTACTTGAGGGCATAACTACCATTTCAGTTGGGCAATAACAGAGCACATGGGTTGTTACAAGCGGTTGCAAACGGTTGATAACTACTCAAAACAGTTCCTAACAGCAGCAACTACCTTTGGTCTTTATATACTCTTGTTTTGTACATTGTAAAGGTTGTATAAGAGATTTAGTACGTTATTGTATTCTTTGAGTTGTGTGAGTTCACGAGTGAAGAGAGGAAATAGCCTATTCCGAGTGAATGAGTGTGTAAACATTCTTTATCAATCAAAGAAGTACTAATCTGGTCCAGTGGATGTAGATCACATTGATCGAACCACTTAAATCCTTGTGTGCTGTTTGTCTCGTTGATTACTTTTCTGAATTACTATCCTAAGAGCAGTTATTTCTTCTATATTCAAGTATTCTAATTAGTTGGAGACGTCTAGCTGATCGGAATCATCTTGACAATTGGCGCCGTCTGTGGGAAACCGAAGTAGCTGCAGATCTAAAGATGGGGAATTCTACCAAGTACAACATAGAGAAGTTTACAGGCACTGGAGATTTTGGGCTGTGGAAGGTCAAGATGCAGGCCCTCCTTGAACAGCAAGGATTATTCGAAGCTCTCGAAGAATCCGAAGAGATTGCAGAAGAATCTGCAACAGCTGCGGCTGAAAGGAGCAAGTTGCTCAGGAAAGCTCGAAGCACGATCCTACTCTGCCTTGGAGATAAGGTCTTGAGGGAGGTTGCTAAAGAGAAGTCTGCGAAGGAGGTTTGGGATAAGCTTGAGAAGCTATATATGGTGAAAACTCTTGCCAACCGACTCTATTCGAAACAGAAGCTGTATGCCTTTAGAATGGGAGATGACAAACCCATTACGGAGCAGCTAGATGAGTTCAACAAGATTCTTGATGATCTGGAGAATTTGGATGTCAAGTTAGAGGAAGAGGATAAGGCTCTGATCTTGTTGAGTGCTCTGCCTAAGTCCTTTGAAATCCTAAAGGACACCATTTTGTATGGTAGAAAGGAAGCAATCACATTGGAGGATGTGATCTTGGCTGTCAAGTCCAAGCTGTTACATAACAAAACATCTCAAGGAGATAAAAGTAGCAGTGGGGAAGGATTGGCAATCAAGGGAGGACAGAAGAAGTCTGTCTCCAAGAAGGGGTCTAGTCAACCCAAGGGAGCTGATAAGGGAAAATCAGCAGTGTCAAATCAAGGGGAAGTTGTATGCCACCACTGCAACAAACTTGGGCACTTTAAGAGTACTTGTTACAAGTACAAACAGCTTATCAGAAAATCTAGTCCTAAGAACCCTGTTGATAAGAATCAAGCTAATCAAACCCAAGATGATAAGGAGCAGAAAGGCTATGAGTCAGCTCAGTCCCTATCCATCACTTCCACTGAAGAGCAGCAAGATTGGATTTTAGATTCAGGGTGTTCTTTCCACATGACTCCAAGAAGGGAGTGGTTTCATGATTTTAAGCATCAGAATGGAGGTTCTGTGTTGTTAGGGAATGATCACACTTGCAAAGTCAAAGGTGAAGGTACAGTACACTTGAAGATGTATGATGGAGTAGTGAGGATTCTCAAGAGGGTCAGGTATGTTCCTGAACTCAAGAGAAATTTGATATCACTTGGTATGCTGGATTCATTGGGCTACAAATTCCAGTCAGAAGATGGAGAGCTCAGAGTTTCAAAGGGGAAGCTTACTGTTCTTAAAGGTGAGAGAAGAAATGATCTCTACTTTCTTAAGGGGGGAACAGTTATTGGCAGATCAGATGTGGCAAGGGTGCAAGACAACTCAATGTTGTGGCACAGAAGATTAGGTCATGTAGGAGAGAAGGGCCTACTTGAGCTAAGTAAGCAAGGATTGCTATGTGGTGACAAGATCACAAAGCTGGATTTGTGTGAGCACTGCATTCTTGGGAAATCCAAGAGATTGAAGTTTGGGAAGAGTTCACACTCTACCAAAGGAATTTTGGACTATGTCCATTCAGATTTATGGGGGCCAGCTAGGAATCAGACCAGAAGTGGTGGGAGATACTTCATGTCTATCATAGATGACTACTCAAGGAAGGTATGGATCACTATCCTGAAATCCAAGTCAGAAGCATTTGAAAAATTTAAGGAATGGCTCACTGAGGTGGAGAACATTTCTGGAAAGAATCTAAAGCATTTGAGAACTGATAATGGGCTGGAGTTCATATCAGAAGAGTTCAATGTTTTCTGCAAGAAGAAGGGTATAGTGAGGCACAGAACAGTACCAGGTACACCTCAGCAGAATGGAGTAGCTGAGAAAATGAACCAGACTTTACTTGAGAGAGTTAGATGCATGTTGAGCAGCTCTGGATTGCCTAAAGTATTTTGGGGAGAAGCAGTGTCAACAGCAGCCTACTTGATAAACAGAAGCCCTTCCTCAGTTGTGCAATTTAAAACCCCAGAAGAGTTATGGTCTGGCCATGCAGCTGAGTACAGTAATTTGAAAGTTTATGGTTGTTCAGCATATGCCCATGTCAAGCAAGATAAGCTTGAGCCTCGAGCCTTGAAATGTGTGTTCATAGGGTATCCTTCAGGTGTGAAAGGATACAGATTGTGGTGCCTAGAAGCTGGAATGCAGAAGTGTATTATCAGCAGAGATGTAACTTTTGATGAAAGTAGAATGCCATTGAAAGAGGAGGCAAACTCCAGTACAGCACACAACAGACCAGATGAGACACAGGTTGAGGTGGAGCATGTTGAAACCAGAACAGTAACTGAAGATCAGATTGATCCAGATGAGGAGGAGATTACTCATAGTGATACTGAGCTTCATGACTATCAGCTGACTAGGGACAGAACCAGAAGAGAAGTCCACCCACCTCAAAGGTATGGTCAAGCTGACATAGTATCATTTGCATTATGTGCAGCTCTTGAGGTGGAGTCTTTGGAGCCTAAAACTTACACAGAAGCCATCAACTGCCATGACAAAGAGAAGTGGTTAGTTGCTATGGAGGAAGAACTGTTATCTCTGAACAAGAACCAGACTTGGGAGATTGTTGAGAGGCCTAAAAACAAGAAACTTGTTGGGTGTAAGTGGATCTACAAGAAAAAGGTGGAGGCTCAGAGAGGTGGCAAGATTAGGTACAAGGCAAGACTTGTAGCTAAAGGATTTACACAGAAAGAAGGTATTGACTTTAATGAAATCTTCTCACCTGTTGTAAAGCATTGTAGCATCAGAATCTTGTTGGCTATGGTTGCTCAATATGAATTGGAGCTGCATCAGATGGATGTGAGCACAGCATTTCTTCATGGGACTTTAGATGAGAAGATCTACATGAAAATACCAGAAGGGTTGGACATAGAAGATGGAGAAGACAAAGTGTGCCTACTCAGAAAATCACTCTATGGCCTTAAACAAAGCCCTAGACAATGGTACCTAAGGTTTGATGAGTACATTTGCTCAGCTGGTTTTGCAAGAAGCTTGTATGACAGCTGTGTTTACTTCAGGAGGGTTGGGAGTTCAGTTACCTATCTTCTGCTGTATGTAGATGATATGTTAATAGCTGGGGAGTCTATTAACAGTATCAATCAAGTTAAGGAGATTCTCAAAAGGGAGTTTGAGATGAAAGATCTTGGTGAAGCTAAAGTGATTCTTGGGATGGAGATCAGTAGAGTTGAGGGAGCAATTCAGCTTAGTCAGCCTACCTATCTGAGGAAGGTGTTAGAGAGATTCAGGATGAATCAAGTTAAGGCAGTTTCTACACCAATTGGCCAGCATCAGAAGCTATCCAATCAGATGTGTCCCAAGAACAGCCAAGAAAGAGCTCAGATGAGTAAGGTCCCTTATGCCAGTGCAGTAGGGAGTTTAATGTATGCTATGGTGTGTTGTAGACCAGATTTAACTCATGCAATGAGTGTAATCAGCAGATACATGAGTGTTCCAGGTTTAAGTCATTGGGAGACAGTTAAGTGGGTCATGAGATATGTTCTGGGAACAGCTGAGAAAGGTCTGAAATTTCAGAAGATATCAGATGGGGGAGAAGCACTTGTGGGATATGTTGATGCCGACTATGCAAACAATGTAGACACAAGAAAGTCCTTAACAGGGTATGTATTCACCTTATTTGGTACAGCTATATCATGGAGGTCAATACATCAGTCCGTAGTTGCATTATCTACTACAGAATCAGAATATGTAGCCTTGACTGAAGCAGTTAAGGAGAGCATGTGGCTTAGGGGGATCTTGAAGGAGTTTGGTATATCACAAAGAAGTGTGACTGTCTTCTGTGATAACCAAAGTGCAATACATCTTGCAAAGCATCAGGGGTATCATGAGAGAACTAAACATATAGATGTGAAGTTGTACTTTGTAAGAGATATTGTAGAGAAGGGGGTGGTCCAGGTAGTGAAGATTGCTACAGAGGAGAACCCTGCTGATGCGTTCACTAAGGCATTGCCAAAAGAGAAGTTTGGCTTGTGTCTTAGACTTATTGGACTGCATTAATTCCTCTGAGGAGAAGGCTACTGTTCTTGTGGCAGAAGATCAGTAGTGGAGGCTATTCTTTGAGGAGAATAGTGTTGGTGTTTTGTTTTTGGTGGAGATTAGTTCGATTATGAGCTAAAGGTGGAGAATTGTGAGTGTTATCTCATAATCTCAAAATCAGCACAGTAAACTACTGAGCTGATAGGATCAGATAAAATGACTTAGGCCTTATCAGATGAGTTGAAGGGTTTCAATCAGATGAGAAGGTGATGCTTAGAGTTCAGCACTGTTGAGATCAGCTCAGTACCAGATCAGCACAGTACTTGGGTCAGCACAGTACCAGGTCAGCACAGTACTTGGGTCAGCACAGTACTTGGTCAGTGCAGTTAAGATCAGCACAGTATGGAGTCTATCAGCAGAGTTAGCTTTTGATCATCAGAGCAGAAGAGTTGGGTATCAGAACACTAAGTAGTGATCTGATCTTTATGGGCAAGTCTTCTGGTTCGAAGTTAGTTAGTTTAACTAACTGTTTTACAGTTACAACTACTTGAGGGCATAACTACCATTTCAGTTGGGCAATAACAGAGCACATGGGTTGTTACAAGCAGTTGCAAACGGTTGATAACTACTCAAAACAGTTCCTAACAGCAGCAACTACCTTTGGTCTTTATATACTCTTATTTTGTACATTGTAAAGGTTGGATGAGAGATTTAGTACGTTATTGTATTCTTTGAGTTGTGTGAGTTCACGAGTGAAGAGAGGAAATAGCCTATTCCGAGTGAATGAGTGTGTAAACATTTTTTATCAATCAAAGAAGTACTAATCTGGTCCAGTGGATGTAGATCACATTGATCGAACCACTTAAATCCTTGTGTGCTGTTTGTCTCGTTGATTACTTTTCTGAATTACTATCCTAAGAGCAGTTATTTCTTCTATATTCAAGTATTCTAATTAGTTGGAGACGTCTAGCTGATCGGAATCATCTTGACAATTGATTATCTCACTTAACCTTTCATTGTAGGATGAAATGGTTTCATCTTCCTTCATTCGGAGATTCTCAAACTTTGTCCCCAACATTCGAAGCTTAGTCCTTCGAACACTGTCTGAACCCTCACAATGCTCTTACAACCTGTCCCATGCATCTTTAGAAGTAGAACAGTTAGATATAATTTTAAACATTGAAACATCAACATAAGTAAAAATAGCATTTAAAGCTTTAGAATTGTAGCTTGCTGTTGTTATTTCATCAGCCGTCCAATCAACTTCTCTTTTGAGTTGAACTTCACCATCTGCGTCTGCTGGTCTCTTTGGAGCTTCCCAACATGTAAGTACAGTCCTCCAAGCACGTTCATCAATTGACTTGATGTACATACGCATTTTAGGCTTCCAATAAGAATAATTTGAACCATCTAAAACGGGTGGCCTAAGTGCAGTGGATATGTGATGTGTTTCCATTGCTAACCTAAACTAAAAACACACTTGACCAAAGATCTAACCTAGTGTCGTCAGGTATCAGCTCTGATACCAACTGAAAGTGTGTGCGGGTGTATGGATGTATAAAGGTGTTTAAGTATAAGTAGATAAATGTTGCACAGAATGTTGAGACAAATAGTGCAACACTGACTCTAACAGAATATCAGAAATTAAGATTCACAGCGGAAGACTTGAAATACTAAAAACAAACGAGACACAATGGAAATACTTTTAACATAGATTTTATAAATAAAAATCTATGTCTGCCTTATGGCGTAAAATCAATACTTATCTTCAAGTACAAATGTTGTGTGAAATGTTACAACAATAACTTTCACAACGAAACTATAAACGAGGCAGGTGCCAAGTCTAGAAAACGAACTAAGTGTATAAATTATACACTGTCGAAATGCCTAGTCTATCTAATGATTACACTCTCAATAGATAAGAAGACACACAGTCATACGGGTGGTATACAACGTATGAACTAAAATGTAGAACTATTGGCCACAATTTCCTAACAGGGATGAACGCTCGGTCTAGGATATTGATCGAATAGAACACACTGAATTATGAAGCCTTCAATCGGTATTTATAGAGGTGGTATGCGAATTCTAGAGGCTTCCACATTGAGGTCCTATTTTTTAGGAACTCAACTTCCACAACTTCCATGATCTTTCTAGATCCTTCTAGGCTGCTCCAGGTCGTTCCAAATGCATCTAGGCTGTTCTAGGATGTTCTCCAATGTTCTGGAATCTTCCAGGTTCCAGATCCTTGTAGAAGCTTCTAGATCCTGCCAGAAATGCGACAACATTTAGGTCAACATTTAATGTAGCATTTCAGAAAAGACTTAGAAAAAATCTCGGAAGATCGAATTTAGATGTTGTTGATAATGTTAAGACATTTAAGAATTAACAACATCTACAATATCATTTCTGCTAATTCCTGTTCCTCACATTCAAATGGTTGGCTCTTAATTGGATGGCTTATGAACTCTTTAAAACAGCTTATTATAGGATTTAAGTATAAGTTTTATTATAGCTTATAAACTCCAAATAATCAAGGAACAATACCCTAATTTATTTTTCTAAAATATTTTAAATTATACTTAAATCACATCATTTATTTTTCTACAATGAATGGGAGAGGATAATACATTTACAAAAATTTGGTATGTAATACATGCACTAATGGGGAGATATATAAATTTGGGGTTGGTCTGCTAAAGAAGGTTATATCAACATTCAACTTTACAAAGCCCATCGGGGGTTTATGCCAAGCTTCACATCTTGCGCTTGATTGTCTACGAACTCACTTATATTTCGCCTCCTTCCATTCACGTTGGGTGTTCGCAGCAACTGAAGTTATAAGATTAGCGTTAATCTTCTTACCGTTCCATAACATGTTATTCCTCTCACGCCACAAGCTCCATAATATGCATGCAATCCATTCCACACTCTCCTTATTAGTCCCACTAAGTAGTTCGAAGATTAATTCAGAGGCTGACTCGATTCTGGGCATTACAGCCTCAATAGCTGTCCATAATCCAGCTCTCCCCCAAGCAGTCAACGCATATTCACAATCAAAAAATACATGCCAAACATCCTCTTGAGGGCCACCGCACATTACACATGTCTTTACATCCACCACTCTCCTTCGATACAGCGCACACATCGTGGGTAAGAAACACCGACACATTTTCCAAATGCAAGATACCACCTTGGGGGGAGCAGTTAAACTCCATACTTTGCCCTAAGCTCCTTCATGTTCGCCCACCTCATCACGGACCAAAGAAGCCGCCAATTTATAAGCAGCTTTAACTGAATACTGCCCATCACGAACAAAGTGCCAGCAGAGACGATCCATACAAATTGACTCAAGTTTATATATTATTAAATCGTTCGCTATATATGCTATTACTAATTAATTTCAAATAAAACACGATAACTGATAAAAGCTAGATAAAAGCTAGTACTCCATCCGTCCCGCCATTACTTTCATACTTTCTTTTTCAGGACGTTCCACAATAACTTTCACACCCTTAAAATAGAAACTCCTTTATAAACTTCACCCTCCTCAAATTTACACAAATGTCATTACTTTTTTTTTTCACACATACACAAAAGTCAACTCATTTCTTTACTTTATATATATTTTTTTACAAAACCCCTCAAAACTCTTCTCATTGAAATTAATCTTTATTCTGTATGGTGTAACATTGTATTATATAAATATTTACATACATATTATGTAATTCGTTACAAGTTATATATATTAACACATAAAGTAGAAGATTATTCAACATATATAATACTCCTATCAGATAAAAATTTGACCTTTCAGTTATATACATATTTACATATTGACATACACACAAGAAGAGTCGTCCTGTTTTACGCAACACACACACACACACATATATATATATATATATTCATACAACATAATGTATTGTGTATATATAAATTTATTTTTCCATTGTGCAAAATATAATTATATTACATAATAAATATATGCAAAAATTATAAAATATATTTTCTAATATGTTTAAAGCACTATTTTTCAAATACATTAAGTTTAAACAATATACTCCATCCGTCCATCAAAAGTGTGCTCATTTCTTTTTATTGGTTCACAAAAAATATGTTTATTCTATTTAAATAGTTCACTTTTAAATATATATATATATATATATATATTTTTTTTTTTTTTTTTTACTTTAGTAACAACATTTTGTATCTACCAAATATATTATTTACTCATTATCCTAAATATATATATTCTTTATAATTAAAATATGTATAAAAAAAAGTGATCACATTTTTGGTGTACAGAGGGAGTAAGATAAGTAATTGTATAAAGGATACGTAAATTTATACTTTCAACTAATATTTGTTATGCTAATGACATTCAATTTTTAAGGAGAAGAATGAATTAAACAATACATTAGTTAATTTAATTTAAGATTGACTCATAAGGAACTTTCTATGTGTATAAGACTATTATATATATATAACTAAATGAAATGTTTAATATATTAGTATATACATATATGAAAGACTTTTGAATTTATAGATATATTTTTCTAGGAGAATGGTCGACGACCGCCATCTTTCCACGTGGATACAATTTTTTTTGGTCAGAAGTCAAAAATACATTTTGTCAATATTGAGTATCTAATTCATATTGTATCCGTGGGAAACCAAACAACATGCATGTTCAATTTAACAGAAATTTACAAAGGACATTTCTCACCATCAAACGGAAAATAATTAATGAGTTCTTTTATTTAATATTCTCCTAAATATGTGGTGACATTTGGTCAGTTTTGGTATTCGGGATCGGTATATATCGAAAAAATGGCGAAAAATTTGTTAAAATCTAAAAAAGTAACATGAAATTTTAGAAATTATTATAAAATATTATTATGCATATATTCAAAATCACAATAAAATTATATGTTTAAAGAAAATATATAAATGATAGATTATATAAGTACTGATTGACCAAAATTAATGATTAACACCATAATATATACTACTACCTCCGTCCAATTTTATTATGCCCATTTCTTCGGGCACGAGTTTTAATGAATATTGATTAGTTTATATATAAAATATTAGATAAGTTGGGGGTATGATGGGATGTTGTGGGGTCCATTTATAGATAAAGTGATTGTTTATGAATAAAGTAAGTGGCAAAGTGGGTAAATAAGTGATGGTAGGAGGGTAGAGATAAAGTAGTATGAATAGTATTATTTCCAAAAAGGGTATAAGCATAATAAAATTGAACAACCACAAAAAAAGAAAGTGGGAATAATGAAATTGGACGGAGGGAGTACATATTACGATACAAAATAATAAAAAATATATATATATATATATGATAAAATACAATTAATATCAAAATGATAACATGTAAATTTATGTATATGTAATAAGTGAAATGTCATCTTTATTCAAACATTAGAGTAATGATTAATAGTTATACTATATGTATATGTAATAAGTGAAATGTCATCTTTATTCAAACATTAGAGTAATGATTAATAGTTATACTATATATACTGCATAGCTAGAGCGTACATACAATATGGTTTTACCATTTTAACAGGCTGCCACACAGACGTGCGGTTACTACTTACTAGCTTGATCTGGATTTATATGCTTAAACTCTTCTATCTGTTCCTATAATCCCCATTCCAAGCCCGAACCCGACACCCATCCCATCCCATCCTGCAACCACCAAATACAGAAACATATGAATTTGTACAAGTCTATAATCATTTCCTGAAAGTCCTAGATCAAGATTCTGATAAAGAAAAGGTAAAAGACAAAGGCGAGTCATCTAAATCTTCTGATATGCAAGAATTGAGTGACTGCTCTCCTTTGAACAAGTCTGCTGATATGAATGATAATGATCTGCATGATGATTTACATGATATAAATGATGATAGCATCTCTGTTAAGAATAGAAGGACATGGAAGTCTGCTCATTCTACTGATCTGATTCTAGGTGATTCTAGTAAAGGTGTTAAAACTAGAAAACAATTATTTGATTCCCAAAAAGAACCTAGTAAGTCTTTATTTTGCTGGTGTTGTTTTCTATCATCTATTGAGCCTAAAACTGTGAATGAAGCTTTAAGTGATAGTTACTGGATTATAGCTATGCAAGAAGAACTTAATCAGTTTACTAGAAATGAAGTGTGGGAACTTGTTGATAGACTTAGTAATCATAATGTTGTAGGCACTAAGTGGATTTTCAAGAACAAAAGGGATGAAAATGATCTTGTAGTTAGAAATAAAGCTAGATTAGTTGCTCAGGGCTACTCTCAAGCTGAGGGTATTGATTATGATGAAACTTTTGCCCCTGTAGCTAGACTAGAAGCTATAAGATTGTTCCTTGCTTATGCTGCTCATATGAAATTCACTGTGTATCAAATGGATGTGAAAAGTGCATTTTTGAATGGTATACTTGCTGAAGAAGTTTATGTGGAACAACCACCTGGTTTTGAAGTGAATAGTCACCAAGTATACAGGTTAAAGAAAGCACTCTATGGATTGAAACAAGCTCCAAGAGCCTGGTATGATACCCTTTCTCTATTCTTACTTGAAAATGGTTTTACTAAAGGAAAGGTTGATAGAACTTTGTTTAGAAGACAAGAAGGTAATGATATATTACTTGTTCAAATTTATGTGGATGATATTATCTTTGGATCACCCAACAAAAACTTGAGTGAAAGCTTTTCTACACTCATGCAAAGTAAATTTGAAATGTCTATGATGGGAGAAATGACATATTTTCTTGGTCTTCAAGTGAAACAAACTTCAGAAGGTATCTTTATAAATCAAGCAAAATACACTAAGAATTTGCTAGATAAATTTGGTATTAAATCCTGTAAGACAGTTGGTGTGCCCATGCAACCTACATACAGAATGGATCCTGATGAGAGAGGTAAGTCTTCTGACCAACCTCATTATCGTGCTTTGATTGGCTCTCTACTCTATCTAACTGCCAGCAGACCTGATATTGCTTTTTCTGTTGGAGTATGTGCAAGATTTCAAGCAAACCCCAAGGAAAGTCATCTGGAAGCGGCCAAAAGGATATTGAAATATCTAAAGGGGACCATTAATCGAGGATTATGGTATCCTGCAGATGATGATATATCCTTAAGTGGTTATTCAGACTCGGACTTTGGAGGTTGCAAAATAGATAGAAAATCTACTTCAGGTTCATGTAAATTCTTAGGAACTAAGCTCATTTCATGGTTTTCAAAGAAACAAACTAGTGTGGCAACTTCTACTACTGAAGCAGAATATATGGCTGCAGGTAGTTGTTGTAGTCAGCTTCTTTGGCTAATACAACAACTCAGAGACTACAATATTGTAGAATCTAATGTACCTATATATTGTGACAGTAATAGTGCCATTGCCATCACACAAAATCCCGTTTTACATACTAGATGCAAACATGTTGACATTAGGCATCATTTTATTAGGGATCATGTTGAAAAGAAAAATATTAGGATGGAAAAGATTCATACTGATATTCAAAGAGCTGACATTTTTACAAAACCATTGGCTGAAGTGAGATTCAGAGAGTTATGCATTAGTTTAGGGTTGATAGATATGGATTCTATATGTATATAGAACTGTACTAACATTTCAGGTACTAATCTTATACCAAGAGGATTTTGAAGCAGAAACTAAGAGCAGTACATCAAAACTCAAAATTCAGAAGAGACAACCCTATGTCAGATCACTACACTTAAAACAGGTAACAAGGTTACTAAAGTGACCTTCATCCCAATGAGGAAGCTGGTAAAGCTGAGGGACACTAAGAACACACATTAAGGGGGAATCTGTGATTTCTTAAAGATCCTTTTGTTGACTCAGAACACTAAGTCACTTTAGCATAAACCTTGATGAGATCATTAAATTAAACATAATGTTACTGATCTTTACTGTAATTCACCAATTATTGATGAACTAACACTTCTACCAAGGTGAAACAGGCACAGAAGAGGAATTCTCCACTGAAGGGGGAACTGATCTGATTACAGATTTGAAAAGTCTACTAATCTGATCTGATTACATGATATAACAGTCTACAGATATATTCTGATTAATAAATTGACTTGTCTACTGAACTGTACTGATTACAAAGCTTCTTTGTCTACAGTACTGATCTGATTACAATTCAGTTATTCTACAGAACTAATCTGATTACTGACTAATCTGTCTACAGAAAGATTTGTTTACAACTAATCTGTCTACAAGAAATCTACTGATCTGACACAGTACTGATCTGAGGATCACTGTGCTGATATCAAAAAGGTGAAATCAGAAAATTTGGGTACTGATCTGAGGATTACTGTGCTGACCCATCTACTGATCTGAAATCTACTGTGCTGATTCATCTACGGATCTGATTTCTAAAAAGGTTACTCAGCTGATCACAGTACTCAGCTGATCCAGATTAGTGAAATTTTCTTTATATACTAGTAAGAAAATGAAGTGAAAAGGTTTTGGAAACTACTGTGCTGATTTGCATCAGAACAGTCTTTTGGATTAGAATACTCTAAGTCAAAAACTGCTCAATTTTAGATTACTAATAGAGAAGATTAGTACACTCCTCTATTTCTAACCTAAAAACTGTGGTGTATTTATCAAACACAAATTGGCTCCAAAATTAAGAATGGTACTAGAATATGAACAGTTTTTGTTAAAACACGGATTTCGAGAACTTAATCTCAACCATTCTTTGTGATAATCAAATTCAATCCTAGCCCTAGATTGGTTTTGAATTTGATAAACACGATCACTCTTCATCTTCTTTCTTACGGGTTCATTTCTGGAAAATTCATAAACTCAAATTTACTGAAAAATTTGTTCGCCACAAAATTCTACAAATGGCAACTATCAATATTATCAGTGAATCTAACGAAGTTGCAGGAACATTTGATTCAAATCTCTGGGTTCGAGAAAAGGGCATTTTTGTGGAAAATGCTGTATATTTCAATGGCCGACACAATGCTGAAAATCAAGCGATTCTGACAATGTGCGAGGAGTGTGGGCTGAGGAAATTTCTTGAATCATCTCCTGTGAATGTATATGAACCAGAGGCGATGGAATTTTATTTGCAACTCAAAGGTGATAGTAATGGTGTCCACTCCATGCTTTCTGGGCACAAGGTCACGATTTCAAGGGAAATCCTAGAAGTTATGCTGGATTTGCCCCAAGGCCCAGTGGATATTATGACCTACAAAGCAGGGGAAGAGAAAGTATGTGTAGGCAGATGGACTGGTGAAGAACCTGAGTCACTAAGCCATCTTAAGAAAGATGTTCTTCCTACTGGTCTGCAGTTTCTGATGGACATAGCCGGAAAATGTTTGTTAGGGCAACATCATAGCCAGGATGCTCTATCAAGTTCAAAGATCCGAATTATGGCTGCAATCATTGATCGAGTTCAAGGTGATTGGCAAGGATTTTTCTTGGAAAGATTATTAATTGAGAAAGAAAAAGTTTTGTTCGATGAGGATACGTTGGAATTTTCGATTAAGTCGAAATTAGGGTTCGGAAACAAGTTGAGTATCCTGTTGCCTCAGTTGGTTAAAAATCCGTACTAGAGTAATCCCAAGAAATTCCATCATGGAAAATTCTTGATGAAGAAGGAGTCTGTTCGATTTGAACAAGAACACCCCTTGGAACAACTTCAAGAATCTGAAGCACAAGAATCTGGAGCTTCAATGTACCGATCTGATGATAATCAACCAGAGATTAGATCGAAGGCGAGGCATGATCCGAGCAGTATTAGACCAAGGAGAGGAAGGTCTGCTATAGATGCCTCAGAGTCAACAGTCAGATTTGTTGAGACTGTGGTACAATCAAGTTCTGATGAGCAAGAGGTTAGTGTTCCTAGTCCTATTGCTTTACATAAGAGAACTAAGAGGAGAAGTGCTAGGAGGAAACTTGTTGATGTTGCTTCTACCCCTTCAAACTCTGAACCAAGCCCAGTTGAAACCCAAAACCCTCAACCTTCATGTTCTGGGGAATCAGCTCACTAATTTCCTGTGTCTCAGAACACTCCCCATTCATCCCCTCAGAACACTAATTTTCAACCTACCCCTATTTCAAGTCCTCAACATCAATCTTCACCACATCATTCCCCAATACAGGTTCATGATCACTCTACTGAACATGAATTTGAGCCTTCTACTGTACCAATTGACATTTCATCATCCCCTGAACCTGAATTTATAGCCCCTAAACCTGCTGGTTTAATGGATTACACTATTTGTGATAAGGAGGATAGAATCAGGATAGATTTAAGATTGGCTTTGTTGAAGCAATTTCCTGGATTGGATGAGAGCTCATATGAGTTTGAGAAACTCCTTAGGATTGGCACATGGGTGTATCTTAAGAGGAGTACTCTTAAAGAGACTTTAGCTATTATGGAAGGTATGGGTGGTGCTTCAATCTTTGATGATTGGGAAGCAGAACAGATGCAAGCAGCTGGTGTTAACTCATTCCTTGAGCTAGTTACTCCAGAGTCTGTAGTTCACCTTGTTGAAAGGTTGACAGGAATTAAGTATTCTATGGAAAAGGTTACAACTCCTACTGCAGAAGATGATTTGTTTATGAAAAGTGCAGAAAAGGTAGTTGATGAGGAAGATCATGTTGTTGAAGATTTTATGGAAGTTAATGCAGACGTTGACAATGCAACAGAAGTGTTTGAGAACACTGTTGTGATTGAAGAAACAAAAGATATTGGAAATCAAGTTTTGGATACTGAAGAGATGGAAAGCATTCCATTACAGTCTACTGATCCTATCATTCCTGAGGATGTGCAGGAAGAGATCAGAACAGTTCCTGTTGAGAAGGAGTCTGATAATTCAAGCTTTGAAATGTTGAAAAAGCAAAATGCAGAGCTTCAAGCTAAATTGGAAGATGCTGTGAAGATGTTTCATGAAGCTACTGACAGAATGAATAAGATGATTTCTGAAAATTCATTTGACAGAGTTATGGAGCATACAATGTCTAAGATTTATGATCTCCATAGGCTACAAGAGAAGAACTTATCTAAAGTGTTGCATGACAAGATGGAACAACACTTAACTCCCATGAAAGAGTGGCATGATGAAGCCAAAAAGGGGGAAGATAAGATAAGAAAAGTGATGGAGCAAACTCAGTCACAACAAGCTCAGTTGGTTGTGAGTCAAGATGAATTGAAAGAAGAGATTGCAATTCTGAATGAGAAATTTAAACTCAGAAAGCAACAGAAACAACAAACTGTTGAAGAAATTGTTGAGAAAAAGAAAACTGATGCTGCTGGATGTTCTAGTCAGAAGAAGAGGAAATTGGTCTTATCTGATGAAGAAGAACAAGAAGAAGAAGCTGGTAGAGTTACCAGATCAAAAAGCAAGTTGAAAACTGGTGCTTCAAGAGAAGAAGCAGAGTTGAAAAAGAAGAAAGAAAAGGATGTCAAGTTCTTGAAAACAAGATTTGATAATCGAGTTACAGCTTTGAAGAGAAAATTGAATGCTCAAAGGAAAGCTGAAGGAAAAGAATTTGATAAAGATTTTCAAGATGAGAACTTTGTGGATTTTATTGTTATAACAGAAAATATGGAATATTGGAAGAATTTGAAGAAGAAATGGCAGATTGCAAACTTCATTGTGAGGAAGTTTGGTGATCATTCGAGTAAAGAAGCTGAATTTGCTGATTTTGAAGAGTTCATGCTGAACATTGATAAAGATTTTTGGGAAGACATAGCACAAGTTGCTGGTCGTGCTGGAACAAAGATCTTATGTCCTGAAAAACCGAATTGGGAACCTCCAAGACTAGAGAATGGAGAACCTGATTACAAGGAGATTAACAACATTATTGCTGAGATTATTAAAGAAGAAGGAATCACTGATCATCAACATATGATGGATATCAAAGCAAGGATGTATGTTGCATTCAGAATCTGAAGATACAGAATGAAGATGAAGGACAAGCTCACAAGATAACTTTTCTTAACCTTAATCTTTATTTTTATATTTTTGTGTTTCATATTCTGTGATTATTTGTAATATCTGATCTTATTTGAATATGAATCTGGAATTCTGAAATGATGAACTGTTATGATTGACTACATACTTAACTACTGATTTATTAACATTTAAGTAGTTTTGGCTTCATCAAAAAGGGGGAAATTGTTGGGATATGAATCCTTGAAACAATGTTCTAGATGATGTTTGTATGTTTTGATGGCCAAAAGCAACTTAAAGTTAATGATATATGTGGTTCTAAGTCATCTTAACTAAGTCATCTAAAATAAGATTACTGATCTTAATGACATCTGAATATAAGCTTACTAATCTGATGAGAAACTGAAATAAGTTTACTGATCTTAACTGAGTCATATGGAATAAGATTACTGATCTGAGTATGATATTTGGAATAAGCTTACTGATCTTATATGAGATATTTGTATGTGAGTTACTGATCTTATATATATACTTACTGATCTTATATGAGTTACTGATCTTATTGTTTACTGATCTGATATATGAACTGTTAGGTACTAAGCTGATGTTTTGTATTGTATAGACAGCTTATAGTATAGGACTTAAATGTACTCATCTGTATATAGTTCAGTTGATGTATAGATAGGTTTTATATATGTAAAGTTGTATTCTATTGTATTCAGCATTGTAAAAGTTTAGAACATTAGATTAAGAACACTAGATTAGAAGAAGATCAGAAGACTATTGAAGACTCAGAGGACTACTTCAGAATAAGAAGGCTTCAAGAAGAGTTGAAGATAAGCTTAGAAGAAATCTGGAGAAGTTTAGAACAGTTTTGAGTTACTGTGCTGACTGACTCAGCAGAGTAAAAATTCGAAGAGTAAAAATCAGAACAGTAAGTTACTGTGCTGATTTGGTGAAATTGAAGAATAAGTTTGGAAAACTTATTTAGAGTGTAACTGAATATATTTGAAGAGATGTTGACTTAGAAGGAAGTTACAAAGTTGGTTACAAGAAGAAGTTACAAAAACAGTTTAGAGTTAGTTCACAAAAAGACTACTGATCATAAAGCATTCACAAGCAATCTAAGTCTACAGAGCAAAGTCTTAATCTTGGGACTTTAAACTCAAGAAGGAGTTAAGAGTGGGACTTTAAACTCAAGAAGGAGTTAATAAAACATCATAAATCTTAATCTTGGGACTTTAAACTCAAGAAGGAGTTAAGAGCAAAGTCTTAATCTTGGGACTTTAAACTCAAGAAGGAGTTAATAAAACATCATAAAGCATTCACAAGCAATCTAAGTCTACAGAGCAAAGTCTTAATCTTGGGACTTTAAACTCAAGAAGGAGTTAAGAGCAAAGTCTTAATCTTGGGACTTTAAACTCAAGAAGGAGTGAGAGTGGATGTAGACACAGTTCTTAGCTTACTATTTAATTGACATTTTTTTGGTTTATATGGGAATTGAACCTAGGTGGGCAAGTGTCAATTATTGAGCATCTGCCACTAGGACAGATAACTCTTTTGTTTTATCTTTTAATATTAATTGTATATGTATATTAATTTATTTCTTTTACGTGTATTCAAATTGTAACTTTTAAATTTATAAATGTAATTTTTTTTTTATTAATTTCTAAAAATTGTAATTACTCAACGCCGTCAATCAATAAGCTGTAAAATATTAAGAACTATGCATAGTTTAGACACTTTATTTTATTATAATAGTTTAACATATATAATTAATTGATTAATTTATAACTTTAAAAATATATAAAAAAAATTGTTATTGAATAATTTCAATGGTAAAAGTCGATCTTACTTTATAAATTAAAATAAATTAATTAAATTACGTTTAATCTTCATCTTCTTTTTCTGTTAGGATCTTCTTTTTCTGTTAGGAAATAAACACACGCACACAATGACGATAAGAAAATAACACGAGATTTGTTTACCCAGTTCGTCTTTCGACTACATCTGGGGGCGATGCCAAGTCAGGTATTTCACTATGCTTTTCCGGATGCGCAATGATTACAATGAGAGAACATCTATTTATAATAGAAAACTTGCCCTAATTAACCCTAAGCCCATTAGGAATAAACTTGCTCCCTACTCCAAGCCCATTAGGAACAAACTTGCCATAATTAACCCAAGCCTATTAGGAACAAACTTGCTCCCCACTCCGAGCCCATAAGAAACAAACTTGCTCCCCACTCCGAGCCCATAAGGAACAAACTTGCTCCCCACTCCAAGCCCATTAGGTTAATTCAGGCTCCACACTCCAACAATCTCCCACTTGGAGACTGAATCCTCCATGTAATCATATCTTCTTGATTCTCCTCCTGTATCCGTCTGGCATCGTCAAGCCTTAAACTCCTTTTATTTTAGCACAAGTCTAACAAACTCCACCTTGATAAAATAAAAGAAAACTTCATTGTCTTCACCGACAAACATGATTCTTAAACCAAAGAACCAACATTCTCAACATAGAGAATACTTACTCCACCATAAGAGTAGAACACTTAGAATCACCCATTCTAAGAATTTTCTTCGGCACATGTCTTCACCGACAAACATGATTCTTAAACCAAAGAACCAACATTCTCAACATAGAGAATACCTACTCCACCATAAGAGTAGAACACTTAGAATCACCCATTCTAAAAAAATTCTTCGGCACATGTCGAAAAATACCTGCTGAAATTTATGGTGCAACTTCTAACTTTTGGCATTCCTAGAAGTCCTTCAACCATCGACATCTTTCACCACACACCTTGCATCCTTGCCAAACCAATGCACATGTGGTCCAACTAACGTCATCACATCCTCGTTCATGGCAGTTGGACATGCCATAAGGATGTTCATATCCTCAATCAGAGGACATCATCTTCTATCACAACGTTAGCAACATTTTCGGAGCCAATTGAAGCTATGCATAGCTTCAATTTCTCTAAGGTCGCCACCTTAGTAAATAACAAGTTGTAGTTAGAGGGTGAATACCTATTAGGTGCACGTCGCTCTCTAACTGGTCTCTGCAGCAGATTCTCCAGTGGTGGTGGGGTCCTAGGTTCTTCAATAAGAACCTCTTCTTCATTCTAACTCTCCTTACTCCCACTCGAGTTTGAGATGTCTAACTCAACCTCTTGGGTATTGGTCTTGTCAGAATCTGATGCCTCCTATCTGTTCTTGTACATAACCTGTTCATTGAAAACTACATCTGTGCTGCGAATAATCTTTCGGTTATTCTCAACCCAAGGTGTATAAGCGAACTCATCACCACCATAACCAATGAACGTACACTTAACAAATTTAGTATCACTGCAAAAATAGAATGATACTCCAGAATCCAACACCCAGTATTCTACCGGACAACTGACACTAAAGACCAACGCGTCTCCAACATAAACTGTGGTTGCGTTTGCTGTCTTCTTCTCGTTCTGTCCCTTCCTGTTTTTCTTGGGTGATGAACACTGGTTCATGTAGTGACCAAACTCATCACAATTCCAGCACTGGATCTAGTCTTTATCTTTCTTGGATTGACTCTTTCCTCTGGACTCTGACCTGCCACGATTGATCTTGTCAGAATCTGATGCCTCCAATCTGTTCTTGTACATAACCTGTTCATTGAAAACTACATCTGTGCTGCGAATAATCTTTCGGTTATTCTCATCCCAAAATCTATAACCGAACTCATCACCACCATAATCAATGAACGTACATTTAACAGATTTAGCATCACTGCAAGAGTGGAATGATGCTCCAGAATCCAACACCCACGATTCTATCGGACTACTGACACTCAAGACCAATGCGTCTCCAACATCAACTGTGGTTGCGTTTGCTGTCTTCTTCTCGGTCTGTCCCTTCCTTTTTTCTTGGGTGCTGAACACTGGTTCCTGTAGTGACCAAACTCATCATAATTCCAGCACCGGATCGAGTCTTTATCTTTCTTGGATTGACTCTTTCCTCTGGACTCTGATTTGCCACGATTGCCTACCCTTCGATCTGCCCCCTTCTTCCGCGTTCAGCGTTGACCCTGAAGTGGATCCAGATTCTTTCCTGCGATTCTGCGAACCTCCTCGCTAATCATCAGATCCCTCACTTCGTCAAGCTTCAGTTTATCTTTCACGGATGAAGCGCTAATTGTGGCAGCCCAACTATCTGGCAAAGAAGATAACAAAACTAAAGCAAGTACCTCGCCACTGAAGTCGATCTCGACAAGACACAACTGTTCAATGATCATGTTGAACTCGTTCAGGTGTTGTTGCACGGGTGTGCTCTCCGACATCCTGAGGTTGAACAACCGCCTGATCAAGTGAACTTTGTTCGCCGTTGTGGGCTTCTGATACATCTTCTCCAAGATCTGCAGCATCTCCCTTGGGAACTTGGCTTTAGTCGTGTGATAGGCTACGTTCATGGACAACGATAAGCGTATTGCACTCATCGCCTTTCTATTCAACAGATTCCACTCCTTCTGTTCCATCTTTTCAGGTTTCCCCTTCTCCTCTAGGGGCACATGTAGATCTTTACCGTAGAGGTAATCCTCGATCTGCATCTTACAGAACCCAAAATTCGATCCGTTAAACTGCTTGGTTGAAATCTTCTCGTCGCTCATCGTGACTGCTCCCTCTGAACCCGAGGTTCTGATACCAGTTGTTAGGAAATAAACACACGCACACAATGACGATAAGAAAATAACACGAGATTTGTTTACCCAGTTCGTCTTTCGACTACATCTGGGGGCGATGCCAAGTCAGGTATTTTACTATGCTTTTCCGGATGCGCAATGATTACAATGAGAGAACATCTATTTATAATAGAAAACTTGCCCTAATTAACCCTAAGCCCATTAGGAATAAACTTGCTCCCTACTCCAAGCCCATTAGGAACAAACTTGCCATAATTAACCCAAGCCTATTAGGAACAAACTTGCGTTGCTCCCCACTCCGAGCCCATAAGAAACAAACTTGCTCCCCACTCCGAGCCCATAAGGAACAAACTTGCGCCCCACTCCAAGCCCATTAGGTTAATTCAGGCTCCACACTCCAACATTTTCATCATATTCATCTTTGCAGCCGTTAAATCTACAAAGAGATTAAAATCTCCCGCAGTCTATTTTTTCTGTTTGAAGTCTATTTTTTCTGTTTGAAATAGAGCTTCACTTTTGTCATGTTTTTTCTTTCTTTGTAGTGCCTTTCACCTTTCACTTTTGTCATGTTTTTTCTTTCTTTGTAGTGCCTTTCACCTTTAATATTCATTGTTACGTGGTCCTCCTAGATAGGCCAAAGTCTCATGTGCACTCAAGTACACGTGTTGACCGGTGAACTGTTGACCGTTGATCAGTCAATGGTCAAACTTTGAAAAAAAAATTCGATTTTTTTTTTTGATTTTTTTTTTGAAAATGTGTATGTTAGTATATTGAAAAGTGCATCATCGTTTTTTAATGAAAAGTGTATGTTACTATATTTCAAAAATTGGGTTTTGAACTTGTGATATTATGATAAGGACTGTGATACCGTGTACTTGAGTACATAGTGCTAGGTGCAGTAGTATACTTGACACACTTGATTGCTTTGTTCCTAAGGGGATCAAACATTTGAACAACACTATGATATCCCGGGATATCCCGGATATTCTACTTTAATGACTACAGTCTTATATTCTACTTTAATGACTACAGTCTTTATTGGTAGTCGATCTTCTTGATGCAAACTCGGATGTATGAAATTATTCTACTTTAATGACTACAGTCTTTATTGGTAGTCGATCTTCTTGATGCAAACTCGGATGTATGAAATTTGTATCCAACGAGCCCTGAATGAATTCTGAATTGAGTCAATATTATCTTGAGATTTACTCAATAGAACATTGATTTTATCTTGAGATTTACTCAATATATAGAACATTGATTCAAGGTGTTTGCCTACTTGAATTTAGTTATGTGTACGTGTATGTGTGTTCTAGATGCATGCCATGATAAATCTCATTTTTATACAATAATTTACTAAATTAAATGATAATTGTAATTTATAGGAGGCAAATTGATAATAAAGGTTTGAGATGCAACTTACCTCGTCAATCTTGATGGTAGAGACAATATTGTGACTCACCTTCGATTTACCTACCGAGATTGAAAGAAATTCATGAATTATTGTCATTAATCATCGATTGACCTACCGAGATTGAAAGAAATTCATGAATTATTGTCATTAATCATGAATTATATATATTGTCATATAATATATATTTCCATATAAAAGATATGGAATATATAACATAATATTATTACAAAAATCGAAATTGACATATTATTAGATAGGATTAAGTTTAATTTCCTTTAAAATATATTTTTCACAAATTTAGTAAAATTAAATAAAATTAATTTCTATAAAAAGATTTTTCAATTTTTATTTCAAGTTCATTTTTGACACAAAATGATTTTTGATTTTTATCTCAATTGATCTTATCCCTTTTACTATACTATTTAGACTATTTTACATTAGCAATGCTTGAAGTATTTATACTTTTTCTAAGTGGATGATAGCATTATTTTTTAATCTAAAACTTTTTATAAAATACTATACAAGTTTCTTTATAAGTTTTAATAGTAGTTTTATAAATATTTAGAAACTTTTACATTAGCAATGCTTGAAGTATTTATACTTGAAATATTTATACTATTAGCAATGCTTGAAGTATTTATAAATATTTAGAAACTTTTACATTAGCAATGCTTGAAGTATTTATACTATTTAGACTATTTTACATTAACAATGCTTGAAGTATTTATAAGTTTCTTTATAAAATACTTTACAAGTTTCTTTACATTAGCAATGCTTGAAGTATTTATAAGTTTCTTTACATTAGCAATGCTTGAAGTATTTATAAGTATTTATACATTAGCAATGCTTGAAGTATTTATAAGTTTCTTTATAAAATACTTTACAAGTTTCTTTACATTAGCAATGCTTGAAGTATTTATAAGTTTCTTTACTTGAAGTATTTATAAGTTTCTTTACATTAACAATGCTTGAAGTATTTATAAGTATTTATACATGAGCAATGCTTGAAGTATTTATAAGTTTCTTTAATCTAAAATTTTTTATAAAATACTATACAAGTTTCTTTATAAGTTTTAATAGTAGTTTTATAAATATTTAGAAACTTTTAAAAATTATTGAATGACTCTTTTTTTTTTAATTTAACGTTCATACAAAATTGATAGAATCAATTCTTGGAATATTTTCATTAGAAAATCAATTGATATATATATTGGCATATGAAATTGAAGATATAATATAATATTATTATTATTATTATAATATCTATATCTATCCTAAAATATATTATTATTCTAACATTTATATTTATCCAATACATAGAAGATATATTAATTAATTTTTTTTACTATTTATTAATTAAATAAAAGATTAAATAAATTAATATAACTCCGTCCATATTCTCTCATTCTCAATTCTCTATATACATAAGGTTTTGATTTATTTTTTAATTTAATTTTATCATTTGACTAATTAGATACATATTAGAGATGGTTAAATTCCATATCGCAAATTTCGTGTACCACCTTGTCTCGTTTTATATTGGAGAGAAAAAATTGATTGTTTAGAGACGGTGGTATATGTATCTAATCCGTATCTAAAACTCTCGAAATTGAAAGTCGCGTATCTAAAACTTTCGAAACTAAAAGTCGTATCTAATCTGTTTATAATGAGAGACGGTTTTATTTTCGATTTCAAATCTTGAATCAGGTTTTTTTTTGTAGTGGTACATGTCATTTAATAAAATCAAAACACAAGTTTTAATTTTGTCCTTGTGCATGTAATTTTCTCAACATGAGACCTACCATTAATTCAATAAGTTTTATGCTTAGTCGAACACTTATATATCTATCTCTTTTCCCTAATTCTTTTCTAAATGACTTAAAAGTCTAAGAGTTTTAAAATGACAACAATCATCTTAATTAGCCAAACAATCGTACATTTAATTATCTAGATCTTTCCCTAATCCCCTAATTTCTAGTCATAATTAACATGCTACGTGTATTTCTTTCTCAATGACAACCATCATCTTACGTGTGGAATATATATATATAATTTAAAATTAACTTTTATTCATTTATATAAAACCTTACTATATATATATATATATATATATATATATATATATATTTGTTAAATGATCCTTTAAATTAAACTCCTCATTAATATAATTAGCACCTTTTTTTTTAATTAAGGTTATGCATATGAGCAACATTTGTGTGCATATATGAAATATGTCATATTAAGACATTTTTAAAAAATTATGCAGATAACAAGTAGGTGGGTACTACATGATCAATATATTGTTACTATGGGGTCAAAATATTATCAATATAAGATCAAAAGTGTACTATACTATATGTTAAAAAATATTCTGAAAAATTTGCCAAAAAAATTGATTGTCCAGAATATTTTTGGACTTGTAGTAGTACATTTTTTACTTTGTAGTGACAATATGTTAATCGTGCAATAAAAAAATAATTAAAAGCGAAAAAATATATATTTTAATTAAGTTTGACCCGTGTTGACCCGAGTTTAACCCACAAATTTTTGCCCTAAATTTAACTTAATTATTATGAAATATTTCATACTATATAAGTTTTTGCGTAAATAATTAGCACTTCTAACCATGGTACGAGCTTGTGATTTGTTTAGTATTGGAATTAAATGTGATATGAAATAATTAATTTTTTAAATTTATGAAATTAAAAGCAGGTCTTTAATTTAATTTAATTAATTAGCGTATTTGAATTCTGCAATGCTTTTATTACGTAAGAAAAGTCGACAAAATAAAGCTGTATAACTTGACTAAATAACAAGAAAGAGAAATTAAATACTCAAAGAAGCTAAATCTACTCATCAAGATTAGTCATAGGAAAAGAAATTTCATGGTAAATGTGAGGAATTCTAATTGTCAACTTAATGCAGCATTTTGGCTATTTAAACGTGGTTCTGGAGCAATATCTGTATTATATCAAAAAGGAAAATTGAAAGAATTAGAGAGAAAATGGGTATGAGCAGAATTTGGGTATTTAGTATTTTAGTTATTTTGGGATGTGGAACAGTGACGGACCCAGAAATTACAGATTGGGGGGCCCAATTTACATTAATACAAAGATAAAATATTTATATATACAAAAAAATTATTATAAATTTTTCAATACATCTCATTTCATTAATTTAAATTTAACGATTTTTGTTATATTTTGAAATAAAACAATTTTGATTGTTCTAGCTTTGAAAAAGTATACACAACTCCGATCGTTGTTGAGACTTTAGTCACTATTAGTCAAATGTAGAACTTAAAATATACTCCCCCGTTCATAGTGATTTTTATATTTTAATTGACTCACTTTTTAAAAAATGTAAATTTAGTGGAGTGTGAGATCAAATAAGTAAGAATCAGTTTGCGTGATTTAATAAAGTATAAAATAGATTTTGTGAGGTCTAAAAAAAAATTAGTGAGGTGTATTAATAAGAGAAAATGTGGATATAAAATTAATAATAATTTTAAAAATAAAATGATATAGTAAATGTATCTATTTTGTGAATTATTTTTATATTTGAAGTGTACAAAGTAATTTTAAAACATAAAACATAATATAAATAATTACTAAAAATATATATATAATATATATATAAAAAAAAAAAAAAAAAATTGGTGGGGGGCCCAGTGACCCCCCTGGGCACTTCCTCGGTCCGTCACTGATGTGGAATGTGTGTTGCTACAAATGATAATAATTTGAAAAGGCAGAAGTTGGGTTGGAGCAGAAAAGCTGCAATAGAAGCAGAAGCTGTTGCTGCAAGATCTTGCTCTGGACATGGAAGAGTTTATTTAGATGGTTTGGTTGATGATAATAATAAGCCTGTTTGTGAGTGTCATTCATGCTATGGAGGCTCTGATTGCTCTCAACTCCTCACTAATTGTTCTGCTAATGCTATGAAGTATTTCTCTCTCTCTCTCTCTCAATTTTTTTATTGCACGTGTCATTCTAATATGCATATACAATGTTTTCTATGTGTTATCATTGTTATTGTTCATACGGATTTTTTTTTTTTTAAGGGGAATACTTTTTCTAAGGTCCATGACTTAGTTAGACTGGTAAAATGAGGCATGTAATTTTACAGGTTGATGACTTAATTAAGAATATTGACTTTTAAGAGTAGCGAATTGAGGTCAAATTAATTCAATCAATTCAAACTGGGCACAATTTAAGCCCGAATTCAGATCAAATTAGCTCGAATTTTGGCTAAATTGTGACTTGGGTTGATTTGGTCTCAATTCACTACTTTTAAAAGTTAGTGTTCTCAAATATAGGTCAATTTTGATCAATTAACCCTCAATCATTATATAGGACCAAAAATACATGGAAGACATATATATCTTGAAAAAGGCACCCAAAGCCCAAATTAAAAAGAAAATCAACAAATCACATGGTTTAGGTAATTGACCAATGAAATAATTAGTGTACATATTAAACAATTTCGGATTCCAAATATCAAACCCTAGATCTCTTTAGCATTATACTATCGCATTCTTCAATTGTGTCTCTCTCTCTTATATATATAAATGGATGATGAATGCAGCGGGGATCCATTATTCTTGGAACCTTTTTGGATGAAACATGCAGCAAGCAGTGCAGTTGTAATTTCAGGATGGCACAGAATGGGCTACACTTTTCCAGACAATTCTTACATCTCCCGACAGCTCGAAAAGTACATTCGAAGGCTCCATTCCATAGCCAAAAATGCAGTGACAGAGGGCAAATACATCATTTTTGGAGCTGGATCTACTCAACTCCTTTCAGCAGCTGTTTTTGCACTTTCCATCAATAATAATAATGCCTCTTCACCAACAAGGATTGCCGCTGACCCTCCCTTCTACCCGGTATATATCATCTTGTTCTAGTTTGCAATTTAAAATTCGAATTTCACTGTTCAACTGTTAAATCATTCACTTTTAGACAATTTTTTTTGAATTACATTAAATACCCATCCCTTTTTCCCCTCCTCATGACTCGAACCACTTGAGCTATCCCACTTTGTCTTCACTCTTAGACAATTGATTTGACATAATGTTACTTCATTTTCTACTCAAAATTTCAAAACAAATGCGCGTGCACAATCTCTTTTCATAGAAATTTTGAAATCTAGAATTTTCACATCTGAATTTCTCCAGTTCTACGTAATCCCAAATCATACATCACTGAAACGTTGGATACGTTATTATACACACCCACATATTAGTAAACTTACTGAAATAGTTAAAAATATTCTCAAATGACTTTTTTTTTTTTAAGCAAAGAAGAATTAGCTTCCATTATTGCATAGGCAAATAGAATTAGGTAGCGCAGCCACAAAGTTCGGCCGATCTAACCAAGTACAATGATTCGTAAATAAACGGGACTTTCTAACAAAAGTGTGAGCCCACTCATTTGCTGCCCTATTCTCAAATGACTTTAAAAATGAATTTATGTTTTCCAAAGGTCATATATTCAATTTTAAATCCGTTTTTCTTTAAATTTTTATCTTGAAAATTGTATTAGATCCTATAAATATCAAAGTACGGAGTTTTTTTTTGAACACTGTATAGTACGGAGTTTTTTTTTTTTTTTTTGATAATGCTCAAAGTATAAGCTTTTGTTTCATCTCAAAAGAAAACACGACCTTATAAATACGGAGTATCATTTAATTAAATTACGTAATATTATTAATATCTTTATAAATAATTCTTGAAACTTATGAATGTGCAGGTTTACAAGGAACAGACTGATTACTTCGAAACGTCCCATTTTCAGTTCGACAATACGTTATTGCAGGAAAATAGTAGTAGTAGCAATAATACTGAAAAAGTGATCGAGTTCGTTTGTTCACCAAATAACCCAGATGGGAATTTGAAAACAAATGTGCTTAAAGGGGCTTCAGTTAGCAGTATATATGATCATGCTTATTATTGGCCTCATTACACGCCAATTCCAGCCCCATCTGATGAAGATTTAATGATTTTTACACTCTCAAAACTCACTGGTCATGCTGGAAGCAGATTTGGGTAATTCCCTTTTTACCCCTCTTATTTATTTTCTCATGCAATTTTAATTAATATATATGTACGAGATATTATTCGTTAATGCCATGTTTGATAGCTTAGATTAAACCTAGATTAACTATATATCATTTTTATTGGTTGTTTGATAACTTAGATTAAGGGTAGATTATGCTTTAAAATTTATAAAGTTTAGTTATCATCCTAATCTTTAGTTAATCCATCTTTGCTATCAAACATGCCCTAATTGTTTTAATTCTCCTAATTAAATTTAGGACCAAATTGAAAAATTAAGTAAATTCTTCTATACCATCAAACAAAGACTATGTGATTTTTTTTATAAGGGATAAATGACTTTTTTCAACTTTTAACACATTTACTAAAGATGTTTTATGCTTACTTGGTGGAATATAAGTCAATTTAGCCCTTTTTTTTGCAATGTAATTCGTTTTGGTCCCAAAAAAATTAAATGTATTAATTTAGTCCCAATTTTTTAGAACTACATTTAACCTTTTTGTGACCAAAATATAACAAATTAAAAAAAAAAAAAAAGTACTATACATATTTGTACATTTAACTTTTTTTTTTGGGATCGACCAAAAGAGGAAAAAAAAATTGTAAAAATATAGGACTAAATTGATATATTTAACTTTTTTGAATCATTTAAAAAAAAGTTAAAAAGTGATGGAGCTTTAATTCTATCTCGAGTAAATTGAATGCTTCAAACTCAATTTGGAATTGAAAAGACGAAAAGGCCCTTTCCCTAATTAATTTTGTTGAAGTGCAGATGGGCTTTTGTTAAGGACAAGAGAACGTACGATAACATGGTAAACTATATGGTTGAAGCGTCACTTGGCACCTCAAGAGACACTCAACTCAGAACCCTTCAGCTTTTCAAGACAATTCTCCATACAAATGGCACTGAATTATTCGATTTTTCTTACAATACAATGCGACGTCGTTGGGACAAACTGAATGAAATCATATCACGTTCAAATCGTTTTACACTCCAAAAAATCCCTCCTCGATTCTGCACCTATTATGAAAAAGTCCGAGGTGCATCTCCAGCGTATGCATGGGTGAAATGCGAGAGGGAACAAGACTCAAACTGCGCAAAAGTGTTCGAGGAGGACGCTAAAATTTCGGGGCGTGGAGGGAGAGTGTACTACGCTGATGAGAGCTATGTGCGGTTTGCCCTCATTAGGGGCAATGATGACTTTAACTTGCTTCTCCAACGACTATCCGATCTCGTTTCCAAGTAATATTTTTATAATAAATTCTGAATTATTTATGTGTGTACGTGCATGTAATGTGAAAATAATGGACTTCTTCTGAATGAATTGTTTGATTTATTGATTGTGTTGAATAAAATGTACGTGAAGAAGATTTTACTAAGTCAGATTGCTGATGTATTTTACCTATTTATAGAATTTCTGCATTGTTTTGAAATACAGAGCTACTATTAATTAAGGAGAAATATGTAATTTTCTCAAGCGCGCATCGTAGAGAAACATGATTATTGGAATTTAACAAGCCTCACTGCAACAATTAACACATAATTATACATAATCATCAGAAATTTAATTAAAATGCACAATGGGTGGTCAATTCACTATCGTAACTTTCTACCTTTTCTGAATTAGTCTTTAAAAATAAAGTAAAATGCATCAATTTAAATCCATTTTGTAATTTGTTCTGTTTTTATTCCCAAAAAGATAAATGGAACAATTTAGTCCAATGTTTTTGATGTTCCCGATTAGTGACCAATTAGATCTTAATCTGGGCCTAGCAGCTGTTTGATTTCATGTGGTCAGGCCCAAGATTAAAAGTAGGCCCGCGCGAATTTACTGTTTAGCTTCATAGGAGTTCTCAGTCAAAAAAGTAAAGTGGGGATAATAAAACGTGTTTGCACAGTAAATGAGATTGAATTGTAAATTATTAAATTGCCCACCATATTTAATATGTAACCTAAAAATTCTGTCCCCATTTGCTTTCTACTTGAGAAACCCTTCACCTTCACCTCTCTCTGGCGATTTTTCTCACCGGCGCTGCCCCCTCGAAACATGGTATTAATGTTCATGAAAACCCAGAAGAAATCGAGACATCAACACAGTAGTCGTCGTCCTTGGTAATGCCTTTTTCTCACGCTTTTAGAAACTCTTCTTCCTCAATCGTCGCCGCTAGGGGTGTTCAAAAATAAACCGGACCGGAAAAAAGATCGGAACCGGACCGGACCGGTTAGAATCCGGTCTCCGATCCGGTTAGATTCCGGTCTCCGGTCCGGGAAATTTTGGATTCCTAAAATTTTTAAATTTTTTTTTATATTTTTTTACTATTGCACCCTCAATTATTTTTCAAAACCAACTAATTGGTGAAAATGTGTTGAGATCTTATTACATTTTTTACAAATATATAATTTAACAAACATATTTAATTTATTTTTAGAGTAAAAGATCATTAATAACCATGTAAATAAAATTTACATTGACGTAATGAAGAGCAAACACTTTAAATTCATACACAAATTCATCAATCTTGTTCTTGCTTCCATAAATAAAATAAAAAAATTAAGAAAAAAACAGTTCCGGTCCAACCCGTCCGAACCCGGACCGGATAGATTTCGGTCCGGTCTCCGGTCCGACCTTTTGGTAAGAATCCGGTCCCGGTCCAAACCGGTCGCGGTCCGGTCCGATTTTGGATCGGTGCACACCCCTAGTCGCCGGGGCCCTCTTTTGAAACCGCCGCCGCGCGACACATTTGTCGTCCTCCTTCGTCATCACTCACATCACTGCAAAAAGGTGAGTTTCTCTTGGCCGTACAATAGGGTTAATTTTGGGTTTACAAAATATCATGGGACAAAGTTGTACTTTTGCTAAACTTCATAGCAATAATCTGGAGCAAAAATGGAGGTACCAAATCACATACTACTAAATAACTTAGCTAAGCTAATCTGACCACGTTTTTAAAGCAGGGTTATTCGTTCGATAATTAATCATGGCCATCAAAAGGGACCTTAACTTTTTTGAGACCAAAACAGAATAAATGGTAAAAGAAATGAGATTAAATTACATTTAACTTTTCAAAGTGGGTTGGTAAAAGAAATGAGATTAAATTACATTTAACTTTTCAAAGTGGGTTTTTGTTAAGCCAGGATTTTAAGTAAATTTAACTTTAAAGTAAAATACAAAATCGCAGGGATGCAGATAGACAACGGAATCCCCTAATTCGTTCTATTTCGGCAATATTTTTAGTCCTTTATTATCTGAATTTTTCGGACTAGCTTATACAACGAAATAAATACAACAGAGGTCAATATATATGCGTTATCGTTCAGTGATTTTTTTATTTATTAAGTTAATTAAAAATATTTTTTACAATGAAAGGCAAGCAGACGCCAATATCCCCATTGTCTATTAGCAATAATTCTCGCCAAAGGACAACAAAGCTTATCTTAGACAAATTATTTGGTATTATATATAGACAATGGATTAATTTCAAAATATATGTTGTATATTAATTGTTGTCTTTCAACATTTTAATTTCTTGCAATGAACCTTGGTTGTAAATTAGTGACCAATTATTGGTGGTCAAAATTGTGATGGAAATTTCATCGCTAATTTATGATGGCTCATAAAATGCGTCGCTAATTTTAGCGACCCCAAATATGACGACTAATTGGTGGTCGTAGAGATTTCGGCAATGTAGCGACTACATTTTGTTGCTAAACTCCTATTATAGAGTGAAATCCTACCATATCAGCAATTGAATTTAAAAAAAAAAATTGATCATTATGTACATCCTGACGAACCAATCCATTAAAACAAACCAATCTACTCCATTAATACTTTAAAATGGAATGACTTGCAATAATTTGCATTATGTTTTGGTTTTTTATTTTTTTGAGAACGATGTTTTGATTTTTTTTAATATATTCAAATGATAGTACTATATATATGGTGGGATTTTAAAATGATATGGATTATTATTTTCAAAAAATTTGCGGATCTTGAGGGATTACATAATATAAATAAAATGCAATTAGTTCAACTCATGTCGATCGTGCTGGCTTATTGGAATAATTAACAGCGAAGGTTTGGATTTTATATTGGATAAGTACTGTTTAATTACTTGTTTCTAGTTTATTTTGGCATGCTTCAAGAATCAAGACATTGCGCGAAAGTATATACGGTGATGATAATTTATTTTAATACGTATATACATTATATTTTATTTAATACATTATTTAATCTTTTGGACGTCTAAGTGCGCGTGAATATGTGAATAACACCGTATTTAAAGAATTATGTTAATTTAAATAAAAAAAAATTCTTTCAAAATCTTATACTAAATAATCTTTAAAAAATTTAATAATTGGAGCTAAAAAAAGTCAATTTAAATATTTTATATGCTCATTAAATTAATAAATAGTGGAGGAGTGTAAATAATATTGTTGGAGGGGCAAATAACCCATGCCATTAACAATTGGGCCTGTATTTTAATTCATTTAGTTAGTTGAATTGTCTCTCCTTAGGCCGGGAAATGGACTTACAATCTTAGGCTCAATATAAAAAACAATCGTCTTCTTTTCTTCTCCAGCATAGTTATTTTTTCATTTTCTCGATTTATTCATTAGGAAATTTTGAGATATGTTGGGAGAAATGTCACACTCTATTCGAGGCATGCCATGTTTCAATTAAAGCCTCCTTCGAAAAGAGTTTGAACGTAGCTCAACATAGGTTCTCCTCAAACGTTTTCAATTACTTACGAGGGGCGGTGTCGTTTGTGGCTCTAGAAAAGATATTTCATGAAATCAAGGTGATCA
The DNA here is from genome assembly GCA_963675135.1 of Galeopsis tetrahit. Lineage (NCBI taxonomy): Eukaryota > Viridiplantae > Streptophyta > Magnoliopsida > Lamiales > Lamiaceae > Galeopsis > Galeopsis tetrahit. Next base: position 31,449,126 of record OY776126.1, on the reverse strand, counting down.
AACGACCCGGATTCGATCCTAAAGAGTGCCAACACATCTTGAGGAAGGTATACGGTTTGCCATGTGGTCATGAGATCGAAGAGTATGTTTACTGTGACAAACCGATACCCGTGAATGCCATTGATCCCTTTTGGAGGAAATTGGATATGGAGCCTGCCCCAACCACCACATCGGTTGACCCCGTTCCCACCCACAACAAAAATCGCTTTGAAGATGCCGTAGACGACATGGCTGAGGTTTATAAGAGCTTCTCTCAAGAGGAGCAACTCATCTTCTTAAAGCGTATGAGGGAGCTTGCAAACCCCGAGACTACGACTCTTATTGAGCCACCTCCTAAGGAAGACACTCGTGGTCGACCCAAAAAAGGGAAAAAGAAGAAGAAGGCCGATGCGTCCACCAAACGTGACCCTAGCCTATTTGAGCTTGTAGAGAGTCAAGTTGCAAGTTGCTCGGTGGTACAAAAGGAGCAGACGGTCATCAATGTAGATAACTCGCTCTCATCCCCGTCCTTCCAAAAGAAAGGGGTTCCAAAAAAACAACCGGTAATTCTCAGCCCTTGCATATTTATTTTTGTGTTTTGGTGATGTGTAATATTTTTGGTGATTTTTGGTTGTAGATGTGTAATATTTTTGGTGATTTTGTTGTAGATGTGTAATATTTTTTGGTGATTTGGTTGTAGATGTGCAATATTTTTGGTGTTTTGGTTGTCGATGGGTAATATTTTGGTGATTTTGGTTGTAATATGCGTAGGTACCCCGTCGGCGTACCCGAGGCTCCCAAGGAATGGACTTCATCGGATATTTACCCATCGAGCATCAACCGTACATTATCGACATCAAGAACGTTAAGGGTGACGGACACTGCGGTTTTCGAGCAGTGGCTGGGCTATTGGGATTCGGTGAAGATGAGTGGGCGAGGGTTCGGATGGACTTGATGAGCGAACTGTCCCACAATCTAACGTTGTACAACAACGTGTTCTTGTTGAAGGATTACGTCCATGTTGTGCTTGGCAAATTGAATTGCTTTACGGAGTTTGCACATAAAAAACATTGGTTCGGGTTGCCGTACATGGGATATCTAGTGGTGTCACATTATAATGTGGCGGTGGTGGTTCTTGATACCCGTCTATGCCTTACGTATCTGCCGTTCAACAAGGACCCTCCTCAAGAACCGAGGAGTATTTGGTTGGGATTAATTAATGAGAACCATTTCATTCAGGTATTTGATTGCGTTGCTTTAATGAATTTATTTACACGTATATGTTGCATATTTTATATATAACACATAAATCTCGAATGCGTGTAGGTTATGATGGGTGCTGGGCGCACTTTGCCCCCGGTCATCAATTCGTGGAAGCATGAGGGTCAACACATTTCGGACGGATGGAAAAATGCATATGCGTCCGGAGGAATTAATTAGATGATAGTGGTTAGAAACTTTTTGGTTAGAAACTTTGGAATACTTTTGTGGTTATAAACTTTGGAATACTTTTGTCTTTTTGGTGTAATTTGTGTACAAATTGTCAACAAACAACATTTATAGATAATTTGTGTACAAATTCTTGATGTGTAATATTTTTTGAACATGTATACGATTTCAACGTTACAATGGATGACTTGTGTAATTAAATTGCTCTATTTTTTGAATGGTTTATCGTGCTTGAATGAGCCACTACAATTGTGTTAAAAGTATAATATGGTGTATAAAACCTATAGTTTGGATCATTTTTTTCAAAAAATTGACTTTTGTTCGAAAATAAGTTCCCAACAATTGATCCATGTTCGAAAATATGTTCCCAACAATAAGGCCATGTTCGAAATTTTGTTCCGCGCATTTTACTTGGTCGAATTTTAAACCCAAAAGTTTCTGTAACAAACTTTTTTTTGAACATTTGGGCCATGTTCGAAAAAATGTTCCCAACAACTAGGCCATGTTCGAAAATATGTTCCCAACAATAAGGCCATGTTCGAAATTTTGTTCCGCGCATTTTACTTGGTCGAATTTTAAACCCAAAAGTTTCTGTAACAAACTTTTTTTCGAACATTTGGGCCATGTTCGAAAAAATGTTCCCAACAACTAGGCCATGTTCGAAATTTACTTCCGCGAGTTTTACTTGGTCGATTTTTTAACCCCAAAGTCTCTGTTACGGACTTTTTTTCGAACATATGGTCCATGTTCGAAAATAAGTTCCCAACATTTGTCAAAAGTTCGAAAATTACTTCCGCGAGTTTTACTTGGTCGATTTTTTAACCCCAAAGTCTCTGTTACGGACTTTTTTTCGAACATATGGTCCATGTTCGAAAATAAGTTCCCAACATTTGTCAAAAGTTCGAAAATTACTTCCGCGAGTTTTACTTGGTCGATTTTTTAACCCCAAAGTCTCTGTTACGGACTTTTTTTCGAACATATGGTCCATGTTCGAAAATAAGTTCCCAACATTTGTCAAAAGTTCGAAAATTACTTCCGCGAGTTTTACTTGGTCGATTTTTTAACCCCAAAGTCTCTGTTACAGACCTTTTTTCGAACATTAGGGCCATGTTCGAAAAAAAGTACCCAACATTTGCCAACTGTTCGAATTTTACTTCCGCGCAAATAATATTTGTTCTAAAAAGTGTTCGTGTTCGGCAATAAATATCGAACATATATCATTTGTTCGAAAAAAGGTCTCGTACAAAGGTGGGTGTCCTCATCCAAAACATTAATCATGTGGGTGTTCTCATCCAAACTACTTTTAATTAGTAAAACAAACTATAACCTTATAAAAACCATATAAAAACAATATACAAAACCATACATTCATAAAGCATTTAAAGTTAACATACATGTTACAATACATGTTAAAACACTAAAGTATCATTCTGATCAATCAAACTACGATTTGCATTACCCCATCCATTCTGATCAATCAAACTACGATTTACATACATGTTACAATACATGTTAAAACACTAAAGTATCATTCTGATCAATCAATCAATAAAACAAGTAACGCCTCAAGAACGCCTAGCCCTTCCACGTCCCCGACCTCTTCCACGTCCACGATGTGCACTTGATGATGACGATGCCTCTTCTCCTACGTCATCCGAAGTTTGTCCACCAAGCTGCCTCACAACTTCTTCAACCTTTTGCATTACCCCATCCATTGTTAATGGCTCGTCGTTCCTCCACTTGTGCAACAACATGTTCAGCTCAACCTTTGCAAAATCTACCAAGTGCCATGACTCGGCCCTACGTGGAGGCTCACGAGGAGGAAGTCTCCTGTTAGAAGGATTTGAAACGAAAGGACGACCGTTGGCGAGGTACCAATCAATATAACCATCACTGCAATCCGAATCGACAGTACAACGCTCACCAAGTCTATCCTCCGTAAGCATGTGTGCGTCCCACGTAGAAAAGTACTCCGCCATAGCACCCCACACTAGCTTTGTTTTCTTGGATGTGGAACCGGTTCTCTTAACACGGGCAGCAAGCGGCTTCTCAGGAACGGTTTGCACGTACCCGAACTGTCTGAGCACTCTATCCGGCATGTACGGCTCAACAATATCTCCGCACACAATGCACCCATGAAAGTAAGATACCTCATCCAATGGAACGTTTTCTCGTACGGGGCGATATGGATTCCAGTTAACCTACAACACCAAATTAAATAAAAAAATGCGTATTTATCTTAAAAACAAACAAACAACAGACAAATATGGTTAGTAACGTACCTCGCTTGCTAGGAGGGTATCTAATCGCTCTCTAAAGCCTCTTACTCGGTCGACGCAAGGGCCTGTATGAGCTTCGGGTGCATAACGCATCGACAGTGGATCCGTAAGGGCAAAGTCTGGATTATGAGGCGGCAATATCAAAGTGGGGAAGTGCTCATAAATCCAAGCCTACAAGTACAATATTATTAGGTCAATATCAAATGAAAAACATGAAATATTAACAAACTTATTTAAAATACTTAATACCTCCAATAACGTAAGGTAACCACCAATCTGCCTACACTTGAACTTTGACGCCATCCCCAATTGTCTATACAAATAGGCAAGTGCTGCAGTACCCCAAGCATAGTTAGGAAATTGTGCCATGTCGTCCATATACTGCAACCACTGTACGTGAACACGAGTACCACTTTTGTCCGGGAACAAAGTGGTCCCAAACATGTACAACACAAACGCTCGTGCTGAATACAACACCTCGTCCTCGTTATCCGAGGACATCATGGGCACAAAAGTCTCCCTTAGCCACGCTAGCTTCACAGAACCCCCTCGTTGCCCACTTAATGCTTCCTTGGCCTCAACTAAGGTTAAACCCAAATATTTCATCAAATAATCTGAAGCCAAAATATCTTCTTCGGAAGTAGACTGCACCGGGAGACCATTAACTTTCAAACGCGTGATACAGTAGACATCATCAAGAGTGATTGTCATTTCCCCGAAGGGCAAGTGGAATGAGTTGGTCTCTTCGTGCCATCTCTCAACGAAGGCTGTGATAAGGTTCTTGTTTGAATACTTGTAAGCTGCACGTCTAACATGAATCAATTTAGATCCTCTCAAAAACCTCCGCCAATGACGCCAATTCTTTTCATTGTCGAACTCCCAATTCAATAGTTTGGTCACATGACAGTGACACTTCAACACATCTCGCTCCTCACCCAACCATATGAATTTGGCTACATGGTCTTGGAAGCTTTTGAGAAGTGGAGGTGCGGTTACCAATGGCCGATCAACAATCACAACTCTTCTTTCTTTCTCTCCCTCATCATCTCCCTCCGCCTCTTCCTCTTCCTCTTCCTCGTCATCGTTTTCCTCATCTACTTCCGGTTCTTGTAAAGTGGACACCACTTCTTGTGGAGTGGGCTCTTGAGGGTTGACATCTTGTGGATTGGCCTCTTGAGGGTTGGCCTCTTGTGAATTAGGCTCTTGAGGAGCGGCCTCATCGCTAATATGTTGCTTCTTTTTCCTGTTGGAAGCAGTCGGTCGAGCCCTACTAACACCCTCTACAAAAACCAACACAAACAAGCCATGTTCGAAATTAAAACCAAAACAAACAAGCCATGTTCGAAACCTAAACCAAAACAAACAACCCATGTTCGAAAATTACTACATGTTTGAAATTAAAACCAAAACAAACAAGCCATGTTCGAAATTAAAACCAAAACAAACAAGCCATGTTCGAAACCTAAACCAAAACAAGCAACCCATGTTCGAAATTTACTACATGTTCGAAACTAAACCCAAAACAAACAAGCAATGTTCGAAATGAAACCCAAAACAACCAAGCCATGTTCGAAACTAAAACCCAAACAAATAACTAATGTTCGAAACCCAATCCAAAACAAACCATACTTGTCCGAAAATTTGTTCCGCACAACCATCTAATGTTCGAAAAACCAGTCAACAACAGTTGATTCGTGCTAAACCATGCCAATTAGATGCCCATTTGTTTATTTTCATCCTAACGCATAAAAAATTTATACATTCTACACATAAACATGATTATAACACAAAAAATCAACCTTAATCAACACATGCATGAATTAACCCCAAATTCAAAAAACAAAATCTAAACCCTACAACAATAAAATCAATGTTTCAACCAACAAAAACAGAAATTAAATATGCTTCCTACTCTTCTTCTCAAATATAAGCAAGAAAAACTAACCTTTACCCATTTTTTCAAAATGAAAAAAAAAAAAACGCTGCAAGTGGTGCGAAAATGGAGTGCGAAAACGCTGCAAACGATGCTCTCTCTTTCTCTTCGACGTCGCGTGTAGGTAGTGGACAGTGGGAGTGGTGCGAAAATGGAGTGGGAGTGCTGCGAAAATGGTGCGAAAATGGAGGGGAAAGGTTTGGGGAAGATGGAGGGGTGGGTGTACCCAATCGAGAGAAGGGAGGGAGGGAATGGAGTGCGAAAATGATTAAGGGTATTTTTGGCTTTTCCAGGTGGGTGTCCTCATCCGAATGGCGTGTGTCCTCATCTCCTGGGTGTACTCATAGGATCCTTGGGTGCCTTTAGCCGCGCCCTTAGTTGAATTGTCTCTCCTTAGGCCGGGAAATGGACTTACAATCTTAGGCTCAATATAAAAAAAAAATTCATCTTCTTTTCTTCTCCATCATAGTTATTTTTTCATTTTCTCGATTTATTCCTTTGATTAATTCAAAAATATATATTTGAGGCATGTTTTCCTTTAAAAACTCTCATTTTTTCTGCAATGAAATTTTATAAAATTAAGAAAAATAAATTTATGAATTTTAAATAATTGTCACACTAATCAATCATTATTCTACATTGTAAAGAATATTACATTAGTTGTAAATCCAAAATCAAACCCCCTTACAAACTAGCTTGAGAGACCGTTAGTGAGATTATATATAGTGAGATTCAGGGGCGGATGTACGTTGAGAGTGAGGGTGGCCATGGCCCCCTCAACTTTTTTTTTTATATATTATATATATATATATATATATTAGTTATTAAATTAGACTATCAGTTAATTAATTTTATTATTAAATTAATTTATACATTGACTTAGTTCTTAATTGACCAAGATTTAATTGTTTCCGCTTTTTAAGTTACACAGAATTTATCCCAAATATTAATATTAATGATATAAATTAATACTAATTTATAAAAGCCACACACCAAATATTAATATACATTTTAATTAATAAATTCTTGTCATATCATGTAATTAAATATTAAGTGATTTTGATATATTCTTAATTATTTAATTGAATTTTGGACCTGTCACAATAGAACCAAGTCAAATTGTGGTCTAATTACACCATAAAATTGGATTCATGCAAATGTGACTCGTTTAAATTTCTTATATTTTAATTATTAGAATTATGGATCATAATTTATTTTTCATTAGTTAAGTTTTTCTTTTCTTCGTCTTAACAAGATCACAACACAATTAGTAGAAATGCATACACAATTTTTCTAGATTATATATTCTCTTTAGAAATTTAATTTTTTTATTTACCATTCATTATTATTTTTAATTTTCAACTCAAATGATTATAGATTATATATATAATTTTACATTTTGATATTTTTAACCGCGAATGTATATATATTTTGATATAAACATAAAATATTTAAATTTCATTAACAAACATATAATAATGTCGAAAAATATTATTTTTTGGCCCCCCTCAACGTCAATTCTGGGTCCGCCCCGGATGAGATTTGAAGAATTGAGAGTAAGCCAACGTTGTTGATTGATTTGAAATCTTTGAGTTAGAGAAGAGGAGAGTATACTTAGGCACTGTATTATATGGATTAAATTATCAAAGATTGATAATTTTAATCATTGCATCTTAGCCCAATAAAATAAATTAATTCCAAATTTAAAGAATTAACAGAAAAAGAGGATATAGAAGCTTATATTTGAACCACTCTATTTACCTTCTTTAAATTTCTGTCAATTACATACTTTATCATATTTGCTCTATTACATTATTTGATCTAAAAAGACAAACAAAATGGTTGGTTGAAAAAAGTAATACTTCATCCTCTCGTGATTATTTGCACATTTTTTTTATTAAAACCTTCCAACCTTATTTGTGCACATTTTTTTTATTAAAACCTTCCAACCTTATTTGAACACTCTTAATATGGAGAATCATTCAAAATTTCAATAATTATTTTTAAAATTGTCACTCATTTTTTACATACATTTTATCTTTTTTCGAGATGGAGGAAGTACTAATATTTTATTATTATTTTTTTTTTGTCAATTTAAATAACCACGTTCAAAATCACGTGAATAAATAAATATGTAGATGTGAGCCTGTTTTGATTGCACATAACCCGACAAAATCACGTGTAGAATTGCCTAATCTGACAATTTATAATTATTATATTACAAAACAAAGATGTGGGCCTATTTTGATTTTAAATTCACGAAAACCTTATCTTTTTCACTAAGACCATCTCCATCCGTACTTTATAAATGAAGTTTATCTTCATTTATAGAGTTTTGCTCTCCTTCAACCGTACTTTATTTTGAAGATTTGAAATAGAGTTTTGAATAGTGATGGAGATATTGATAAGAATCAATATTAATATTTGATTAGATATTTATACTTATATTTAGGAGATTTGTTTTGATTTCATTATATTAATAGTAGGATTTATATGTTTCTTATTCTCCAAGTATCTCATATTATAAATAGATAGTTTTAGATTGTTATTAGGGAGTTGAATTGATTAATAAAATATGAGAGTTTATCTCGATATCTCTTTTACGGTATTCTTCGTGAATCAACGTATATGAGTTGGATCACTTTTCTGGGTATTCATAGAATCAACAGAATTAGTGTGTTCTTCGTATATATTATTCTTTAATACGCTTTCGCTAACAGAATTAGTGTGTTCTTCGTATATATTATTCTTTAATACGCTTTCGCTGCTGCATCAGTTGGTAATCAGAGACTAGGTACGATTCTCGATGATGGTTCCGAGATTTCAATCTGTTTACGATACTATTCGTGATGAGCAATCAACGTATGAAGATGATAATATGCAGATCTGTCATGGTGAATATAATGGACCACCAATTTTCGATCAATATTTTGATGAAGATTGTGGTTATGATGGACCACCAATTTTTGATAAATATTTTGACGAAGATTGTGGTTATGATGGACCACCAATTTTCGATAAATATTTTGATGAAGATTGTGGTTATGATGTACCACCAGTGTTCGATGAGTTTGTTGATAGGTTGGTTGATGGTGTTGATGATGATTATTGTGGCCCCCCAATTTTTTACAAGGAAAAAGAGAAGAGAAATATTTTTGTAGTTAAGAATGTTCGTGTTCATCTCAATATTTCTGACTTAACGATGGAGGTTTTTATCGTCTTATGGCTAAAAGAATACAAAGATGTTCCAGCTCGTCTTCGTCTTCATACCTTTTCGATGAGAACCAACATGATTCGAGGGCGAATCATCTTCAAGAAGAGGAGAATGATGGAGATATTGATGAGAATCAATATTAATATTTGATTAGATATTTATACTTATATTTAGGAGATTTGTTTTGATTTCATTATATTAATAGTAGGATTTATATGTTTCTTATTCTCCAAGTATCTCATATTATAAATAGATAGTTTTAGATTGTTATTAGGGAGTTGAATTGATTAATAAAATATGAGAGTTTATCTCGATATCTCTTTTACGGTATTCTTCGTGAATCAACGTATATGAGTTGGATCACTTTTCTGGGTATTCATAGAATCAACAGAATTAGTGTGTTCTTCGTATATATTATTCTTTAATACGCTTTCGCTGCTGCATCAAATAGTAAACTATATATGAAGTTTACTATTCAAAACTCTATATTTTATATTTATTATTTTATTAATATTTACAATTCTGTATTACAATTCTATATTAATAATTTATTAAATATAATTACAATTCTATTGTTATACTAATTTATAATTTAATTTTAATTGTGTAATTAATTTTTTTTGTGTGTGTATTATTATTACCTACAAAAAAATAACGTAAAATACAATAAAACATACATTATATATTAAATATGAAATACATTACATATTAAAACGGACATACATGCATTACCTAGCTACATATAACACCGAAATATTAAAATAAGTGAACACAAACTGAAAAGAAATACAAAGTATCGGTTTACGTCTATTTTAAACGCAATAAGTGTAATTGTCTTGTATTAGATTATACTCACATGTATCGTTTTAATAATTTTACGTCATTATGTGTTTCATAATTTTATATTTAAATAAAAGTAATATTTAAAAACTACAAGTTTATTTACATTTTATGATTTTGATAAAATTAATAATATTTAATTTATAATTTAATTTACTAATTGAATATTTAATTGTATAAATTAATTTAAATACGAAAATAAATATATTATTTAATGATTGTAATATATTGAAAATGATTAAAATAATAAATAGAGTAAGATATAGAATTTTATGATTGGAGAAGGTTTTTAAAATAGAGTATGAAAAAGTGTATTTTGAAGTTTAGAGATCTTCATTTAGAAATTTGTGGTTGGAGATGGCCTAAAGCCCGTACGCTAAAAAAAAATTCCGTCCTCTCGTTTCAAGCAATGCAGAAAAATCACCTCAGCAGGGCCCCCAAAATGTTTGTTCTTTTCTCATGATGCAATTTTATGGTGAATATTTGATATTTTAATTTTATAGTTGTTATTTCGAGTGGGATTGTTCATGGTTGAAGGAGTTTAACACATTTGTTTTAATGAAATTCTTTTTTTTGGGATTATTTTTAGAAATTATAATGACATTCTTAGAATTTTTTAAAATTCAATTTATTATTTTAAAACTTAAAGTACATAAATTGGACCATTGGATCGAAATCTCAATTCATTACACACGTGTGAGTACGCTCACATTTTTGCATTTTTTAAAATTTCGGCAAAAATGAGTCAAATAACGTAAATTGAACCAAAAAGATTGTAAATTGAACACCTAGAATTAGGGGTGGGAATGGGCCAGGCTACCCGATAGGGGCCTACGGCTCGGCCTATTAAAGCTCGGCTCGCCTCGGCTCGTTTAATAAATAAGCCGGGCTCAAGCTTTTTTAAAAGCCTATTTAGTTAAATAGGTCGGGCTTGAGTTTTTTCGTAGGCCTTTCAAGCCCAACAGGCCGGCCTATTTATTATATATATATATATAAATATCTAATATATATGGTATATTATACTTAAATGTAGAAAACATATATGAGTGTCTAATATATATAATTTCTAACTAGTAAGCATCTGACAATATAATTAGTCGATTTTTTATGATTCGATGAAATATAAGTGTTGTAGATTTTAAAAAAAAAAATACACTAATAGAACTAAAAAGGCCTTTAAAAGGCTTTCGGGCCCGGCCTATTTATTAAAAAGGCTAGGCCAAACCTTAAAAAAAAGCCTATGATAGGCCATGGGCCAGGCTTGGACCTAAAAAATATTTAACAGGCCAAGCTTTTTTTTTGTAAAGCCTATCTAGGCCCGGCCTATTCCCACCCCTACCTAGAATCAGTGACGGAGCCTGGAAATGTGGATAATGGAGATCGATTTAACATTTACACATATAAAAAAAATTCAATATTAGATTATCAATATATCTTATTTCATTATTTTAAATAGAACAAGTGGACTTTCATTTCGTTTTAGAGAACTTTTGTATTGTTCCGATTCAAAAGGGGCGAAACAATGTCGAAATTGTTAAGATATTAATATTATAAAAAAATAAATTAAAAATATTATTTCTTTAACTAGAATTTAACCTTTTACGTTCGTCCAAATTTTTATTTTTAACTATATTATTAGTTGTACGATAAATGATATATATTAAAATATTATTATGTACTCATATAATTTTACATATAACATATCATTTTAATTATAAATGCAAAAACATAAAAACATACAAAATTAACACTTCAAAAAATCTCAATAATACTTAAATGTTTAATTTTTTAGAACAAATTTTAAGTGGTAGAGAAATTTATACAATATATTTATATAATTTAAATGATTAGTAATTATCTTCTACCATTCGAATTTAAGGATTTATATTCCCATATTTGCAAAGTTGTGTCAATAAATTAACAAATTTTAAAATGAAAAATAAAAAACTTAATATATATAGTTAAAAAATTAAAAATTATGGAGTACTTACTAGGGAGCCAGTGCCCCTTCTACCCTCTGGACCCACCGCCCTGGCACCGTCTCTTACTAGAACGTAAATTGAATATATATATATATATATATATATATATAAAATTTAAACTGAATTAGATTTTTTTTTTTTGAACAAACTGAATTAGACTTAAAGTTATAAAAGTAAATTTATCTCAAATTTTACTAACCCAAATTGTGTTGTTTCTGGTGTACTCCTATTTTACTATATATATATATATAATTTCTTCATTGTTTTGAAATACAAGGTAAAATAAGAAATTTTGAACTACTCCCTCCGTTTTTTAATAAACATTACTTTAACTTTTTAACTATTTTAAAAAATAAATGTCATTCTAAATTTTTTTTCTTTAATTTTAATTATTTTACCCTTATTTCAATGAATATAATAGCATAAATCATAGAAAAACTATAAATATTGTGTATACTAAAATTAGGGGGTAGGGGGTGTATTGGTTGTGGATTCTATAGGATTTTTTTGAACTTTCAAAGTTTGTTTAGGAGTATTCAATTGGAATTTCTGAGGTATTCAAGAGTTTATGGATTTAGATTTCAACGGATTCTCTCATAAAACTCTGAAAACGAAAGGTCAAAAGTAAGGATGACAATATTGACCCGGCCCGCGGGTACCCGCCCCACTCCATAAATTTTGGGTCAGGTCGAATCCGCCCCGTATTGAAAATGAGTCGGGTAGACCAACCAATATCCCCGAATTAATATATAAACTTTATATATATATATATATATAAATTAATAATATATATATTATTGATAAAATAATATTCAGTGAATATATATATATATATATTATTTATATATATATATAAATAATATTAATTTTTAAAAAAATCTTCACATCAATAGTTTATGAAAATCAATGTAAATCAATAAAAAAAATATTTCCCAATCCTGTCAAGTCTATCAAAATCCATATAAATCAATAAAAAAAGTCAGTGAAACTCTGCATGTACTCTATGAATTTTATAAATCCACGTAAAAGTTCAAAAAAATCCCAATTGAATACACCCCCTTAATTTGATTTATGAATTCTATCTACATTCTTTATTAAAAAAAATTTATCTATCAAAATTAGTTATAATTAATGAAGCATAATATATATACACTACAATTTTATTTTTTGACTGATATAGACAATGATGGAGCCAGGAATTTTTATTAGAGGGTCCGGTTAATATTACTATAAAGATAAAATAATATGTAATTATTATATTAATTAAAAAAATCCATAATAAAATTGTCAATACATTTCATTCCACTATATTAAATTGATCGAGTTGTCTTTCATTATGTTTTGTAAGAAGTTTTGATAGTTCAGACTCAAAATGAAGCGAAATTTAATGTTTTGTAAGAAGTATCACTATTCTATAATCCATACAATGTAAACTAATTTTAAACACACTAAACTAATTTTTTTATTTAAAATTCAATACTAAAATATTGTTTAATTCTAAAGATATTTTTGTGATTCTTACCAAAAATTTAGACAATAATTGCAAACATATTATCAGTCAATATTGTTGACTCTATTAAAAAAATTGGAGTATTAAGAAATAAAATGTATTTAAGCAATCCACCTAAATTTAATATGTAGGTTTGAAAATGAAAATAATATTTTTATCATCATCCTCAAATCATCACTTATTTATTCAAATATATACAATTATTAATTTTTTTTATTATATAAAATGGTGGGGGCCACTGAACCCAAAGTGGCCCGTCATTGAATATAGAACATAATTTATAATCTTAATTTGTTGTATGTTGCTCGATGTACCATATGTAAAATTATTTTGCACCTCAGAGCATCAAATGCAGTTGTATTATTCGTGTATTAAATACTCCCTTCATGCTTTTTCGGGATTTTTATTACTCTCTTCGTGTATTAAATCTTAGGCTCAATGTAATTCTTCTTTTCTTCAACTAGTTATTTTCCCTTTTTTTCGATTTGTTCCTTCGTTTAAATTTAACAATATGATTAAGGCATTTTTTTATTATTATTATTATTATTTTTTAAATAGAATATAGAGACTCTCTCTCTAAAAAAATACCCCCTCTCTCTAGAAAAGCTTAGAAAATAAGCCACCGCCTTTCACCATTTGCGCTGCCGTGCACCGCTTCTCACCATACATCTGCGCTGCCGTGCACGCCGCTTCAGTCGTTGCTGGTTTACGGTGTAGGAGTTGAGAGGTCATAATTGCCTGCACAAGTCCGTGTCGTTAAGCTACTCCACCGAATCACCGCGTTCGTTCGTCAGTTAACCAGTTTCGTCTCCTCAAATCTACAAGCTCAAGGAGTCTTTTTAAGGTTTAGGTGGGATCAATGGGTGTCCCTCCCCGACGGCGCTACGGTGGCCGATTGAGTGAGTCACACATTGATCCCAATTTATTGTTTTTTTTCTAGTTTTTTAGCAGTTTAATTTCTAGTATCTTAGTTTGTTTAGTTTTTGTTGATTCCTCTACTTCGTGTGGCCTCTCCTCGCCTAGTGCGTTTTTCCCTCCCTGCATTTGGTACTTTTAGTGGACCTATGTCTTTTCTTTTTTCTCTATATTTCTTGATACGGATATACCTTAGTGTGGGGTATTTTTTCGTTTGAGAATGGAGATCTGATCGTAGTTGTGGGCATTGGTTGCACTCATCCACTACAAAAAAATGGCGTTTTGGAGACGGATTTACCGGCGGATTTTCCGTCGGCCGCCGAGGTTACCGACGGAAATACCGACGGAAAGTCGGCAGTCCCCTTTTTCGGCGTCAACTTTTTTTGCCGACAGATTTTTGAATTCCGTCGGCATTTTCCGACGGAAATATCGACGGAAAATTGCCGTCCCCTTTTTCCGACGGAATGTCCGTCGGTATTCCGGACAACCCGTTTAACAAACCGGGTCAACGTTCCGTCGGTAATTCCGTCGGAAACAATGAATTAAATAATTATAAAAGAAATTAGAATAAATTAAAATAATTATAAAAGAAATGAATTTTTGAATAATCGAAATTCAAATGCCGACGGATATTCCGTCAGTCAAATGCCGACGGAAGCCGACGGAATATCCGTCGGTATTATACTGACGGAATATCCGTCGGCATTATACCGACGGAATATCCGTCGGTAAAACAAAATATGAATAAAAAAAATATGATTTCGAAATTAACATACCGACGGAATATCCGTCGGTAAAACAAAATATTAATAAAAAAAATATGCGTGGCCGGGGAGGCCCCGACCAGAATTTCATTTTCTGACCAGAATTACATTTTCCGAGAGGTTGGGAATGTGAAGAAATTTCGTAAAAAATGTCATTATGTAAAAATTAAAATATTATGTAATGAAACAATAATATTACATGAAATATTATGTTGGGAATGTGAAGAAATTGGCATTGTTTTTAACAAATCAAATTAATTAGTAGCTTACTTGATCATTATCATCATCATCTAATACGTACTTCCAGAAACTGACGGTGGCTTCGTCTTCTTCCAGTCTCCGGCGAAGGGCGGCGACTTCGTCTACTTCAAGAAAACAACCAAAAAATTAAAAAAAAATCGATGTTGAAGTTCAAAATTTTTCAATCTAAACTCAAAATCACTTACGTCGGAGTCGGCCAACTTATTAAAACGCCGGAGGAGCACAGATTGGGCGGCGGCTATGCTTCACGGTGGAGAGAAATCGGCGCGGGAATAGGGCCGGTGAAGTCGCCGAAGAGTTGGTTGGAGAAGAGGACTAGGGATTGTAAAGTGGAAAGTTTGGAAAGAGTGAAAGAAAAACCTAGGTTGAGTTATATATAAGGGTTTATTTTCCGTCGGCATGTTCAAATACCGACGGATATTCCGTCGGTATTTTTCAAAAAGTAAATACCGACGGAAAGTTAATTCCGTCAGCATTTTGGCGATTTTTTTTTTTTTTTAATAATTCAATTTTTTCTATATACTATATACTAGACCTAATAAATTACCAAAACCCTAAACCCTACTATATACTAGACCTACTAATTCATTTCTTCCACATATATTAATATATATATTGGTTGTGACTTATATTTATAGTAAATTTAATTTTTATAATTTGTACCTAAATGATAAATAATTAATTAACTTTTATAAAATAAGAAATAAATACATTACATTAATTGAATTAATTTTCATCTTCATCGTCTTCATCCTCCTCTTCGTCCTTATCCTCCTCCTCCTCATCATCATCTTCCTCATCCTCCTCCTCATCCTCATCTTCTTCATTCTCCTCTTCATCCTCATCTTCATTCTCCTCTTCATCCTCTTCTTCATCCCCCTCCTCTTCACCTTCAATTTCGATTAATTGGGGATTTGTAGCCGTCAAGGGTACAGAAAGATTGAAATCTCCCGTAAAGACTTCAGTTGGAGTCTCTATTTGTTCTGCTTGAAATGGAGATTCATCTTCAGTATTTTTGTCCTTTTTAGGGACTTCTACCATTGACCTTGCCTTTACTTTGCAAACAGCGTGCCATTCATAACCACGTGGAGCTCCCGGATATGTGCAGTAGTATACTTGAGATACTTGATGGGCAAATACAAATGGATCATCCCCAACATACGTCCTTTTCGAACTAACATCAACGAGCTTGTACTCCGGGTGAATTCTTGTTCCTAGATGGCCTGAATCAAACCAATGACACTTGAACAACACTACAGTCTTTGTTGGATATCCTGGATATTCTACTTCGACGACTTCCCGTAACACCCCAAAGTAATCACTTGCATCTGCATTGTAATTCGCACTGCTAACGCAGACGCCACTGTTGGTAGTTGCCTTTGTCGATGCATACCTAGACGTATGAAATCTGTAGCCCTTCACAATATAACCGTTGTAAGTCTTTACACGAAGTAGTGGTCCCTTGCTGAGATCTCGTAAGAATCGACTGTCTAGAGCGTTATCCCGTCCCTATACGACTCAATTTAAAATTAATTAAAATAAATATTAATTTATTTACGTAAAACATAATTAATTAAATGGTACTCACATAATGTTCGAACCATCGGGAAAATTCACGTTGAATACGAGCATCTATATATGCATCTGAGATGTTTGGTTCTGCTCGTCGTAGTTCTTGAGTGTACATCCTAATTCACAACATTCAAAAACTTGGTTAATATTAAATGACATAAATGAAGTGGTATTTAAATAGACGATTTATATATGAAATACTTACTCAATGTATGGCTGAACTTCATCACAATTCAATAACACATACGTTTGTGCTATTTCCGCCTCCGAGTTCGTCTCCCAATATCGTTCAGTGGGTTTTCCTATTGGCCGTCCCTTAGCCTTAGACTTGAATATGGAGAGCATTCCATCGACCTCTTCACTGATATCGTCAGCGGATGTACCACCGAAGTTACGTGGAGCACTTCTTAACTTTGTGTTGACGTGGTCTTCAAAGTAATAAGAACAAAACATGCCAACCTCTTCATTCAAATAAGCATTCACAATCGATGCTTCAACGTTTGCCTTTTGTTTAGCATTGCGTTTCAAGTTGTGGAGATACCTGATATACACACACATATATATATATATATATATATATATATATATATATATATATATATATATATATATAAAACTTATACGAATGCATGTGTAATTGTAATGAAATAAAAAAAGTAAGATTTTACCTTTCAAATGGGTACATCCACCTGTATTGCACCGGACCACAAATTCTCGCTTCATACGCTAAGTGAACGGGTAAGTGTTCCATCGAGTTAAAGAAGCTAGGTGGAAAAATTTATTCCAACTTACACAAAATCACTGGAATGTCTTCATCTAAACGAATCATATCATCGATCGTGATCGTTGTAGCCGTTAAATCTCTAAAAAATAGACTTAATTCAGTGATAGCCCTCCACACATTGAGAGGAAGATGTTCTCGGAACGCAATCGGTATCAAGCGTTGCATAAATACATGACAATCATGACTCTTCATCCTTGCAACCTTACCCGTTGTTGTGTCTACGCATCGACTCAAGTTGGACACGTAGCCGTCCGGAAAGTTCAACTCCTTTATCCACCTACACAATATTTGTTTTTGTGGCTTATCCAGTGTGTAGCTAGCCTTTGGAAATTTACCTGTACGCTCATCCTTTTTCAACTCTGGACGGCGACAAAGAGTGTCCAAATCCTCCCGAGACTTTGGAGTGTCTTTCGTCTTGCCTTCCGTGTTCATGATTGTGTGGAACACATTGTCAAACACATTCTTTTCAATGTGCATCACATCCAAATTGTGTCGTATCAATAGTGAACTCCAGTATGGTAAGTCCCAAAAAATACTCATTTTGTTCCAACCACCCTCAATTCCTCTGTTGTGTTCCGCTGCATTTTCCTCAGTACTTTTTTTCAACCCCGTCCACTGAACCTCATATAACAACATACGTCCTGTACGGAGAGTAAATTATAAGTGACACTAAAAGCAATAGATAAATATACGTTTAGTACTCGATCATTAAATAAATGTATAAAATACCATCTCGAAGTGGAGGTCGATTGTTTGTGACTGCTCTGTTCTTTACGAAGTTCTTCTTATTTCTTCGAAACGGGTGACCTTGAGGTAAGAACCTACGGTGATTATCGAACCATGAAACTTTTCTACTCACCGGGAGACTGAAAGCTTCAAAATTCTCCATACAATACGGACATGCTTTCTTTCCGGCCGTACTCCACCCGGACAACATACCATATGCAGGAAAGTCGTTAATGGTCCATAAAAGAGCAGCACGCATCGTGAAGTTCTACTTTCTAAAAACATCGTATGTTTGGACTCCATTCTCCCATAAGAAGATCAAGTCTTTTATAAGAGGTTGGAGATAAACATCCAGTTTGTCCTTTGGATTCGTTGGTCCAGGCACCAATACAGTCAGAAACATTGTTTGAGGTTTCATGCACATCCACGGAGGAAGATTATATGGAGTCAGTATCACCGGCCACAAAGAATACTGCTTCCCATGCATCCCAAACGGTGCAAAACCATCAGTACACAAACCTAATCTCACATTCCTCGGTTCACAACCAAAATCTGGAAACACGTTGTCAAGATGTTTCCAGGCCTCTGAGTCTGCCGGATGTCGCATCTCCCTCGACTCAGCCGAAGAGGAATCTGTAGCATGCCACGTCATGTGTTGTGCAGTGGCACTTGATTGATATAATCTCATCAAACGGGGAATGATAGGAAGGTAGTACATCTTCTTATATGGCACTTTCTTCTTTGTCGTCTTCGATTGACCACCAGGTCCCTTTCGACGTGCCTCTTTGTACCGGGGATGGCCACACAATCTACACATATTCAGACTGCTATCTTCGTCACCCCAATATAACATGCAACCATTCACACAACAATCAATCTTCTCAACCGGCAAACCAACATTCTTCAACATTTGGTTGCTTTGATGAAACGTCGTAGGCACCTTATTATTTTGAGGACAAATTTCACTGCATAACTGTGTCACTTGCTCATATGCCCTGTTAGAAAGCTTGTTCTCGGTCTTAATGTTCATGAGTCGTGCATTAAATGACAACTGTGAGTGGGATTCACAATCCGGATATAAATCTTCTTCGACTAATTTGAGCATCTCATAAAACCGAAATGCCTCATTCGTCGGCTCCTCTTCCATGTTTGAAAAACCAGCTTCCCTGATCATTGTTTGATACATATTCGGTTCTTCGGCCCCAAACTGTTGTTCTTTGTCCCCAAACTGTTGTTCTTCGTCCCCAAACTGTTGTTCTTCGTCCCCAAACCGTTGTTCTACCTCGTTACTAGTGCCAACATGATCGAAATTTTCTTCTTGTTGATAGATTCCAACAGTGTAATAGTAAAACACTTCATCAAATCTATAAGGCCAACGTGTTTCGCCATGACTAGTCCAATTATAATAATTATCAACAAAACCATTCTTCACAATATGTACTAGGACCTCATCAATCTCTTTATATTGCTTATTCTGACATTTCTTAGCATTACACGGACACCTAATGCAATTTCCACTCATGTAATGTGGCTGGCTTTTTGCAAATTCAACAAATAACACGAGTTCATTATAAAATTCCACATTCACATTTCCTCTAATCATTCTAGGAGTACAATACATCCAACGACGGTCAGGCAAATCCATCTGCTAAACATTTAAGTGGAGCAACACATTACTAACGACTACTCTTATAATAAATTCACACAAAACTTATGATATATATAAAACATGTAATTACATTATATTGAATTTTATATATACAGTAAATTAAAAATGGTAGAAAATGTACTGTAATTTGATGTTTATGAATACCCGAGCATGAGCATAAAAAATTTCGCAGTATAAAGTTTTGGTGTAAATTTGCAATACGGAAGTGAAGTGGAAAAAAATTAGGCAGTAGTAAGTTTTGGGGTAACATTTCCCGACGGAAATGCCGACGGACTTATCTTCCCGTCGACATTTCACCCGCCTAAATATCCGTCGACAAGGATAAATGCCGACGGATTATCCGTCGGCATTTATCAAATGGTGAATTCCGACGGAAAGTTAATTCCGTCGGCATTTCACCCGCCCAAATATCCGTCGGCAAAGATAAATGCCGACGGATAATCCGTCGGCATTTATCAAATGGTGAATTCCGACGGAAAGTTAATTCCGTCGGCATATTGGCGGTTTTTTTTATTAATTAATTCAATTTTTTGTATATATAGCAACACAAAGCTCACACACACCATATTCGATTTTTTCTATTTTGCAAAGAAATATCATGTCTTCTTCATCTTCTATTCGATTTCAGCAAGGCCTTGTTTGTAATTGTGGAAAGGCATGTCGTACATATGCTTCTAAACAACCTAGAAGTAAAGGGAGGATATTTCATAATTGTCCTGACTCCCTAAGTGATGGTGGTGGATGTGGTTTCTTTGTATGGGCTGATACTCTAGAAAACTGTGTTGTTGACAAGTGTTGGTCCCAAGTTGAGTTAAGATTGATTAAGCTAGTAAAAGTCTAGAGGGGAGGGGTGAATAGACTTTTAAAAATCTTTCAAAATATCAGAGTTTATAATGTGGAATAGTGTTCTGAATAGTACTGTTCTTACTGAGTCAGATCAGTACTTCTCAGCTTAGTATTATACTCAACTTTTATTTAGATCTTTACTTAGACAAACTGTTCTTGTTTAAACAAATATCAAACAGAAAATACCAAACAGAAAAGTAAAGAACACAAGATTTTATAGTGGTTCGAAAAATGTCTACATCCACTCTCACAATCCCAAGTTGTGATGTTTTATTAACTCTTCCTTGAGTTTCTTGTGGCTTAAAGTCCCAAGATTAAGACTGTGATCTTGTCGATTATACCTCCAGGTATATCTTCGATCTACTAGTAATTCTACAAGTAACTAGCACACTTGTTTTACAAAACACAAACTTAAAACTTGAAAAGTAAAACTTCTCTTTGAATAGTCTTTGATTTCTTCTCTTCAATTCAGTGGCTCTTCTCCTCTTTGATCTCCTTCAACTCTGTGAGTTCTTCAATGCTCTGTAGACTTGCTCTTCAATTGCTTTTAGATCAGTAACTGTTCAGTAGTAGCAATCGTCTCTTCAAGTAGGAGATCACACAGTATTTATAGAACTTAGTATGACAGTTAGCAGTTTGTGAACTAACTTTCAACTAACTCTAAAACTGTTTTTGTAACTTCCTTCTTGTAACCGACTTTGTAACTTCCTTCAACTTCCAAGTCAGCATATCTTCAATAAATCTTCAGTTACACCTTAAATAAGTTTCCCAAACTTATTCTTCAATTTTACCAAATCAGCACAGTAACTTACTGTTCTGATTTTTACTCTTCGGATTTTACTCTGCTGAGCCAGTCAGCATAGTAACTTCAAAACTATTCAAACTTCTCCAGATTTCTTCTAAGCTTCTCTTGAACTCTTCTTTGAGTCTTCTTATTCTGAAGTAGTCTTCTGAGTCTTCTTTAGTCTTCTGATCTTCTTCTAATCTAGTGTTCTAATCTACTGTTCTGAACTTTTACACTGCTGATTACAATAAAATACAACTTTACAAATATAAAACCTATCTATACATCAACTGAACTATATACAGATGAGTACATCTAAGTCCTATACTATAAGCTGTCTATACAATACAAAACATCAGCTTAGTACCTAACAGTTCATATATCAGATCAGTAAACAATAAGATCAGTAACTCATGTAAGATCAATAAACTTACATACAAGATCAGTAAGTATATATCTATAAGATCAGTAACTCAGATACACATATCTCATATAAGATCAGTAATATTTCTTAATAAGATCAGTATTCTTATTCTCAGATTCCATTAAGATCAGTAAACTTATTTCAGATATCATTAAGATCAGTAATCTCAATTTAAGATGACTTAGTTAAGATGACTTAGAACCACATATATCACTAACTTTAAGTTGCTTTTGGCCATCAAAACATACTTTCATCAACTAGAACATTGTTTCAAGGATTCATATCCCAACAATTTCCCCCTTTTTGATGAAGCCAAAACTACTTAAATGTTAATAAATCAGTAGTTAAGTATGTAGTCTATCATAACAGTTCATCATTTCAAAATTCCAGATTCATATTCAAATAAGATCAGATATTACAAATAATTACAAAATATGAAACACAAAAATATAGAAATAAAGATTAAGGTTAAGAAATGTTATCTTGTGAGCTTGTCCTTCATCTTCATTCTGTATCTTCAGATTCTGAATGCAACATACATCCTTGCCTTGATATCCATCATATGTTGATGATCAGTGATTCCTTCTTCTTTGATAATCTTAGCAATTATGTTGTTAATCTCCTTGTAATTAGGTTCTCCATTCTCCAGTCTTGGAGGTTCCCAATTCGGTTCTTTAGGACATACGATCTTTGTTCCAGCACGAGCAGCAACTTGTCCTATGTCTTCCCAAAAATCTTTATCAATGTTCAGCATGAACTCTTCAAAATTAGCAAAATCAGCAAATTCAGCTTCTTTGCTCGAATGATCACCAAACTTCCTCACAATGAAGTTTGCAATCTGCCACTTCTTCTTCAGATTCTTCCAATATTCCATATTTTCTGTTAGAACAATAAAATCCACAAAGTTCTCATCTTGAAAATCTTTATCAAATTCTTTTCCTTCAGCTTTCCTTTGAGCATTCAATTTCCTTTTCAAAGCTGTAACTCGATTATCAAATCTTGTTTTCAAGAACTTGACATCCTTTTCTTTCTTCTTTTTCAACTCTGCTTCTTCACTTGAAGCACCAACTTTCAACTTGCTTCTGGATCTGGTAACCCTACCAGTTTCTTCTTCTTCTTCATCAGACAAGACTAATTTGCTCTTCTTCTGACTAGAACTTCCAGCAGCATCAGTTTTCTTTTTCTCTACAATTTCTTCAGTTTGCTTCTGTTGCTTCCTGAGTTTAAATTTCTCATTCAGAATTGCAATCTCTTCTTTCAATTCATCTTGACTCACAACTAATTGAGCTTGTTGTGACTGAGTTTGCTCCATTACTCTTCTTATCTTATCTTCCCCCTTTTTGGCTTCATCATGCTACTCTTTCATGGGAGTTAAGTGTTGTTCCATCCTGTCATGCAACACTTTAGATAAGTTCTTCTCTTGAAGTCTATGGAGATCATAAATCTTTGCCATTGTATGCTCCATAACTCTGTCAAATGAATTTTCAGAAATCGTCTTATTCATTCTGTCAGTAGCTTCATGAAACATCTTCACAGCATCTTCCAATTTAGCTTGAAGCTCTGCATTTTGCTTTTTCGACATTTCAAAGCTTGAATTATCAGCTTCCTTCTCAACAGGAACTGCTCTGATCTGTTCCTGCACATCCTCAGGAATGATAGGATCAGTAGACTGTAATGGAATGCTTTCCATCTCTTCAGTATCCAAAGCTTGATTTCCAATAACTTCTGTTTCTTCAATCACAACAGTGTTCTCAAACACTTCTGTTGCATTGTCAACATCTTCATTAACTTCCATAAAATCTTCAACAACATGATCTTCCTCATCAACTACCTTTTCTGCACTTTCCATAAACAAATCATCTTCTGCAGTAGGAGTTGCAACCTTTTCCATAGAATACTTAATTCCTGTCAACCTTTCAACAAGGTGAACTACAGACTCTGGGGTAACTAGCTCAAGGAATGAGTTAACACCAGCTGCTTGCATCTGCTCTGCTTCCCAATCATCAAAGATTGAAGCACCACCCATACCTTCCATAACAGCTAAATTCTCTTTAAGAGTACTCCTCTTAAGATACACCCATGTGCCAATCCTAAGGAGTTTCTCAAACTCAACTGAGCTTTCATCCAATCCAGGAAATTGCTTCAACAAAGCCAATCTTAAATCTATCATGATTCTATCCTCTTTATCACAGATAGTATAATCCATTAAACCAGCAGGTTTAGGGGCTATAAATTCAGGTTCAGGGGATGATGAAATGTCAATTGGTACAGTAGAAGGCTCAAATTCATGTTCAGTAGAGTGATCATGAACTTGTATAGGTGAATGATGTGGTGAAGGTTGATGTTGAGGACTTGAAATAGGGGTAGGTTGAAAATTAGTGTTCTGAGGGGATGAATGGGGAGTGTTCTGAGACACAGGAAAGTAGTGAGCTGATTCCCCAGAACATGAAGGTTGAGGGTTTTGGGTTTCAACTGGGCTTGGTTCAGAGTTTGAAGGTGTAGAAGAAACATCAACAAACTTCCTCCTAGCACTTCTCCTCTTAGTTCTCTTATGTAAAGCAATAGGACTAGGAACACTAACCTCTTGCTCATCAGAACTTGATTGCACCACAGTCTCAACAAATCTGACTGTTGGCTCTGAGGCAGCTGTAGCAGACCTTCCTCTTCTTGGTCTAATACTGCTCGGATCATGCCTCGCCTTCGATCTAATCTCCGGTTGATTATCATCAGATCGGTACATTGAAGCTCCAAATTCTTGTGCTTCAGACTCTTGGGGTTGCTCCAAAGGATTCTCTTGTTCAAAACGAACAGACTCCTTCTTCATCAAGAACTTTCCATGATGGAATTTCTTGGGATTACTCCAATACGGCTTTTTAACCAACTGAGGCAACAAGATACTCAACTTGTTTCCGAACCCTAATTTCGACTTAATCGAAAATTCCAACGTATCCTCATCGAACAAAACTTTTTCTTTCTCATTTAATAACCTTTCCAAGAAAAATCCTTGCCAATCACCTTGAACTCGATCAATGATTGCAGCCATAATTCGGATCTTTGAACTTGATAGAGCATCCTGACTATGATGTTGCCCTAACAAACATTTTTCGGCTATGTCCATCAAAAATTGAAGACCAGTAGGAAGAACATCCTTATTCAGATTACTTAAGGATTCCGTTTCAACACCCGACCATCTTCCTACGCATTCTTTCTCTTCTCCTGCTTTGTAGTTCATAATATCCACTGGGCCTTGAGGCAAATCCAACATGACTTCTAGGATTTCCCTTGTAATCGCGACCTTGTGCCCAGAAAGCATGGAGTGGACACCATTGCTATCACCTTTGAGTTGCAAATAAAATTCCATCGCCTCTGGTTCGTATACATTCATCGGAGATACTTCAAGAAATTTCCTCAGCCCACACTCCTCGCACATTGTTAGAATCGCTTGATTTTCAGCATTGTGTCGGCCATTGAAATATACAGCATTTTCCACAAAAATGCCCTTTTCACGAACCCAGAGATTTGAATCAAATGTTCCTGCAACTTCGTTAGATTCACTGATAATATTGATAGGTGCCATTTGTAGAAATTTGTAGCGAACAGATTTTTCAGTAAATTTGAGTTTATGAATTTTCCAGAAATGAACTCGTAAGAAAGAAGATGAAGAGTGATCGTGTTTGTCAAATTCAAAACCAATCTAGGGCTAGGATTGAATTTGATTATCACAAAGAATGGTTGAGATTAAGTTCTCGAAATCCGTGTTTTAACAAAAACTGTTCATATTCTAGTACCATTCTTAATTTTGGAGCCAATTTGTGTTTGATAAATACACCACAGTTTTTAGGTTAGAAATAGAGGAGTGTACTAATCTTCTCTATTAGTAATCTAAAATTGAGCAGTTTTTGACTTAGAGTATTCTAATCCAAAAGACTGTTCTGATGCAAATCAGCACAGTAGTTTCCAAAACTTTTTCACTTCATTTTCTTACTAGTATATAAAGAAAATTTCACTTATCTGGATCAGCTGAGTACTGTGATCAGCTGAGTAACCTTTTTAGAAATCAGATCCGTAGATGAATCAGCACAGTAGTTTTCAGATCAGTAGATGGGTCAGCACAGTAGTGTTCAGATCAGTACCCAATTTTCCTGATTTCACCTTTTTGGTATCAGCACAGTAATCCTCAGATCAGTACTGTGTCAGATTAGTAAAATTCTATAGACAGATTAGTAGTAAACAAATCTTTCTGTAGACAGATTAGTCAGTAATCAGATTAGTTCTGTAGAATAACTGAATTGTAATAAGATCAGTACTGTAGACAAAGAAGCTTTGTAATCAGTACAGTTCTGTAGACAAGTCAATTTATTAATCAGAATATATCTGTAGACTGCTATATCCTGTAATCAGATCAGATTAGTAGACTTTTCAAATCTGTAATCAGATAAGTTCCCCCTTCAGTGGAGAATTCCTCTTCTGTGCCTGTTTCACCTTGGTAAAAGTGTTAGTTCATCAATAATTGGTGAATTACAGTACAGATCAGTAAAAATATGTTTAATTTAATGATCACATCAAGGTTTATACTAAAGTGACTTAGTGTTCTGAGTGTCACAGATTCCCCCTTAATGTATGTTCTCAGTGTCCCTCAGCTTTACCAGCTTCCTCATCGGGAGTAAGGTCACTTTAGTAACCTTGTTACCTGTTTTAAGTGTAGTGATCTGACATAGGGTTGTCTCTTCTGAATTTTGAGTTTTGATGTACTGCTCTTAGTTTCTGCTTCATATTCCTCTTGGTATAAGATCAGTACCTGAAATGTTAGTACAGTTCTATATACATATAGAATCCATATCTATCAACCCTAAACTAATGCATAACTCTCTGAATCTCACTTCAGCCAATGGTTTTGTAAAAATGTCAGCTCTTTGAATATCAGTATGAATCTTCTCCATCCTAATATTCTTCTTTTCAACATGATCCCTAATAAAATGATGCCTAATGTCAACATGTTTGCATCTAGTATGTAGAACGGGATTTTGTGTGATGGCAATGACACTATTACTGTCACAATATATAGGTACATTAGATTCTACAATATTGTAGTCTCTGAGTTGTTGTATTAGCCAAAGAAGCTGACTACAGCAACTACCTGCAGCCATATATTCTGCTTCAATAGTAGAAGTTGCCACACTTGTTTGTTTTTTTGAAAACTATGAAATGAGTTTAGTTCCTAAGAATTGACATGATCCTGAAGTAGATTTTCTATCTATTTTGCAACCTCCAAAGTCCGAGTCTGAATAACCACTTAAGGATATATCATCATCTGCAGGATACCATAATCCTCGATTAATGGTCCCCTTTAGATATTTCAATATCATTTTGGCAGCTTCCAAATGACTTTCCTTAGGGTTTGCTTGAAATCTTGCACATACACCAACAGAAAAAGCAATATCAGGTCTGCTGGCAGTTAGATAGAGTAGAGAGCCAATTAAAGCACGATAGTGAGGTTGGTCAGAAGACTTACCTCTCTCATCAGGATCCATTCTGTATGTAGGTTGCATGGGCACACCAACTGTTTTACAGGTTTTAATACCAAATTTATCTAGCAAATTCTTAGTGTATTTTGCTTGATTTATAAAGATACCTTCTGAAGTTTGTTTTACTTGAAGACCAAGAAAATATGTCATTTCTCCCATCATAGACATTTCAAATTTACTTTGCATGAGTGTAGAAAAGCTTTCACTCAAGTTTTTGTTGGGTGATCCAAAGATAATATCATCCACATAAATTTGAACAAGTAATATATCATTACCTTCTTGTCTTCTAAACAAAGTTCTATCAACCTTGCCTTTAGTAAAACCATTTTCAAGTAAGAATAGAGAAAGTGTATCATACCAGGCTCTTGGAGCTTGTTTCAATCCATAGAGTGCTTTCTTTAACCTGTATACTTGGTGACTATTCACTTCAAAACCAGGTGGTTGTTCCACATAAACTTCTTCAGCAAGTATACCATTCAAAAATGCACTTTTCACATCCATTTGATACACAGTGAATTTCATATGTGCAGCATAAGCAAGGAACAATCTTATAGCTTCTAGTCTAGCTACAGGGGCAAAAGTTTCATCATAATCAATACCCTCAGCTTGAGAGTAGCCCTGAGCAACTAATCTAGCCTTATTTCTAACTACAAGATCATTTTCATCCCTTTTGTTCTTTAAAATCCATTTAGTGCCTACAACATTATGATCACTAGGTCTATCAACAAGTTCCCAAACTTCTTTTCTAGTGAACTGATTAAGTTCTTCTTGCATGGCTATAATCCAGTAACTATCACTTAAAGCTTCATTCACAGTTTTAGGCTCAATTGATGATAGGAAACAGCACCAGCAAAATAGAGACTTACTAGGTTCTTCTTGGGAATCAAATAATTGTTTTCTAGTTTTAACACCTTTACTAGAATCACCTAAAATCAGATCAGTAGAATGAGCAGACTTCCATGTCCTTCTATTCTTAACAGAAATGCTATCATCATTTATATCATGTAAATCATCATGCAGATCAGTATCATTCATATCAGCAGATTTGTTCATAGGAGAGCATTCATTTAATTCTGGTAGTTCAGAAGATTTAGATGACTCACCTTTGTCTTTTAACTTTTCTTTGTCAGAATCTTGATCTAGGACTTTCAGGAAAGGATTATAGGCTTGTACAGATTCATATGTTTCTGTATCATCATCTTCATTGTTGGTTTGAAGCTTTAAATTGTCAATTTTCTTACTGAGCTGATGATCAGCAGAGTCCTGCACATACTCATCAAAAACTACATGGGGTGTTTCTTCCACACATAGGGTAGAGTAATTAAACACTCTAAATGCTTTGCTTACAGAAGAGTATCCTAAGAATATCCCTTCATCAGCTTTTGCATCAAAAGCATTTAATTTACTTTTGCCATTGTTATGTATGAAACACTTACATCCAAAGATATGAAAATAAGAAACTCTAGGTTTTCTGCCTTTCCATACCTCATAAGGTGTTTTACCATGCACCTTATTAAGAGCACTTCGATTTTGGGAGTGGCAAACTGTATTAATAGCTTCTGCCCAAAACTTCTGAGGTGTTTTGAATTCTGCAATCATGGCTCTGCAAGCTTCTTTTAGTGTTCTGTTTCTCCTTTCTGCAACTCCATTTTGTTGGGGGGTTCTGGCTGCACTTGTTAGATGCTGTATGCCAGACTTAGAACACTAGTCAGAAATGTAACAGTTAATAAACTCAGTCCCCTTGTCACTTCTTATCTTGACAATGGGTTGACCTTTTTCAACCTGCAACCTCTTTAACAGATCTAGAAGTAGTGTTTGTGTATCACTCTTTTTGTGTAGAAAGACTACCCAAGTAAACTTAGAGTAATCATCTACTACAACTAGAGTATACCTTCTTCCATTCAGTGTAGGAGGTTTGATAGGTCCATGAAGATCCATATGCAAGAGTTCTAAAACTCTGCTGGTTGAAAGAGTTGGAATGGACTTAAATGAAACCTTTACCTGTTTACCTTTTTGACAGGAATCACATACTTGTGATTTGGAATAGATTTCATTGGGAATGCCCTCAACAAGATGTTCTCTAGCAATCTTGTTGATTATCTTAAAGTTCAGATGGCAGAGGCGTTTATGCCAGAGCCAACTGTATTCTTTAGGACTCTTAGTAATAAGACAAGCATTCTTAGGACAACTATTCCAATTCACAATGTATACACTTCCTTGTCTTGTGCCAACAAGTAGAACATTGTGAGTCCTTTTGTCTATTATTTCACATCTTCTGGTCTTGAACTGAACTTTGTATCCCCTGTCACAAAATTGAGATACAGATAACAAGTTATATTTCAAACCTTCAATATAGGAGACATCTTGGATTTCAACATCTCCATTCTTGATGAATCCAAATCCTTTTGTGATTGCCATTGAGCTATCACCAAAGATGACTTTTGGTCCTTCCTTCTCATGATAGTCAGAGAGCAAGGCCTTGGTACCAGTCATGTGGTGTGAACACCCACTGTTTATGTACCAGGTCTCACCAACTGAACCACCTTTCTTGTATAAGTCCAGTCGATCCTGCAAAGTAGTGATCTTAACAATTTAGGTACCCTTTGTTCATTGGGGTCCTTGGGGGTTAGTGGTGAGAGGTACCCAAATAAACATTGAGGATTTGAATAGATGGGACCTCTTTAGTTTCCTTCCAAATTTATCACAAAACAATACTTTGTTAACCAATTCAGAATTATCAGCAGACTTGGGATCCATTTTTCTGAGATAGCCTTTCCTTGGTTCTATCCCTTTTTCAGTAAGATCAGTATGCCTGTGATAGTTTGAATATGGTCTGAAAGCATGTGGACCATAAGGCTTATAGATGTGCTTTGGTCTTTCCTCTCCATAGATATCATAAGATAAAGGTGGAGGATAAAGAACAGGTTTGTTATGATAATGAGGCACAAATCTCCTAGGTTTAGTTGAATACAGCTGAGACTGCCTTATAAAAGGAGGTCTAGGCTGTTCCCAACTTGCCTGTGCTTGTCTTGACCTACTGTTCTGAGTTTGTCTCTTCTGATACCAGTACTGATCTGATCTGGTCAGAGGAGTATAACTCTCTGGTATGGTCTTGACTGTACTGGTCTTAATACATTCTTCATTTTACCACTCTTGGTAGTAGGAGGGATGTATTTAGACTGTACTTTGAGTTTTGGATCATCATCATAAGTCATAGGTTCTTTCCCTTTATCTAGTTGCAAAGAACTTGAACTAGCTCCATTAGTGTTCTTAAATTCTGAAGTAGAGGAACTAGGCAGATCAGTACCTATTCCACTTTTATCATTTGGAGCTCTATATCTGTCTGAAATTGTTTGATTAATCTTGGTAGAGTTAATCATTCCAGATAGCTTTCGATCTAGGCTCACTACTTCAGATTCTAAGAATCTATTGCGCTCTTCAAGTTTTTCACATTTAATCTTTAAATCATTGAATTCATTAGTCTCTTTGGCTTGAGTTTTAAGCATACCCTGATATAGTTTGTCAATGGATGCATACTTTTCTTGGAGTTGGGACAACTCTTCTGATAGCCTTGCATTTATGACAGCTATATTAGGATCTACTTTTGACTGAGCTTCTTTCAGATTAATGATTTCTTGCTTTAAAGATATATTCTCATCACTGAGTTCAATGCATGCTTTGTTAGCTTGTAGAAGGTCTTCTTCAGTCACTCCTTGGGAATGATGAAGACTACTTCCTATACTGCTAACAGCAGCATCACTTTCATCAGTGTCAGAATTTTTGCAAGATTGAAAAGAGTTAGCAGATGATACCTCATCATTTATTCTGGCCATCATTACCAGTCCATCATCTGCTATGAAGACTTCATTTTCATTGCTTGAGGGGTACTCAGATGAAGACGATGGCAACTCTTCTGATTCCGAATCAGAATCATTGTATGCCATCATTGCCTTCTTACCCTTGGCATATTTTCGATCTCTTCTGGCTTTCCTTTCTTCTCGATCTTCAGAACTCAGATCAGGACATTCATAAGCATAATGACCTGGCTTATCACAATTATAGCAAATAGGATTGTTAGAAGATCTCTTAGGAGATGAATGATTTCGGTTCCTGTCATGCTTGTCAATAGAGTTCCTATCCTTCTTATCAGAATACTTTCTATCCCTCTTACCAGCTGAGTTCCTATCTCTTCTGTTCTCATTAGAGATCTCATCCCTTCTTTCAGAAGAGTTTTGATCCCTTCTGTTCACAGAAGAGTCCCTGTTACTAGAACCCTTGGTTTCCTTATAGAATTTCTTGTATCTACCATACCTCTTATTTAGTCTATCAAATCTTTTGATCATAAGGCTCATCTGATCTTTCAGACTAAGATCAGAACTTTCTAGTTCATCTTTTATGCTTGAGGCCTTAGACTTAGATGATCTAGACCCCTTTGAGGTAGAGGCTTTAAAAGCTATGTCCTTCGAGGCATCCTTATCCTTATGACTTACAGTAATATGATCTTCTTCATCTAACTCAAACTCATGTGCCTTAAGGGTCTGGAACATAGTTTCTGCTGGCCAAGAATCAATGTCATGTGTGGTTTTAATGATCATCTTGACCATTTTCCACCTTTCATCCAAAGCTTTCAAGATTCTCAGGTTAATCTCTCTTTCAGTATAAGTTTTTCCTAACACATCAAGATCATTCATAATTTTGGTAAATCGAGTATCCAATTCATCAATTGATTCACCAGGCTTCATCTTAAATGTTTCAAACTTTTGGACAGCTGTGGACAATTTGCTTTCTTTGATGAGTGTAGTACCTTCACAAAGAATAGCCAATTTGTCCCACATTTGCTTTGCAGTCTTACATTTTAACACTTTACCAAGATACTCATTGGGCAAGGTGTGTAAAATATAATTCTTAGCAAGACTATCCAAATTGTTTTGTCGCATTTCTTCAGAAGTCAGTTCTGACCTTGGTTTAGGAACCAGTGCTCCAACTGGTTTAGAAGGATCCATAACAGCAGTATTCTCCACCATGGTAACAATTGGTCCTTCAGTAATCACAGAAACCATCAGATCATGAGTTGAGCTAAAGATGGCCTCCATCCTAAGCTTCCAGTAGTCATAATCTGCAATCTTGAACTTAGGAAGGTTGTTCACATTAGTATCATCCATGTTTGATCAGAAAAGTAAGATCAGTAGTATAGCAAGTGTTTTCAAGTATTCAGATAGTAACAAATATCAAGAAGTAGTAGCAAGATCAGTGAGATTTCCCTCAAGATCTACAAGGTTATCAAGAAACAGCAGTCCAAAGAACTACTGCTCTGATACCACTTGTTGGTCCCAAGTTGAGTTAAGATTGATTAAGCTAGTAAAAGTCTAGACGGGAGGGGTGAATAGACTTTTAAAAATCTTTCAAAATATCAGAGTTTATAATGCGGAATAGTGTTCTGAATAGTACTGTTCTTACTGAGTCAGATCAGTACTTCTCAGCTTAGTATTATACTCAACTTTTATTTAGATCTTTACTTAGACAAACTGTTCTTGTTTAAACAAATATCAAACAGAAAAGTAAAGAACACAAGATTTTATAGTGGTTCGACAAATGTCTACATCCACTCTCACAATCCCAGTTGTGATGTTTTATTAACTCTTCCTTGAGTTTCTTGTGGCTTAAAGTCCCAAGATTAAGACTGTGATCTTATCGATTATACCTCCAGGTATATCTTCGATCTACTAGTAATTCTACAAGTAACTAGCACACTTGTTTTACAAAACACAAACTTAAAACTTGAAAAGTAAAACTTCTCTTTGAATAGCCTTTGATTTCTTCTCTTCAATTCAGTGGCTCTTCTCCTCTTTGATCTCCTTCAACTCTGTGAGTTCTTCAATGCTCTGTAGACTTGCTCTTCAATTGCTTTTAGATCAGTAACTGTTCAGTAGTAGCAATCGTCTCTTCAAGTAGGAGATCACACATTATTTATAGAACTTAGTATGACAGTTAGCAGTTTGTGAACTAACTTTCAACTAACTCTAAAACTGTTTTTGTAACTTCCTTCTTGTAACCGACTTTGTAACTTCCTTCAACTGAACTATATACAGATGAGTACATCTATGTCCTATCTATACAACTTTACAAATATAAAACCTATATATACATCAACTGAACTATATACAGATGAGTACATCTAAGTCCTATACTATAAGATGTCTATACAATACAAAACATCAGCTTAGTACCTAACAGTTCATATATCAGATTAGTAAACAATAAGATCAGTAACTCATGTAAGATCAATAAACTTACATACAAGATCAGTAAGTATATATCTATAAGATCAGTAACTCAGATACACATATCTCATATAAGATCAGTAATATTTCTTAATAAGATCAGTATTCTTATTCTCAGATTCCATTAAGATCAATAAACTTATTTCAGATATCATTAAGATCAGTAATCTCAATTTAAGATGACTTAGTTAAGATGACTTAGAACCACATATATCACTAACTTTAAGTTGCTTTTGGCCATCAAAACATACTTTCATCAACTAGAACATTGTTTCAAGGATTCATATCCCAACAACAAGAATCAAGGATCTAATCAAAGTGACCAAGAAACTGAAGACATGAAGAAAATGACTCAAGAGATGAAGAAATTGGTTACAGAGATCAAGAATTTGGCTGAAGAAATCAAGGATTTAATCAAAGTGAACAAAATCATTTTGATTGTGCTAGTTATCATGGTTGCATCTACCACCTTCAAGTGGTTTGGTTAAATATATGTATAATGCACTCTATATGAGGCTATTTTGTACTAAAATTCACTTCCACCTTCAAGTGGTTTAAATCTATCTAGAATGCACTCTAAATGAGATTATTTTGTACTCAATGAAACAAATGAATGCACCCTATTTTCATCTATACACCAATAAACTACACAAATAAACTGCAATATATAGTTCAACATATATTTCAACATAAAGATAAATATATACATAAAGATAAATAAGTTCAACAGAAAAGTAAATAAGTTCAACAGAAAATTAAATAAGTTCAACAGAAAAATAAATTAGTTCAACACAAAATTAAATTGTTCAACCAGGATAGTTGCCAGGATAGTCGTTAAAAAATCGGTCCACGATATCCTCATTCAAGTTGACCTCGTCACCATCGGTCTGACCTGCATCTTGACCTGCAGCTTGATCTGGAGCTGGCGGTGCTTGCCCCATCGTCTGTTGATAGATGGCCTCGATCTGCTCAGCAGACATCCCCAACGTCCGACCCGCATTGGCACTCCAGAGGCGGAAGTAGTTCTCGAACGTTGCCATGACGTTCGGATCCGGGACGGCATTGGAGGATACGGACGGCTCCGATGCACTCCGGGCCGACCGACCACTTGGTGTCCTCACGGGCTTGCTCATCCCACCAAGGCCAAGGACCCTTCCCTTGGAGGTCGGGGCAACGTCAAGGTAAAGCTGGTCCACGTCAACAACCGGAGGGGTGCCGCTGCTTCCGGATTCAGTAGTAGTCGCGGCTTGCGTCTCGGCCTCTTCAGTCCTCTGTCGGACGCTCAACTACATAATTAAAAAATTAAAATTAATTTAATTATCTATATATATATAATGTAATTAATACATAAATTTAATTAAACTTACGTGGAGGTCAGTAGTGCGCCCGTAGGTGGACGTCTGTGTATCGGCATTAAACGGATGAAGAAGATTCATCCGATCCAAGTGAGTGTGTGGACGTCCAGTCTCCCGCTCCTATTACGTATCAAATAAACATATACAAATTAATTTAGATAACTAATATAAAATAATTAACTATAATTATTTAATTTTTAAAAATTAAATAAAACTTACGAGAGCAAGTGATTGCTCGAGGACGGACCGAGCTCCCCCCCGATGCACTGCCATCCCGCCTCCAACGTCGGTTCTGCGGTTGGCCCGAGCTTTGTCACACTTCTCTTGGTAAGCCGGGTCCAACCACTTCTCAACCAACGACTCCCACAGGTCAACACCATCCTCTACCCCCAGAACAAGATTTAAGTCTTTATCACGCCAGGCCGTTCTCCAGTCGTACATCATGTTCGTGTACCGAGTAGAACAAACACCGTACCACTTATCGTAAATAGCGTCGTCCGAGTAGATCTCCGTATCCCAACGGGCCTTTTTCTATACAAATATTCAACATATTTATCAAATAATATGTATAATTAGTTATTTAATAAACTTTAATTATTGTAATTATATACCTGGAACTCCTCGAAATATTCATCCTTTTTAGATTGTGGCACCATCAACCAAGTGATACAACCCTTGGAAATCTTACACGTCCTAAAGGCTCGTGTGCAGATCCTGGACACCTCATTACCGGGCACCAACTTGTAAAATTATTAACAAATTTATAAACTAACACATTATAAATAAATAAATAAAGTTAATCGTTATTGAATACTGTTAAACATTAGAATTATTGACTTACCTTCCTGAAACGATGTCAACGAGTTGCCTTGGGTCTCGAACAGGATGCTGACGAGAAGAGGATGACGAACCAACCGACATCGTAGTCGGCGGCGACGGCGACACTGCCACAGGTACTGATTGACCCCGAGCCCTCCTTGCACGTGACCCAGATGGCCTACGTGAACCAGAACCCGGATTCGGTACTTGTTCACTCATCTGTTTCAATCAATAAAAAATACATAATTTTACTAATTATCAATTTAATGAACATATTGCTAATTTAAAAAATTTACAAATATAGCATATTCCTAATTTAATGAATTACTAATTTAATCAACATATTCCTAATTTAAATCAAAACAATATATATATATAACCTAATTACAACGTGATACCACCGTCGAACCATCTAATTAACTAATAATTTAAACAATTGATTGAAACATGCATTACCTACATTAAAAATATTTCTAAATTAACATATTCCTAAATTAACAAATGTAAACATAATTAAAATAATACTTTTCTAATGGGAGTTTTCTAATTATCAATTTAATGAACATATTCCTAATTTAATTTTTTTACTAATATAGCATATTCCTAATTTAATTAATCAATATATTTCTAATTTAATCAACAATAACCTAATTTAATTATTATTTGTCTAATTATTATTTTTCTACCTAACTTAATCAATAATAAAAAATTGAACATATATATTCCTAAATTAACAAACCTAAAACTAATTAAAATAATAATTTTCTAATTGGGTCAATAATTATCAATTTAATGAACATATTCCTAATTTAAAATTTTTACTAATATAGCGTATTCCTAATTTAATCAACATATTCCTAATTACAACGTGATCCAACGGTCGAACCACTATATCTAAACTAATTTAAACAATTGATTGAAACATGCACTACCTACATTAAAAATATATTCTATATCAAAATTACACCATTAAATTAAACTAGTAATTACCTATATAACAATTAATTAATGTATACATATAACAATTAAGTAGTAAATTAACCTTAAAAAACAACTCTATCAAAATTATTCTTAATCAACAAATTAAATTAACTAACATACGTACTAACATGATCATAATATTTTAACAACTAACTTGTAGATGTTGTTAACTCTTAAATGCTTTAACATTATCAACAACATCTTAATTTGACCTTCCTTGATTTATTCAAGTCTTTTCTGAAATGTTACATTAAATGTTGTACTAAATGCTCTCACATTCAGGAACGATTCTAGAAGCTTCTACAAGAGTCTGGAACCTGGAAGATTCCAGAAGATTGGAGAAGGTGCTAGAAGGCTTTGGAGCATTGTAGAACGACCTGGAAGATGGCAGAATGATCTAGAAAGATCATGGAGGTTGAGGTCCTAAAAAATAGGATCTCATAATGGAAGGATCTAGAAGCTGTGTATTTCTCTATAAATACCGCCAGAAACTTTCATTTCAAAGTATGCACTATTCGAGTAACACCTCCTTGAGCGTTCAACCCTAGTTAGGAGTTATGGTCAGTAGTTGTATCTTTTAACGTACGCCGAGGGATACCGCCTTCCAGTGTACTTTGTTCTAGTCTTGAATCGAGTGAGAGTGAATCACAAGATTAGATTAGTTCTTTAGACAGTGTTTTACACTTAAGTCTGTTTGCGGATTCAGGCACCTGCCTCGATTGTAGTTTCCGTTTGTGGAATGTTGAAGTAATTGCTGAGACATTTCACACGACATTTTTGTATAACTTAGGAACTAAGTTACTTTTCGCCGTAAGGCTTAGCATAGGTTTTGTTATTAATAAAATCTATGTTAAAAATTATTCCATTGTGTTCGTATTGTGTTTTAGTGTTTTAGACTTCCGCTGTGTACTGTGTTTACTTATTCACATTCTGTTAGAGTTAATGCTACACTAATTGTCACAACATTCAGTGTAACATTGTTCTGTTTTTTACTTAAACACTAGATACCACCCCACACACACTTTCAGTTGGTATCAGAGCTGATACCTGACGACACTAGGTTAGATCCTTGCTTAAAGTGTGTTTTAGTTTATGTTAGCAATGGAAACACATCACATATCCACAGCACTTAGGCCACCCGTTTTAGATGGTTCAAATTATGCTTATTGGAAGCCTAAGATGCGTATGTACATCAAGTCAATTGATGAACGTGCTTGGAGGACTATTCTTACAGGTTGGGACGTACCAAAGAATCCAGCAGATGCCGATGGTGAAATTCAACTTAAGAAAGAAGTTGATTGGACAGCCGATGAGATAACAACAGCAGGATATAATTCTAAAGCCTTAAATGCTATTTTTACTTCTGTTGATACCTCTATGTTTAAAATTATATCTAACTGTTCTACTTCTAAGGATGCATGGGACAGGTTACAAGAACATTGTGAAGGTTCCGATAGTGTTCGAAGGACAAAGCTTCGAATGTTGGGGACAAAGTTTGAGAATCTCCGAATGAGGGAAGATGAAACCATTTCATCCTACAACGAAAGGTTAAGTGAGATTATTAATGAATCACGTTCTCTTGGTGACCCTATTTCAAATGTTAGAGTAGTACATAAGATATTAAGGTCTGTTCCTAAAAGATTTGATGCTAAAATTTGTGCTATTGAAGAGGCAAAAGATACTGATAAGTTGAGTCAAAATGAATTAGTGAGTATTCTTAGAACCTATGAAATAAACACTAATCAAACTGATGAAGCTAAAGATGATAAAAAAGTTGTTGTTTTTAAAGGAGAGACATCAAACAAATCTGAGATTCAGCCTATCATTACTGAGGTTGATTCGGATGAGGAATTGCTTGATGAATGCCTTAACAATCCTGACAGCATTGCTCTTCTTACAAAGCATTTTAATAAATTTCTTAAGAAGTCTATGCATAAATCTAAAGGAAACATTCAGCCTAAGATCCAAATCAACACATCAACACCACAACCAGAAAGGAGGAAGAGTCAATTCACACCAAGACCATCAAAGAGTGAAGGTAAACCAAGGTATGATCCTGAATTTAGAAAATCAGTTCAATGCAATGCATGTTCTGGTTATGGACACTATGCAAATGAGTGTGCCAATACCAGACTGAAGCAAAAACTGAATTTTAGTGCTACCTTGAGTGATGAATCTGATAATGATGATCTTGATGAGTTTAATGAAAATGAAAGTGCTCATTTTACCAGAATTGATTATAATGATTCCTCAGATGATGATCTGGATGATACAGATTCTGATGTTGCACCTGATGTCTTCACATCTACAGTAACATCAAAACAGAGTCACCCAGATTTGAACTGTTTTAATGGTTTTGTTGATGATGCAGGAAAAAGGATTGATGATGAGACATATCAGAAATTGTTAGATGATTGGAACTCTCAGAAACTCTCTCTGAATTCTTTGAATATAGAGAATGAGGATCTGAAAGACACAATCACTAAGCTAGAAGTCTTACTTACCAGAAGAGATCTTGAAGTTTGTAAACTGAAGGAGAAATTGATCAACTCTACTTTAAGTTTCAAAAAGTTTTCCAAGAGTGCTTCTACAGTGAATGATGCTATAGCTACTGGTAAATCTAATAATTATGGTTTAGGTTATGATGGTGAAACTTCTTCTATTTCTGAAAATTTTAGAAAACCTGTGAAATTTGTGAAGGCAAATGCTAGCACATCTGGTGTAACATCTGCACAAACAGATTCTCACAAGGTTAAAAGGAAGTATATTTGTCATTATTGCTTTAAATATGGTCATATTCGTCCCTTCTGCTTGAAAATGTTTAAAGATTTGAGAGCTGAATTTAAGTCATTCAGAATGTCTTCACATCCTAGGAAACATTCTGTGAAATCTGCATGGAAATCAAAAGTTGCCTGTAATGTTGTTCACACATCCTTGAAAGCATGTTTACCTGGTCTATGGTATTTTGATAGTGGTTGTTCTAGACATATGACAGGACAAATAGACTACTTATCCGATTATGTGACCTTGAATGGTGGTAATGTTACATATGGTGGTGGATCAAAAGGAAAGATAATAGGAAAAGGAACTTTGAATGTTAAAGGTTTTCCTAAGCTTAAAAATGTTTTGCATGTTGATGGCTTACTTGCTAATCTGATTAGTATTAGTCAACTTTGTGATGATAATTTGCATGTAAAATTTGACAAAGAGTCTTGCTATGTTCTTAATGAAGATGATGATTGTGTAATGACTGGTACTAGGTCTGCAGATAACTGTTATCTTATTGGAACTAATGTATGCAATTTGTCAAAACATGATGAGAATGTCTTATGGCACCAAAGATTAGGACATGTAAATTACAGGTCAATGAAGAAACTAATCACATCAGATGCAATCAAAGGACTACCTAAACTGAGTTTCCAGAATACCACTGTATGTGGATCATGCCAGAAAGGTAAACAGGTAAGAGTGCCGCATAGAATGCTGTCACATTGTTCTACACATCGATGTTTTGAATTGTTGCACATGGATTTGATGGGTCCTATGGAAACTGAAAGCATTGGAGGTAAGAGATATTCCTTAGTTGTGGTAGATGATTTCTCTAGATATACTTGGATTGAGTTTTTAAGAGATAAATCTGAAACATTTGCTGCTTTTAAAGTTCTCTATAAAAGGTTCAAAAATGTGTTTAACTTGAAAGTTGGCCGTATTAGAACTGATCATGGTAGGGAATTTGAGAATAGCATGTTTAATGATTTCTGTGATAAGAAAGGTATCTTGCAAGAATATTCATCTCCTAAAACTCCACAACAAAATGGAATTGTTGAAAGAAAGAATAGAACTTTACAAGAAATGGCAAGAGTCATGGTTTTATCTAAAAGTCTTTCTAAAAGATTTTGGGCTGAAGCATTGAATACAGCATGTCATATCATTAATAGAGTTTATATTCGATCTGGTACTAATCAAACACCTTATGAGATTCTGAATGTTAGAAAACCAAGTGTGAAATATTTTCATGTATTTGGTTGTGTGTGTTATATTCTGAATGATAGGGATCAACTTCACAAGTTTGATTCTAAAAGTGATAAAGGTTTCTTTTTAGGCTATTCTAGAAATAGTAAAGCTTATAGAGTTTATAACCTTAGGACTAACACTGTTCAAGAATCTGTTAATGTTGTGTTTGATGATGATAAAGGTCTTACAGATGATAAAGATGAAGAGGATGTATCACAAGTCACTGACAATTCTGAGAATACACTGAAGTCTGATAATGCTGCACCAAATGCTAACACATCTGGAGCAACATCTACAGAACAGACAGTTGTAATTCCACAAAATGATCAGTATGTTCCCAAAACGAATCCTTCTTCAAGAATGGGGAAAAGTCATCCTTCTGACCAGATCATAGGCGATGCTACAGTTGGAGTGCAAACAAGAGGAAGAATAAGATCGAATAAGGTAGATGTGGTAAGAACAATATGCATGTCTTCTATTTGCAATGTTGTGAATGCTGAGTGTTACTATTCTGAAATTGAACCTAAAAATGTAAATGAAGCATTAACTGATGAAAATTGGATAAATGTTATGCATGAGGAACTTAATCAGTTTGAAAGAAATGAAGTTTGGACACTTGTTCCAAGACCTAGTCATACTAATGTCATTGGAACAAAGTGGATTTATAAAAACAAAACTGATGAGTCTGGAAACATTGTTAGGAACAAAGCTAGGTTAGTTGCACAAGGTTACACCCAAGTTGAAGGTGTTGATTTTGATGAAACTTTTGCACCCGTTGCTAGGATAGAATCTATTAGATTATTACTAGCAATTGCATGTTTTATTGATATTAAACTACATCAAATGGATGTAAAAGCTGCATTCTTAAATGGCATATTAAATGAAGAAGCATATGTAGAACAACCTAAAGGTTTTGAAGATCCACAATACCCGGATCATGTGTACAAACTAAAGAAAGCATTGTATGGTCTAAAACAAGCTCCTAGAACATGGTATGGTAGGCTTACGGACTTTCTTTTAGAATATGGATTTATTAGAGGAGAAGCCGATAGGACTTTGTTTATTAAGCACACTGGAGAAGGATTACTAATTGCTCAAATATATGTTGATGACATTGTGTTTGGTTCAACATGTGATAAAATGCTGAACAGATTTGTTGAAGCAATGACAGCCACATTTGAGATGAGTATGGTTGGAGACTTGAATTATTTTTTAGGTCTTCAAATCAAGCAATGTAAGGATGGTATTTTCTTCTCTCAAGGTAAGTATGCTAAAAACTTAGTCAAACGGTTTGGTCTTGAAAGCTCAAAAGTAATGAAAACACCTATGGGTTCTACTTTGAAACTTTGCAAAGACAATGGTGGAAAGGATGTTGATCCAACATTGTATAGATCCATGATAGGTAGCTTACTTTATCTAACCTCTAGTAGACCTGACATTATGTATAGTGTGTGTGTTTGTGCTAGGTACCAAGCAAATCCAAAGGAATCTCACCTGAATGCAGTGAAAAGGATAATCAGATACGTTTCAGGTACAAGTGAACTAGGGATATGGTACACTAAGG
The DNA here is from genome assembly GCA_963675135.1 of Galeopsis tetrahit. Classification (NCBI taxonomy): domain Eukaryota; kingdom Viridiplantae; phylum Streptophyta; class Magnoliopsida; order Lamiales; family Lamiaceae; genus Galeopsis; species Galeopsis tetrahit. The sequence goes on along the minus strand of OY776126.1, from coordinate 31,406,656 downwards.
ACACCAACAACACATTGATTGGATACAGTGATGCGGATTGGGCTGGAGACATTGATGACAAAAAGAGTACAAGTGGAGGATGTTTCTACATGGGGAACAATCTTGTGTCTTGGCATAGCAAGAAACAAAATTGTGTTTCTCAATCCACTGCCGAGTCTGAATACATAGCTGCAGGAAGTTGTTGCACACAGCTATTGTGGTTAAGTAAGATGTTTCATGACTATGGAATTGAAAACAATATCCTCACAATTTTCTGTGATAACACAAGTGCTATTAACATATCTAAGAATCCGGTACAACACTCACTCACTAAGCACATTAGCATTAGACATCATTTTATGAGAGATTTAGTGGAGAAGAACATAGTTAAGTTGGAATATGTGCCTACTGAAAATCAAAATGCTGATATATTTACTAAGGCTCTTGACCATGAGAGATTCTCATTTTTGAGGAAATCTCTTGGTATGTGTAATATCTGAATAATTCTTGAGAGGATGTTGTCACAAATGCGGTAGCATTTGGGACAACAGCCTAAGGTGGTATAGTTATTATAGATTTGATTTATTTCTTATTTTCGTTGAATAATTCCTTTGTAAAATATTCTTGAATCTGAAATTTGTTTGTGCAAAAATAGGCATGTACTACACCTCTCAAAAGCTTGAAAAATTGAGAATGTTACAGCATACTAAAAGATGTACCAATTCACTGAGTAACTATGGAGCACGGAGTTCGCTACTACGATGCCTTCTTTTCAAAAGGTGAATTTGGTAAAAACATCAAGAGGTTCGTAATCCATTAAGTAAGTATGGGGCACGGAGTTCGCTACTACGATGTACTCTACAGGAACAATGGACCAATACGAATTAGATGCTGTAGCACAAAAAGAAGAAATGCAATGAAGAGAAAAATGCTGAAAAAATTTGGCTACATTGGATAGGTAAAACCTGTGAAAAACCAATGTTGAGGTGTATGTCAAATCCTTGAGCACAACATTACATGATTCAATTATATTTTTATAAGTTGTAATTATTTAATTAATTGTGGGAATTTATTTTATTTATTTATAATTATACTAACCACGTTCCTTTTATTATTTCAGATTATACACATTTTTTATTTTTAATTAATTCTAGAATATTCTTAATTTAATTAATTAATTAAGATTTTACCCCACTAACTCACCCATGATTTACTTGTGGCTGAATTTGTGGAGCATTATCCATTCAATCTAGAATTTTCTTTAAGTCAAGCCTTAATCACACGTACATTATTCCAACTACTAAGCTCTCTCTATATAAATACTCCCATTTCATGTTTTTTCTAAGCTTTGTAATTAATTGAGTAAGTTGAGTATTAGTTTTGCAGATTTTGTTATAAGATATTTTGTGTTTATCTCGATTCTTGTGTTGGTTCTTTTCGAATTCTTGGTTTAAATGACAGGAAACAAGAAATTAAACTCACAGAAACCAAACTCTCCCAACTCACAACCGTCATCTTCATCCCTCTCTAATCTGCATACTCTAGCTTCCATGGCTGCTTCACACGAAAATTCACCCCCAACTGCCACAACCGTCACACCCACTCCAGCTACTCCGACAACCATCCACATCCCAAACCAAGCTACACTCTCCGAGCTGAGCCAGGCGGTTGAGAATTTTTCTCAATCGATGAGATCACCTAATCCACCCATCCTCACGATTGGTGATATGTCCATTGACATCTCTCACTACTTGCGCACCCAAGAAGTGATCACTACTGCACCTTCTTCATCCACAGCCGAAAAACCCCAAATTCCGAGCCCTAACGCTGAAACAGAGGCCCCGACTGCTGCCTCTATGGGGGAGACTGAAAAGGAGATTGAAGAATCCCCTGTTGCTGAGTCAAAGGAGCCGTCGAATGCGGAGACATCCGACAATGAGGACGCTCAAATGGAGGATGCTGAAGAATCCGACAAAACCGACTCTGACATCTCGAAATCCGACTCTGAACCGATTCCTTTCAAGAGGAATGCTGAAGAGAAGAAGAGAAAGAGGAGCCCAGTTCCAAGAAGACGATCAGGTCGAGTTTTTACTCGAGTTGATTACTCAGACTCTTTGAGGAAGAAGAAGAAGCTAGGTGGTGATGTTGCTGAACCAATTCAGGTCTTCTCTGAATCTGAAGAAGAAGTGGTGATTGAGAAGCCAACTAAGAAGAAAGCTGATCCTAAGGGGAAGGGAAAGGCAAAGGTTGATGCTGTTCGAACAATGCCTGAAGAACCAGAACATGATTCTGATTCTGAAATGGAGATTTGTCTCAGGGATATACAACAAGCCCTGATGAAGAATGCTGCCTCACATGCTGAATCAAGTGCTCCAGCACCAGAACCTGATGATGGAGGTGATTCAAGCAGTGCAGCTTCTGACAAAAGCTCTGAAAAGGAAGGGGAATCAAGCTCTGAATCAAGCTCTGAAGAGGTGAAAGAACCAAGCTCAAAGGACACTACTTCTGAGGAAGGTAATTCTGAAACTGAAGTAGATTCTGATATTGATGGATTGGTTGATAAGATAACTAGGTTGTCTAGGAGGAAATTGTTTATGGAAAGGAGAATTCATATTTCTGATTTTGAGAGTAAGAATTTGATTCAATTCTTAGAGGATAGAAAATTGATGAAAGCTCTGAACTTGTGTGATACTTTTGTTTCTGATTGGGTGTATGAATTTTATGCATGTCTGAGAAAGAGTAATGGTAGGAGGAGTTCCCGTTGGTATGGGAATGTACAGTTTAGGGGGAGTATAGTTCCATTTACACCTGAATTGATCAATGATTTCTTAGGCATAGAACCAGTTCTTGATGATGATGAACCTGATTTGGATGTTGTTACTGCTTCTATGACTGGTGGTTTATTGACTAGATGGAGGAATGGAATGTTGGCCAAAGACCTTACTTCTCTTTATTCTGTGTTGCACAAATTGATTGTTTATAACTGGATACCTTCCACCAACTCTACCAAAGTGACAAAGGATCAAGCAATCTTGCTTTATAGGATAGTGGTTTTGAGGAAGTTTAACTTGGGATTGACTATTTTCCACCACATGATGAAGTTTAGTGGTGATATTTCTGATAAAGGAAACCTTCCATACCCTGTGCTTATATGTTCATACTTGAAGATGCATGGTTTTAGCCCTAAGAAGACTGAAGTTTTTAGAGGTAAGGTTCCTTTATACACCATTTCACCTGCTTTGCTCATTGGTGAAAGAGTGAAAGATCTGCCCTTGCACAATCCTGGAAGTTCTTCTCAAAGACCAGCTCCTGCTCAACCTCAACCCCAACCTCAACCAGCACAGAGACCTGAACAGAACACAGCTGCATCTAATGCTGCACCAGATGCTGAGAACATTGGTGGTAACACTGACACCACTTTTTCTGTTCCCAGATCTTTTATATTACTGCAGTTACAGCACTTACAGGACCAGATTGATGAGCTCCAGTTCATCAAAGACAAGTGGACCAGGCTACTTTCCACTACAACAGGGGGAGTACCACCTTCCACTTCAGCTAGAGCTTCTGGAGTTGTTATTGAAGAGCTGAATCCTGAAGATGTTGAAGGTGTACCTGATGCTGCTCCTGCTACAGAGAATGGAGGAACTGTTGCTGCTAACAATGTTGTTGCACTCTTTGCATCAACTTGTTTCATTGAGGAACCAGAGGAGGCTGATGAAGACAAGTTTGCAGATGCTGCTGAAGATGATGAGGATATGGAAATCCTCTATGCTGATATCTAGAACAGATGATGCAAGACAGGGGGAGTACTGAAGTACAGATGGCACATGTGCAGGACCTTGATGCTGCTGCTATTGTTATAGCAATTCATGCCATTTTCAGTCCTACTTTTGTTTTTGATATTCTGTTATGTCTAAGTTAAATTCTGTTTATTCTGATACAATTTTTACTATTTCTAGTTGATAGGTTGTCTATATTTATCTTGCTTAAATTAGTTTGCACTAATGATATCTGATTACTGCTTATTGCTTAATTTGTTTTCCTATCATTAATTGCTTACTGCATGATAAATATGCCTTGTTTAGTTTATTTATGTTTCATAGTTTTTGCTCTGTTTATATTGTTTAGTCCTTGTTTGTTTTTTGTTTGTTTATTTTTTAAGTCTTACATAAGTCTTAGAACTAATCTGGTATATACCCTTATATGCTCTGATTTAATCTTTGATTTTTGTAAATGTTATATGTTTGTAAACAAGTGTACTGTTTATACTTGTTTTGGTTTTGAATAAGATTACTTTGATCTTATGGCACGGATCTTAGTAAAATTATTCTTGATCTTCTTTTGATTTGATCAAACGGTTACAACAGGTATTGTCTTGACTAGTATTTAGCTTTGATGTTCAACATACCTAAATACATAATACTGAGTATGTATAGAAATATATGTGCATCAGGTGTGTTGTAGTCGAAAGGTCAAATTGGGGGAGATTGTAGATGTTGTTAACTCTTAAATGCTTTAACATTATCAACAACATCTTAATTTGACCTTCCTTGATTTATTCAAGTCTTTTCTGAAATGTTACATTAAATGTTGTACTAAATGCTCTCACATTCAGGAACGATTCTAGAAGCTTCTACAAGAGTCTGGAACCTGGAAGATTCCAGAAGATTGGAGAAGGTGCTAGAAGGCTTTGGAGCATTGTAGAACGACCTGGAAGATGGCAGAATGATCTAGAAAGATCATGGAGGTTGAGGTCCTAAAAAATAGGATCTCATAATGGAAGGATCTAGAAGCTGTGTATTTCTCTATAAATACCGCCAGAAACTTTCATTTCAAAGTATGCACTATTCGAGTAACACCTCCTTAAGCGTTCAACCCTAGTTAGGAGTTATGGTCAGTAGTTGTATCTTTTAACGTACGCCGAGGGATACCGCCTTCCAGTGTACTTTGTTCTAGTCTTGAATCGAGTGAGAGTGAATCACAAGATTAGATTAGTTCTTTAGACAGTGTTTTACACTTAAGTCTGTTTGCGGATTCAGGCACCTGCCTCGATTGTAGTTTCCGTTTGTGGAATGTTGAAGTAATTGCTGAGACATTTCACACGACATTTTTGTATAACTTAGGAACTAAGTTACTTTTCGCCGTAAGGCTTAGCATAGGTTTTGTTATTAATAAAATCTATGTTAAAAATTATTCCATTGTGTTCGTATTGTGTTTTAGTGTTTTAGACTTCCGCTGTGTACTGTGTTTACTTATTCACATTCTGTTAGAGTTAATGCTACACTAATTGTCACAACATTCAGTGTAACATTGTTCTGTTTTTTACTTAAACACTAGATACCACCCCACACACACTTTCATAACTAAATCAATATAACATGCAAATCAACATTAAATTATTCATATTTACATATATTCATGTATAAACATATATAAGTATTAAAACTAAGTAATAGAACTAATTAAGAAAACGTACCGTATCAATGTAATCGGAGAAATTTGCTTCAATAGCCTCGTCCTCGTCTTCGTCTTCCCCACCTAATCCTCGCTCACGCACTCCCTTTTTTTTTTGCCAAACGCATTCTGATATCAGGCCCTTATATAAAAAAAAAAAATGCCGACGGATATTCCGTCGGCATTTCCCTCGGTAACCGCCCACTATTAATGGTAACCGTTACCTTTTTGGAAAACGAGGCGGTGCGGATTCAACGGGTCAGATGCCGACGGATTATCCGTCGGCATTTCCGTCGGCATACATATTTCAAAACATCCGTCAGCATTTTCCCTCGGTAAATGCCGACGGAACGGAAATCCGTCAGCATGTCCCTCGGTAAATGCTGACGGAACGGAAATCCGTCAGCATTGATGTTGACTTTCCAATCCATCAGCATTCCGTCAGCATATCTGTCGGAAATGCCGACGGACTATAATCCGTCGGCATTTGTCCGTCCCTATGGCGCACGTTTTTTGTAGTGATCTCTCCACTTCCTCACGATTGGAATGAAGCAGCTGTCGCTTTGATCCTTCTAGGTTGAAGATGGTCCTGTGTGGGTTATGATATACTAATCTTGTTCTTTTTTCTTGTAACCCTTCATAAAATATGGTGACATTTAAAAAAAAAAAAAACAATATGATTAAGGCGTATTTTACTTTAAAAACTCTAATTTTTTAAACAAAGTTAAATTAAATTAATTCATGAATTTTAAACAATTATCACACTAATCGATCATTGTTCTACAATGTTAAGGATATTACATTTGTTGTAAATCCAAAATCAAACCCTTACAAACTAGCTTGAGAGACAGGTAGTAAGGTTAGAGTGAGATTTAGAGTTTTATGTAGGGATAATCATGAAATTTTAAAAACCGCCTAAACCGATCGAACCGCACCACACCATTAGTTTAAAAAAATTATATTAAATCGCACCGTTATAACGGTGCAATTTAAATTTTAGACAATTAACCGTATCGACCGCAATGTTAGTTTAATAGATAATTTCATATATAAATTTAGTATTATGTATATTAAAAATTAATATTAATAAATACATTTAGTAAATATACAAAGTTAATTTTTCAATTTACCCGACAAGTTTCACTATGACTACTACTATTGTTATGGTGTTATGCCATTTTTTCACCACTTTTGTACAACACGACACAAATATATTTATTATATTAATAAAGAAATAAAATATACTGTAAGCGTTAAATGTTCATTTTTCTAATTTCACAAAACACACAAACCTTTACTTCTATTTCCTTTTCCTCCTTATTTACACTTTCAAATATTAGTTGAAACTTGAGAATTTTAATGGACATTGAACATTAATATTGAATTTGTAAAATTTCAGTTTTTAATTTGTAATTGTTTGATATGCCATTATATAAACCGTCAAATCATTCAAAACCGACCGAAACCGTTCAAAATCGCATGTGGTCTTTTACGAGATAAATCGCAGTTTATAATTGGTAAAGTCTAGTATGCACTCAAGTGCATGTTGTGCACCCTAGTCCATGTGCAATTTTCAGTTTTACTGACTTACACTTTTTGGTAAATGGTGTTGCACTTTTCAATTATTAAATATTTTTAGTAATAATTGAAAAGTGCAACACCATTTACCATAGCAGACCAACCCTTTATAATTTTATACTAAATCGAACCGTCATTAGCAAGGCAATTTAAATTTTGTCGAAAACATCGTAAAATCGCACTGTGATCACCCCTAATCAAAATTTATCACTTAATTATTCATTTTTATCAAAATTGATGTTGCTGTAGTCAATCCGTTATTGACTAACGGAGAAAGATTTTTAAGCATGGATTCCTTTTTACACCATTTCCCCTCTTTTAATTCTTAAATCCTAAACCCCAAATTTTTTTTTATCAATTTCTACCTGATAAAAATTCATAAACCCTAAACCATAATTTTTTCACAATTTCTACTGAATTTATCTTCAATTAATATTATGTATAATTGAGAAATAAAAAATTCACAAATGGAGACGTATGAAGAAAAAAAATACCTAGAATAGGGGAGAGCTTCTCTCTCTGGAGAGTTGCTTCTCCCTTTCTTCACCGGCCTCCGTCGCCATTTCTTTACAGATCTTCACGTTGCGGTTATCGTTCTTGTCTGTGGTGCTGCTCTGTCTTTGTTGTCGCCTCGGATCTGTTGGTTTTCTGTTTCTCTTCGATCTCTTCTGTTATTTTAGTTTTAGCTAGATCTGAGTTGTAGATCTGCAAATTTGAATTGTAGATCTACAGATCTGAGTTGTAGATTTGTAGATCTGTAGATCTGGTGTAGTTTTTTTCAGTTCTTGTTAGGGATCAACGTAAATCTTGTTCGTAACGGAGCCACGATGACGTTCGGGTATTTCTTCGTTGATCCTATTTTATTGCTTTATATTAGGTAGATTTGGTGCTTGCTTAGTTTTTGTTTTAGTTTCTGTGTTGCGCGGGCTTTGTTGTGGTTGTGAGACTTTTTTTTTTATGGTTGGGCTCCTTGAGATAGTCTCGAGAGCCCTGGTGCTCTGGTACTTTTGAATCGGTACTCGTGGAACTTTGTCTATTTATTTTGTTTCCTATTCTTGATATGAAAGATTGGAGATTTGGACACCTATTAAGGCGAAGGGAAGCCCGTCTTTCCTCTTCATGCGATTGGAGTGGACGACGATATCCGTTTGGTTTGAAGATTAAGATTTTAGACTCATGATTTGTAACTTATTTTATGATCTTGTAAACCCTTCATATAAAAAAAAAAAACTAGAATAGAAAGAAGGGAAATAAGTTTCTGAAATATTCTTGATATGAATTGATAATTTTAGAGAATTCTTTACCATTAGTCTTCACTCATAGATGATCATTCGAATAATTATAAATATGGAAATGAATTATAATAATTAACTACTTTGAAATAAGTTTATATCTCCAATCATTATACAAATTCAATATGAAAATCAGTAATTTGAATATTGTTCAAAAAAATCAAATCTGAAAAACAGAATACAAAAGGACATAGAGTATAAATAATTTTCAACCACAGTAAATATAATAATTATAAACGAACTACACATCATAATTATAAAAATAGAGAATATCAAACTAGTATATGATCAAGAACAAATGGTTGTTGAGATCTATCCCAACTGCAGTTAAAAGCTGACCTACCACCATTCTATCACCAATACTCATAATAATGTAAATGAATATTTTGATAAGGGAGAAAATTGAATAAACCATTCTATCACCAATAATCATAATAGGCAATAGGATTAGGGAACTATATCTTTAGAAAGAAAGCACTTCAGAGGATTCTTAGTCTAATCGGTAAGCCGTGCATGTGAATACTAAAATCGCGTCCATTGAGAATGACGTGACTCAATATATATTTTGATAACATTTCCGATCAACTATTTAGAATGGGTTCAATTTGGATTAAGATTGATTTACAACAATATGTAAAAAGTTATGAAATTTAGGAATTTTGAATAATAAATATTTTTAACTTAAAGGAAAAGTATCATTTAGTTAGGAATTTTGAATAATAAATATTTTTAACTTAAAGGAAAAGTATCACTTAGTAGTTAGGGGTGATCATAAAATTTTAAAAACGATCGATCGAATCGGATCGCACTGCACTACGAAATCGCACGGTGCAATTTAAATTTTAGGAGATAAATCACATCGACATCACTTTTAATTTAATAGATAATTTTATATAAAAATTTAGTATTATATATATATATTAGACTATTAATATTAATAACTACATTTTTTTTAAATATATAAAAATTAATTAATCATATATTATATATAATTTATTCTAATTCCACTAGTACTCTAGCACGGTACATTCTACGTGTTTGTTGGTTAACTTTTGAAATTGAAATTAATATTTTTTTTTTAAATTATGTTTGGTTTGCAACTTACCATTGAAATTAATATTTTTTAAAAATTATGTTTGGTTTGCTGCTTGTAAGTAATTTTTGTATTTAATTTAAAAGTCTTGATAAACAGAAATACAAATATGCAATTGATATTTGGTGGTGAGTTGTAGGAGTGGGCTAGATGATGTATGTAAGAGATGAACATTGAGTCATTGCTTTTGAAATTTTGGTGGTAAGCTTTTGAAATTGACCATTGGTGGTAACTTATTTTTGTTGGTTAAAGGCTTAAACTCATTAGTAATTTTTAGTAGCATTTATCTTGTAATGCATTAGACATTTTTTTATTTTTAGTTAAATCTTGAGAATTTTAATGTACATTTGACATTAATATTAAGTTTGTATATTTTAAATTGTATGGTATACTATTATATAAACCGTCAAACCGCCCAAAATTGAGCGTAACCATTTAAAATCGTATGTTCATTTTTACGAGATAAACCGCGATTTGAAATTGTATGCTAAACCGCACCGCAAGTAGCAAGGCAGTTTGAATTTAATAAAAAAAACCGCAAAATCGCACCGTGATCACCCCTAGTTTTATGTTTAAATTGATGGCAGGAGTATGTCAAGTAAATGTGCACGAAGTAAGCAATAAAACAGTAAATGACACACAAGATTTAATTATAGTGTTCGGCCTTCAAACCTACATCCACTCTCGCAGCCCATCTGTGAAGTTAATTCCTTAACTATAAGGACTTGTGATTTAACGTCTAAAAAATAAGACGTGGGCTCGATACACTCTTTGCACACTTGGCTCTACTTGTTATTGTAAGAGCAAGTACTTTTACATTCTGTGTTGATTTACAACAAACAACGGGTTTCTACGTTTTTGAATAGAAGGGTTTGGTTTGATGTATATGGGTGCCAACTTAGTGAATCAAACAACAAGTTTGATCACCTTTTTTTTAAGCAAAAAATATGGAAATCATTGAACAAGTTTAGGATCGAAAACTTTAGAGCTCTCGGATATGAAAGGGGACGATGCTGGCTCTTTTTAGAATTCTTGAATCTTCAGAACACTTGAAGGTTTGAGTATGAATGACTGAGAAGAATTCTTTCCTAGGGTTTTCAATGTTGATTTTTTTTTTTTCATGTCTGTGGATGAGTTTTTGTATTTAGAGAAAGATTTGGGAGGACTAGTCATTTGAAAAACTAGACGTTGAATCAAATCTTCTATTTCTATGATGCAAATCTTCATGACTTGATCGACCATGGTGATAGATTGCTATTTCCAGCTTTGCATTAATTGTGCATTTAATGCTCTTGTACTTGCATTGTACATGTTATGTCACATCTGCAGTGATTGTCAACTCAATGATTGTGCTTGCATCTTCTAATTAGTCCACTTTAGCAGAGTTGTGCAGATTTCTCAACGGATCTACAGATAAGACGCAAAGTTGATCATCCGAACTAAAACATTATTTATGTCATCTTGAAGTGTATTTTCCCTTGGAATTAGTAGTTGAAGTGCTAGGGTTCAGAACAGTTGAGTTGCATAGCTTGAGTATATATCAATTGACATTGATCTATCGGCTGATTGCATAATGTGAGTATCAGCTGATTGAAACATACAAGGGCCCAGTCATCGAGCTTATCTCACTGATGGACTTCATCCTCAAGGTCTTCTTATCTTTAGTTTCTATTTTTGTAATCATATGATGATCTATTATGGTATCAATCGACATCTTGGCTTGATTCCATATGACTAAGACTAGGACCTAAACTGGTCTATACAATTTCATCTTATAGACCTATTAAGTTTACAAATTAACTTAATACGCACTAATTACATGTTTTGGGCATCAAAACTTTAAATATATTTTTTTCTTTGTAAGCTTATGGGTGAATGAATATCCTAACATTTTTCTTAAGAGTTCATATCCCAATATTTTCCCTACAAAATAAATAAAGCACAACATTTCTTCAAATTAAGTGTAATTAGTCAATTTAGCATAAATAATGCAATGAAATTCTAAAAAATTAAGCAAAATATATCAATGAATTTAAAACAATTATCACACTAATCAACCATTGTTCTACAATGTAAAGAAAATTACATTAGCAGTAAACCAAAAATCAAACTCTTATACTACACAAATTCCAATACTCCCAAAATCTTCTAACTAAAAATTCTTCTCTCTAGAAACCCTCCTCCCCAAAAACCCCTTTCACATCCCTTCCTTATTCCGCCGGAAAAGCCTCCCACCACCACCAACTGAGACCCCCACCCTCTTCTTCGAATGTAGATCGGTTGTAAGCCGTCGATCTCGGTGCGTTTGCTGCTATTGCCGTCGTCTCAGCCCGTCGCCGCCGCCGTCTCCATCACTCCTCCTACTCCATTCTCTGGAGTAGCACTCGCAGCACCGCCTACCGTCGCCGGACCACCGCTCACCGCCGCCTCGTCAATCCTCGTTTTCAGTTTTTCCAGTGCATGTAGGGATTTTTCAAGTTTTTAGTTGGGATCAATGGGTAGATCCTCTCCGACGGAGCCAAGGTGGCCGTTCGGGTGAGTTATCCATTGATCCCGTTTTAATTTTCGTCTTTACTTTTGTTGTTTTGTGGGTTAGTTTATTTCTTGCTTTGCTTTAGTTCTTGCTTTAGATCTTGTTTTCTTGATTCAGTTCTTGCGTTTTTTTCCCCCGGCTTTATTTTCTCCCCTTTATGGGTTATCTTCCCTGGTATGGGTCTCCTTCCCCATTTGTGGGTCCTTGTTGTGCTGATGGTTGGGCTTGATTGACACCGGTTGTTCTTTGGGTCGTCTTTTATGATGTGGAAAGTCGTAGCGCGAGTCGTAGTGTGCGATAACTTGTTCCTCGGAGCAGGTTTGCTATCATTCTTGGTTGAGGAACCTCGTGGAGGACAGGACTGGTTTGCTTTGTGACCTTCCACTCTCTCAAGATTGAGTTTGGAGTTATAAGTCTTTGGTAGAATTTATCTCTGATAGATAGGTGAGCGAAAGCGCAGATGTAATTCATATATTCCTATCTGTAATTCTACTCTATAAAAAAATAAAAAAATCTTACAAACTAGCTTGAGACTTGAGAGACGGTTAGTGAGGTTAGAGTGAGATTTGAAGAATTGAGAGTAAGACAACTTTGTTGGTTGATTTGAAATCTTTAAGATGTAGAAGAGGAGAGTGTACTAGATATTATATTCTATGGATTAAATTATCAAAGGTTGATAATTTTAATCCATTCACTTTGACACTATAAAATAAGTTAATTTCACCGTTAAAGAATTATCATGTTCAATTAATAAAAGTAAATCTTGTGTTCTTTACATTCATGTCAATTACATACTTGATCAAATTTGCTCTTACTTGTTTATTACGCTTGATATTTTGTGTGAGTAAAGTTTAAATCAGATTTTCACAAATTTTAAAGGAGTATAAACTATGGAATTTTTTCGGCACAAGGCCTGAAAGTTGGGTCAACTATCAATTTAAGGCCTAAAAGAAAATTATTATCGATATAAGGCTCGATTCATATAAAACTATCAATTTAAGGCTTAAAATTTTAACGTCGTTAACAATCCATTTAACGGAAGCTGACGAGACAATTAATTGCCACATAATATATCCATGTGGCATTTTATTCGATCAATTAAAATATAAAAGAAACATATTTTCTTTCTTTCTCCTCGAGTCTTCTTCCATGGCAGCAGCAAGCTAACAAGTAATCCTCGAGTCTTCTTCCATGGCAGCAGCAAGCTAACAAGCAAACCAAGTGACAACACACACAAAAACCCCCAATTCACTTTCTTACGTTTCCCCCTCCCCATGTCAATCTTTGAATAATTTCAAATTAGAATTTCTATGATTCGCATACTAGAATCAAACTATAACAATTGTTGACAATGGTAGCTGTAATTTATACATGAGTTATGAAGAAATGTTAATGATTTATTGTTTAGAAATTAAGATATTTTATGTTTTTTCTTCAGCCTATTAGGTGTTTGATGAAATGCTTCAAAGATCATTTTTTTTCTTATCTAGTGTTAACCTCCATGAAATTAATTACTACATTTTAATAATTTGATTGATGCTGCATAAAAATGAGAGAAATCGAATTATTGTGAAAGGTCGATTGATCCTAGTTTGGTATTGTTTATAGCATTGGATTAACTACTGTAGAAGAGACTACTGATTTATCAGATCGAATTGAATTGAATGATAAGATCCATTTTTTAGGATTGGTTTTGATTTGCCTTCAGATCTGTTTCTTTCAGAATGGTTAGATGGAAGAAGACTTGCTTCCAAAAACTCCTGCTGCTATGCCATGGAAGAAGACTCTATGAGGGAGAGAAAATATATTTCTTTTATATTTTAATTGAATAAAATGACACATGGATATATTATGTGGCACTTAATTGCCTCGTCAGCTTCCGTTAAATGGATTGTTAACGGTGTTAAAATTTTAAGCCTTAAATTAATAGTTTTATATGAATCAAGCCTTATATCGATAAGAATTTTCTTTTAGACCTTAAATTGATAGTTAACCCAACTTTCAGGCCTTGTGCCAAAAAAATTCCTAAATATATTTATGCCAACCATAATTTCGCATTATATTTATTCTAAAAACTTGTATGCTGAATTTACTAGCTGTAGTTATTAGTAGACTTGACTTTTGAACATCTCACTTGATAATTGTATAAGTTGTAAAAAGTTCTAAAAATTTAGAACACGTGCATTTTCTCCATACACGTGTAAATACTCCTTTAGAAATCAACTTTACTTATTCGAGTGATGAACACTCCTCACTAGGGGCTCGCACGCCTATGGTCATCTCCCATAGGGGCTGAAAATTTTATATTTATTTGAGCAAATTAATTGATTGTGTAAGGTAAGTGTAAACACCTAAATTTTATCGGTCCCTCCAATTGATTTGGGCCTCTAAAGCCCAATAAATCAAGTTAAAATTCAAGACGGGCCTCTGAAGTCCAATAAATCAAGGCGGGCCTCTAAAGTCCAATAAATTCAAATCAGACCTTTGAAGTCCAATAAGTCAAGACGGGCCTCTAAAGTCCAATAAATCAAATCGGGCCCAAATCTGATATTCTGAGCCCATCAAATAATTTAGCACATAATTTGAATTGTAGATAAGATTTGACTAAGTCTTAACTACTTACCACAAATATCTCCAACCCATCAGATTTGGCCCATAAAAGCCATAGGTTCTACACCTATAAATAAGGGTCTCATTCCACTCATTTGATCATCAAGAAGTCAGAAGCATTCAAGGCTCTAAAATTCTATGGGGAGATTTTAGAGTGTTCTTCAACAGTCGGAGGAGCTTAAAAGGCGTTATTCGTGCAAAGCGGCGAGAATCAGCGTTCGGGTGGAGATTAAGGTGCTAAGCCCCTCAATTTGGCGTTTCTTCGAGGAAGAGGTGCTTCATGGATCTTCAACGGCGTTCGTCCCGGTAAAGTCCCAATAAGTCTCGATAAGCCCCGAAAAAATCCCAATAAGTTCCGGATAAGTCCCAAAAATTGACGTTTAATTCAAAATACGACGTCAAGCCCTTGGATTAACGTTACAAAGTCCCAAGTTCAAGAACGATCTTCAACGACATTCGTCCCAAAAGTCCCTAAATTCAACGTTTAATCCAAAATACGACACCAAGCCCTTGGATTAACGTTATAAAGTCTTAAATTCAAGATCGAAGAGGATTCGACTGCGGATCCGACCCCAAAAGTTCAAGTAAAGTCAAGAAGTGAGAATCAGAGGAGAAATTAGAGATTGTAACCCACAAATACTCGATTTTAATCTGAAAGAAATAAAATTATTTCGCATTTTCGATTTTTTATATTTAATTCACGAAATTTGTGTTACAAATTTGGCACGCCCAGTGGGACAATCTCTACCTCTCATCTCTGCTCTTCAAATAAATCAAGACACGACGATGGCGCCAATCAAGATTAAGATCAAGAGAGGCGTTGAATCCGAATCAGTTGATGTCGGCATTGAAGACATGAACGTAGTCACGAGTAGTATGTCGAGAAGCTCAAAGTCATCTTCTTCTTCAAAGAAAGCTAATGCAGAGGGTCCACCACCAAACACTGCGAATGAGGAGAACAACTCAGCATGTTCCCCTACGCATTCCACAACGAGCTCATCAGAGTCAAGCACAGCCCCATCAATGGTGACAGACATTACGACTGTTTTGGAGCAATTGGCAAGCTTAACTCGAGCTATAGAATGACTCACGAAACATGTCCAAGAACAGGATGCCCAAATTGCTAAACTAATGAGAAATGCAGATAAAGGAAAGCAAGTTGAAGGGAATGATGTTGAGATGTCTGGTGAACGTCAGCCAATGGAAATTGACTCAACTCTTAAGGAGTTATAAGTTTCTCCCGATGGTTTGGTGCCTGTTGATCGACTAAAAGAAATCATACGTGGGGCGATCAAAGATAAGTTCGAGGAAAATCCTAAGTCTTCATTTACCTACAACAAGCCTTACACGAAGAGGATTGACGGTTTGAAGATGCCAGCTGGTTATCAACCTCCAAAGTTGCAGCAGTTCGATGACAAGGGTAATCCAAAGCAGCATATTGCTCACTTCGTGGAGACTTGCAACAATGCCGAAACGTATGGAGATCATTTGGTGAAGCAATTTGTGCGGTCTTTAAAGGGCAATGCATTCGATTGGTACATCGATTTGGAGTTCAGTTCTATAGATAGTTGGGAGCAGATGGAGCAGGAATTTCTCAATCGATTTTACAGCACTCGAAGAACGGTTTGCATGATTGAATTGACGAATACTCGTCAATCGAATGAAGAGTCGGTGATCGATTACATAAATCGATGGAGAAATCTAAGTCTAAATTGTAAGGATAAATTGACTAAAGCTTTAGCAATCGAGATGTGCATCCAGGGAATGCAGTGGGGTCTTCGATATATCCTTCAAGCAATTCGACCAAGATCATTTGAGGATTTGGCTACTAAGGCTCATGACATGGAGTTGAGCATGTCTACAAGTGGATTTGAAGGACCACCATCTCAAGATTGGGGGCAAAGGAAAACGAGTTTGAAGGAGTTGCAACGAAAGCAATATCCATTTCTAAACTCAGACATCCCCGAAATTTTCGATGACTTGATCAAGAATGATCTCATTGAACTACCCCAAATGAAACGTCCTGATGAGGCTGGGCAAACGAGTGACCCCAAATATTGCAAGTACCATCGATTGGTAGGACATCCAACTCAAGACTGTTTTATACTTAAAGAGAAAATTATGCAGCTAGCCAAAAAAGGGAAGATCTTGCTAGAAGAAAGTGAAACAACGGCGAATCACGTCACAGTTGAAGATAATCAAATTAAGGAAGTTTACGCAAATGGCGCCTACAAATTGATTTCTAAAGACGGTGTATACATTAGTCCCATGAACGGGAAGTTTGAAACGCCACTACGCATAAAGAAAACAAATATGCTCCATAAACGCACGAGCCTAAACTGCTTGTTGCTCCAAGAACGCACGAGCCTAAACTGTTTGTTGCTCCATTATGCACGAGTCTAAACTGCTTATTACTCCTGGTCCGCATGAGTCTAAACTGTGTACGATAACCACCAAAGGTAAATACATGTGGTTAAACTGTTAACATACTCCACTAAGGGCATTTTAAGTGGTTAAATAATTCAATCTCTACTTTGTCTACAGTAGTTAAAGAATAGTCACTCTTGACCCGCATGAGTATAAATTGTGAACGGTACTCCCCTAAAATCAAATCATATTTAACTTGAACTACGTTATGACTTGATCCTCTTGAAAGAGTTACGTAGGCAATTTAGTATATTTCTAAGTATAGTCATAATTCAGATTGAGTTGGTCAAATAAGTTGGTTTGATGAATATACAAAAGTAAGTATCGAAGAATACTCAAGAATGGCAAACTCATAAAGGCCGATGATACAAAATTTAGATATGGGAAGCATTTGAAAGTAATTCGCAATTCTTCCACATCAAAGACAAACGATCTCATGAACGAAATGCGAGGGGGCATTTGTAAACACCTAAATTTTATCGGTCCCTCCAATTGATTTGGGCCTCTAAAGCCCAATAAATCAAGTTAAAATTCAAAACGGGCCTCTGAAGTCCAATAAATCAAGGTGGGCCTCTGAAGTCCAGTAAATAAAAAAGGGCCTCTAAAGTCCAATAAATTCAAATCGGACCTTTGAAGTCCAATAAGTCAAGACGGGCCTCTAAAGTCCAATAAATCAAATCGGGCCAAAATCTGGTATTCTGAGCCCATCAAATAATTCAGCTCACCATCAAGTCGTAGATAAGATTTGACTAAGTCTTAACTACTTAGCAAAAATATCTCTAACCCATCGGATTTGGTCCATAAAAGCCCTAGGTTCTACACCTATAAATAGGGGTCTCATTCCACTCATTTGATCATCAAGAAGCCAGAAGCATTCAAGGCTCTAAAATTCTCTGGGGAGATTTTAGAGTGTTCTTCAACAGTCGGAGTAGCTTCAAAGGCGTTATTCGTGCAAAGCGGAGAGAATCAGCGTTCGGGTGGAGATTAAGGTGCTAAGCCCCTCAATTCGGCGTTTCTTCAAGGAAGAGGTGCTTCGTGGATCTTCAATGACGTTGGTCTCGGAAAAGTCCCAATAAGTCCCGATAAGCCCCGAAAAAATCCCAATAAGTCCTGGATAATTCCCGATAAGTCCCAAAAATTGACGTTTAATTCAAAATACGGCGTCAAGCCCTTGGATTAACGTTACAAAGTTCCAAGTTCAAAAACGATCTTCAACGACGTTCATCTCAAAAAGTCCCTAAAATCGACGTTTAATCCAAAATACGGCGTCAAGCCCTTGAATTAACGTTACAAAGTCTCAAATTCAAGATCGAAGAGGATTCGGCTACGGATCCGACCCCAAAAGTTCAAGTAAAGTGAAGAAGAGAGAATCAGAAGAGAAATTAGAGATTGTAACCCACAAATACTCGGTTTTAATCCGAAAGAAATAAAATTGTTTCGCATTTTCGAGTTTTTATATTTAATTCACGAAATTTGTGTTACAGTAAGTTAATTGTGTTTTTTAATAATTAATTAGGCAAGCTAATTGATTATTCTAGTAATTAATTGATTTTTGAATATATTCATTTTAATAATTTAAATATTATTCTCGATTTTTTTAGATTTTTTTAAATAGTATTTAGTATTTTAACTAATATTTATAATTTTTTGAATTAATAAATACTATAAATAAGTCTTTAATTGGTATAAAAAATATTAAAAAAATATGTCACGTATTACTAAAAAAGAAAAAAAAAATTAAATGTGTGTTGACCCGTTTTGTGACTAGTTATTACATGTAAAATGACAATTTCAAAATTTGAGCATATTTATTGGACCGAAATTAAAATGTGTATTCGCATGAACTAAATTCAAAATCAATCCATTTTATTGGACTAAAAAATCTTTATTCCCTTATAAGTATTAAAGGAGATAAAATAGGAGGTATTAAAGTCTTTTGAATACTCCCTCCATTTTTTAATAAGTGATTTTTCGTGAAATTTGTTGGAATTAAGAAATTGTATGTATTAACAACTAACAAGTATACCTTAAAATAACAAAGGATGTCTCTAATCACATTAATTCTCTAATGCACATTTTTCATAGTGTACATTATATTTCAAAATTTTCCAAATTCTTTAACCAATTCTGTCATTTTTTTTTTCAAGTCTTTTCAATTTTATGTCTCAAATAATTGATTTTCTAAAGTTTAATTGATTTTCTAAAGTTAAAGGGAGGATAATTGGAACAAACAATATAAAAATTTCTAAAACATCACTTAATTGTATACATGAGAAAGAGGTTAAAACATCACTTATTAAAAAATGAAAGGATTAATAATAAAATGTAATAAAAAGTATTGTGAGTATTAAAGTAATACTACTTAATATATAACGTAATTTAAAGATGTTTGAAGGCCGGAGTTTAAAGTGAAAAAATCAATTTATTACTAAATTAGGAAATGATGAATTTAAAGCGCATCTATATTTTTTTTTGTTGTTGTAAAAATGTTGAATCTAAAATAGAACAAATGGTGTAAAATGATAATTATTTTTTAGTTGAAAACTATTATCCGCTTTTTTTTTTTAGTCAATTTCAATATTTTCAAAAACCACAAAATCACTCAATAATTAATATTGATATTTCATATTTTTATTTGTCAATATCAATATTTTCAATAACCGACGAAATCACGTGATTAATTAAATATGTAGTAATGTAGATGTGAGCCTGTTTTGATTGGTTACGTGCTTACCCCCGAGTCGGACTTGGAGGATTATCGTGCACCAACAATTAGAAGAATCGGAGGAATATTTGAATTGTGATTCGTCTTTCTTTTTGTTGAACTTATGGACTGTTATGACTTTTTTATGAACTGTATGAACTTTTAGTTTTAATATTATGGACTGTATGAATGTTTTTATGGACTGTAATGGATTTATGGATACGGATTATGGACTTCTGATTTATGATTATGTAATTTTTTGGTTGAATTTATGGCTGTTATGACTTTTTTTATGTACTGTATGAACTTTTGGTTTTAAATTTTAATTATTGTGGACTGTATGGATTTTTTTATGGACCAGGACTGTAATGGATTTATGGAGTATGAAGTTATATATTGTAAAAAGCCCAAAAAAAAAGCCCAAAAATAGGTCCAATAATAATTCGGTTTTTCGGTTAATAACCGTAACCGAACCGAAAAGTTCGGTTCGGTTATTGTTTGGTTTTATACAATTTCGGTTCGGTTTCGGTTTTTTCGGTTTTGGAAATTCGATTCGGTTTAGGGTTTAGGGTTTAGGGTGGAGAGAATCAGTTTAGGGTTCGGTTTCGGTTTTTATACAATTTCGGTTCGGTTTCGGTTTTTTCGGTTTTGGAAATTGACCAGTTCGGTTTTTTCGGTTTTGGAAATTCGGTTCGGTTCGGAAACCGAACCGACCGTTGCACACCCCTACATATATATGGTGGGAATTTTAAAAGACATGGATTCTTATTTTAAAATAAATTGCGGATCTTGAGGGATTTCTAATATGAATAAAATGCAATTAGTTCAACTCATGTCGATCGTGCTGGCTTATTGGAATAATTAACAGCGAAGGTTTGGATTTTATATTCACTACAAAAAACGCGCGCTACAGGGACGGACAAATGCCGACGGATTATAATCCGTCAGCATTGCCGACGGAAATGCTGACGGATTGAAAAGTCAACGTTAATGCTGACGGATTTCTGATCCGTCGGCATTTACCGAGGGAAATGCTGACGGATTTCCGTTCCGTCAGCATTTACCGAGGGAAAATGTTGACGGATATTTGAAATATGTATGCCGACGGAAATGTCGACGGATATTCCGTCGGCATCGGACCCGTTGAATCCGCACCGCCTCGTTTTCCAAAAAGGTAACGGTTACCATAAATATAGGGCGGTTAGCGAGGGAAAAGCCGACGGAATATCCGTCGGCATTTGTTTTTTTTTTTTTTATAGGGCCTGATATCAGAATGTTTGGCGAAAAAAAAAAAAAGGGGGAGTGCGTGAGCGAGGATTCGGTGGGGAAGACGAAGACGAGGACGAGGCTATTGAAGCAAATTTCTCCGATTACATCGATACGGTACGTTTTCTTAATTAGTTTTATTACTTAGTTTTAATACTTATATATGTTTATGCATGAATATATGTAAATATGAATAATTTAATGTTGATTTGCATGTTATATTGATTTAGTTAGTTGTTAAAATATTATGATAATGTTAGTATGTATGTTAGTTAATTTAATTTGTTGATTAAGAATAATTTTGATAGATCGAGTAGGTTTTTAAGGTTAATTAATTAATTAATTGTTATATGTATACATTAATTAATTGTTATATAGTTAATTACTAGTTTAATTTAATGGTGTAATTTTGATATAGAATATTTTTAATGTAGGTAGTGCATGTTTCAATCAATTGTTTAAATTAGAAAATTATTATTTTAATTAGTTTTAGGTTTGTTAATTTAGGAATATATATGTTCAATTTTTTATTATTGATTAAGTTAGGTAGAAAAATAATAATTAAATTAGGTTATTGTTGATTAAATTAGGAATATGTTGATTAATTAAATTAGGAATATGCTATATTAGTAAAAAAATTAAATTAGGAATATGTTCATTAAATTGATAATTAGAAAACTCCAATTAGAAAAGTATTATTTTAATTATCTTTAGATTTGTTAATTTAGGAATATGTTAATTTAGAAATATTTTTAATGTAGGTGATGCATGTTTCAATCAATTGTTTAAATTATTAGTTAATTAGATGGTTCGACGGTGGTATCACGTTGTAATTAGGTTATATATATATTGTTTTGATTTAAATTAGGAATATGTTGATTAAATTAGGAATATGATATATTAGTAAAAATTTTAAATTAGCAATATGTTCATTAAATTGATAATTAGTAAAATTATGTATTTTTTATTGATTGAAACAGATGAGTGAACAAGTACCGAATCAGGGTTCGGGTTCACGTCGTAGGTCGTCACTTTGGTCACGTGCAAGGAGGTCTCGGGATGAATCAGTTCCTGTGACGGCTCCTCCTCCTCCTCCTGTGGCAGTGTCGCCGCCGCCGCCGACTACGATGTCGGTTGGTTCGTCATCCTCTTCTCGTCAGCATCCTGTTCGAGACAAAAGGAAAGTCATTGACATCATTTCAGGAAGGTAAGTCAATAATTCTAATGTTTAACAGTATTCAATAACAATTAATTAACTTTATTTATTTATTTATAATGTGTTAGTTTATAAATTTGTTAATAATTTTACAGGTTGGTGCCCGGTAATGAGGTGTCCAGGATGTGCACAAAATCCTTTAAGGATTGCAAGATTTCTAAGGGTGCTATCACTTGGTCGAAGGTGCCACAATCTAAAGTGGATGATTATTTCGAGGAGTTCCAGGTATATAATTACAATATTTAAAGTTTATTAAATAACTAATTATTCATATTATTTGATAAATATGTTGAATATTTATTTGTATAGAAAAAGGCCCGTTGGGATACGACGATCTACTCGGACGCCGCTATTTACGAGAAGTGGTACAATCTTTGTTCTACTCGGTACACGAACATGATGTACGACTGGAGAAAGGCCTGGCGTGATGAAGACAAAAATCGTGTTCTGGGGATAGACGAGGATGGTGTTGACCTGTGGGAGTCGTTGGTTGAGAAGTGGATGGACCAGGATTACCAAGACAAGTGTGACAAAGCTCGGGCCAACCGCAGAACCGACGTTGGAGGCGGGATGGCAGTGCATCGGGGGGGAGCTCGGTCCGTCCTCGAGCAATCACTTGCTCTCGTAAGTTTTATTTAATTATTTAAAAATTAAATAATTATAGTTAATTATTTTATATTAGTTATCTAAATTAATTTGTATATGTTTATTTGATACGTAATAGGAGCGGGAGACTGGACGTCCCCACACCCACTTGGATCGGCTGAGTCTTCTTCATCCGTTTAATGTCGATACACAGACGTCCACCTACGGGCGCACTACTGACCTCCACGTAAGTTTAATTAAATTTATGTATTAATTACATTATATATATATATATATATAGATAATTAAATTAATTTTAATTTTTTAATTATATAGTTGAGCGTCCGACAGAGGATTGAAGAGGCTGAGACGCAAGCCACCGCCACGACTACTGTTGAATCCGGAAGCAGCGGTACCCCTCCGGTTGTTGACGTGGACCAGTGTTACCTTGACGTTGCCCCGACCTCCAAGGGAAGGGTCCTTGGCCTTGGTGGGATGAGCAGCGCCGTGAGGACACCAAGTGGTCGGTCGGCCCGGAGTGCATCGCAGCCGTCCGTATCCTCCACTGCCGTCCCGGATCCGAACGTCATGGCAACGTTCGAGAACTACTTCCGCCTCTGGAGTACCAATGCGGGTCGGACGTTGGGGATGTCTGCTGAGCAGATCGAGGCCATCTATCAACAGACGATGGGGCTACCACCGCCAGCTCCAGCTCCAGCTCCAGATCAAGCTGCAGGTCAAGATGCAGGTCAGGCCGACGGTGGCAACGTCAACTTGAATGATGATATGGATCAATATTTTAACTTTCCCGGCACTGGCAACTATCCTGGTTGAACAATTTGGACAATTTAATTTTGTGTTGAACTAATTTATTTTTTTGTTGAACTTATTTAATTTTCTGTTGAACTTATTTAATTTTCTGTTGAACTTATTTATCTTTATGTATATATTTATGTTTATGTTGAAAAATATGTTGAACTATATATTGCAGTTTATTTGTGTAGTTTATTGGTGTATAGATGAAAATAGGGTGCATTCATTTGTTTCATTGAGTACAAAATAATCTCATTTAGAGTGCATTCTAGATATAGATTTAAACCACTTGAAGAGTGCATTTTAGTACAAATTAAAATAGCCTCATATAGAGTGCATTATACATATATTTAACCAAACCACTTGAAGGTGGTAGATGCAACCATGACAACTAGCACAATCAAAATGATTTTGTTCACTTTGATTAAATCCTTGATTTCTTCAGCCAAATTCTTGATCTCTGTAACCAATTTCTTCATCTCTTGAGTCATTTTCTTCATGTCTTCAGTTTCTTGGTCACTTTGATTAGATCCTTGATTCTTGTCAACAACACACTTTTCTAGAGTATCAGCCCATACAAAGAAACCACATCCACCACCATCACTTTGGGAGTCAGGACAATTATGAAATATCCTCCCTTTACTTCTAGGTTGTTTAGAAGCATATGTACGACATGCCTTTCCACAATAACAAACGAGGCCTTGCTGAAATCGAATAGAAGATGAAGAAGACATGATATTTCTTTGCAAAATAGAAAAAATCGAATATGGTGTGTGTGAGCTTTGTGTTGTTGCTATATATACAAAAAATTGAATTAATTAATAAAAAAAAAAAATAATAACACGCCAAATGCCGACGGAATTAAGTTTCCGTCGGAATTCACCATTTGATAAATGCCGACGGATAATCCGTCGGCATTTATCTTGACTGACGGAAATTTTGGGCGGTGAAATGCCGACGGAAAGATAAGTCCGTCGGCATTTCCGTCGGGAAATGTTTCCCTAAAACTTTCTTTTTTTCCACTTCACTTTCGTATTGCAAATTTACACCAAAACTTTCTACTGCCTAATTTTTTTATGCTCATGCTCGGGTATTCAGAAACATCAAATTACGGTACATTTTCTACCATTTTTAATTTACTCTATATATAAAATTCAATATAATGTAATTACATGTTTTATATATATCATAAGTTTTGTTTGAATTTATTATAAGTTTAGTTTAGTAATGTGTTGCTCCACTTAAATGTTTAGCAGATGGATTTTCCTGACCGTCGTTGGATGTATTGTACTCCTAGAATGATTAGAGGAAATGTGAATGTGGAATTTTATAATGAACTCGTGTTATTTGTTGAATTTGCAAAAAGCCAGCCACATTACATGAGTGGAAATTGCATTAGGTGTCCGTGTAATGCTAAGAAATGTCAGAATAAGCAATATAAAGAGATTGATGAGGTCCTAGTGCATATTGTGAAGAATTGTTTCGTTGATAATTATTATAATTGGACTAGTCATGGCGAAACACGTTGGCCTTATAGATTTGATGAAGTGTTTTACTATTACACTGCTGGAATCTATCAAGAAGAAGCAAATATCGATCATGTTGGCACTAGTAACGAGGTAGAACAACGGTTTGGGGACGAAGAACAACGGTTTGGGGACGAAGAACAACAGTTTGGGGACGAAGAACAACAGTTTGGGGACGAAAAACAACAGTTTGGGGACGAAGAACCGAATATGTATCAAACAATGATCAGGGAAGCTGGTTTTTCAAACATGGAAGAGGAGCCGACGAATGAGGCATTTCGGTTTTATGAGATGCTCAAATTAGTCGAAGAAGATTTATATACGGGTTGTGAATCTCACTCACAGTTGTCATTTAATGCACGACTCATGAACATTAAGACCGAGAACAAGCTTTCTAACAGGGCATATGAGCAAGTGACACAGTTATGCAGTGAAATTTGTCCTCAAAATAATAAGGTGCCTACGACGTTTCATCAAAGCAAACAAATGTTGAAGAATGTTGGTTTGCCGGTTGAGAAGATTGATTGTTGTGTGAATAGTTGCATGTTATATTGGGGTGACGAAGATAGCAGTCTGAATATGTGTAGATTGTGTGGCCATCCCCGGTACAAAGAGGCATGTCGAAAGGGACCTGGTGGTCAATCGAAGAAGACAAAGAAGAAAGTGCCATATAAGAAGATGTACTACCTTCCTATCATTCCCCGTTTGATGAGATTATATCAATCAAGTGCCACTGCACAACACATGACGTGGCATGCTACAGATTCCTCTTCGGCTGAGTCGAGGGAGATGCGACATCCGGCAGACTCAGAGGCCTGGAAACATCTTGACAACGTGTTTCCAAATTTTGGTTGTGAACCGAGGAATGTGAGATTAGGTTTGTGTGCTGATGGTTTTGCACCGTTTGGGATGCATGGGAAGCAGTATTCTTTGTGGCCGGTGATACTGACTCCATATAATCTTCCTCCGTGGATGTGCATGAAACCTCAAACAATGTTTCTGACTGTATTGGTGCCTGGACCAACGAATCCAAAGGACAAACTGGATGTTTATCTCCAACCTCTTATAAAAGACTTGATCTTCTTATGGGAGAATGGAGTCCAAACATACGATGTTTTTAGAAAGCAGAACTTCACGATGCGTGCTGCTCTTTTATGGACCATTAGCGACTTTCCTGCATATGGTATGTTGTCCGGGTGGAGTACGGCCGGAAAGAAAGCATGTCCGTATTGTATGGAGAATTCTGAAGCTTTCAGTCTCCCGGTGAGTAGAAAAGTTTCATGGTTCGATAATCACCGTAGGTTCTTACCTCAAGGTCACCCGTTTCGAAGAAATAAGAAGAACTTCGTAAAAAACAGAGCAGTCACAAACAATCGACCTCCACTACGAGATGGTATTTTATACATTTATTTAATAATCGAGTACTAAACGTATATTTATCTATTGCTTTTAGTGTCACTTATAATTTACTCTCCGTACAGGACGTAGGTTGTTATATGAGGTTCAAGTGACGGGGTTGAAAAAAAGTACTGAGGAAAACGCAGCGGAACACAACAGAGGAATTGAGGGTGGTTGGAACAAAAGGAGTATTTTTTGGGACTTACCATACTGGAGTTCACTATTGATAAGACACAATTTGGATGTGATGCACATTGAAAAGAATGTGTTTGACAATGTGTTCCACACAATCATGAACACGGAAGGCAAGACGAAAGACACTCCAAAGTCTCGGGAGGATTTGGACACTCTTTGTCGCCGTCCAGAGTTGAAAAAGGATGAGCGTACAGGTATATTTCCAAAGGCTAGCTACACACTGGATAAGCCACAAAAACAAAGATTGTGTAGGTGGATAAAGGAGTTGAACTTTCCGGACGGCTACGTGTCGAACTTGAGTCGATGCGTAGACACAACAACGGGTAAGGTTGCAAGGATGAAGAGTCATGATTGTCATGTGTTTATGCAACGCTTGATACCGATTGCGTTCAAGGAACTTCTTCCTAACAATGTGTGGAGGGCTATCACTGAATTAAGTCTATTTTTTAGAGATTTAACGGCTACAACGATCACGATCGATGATATGATTCGTTTAGATGAAGACATTCCAGTGATTTTGTGTAAGTTGGAACAAATTTTTCCACCTAGCTTCTTTAACTCGATGGAACACTTACCCGTTCACTTAGCGTATGAAGCGAGAATTTGTGGTCCGGTGCAATACAGGTGGATGTACCCATTTGAAAGGTAAAATCTTACTTTTTTTTTATTTCATTACAATTACACATGCATTCTTATAAGTTTTATATATATATATATATATATATATATATGTGTGTGTGTGTATATCAGGTATCTCCACAACTTGAAACGTAATGCTAAACAAAAGGCAAACGTTGAAGCATCGATTGTGAATGCTTATTTGAATGAAGAGGTTGGTATGTTTTGTTCTTATTACTTTGAAGACCACGTCAACACAAAGTTAAGAAGTGCTCCACGTAACTTCGGTGGTACATCCGCTGACGATATCAGTGAAGAGGTCGATGGAATGCTCTCCATATTCAAGTCTAAGGGACGGCCAATAGGAAAACCCACTGAACGATATTGGGAGACGAACTCGGAGGCGGAAATAGCACAAACGTATGTGTTATTGAATTGTGATGAAGTTCAGCCATACATCGAGTAAGTATTTCATATATAAATCGTCTATTTAAATACCACTTCATTTATGTCATTTAATATTAACCAAGTTTTTGAATGTTGTGAATTAGGATGTACGCTCAAGAACTACGACGAGCAGAACCAAACATCTCAGATGCATATATAGATGCTCGTATTCAACGTGAATTTTCCCGATGGTTCGAACGTTATGTGAGTACCATTTAATTAATTATGTTTTACGTAAATAAATTAATATTTATTTTAATTAATTTAAAATTGAGCCGTATATGGACGGGATAACGCTCTAGACAGTCCATTCTTACGAGATCTCAGCAAGGGACCACTACGTCGTGTAAAGACTTACAACGGTTATATTGTGAAGGGCTACATATTTCATACGTCTGGGTATGCATCGACAAAGGGGACTACCAACAGTGGCGTCTGCGTTAGCAGTGCGAATTACAATGCAGATGCAAGTGATTACTTTGGGGTGTTACGGGAAGTCATCGAAGTAGAATATCCAGGATATCCAGCAAAGACTGTAGTGTTGTTCAAGTGTCATTGGTTTGATTCAGGCCATCTAGGAACAAGAATTCACCCGGAGTACAAGCTCGTTGATGTTAGTTCGAAAAGGACGTATGTTGCGGATGATCCATTTGTATTTGCCCATCAAGTATCTCAAGTATACTACTGCACATATCCGGGAGCTCCACGTGGTTATGAATGGCACGCTGTTTGCAAAGTAAAGGCAAGGTCAATGGTAGAAGTCCCTAAAAAGGACAGAAATACTGAAGATGAATCTCCATTTCAAACAGAACAAATAGAGACTCCAACTGAAGTCTTTACGGGAAATTTCAATCTTTATGTACCCTTGACGGCTGCAAATCCCCAATTAATCGAAATTGAAGGTGAAGAGGAGGGGGATGAAGAAGAGGATGAAGGGGAGAATGAAGATGAGGATGAAGAGGAGAATGAAGAAGATGAGGATGAGGAGGATGATGAGGATGAGGAAGATGATGAGGAGGAGGAGGATGAAGACGATGAAGATGAAAATTAATTCAATTAATGTAATGTATTTATTTCTTATTTTATAAAAGTTAATTAATTATTTATCATTTAGGTACAAATTATAAAAATTAAATTTACTATAAATATAAGCCACAACCAATATATTTATTAATATATGTGGAAGAAATGAATTTCGTGATTTTAAAAAAAAATATTTTGGTAATTTAGTAAGTATATAGAAAAAATTGAATTATTTAAAAAAAAAAAAAAAAAATCGCCAAAATGCTGACGAAATTCACTTTCCGTCGGTACTTACTTTTTGAACAATACCGACGGAATATCCGTCGGTATGTGTCCATGCCGACGGAAAATAAGCCCATATATAAAACCTCGCCTCCCTCCTCTTCACAAACTTTCCTCCCCATTCCCCCCCCACCTCGCCTCCCTCCTCTTCTCCAAAACTCTTCGGCCCCATTCCCCCCCACCTCGCCTCCCTCCACCACCTCAAAATCCTCAGAATCGACGACAACCCTCGGCCCTATTCCCGCCACCCTCGGCCCTATTCCCGCCACCCTCGGCACTCTAACCGTGAAGCATGGCCGCCACCCATTCTTGCTTCTCCGGCGTTTTAATAAGTGGGCCGACTCCGACTCCGACGTAAGTGATTTTGAGTTTAGATTGAAAAATTTTGAACTTCAAGATCAATTTTTTTTTTTGGTTGTTTCCTTGAAGTAGACGAAGTCGCCGCCCTTCGCCGGAGTCTGGAAGATGACGAAGCCTCCGTCAGTTTCTGGAAGTACTAGATGATGATGATAATGATCAAGTAAGCTACTAATTAATTAAATTTTATCACATTCAAAGACTCAAAAGAAACATAAAATTAGTGAATTTTTTAACTCTTAATTTGTAGAATAAATTATTGCAAGATAAAACCATTAGTACGTGCTTTAAAAAAAAAGGTTATACCATTCGTGTATAGATAAAAGTAGAGGCATATAGGAAGGACATTTATCCTTTTATGTCTTTGCACTAATTACTCTTCAAAATTTACAATAAATTTATCAAAAAAAATGAATAGAAAATCGGAGAGAATTGAAATAACCAATTCTAAATTTGTGTTGTAGTTTTAAGATTGAAAATATGGAGTAATTTATGAGATTAAGAAGTAGAAAAAGAAAAATTGTAGTATAATTTATCTCCATCGATCAAAATTGAGTATCACACAAGACTAGACTAAAATTGGTGCGAAAAGTAATTCTGGTCGGAAAATGAAATTCTGGCCGGGGCCTCCCCGGCCACGCATATTTTTTTTATTAATATTTTGTTTTACTGACGGATATTCCGTCGGTATGTGAATTTCGAAATCATATTTTTTTTATTCATTTTTTGTTTTACTGACGGATATTCCCTCGGTAAATTGCCGACGGATATTCCGTCGGTCACATGCCGACGGAAATTCCGTCGGCATGTGAATTTCGAAATCAATATTTATTCAAAAATTAATTTATTTTATAATTATTTTAATTCATTCTAATTTATTTTATAATTATTTTAATTCATTCTTTCCGACGGAATTACCGACGGAATGTTGACCCGGTTTGTTAAACGGGTTGTCCGCAATACCGACGGAAATTCCCTCGGTAAATCCGTCGGCCATTCCGATGGAAAATCCGTCGGCAAATCCGTCGGCAATGCCGACGGAATCCAAAAATCCGTCGGTAAAAAATGCTGACGCCGAAAAAGGGGACGGCCGACTTTCCGTCGGCAAATCCATCGGTAACACAGGCGGCCGACGGAAAATCCGTCGGTAAATCCGTCTCTAAAAAGCCCTTTTTTTGTAGTGATTGGATAAGTACTGTTTAATTACTTGTTTCTAGTTTATTTTGGCATGCTTCAAGACATTGCGCGAAAGTATATACGGTGATGATAATTTATTTTAATAAGTATATGCTCACTAAGCCAGAGGCTGAGACGTGGTTTAGAGAGTCTAAGTCTAAGTATATCAGCTGATTACTCATCTGTTTTAACACGCACTCGCTCAAGACTTAAAGAAAAGAAGACTGAACAATAGAAGACACTAGAACTCATTAATGAAATCAGATCTAAAGATTGTTGTATATGCTTATTAACTGAAAGTAACTATATGATAATTTGCATTCAAATACAGAAGACCATTCAGCAGAGCTCACCTGATCTTGTCCAGTTGTCGTAGTTAAGCCTCAAGAATAGGGGTGAAAACGGATCGGATACGGATGGATAGTGCTTATACCGTATCCTAAACCATATTTTTTTCTCGAATTCGGAGTCGGATACGGAAAAGCCGGATTCGAATACGAATTCGGAATATTCGGTATACGGATATGGAACGGATATCGGACGAATCCGGGTCGGATTCGAATAACTATAATCGGATAATATATTTCAAATGAAAATCACCAAAATGTGATTGAAACACATAAAAAATCAACAAACATGAAATCATCAAAATATATCCTTCGTAAACATCACCACTCCAGCACAACATAACGCCTAAGAAGACATATATAATATTATACCCAAACATGAATAAAGCAATCAACAAACTAGATCCGTATTCTTAGAAAGTGGTTGAGGATCTTGATCACAAAGTCTTCTCTTGGGACTCTCAACTTTGCAAGACAGTGAATTTCACTATTTGATTAGTGAGAGTGGACGTAGAATATTGAGATCTGAACAACAATAAATACTTGTGTTATTTATTGCTTTATTTATATTTTGTATATTATTCTTATTGTTCATACTTTGATAAAAGCACAGTTTTTCAAAAGAGTCAAAATCCACTAAGTATAAGTTTTATAAATCAGCAGATATCATATATCAGCTGATATCATTCATTGTTTTAAAGCCATTCTTTAAAATAGGTTTTCATATCAACCCACGAGTCTAAACATTTAGGTCCTACACATTTTCGGCCCTTAGCTGTTGAGATAGCTTTCCAACTGACCAACTGATTTAAGCAATCAGTAGGT
This sequence comes from Galeopsis tetrahit, assembly GCA_963675135.1. NCBI lineage: Eukaryota > Viridiplantae > Streptophyta > Magnoliopsida > Lamiales > Lamiaceae > Galeopsis > Galeopsis tetrahit. The sequence goes on along the minus strand of OY776126.1, from coordinate 31,374,912 downwards.
TAGTTATCTTGATCTGCAATATACACTGGCACTCTCGACCAGATCATCTTATTTGCATTCAGATGATAGAGTATCTAACTTTTCTGATCGTCTCATCTGATCTTACACGAAATTTTTTAAAATACATAGAAAGTCTATTCACCCCCTCCCCCCTCTAGACTTTCATCATACTTGTTTTGGGATCATCATAAACATCTTTAGGAGCCATATTATAAGCATGACCCGTTAACAACCACTACAAGAAAATTGACTACAGAAATCTTGTCATTATAACTTTTTTAGCTAAAAGTCTCTAGTGACGGTAATTGGCTTTTAGTGAGAGGTCATATCATTAATTTTCAAATTCCTGTCACTAAAGACTTTTAGCTAGAGAAGCAATAATGAGAGGATGTTGTCACTAAAAGTCGATTTTTTTTTTTGTAGTGAACAAAGGTGGAAAACCATGAGAAATCTTCAATTTTTGGAGCAAGAATAATAACATCAACTTCTGCTAACAGTCGGCTGCTTCTTATAATAAATTTTAAATAATATATAAACAATTACCACTACAAGAAAACAGCCAAATTCCAACAGCAAAATTCCAACGGATTTTTACGTTTTTTCCGTTGGAATCAGTGATTCCAACGGTAATTCCAACGAAAATTCGACCATTGGAAAAGTTGGCGTTGGAATTGCAAAATTCCAATAAAAATTCCAACGGAAAAAAAATCCAACGGTACATTCCAACGGATAATGACAGTTGGAAGTTTGAATTGTTGAAATATTTTCCAATGAAAATTCCATTGCCAATTCCAACGATAATTTTCTGTAGGAATTTTTCCAACGGATTTTGACCGTTGGATTTTTAACTGTTGGAAAATTATCCATCGCATATTCCAACAAAACTTTTTTGGTTGGAATATAAATTCCAACAAACAATTACCGTTGGAATATACCGTTGTTGGAATTTTTTCCAACGCAGATTTATTTGTCAATTCCATTCATAATTTCCTATTGGAATTTTCCAACACATATTTGACATTGGAATTTCAACTATTGGAAATTTACATGTCTCAAATTCCAACATTAATTCCAACGGCATTATTCCGTTGGAAATAAAATTCCAACAGACATATAACGATGGAATATTTCATCGTGGAAAATTATTATATGCGGATTCCAACGTCAATTCCATCGACATCATTCTTTTAAATTTTATTTATTTCCAACAGTCATGTACTATATGAATTTTTAGTAATAGAAAATTGTCCAATATAAATTCTAACACCAATTTCAATGATATTTTTACATTGAAATTTGTTTTAAAAATATTTTTTATTTTTTTATTTCAATAATAAAAATCCCTGTCAAAATCATTCTAAATAACATAATATACCAACTACATGGGTGTATATAATCTTGGTAAGAAAATATATAACAACTTCAAAATATACCAACTAGATAGGTGTATATAATCTTGGTAAGAAAATATATAACAACTTCAAAGTCAAGTACAGAATAAATAACATTATAAAATACACAAGTACATTCTACGTATGAAACTTATAAATATCAAAGTGTTGATCATCAACCACAAAAAGAAACTAAGATCATATTAGGAATCACCACCATCATCATCAAATTAGAGTGTCTCCCATTTGGTTCGAGGTGAGCCAAGCACTGAAACATACGACCATCTCTCTTTTGATTTCTTTCTATCAATATCAAACAAGCTTGAACGTACAAGAGGTGGCATTTTATGTTTCCATATTCGCTTAATCTCATCTTCACGCTCAAGATATGATCTACAATAATTCAATAAAAAAAAACAATAACCTTTTAGATTTATATACAATCCTAAATTAATAAGAAACATATTCAAGTGGAATGCAACTAAATAGTACAAGCTTTAACAATTAGATATGTTCACGAGCTCATGATATCACCTGAAATAGCATAAACCACATGTTCATCACATTTTAGGGGTCTCGCTCCATCCAAGCCATGGTTTTTCGTATTTAATCTTGATGGCTGCGGTGATATGTTTAGTTATTTCTGGAGGTAAGAATTAATGTCCATCAGTAAAATAAATAAATTAAAAGCATTGAAAACAACATAAACATTAAAGATACCTTAAACGCATTGAAACTCCTAGAGCATGATCAGCAGGCATGTACTGTCTTTTTGTCCAACAAAATGCATCATGAGATTGAGTTATAGCTGATGCATTAGTGCTTGGTTCAAAACTAACCTTTCCTCTAAAGAACTCCAATTGCATTGCTCCCTATAATTGAAACTTAAAAATTACTCTAGCTATTGAGAGCTGAAATAAATGGTCCATACGAAAAATCAATTACATAGTTCCGGAGAATGATTTAAAGCAGAAAGTTTAAGCACAAGGCGACACACGAAGAGAATATGCTCACATGAAAACGGAAATGTAAGAAACAAGAAGGTTTTTCTCAAACTCTATCTATGGTGATATTGGGAACTAGAAAAGAATGACTAAAACACATAAGGACTTCAATCACTATGTTTCAAAATCCAATTGTGAAAATAATAGCAATTTGAAATCATAAGCTAAATACTTGAATCAAGCCATAAATACCATAAGACTTTGCATATTCATTTCATAATCAAGCGTCTAGGGTAGATTCTAAGGTATCAATACATATTTTACAATTGCAATCACTTAAGAAAAACTGAGATTTAAGCCTAATCCCAACATTATAATTGCCACTCTCAGCCATGTTTCATATCGGCGAGAATTTTTGCATACTTTTCTTTTCATGATCATGAAAATTCTCCTTGTAATCAAGTACACAAATTCTCAGCAACGCTATACACATATAACCATATATGTGTGCTACAATATCTAATTGTAGAGTACCTTAATTAATTGAAAGTTTGTAGATTACACTAAAATCCTAAGGCAATTTGAGATCCCAAGTCCAAACAAATAATCTTTAATTCAATTCAATCATCAAATCAATACAAACAGATATATGGCTAATTTAATTTCCATGTATATGCAATAAGAATATTTAAGCATATACAAAATTAAATCAACTCAATTAAGCTAGAGAAACACAACATAATCTCTATGAGCAAAAGGTGTGAAGCCTCAAAACCAAAGAAAAATAAAGTTTAATAAATATACTTAATACATGTGAACAAAATAGAAGTAGAAGGCTAGGTGAAACAAATTTGAAAGTTTAGATGATGAATATCAAAACACAATAAGTGTAGAAGGCTTGGTAATGATAGAGAGAGCATAAATAATAGAGCACATGCCAAAATATGAGAATGAAAGAATAGAAATTAAATAATACAGCACATGCCAAAATATGAGAATGAAAGAATAGAAATTAAATAATAGAGCACATGCCAAAATATGAGAATGAAAGAAAAGTTAAGACTGAACAAGAAATCTTCTTAAAGACGTAATTCTCCAACACATAGCTTCTTCACAGGTAACTTCCCTTTAGCACTTTCAACAATTCATTTTTACTTTATAATGTATAATGTAGATATATGATTAATAAACATAAAAGAAGTTTAGAGTCGTAATATATGAAAAATAAAATTGTTACTTTATAACAGACAATGACAAGAAACAATATATAAACTAATATTATTAAACGTAAATCAATTTTATTTTATTTTTAATAATAAGCACTTGTCATCTAAAGTTATATGAACTCAACCTCTCATATATCAGTACATATTTATATCATATATGCTCCAAACAAAAGATGTTGGTAAAATCAAATAGATAATAAACAAAATGAAGAACAAAGGGACTGTGGCCTCTTTACCAGAGCATTATGGAATAGAGATATTTAAATTCCATTTACTAGATAGGCAGATTAAGATGTCAGGGCTTCACTGTATATGTCTTTGTTGAAATGCATCAGCTCTCTCAAATGCTCCCTATATATATGCTTCAGCCTCTATCTCTACTTCTACCAGTTTGTGAGTTAGTGGCTCTGCCTAGTCCTCGAAAACCACCATGATTACTTCTACCTGCCAACTGTGGACATTAAGCATGAAAATTTTAATATATTCATATAAGATAAAATTACTGTTAAATGTCATAAATAAACACCTTAAAATAGATGCTTCGTGAAGATCCTTTGGAAGCCAATCATTATTGTTTTCATTCTGCATTCAATTTTTTTTTTAATAATAATAAATTGCAATTATTTTTTAGAACAAAAAACCAGGATTTTGCAGCATTACATACAACAAACAAATATGCAAAAAATGGAAAGACATCCAAATGACCACTAACTTGGTATTTTCTTTGCAGATCTCTTCTTTGCAGAGTCTAATGAAGATGGAAAAAAAAATGGCATCACTTCCATGGTGGTATTGTTGTACAATATACGCACAAAGAAACTTAATCTCTCATCACATCAATATCACTATGTAAACCTTTGGTCATATCCCTCATATTAAAAAACAGCCTGATCAATTTATTTATACATCTAGCAGAGCATTGCCATTAAGCACCATCTCCACAGCCGGCGCTATTTCAAATCAAAACCAAGAAAGGGTTTAGAATTTTAAAATGAATCTGAGCGTACAATACAAAAATAATTCGAAAAAGAAGCAAATCAAGAACTTAAGGAACTGAATTTAAACGAATTTAATCAGAACCAAACCTAATTGTTACCAATTTTTTAAAAAAATCTCAGAAAATTTAGTTGTATATATGAAAGAATAGACAAACCTGTTAGTAATAGGTTCAGAGGAATTGGGCGACAGAGGTGAACTCGATTTGTGGAATCATCAACCAAAGTGTGTTGAATAGTTCTAGGGTTCGTCACATGATTGAAGAAATTAGAGGAGGGGAAGAGAATATGAGGGGATTTGTGAAACAATTATTTAGAAAATAGGCATAAATGGATGGATGTTGAAATTTAAGATTTTAGGGCTCCCGAGGAGGTGGGAGGATTGGAGGGAATTAATTTGAGGAAATGTTAATTTTGAAAAAGAATTATGATCGGGCGCTCAAATTTTAAGAGTAGCAGCAGGATTTAAAATTTTGCTTTTACTGTTATTTTCATTATTTTATTTTATCTTATTTTCAATTACATTATATTCAATTTTTTAATAATACTATTAAAAAAAACTAGTTTTACATTTTAACTATTTATTTACTTAAATTATCATTAACTTTATTCATGAATAATCACTTAATTTTTTCATTACCCAAAAATTTCGTCATGGTATCAAATTTCAATAAATTTAGCATTTTTAATACACCAAAGCGCGGTATATTGATAATTCAATATTTTTCCCACCCTAACCAAAAGTACTTGAAAATAAGAATTACTCCCACATAAAGAAAAAAAAAAAAAAAAACCACCACTTCATTGCTCTTACCATTCCTGCGAAAGCTTACTCATAGAAAAATAAGTAAATGTATTAGAGGTGATGTGATTGAGAGAAGAAAAAATATAATAAAATGTGAGAGGGTTAGTTTACCAAAAAAAAGGAAATTAATAATTTTTATTGGAACAAACGAAAAAAGAAAGTTGATAGTTTTCACCGTGACCAAAGAAGTATAAGTTTAAAGGTTTATATTTTCTTAAATAAGTAGTTGAATAAATGTCAATTACCTATTTTGTTAATGGATGGATGACTAATCTTTAAAATAGTCTTGATTTTTTTAATATAAAACTATTAAAATTAATCGAGTATATTCAAGAGCTCTGAAAGAGTTCATTTGCGAACTTATACAAAAACTTATAAGTTTGTTTGATTTGAGACATTACTAAACATAAGTATGTGTTTGAAATTTATTGAAATTTATGTCAATTTGTGCTTAAATATATAGATGGTGGTCTTCAGTCGACCGAGCAAGTTGGAGCTCAACTCCATAATCACATAGTGAGCGAACTAAACCACAAGTTTGGTTTACTCGCTCCCTTGTGGCCGAATTAGTGGTAACTTCGAACATTGATGATCCTAGCCCACTCAACATCAATGTGTCACAAGACAAACTGACCTCTCGCTTGATTTAGTTCGATGATAACACTTAGTTCGGCTTTTCGTGGACATGATGATGTCTGTGTTCGATTTTTTTTTACTCGTTTGATTTTATCTTGCGACACGTGTAAACTCGGTATAAGACTGGAGGTGCTCACTAATTTAAATAGTGTTGGGCCCAAAGAGGATTAGGTGTCAACATCAAGGTACATGAAAGTACAACAACATTCATGAGGGCAATACATCAACATTAAACGTAGGACGAACTTGCAAGCTCCAGAATAAGAATTGATGCATACTTAAATATAGAATAAACCTCTCAATCATATCACTTGTATTATTTTATCATATTATATTTCATACTGGCTACTAATCTATTATTTTATCTCTCAATCACATTATTTATATTATATATATTTTTTAATCAAAACACAAAAACGATGGTTTAATTTATCATATTCATTAATTAAAACATGTACTAAAAGAAAGGAAAAACGTATATTTTTCTTCAATTATTTGACCTTATAATTTATTATTTTTCTTCAAATACTTGAGGCTTAAGTTATGAATTTGTTCGATTTAATTATTCGAGGCTTATAGTATATTTTGCGGCATATGTAAGTTAAATTTTAAAAAACGTGGTTGTACTAAAAAGAATTTCATCAACCCGCTAAAGGAAAAAGGTATTTGAGAGACGCGGGAATATATGGAGGGAACCTAATACCTATTATGATCATAATACCTCTATTTTTAATTCAAAATACCTAAATTTCCAGTTCCTAATTCCACGCTGTTAATTACGACCACCAACACGACCACGGCCACTCTCTGCCGGCACCCTGTTGCGAAGCCCGTCCCCTCGAAAAATCATAATTTTCATTCTCATCCGTTAAGCTGATAGTTACGCTGTTTTTGCAGCACTCTGTCGGTGCCTCTTGCTGTTGCGGCCTGCCCCAAAAAAGATTTCAAGAGGCGCAAGTAGTGCTGCCCACTCCTTGAGTCCCAGTCTAAGTCCTCTCTAGAGTCTCCTCCCAGGTATCTAATTCTTCTAATTTCCTCTCTCAGGTATCTAATTCTTCTAATTTCGTGAACTATAGGTTTGTAATTAGAGATTAAATTAACGTTTCTGCTAATTTTTGAAAGTGAAAAACAAATATTCTAATAAAATTCTTTCACAACTCTATTCTTTTCCACTGCTCTTTTTTTTTTTTTTTTTTTTTTGATTTACCCTTTCTTTTCCAGTAATCCAGTGGGGTCATGATTTGTGATGGATTTTAGATTCTCTGAGCTGCCATATGATATCGTTATTTCTCATGTTGAATTAACTGTATGAATGAAACTGAGCTCTTATGCTAGATTTTGATTTGTTTACGATGGGTTGCTCATAACTTGTTTGATAAAATGTCCATGTCGGGGTTTTGATTTTGCAAGTTTAGAGTATGAAATATAAAAGCCTTTTGCAGGTTATTTATAGTAAAATGGCCTGTAAGATATGGACAGGTGCATTTGCTGAGATTCTCAATGGACAGGTTATTTAAAGTTTCTTGAATCTGTTTTGTCTTATGACCCTGAAACAAGTTCATGGATGCGTCTCATGCCTACTAGAGGGGCAGATTCGTCGGATTCTCTCAAGTGGGAGGATGCCCTTGAGATGTCGACTGATCTTGTTAACTGTTTGAGCGATGAAAGTGAATTAGCATTCCATGTTTCTAAGCTTGGGGTGATGAAAGAAGGGTTGTATCAGATTCGGGATGTGTTGGTTGATAAGAACATTGGGTATAAGGAGAATTGGTATCAAGAATATTTGGTGCAGAAAAAGCTAAGCAAGACGTTAGGACATTCATCGCGGTGTTTATTCACTCTGTTGCTGCAATATCTTCATGGGAGCGTTGGAGATGTCGAAGTAGAAGTTCGTGGAGGGGTTCATGCATTTGGTGGTGGTAATAAGTCGAAGTCTTGCTTGTATATGGGAAAGATTTTGACGATGGACGAAGAAAAGGTCGTCTGGAGTGGGGTGAAGCAGTTAGATAAGGTGATGGGGCTGTTCAAGTTTGTATGGGAGACTGCAGGGATGAAAGCTGATTTGCATCTGCAAGGCCATTGTATGTTGGAGCTAAAAACAGGTCCTTTAAATATAGAGGGAATGTTTACAAGGTACATGAGATCATCTCTGATTTACCAATTGATTATGGCTGTGACAAATTGGTTTAAATTGATTTTTGGCTTAAAAAGAGAGTTATTATAATTACTTAAGGGCTAATTTGTTGGGAGATACAAGGATAGATGACTTATACCCTTTATTATTTTGGGTATGCTTCTATTTTAAATAATACCCTTAAGTTCCCTTATATTTTTTTTATTTATTTTTTAGTTTTGGGGGACTTTAGGCAATATATATATATCAACTATTAAGGATTTTGGGTGGAGGAATTGATGATGTACTAACTTCATTTGTTGTTGTATAAAGTTGAAGAATTAATGATTCTGCATTACATATTTGATGCTCTCTCCCACTCTGCTGATTAATTTGTGTTTAAAATTGAAAAAAATCCAGCATTATCTGAGTCCTAGCTGAAAAATCATGTGAATCCTGTTGAACTTCTTGGAATTGTCATCGAATAAACCCAGTAATGAAACTAAGGGATAGTTGAGGGAGTGGGTTCATATGAGAAAATAGGCAGATCACTATATTAATTTATTATACTTGCTCTTTGTGTTTTTGTGTTTCTTAATTTTGTGTTTCTAATAGTCTGTTATATGTTCAACATATGTTTGTCTAATTCTCTCTAAAAAGTCATGGTTTAACTGTCCTACTAGTTGAACTCTCATAACATAAGATATTTGTGTTGTGGCTGTATGCTTTAATGAAATACGTGGTATTTTGATAGACCACCAATTGTCAAAGTATATAAAAGGAGGGATAAGAGGAATTAAAAGGGTTACTTTGGGTATTATTCTGTGCGTATTAGTTGTTAATAATTGTGATGTATATATAGGGGAGTTAGTTGTGGAGTTTGGATTATTGAGAATTATACATTTGCAGCATGTGGCAGAGCTAGTCTCTGGGCCCTCTGTGTGATTCTTTCTATCAAATTCTGAATGTTGCTCAGTCGCTCTTTGCTCTTGCATTATCCTGAAGAAATTAAGCAGAAGGCCAGAAGTAACAAGAATTAAGGTAAACTTGTCAGAGATATTTAAAGTTCTTTTCATCTTCTCTTGAAGGTTAAATTTCTCTATGCATTGCTTGTTCATATAAGCATATTGGTAATATTACTGGTAATTACCTAATTGGATTCAATACTTGTTGGGTTTTTCAAAATTTAGATTCGAGTGGATTAGGTTTAGATTCTGTCTAGAATTTCAAATTTAGTTTTTGTGTTTAGAGTCTGAGTGATTTTATTTCTGGCGTCTTTCATTGTTGCTCTCGATTGGGTAGTTTACTTAAATCTGTTTCGAACTGGACAGGTTTTGTAAATTGTTTTAAATTTCCAATGTATTACAAAGCTTCGTTAGTACCATTGCTAACCATTGGTCCTATCAAGATTAAACACAAATTAAATTCTTGGAATTATGTATAGTACATAGAGATTACATGATGTGGAGCGGGCTAATGAAGTTTCTGATTTTTTTATTCTATGTCCTTTTCAGATAAAACCACTTACAAAACCAACAACATAGATAATGAGGATTTGGATTAGAAAACTATATATGAGAATGAACTTTTCCCAAGAGGTAATCCTGTGTGATTCTTTAACTCACATAAAACAAAAATAAAATTTGCAATTTTAAGTTGTGTATATAATTTGACGCGAGCTTCCCATATTTAGTCAATAGTAATGCGTGCGCCATTGCAACAATATGGTCTCTTATCTTCTTGCAAGTGTTTGAATACCAGAACGTTTGGAGTATATAGCGATGAACTAATAGCCACCTCAGTTGAAATCAATTATTAATTGTCATTATACTTATGATAGCATTTTTTAGTTTTTCAAGTGTATTTCATGGATACACGAACATGATATTCTGTTTACTACTATATCTGACATAGTTTAATTAAGGAATTTTGATTCTTAAATTCTGTCTGGATTGATTGTGTTTTGCCCTGTTTCTTTTTCTCTTGATGGATCTTGGTAATTTATATTATTAGTTGCTAATTGAATCTTGGTCTGCCGATTTTTTCTTACTTGCAGCAACATATATAGATAATTTTTTTTTAAAGTTTCGATTTTAGATGCACTTGTTCTAGCAGGTCTCATAACCCTACTGCATATTCAGTCAATTTACAAATTATATAATGCGTCTTTTTTATTTCTTATGTCTTTGTGACCTATGACAGATTCTCATCTATTCTTTGCTATTGATGCAAATACATCTTTTCTTTCACAAGTTGCTGCATCTGGAGAGTTGAGAAAGATTTTTTCACATTGATTAGATGAAAACGAAGGAGGTGGGAATTTTTCTACTGGTGGAGTTGTGCAGCCAAAAATCAATAAAACACCACTAGTTCCAAATAAGTATGTGATGTTTACATGCAATTCTTACGTATTGTGCTGATAGTTTCAAAAGTCTTCTATCTGTAAGTTGTGCTCATCAGTAAATTCCACTTAATTGGTATCATGGTTCTTCATCCTATATCTTGCTTGTGAATCCGTTTTATATATTAGTTTTATAGGACCAATCTTCAACTGAGGTGACATAATGAATATCATTAGTTGAATTTGCTAGAGTTTTCATTTGTACATTACATACTAGATGCTGTTAAATGTATTGTATTGTTGATTTAATGGAGATATGGCAGAAATTAAAAATTGGTTGTCTTTTGAGCATTACGTTTGGCATTTCAGGGCTCAGAAAATCACTTGCTAAAAGCTTTACCAATGAGTGATGCATCACTACATTTGTAGCCTTGGCACACTCTTGAAGTAGCCAAGCTCCTGCTCCCCCTGTGATCGTGAGTTAAAACAACAAAGAAAAGAAAATGTGCAGAAACTAGAATGTGCAATCTTGAATCTTGTTAAACTTTATGTCTTTTTTCTTGCATAGAACATGTCTAATTTTTTTGTGTATTGTTGGCAATATTGTTGCATAAAAAAGATTTCATAAAGATTATTGTAGGCTAGGGGTAAATAAAGATTTCATAATGCTGTCCAACGATTGGAATCATACCCTAATTGGCTATTTCACGGGGCGGTACCCGGGGTTTGGTGCTTTGAAATCTGTTTGTAAGGGATGGGGTGTTTCCCATGTGATTAAAACGCACGAAAGCGGGTGGATCATGTTCAAAATGGAGAGTGAATCTGATGTGAAGAAAGTGTTAGAAGGGGGGCCTTATGCAGTTTGGGGACGCAACCTATTGCTTAAGAGAATGCCCTTTGCCTTCCTCTTCGATGATTATGAACTTTCCCATATTCCTACTTGGGTAAAGCTTAGGAATTTACCCCTTTGTTGCTGGAACAATAGGGCTATTGAAGTGATCACATCCTTCATTGGTAAGCCGTTGTATACGGATGAGATATCGTATTCTAGAGAAAGGGTTTCGTATGCACGGGTTCTCGTTGAGGTTGATGCTGCGTTGCCTCTAGTTCGTGAAGTTACGGTGCAGCTTGAAGATGTTGAATGGCAACAGCGTGTGGAGTTTGAATTTGAGCCGCTGTATTGTACAAAATGCAAGAGTTTAGGGCACAACATGGGGATGTGTGCTGCTGGAAAGTCTAGGACTGACCAGCGAAGACAGAACCGTACGAGTGTTGCTGAGGTTACTAGGGATGTCCTGCAAGATCCTAAGCTGAAGAGTGAGCTGGGAAAAGGGGCGGACGATGGTGTAAAGATTGATTCGAATGATTTTATTCCAGCTAGGAAGCGGAATAAAAGGACCAAACTGGATAAAGGAAATAAATCTGCTTCTACTCAACTTGACATGAAGACTGTTGGGGCTGTTATTTTTAACAGATTTGATGCTCTTCGGGAGGAATCAATGGATGGAGTTGTTGAAGATATGAAGGTAAGTGACGCTGGGAAAGATGAAGGTCTGACTTCAATTTTTTCTGCCATTATTAGAGATGATACTAGAAGAAAGGACTGGGATTCCAAGTTCCGTAATTGTCTGGAAAATTATGGGACTGCCATGAAGTCTGGGCACAAGGTTTCGACTGATATTGCCATGGAGATTGAACATAACAGTTCATTTGTTGCTGGGAAGGAAGTTGCAGTGGACAATGACGAATTAATTGATGTTATTAGATGATTTTTTGGTCATTTTCTGTGCGTTTTGTATGCTGTCCAGTTTTGGTTATGGGCTGTTTTTGAAGTGTTGCTGCCAAGGTTTCGACTGATATTGCCAAGGAGATTGAACTTAACAGTTCTTGTGTTGCTGGGTTAGAAGTCGCAGTGGAGAATGACAAATTAATTGATGATTTTAGTTGATTTTTTGGTCATTTTCTGTGCGTTTTGTGTGTTGTCCAGTTTTGGTTATGGACTGTTTTTGATGTTTTGCTGCTGTTTTTCAGCAGCTTGTGCTTGGTTTTGGCTACTTGTTTTGCCATATTGATTTTGTTTTGAAACTTAGAGTGGTAGTGCCTTGGGCAATGATGTAACTTTAATGTCTTTTTGGACTGTACGGTATTTTTGAATAATATTTACCCTTTATGTTAAAAAAAAAAAAGATTTCATAAGGATTTGTAGATGTAATATACAAGGAAACTCTTTAATTGTAATGTGCTGTTATTTTAGTTTTTTTTTTTCTTTTCTTTTGGGGTTATATGCATAAATTAGATGATGGCCGTAAAAATTGGTACAAAATATTAATGAAATAATCAATTTTTCTTCTTTCAAATTTCAATTAATTTAGTACCGAGTAAAATAAGTGGCAAATAAGTGTCATTAATAACTGGTTATAAATTTTCACTTAAATTTATTTTCTTATATTAATGAATTAAATTATAAATAGCTCTATACACTTAAATGTTAAGCAAAATATCCTTGAACAATTAAAGCAATACAACTAATAACAAAAGTTAAGTATTACTAATATTTTGTAAACACTTAAAAAATTGAGGTGATACAACAACTAGTATATTATAAAGATAAAAAAATTATTAGAAATAACAATTACTAATGATGGGTTAAATTAAGTTGGAATGAGAGAGTACTCATTATTTAATTATATCAATTAAGTAAATCTTATTTGTGAGAGAAATTTCATCACTAAATTATGGAAATCATTCCAATAGTATACCACTGTTGAAAATTCCATTGGAAAATTTAATTAAAAAATCCAACGATCTCAATTTGTTGGAAATTTTGCTGGAATTATATATAAAAATATCATTTGATTTAGAGAATCATTCCAACGGGCTAGCATCAATGGAATTATCGTTGGAATAATTAAAGAAAAATCCAACGATAACATGTCGTTGGAAATTCCGTTGGAATTAGATATAAAAATATAATTTAATTTGGAGATACCATTCCAACAGTCTAGCTACCAATGGAATTTCCGTTGGAATGATAAAAAAAAAATTCCAACTATATCATATCGTTGGAAATTTTGTTGGAATTACATATAAACATATCATTTGATTTAGCGGAACCATTCCAACAGTTTGGTGTCGTTGGAATATTCGTTGGAATTTTTTTTTAAATAATTCCAATGCATTTTCCAATGGTATACTCCAACGGTTTCTATAAGACGTTGGAATCTCTGTTGGATTTTTCCAACAGTTGCTTAAGTCGTTGGAAAAACTGTTGGAATTTTGAAAATTCCAACGGTTTATTTCTCTGTTGGAATTTTTCTATTGGAATTTCACAGTTTTCTTGTAGTGTACTAAAAAAATAATACAAATAATTTTGGATAATTATAATTGAATACACCCCGTTCATATGATTAATTTTAATCTCTTATAAACAAGAAGTAGACTTTAAATATAGTTTTTTTTTTTTTTTTTTTTGCTTATTTGACAAATCAATTCAACCAAAATTTAAATATTTAAATTAAATCCTTATTGTCAAAAGGGCAGAATCAATTATATGTAATATTCAATAAAAATTTAATTGACAAATCAATCGAACTATCAGTAGCAAATGTCAATTCGCGAATACACATTTCACTACACACTTTTTCAATCTACTCATAATAATTTTATGCATTTATAAAGAGAAAGCGGAAAAAGAGATTCAAATCTGCATTAATTATCAAGTCTCTTTTGGAGTCCTATGAATGCGTGGGTGTAAGTTGAATCTCGATTTTGTTTAATATAATATTTTTTTTTATTTGTATTTTGATTTAAAGTTGAATTAAATCTATAATTTTTTGTTAGCACATCTTTACTTACAATTAAACTTTAAAAAGAACGTGTTTTTTCTTAATTCAACCTTAAAAAATAAAAAGATAAAAAAAAATTAAAAAGTCCACGGACAAACCTGCCCCGTCAAAGCCTGCTACTTAGAGCTGTCAAAATGGGCTAGGCCCGTTGGATCGACTTGCCCCCGCCTATTAAAAAGATGAGTTGGATTGAATAATACAAGTTCGTTTAAAATGCAGGCTCGTATGGACTATAATGTATGAATTGTAAATTTTGGCGGGTTGGCTTGCGAACTTTTAATTTTTTAAATTAATTTCTTATTTTTTAAGGTTAAATGAATCAGTAAAGCATTTTTATTAAGTAAAGCATTTTTATTAAGTTGATATCTAAGTGTGAGTAAAGATGTGATATTTGAAATTTATAAATTCAATTCAACTTTAAATCAAGATACAAAATTATAAAATATTATATTGAATAAAATTGAGATTTAAGAATGAGAACACATCGTTGTCGTCCATGTATTCAAATGACTCAAAGAGAGACTTGATAATTAATGAAGATTAAATTTTTTTTTACTTTCTTTATAAATGCATAATTATCATGAGTAGATTGAGAGAGTATGTAGTGATAATGTGATATGTGTATTCAAAAATTGACATGTGTTACTGTTAATGGTTAATTGGATTGATTTGCCCATTAAACTTTTGTTGAATTTTGTTATTGATAGTTGAGTTGATTTGCCCATTAAGCTGCCACTGAATATTATATATTGATTTTGTCCTTTTGAGATAAAGATTTAAATTTTAGTTCGATTAATTTGTTAATTTTCCTATAGATAGCTCTCCAATGACGAGACAAAAAAAATTATTTGAGGTTTAATTTTTTATTATAAGAGGTTAAAATTATTCACGTGGTGAACTTAATTAAAGATTATTCAAAACTATTTGTACTTTTTTTTAGTATTTATTTATGTATTGTTTAAAATTTATAAATGTGAAAAAGCAAAAAAAAAAATATATTACTATGAAAAAGTTTATGAACTAGCTGGCAACCTGTTATGGGTTGGGTTGAGTATTTTTCAATCCGTTTCCGTCGTGGATCGATCCGCCAAAATCCGCAAAATAATGAGTTGAGGTGGGTTATGGACCGTCCCGCCTCGTTAGTCCGTTTTGACAACTCTACTGCTACTCATGTGGTTCAACTGTATACATCCGCCCTTTAAATGAACTTGTATTTATATAACCTAACCTACTTTTTTTTTAATAGAGGGGGTGGGCGGTGGGCCAACCCAATGGACCTGACCCATTTTTGGCACCTCTAGTAAGAAAGAAACTTTTGCGTAGGATATTGATAGACTTCAATTTAATTGTAACAGGATGCTTCGCTGTGGTTAACGTAATTGAAGAATATATATAGAGTACCAGGGTAGTTTGAGAATAACAACATAACTACTAGTCTACTACACTACCCTAGAGTTGGATATATGAAATAATTACACGAAATTTGATAATGTTTCGCGAAATATTTTTTAGTTTAAAAATTGCAAGTACTTTTTTTTGGTAGTTTATTTACTAAATAAATCAATTTCTTTTTCTTTTTCCGTTTAGAAAAATATCTACTCCTTTTATCCACCCAAAATGTGTTTACTTTTTCTTATACATGTTTTAAAAGAAAATTATATTTTAATTATAAAAAAAATATTATTGGTACATACTCAATCTTTGTTAATAAAATAGAAAATATTTAAATAGAATAAGCATAATCTTTGTAGATTCAAAAATAGAATCGGACACACTTTTGATGGACGGGGGAACAGGTACGGTGCCACGTTGGGGCCAGGAGGGCCACTGGGCCCCCACCAATTTTTATTTATTTTTATATATATATGATAAATATTTTATAATAATTATATACTCCGTATATATTATGTGATAATAGTTATTCTCATATATATATATATATATATCTTAATCTTATCTTAATTATCATATATTTACAAACATTTAGGTACCACATGTCACAAAATGATTGGTCTAGTCTATTTTTTCTCAAATCACTCTAGTTCAAAATTTCTTTTTTTCTTATTAATTTCACCTTTATTAATTAATTTTTTATTAATCATTAATCGTAACCATGTCTATTTTTTAATCTTATCTTTTGAATATTAAAATTTAAATGAAACTTTTTGATATATGAAAATAAAATTATTTCTTCAATAGAGTCAATAATATAAATTGATGGTGTATTTGAGAATTATTGTCTAAATTTTTACTAAGAATTGCAAAATATTTTAGCAATTTTTAAATTGTTTCACTTCATTTTGAATCGAACTATCGAAACTTCAAAATAAAATGAAAGACAGCTTGTTCAATTTAATTTAATGAAATGTATTGACAATTTTATCATGTAAAATTTCAATGAGTATAATAAGTTCATATTATTTTATCTTTAAAATAATATTAATCGGGCCCCTATCGAGATTTTCTGGCTCCGTCACTGCGGGGGAAGGAGTAACAATTTTACCTAATTTCTCTAAAAAGTATTAAAATTTTAATTAATACTATACTATAAAAAAAATGATAAATTCACGGTTTAAAAAAAAAAAAAAGAGAGAGAGAGAGAATTCAGTTTATTTAATAAATTATATGAAAGTTTCGAACAATTTATTGTTATTTAATAAATTGTTCGAAATATTTCCAAGGCACACTACATGATATTTTAAAAGTAATGAAAAGGGGTTTGGTGAGATTAAGCAGTTGGACATGTGTAGTAAATATATTTCTTTTTTTGGGGGGAGGGGGGTGCTGGTTCATACTACCAGGGAAAGTTTGGTCTATTAAATCTACGCTCCTGGATTACCAACGTCTACTCCACTTCATTCTGATGACGTGGTAGAGTCAACACTCTTCTGTGCCAGATCATGTGCCTCCTGCATTTTGGATCTAGGGCTGTATTGAAATTTGCACACTACAAATTGTTTAGATAATTCTATAATGTCCCTGATGATCCTGGCATCTGGACCCATGGTACTCTTATTCCTTAGGCATAATGCAATTCCTGTTTGAGAGTCTGATTTTATCTTCACGTGTGTCAGACCTCTCGATTTAGCTTTACTCATTCCATGCCATATAGCCATAAGTTCAGTTCCAAGCGGATTTCGTTGAGGCCTTAGTCTTGTGCATATTTTATCAATGATGCATCCGTCATGCCTACGAAGGAAACCTCCCACTCCGTAGCGACGACGCTCGCTATTGAAGGCTCCATCCACTTCTACACTAACTATTAGTGGGCTTTCTCTTGCTATACGTTTGAACTTTCTTTTGCAATTTATGGGTGCCCTTTGTTTTTCCTTAGTCTGATTCTGAAAGACATCGAGATATGCCAACACTCTCTCACCCGTTTTGTTGTCAATGCACCTCCTTTTAAGGCCAGTGTTATGAGTAATCAAGTATCTCTCCCTCCATATTGCCCATGCTATCATAATAAACTTCTCAAAATCTTCTTTTGAAGTTCTATTGCTCATATGATTAATGAAATCAATAGTTTTCAAACCTTTTCCTGCTTGAATATGCCCCTTAAGCCCCGTTTGTTTCCATAGTGACTTGACATTGTTGCAATGAAATAAGGCATGGCAAGTGTCCGGGCTACTGCCGCCACATAATCCACACACTGGCGCAATAGGAATGTGTCTTCGAGCCAGATTACCTTCAGTTTGTACGAAATCATGACACATCTTCCATCCAAAAATGCGAACTTTTGGAGGAACTCGCAATTCCCATATTCTTTTCCACCATTTTGCATTCTCTTGTGTCGATGAGGAGGATGGTTTATTCTTATCTCTTCCTGCTATTTGTATTCCTCTCCTATATCCTGATTTCACCGTATAACTGCCCATTTCCTCATCTTTCCAGTATCTATAATCTGCCTCATTCTTCTCCCCTACTTGAGTTCTTAGCACCCCTTCTGCTTCAAAATGTAAGAAGGCATTCCTCACCAATTCTTCATTCCAGCCTCTGTCATCTTCAAGGAGGATATTGATGTTTTGGATAGCTGCTATATTCGACTTTATTCTTCCTTCCTCCAGTCCCTGAACCCACGCGTGCTTATAGAGCTTAACTTGTTCCCCATTTCCCACTATCCACCTTATGCCATCTTCTAAAATATATTTACTTCGACAAAGTGATCTCCATGTGAATGAAGGATTATTACCTGGCTCTGCCTCCATAATGTCCGTGTTCTTATAGTACCTTGCTTTAAGGACTCTATTAACAAGTGACTTCGGATCTTGAATACATTTCCATACTTGTTTTGCCAATAATGCATCATTAAAAATGTGCATTCTTCTGAAGCCCATTCCTCCCTCGTTTTTTGGCTTGCATAAGTCCTCCCATTTTTGCCAGTGGATCTTCTTTCTTTCCTCGTTTTTCCCCCACCAAAAGTCAGCCATGAGCGACTCCATTTGTTTACAAATTTGCAATGGAATCTTAAAACATGACATGGCATAGGTAGGAATTGCTTGTAACACTGATTTGATGAGCACTTCCCTCCCCCCTTCCGAGAAAGTCTTGTTTTTCCAATTGTCTATTCGATTTTTGATCTTGTCTACCAAATACGAAAATTGTACTCGTTTGGATCTCATCGAGAAGGTCGGGAGTCCTAAATACATCTGGTGCCCCTGGGTGACACGAATGTTCAACTTCTGTTTGATATCATTTTTCAGTCTTTCTTCTGTGTTTGGACTATAAAGTATGGTAGTTTTTTCAAAGTTAATCATTTGCCCCGAAGCTTTTTCATAATCCATCAGGACTCTCTTAATAGTCTCCGCACTATTCTCCTTTGCTTTGAAAAATAAAATGCTATCATCAGCAAATAACAGATGAGAAACTTCTGGTGCCTCCCTGGCCACTTTGATGCCTTCAATGTTCCTCATGTTAACATTGTGTTTCAGATACGAGGATAGTCCTTGTGCACATATCACAAACAGGAACGGGGACAAAGGATCCCCTTGCCTGATACCCCTAGAAGGAGTTACCTTGCCCACAACTGTATTATTAATTTTAAACGAGTATGTAACTGTTTTCACACACCTGAGAATAATATCGATCAGGGAGCTTGGGAAACCCATCTTAACTAACTGCCCTTCCAAAAAACTCCATTCAATCCGGTCGTACGCTTTACTCATATCCAGTTTCATTGCCGCGTAGCCCGTTTTGCTTTTATTATTCTTGAGCCAATGCATACACTCATATCCAATGAGAATATTATCGGATATTTGTCTATTCTTCACAAAAGCACTCTGATGATCATCTATAACCTCTGGTAATATTTTCTTCAGCCTATTAGCCACCACTTTTGCAACAATTCTGAAACTCACATTGCATAAGCTAATTGGTCGGAAATCTTTTAAAGACGTCGGGCTTTTTATTTTTGGAATGAGAGTTATCCATGTCTCGTTCCATTCTCTTGTATCTCTTTTATTGTTTAAGATGTTCAGAACCCCTTTTGTTAGATCCTCCCCCACTATATGCCACATCTCCTGGAAAAATCTAGCATTAAATCCGTCTGGGCCGGGAGCTTTATCCGGGTTTACTTCAAAAACTGCCTCCTTGACCTCTTCTTTTGTATACTTTCTGTCTAAGAACTCTGTCATCTCCTCCGTAATCATGTTCTCCGAATGATTCAAGATAGTCTCCAGCTGTCTTTGATTTGGTGTGTTTGAAGTAAATAGGCCTTGCTAGTAATCCACTATGGTATTGGTAATATCTTCTTTGGAGTGTGCCCACGATCCATCCTCTTTACGAATGCTGTCAATAAAGTTTCGGTTTCTCCTTTCCGTTGCTCTTTTATGGAAATAATTTGTGTAGTAAATATATTTCGATTGAATTGCAGATTCGTGGGATTTGCCCAAGTATAAAGAAATAGTACGTGCTTAGGTACTATAGTTGATAAAATATACTCCACTTGGTTGTGTAGAATGTTACTCCCTCCGTCCGCCTATAAGCTTCCCATTTTACCATTTTGGTTCGTCCATCTATAAGCTTTCCATACTTTTTTTGGTAAGTATTTTTTCTTACACTTCATTTTATATCTTACCTTTTCTCTCTATCTATCTCCTCTCTCAATCACATCACTTGTACTATATCTATTATTTAATCACTTTTCTTAATCTTTGTGTCAAAAAATAACGTAACACTTATAGACGGACGGAGGGAGTAATTTAGGGGTGTTGGTTGTGGAGTCTGTATAATTTGTTTAGGGATTAGTAGGAATTAGTCTTGTATAGACTCGATTCCTTATAAAGAATCGAGTTGACCAAGTCCACATTTTCCTTTTTTTTTTGGGGAGTTACACCTAGAGACATTTCACTAAGATTTTAGGCTAATTAATACAAATATGGTAAAGCAATTAGAGTCAAATTCGAAATTTGGTGGATATAAATACGCTTTGCATTCATTTTAGTTGAAAATTCTGAATTAGTCAAATTAATTAAAATTTTAAATTTCTAATCAGCATTAATTTATTGCATTCAAGACAATTACAACATTTCCAAAAACTTGTCTAGCATTCAATTCAAACAAATTTAAGTCAACATATTTCATATTTGAAAATCAAAATCATAATAATTTCCCCCCATTTTAAAACTAAACCTGCCTAGATACGTCTCACATAATTTTTATAATTTATAAAACATTCTTAGATACGTGTCTCATATGTAATTATATTTGGTTTTATTTGAATATATATTTATAATATATGCAATTGTAACTTCTATATTTATTAATTTATAAAATATTTTAGATGTGTTTCGTATGCAACTATCTTGATATATATTTGCATATATGACTAGAATTAAGAGAACTCTAGTACTTATTGATGGAGATGGAGTTAGCTGTAAAAGGAAGAGGACAAGGGAATATAATGTTCAAGCAAGACATTACAATACAAGAGGTACGTAAATTGGTTATATAATATTGAAAAGTTTGTTAACAATAAGATCCTAGTCCAGTGTAGATTAAGACGTCATTTTATTGTTTTGGATGATTTTGATTCAAGTATGCAATAACAAACTGCACAATAGTATGTGGAGACTGCATTTTATTGAATGGACAAATGCATATCAATACTCCATGAGTGCATATTATACTTCCATGACTGCATTTAACAACCGTAGTATTATGGATTACTAAACACAATTGTTTTCTAATTAAACACTTTATTGTTGATACAATGGTACTGCATAGAAATTATAACTTTTATATTTACTAATTTATAAAACGAACTTAGACACGTTTCGTATGCAAATTATTGTGAGAATATATTGCATATATAATTTATAAAATATTTTAGATGCGTTTTCGTATGCAACTATCTTGATATATATTTGCATATATATAAAATATATACAATTATTTTTTAATTTAATTGCATATATAGTTATAATATATGCAATTATAACTTTATATTTATTAATTTATAAAATGAACTTAGACACGTTTCGTATGCAAATTACTGTGAGAATATATTGCATATATATATAATATATGCAATAATTTTGACAGTTAATTGCATGCTGTAATGACATAAAGCAACAAAAAAATTGCATAACACTTAAATATAATTGCATAAAATATAAATGATTACAAAGATGTTGATCAACAATGACGATTTTGAGTCTTTTATATGAGAATAAGTATGATATCAACACGTCTCATAAAGTTTCAATATACTTAACCATCAAAAGTTTAGGACATTTCAAATATGCTATTTATATTGAGAAACAACTTCAAATTAAATATTGACAAAATAGAGATATCAAATAGTTGGAAAACCCATGTTTGATGTTTATCACTCTTCAGGTAGGGGAATAGAGTCGTGTCCGGACATTTATCAATGTCAGCATACACAAACGAAAGGTTGGGAAACTTGTTGCTCAATTCGCTGAATGTTGGAAGGATTTGACTGCACACACCGCACCTGCAATTACAAACCAAACTTGTTCATTTAAGCATTTCATCGAACATTTAACGGCCAACCATGAAAAACCATTACATACCAAGAAGCTCCGTAATTTATAACTCTCTGCACAAACATTGATTTAGTCTCCATTAGTCCATTAGTATAATGGAGTATAACATATGAATTGAGTTGAATAGAATGAAGGGAAATTTCAATTCACAAAAAATAAATTCACATATTTCAGCTTTTAATTCTCCCTACACATAAACCACGTACATGATCGAGCCAAATTCTTTAAAGAAAATAAAAAAAACATATAGAGAGTGGAAATTGAATATTTAGGAAACCTTAACAGCTGTGAATCATTAGTAGATATGTGATAAACGCACTACAACATAAAATGATCTAATATAACACTCAAATGCAACATTTTTATGAATGTTACCTTGTGTAACACATTTTTGTATCACTTTTCTAATTTTATTGTTTATGTAACATTTTTGTAACACTTTAGTAATATGTAACACCTAAACGCAACATTTTTAGTTAGGTAACATTTTTTATGTAACTCTTTTTTTTGTATTAGAATTTGTAACACAGATCTGTAACACTTTTATTAAATAGGATTCTTAGGTAACACTTTATATAATTAATATATAACACAAAAAAGAAAATATAGAATACCTCGTAGCATTTAGGGTTGTAAATGAGTCGAGTCGCGCTGAATGCGATGTAGTTACAACTTGTTTGAAATATTATCGAGATTTAAAATTATTGTTTGAGCTTGTTTGATAATTAAACGAGCCGAGCTCGAACGAGCTTTATTCGAGCCGAACACAAGCCGAGCTAGTTTGAGATTTTTACACTAAATTGTTCTTTTTTTTTACTTATCGAGCTCGAGTCTAACTTTAAGATCATATTGAACATAAATATATGTTAAAACTTGTTTGATATTTATGTCGAACTGAGCTCAAATGAGCTTTTATCGAACAATTTTCAATCGAATAGCGAATAGCTTGGTTTGATTAGCGTCATAATTCAAGAATTTTTTTTTATTTATAGTTAAACTTAATTATGAGACTTAAATAGGGACTAAAGTAATTTTTTTAAAACTTGGAACCAAATATAAATATGACGGTGACGGAGTACTTGCCTAACTAAGAAAAGTAAATAATGCCTAAAAACTAATACAAGCGTGTTTTTATTAAAAAAAAAAACTATAAAACACTAAAACCTCAATTTTATTCCCATTTCGAAATTATAGTAACAAACATCACCACCGAAAGTCTCCATGATGTGAGCGGATCCAATCTTGTACTACACGATGTTTTATTCTTAATTTCTTTTAAAAAAATTATTATGTAATTTAATTTAATATCTAATTTTATTTAAATTTTAATTATATATATTTTTTTATTTTCTTTATAATGTAATTTTATTTTATTTTGAAAAATTTAATTTTAATTTTATTTAAAATTGTTAGTTATTTTTTTTTTTTTTTGACAGAAAAAATTGTTAGTTATTACTCCTACTACTTATTAGAATACGGGGTATGAATAAGGCCTACAATTTTTTTTGGTCATTCTCTCTCCAATCGTGTAGAAAGAAGCACGTACTATCCCCACCCATTTGTGTACCGTTCTGGAAGAGCGAAGAACAAGGGGCCTCTCCCGCTCGTCACTCTTCTTAGCCGCTCCCCGCCCCCAGCCGTTGATCGTCGTACACCCAGGTAAACTTAATTCCTAATTTTGTATCTCAGCCCTAATTCCTAATTTCGTATCACTTCAATTTCGCCGTGTTTGGTCTTGTTCGTTGTTTCAATTTTTGGTCTTGTTCGTTGTTTCAATTTCTGGAAAATTTGTTTTCAATTCTTGTCGGGCTTGATTATGTGTTAGTAAATTGTTTAAATTTTTTATGAATTTGGATGCCTATTAACTGTTTGTAAAAATGCCTCTTAGAATTTATCTCTTGTGAACAGCATGTGCACTTTTTCTACAGTTTCATTCGTGACTTGAGTGGTACCGTGAAAGATATGGGTACTTGCGTCTCTGTTGGTTGTACTGTGGATGGAAAGGATCCCAAAAATTCGCAGCAGGAGATTATCGATGGCGACGTGGAGGTTCCTCTGGATTGAGGTTTTGTTGCATTTTTTATTTGAAGGTTAAGGTAATTGATTTTCTGTTTAAGCTTTGATCTGTACCTTTTTTTAGTTTTGTTTGATCAAATGCTTGGTGCTTATAATTGTGGTTTAAGTTTATTTACTGTTTTGTTCTATTAAAAGGTTATGTGGTCAAAACACTTTGTAAAGCTTCTTCCATTTTATGTATACTCATAGCTATCAGTCAAGCATGGGAAAGAAGATGGGTCTGAACTGAACTCTTTGTTTTCTTCCTATCTTTCAAAGAATATTACATTCGAATTAGAGTAAGATGCTCTCTGTTTTTATCTTGAGACCCATTCATATATTATAGAGATATGTATATGTAAATGAAAGCATCCAAGTTGTCAATTATCTTGTATTAGAATCAAAAAGATATAGCAATGAACAATGCCATTTGATCTTTTTCTCTTTGTATACTTTTTTTTTGTCACACAGCAGTTAATGGAATCCTTTGTTGTTGGACATTAGTCTAAATGATTTTATGTGATTTCGCCTACATTTTTGTTATGTTTTCCTTTGTCCTTAGAAATCATATAAATATTCAATTCTTCACTTAATATTATTTTAACAGGATAGTTATGCAGTTGTATCCTAATGTGCTCCTGAATGATAACTACTCACCCATCAACGACGAATGATACACTTACTCTTCCGTTCAACTACCTGAACTGTAAGTCTTGAACTCATAGATAGCAAATATTACTCAATTCATTCATTTTATAATTAATCTAACATAGTTTGAATGCAGTTTAAGATTATCAGTATGAAATTTCTCTATTTATCTTGAAGTAGTAACTAACTCAAGTTGATGTATATTATAAAAACTTATTCTAAAGTAATATTGTTAATTGATTGCTCACATTATTGCATTGCTTTCAATTTTTAACTTGTTGCTTTGTACTAGAAAAAATCTTCAAGCACTAGAGCTTGTAGCAAATGTTCTAGCGTACATAAAAGGCTCAGAGTGTATATTTCAAAGGTGCATTAATTCCCAACACCTTTGTTCTTTTGAGTTAACCGGTATTATGTTTTAATCACAGAGCTCTGATTGTTTCTGAATATATTTTGGGTTTCGTGTCATAGTGAGTGTATTGTACTTCAGCTTTCTTGATAAGCTTCAAATAGGCCCGAGAAAGGATCTAAAACAAATCACTTTCCTGCTGTAAAAAAATGTTTTTCTGCTGTAAACAAACTGCTGTAAAAAACTGTTGTTAACCCGAGAGTATCAGGAATCTAGGCAAGATTTGTGTGGATTAATACATAATGAGCCTTAACAAGGTGCATTATAATAGTTATTTTTCTACCAATGTTGACAGATTCTCACTGGAAAGGTGGTCCTATTATGTCAAGTCTTGCGAGGAAAGGAGAAGCACTTGTTGTATCTAGTTTAGTGGAATATGGAGAAGAGAGATTTAATTTTCCCACTAGTAAGTATTCAAACTCTTTAAAATTTCACTTGAACTTTTGAGATTGTGTTGTTGATGCAGCTGAAGTGAACCATGAGATGATCAAGAAAAAAAGGATGTGGAAATGAAAAACAAAGTGCAAGATCTCGTAGACTTCAACGAACCATGTGATCATGAAAGAGGGGATGAAAAAGTGAAAAGCGTAGTGCAAGATCTTGTAGAGTAGTGTTATTAAACCAATTTGTTTCAACAACTTATGTAATTTATAGATTTTTCTGTATTGTATTTATGTTGAATGTATGATTTACCTATTAGTATATTGACATGATTATAAATTTTATAGATTTATTAATATATTTTATTTTTCTATCAATGTGATTAAGTAGAACATGATTTGATGTGTTGTATAATTATTTAATAAGTGTTGCCTAATTATTTAAAAATGTAACATTATAAAAATTAAAAGTGTTATTTATTTGTTTAAAAAATGTTACCTTATAAAATTAAAAGTAATAAGTAGTGATACATTTAATAATTAAAAGTGTTACAACTATTGAAAAAAATGTTGCTTTACATTTCAAAAGGGTTACTAAAATAGTGATACATTTAAATAAAAAAGTGGTACATTTAAAGTCAAATATAACATTTTTAAAGTGATACAACAAAGTGTTACAATTATTAATAGAATATTAGTAGTGTTACAATAGACTATTAAAGTGTTACATTAGACTTTAGGTTGCACGGGCAAATGCGACGCTCTTAAAAGTGTTACCTATTTGCTATGACAACACTTTATAGCTATTAGGTAACATTTTTTTGGTGTTTCCATAGACAACTTATGTTGTAGTGACGATAATCCAAAGGCGCAAGTGAAATGCAGTTCCTAGAAACACTACGAGCCCTAAAACTACCCAATATTTGGAGCAGATGCCACAGATCAAGTCATAAAGTAGTAAAATTATGCAAAAATAAATCCACGAAATTAAGCACATTCATCAATTAAAATATTGAGTTGGATCTAGTTGAGCCGCCGCTTATTGCGAGCCCGCGAGTAGCCCTACCACACTCAATTTTCGCAGCACCACTTCATGCCTCGATTATAATCGTCTACGGTACCACCCCTGTTACGTGAGATCAGATGATCGTTGCCGCCACAACACCGCCGCCGAAAGCCTACAAGATCGACGCCGTCGTGGCTTGCAATGGACTGTCGAATGAGAGGATCGAAAGATGGAGGCACAATACCGCTGCCGAGAGGCTACAATATCGACGCCGCTGAGGTACACCACCGCCGCCGAGATCGTGAGGATTGATGGAATTGGAAGATTGAGGGAATCACATTTAATTCGGAATAAAACATCTTGAAAATTTAGAAATTATGATTGACTTAATGGTTCCGCTATTTATGAGGGGATTTAAATATATTAATATGTATTTATGGTTTTAAATCAATTATTAAGGGCATATTAGGTATCTTAAGTATGAATTTGGCTTTAATTGCTTTACTAGAATTTTCTTGTTTTAATTGTAGTAGGGGTATGATTTTAGCTCCTAATGTCAGTAAACTCTTTTTTTTTTTTTTTTTTTTTTTTTGTAATATTTGTTTCGAAAAAGTGTAAGTTATTATAACTAAAAAGTGCAACACATTTTTTATTAAAAAGTGTAATCAATATAATTGAAAATTGCAACACAGTTTTTTAATAAAAGGTGTAAGTCATTATAACTAAAAAGTGTAACACAATATTACTGAAAAGTGTAACACAATATTATGAAAAAGTGCATGTCGGTATAACTGAAAAGTGCAACACAATATTTTAATGAAAAGTGTAAGTTATTATAACTGAAAAGTGTATGTTTATATAACTAAAATGTGCAATATAACATTACCAAAAAGTGTACGCCAATATAACTGGAAATATTATTTTTAAAAGTGTAAATCACGACAATTGAAGGAATTTCCGGAAAAAAAAATTTACGTAAAAAAGAATTATCAAAAAAAAAAATTACAGAAAAAAAATGTTGACCAAGTCAACAGTCAATAGTTGACCATTGACTTGGTCAACTCAATTTCATACATAGACTCAGGGGGTGTATTCAATTGAGATTTTGTTGGATTTTGTTGGACTTTTAAAATCTGGGGGTATTCAATCCGTATTTTTAAAAGTCTTTTAAAATCTGGGGGTATTCAATACGGATTTTAAAAAGTCTTAAAAAATCTCCAGATATTAAATAGTCTACGAATTTCAATACACTATGGATTTTCATGGATTCTCTCCAAAAAATATAAATAAATTTCACTCTTCAAAATCTCTTCTAATAAGCAGAGATTTCAACGGATTCTCTCAAAAAACTCTAAAGAGAAGAAAAAAAAAATTGTTTGTTTTCTAACAAAAGTTCTACTACTAACCTACTGCTTTTGTCAGTCAATCCTCTCTTCAACTCAAAATTGATTCTTGTGACCTTTCTCTCTCCATTCTCCAGTCCCCTTACTCCCTAGTTCAGGCCGAGGTATAATGGTGATTCTTGTGACCTTTCTCTCTCCATTCTTCAGTCCCCTTCCTCCCTAGTTTAGGCCGAGGTATAATGGTGATGGAAATGAAGATGAGAATAATAATGATGAATAATAATATTTTTTTGAACTAATATATTTTTGGCATTTTTTCTAAATAATTTAGATAATTTTTTTTTATATACAAGTGTGTTCGATATACGTTTGCATCAATAGTTCTAGAGACGTAGTCAATGGAAATCCATGTAAATCAATAAAAAAATGTATATTCACAATCCTGTCAAATCTATAAAAATCCATATAAATCAATAAAAAAGTCAGTCAAACTCTGTATGGAGTTTATGGATTTTCTAAATCCACTGACTTTTTAAAGTAAAAAAAAAAAAATCCAACAGAATCTCAAATGAGTACACCCCCTCAATTTCATAGGAGACCTACCCTTTGTTTAGACTTTCAAAGTAGTCTGTGGGTATTTAATTCATATTTTAAAAGTCTTTAAAATTTTGAGGTATTTAATACGAATTTTAAAAAAATTAAAAAAAATTTAGGTATTCATCAGTGTATAGATTTTAATACAGATTCTCTTTGATTCTCTTCCAAAAATATAAATAAATTTCACTCTCCAAAATCTCTTCTAACAATCAGCGATTTCGACGTATTC
Organism: Galeopsis tetrahit; assembly: GCA_963675135.1. Lineage (NCBI taxonomy): Eukaryota > Viridiplantae > Streptophyta > Magnoliopsida > Lamiales > Lamiaceae > Galeopsis > Galeopsis tetrahit. The sequence continues at coordinate 31,345,943 of OY776126.1, read as the reverse complement.
TCTCAAAGAATTTTGAAGACGAAAGGTCAGACTTCTAACAAAGGTACTATACAATTTTTTTGCTACTCTTTGTTTTTTTTTTTTTTTTTTTGAGTATGGATTGGTGCCGTGACTTTGTCATTTCGTTTTGAGTTATTTCAGGTGAAAAATGTTTGATGTGTGGATAGATTTCAGTTTAGCTTATTTAACATTATTCTCTGTTAATAAATCTTTCTTTATTTAATTATTTTGAGTGATTTTTCTTACAAGGAAATATCAACTTATTGTTTGTTTTGTGATGGAGACTCGACTGCTAATCTACTGAATTATTGTTTGAGGGTTCCCTGAAGTTTTCGAAGTCTCCACTCAAAGAAGAAGTCAACTCAAAAGAAGTTGAGCTATGAAGCAAATTCTAGCTCTACTGAAAATGTCCTCAGAATGGTCTCGTGGAAGAAATTAAAAAAATTAACAAAGCCTTTTAAAGAAAAGATATATCATAAATTTGGATGAAGTCATTAGCCTTTTTTTAAGATGACTATAAGGGGATGTTTCTTTTTGGTTTTAAAAACCAGGTTTTGGATTTCAAGATTCAAAACCCGTTTTACTTCGGGATTTAAAAACCGGTTTTCAAAATCCACTCAAAACCACCCTTATCAAACATATTGATTTGACATAAAGTTATATCTATATAATATTACTCCAATCATTATATTCTTTTTCAACAATAATATAATAATACTATAATAATATAATAATACAATAATATAATACATTTAATCAACTAATCATTATAATCTCACCAAACAATAATATAATAATACAAACTCATTCAATCTTACAACTTGATTTGACATAAAGTTAAATCCTTCACTATTCCAAAACCCAAAATAAACACCCATATTACTATTTATCGGGATTTCAAAAACCAGGATTTCAAAAATCTGGTTTTTAAAACCACCCAAAGCCCAAAAGAAACATCCCCTAAGGGAAGAGTTGAGCAGATAGCTTACAAGATTATATGATATTGATTGTTTGAGTATTAATAAATAGTATAAATGATAGAAAAACAGTGAATTCATTTTATAAATTTTCAATTTTTTATTAATGACGTCACATATTAATAAATAGTATAAATGATAGAAAAATGGTGAATTCATTTTATAACTTTTCAATTTTTTACTAATAATATTACTTCTTCTATTTTTATACTAACCCATTCCAATTGATGATGGAGATTTTTATTTATTTATTTATTTTATGAGAAACTCTTTAAAATTTTCAATATTTCTCAATATATTCTAAAATTTTCTGAAACTATTTTAAAATATAATTATGTTATTTTACATCTTTGATCTAGCATAAAAGAATTATTTCTATGATGCATCAATAGTTTCAGCACCGAAATCTATTAAAATTAATAAAAAAAGTTCGTCAAACTCTGCATGAAATTTATAAATTTTCTAAAGTCACAGACTTTTTAAAGTCCAAAAAAATCCAATAAAATTCCAATTGAATACGCTCCGCTTAAATTAGAATATGATAGGGTTTTTGAGTTTGTATTAGAAGCAACTCTACGGCACCCAACACGCGACTCACGATTCTCATTAATTAGTAAATTCAGAGCTGTCGAAACGGGCCAGCGGGGCAGACCAAAACCACAAAAGCCCGCCAATTAGAGGGGCGGAGACGGGCCGACCCATTTCCTAGGCGGGCTGCTAAAACCTCAACCCAACCCACAAAGGGGCGGATCGCGGGTTACGGCGGGCCAACCCAAGCTTTTTAAAAACAAAAAAATTTATTTATTAAATTAATTATCTTCTTTTTTAAAATTCAAAATCTCTTAATATTTATCTTTTATTGCACTTTCATTATTAAATCTATTATCCTAATCTAAAATTTAACGATGAAACTATAATTAGAAGGTCGACGTCTAACGTTGGAACTAAAACAAGTGGCGCGAGCAACACAAAATTGTGCGAAACAGAGACTTGTTGTGTTTAACTGTTTTTTTGCTTCTAAATTTTGGTTGTTAATTGCATTCACCAGCTAGATTTTGAGTTGTTGAATAAGTCTCAAAGACATGACTAACTTTTGTTATTTTTCTATAATATTAAACTAAATATAATAATAGAGTAATTATAATATTTCTAATTTTTTATTTAAAATAAAAAAGGCGCACTACAAAAAACTGGTCAAAAGAAGAGGGGAAAGGCTTTAATGGCGATCGTATAGGCGTCCCCCTCACCACTGAGGCCACAACAATTGGCCAATAATCTGCCCTTTTTTGGGCGAGCATCTAGGATCGATCCCGCGACCTCTCGATCGCAAAGTATTTTGGGAGCCCCTGGTGTATCGTTTAGGCTAGGAGCTTTAGTCGACATGTTGTAACTGCAATTAATATATATATATATATATATATATCATTTAATTTCAGTTTTGATTCTTTAATTCAATTATTTTAAGTTTAATTGTTGATTATTAAATTGTCAAAACATATGATATATTTATTTTTAAATGAGAATTTACTAAATTATGTGTTTCAAATTAAATAATTTAATTACGGTGATTAAAAATATCAATTCACATCTAGCTGTAACCCTCATTCCAAAGATGGAGAATCCGCAATTCGTAACCCTCATTCCAAAGATGGAGAATCCGCAATTCGTAACCCTCATTCCAAAGATGGAGAATCCGCAATCCATTAAAGACCTCAGACCCATCTCTCTTTGCAATGCAACCTACAAAATTATATCCAAGGTGTTGTGCAACAGACTTAGAGTGGTCCTCCCTGATCTCATTGACAAGGCCCAATCTGCGTTCGTCTCAGGAAGAATGATACACGATAACATCTTGATTGCTTTCGAGACCCTACACGCCATGAAAAATAAAAGAAAAGGATCGAGAGGGGATGTGGCTCTCAAAATTGACATCAGCAAAGCCTATGACAGGGTCGATTGGTAACCGTGTGTGTAGAAGAGCGCCTAAAGTCACTCACCTTATGTTCGCTAATGACATCCTTCTATTCTGTAGAGCTACTATAGAGGAGTGCCAGCACCTTAAATCAGTCCACGACTCGTACGAAAGCTTTTCTGGTCAGGCTATTAACTACGCCAAATCCGGGTTGTTCTTCATAAAAAACATCGCGGAGGATAAAAGAAATGCCATTAAAATAATTTTGGGGGTTAGCGCAAGAATTGATACCAGCAGGTACTTAGGCCTTCCATCCTTAATATGGAGGAAAAGAAAGGATATCTTCAACTATATCAAGGAAAGCTGAAGCACAAGCCGTCCCAACATACTGCATGACCACTTTTCTCCTCCTAGACTCTCTTAATCGAATTAGAGATTATGATCAACAAATTCTTCTGGGGAAACTCAGTAGATCCCACCAAAGGAATCAATTGGATGTGATGGGAAAACTGTGTGTCGCCAAAAAGAATGGGGGAAGAGGGTTTCAGAACCTCCACAATTATAATATCGCGATGCTAGGAAAGATGGTTGGATATTGGAAACAGACACAGATGCCTTGGTTTGCAAAATCCTAAAAGCTCGTTATTTTCCTCGCGAAAGATTCATCAATTCCTCTATTGGCTGGAATCCTAGCTACACCTGGAGCAGTATTTACGCAAGCAAAGACTTAGTGCAAGAAAATCTCCAATGGAAAGTCGAAAATGGAAACTCTATAAACATCTGGAACGATGCCTGGATTCCTAGAAATCCGAACAAAAGGACTGTAACGGAGTGCATCGACGGGCTTGAACACCTCCGAGTTTCTGCCCTCTTTGACGCGGACACCCGAACATGGGATGATGCACTCATTACTGAACTCTTACCGCAAGATCATGATCGCATCATGACAATTGCGCTCCCACCTCAGAACGCAACAGACACTTTCCATTGGACCCTCGAAAGAAATGGAAGGTACACAGTTAAATTCACATATAATTTCTTAATGTCTAATAGTGCACATTAATTGTTACAGGTGAGCGGGCCTTGGAACACACTTTGGAGAATGGAGATTCCACCAAAAGTCAAGGATTTTCTTTGGCGCACAAGCAGGGAATGCCTTCCCACAATAACCAACCTACACCATCAACATATCCTGGAAGAGGTAGGTTGTGTTATGTGCGAAGGTTCAATCGAAAGCCACTGGCACTTGTTTACATCGTGCATCTTTGCAAGAAACTGTTGGCTTAAAGCGGGGCTTCTAGATTTGATCACTCACCACGCAGCTAATGCGGAAAACCTAGGAGCCCTTATCCTGAATATGATCTCTAACATAAATTAACAAAGCCAAGGCTGCCTGCTTTGGCATGGTCCTATACCATATATGTAAAGAACGAAACTCAATGGTATGGAACAACAACCATGAATCTCAGGAAGGAACAATCCAAAGTGCAGCGAACTCATGGATGGAATGGGAAGGATCCCGCTGAACACTCAAGCACAGAGAACATGTCGCAAGCCCAGAAAACCATTGCGCTGCTTGGCATGCCCCGACGCCTGGATTCCTCAAACTTAACACCGACGCTGCATTCTTTCGAGACACACACCAAACAGGATGGGGGCTGGTCCTTCAGAACAACAATGGGCGCATCTTAAAAGGCAAAACCAACAAACAAGTAGGCCTCCTAGATGTAGACATTGGAGAAGCCATGGGATTCTATGTCGTGCTCACATGGCTCAAAGAGATGGGGCTAGACAATTGTATTGTGGAAGGCGACGCGAAAATTGTGGTCGACGCTATCAAATCTGGAAAAAACCTACAATTCCACATTTGGTGATTACATTGCTGCTTGTAGAGCCTTAAAGGCCTCTTTCACGAATGTCACGATAGCCTTTGTGATGGAGATACGGCCCCAGAATCTTCAAACCAAAGGAATGATTAGAAATTGAGAGCTTGATTGAATTAGTATTTTAATTATAATTGTTATTTCCTATTTCAGTACTATAAGCCTACGATAGTGTTGGGCCTTAGATTAGGGTTTATTGAGGTTTGTCCTACTATTAATAGGGAGAGTTTTTCATTGTAAAAGGGAAGTGATTTGATTAATAAAAAAAAAACGAGAGTTTATCTCAAAATCTCTTTTACGGTATTCTGTGTGAATCAACGTATCTGAGTTTGACCACTTTTCCGGGTATTCGTAGAATCAACGGAGTTAGTGTGTTCTTCTGTGTTCTTCTTATATATCTTAGTATATTCATATTTTATACGCTTCCGCCTACATCAGTTGGTATTCAGAGATTAGGTACGATTCTTGATGATGATTCCAATTATCGATGCATGTTTTGATGAAAATTGTGGTTATGATGGACCACCAATTTTTGATGAATATTCTGATGACATTTGTGGTTATGATGTACCACCCATTTTTCATGAGTTTGCCAATATTATGGTTGATGATGTTGACATTGACGATATTGGTCCCCCAATTTTTTACGAGGAAAATGAAAATATTTTTATAATTGAGGATGTTCATCCCAATATCCTTGACTCATCAATGAGGGTTGAAAAAAGTTATTTCGTGTTATTTACTTCTGGTGATGGAAACCACACTGCTTGTGAGACGAAATGTCAAATTGATATTATTTTGTGGTAAAAAGAGTACAAAGATGTTTCAACTCGTCTTCGTACCTTTACAATGAGGATGAAGCTAGCAGCGATTCGAGGACGAATCTTTTTCAACCGGATGAGAATGATGGAGATACGGCCCTAGAATCTTCAAACCAAAGGAATGATTAGAAATTGAGAGCTTGATTGAATTAGTATTTTAATTATAATTGTTATTTCCTATTTCAGTACTATAAGCCCACGATAGTGTTGGGCCTTAGATTAGGGTTTATTGAGGTTTGCCCTACTATTAATAGGGAGAGTTTTTCATTGTAAAGGGGAAGTGATTTGATTAATAAAAAAAAACGAGAGTTTATCTCAGAATCTCTTTTACGGTATTCTGTGTGAATCAATGTATCTGAGTTTGACCACTTTTTCGGGTATTCGTAGAATCAACGGAGTTAGTGTGTTCTTCTTATATATCTTAGTATATTCATATTTTATACGCTTCCGCCTACATCACTTTGTGAAGAGGAGTGCAAACATATTAGCGCACACCTTAGCTAGAATGGCTCGTGACTTCGATAACGATTCTTGTTGGGTACACCCCTAGACTTTGTGGCTGGGCTACCTAGTTCTCTTTGCAATTGCAATAAAGAAAGCTAAGCTCTTTAGTTTTCAAAAAAAAAAAAAAAATCAATTCATATCATTTAAAGTTATTAGTCTTCAATTCACAACATTTAAATTCATTTTAATTAATCTTCAATTCACAACAATTAAAAATATCATTACATACAACATTGAGTATAATTAAAATCATCTTCATCTTAATTAATTTCTTGTTCAATACAAATAACACCACACACAAAATTAATTAAATTATTTTCATCGTAATTCTCAAGTTCATTTTCAATTAAAATTATTTTTATCTTAATTAAAATAATTAAATTCATTCCCAAGTTCATTTTCAATTAAAATAACATTACAAACAACATTAATTAAAATCATTAGCATATTCACGTCAATTAAAATAACATCACACACAACATTAAAATAAACAATTCTCAACTTCAACTTCAATTTAAAATAAACATAACAACCTGTCAAAAAAAAAAAAAAAAAAAAACATAACAATGTAATAGAAAATGTATCACTCCTCATCATCATCACGATCACCTAATTTTTCGAACAAGGACACCTAATTTTTCCTTCCCAAATCAAATTCGGATTATTAGTGGCAGCTTCAATAAATTCATTTACTCCACTAATAAATTTGGGGTTCATAATCCCATTGACCAATCTTGAACAATACATCCAACCACGACTTGAATTCATGTCAATCGATCTGTTTCAAATTGATTTTGAAATTTAAACATTGATTAATATTATAAGTTTAAATAATATATATATACTAAAAATTTCGACGGAGTTTCATCTAAATAATCTATCATATTCCTAAATATTTAAATTCCTAGTGCATTTATTTTCAACTCGATTAAAATTAATCAAGTCGGAACGCACAATCTACAACACACAAACAACCAACGTCTCATCCCTTCAACTCCATCAATGTCATTTCATTTCAACAATTAATATTATAAAAATAATTAAAGTACTAAAAATAATTAATACAATTTTAAGTATATTCTAACAATTCTAACCTCCTAACAAATAAATTCTAACACTTAAAACATACATGCATAACACAATTAACAATTAAATTCTAACAATTAACACATGCATGCATAAAAATTAACATTTAATTTCAAACAATTCTAAAAATAAAATTATATATATATAATTTCAACAATCTTATATATGCATACAACATATATGCACATATATATATACATATATATACTAGAACCACATATATACATATAACTTCAAATTTAACCAATGAAAACGAATAAAATTACCGTAAAAATGATCCCGTCGAAGTGTAGAATACAAATGGCAAAAAAAAGGAGCTCGATCTGCAACGGTGGCGGCGGCAACCACGAAAAACTCGAGAGGGGGGGGAGGGGCGCTGATGGTTCTGTTCTGGAGGAAGAAGAAGGGTTGAATTTATATTCAACTAGGGCGACAGATTAGGTGAGGGGCCCACCGCGGCCGCCTTTATGCGGGTGGGTCCCGTCGTCATTTTGTGAAGGGTCCACCCCGGTCGCCTTTAGGCGAGTGCAACTCACACCGTCGCCTTTTTCGTCGTCAATTGGTGAGTGTAAGGAAATACACTCGCAATTACGCGAGTGCAAGAACGCCCGTCGCCTTTTTACTCGGTAAATGGGACAGTCGCCAAATTACTCGAAAATTGGCGATTGTACATCTCCACTGGCAAATATTCGTCGCCTTTTGAGCAATTTTTTGTAGTGGCGGGTTGACAGGCTGGTCCGCTTCAACGCGTCAAAACTCGTGGTCCAAACACAGCGGTCCCTGTAGACCCGCCTCCTAACGGACTGAGAAAAGTTGAGCCCAACCCGTATTTTTTCATGATGGGACGGGCTGACCCAACAGATTCGGCATTTTGATAGCTCTAAGTAAATCCTTTACTTTAATTAATTGGCTTGCTTTTTTTTTTTTGGACAGTCAAAAGGTATATATAAATTATATTAGTGAGAAATAGGCTCTCGAGTCTCGCCGTACACATTTTCAGAAAAATAATACTCCGTATTACAACAATTTGGGACTTCCTCCATCCAAATTTGCTGAGTTGGACATGTGTGTGTAGTAATTAAATATGTATTTGGGTAATTAAATTCCTTATTTGTGGTTTCCCCTGCCTAGTGTATTGTATAAATTAGGAAAAGCATCTTCGACTGGCATACCAGCCTGCTTAATACTCTCTCCGTATTTTATTCTTTCCTCTTGACTCTGACACGAGTTTTAATGTGAAAAATGTTTAATAATATTATACTTCCTCCGTCCAATTTTATTATGCCCACTTCTTCGGGCACATGTTTTAATGAATATTGATTAGTTTATTCATAAAGTAGATAAATTGAGGGTATGATAGGATATTGTGGGGTCCATTTGTAAATAAATGATTGTTTATGAATAAAGTGAATGGAAAAGTGGGTAAATAAGTGATGGTAGAAGGGTGGAGATAAAGTAGTATGAATAGTATTGTTTCCAAAAAGGGTATGAATATAATAAAATTGGACAACCAAAAAAGGAAATTGGGAATAATGAAATTGGACGGAGGGAGTAATAGATAAAGTAACATTTTGTTGATATATCATACTCCCTCCGTCTCAGAGGAACTTGCACCTCTGGGATGACACACATTTTAATAAATGTGTAAGAAAAAGTGTAATGAGTAATGTTTTGAGGGATGATTTTGTAAACTTTTATGAATAAAGTAAAGTAAAAGATAGATTGAGTGTGAAAAAGTAATGATATATGGGTAAATATGTGTATATTTTGAGGGTGGGGGTTATGACAATATTTCCTTTTATGGAGTGTGCAAATTGGTATGAGACATCCATATATGGAAAGTGTGCAAATTTCTATGGGACGGAAGGAGTATATATTAGTCAATTGAAAAAAATAAGATAAAACAAAATATTTTTACATAAAAAAAGGTAATGACATTTGATGTAATTTGTAGACATTGGGATGGTATATAAATTAGGAAAGCATATACTCCGTATATTGGAGTGGCGTGCCAGCTGCCTGTGTTAGTATTATATATATTTGATAAAATAATTCCACGCTAAAGGTGTGTGCAGTTTTTTCAACTTGCATACATACTACAGCTGCTACTTAAAGAGCTCATTCTCAGCATTCATTTGTCGAATAAAATTTGAGAGAAAATGGGTAAGAGCAGCATTTGGGCATGTAGTATATTTTTAATTATATTGGGTTGTGGGAATTATATGTGTGTTGCTACAAATGACATAATAAAGTTGGGTTGGAGCAGAAAAGCTGCAATAGAAGCAGAAAGTGTAGCAGCAAAATCTTGCTCTGGCCATGGAAGAGTTTATTTAGATGGATTGATTGATGATGCAGATGGTAAACCTGTTTGTGAGTGTCATTCATGCTTTACAGGCTCCGACTGCTCTCAACTTGTCGCCAATTGTCCTGCAACTGCTAATACGTCTCTCTCTCTCTCTCCATCTTTTAGTATATATGTTGAGATATTTTAGTATATATGTTGACATATCTATGGCCAGATCCGAATATTTCAAAAGACTTGGATTAAATTGAATCGTGTGTCTTTCGGTCATTTAATATGCATAAAATCGAATGTGTTTTTTTTTGGTGTTGGACAAATTTTTTATTTTAGACCAGATTAGGCTTCAGTCTTGAATCTAATTAACTATCTATTTTGGGTTAATATGTTTCTTTCCAGATTTAGGTGTGGTGGAAAAGTGTGTGTTTATTTTGAAATTGTATTTTATGTTAAATTAAATCAATTGGCCGGTGGGTGTGACTTATTCTAGAGTGTATAAATTAAGTTAGTTGTATTGGAAAGAATAGGTAATTGAATGTGAGTTTTGAAATCTCTAATTTCTATGGGACAATATAGTAAGAAAGCACATGGATGAGGGGTACCTTTTAGTTTAGTTATAGTGTAACATGAAATATCAAATCTATATATCATTATGTACTATATACTACGGAGTATATATTATTCTCTTTCTATTTTTGGACATATATATAATTAGCTCTATGCAATTTGAATGAATGCAGCGGGGATCCAGTATTCGTGGAACCCTTTTGGTTACAACATGCAGAAAGCAGTGCAGTTGTAATATCAGGATGGCACAGATTGAGCTACAATTTTCCAGATAATTCTTTCATTTCAGAACAACTCAAAATCCACATTCGAAAACTCCATGCGGTAGCAAACAATGCAGTCACACAAGGCAAATACATTGTTTTTGGAGTTGGATCTACTCAACTTCTCTCGGCAGCTGTTTTTGCACTTTCCATGGACAATGATCCTTCACCCGCAAGGATTGCATCTCAATCCCCCTTCTACTCGGTCCGTATTATAATAAATTAATTGAGACGTACTCACACAAGACTTAATTTCTAACTCCGTCACTATATATGCAGGTTTACAAGGAACAGACTGATTACTTCGAAACCGCCAATTTTGAGTTCAATGAAACGTTATTGGATGGAAATAGTAGCAAAATTATTAATGGTGGAAACGTGATCGAGATTGTATGTTCACCAAATAATCCAGATGGGAATTTGAGAAAAAATGTGCTTAAAGGGGCTTCAGTCAGCACTATTTATGATCACGCTTATTATTGGCCTCATTATACCCCAATTCCAGCCCCATCTGATGAAGATTTGATGCTGTTTACACTCTCTAAATTCACTGGTCATGCTGGAAGCAGATTTGGGTAATTCCCTTTTTATGTTATGTTGTTATAATTACTAAATAGATATATTTTGACTTTTTTTTATATTGGGAAAAATTGTGGGGACAGATGGGCTTTGGTTAAGAATAAGACAGTGTACGAAAATATGTTAACCTACATGTTTGAAGCGACAATTGGCACCTCAAGAGACACTCAACTAAGAGTCCTTCAACTTTTCAAGACAATTCTCCAAACAAATGGGACTGAATTATTCAATTTTGCTTACAATACAATGCGACATCGTTGGAAAAAAATCAACCAAGTCTTCTCACCTTCAAAGCGTTTTACACTCCAAAAAATCCCTCCTCGATTTTGCACCTATTATAACAAAGTTAGAGGTCCATCTCCAGGTCATCTCTCTCTCTCTATCTATAAATTGATTTTTAGTACTAAAAGTCAAATTTATGGAGAAAAAAACTATTTACGTCCCGTAACTTTTACCTTTTTTAAAAAACGTCCCACAATAGTTAAAATTTTAATTTACGTTCCATAACTTTTTCAATTGCTTAATTTACGTCCAATTTTAGCTGGAAATCCCCAAATTTATGTAAATGGAACGTAAATTGAGCAATTAAAGAAGTTATGAGACGTAAATTAAATTTTTAATTAAAATGGGACGTTATGAGAAAAAGATAAAAATATTCAACAAATGTGTACAATTCACTATAAAATTAATGTAATTTATGTTATACAATTAAATAAAAAAATAATTCAGTTATTCATTTGTATAATTCATAAATTAACTTATTTTAATATAAAAAAAATCCATTCATTTATTCATAAATTAATTAATTATTATAAAAATCAATTAACTTACCTAATTCATTATTAATTTTTTTTTATTAATTTACCCAATTAGAAAAAAATTATAATTACAATATAAGTATTATAAAATTATTTATTTATTTTAAAGTAATCAAATAAATATAAAAATTATCTAAGTATTACACAAAGTGGGTCCACATATTTTTGTACGAACTAATATCAAATTAAAAATTGAATAATAAAAATGAAAAACAATAAAATTAATAAATTGTTAAAAAAATATAATGTTCATCATCATCTTTCAATTACCATGGGTAAGAGATGAGAATTTTGGATATATTAGAGTATTTTTTGATTTATTTGGGGATTTTAAATATTTCTGGATTTTTTTTATTTATTTAACATATTAAAATGATTGTGAAGTTTTAATAAGAGTTTTTGACAATTTTAATAAAAAATATTATTTGGGATTTTTATTATTTTAAAGATAAAATTTATATTTATTTGAGTATGTTAATTGATTTTTTAAATTATTTTTTTAATTAGGTTAATTGATTTTTTAAATTATTAATCAAGTAAGTTAATTGATTTTTCTAGTAATTAATTGACTTAGGAATAAATCTTGATTTTTTTTTTCATATTATATTTTTTTTGATAATTATGAAAAATTATTTACTTATTTAAATATTATTCTAAATTTATTTTCATATATTTTAAAATATTATTTAGTATTTTAATTAATATTCAAAATTTATTTTATAATACTTATATCGTAATTATAATTTTTTCTAATTAGGTAAGTTAATAATTTTTCTAATAATGAATTAGGTAAGTTAATTGATTTTTATAATAATTAATTAATTTATGAATTATTTTTTTATTTGATTGTATAACATAAACTACATTAATTTTATAGTATTGTACACATTTGTTGAATATTTTTATCTTTTTCGTATAATGTCCCATTTTAATTAAAAATTTAATTTACGTCTCATAACTTCTTTAATTGCTCAATTTACGTCCCATTTACATAAATTTGGGGATTTTCAGGGAAAATTGGACGTAAATTAAGCTATTGAAAAAGTTATGGGACGTAAATTAAAATTTTAACTATTTTAGGACGTTTTTCAAAAAAGGTAAAAGTTACGGGACGTAAATAATTTTTTTCTCCAAATTTATGTTATTAAAAACTTTTAGCTGGTGACATGATTTATGTCATTAAAAGTCAACTTTTTTTTTTGTATTTAATGTGTTTTTCTCTAAATGTTATGTTTGTATTTAATGTGTTTTTCTCTAAATGTTATGTTTGTAACTATATTTAATGTATTTAATGTGTTTTTTTTGTATTTAATGGGTGAGATGCGAAAGAGAAAAAGACTCGAATTGCACCAAAGTGTTTGAGGAAGCTAACATTTTAGGGAATGAAGGAAAATTCTACCATGTTAATGAAAGTTATGTCCGTCTTGACATCAATGGGAGGGAATATGACTTTAACTTGCTTGTCCAACGAGTAGCCGATCTTGTTTCAAAGGAGAAATAAAATCATTAAGTCAAGAGTAATGATATGGAACCAGACGATAAATTACTTGTACCTTACTACAATATGCACGTGTTGGGTTGTGGACGAGTCATTGGCATTCTTGGAATGGATATGTTTTAATTGTTGTTGCGCGCGTCTAGTCCTTTTATTCTGTTGGACTCTTGCATGGGCCTTGATTAGGTTTTTATTTGCCTTCTTGATGTTATTTTTGTGTAGTTGAATATTGATTGATCAATTTTATGTAATAATGAGGCTTCACTAAATTATCTTGTGTTTAAACTTTGGCGTCAATTGGTATTACTGTCGTCGATGATCATCTTCCCGTAGAGCATGTCACCGGCGACGTCGGTCCTATCCATGGTCGTTGCAAAAATCGGCCTAGTCAGCCAATTTCCTTTTTATTATGTCCATACTCTTTTTGAAAGAATACTATTCACTTATTTCCCCATTTTGTCATTCACTTTATTCATAAACAATCATTTATTTACAAATGGACCCCCAAATGGGCATAATAAAATTGGACGGAGAGAGTAATATTTTGTATAAATATGTGAATTTTGTGAGGATGAGAATCATAGAGGATCAATTGTGGAAGATATAAATAAAGTAATGCAAACAATTGTGAAACGGAGGGCATACAATTCTACATTCTACCTGAATTGTGACATGCTCGAAACAATTACAGACCATATGCTTTCACTAGTAGACCTTTCGTGAGAATATAAAAATAAAACTGAGAATGAAGAATAGAGAAAAGGAGGCGATAGAATGCCAAAAACCCTAATCTGTTCTGCAAGCATTTATTTGCAGACCTTTTTTCAGTTTACTGGGCTGGGCCGAATGATGGGCCATGCGGCCAGATTTATATGTCCATAAATGTTGTTTGTTTATAAAACAAAAAGGGTTGAGGTATATACCCCTCCAGCTTTGTTTAATGCACTCCCCCCTTCCATTTATTAATTCAAAAATATATATGAAATACCATATTTACCCTTTAATAAAATGTATAGATACATACACCCCCATTAACCCTAATTACCTCATCTTCCCCAACCTCTTTTACGTCTCTCTTCTATCCTCCTCCACCTTTTTTTTGGACTTCTACAACCTGTTCTATCCTAATGATTTGGTGGAATTGTCTTGCTTCTAAGGGGCCGGACTCTGATGGGATATAATCTATTTTAGTCTCATAATTTATCATTTTTGTCAAATTGCCTCAAAAAAGTTGAATGTACGATGATGATATTAGTTTTTCATCTCCAAGTCGTCGGAATCTATGAAATGATGTTGTTTTTTATCATGGGCTCGGCAAGTGAGTGTTCTATTCTGGAAAAAATGTTCACTAGATTAATATAAATTGACAAATTCTTCTATGCGACTGAGTGTATAGATACACTTGGATTTTAATAAAGATTAATTTATCCAATTTAATTTTTGACCTCAACATTTGACTCATTCATTGAAACTCAATTCCAATTGTATTTTAAATTTTTTCTCAAAGAAATAATTAAATATTGAAAAAACCTATTTAAAACACAAAATTATTTTATTTAGGAGAAATGAAAACATAACATATATTATCCATAGATGCATGTCCCACAAATTTGTGAAGAAGATGACCCAATTGCTATGGTCAAAGGGGAGCATCTCGTGGAGCGCGTTTCTACTTTCGTGGGGTTTGAAGGAAAGTTTCTAATGATTTTACTAGGGTTCTTTTCTATATATTTTAGTTTCTATAAAATGATTAATCTCAAATTTTTATAATAGAGTTTGTTTTTTATTTTTCCAAGTAATGTTAAATTTAATTAGGTTTCTTTCTTAATTTTATTTTTGGTTCATTCAATCAGTTTTTTTATTTGTGGATATTTTCTTGCAAGCGTGTCACATATATTTTCTAGTCAGCTCCCAAATTCAACACTCACACGCTAGCTAGTTGAGCGCATGACTGAAAACGACAACATTTTGTAGATTCTAGCGAATTGTTAAAAAAATTGAGCATCATCTTCCTTTTATTGGTGAATTTTTTTTAATTTATTCGGGAATTTAAAATATTTGGGGATTTTTTTTACTTTATTTAAAATTGTAATTATATATATTTTTCAAATAGATAAGTTAAATGATTTTTCTAATAATTAATTAGGTCAGTTAATTGAGTTTTCTAATAATTAATTTTTCTTGTAATTAATTAGTTTATAAATAAATTTATTGGTTTTTTATTTTTTCCACATTATAATTTTTCAGATATTATGAAAAATTATTTACTAATTTAAATATTATTCTTAATTTTTAAAAATATTATTTAGTATTTTAACTAATATTCATAATTTTTTTAAATTAATAAATATAAATAAATCTTTAATTGATATAAAAATATACTCCCTCCTATTCTTTTTATATGTCGTTCTATATTTTTAAATTTTGTATTTTAATTGTCGTTCTGCCCTTTAATACCAGAGATACCCCTAATTACTCACTTTTTTTTATAAATTTCGGTGTCTAATCAAATTCTTTAGTTCTCTCCTTCTTCTCTCCTCTTTTTAGTTTTTATACCGCCATGAATTCTAAACATCTCCAAAAATTCTTGGAGATCAAATAAAATTGAAATTTGTGAGTTTTCTTCAGTAATTTAATTGATCATTATTTTCTCTAATTTATTATTTTCTCTATTAAATCTAATTTTTGTGTTATGATGACTTTATTTTTTAATTTTAATTTTATGGTGAAGTTTATTTTTATTATGAGGGGTTTGTTAGAGTAAAATGATCAGACTGAAAATAAATCTCACAACAAAAAAAATTGAGGAAAGCGAAGAGTATTTTTTCTCTTTTTCAATTAGATTTGCGTGGTCAAAATTATGATAATAATCATTTAATAAGGTTAATTTAGGTATAATTTTTTTTAATTAAAATTTGTGCAAATGGCCAGAACGACATATAAAAAGAATAGGAGGGAGTATAAAAAAAATGTCACATATTACAAAAAAGAAAAATTAAAATTACATGTATGTACTTATTGGACCGAAATCAAAATGTGTAGTTCTGACTAAATTCAACTAAAAAATCTTTATTTTCTACTAGTATTAAAGGAGATAAAATAGGAGATATTTAAAGTCTTTTAAATAATAATATAGTGTAATAAAAAGCATTGTGAGTAATAAATTAAAATTAAAGATGTTTGAAGAGTAAAATTTAAAGTGAAAAAAAAAATTAATTTATTACTAAATTTAGAAATGATGAATTCAATTTAAAGCACCTATTTTTTTATAAATGTTTAATCTAAAATAGAACAAATGGTGTAAAATGATAATTATTTTTAGGTGAAAAATTATTATTTGAAAAGAAAAATAAAATGGGGTTGAAAAAAGTTTTTTTTTTTTTTTTTTGCCAATTTCAATGTTTTCAATAACCACAAAATCACGTGAATACTTTTTTTTTTCTGACCCGCGTGAATACTTAAATATGTTGATGAGTCTGGATTATTGCATATTTTTGTGCTTTAATTGATTATTTTATGAGGATTAATTCGATATTTCCTTGTATTTTTCTGACTTACTATTTTGTGGCCTTCAAATGCTTTAATATTATTTTTTGTAATTTCAGGATGTTTTGTAATTTTTCTGAGGAAGTTTGAAACAGGTTAAGGGTGGATTGAGCTAGTTGATATGTAGATCCTCATTGGGTACGAATGTATGCATTGGTTAAGAAACAACAAGAGTAAAGTGGAATATGCGGCAGTTAAACTGGACATGAGTAAAGCTTATGATCGAATAGAATGACATTTCCTCGAGCTCCAACTTAAGAAGATGGGCTTCCCGGATCCGTTTTTGAGATTCTTATGCGATGTGTGCGGACAGTTAAGTACTCTTTTAAAATCAACAATACTGTAGTTGGAAGTGTGACTCTAGCCAGAGGCCTTCGGCAGGGGGACCCGTTATCCCCCTTTCTTTTTGGCATCTGCGCACAAGGCCTTTCATCATATGTTAAAGATAGAGTTCATACTGGAAGACTGGAAGGTATCAGAGTTGCAAGAGAAGCTCCAATGATATCACACCTCTTGTTTGCAGATGATAGTGTGATTTTCTTTAAAAATAAGGATAATAGCGGCGAAGAAGTTAGGTCTATTTTGCAGGACTATGAGAAGGCATCAGGACATATGATAAATTATGAAAAGTCGACTATCTTATTTAGCCCACAAACTGAGGGGAGTCGTAGACAAATGACGCAACAGGAGCTGGGTATCAGAATCACCCAAGGGCACCAGATATACTTAGGACTCCCGACATTCTCCCTAAGAGAAAAACGAGTTCAGTTCTCTTATCTTGTGGATAGAATGAAGAGTAGAGTTGATAATTGGAAAAATAAGGAATTTTCGGAGGGGGGAAGGGAGGTTCTTATCAAATCTGTTTTGCAGGCGATTCCCGCATATGCCATGACGTGTTTTAAAATACCTATTCAGGTATGTACGCAAATGGAGAACTTGATGTCAAATTTTTGGTGGGGAAAGAAGGAAGGGGGGAAGAAATTACATTGGAAAAAATGGGAGGACCTGTGTAAACCAAAGGAAGAAGGGGGTATGGGGTTCCGACGGATGCACATTTTTAATGATGCCCTACTTGCCAAGCAAGTGTGGAGATGTATTCGTTCACCAGACTTGCTCCTAAACAAAGTCCTCAAGACCCGGTATTTAAACATCTGGATATTATGGAGGTTGAACCTGGTAATAATCCATCTTTTCCTTGGCGTTCATTATGTAAAAGCAAATATATACTGGAGTCGGGTATCAGGTAGATAATCGGGAATGGGGAACAAATCAAAATACATAAGTATGCATGGGTGCAGGGTTTGGGCAGTGGCAGAATTGCATCGGGGATTGCTGCCACACCTAATATTAATTTTTTCTTGGACGATAATAGGGAGTGGAAAGAAGATTTGGTTAGGATGACTTTTTATCCTTATGAAGCGGAAAACATCTTGTGTACACAGGTGGGAAATATAGATGATGAGGACAGGAGATTCTGGATGGACGATCCAATGGGAGAGTACTCGGTGAGCGCATGATATAAAAAAGGGTTCGGTGATATTGCTCATCATCATGACCAGTTAGAAACCTCATCGAGAGACGGTGTGGAAAGATGGTGGAATATGGTCTGGAAGTTGGGAGTACCTCCGAAAGTTAGAATCTTTTGCTGGAAATGTGTTGGGAGTTCATCCAAACAGAAGGTAATCTAGCTAGAAGACATATTCCAATTGATCCCTGGTGTGGGTTGTGTGGGGGTTTGTCCCCCTCAACTACCCATGCACTTTTCCATTGTGCGGAGGTTAAAAAAATTTGGGCACGGACTAGCTTTCACAAGGTGTGCAAAACAGGAATTGGGACGAAAGCATTGGACTTTCTAGGTTTCATTCATGCTCAGATGGGGAAGGCAGAACTTGAAAAAGTAATTATGGTGGCCTGGGGAGTATGGAAGGAGAGGTGTAGAGTCCTCCACCTTAGTCCGAGTATAGTTAAGAAGGTAGATATTAGAACAGGGGAAAATGTACTTAATTACCTCGCCATATTCCAGCTGCAGAATTAAAAGACTAAGATTCGTGTACGGCAAGATATGAAAGAAGTCAACGACGAAGAAACAGAAGAAGGGGAGAAATGGATCCTGAAAGTGGATGGAGCATGCAAGAGGGAGGAAAGGAGATTTGGAGTTGGAGGGCTGCTCTACCGAGAAAATGGAGATAAAATAACAAGTTTTGCAAACAATATTCGGCCCCAAAGGGGGGCCTTGGGTGCAGAACTTATGGCCATTCTGGTTGGTTTACGAGTGTCCAGGCAGTGGTGTTCGGGATATCTTGAAATTCGAACGGACTCCCAGCAAGCGGTTTCACTTTGCCTACAACTCAGGATGTTGACGGGGCCGGAGAACTGCATAGTAAGAGATATCCTCGCTCTTACTAGTGAATTTGTAGTGTGCAAATTCAAACATTACCCCAAAACTGATCTGTATGAGGCTCACCAACTTGCTCAGAGAGGAGCGGACTCTACCGGTTCACATGATTGAAGTGGAGCAGTCATTGACGATCTAGGAATCGACTTACGTGTGATTTCCTTTTTTGTCCTAGATCTCAAGTCAACAACCCCCCCCCCTCCCCCCCAAAAAAAGGATTGGTTATGTGCTTACCCTGATAAAATTACGTGAACATTTGCCTAATGACTATCCCCTATGAGTCAACTATGATATAACTATTATTATATCAGATTTTATAATTTCTACTGTCGAAAATCATGCCTATTAATTAACTTTTCGAAATTTAAATTATTTTCTAAAATCAGAAAATCCTGAGCAATTAGAAATATCTTATACGAAGTATTTGAAATATGAGACTTTTTTTGCGTAACAATTATTTACAATTCTCATGTATACAGAATAATGTTAATAATATTTTTAATATTTTTTCAATACTTCAAGTATTTTTTTTCCTCATTTTTTAATAAAATCTTTATTACCATTTATTTACAATTTGCATGTACTTATCCCTTCTACAAATCTATTTTACTTGAAAAATATTAATTTGTATTATGACAAACAAATTCAGACATTTTGTATATTTCTTTACACATTTTAAAATTGAAAATTGGTGCAAAACAATTATATAATTCTTCATTTACTCGTAATTGTATAATTGCATAAAGCAACACGAAAATTGCAAGTTGTAATTGCATAAAACAATAAGAAAATTGCATAACACTTAAGTATAAATGCATAAACGAGCAACGAGTAACAAAATTGCATAACACTACATAACCTAAAAAAATAATGTAAATCTAATAAGCAGAGGCTCCTCATATAAGAAACACCATCCAACTGTCAACAATCAACCAAACTTTCAACTAGCATTATAAGACTTTATTTCAGCTATGTAGAATCACAATAAAGGAGGAGGGATTCATATTATAAGGGCATCAGAGCCTTGGACTCTGGCACTCCACAATAAAAATATATTAATATTAGACTAGTATCTTCTACAAGGAAACAATAGTTCGGGAAAGCAAAAATATAGTACACAGTCGACCTTGTACTTGCAGCTAATGGATCTCTCAAGAAATTAAATTTCTGCTGTAAATCTATGGAGTTAGTTTCCTGTAAAGAATGGATTTTTTTTATCACCATTGAATTGGTGAGAGGGATATGATATTACTTGTATATATAGTTGATAATTACAAGGTAACAAATTTACACAATAAAAGAAAAGATATGTACAATAAGTATAAGGAATGTTTGACCTATTCCTTTATACCCCTCTTCGAGCATTGCGTGGGATGAGAAAAAAAGCAAAGCTTGGAACATAGAAAGTCAAATGCTGGACGAGGAAGGCTCTTCATCAAAATGTCGGCCAATTGAAGATGCACGGGAACAAACCGGGTCGAGAGTTTGCCATCAGTCACAAGTTCGTGAACAAAATGGCAATCGATGTCGATGTGCTTTGCCCTCTTGTGCGCAACCGGATTTTAACTCAAGAAGAGGGCACTGTTGTTGTCTGAGAGAACAACGGGGCGAGCAGGAGAGTGAACACGAAGCTCGCGAAGAAGGCTAGTGAGCCAGACGACCTCAGCAGCAGCATTCTCTAAAGCACGATACTCCGATTCACAACTGGAGCGAGCAATAGTAGGTTGTTTCTCAGCGCTCCAAGAAACAAGATTACCACCCAAGAAGATAGAGTAGCTATAAGCGAAACGACGTGTCTCAACACACCCGTTGGCCAGCATCAAAGGATGTCCAATCAGATGAGTCCCAAGAACAGCCAAGAGAGAGCTCAGATGAGTAAGATACCTTATGCCAGTGTTGTAAGGAGTTTAATGTATGTTATGGTGTGATGTAGACCAGATCTAACTTATGCGATGAGTGTGATCAACAGATATATAAGTGACTCAGACTTAAGTCATTGGGAGACAGTTAAGTGGGTCATGAGATATGTTATGGGATCAGCTGAGAGAAGTCTGAAATTTCAAAAGATACCCGATGAGGGAGATGCACTTGTGGGATACGTGGATGACGACCATGCAGCCAATATTGACATGAGAAAGTCCTCAACAGGATATGTGTTCACCTTATTTGATACAGCTGTGTTGTGGAGGTCTATTCACTAGTCCGTGGTTGCATTATCTACTACTGAATTGGAGTATGTGGCCTTGACTGAAGCAATTAAGGAGGGCATGTGGCTTAAGGGAATCTTGAAAGAATTTGGTTTATCACAGAGAAGTATGATTGTCTTCTGTGATAATCAAAGTGCAATACATCTTGCAAAGCATCAGGGGTACTATGAGAGGACTAATCACATTGATGTGAAGCTATACTTGTAAGAGATATTGTGGAGAAGGGTGTAGTTCATTTGGGTAAGATAGCTACTGAGGAGAACCCAGCTGATGCGTTCACTAAGGTATTACCAAAGGAGAAGTTTAGTTTATGTCTTAGACTTATTGGATTACATTAGGTCCTCTAAGGAGAAGGCTGTTGTTATTTTGGTAGGGAGCAATGGTGGAGGCCGTCCTTTGAGAAGGATAGTGAGTTATTTAGTTCAAAGTGGAGATTTTAAGCTAAATGTGAAGAATTATGAGTGGTATCTTATAATCTCATATTAGCTGTTAGTCAGATGATGGTGTCAGCTGGTGGTTTCGGCTGATGTTAGAGTTAGGCAAGCTAACTTAGGCCTATCAGATGAGTTGAAGGTTTTCAGTCAGCTGAAAGTTGATGCTTAAAGTCAGCTAAGTTGGTGTGATCAGAAGAGGGTCGGATCAGTTGAGTAGAGGTTTATCAGTAGAGTTGGGCTTTTGACTAAGTGTGGAGATCAGAGGAGGAGATCATGTGAAGGGAGTCAGTTGATGAGTCTTTTGATATATGTCATCTGGTACGAGTTACAAGAGAAAGGGTAAAGCTGTTATTTCGATTGGGCAAGGAGGAACACGTGAGTTTGTTAGGCGGTTACAACAGCGTAAAAACTCCACGCTTTCAACACATTGCAATAATCACCTTGATCAATATAAATATCCCATCCCTTGCATTTTGTAAAGATTGACGCTTACGAGCATATATTCGTCTTTGAGTTGTGAGTTCACGAGTGAAGTAAGGATAAATCCTATTTTTTAGTGAATAAGTGTGTAATCATTCTTGATCAATCAAAGTTGAAGTCGTGTGTCCAGTGGATGTAGATCATATTGATCGAACCACTTAAATACTTGTTTGCTGATTTTATGTTCTTGTTTTGTTTACTTTTGCGAATTGCTATCTTGGTTGGATTACTTCAATCAAGAGTGCTACGTGATTAGAGACGTCTAATCTTATGGATTTCTTGACATAAAATGTGCAAGAATTTCATAGAAGCAAATAAATGTTTCCTTTGTGCCTATATAACATGTAATTTTGACTTTCTATCTTTCTCACCCGACTGTAGCTTCTTAACATCCCTCTTCAAAGTGTCGCATAACTCTTTATGGGAAGGAAATTCTCTGTGAATATTTATCACTACTTCAGATATCCGGGAAGATTCTTCATGTAATAAACGAGAATAGTTTTGGAGTAGCTCCCTAAGAGAACCAATTTAGGTTATAAAAGCCTGCAAGTGAAATACAAAATTATACTGTGGCATCTTATACTTTAAGAATTGCATAGCAATTAATGGGGTGGCTGGACGGAGGGGTTGCTGGACGGGAGACAGGTTGTGGCGGCAGGAAGCGACCGTGTAGGGCCAGCCCAGCCGCGCGGGCCAGGGCAGTGTGGGTTGCGCCGGCGGTAGAATAGGCTGAGGGCCGAAGGAGGGGGCCACAGGCGGTCGCTGCCGCACGCAACAACGCCGATATACGGATCGCTAGGGAAGGCGGACGGAAGGGGTGGCCATTCCAACGCCATATGTGTAGGGTAAATCGACCCGAGCGCAAACCGTGGATCTGCCAGATAGAGCTCAACGGTAGAGGAAGGAAGCTGCCCGGAGTCGAAACTAGCGGCAGGGAGCCGCGACTGGTTGGAGTGAGACACAATTTTTTACAAATAAGGACAATTTTTTTTAACATTACTATTAAAGTCGAATTGATGATTAAAAAACCTATTTTACCCTTTTCTTTTTTATTAAATTAACCATTAGTTCAACTTTTTTTTAATTATATTAAATGTGTATATCAAATTTTCAAATCCTCTATTTATCTAAATCCTAGCTAGGGATGGCAAAGGGACGGGTATGGGACGGGTATGGCCTATCCCAGGACCCGTTCCACTAAAGAATTCTTGAGAGAGGGGTTAGATCCTTTAGAATTTAAGAACTGAGGTATTTATAGTGTTGGTGTAGGGCTTAAGTGTGAAAATTGCAAGTAGATCCCTCAAAAATAGAGAAAATACGCGTTTGGCACCGAGAATGGGACGGCCCGGCCGGGTGGGGAAGTGGCCCGGCCGGGTGGAGTGTTGGCCGAGAAAATAAGAAACAGGGGCAAGTTGGCCCGGCCGGGCGAGTGATGCCGCCCGGCCGGGCGAGTGGTGCCGCCCGGCCGGGCCAAAACTTCGACTTTGGCCCCCAAATTCTGCACGCGACCGCCCGGCCGGGCCAAAACTCCGTACTCGGCCTTGTTTCTGTGCTTGGCCGCCCGGCCGGGCCAAAGTTTCGACTTTGGCTCCTTGT
Organism: Galeopsis tetrahit; assembly: GCA_963675135.1. Lineage (NCBI taxonomy): Eukaryota > Viridiplantae > Streptophyta > Magnoliopsida > Lamiales > Lamiaceae > Galeopsis > Galeopsis tetrahit. The sequence continues at coordinate 31,322,081 of OY776126.1, read as the reverse complement.
GTCGTTTTCGTCCTCCAACTTCGTCCCTCCGTTTCTTGAGTTTCCGACCTCCGATCGACTCGATTCTTTTGGCTATTCCACTCCATTTTTCGAGCTGGATCCAATGGTGCACTCCTCTTTCCGGTCCGATCAATTGTGGTATGTGTTTTGCTCCAAATTCCATCGTTTTACCTACAAAACCAACAAAACACAACCTTTCTCTCATTTTGGCTCAAACAATCATATCTAACGCACAAATCAATGAAATCTACATCAAAATATGCTTCACATGTGCTTATAAATCATGCAAATTCCACCCGAATCAAACCCCCCCCAAATTTAAAATGTTGTTTGTCCTCAAACAACTAAGCACTTAAAGCAATGAGGGTGGAATGATCACAACGGAATATTCAATGCAAATCACACATGCAAAGTAAGATGTAATGATGTCTCTTTCTCAAAGTGCATTTCTCAATGAAGATCATAGGCTCATTATTGCACTCACATTCATAGATCAAGGAATGCACAAGTACACAACACATTGTGATGGGAAACATAATCCAAATGCTCAAGTCCTCTACTCACATGATGAAGTGTTTCTCTCAAACACACAAACAAATTGAGGATATTGATGCACTCATCAACCAAGTTATTCTATGCAATCACCATATGCTTGCCCAACTTCTACTTTCTACACACACTCAATGCTCAACAATGTGATCAATAGGACTTAATCAAGGATGTAACATTGGCTCTTTGGACAAGGTAAGATGAATTTGGAAATTGTGACTCTTCTAGTGGAGGACAAAGCTTGTTGTTTCACAATTTGTGCTTTCACTTTCAAACTTTACAAACTCCATCCTTACTTTTCATTTTCCTTTCCTTTTCAAGCATTCATCACCTCATCTTTTGAACCATTTTTCTTTTCAAGCTTTTGGGGCTCTTTGTCCCTCTTTTCCTTTCCTTTATTTTCTTTTCATCTTTTTCTTTTTCTTCTTTCAACTTCTCCAACTTTTCTTTTCACCAAAGATATTCATTCAAGCACATGTTTTCCACTTTGTCTTTTATCCCCCACTAGATATAGGAATCAAAAGGCTCAAAAAGGCTAAGTGGTTAACATTGTAGTTTGCCAAGAAAATGAGGAATTAGGCTCAAGGGGCTAACTACGGAAAATTTCTTCGGTTTTGGGAAATTTTGGCTAAGTGACTCTTTTTAGAACAAGATGGCCTATATCACATCACGTCATTTCACACAATCATGCTTTCAAACAAGAACTTGGACAAGTTCTAGGATCACTAGAAATAACCTAGTCCACTCTCAAATGAACTAAACCGGATTACATGCTCGATTCAAGGCTCAATTCTCACCGGTTTATTCAATAGGATTCTCACATTCATCAAGTGTCCCCAAGCAACAACACACCATATATCCATGCTATCCAAGATCACAAATGTGAACACAATCATGAAACTATATCCAACATCAATCATGCTTACATTCAAAGCAAATAAACATCATCACAACTACTCAACAATGGATTTCAATGACTATTTATGCTCACATTTCACCAAATGTCCACTACCCCACACATGATCAAGAACCAACTTATACAATATAATCATGTGAAAGCCAAGTGTGCGCCGGTGCAAAATGTGACACAAGTAGAATGACGAACCGGTGCAAGGGTAACAACTAGTAGAAAAATAAAAGAAAAATAACTCCCCCAAACTTAGAATTTTACTATGTACAAATTCTAAGTTTGGGGCTACAAGTTGTTACCTCCCTCCTTGCACATCCAAAGCTTCTTCAGAGATCACCATTGCAACACTTGCTTTCCCTTCTCCAAAGTTGGTTTTGCTTCCTTCTCCATTCTTCAAGACAAGGTGTCCACAATTCTCCTCATCCCTACCTACAAAGAAACTAAGCTATCAACTCTACTAAATCAATAAAAACATAAAGCAATAAAACCTTGGGTTGCCTCCCAAGAAGCGCTATTTTTAACGTCCTATGCCGGACGGTTGCTTCCTCTTTCAAGCCTCATCCAAACGAAGCGACTCCACCATTCGAAGTTGCTCATTCCCAAAGTAATGCTTCACTCTTTGTCCGTTCACCACAAAGGTCGTTCCATCCTTACCAATAAGCTCCACATTTCCCATAGGCGTCACATTCTTAATCACAAAGGGTCCCGACCACTTTGACTTCAACTTGCCCGAAAATAACCTCAACCTTGAGTTGAACAATAGGACTTGTTCTCCAACTTGAAATTCCCTCCTTTCAATCATCTTGTCATGAAATCTCTTAGCTCTTTCTTTGTGAATCTTGGAATTCTCAAAGGCTCCATTCCTAAACTCATCAAGCTCATTAAGCATCATCTTCCTTCTTTCTCCGGATGCCTTAAGATCAAGATTCAACTCGTTAATGGCCCAACGAGTTCTCAACTCCACTTCCACGGGTAGATGACAAGACTTGCCATACACAAGTTGGTAAGGAGATGTGCCCAAAGGTGTCTTGTATGCGGTTCGATATGCCCAAAGAGCATCATCCAACTTGATAGCCCAATCCTTCCTTTTTAAACCAACGGTTTTCTCCAAGATTTGCTTTACTTCTCGATTAGCAAGCTCCGTTTGCCCATTAGCTTGAGGGTGATAAGGTGTAGTCACCCTATGCTTCACTCCATACTTTGTCAAAAGTTGGTCAAGCCATCGGTTGCAAAAGTGTGAACCACCATCACTCACTAGTGCTCTTGGAGTACCAAAACGAGTAAAAATATTCTTCCTCAAAAAGTTGAGGACCACCTTGGCATCATTTGTAGCGGTTGGAATGGCCTCAATCCACCTAGAGACATAATCAATGGCCAAAAGGATGTAAGAAAATCCATGAGAAGTGGGGAATGGCCCCATGAAGTCTATCCCCCACACATCAAAGAGCTCCACCTCAATCACATTCTTCATAGGCATCTCATGCCTCTTTGAAATGTTCCCAATCCTTTGACACTTATCACACTTCTTCACAAAAGCTTCACAATCCCTAAAAATGGATGGCCAATAAAAACCACTTTGAAGAATTTTGTGGGCCGTTATATTTGCTCCAAAATGACCTCCATAAGGAGATGAGTGGCACTCTTCAATCACTTTCTCCCACTCATCTTCCCCTAAACACCTTCTCATGATCATATCCGAACACCATCTATAAAGGAACGGATCCTCCCACACATAGAACTTGACATCATGATAGAATTTCTTCTTTTGATGGAATGAGAGGTTTGGTGGTGGTGTTCCGGTGGCTATGTAGTTCACAAAGTCGACGAACCATGGGCATGTTTCTTTGATGGCAAGGATTTGCTCATCGGGAAACCACTCTTTGATAGGGACTTGGATGTCCTTTTCCTCCACATTCTCAAGCCTTGAGAGATGATCCGCCACCACATTTTCACATCCTTTTCTATCCCTTATCTCCACGTCAAATTCTTGCAAGAGGAGCACCCATCTTATCAACCTTGGTTTGGCCTCTTTCTTCTCAATCAAATACTTGAGAGCCGTGTGATCCGTGTACACTATGGTCTTAGCTCCAACCAAATATGCTCTAAACTTGTCAAAGCTATAGATTACAGCTAGCATCTCTTTCTCCGTTGTGGTGTAATTCTTTTGAGCCGGATTCAAGGTTTTGCTTGCGTAATAAATTACACGAAATAACTTGTCCCTCTTTTGGCCTAAAGCCACTCCAATAGCATAGTCGCTAGCATCACACATGATGTCAAATGGTTGGCTCCAATCGGGTATCACCAACACGGGAGCTTTAATCAAAGCCTCCTTCAAAATCTCAAACGACTTCACACATTCTTCACTAAAAATGAAAGTGGCTCCCTTCTCCAACAATGCACACATGGGCTTGGCTATCTTTGAAAAGTCTTTGATGAATCTCCTATAGAAACCGGCGTGCCCAAGAAAGCTCCTAACCGCTTTCTCATTGGTTGGTGGGGGTAGCCTCTCAATAGCCACAATCTTGGCTCTATCGACCTCAAGCCCTTTTGCCGAAACCTTGTGTCCAAGCACAATCCCTTCCTTCACCATGAAGTGGCATTTCTCCCAATTAAGCACTAAGTTGGTATCTATACATCTTTGTAAAACACAAGAGAGGTTACGTAGACATGTATCAAAGCAATAACCAAACACGGAAAAATCATCCATGAATACCTCCATTATGTTTTCAATCATACCATGAAAAATAGCCATCATGCATCGTTGGAAGGTGGCGGGAGCATTGCATAATCCAAATGGCATTCTCCTAAAAGCAAAAGGACCATAAGGGCAAGTAAAAGTTGATTTCTCTTGGTCTTTAGGATCAATCAAAATTTGATTGTATCCCGAATAACCATCAAGAAAGCAATAATACTCATATCCCGCCATCCTATCCAACATTTGATCAATAAAAGGTAAAGGGAAGTGATCTTTCCTAGTGGCACTATTCAACATACGATAGTCAATACACACTCTCCACCCCACAATGGTCCTAGAAGGAACGTCTTCTAAGGCTTCGGTTTTAATAATGGTCATACCCCCCTTCTTAGGTACCACTTGTGTTGGGCTCACCCACTCACTATCACTTATGGGAAAAATTATATCATTATCTAACCACTTCAACACTTCTTTTCTTACTACATCTTGCATAATGGGGTTCAATCTTCTTTGACCTTGGGCTTTAGGCTTAATAGACTCATCTAGTCTAATTTTATGCATGCAAATATGAGCCGGTATACCCTTCAAATCCGAAATATCCCAACCAATAGCCGATTTATAGGTTCTAAGCACCCTAAGCAATTTTTCTAGCTCAAGCTCATGCAAATGTGAAGAAACAATAACCGGAAAGAGGTCACCTTGTTCAAGATACGCATATCTCAAGTGCTCCGGAAGTGGTTTCAAGTCAAGCTTCCTACCCTTCTCTTGAGCTTTTGGTTTCTCCTTAGCTTCCTCCTTTGGTGCCTCCAATGTGTAACAAGAGGGCCAAGTGTCAAGATTTTCGTTAGGAAATCTTTGACACTCTTCAAGTAAAACCCCCCCAAACTTGGCTTCTTGTCGTATCTCCATGAATTTCTCCTCCTTTTTTATTGGAAGTTCCTTCAAAACATCAAGAGAAGACATATATTCAAACAATTCTACATCATTAAGCTCATCAAAATTGAAATCAAAAGGAAAAGAAGAGAGTGAGTTAAGGGATTCTCTTATGCAAAAATCAAGTGGGTCTTTTGAGTTGCTCTTTTCCATATGCATATCCACACAAGCTTGCACATTATTGATCATGTTGCACTCGTAGACCTCATCCTCATCATCTCTAAACTTGATGGCCTTGTAGATGTTGAACAACACTTTCTCGTTGTTCACTTGAAGTTCCAATTCCCCTTTCCTCACGTTAATAATGGCTCCACCGGTCGCCAAAAATGGCCTTCCCAAGATGAGTGGAATATACTTATCCTCCTCCATATCTAATACCACAAAGTCCACCGGGAAGATGAACTTATCAATTTTTACCAACACGTCCTCTACTATACCCAAGGGGTATGTCATGGATCGATCCGCCAATTGAAGGCTCATGGTGGTTGGTGTAAGCTTCCCCAAACCAAGTGACTTAAATATGGACAAAGGCATAAGATTAATGCTAGCTCCCAAGTCACACAAAGCTTTAAATGTACCTCCATCTCCAATAACACATGGCAAGGTGAAAGATCCGGGATCTCTAAGCTTTTGAGGTAACTTTGCTTGAATGATTGAGCTACATTCTTCGGTCAAATGCACCGTTTCATACTCCACCATCTTCCTCTTGTTTGACATGATTTCTTTCAAGAACTTAGAGTAGTGGGGCATTTGTTCTAGAGCTTCGGCAAAGGGGATGTTGATGTGGATCTTTTTGAACATCTCCACAAACTTAGCAAATTTGTTATCCAAGCCCTTCTTCTTCAACCTTTGAGGGTATGGGAGAGGTACCACATTCTTGCCTTTGTCTTGAGGAGGGATTGCCTCCTCACTCTTCTTCTCCTCTACTTTCTCTTTTTCCCTCACTATCTCCTCTTGTCCTTCTTTCTCTTGTCCATCTTCTTTGTCGACATCCTCGGGTGCTATTACCATTTCCTCCTCTTGTGGCATCTTTGGCCCATCGTAGCTCGTCCCACTTCTTAGCTTTATAGCCTTGCAATGTTCCTTAGGGTTGAGCTCCGTGTTTGAAGGAAATTGCCCCGGAGTGTGTTGACTACCGATGACATTAGAAAGTTGACTCACTTGCTTCTCTATGGCTCTCATGTTGTTTGCCATATTCTTGATCATTTCTCCTTGTTCATCAAATCTTTGCCGAGTTATGTTTGCATTCTCTCTAGTCTCTCTCATGAATTTCGTGGTTTCCCCCATAAAAGCACCAAACATATCCTCCATTGATGGTTTTGATGAAGACTCCACAATAGCTCCATCTCTAACATTAAAATTTGGAGGTGGGACAATGGCATTCCTTGTGTTGGCATAGGAAAAAATTTCATGTTGCCTCAACCCGGGATGATATTGATTTGGGTTAGGAGGATTTTGCCTCTCATTCCAACCTCTTTCTCGAAATTGACGGTCCCTTTGATAATTCATATAATGGGCCTCTTCATATTGATCGTCACTAGGTCCCATTAATGACTTAGCCGCCATCATCGAAGTTAATTTGTCTACCTTGTTGGATAAGGTAGCAAAATCATCCGACTCTCTAGTAGAAGCAACTTTCCGGGTTTGCCTTCTCTCGGATGGCCATTGGTTTCCGTTCTTTGCCATCTCCTCTAGGAGCACATAGCCTTCATCCGTCGTCTTTCCTAGCAAAGAACCTCCACCGGCCGAGGCATCCACCATCCCTCTCGTTCGATGGTCCATCCCGTTGTAGAAATAGCAAATCAATTGGTCTCTTGAGAACCCATGTTGAGGACAACTCCGTATAAGATCCTTAAAACGCTCCCAAGCCTCGGCTAAAGACTCATCATCATCTTGCATGAAGGAAGAAATTTCTCCTCTTATCTTGATAGTCTTGCTTGGAGGAAAGTATTTCATGAGGAAAGCATCTACAAGGTCGGCCCAATTTTCGATCGTCCTTAGATTAAGAGACATGTACCATTGCTTTGCACGATCACGGAGGGAGAATGGGAACAATTGGAGACGGATGTAATCTTGAGGGACACGATTAATCTTAACCGTTCCACTTATCTCTAGGAATTGAGATAAATGGAGGTTAGGATCCTCCTTTGACAACCCTCCAAATTGGTTGTTTTGAACCATCATGATTAGGGTCGGCTTGAGCTCAAAGTTATGAGCATCAACGGGTTCCCGACCCGCTCCTCCATAGGGCCTCGGAATTGGGCGGAAATGATCTCTTAGTACCCTTTGTGGTCGATTTCCCCCATTCCCATTCGGTTCCTCAAATACATCAACCCCTTGATTCTCGACTTCCTCTTCGACCTCTTCAACCATCGGATTTTCCCTTCGATTCATTCTTTCCAACTCTAGCCTTCTCCTCTCGGCGTTCCTTCTTCGACAATTGGCCTCAATCTCCGGATCTAAAGGTAGCACTTCTTGGTGGTTCCTCCTAGATCGTGTGATCATAAACCATGTCTATCAAAAGAGCAAACGAGAGTGAGAATTGCCATTGAGATCAAAATAACAAACACAAATATTTTTGGATTTTTGCAAAATAAAGAAAATAAATAAATTGTCTAAACTAAAACTCTCCTAGCCTACACTCTAGAGCTTATAAAACCTCCCCGGCAGCGGCGCCATAAACTTGATTCACGTGTTATGCAACACTAAATAAACAACCGCAAGTATACGACGTCTATTGTAGCGTGATAAGCACGAGGTCGATCCCACGAGAAGGTTAAAGCGTAAAATTGGAGTTTGCTAGTTGAATTCTAAGTAGACGTGATCGAAATTTTGGATAAAATGTTTTACTCTAAAGTTACCTACCAAGTGTCACGAATAAGCAATAAAGAGCAAAGATAAAATCGATCAAGTGGCATACAAATCGCAAAACGAAAGTAAAATGAATGTAAACTCAATTAAGAGAAAGTAGGTCCTAGAGCACATGCACTACTAATGAATCTAACTATGGTTAAATGCCTATTCAAATGGTGTTCATGCTTTGTCTATAAGATTGATCACAACATAATGAATTAAAAGTTCTTTCGATCCAAGTAATTCAAAGGAAATATTACACAACCTAGTATCTCTACCTAAGTTGCACAATAAGACCCAATCAAGCCCTTAAGATCATCACTCATCTTCCTAATCATTGATCATCTTTCAATCTCACAATAAAATTAGGTCAAATGCTTGCAATCAATTAATCAAACTAGATTTCTCAACCTAATTCAACTAACTATGATCAACACATCACCATTGTACACATAATGACATGTTTTGCAACAAACACCAAGCATCCAAATAGAATTAAGCCACATAAACACCAATTAAACAAATATTAATCCATAGATATCATCAAAAGTATGTACAAGGCCCTAGAACCAAAAGTGTTCTAGCCAATCAACCACATGTTTGAATTACAAGAAAAACAAAGATTAAAACAATAAAAACTGAAAATAAAGGGAAGCTTAGACTGTGGTGAGGTGAGGAATTGAATTCCCAAGCTAATGCCTCCTTCCTTGCATGAATTGGTGGAAAGATGAAGAAGATATGGCCAAAAACCTCCAAGTATGTGTTGGTGTGTGAAAGAATTCTTGAGAGAGGGGTTAGATCCTTTAGAATTTAAGAAGTGAGGTATTTATAGTGTTGGTGTAGGGCTTAAGTGTGAAAATTGCAAGTAGATCCCTCAAAAATAGAGAAAATACGCGTTTGGCACCGAGAATGGGACGGCCAGGCCGGGTGGGGAGAAACAGGGGCAAGTTGGCCCGGCCGGGCGAGTGATGCCGCCCGGCCGGGCGGAAAGTTCGTAAATGGGGAGGGATTTTGGGGCATTCGGCCGCCCGGTCGGGCGAGTGGTGTCGCCCGATCGGGCCAAAACTTCGACTTTGGCCCCCAAATTCTGCACGCGACCGCCCGGCCGGGCGAGTGATGCCGCCCGGCCGGGCCAAATTTCCGTACTCGGCCTTGTTTCTGTGCTTGGCCGCCCGGCCGGGCCAAAGTTTCGACTTTGGCTCCTTGTGTCGTTTTCGTCCTCCAACTTCGTCCCTCCGTTTCTTGAGTTTCCGACCTCCGATCGACTCGATTCTTTTGGCTATTCCACTCCATTTTTCGAGCCGGATCCAATGGTGCACTCCTCTTTCCGGTCCGATCACTTGTGGTATATGTTTTGCTCCAAATTCCATCATTTTACCTACAAAACCAACAAAACACAACCTTTCTCTTATTTTGGCTCAAACAATCATATCTAACGCACAAATCAATGAAATCTACATCAAAATATGCTTCACATATGCTTATAAATCATGCAAATTCCACCCGAATCAACGAGACAACTGTTTTGAGATGTGTAAGAAAAATAACTAACTTTTCAAGATAACTAGTCTGCTGATTCCACTAGGGGCCTAGGACTAGTTAGTCTGCTAATTTGTTATCTATCATAATTAAGTGCGGAATGTAGTGTGCCCATTAAGATTTATACTCGTCTATACTTATTTAAAAAATTTACTTCATACATAATCACATTTTGGGGTATCAACTGACTTGGTGTCAGCTGATTATGACTTTCGAATACAGTAAAGTAAATATGCAGTATCAGCTGATAGTGTACGAGCTGATACAAAACATTTTCTCTTAAAACATATGCTTATGTAAGTATACATGTATGATGATGACAGTTAATAATAAAGCAAGTAAATAAGACACCATCATTTATAGTGGTTTGGATATCAGATCCTACGTCCACTCTCACGATTCCAATCGTGATGTTAATCTCTTAATCCCATAAAGGGTCTTGTAATGTTTACCGTGCTAAGAGTAACACGTCTTGTCCTTTATAGTCTCAAGTAGAGGACTTTGAGCTCTGAGCAGTTCCAAACTACTACGGTCTCCACAAGTGTTTATGAGCACTTGTACTCATTACAGTGACTAACACTCAACTTAACTTCTACGGGTTTATGGTAGAAGGTGGGTTTCGTGTATGAGGACTAGCAATGAGAATTTCCCTTACAATCTGATTTAGCCTAATGCTAGGATTGGGAAATTCTCTCTAAACTTTGGATATGTATATGGCAATACTGACTTAAGATTGATGAGTTCATTTTCACTGTTGATGAGGTGATGATTTGTTGAATCTTCATGGACGAGTTCTTGAGCTCTTCTGATTTCTGGAAATTTATGAACTTTGGCTCGACCTTTGCATCTCATCACTCATATGTTAGTTATGATAATGATCTCATATTTATAGTGTAAGACTAGATAAGCACCCGCGTATTACGCGGAATGTAAAAATCAGAAAAATTGAGAAGTAAAACGGAATGAAGACGGAAATTTTCTTGATATAATCTTTAATTAATATACACAATAATCTTAAAAATGTCTATTAGTATATACTGTAGGTGAATTAAATTTAAATAAATTCTATCAATGGAAAGAGGATTATTAATTGTGAAGAAATTAGTATTACATAATTTAGGAAATTAGTAACATTACAAATTTGAATGATTTTGATTGATATTGAATTATTTATGTAAAATCAATCAGTAACATTAAAATTGGTATTACATAATTGATATTGGCTAAATCAACTAAAAGACGACATGTAGGCAAAATTAACCAGAAGACGACACGTAAGCCGAATCAACCAGAAGACGACACATAAGCAGAATCAACCAGAAGATGACACGCAAGCAATCTCAACTCCCTATTAGTATAATAGGGGATTTGAATGTTACCGTTGGGACACAATCAAATCTTCCACTATTTCAGGAATCGCAATCTTCTTGATTGTAGTTATTGATTATTACCGTTGGCTAGTAATAATCAATACCACATTGACTTTCCTTTCTTGCGCTCCTTGCCTTGTCAGAATCTTGAGTGTCAGCTATTGCTTTCTTATTGATCTACATCAGCTCTAATTAATCTTCCTTATATAGATACAAATGACATTTGCCTCATCTGATTGACTCTGCTGATCTTTAGGATCACCTCTTTTGATTATGACATTAGGCTAGGCTTAGATTGCTTCCTCATCTGGGTGTCCCTCTTCTGTCTAGTTACCAGTTTGGTCCTCAGTTGTGTTTGGCTACTCAGCTGATTTTGGTTACTCAACTGGTGAGACCTCAGCTGATCACCAGTCGACTTCCCTTTCGACTGATTCTCCTCTTCTGATTCTTGGTCTTCTGATTCTTGGTCTTCTCTTCTGATATTGAGCATATGCGTGTAAGACTTATATTCTGACTAGAATCCTATATATTACAAGATGTATAATAAAGTTGTCTATACAATACAACTTATCCCATTATATGTTTAATTTATTAGGAAAGAGTCAACATGATCTTTTCCTTATTTGTTTTAATCAATTCCATAAATTATGTGATTAGATTTCCGTAAATTGTGTAGATATTTTTCCTTGATTTACTCTTGTATTCTCCCTATTTATTCAGGGATTAATTGTAAATTCAAATAACACACTTTATATTTACTATATGGTATCACGAGAGGGTTCGATCAAAATCCTGTAAAAACCCTTATTCCTTCTTCCTTCTCATCGCAATCTTAAGTCATGTCTGGCGTCGATAATTCCTCCTCCTCCGCCAACCGCGCCGTCACTGATGGTCCCACACACCCACCGATCGTCCCGATCACGGCGCATCATCATCTTCCTATTAAACTTACGCTCCAGAATTTCCCTTCTTGGAGGGCTCATTTGCTTGCACTCCTTCGCGGTCATAACCTACTCGGCTATATTGACGGCTCGTTGCCTTGTCCAACTCTCATTGCCGATCGCTCTAATGTCGAGGACATCTCCCACTGAACCCGTTAAGATCAGCTTTTGCTGGCTGCCATTATTGGCTCACTTTCCGCCGATGTACTTCCGGTGGTGTCTCTTAAGGAGACCTCTTTTGATGCGTGGTCCACGCTTGTTCGTCTATGTGCGGGTAAATCTCACTCACGTGTTAACCAATTGAAAAGCGAACTGTACCGAATGCAGATCAGGGACCGTTCTATTACCGACTACCTTCGCTATGTGAAGGCCAAAACTGCCGAACTCGCCCTCATTGATGAACCAGTAAGCGCCGATGATCTGACCATCTTTGTCATCAATGGCTTAGGGCCTGAATACGCGCCTATCGTCAGCCCGATCCGTGCTCGTAAAACTCCGTTTACGTTTGAAGAGCTCCATGACTTGCTCTTTGAACACGAGCTATCCCTCAAACATCAGGAGGATGCTCAGCGCTCGCTCCTCGCCACTGCTAATGCGGCGTCATCAAATCGTGGCAACACCAACAATCACAACCGTGGTAATACTAATCGCAACAACTTCAGGGGAAATAATTCACATTGTCGATCCATCTCGCACCAGGGCGGTAACAATGGTCGTGGTAACAATTCCGGGCAGCAAAACAATTGTGGATCGTTCCATGGTAACCGACACTCAGGTAACCACAATTATAATAACCCTAGACCTGTTGTTTGCCAACTCTGTGACATCGTGGATCGTTCCATTGGTCTCTTGAGAACCCATGTTGAGGACAACTCCGTATAAGATCCTTAAAACGCTCCCAAGCCTCGGCTAAAGACTCATCATCATCTTGCATGAAGGAAGAAATTTCTCCTCTTATCTTGATAGTCTTGCTTGGAGGAAAGTATTTCATGAGGAAAGCATCTACAAGGTCGGCCCAATTTTCGATCGTCCTTAGATCAAGAGACATGTACCATTGCTTTGCACGATCACGGAGGGAGAATGGGAACAATTGGAGACGGATGTAATCTTGAGGGACACGATTAATCTTAACCGTTCCACTTATCTCTAGGAATTGAGATAAATGGAGGTTAGGATCCTCCTTTGACAACCCTCCAAATTGGTTGTTTTGAACCATCATGATTAGGGTCGGCTTGAGCTCAAAGTTATGAGCATCAACGGGTTCCCGACCCGCTCCTCCATAGGGCCTCGGAATTGGGCGGAAATGATCTCTTAGTACCCTTTGTGGTCGATTTCCCCCATTCCCATTCGGTTCCTCAAATCCATCAACCCCTTGATTCTCGACTTCCTCTTCGACCTCTTCAACCATCGGATTTTCCCTTCGATTCATTCTTTCCAACTCTAGCCTTCTCCTCTCGGCGTTCCTTCTTCGACAATTGGCCTCAATCTCCGGATCTAAAGGTAGCACTTCTTGGTGGTTCCTCCTAGATCGTGTGATCATAAACCATGTCTATCAAAAGAGCAAACGAGAGTGAGAATTGCCATTGAGATCAAAATAACAAACACAAATATTTTTGGATTTTTGCAAAATAAAGAAAATAAATAAATTGTCTAAACTAAAACTCTCCTAGCCTACACTCTAGAGCTTATAAAACCTCCCCGGCAGCGGCGCCATAAACTTGATTCACGTGTTATGCAACACTAAATAAACAACCGCAAGTATACGGCGTCTATTGTAGCGTGATAAGCACGAGGTCGATCCCACGAGAAGGTTAAAGCGTAAAATTGGAGTTTGCTAGTTGAATTCTAAGTAGACGTGATCGAAATTTTGGATAAAATGTTTTACTCTAAAGTTACCTACCAAGTGTCACGAATAAGCAATAAAGAGCAAAGATAAAATCGATCAAGTGGCATACAAATCGCAAAACGAAAGTAAAATGAATGTAAACTCAATTAAGAGAAAGTAGGTCCTAGAGCACATGCACTACTAATGAATCTAACTATGGTTAAATGCCTATTCAAATGGTGTTCATGCTTTGTCTATAAGATTGATCACAACATAATGAATTAAAAGTCCTTTCGATCCAAGTAATTCAAAGGAAATATTACACAACCTAGTATCTCTACCTAAGTTGCACAATAAGACCCAATCAAGCCCTTAAGATCATCACTCATCTTCCTAATCATTGATCATCTTTCAATCTCACAATAAAATTAGGTCAAATGCTTGCAATCAATTAATCAAACTAGATTTCTCAACCTAATTCAACTAACTATGATCAACACATCACCATTGTACACATAATGACATGTTTTGCAACAAACACCAAGCATCCAAATAGAATTAAGCCACATAAACACCAATTAAACAAATATTAATCCATAGATATCATCAAAAGTATGTACAAGGCCCTAGAACCAAAAGTGTTCTAGCCAATCAACCACATGTTTGAATTACAAGAAAAACAAAGATTAAAACAATAAAAACTGAAAATAAAGGGAAGCTTAGACTGTGGTGAGGTGAGGAATTGAATTCCCAAGCTAATGCCTCCTTCCTTGCATGAATTGGTGGAAAGATGAAGAAGATATGGCCAAAAACCTCCAAGTATGTGTTGGTGTGTGAAAGAATTCTTGAGAGAGGGGTTAGATCCTTTAGAATTTAAGAAGTGAGGTATTTATAGTGTTGGTGTAGGGCTTAAGTGTGAAAATTGCAAGTAGATCCCTCAAAAATAGAGAAAATACGCGTTTGGCACCGAGAATGGGACGGCCCGGCCGGGTGGGGAGAAACAGGGGCAAGTTGGCCCGGCCGGGCGAGTGATGCCGCCCGGCCGGGCGGAAAGTTCGTAAATGGGGAGGGATTTTGGGGCATTCGGCCGCCCGGTCGGGCGAGTGGTGTCGCCCGGCCGGGCCAAAACTTCGACTTTGGCCCCCAAATTCTGCACACGACCGCCCGGCCGGGCCAAATTTCCGTACTCGGCCTTGTTTCTGTGCTTGGCCGCCCGGCCGGGCGAATGATGCCACCCGGCCGGGCCAAAGTTTCGACTTTGGCTCCTTGTGTCGTTTTCGTCCTCCAACTTCGTCCCTCCGTTTCTTGAGTTTCCGACCTCCGATCGACTCGATTCTTTTGGCTATTCCACTCCATTTTTCGAGCCGGATCCAATGGTGCACTCCTCTTTCCGGTCCGATCACTTGTGGTATATGTTTTGCTCCAAATTCCATCGTTTTACCTACAAAACCAACAAAACACAACCTTTCTCTTATTTTGGCTCAAACAATCATATCTAACGCACAAATCAATGAAATCTACATCAAAATATGCTTCACATGTGCTTATAAATCATGCAAATTCCACCCGAATCAACGAGACAACTGTTTTGAGATGTGTAAGAAAAATAACTAACTTTTCAAGATAACTAGTCTGCTGATTCCACTAGGGGCCTAGGACTAGTTAGTCTGCTAATTTGTTATCTATCATAATTAAGTGCGGAATGTAGTGTGCCCATTAAGATTTATACTCGTCTATACTTATTTAAAAAATTTACTTCATACATAATCACATTTTGGGGTATCAACTGACTTGGTGTCAGCTGATTATGACTTTCGAATACAGTAAAGTAAATATGCAGTATCAGCTGATAGTGTACGAGCTGATACAAAACATTTTCTCTTAAAACATATGCTTATGTAAGTATACATGTATGATGATGACAGTTAATAATAAAGCAAGTAAATAAGACACCATCATTTATAGTGGTTTGGATATCAGATCCTACGTCCACTCTCACGATTCCAATCGTGATGTTAATCTCTTAATCCCATAAAGGGTCTTGTAATGTTTACCGTGCTAAGAGTAACACGTCTTGTCCTTTATAGTCTCAAGTAGAGGACTTTGAGCTCTGAGCAGTTCCAAACTACTACGGTCTCCACAAGTGTTTATGAGCACTTGTACTCATTACAGTGACTAACACTCAACTTAACTTCTACGGGTTTATGGTAGAAGGTGGGTTTCGTGTATGAGGACTAGCAATGAGAATTTCCCTTACAATCTGATTTAGCCTAATGCTAGGATTGGGAAATTCTCTCTAAACTTTGGATATGTATATGGCAATACTGACTTAAGATTGATGAGTTCATTTTCACTGTTGATGAGGTGATGATTTGTTGAATCTTCATGGACGAGTTCTTGAGCTCTTCTGATTTCTGGAAATTTATGAACTTTGGCTCGACCTTTGCATCTCATCACTCATATGTTAGTTATGATAATGATCTCATATTTATAGTGTAAGACTAGATAAGCACCCGCGTATTACGCGGAATGTAAAAATCAGAAAAATTGAGAAGTAAAACGGAATGAAGACGGAAATTTTCTTGATATAATCTTTAATTAATATACACAATAATCTTAAAAATGTCTATTAGTATATACTGTAGGTGAATTAAATTTAAATAAATTCTATCAATGGAAAGAGGATTATTAATTGTGAAGAAATTAGTATTACATAATTTAGGAAATTAGTAACATTACAAATTTGAATGATTTTGATTGATATTGAATTATTTATGTAAAATCAATCAGTAACATTAAAATTGGTATTACATAATTGATATTGGCTAAATCAACTAAAAGACGACATGTAGGCAAAATTAACCAGAAGACGACACGTAAGCCGAATCAACCAGAAGACGACACATAAGCAGAATCAACCAGAAGATGACACGCAAGCAATCTCAACTCCCTATTAGTATAATAGGGGATTTGAATGTTACCGTTGGGACACAATCAAATCTTCCACTATTTCAGGAATCGCAATCTTCTTGATTGTAGTTATTGATTATTACCGTTGGCTAGTAATAATCAATACCACATTGACTTTCCTTTCTTGCGCTCCTTGCCTTGTCAGAATCTTGAGTGTCAGCTATTGCTTTCTTATTGATCTACATCAGCTCTAATTAATCTTCCTTATATAGATACAAATGACCTTTGCCTCATCTGATTGACTCTGCTGATCTTTAGGATCACCTCTTTTGATTATGACATTAGGCTAGGCTTAGATTGCTTCCTCATCTGGGTGTCCCTCTTCTGTCTAGTTACCAGTTTGGTCCTCAGTTGTGTTTGGCTACTCAGCTGATTTTGGTTACTCAACTGGTGAGACCTCAGCTGATCACCAGTCGACTTCCCTTTCGACTGATTCTCCTCTTCTGATTCTTGGTCTTCTGATTCTTGGTCTTCTCTTCTGATATTGAGCATATGCGTGTAAGACTTATATTCTGACTAGAATCCTATATATTACAAGATGTATAATAAAGTTGTCTATACAATACAACTTATCCCATTATATGTTTAATTTATTAGGAAAGAGTCAACATGATCTTTTCCTTATTTGTTTTAATCAATTCCATAAATTATGTGATTAGATTTCCGTAAATTGTGTAGATATTTTTCCTTGATTTACTCTTGTATTCTCCATATTTATTCAGGGATTAATTGTAAATTCAAATAACACACTTTATATTTACTATATGGTATCACGAGAGGGTTCGATCAAAATCCTGTAAAAACCCTTATTCCTTCTTCCTTCTCATCGCAATCTTAAGTCATGTCTGGCGTCGATAATTCCTCCTCCTCCGCCAACCGCGCCGTCACTGATGGTCCCACACACCCACCGATCGTCCCGATCACGGCGCATCATCATCTTCCTATTAAACTTACGCTCCAGAATTTCCCTTCTTGGAGGGCTCATTTTCTTGCACTCCTTCGCGGTCATAACCTACTCGGCTATATTGACGGCTCGTTGCCTTGTCCAACTCTCATTGCCGATCGCTCTAATGTCGAGGACATCTCCCACTGAACCCGTTAAGATCAGCTTTTGCTGGCTGCCATTATTGGCTCACTTTCCGCCGTTGTACTTCTGGTGGTGTCTCTTAAGGAGACCTCTTTTGATGCGTGGTCCACGCTTGTTCGTCTATGTGCGGGTAAATCTCACTCACGTGTTAACCAATTGAAAAGCGAACTGTATCGAATGCAGATCAGGGACCGTTCTATTACCGACTACCTTCGCTATGTGAAGGCCAAAACTGTCGAACTCGTCCTCATTGATGAACCAGTAAGCGCCGATGATCTGACCATCTTTGTCATCAATGGCTTAGGGCCTGAATACGCGCCTATCGTCGGCCCGATCCGTGCTCGTGAAACTCCGTTTACGTTTGAAGAGCTCCATGACTTGCTCTTTGAACACGAGCTATCCCTCAAACATCAGGAGGATGCTCAGCGCTCGCTCCTCGCCACTACTAATGCGGCGTCATCAAATCGTGGCAACACCAACAATCACAACCGTGGTAATACTAATCGCAACAACTTCAGGGGAAATAATTCACATTGTCGATCCATCTCGCACCAGGGCGGTAACAATGGTCGTGGTAACAATTCCGGGCAGCAAAACAATCGTGGATCGTTCCATGGTAACCGACACTCAGGTAACCACAATTATAATAACCCTAGACCTGTTGTTTGCCAACTCTGTGACACACCAGGTCACATAGCAACCACTTGTCGCCGACCTGTCTCAGCAAATTACGCCAATTCTGTTTCCAATTCGCCTTCCAATCCATGGCTCTTGGATTCTGGCGCTTCCCATAACCTCACATCTGATCTCAGCAACATGTCTATTCATTCTGAGTATAACGACACCGATGAGGTTCACATTGCTGATGGCTCGGGCCTTCCGATTACTCAAACTGGTAAATCATAATTATTATTTCCGTCTCGCACTTTTGTTTTGAATGATATATTGTGCGTCCCGTCTGCGAGGCAAAATCTTCTTTCTGTAAGTCAATTTACGAGGGCTAATAATGTTTCACTGGAATTTTTTCCACACTCTTATCTGATTAAGGATCTAGCTACGGGGGCGCGTCTACTTAAGGGTCCTTGTCAAGATGGTGTTTACCGTTTGTTTCCTCCCGCTCGAGCTGGTCTTTCAAATAAAGTGGCTTCTTCTGTTGGTGTTAGGGCCTCTCCTTCTCGTTGGCATGCTCGCTTTGGGCATCCATCGTCTGAGACTAGTAATTTCATTATTAATACTTTTGGTTTACCTGTTGTGAACAAGTCTGGTTTGGACAGACATTGTGTTTCTTGCCAGCTGAGCAAATGTCATCGCTTACCTTTTCATACGTCATCTTTTCGTGCGTTACATCCTTTACATTATATATATACTGATGTCTGGGGGCCGGCCCCTGTTGTGTCTCTTGATGGGTCAAAATATTTCCTGTTGCTTGTTGATTTATATACTCGATACTGTTGGGTGTTTCCCTTGAATGCAAAATCACAGGTGGCATCTATATTTTCTCAGTTTCGTTGTTTGGTCGAGAAACAGTTTGGGCACTCCATTAAAAATGTGTATTCGGATAATGGTGGTGAATTCACTGCTCTTCGCTCATTTTTTGTTCAGAACGGTATTTCGTGGTTAACCACGGCGCCTCACACGCCGCAACAAAACGGGATGGTAGAACGGCGTAATCGCCATGTCTTGGAGGTTGCTCGGGCCCTCCTTCACGCTGCCTCGCTACCCTCCTCGTTCTGGTCATTTGCAATTCAAACGGCGGTATATTTAATTAATCGCCAGCCTGCTTCTACGCTTGCCAAATCAAGTCTATTTTTTGCACTCTTTGGTCGTCCGCCAAATTACTCCAAACTCCGCACTTTTGGTTGCCAGTGTTTTCCATGGCTACGTCCATACATTCCTGGAAAACTAACGCCGCCCTCTTTACCACGTATCTTCATTGGGTACTCGTCTTCGCAGCATGCATATCGCTGCCTTGATCTGAATTCCGGGCGCATTTATGTTTCTTGGCATGTGACTTTTCTGGAGGATGTTTTTCCAAAGTTATCTTCATCTTCAACAAATCTGCTCGATACTACACCTCTACCTATGCCCAGGTTATCTGTCTTGCCGCTTCCCACACGGCAACACTATCATCCACCTGTTACGGTCCCACAATCGGCACAATCTGCTCCTTTGGTAGCGGTACCATCGCCAACACTGTATATTGTGCCGCCGTTAGCACCGCCTGGCCCTATGGTCCCGATACCCCCAGCCTCGGTACCTTCACTAGCAGTACCATCGCCTGATTCTTCTCGTTCACATCCTATGATTACACGGAGTCGTAATAATATATTCAAGCCGAAGCAGTTTAATTCTGCAACTAAGCACCCTTTGCCCACAGACATTGAGCCTTCAACCGTTAAGCAAGTTATGTCCTCCCTTCTCTGGCGTGCCTCCATGACAAATGAATTCACGGCTTTACAACGGTTCGGCACTTGGGATCTTGTATCATCACCTGTCGGTGCTAATATTGTCGGATGTAAGTGGGTTTTTCGTGTCAAACGTAAACCAGATGGCTCAGTTGATAAGTACAAAGCCCGTCTCGTAGCAAAAGGGTTCCAACAACGTCCTGGAGTGGATTTCCAGGAGACCTTCAGTCCGGTAGTTAAACCGGCCACTATACGAACAGTGTTGTCCATTGCTCTCCAGTTTAACTGGCCTCTCCGTCAACTTGACATCAGTAATGCCTTCTTACATGGGAAACTGGATACTCCCGTTTACATGACTCAGCCACCTGGCTTCATTGATCCCGCTGCTCCTTCCGCTGTGTGTTTACTTAAGCGTACTCTCTATGGCCTTCGGCAAGCACCTAGGGCTTGGTTTACTGCTCTAAGTTCCGCTTTGCTATCCTTTGGATTTGTACAGTCGGTTGCCGACACATCCCTCTTCATTTACAACCAGGGCTCTATTCGGACCTTTATCTTAGCATACGTTGATGATCTTGTTATTATTGGTTCATCGCCACCTTTGATTTCTACGATTACTCAACATCTTATGCGGCATTTCCTGGTAAAGGACCTTGGCCCTCTTACATATTTCCTTGGGGTCGAAGTCGCGCATTGTAAAGAAGGTCTGTTTCTCTCTCAACATAAGTATATCACTGATCTCCTTTGTCGCTTCAACATGGATGGTTGCAAACCAGTTTCGACACCTATGGTCTCTAAATTCTTAACCGTGAAAGGTCCGGCTAATGCCACTGATTATAGAAGTGCGATTGGTGGCTTGCAATATCTCACTCTGACACACCCCGATATCGCTTTCACGGTGAACAGGTTAGCACAACACATGTCTGCTCCTCTTGCCACTCATTGGGAGGCCGTTAAACGTCTTTTTCGCTATCTTAAGGGCTCCCTTCACCATGGTTTTCTCCTACGGCGTTCTTCGTCACTCAATCTGACCGCCTTCATTGATTTTGATTTTGGTGGTGACTTAACAGATGGAAAGTGTACGTCGGCATACATTGTTTTTTTGGGGGACAATCCTATTTCGTGGCGTTCTCGTAAACAGCGTGGTGTTGCCCAGTCGTCTACGGAGGTGGAATATCGGGCACTTGCTGCTGCTGCCTCCGAAGTGTGTTGGTTGCATCACTTGTTTGCCGAGCTTGGCCTTCCACCACCTGCGATCCCTCGCATCCTTTGCGACAATATGGGTGCGACTCGACTTGCCCTCAACCCAGTCCAACATTCTCGTATGAAACATATCACAATCGACTTACACTTTGTGCGTGACTTAGCTTCCAAAGGCAAAGTCTCTGTCTCTTATGTTAATACTCAAGATCAACTTGCGGACTTGTTGACAAAGCCTCTTGCTCGCTCTCGCTTCTGCCTGCTGCGCTCCAAAACCTCCGTCGCTGATGGGACGTCGATTTTGCGGGGGCGTATTAGGAAATAGTCAACATGATCTTTTCCTTATTTGTTGTAATCAATTCCCTAAATTATGGGATTAGATTTGCGTAAATTGTGTAGATATTTTTCCTTGATTTACTCTTGTATTCTCCCTATTTATTCAGGGATTAATTATAAATTCAAATAACACACTTTATATTTACTATATACTCCCTCCGTCCCACAGGAATTTGCACACTTTCCATATATGGATGTCCCATACCAATTTGCACACTCCATAAAAGGAAATATCTTCACAACCCTCACCCTTGAAATATACTCATATTTACCCATATGCCATTACTTTTCCACACTCAATCTACTTTTTACTTTACTTTATTCATAAAAATTTACAAAACTACCCCTCAAAACATCAATCATTACACCTTTTCTTACACATTTCTTAAAATGTGTGCCGGTCAAAGGGTGCAAGTTCCTCCGGGACAGAGGGAGTAATTTGGTTTATCAAAACTAAACATAGGGATATAAATATCCCAACAGTTACTATAGAGACAATTATATGTTACTATAGAAACAACACATAATTAGTTTTTGAGTAAACATATTTGTTTTTAAAATAACACATGAAATGAAAGATATTGAAATTTATGTTACTATATAAATACAAGAATATTACTTTATAGAAAAATATGTGTTATTGCGTGAATAAAAAGTTATTATTGAGGGTGAATGAAATACTCAAATTAAAAAGACGAAGTACAATGATTGAAAACACGAAAAAAATAATTATATTTGTAATCCCCAAAGCTATATTGTTCATTAGTTTATCATAATATAAAAAATGGAATTAGAATCGCGTATGTTGAATAGTTTATCGATTCCTCCATTTGCAAAGACATAACCATCAACAATTGGTTGGAATAGACATACGTGTGGTATTATTATTGACATTTTCTCATTCAGTGTATTATTATTGACATTTTCTCATTCATTAATTCATCTAAAAAATAATAATGATTTCTCCACCTTGTTTCGTGACTAGCCGATTAAAAATTTGAACAAATTAAATGGATTGTGGACGACAGGTAGCGCGATCAAATTCTCTAAAGAATTTTTTTTGGTATAAGAAACGTATCGCCTTAACCGGGTAGAATGAGTAAAATTCCACGGATCTATGTTTGTGCAATATTGTATATAAATATTTGTCATGTTTTTTATTCTAATTTTATACAAATTCTGCAATTTTTTAATTTTTTTTTCAGTTATTCACTCTTTTTTTTTTCTACGATAAATACATACATATACATTTAAAAAATATATATTAACATTATTCTATTTTCAATCAGGGTGTGTTTGGCTTTGAAGACTAGGCTGGTTTGATTGTTTAATCAGGTAGGTAGTTTGGTTTGCTAGTTTTGGGCCCGAGAAAGAAATAGGCCCAAGTTACTTTTGTAGAATAATCATGTATTTGCATGACAAAGAGTCAGGGCTGAGGGGGTAAGATAATTTGTCTGCATTTGTCCTAAATAAAATTATGTACATCAAAATACCAGGGTTGTCCTCATATATTGTAATAAAATTACCAAAACACCCTTATTCATATGAGAAACTACCAATCTGCCAATATATAACATGAAAACTAAAATTTACCATTTCGTCTCCTCTCTCTTGCCCAAGGACTTTTTATAGGTTTTTTTTTCTTCTGTGCGCATTGTTTGTAATAGGAAATAAATATTCAAATTATTATTTACCATATCCTGTAAATATTTCATTTTATTTGTTTGTTATTATTTCCTTGTAAATCTCTTATACCTTGACTATATATATTGGATCTTCTCAATCACCTCATTAACGGTGATCCCATACCTATTCTCACATGGTATCAGTCAAACTCACATAAACCGTAGCCGTCACTCATAGCCTCACGCTAAATTCTTCCTCTCCCTCTCCTTTCAGCGTTGTCGCCCGTTCCTCCCCTTCCGGCGCCATGGCGGACTCCTCCTCCTCCTCTCTTCCCATAAACACTCTCGTTCACATGCTTACCGTGAAGCTTTCTACGTCAAACTATCTTGTTTAGCGTAATCAGATCGTTTCAGTTTTCACCAACCACGATCTATTCTCCCACGTTGACGGTTCTTGCCCGGAACTGCCCAAAATCGTCAAGTCCGATGGCAAGGATGTCCCAAACCCGGATTGTACTGCTTGGTTTGCGTTGGATCAGAAGATTCTGAGACTTATTCTCTCTTCTCTATCTGAAGACACCATGGCCGAAGTCATCGGCCTCACCTCATCTCGATCTATCTGGACAGCCATCGAGGAGGCCTTTAGTCATTCCTCCGCCTCTCGCCTCAACCAGTTACGTGGTGAATTGTTCAACCTCCGCCGTGGCACCTCCTCGGTTGATGAATATAGCAAGAAGTTTCGACTTCTCTGTGACCAGTTGGCCTCTATTGGTCGCCCTGTAGATGCCATTGATAAGAGTCATTAGTTCTTAAACGGTCTCGGCCCTAAGTTTCTTGGCTTCTCTAACACCCGTATGTTTATGACCCCGATGCCTCCTTTTCGCGATCTGGTTCTTCAAGCTTATGCAGCGTTCCATGGACGCCCCAACCGCTCCTGTTCCTGCTTTTGCCACTGATCGATGCTCTGGCTCCTCGCAGCCCCCGATCTTTCTCTCATGCTCGCACCTCTGGTCATGGTGGCCGCCCACCTGCTACCTCCGGTGGTCACCATTCCCCTGCCCAGCAAGGCGCTCGGGGCAAACGATCTATCACTCCTACTTGCTCAGGCCTTCGAGTCACAGTGCTCGGTTGCTCCCTCCCCTAGTTCAGATTGGTTTCTTGACACCAGTGCCTCTGCCCACATGACTCCGGATTCCACTGCTATGGATGATCTCGCACCTTATAATGGTAATGATCATGTTATTGTCGCGAACGGTACTTCTATTCCCATTACTCACACTGGTTCTTATCATGCTCATGATAAATTTCGCTTATTGGATGTTCTGGTTATTCCCCATCACACTAAAAAATTGTGGTTCAGAACCGAGTAACCAAGGAACCTCTGGCTCGCGGCAGGCGTAGTCGCGGTCTTTACATTCTGGAGCATGGTCGCCCAGCCCTGGTCGTCGCGTTGCACACTGCTGCTCGGCGTGCTTCGTTTGAGCTTTGGCACCATAGATTAGGACATACTTCTATTTCAGTTGCTAATTTGTTGAAACGTTTGGGTCACTTGGATGTTACTTCTGTTTTGCATAAACCTTCTCTATGTACTCCTTGTCAGCTGGCAAAGAGCAAACATTTTTCTTTTACTTTGAATAAAAAGCGAGCATCCCGTGTTTTGGATCTTATTCATTGTGATTTATGGGGGCCTGCCCCGGTGTGTTCTAATGATGGTTATCGTTATTATGCTATCTTTATTGATGACTTTTCTCGCTTCATGTGGTTGTACCCTTTGCGTGCTAAGTCCGATTTTTTTGGTGTTTTGGTCGCCTTCCATACCTTTGTGTGTAATCAGTTCTCTGTCTCCATGAAAGCATTTCAGAGTGATGGTGGCACAGATTTTGTTAACAGCAGAGTTCGGGATTTCTTTTCCGCCAAAGGTATTCACCATAGATTGTCATGTCCCTACACTCCTCAACAGAATGGTCGTGCGGAACGTAAATATAGACATATCACTGAAACTGGGTTGTCTCTCATGCTTCACTCCAGTGTTCCCTCTCATTTTTGGGTTGATGCATTTGCCACTGCAGCTTATATTATAAACCGTTTGCCTACACATGTACTTGATGACAAGTCTTCGTATGAATTGATCTTTCATACACATCCTATTTATGGCAATTTCAAAACCTTTGGTTGTCGTGTTTTTCCATACCTTCGGGATTACTCTCCTCACAAGTTGGCTCCTCGCAGTGTTCCTTGCATCTTCTTGGGTTACAGTTCTTCTCATAAAGGGTTTCGGTGTTACGATCTGGTCGCTTCCCGCTTCTATACTACTAGACATGCTCAGTTTGATGAGTCATCGTTCCCTTTCTCCGATAAGGGCTCCTCGGCAAATTCTCGGTCTCTTGATTAGAACTCGTTTCTGGTTCAGGAGTCTCCTGCTCCTGCTCCCGGTCCAGTTCCTTGCCCTAAACCTGTTGCTCGCCCTACTCCTGCTCGCACCGAGCCTTGCTCGCTCTGCCCACACCCCTCAGAGGCTATTTTAGATCTGGCTCCTCGACATATGCCTCCTTGCCCACTCGAGGTCCCGCCTATCGAGCGACCTCCTGCTCGTCCCACCTTGCCTCCGACCGAGCACCAGCGTGCCGACCTGCCCTCCGCTCCCCGATCCACCCATCCGATGGTTACTCGGGCTCGGTCTGGCATCTTCAAGCCTCGTTATGTGGCTGACATTGCGACCACATGCTTATTATCTGCTCTCG
This sequence comes from Galeopsis tetrahit, assembly GCA_963675135.1. NCBI lineage: Eukaryota > Viridiplantae > Streptophyta > Magnoliopsida > Lamiales > Lamiaceae > Galeopsis > Galeopsis tetrahit. The sequence goes on along the minus strand of OY776126.1, from coordinate 31,296,105 downwards.
TTGTCTCTGATGAACCAAAGGGGTTCAAGTCCGCTTTGAAGCTTCTTTATTGGACGGCGGCTATGCGCTCGGAGCTTGACGCTCTCCACGCAAACCAAACTTGGGATCTGGTTCCTCGCCCGCCAAGCACAAACATAAATGGTTCCAAATGGGTTTTTCGGACAAAGTTTCACAGTGATGGTTCAGTTGAACGCTACAAGGCTGGCTTCGACTTTTCCCACACTTTCAGCCCGGTCGTCAAGGCCGCCACTGTTCGCATTGTGCTCTCTCTCCCTGTTCGAAATGGATGGCCCCTACATCAGTTGGATGTCAACAATGCCTTCTTGCACGGTGTTCTGACCAAACCCATTTTCATGTCTCAACCTCCGGGTTTTATTGATCCTCGTTTTCCAGATCATGTGTGTCGACTCAAAAAGGTTCTCTATGGGCTCCGTCAGGCGCCTCGGGCGTGGTTTGTTTGGTTCAGTTCCTTCCTCGCCTCTCTTGGTTTTCACTGTAGCCGAGCTGATACCTCTCTGTTCTACTTCACTTGCAAGGGGGTCACTCTATATCTCCTTCTTTATGTCGATGATATCATTGTGACGAGCAATGACCCTATCTTTCTTAAGCGTTTCATTGCTCGCGTCCATGCAGAGTTTCAGATCAAAAATTTGGGCGAGCTCAATTACTTCCTCGGCCTCGAGGTGTCTCGCTCCTCGGACACTTTGTTTCTTGGTCAGGCCAAGTACGCCTATGACATCCTCTCTCGGGCCGACCTCTTGGAGTCCAAGCCAGTCTCTACCTCTCTGGTCGCTGGTTCCTCGCTTGTCAACACAGGTGCACCCTTCCATGACCCCACCTTATATCGGTCCCTGGTCGGCGCCCTGCAGTATCTCACCATCACTCGTCCGGACCTTTCCTATGATGTCAATCACGTCAGTCAGTTTCTTCACTCTCCCACGGTGGATCACTTCGCCGCTGTCAAGCGTATTCTTCGCTATGTTCAAGGTACCATCAATTTCGGTCTCACTTTCACTCGTGGTTCCGATCCCTCTCTTATCGGCTACTCGGATGCTGATTGGGCTCGGTGTGTTGAGACACGCTGCTCTACATATGGGTATTCCATTTTCTTGGGTGGTAATTTGGTTTCTTGGAGTGCCAAAAAGCAGCCCACCGTCTCTCGTTCCAGCTGTGAATCTGAATATCGTGCCATGGCCAACACTGCTCAGGAAATCATTTGGGTCACCCAGCTTCTTCGCGAATTGGGTGCCTTGCCCCCTGGTCGCCCTCTTCTTCTCTATGACAACAAGAGTGCTCTCTTTCTCTCTCAGAATCCTGTTGCGCATAAGCGAGCAAAACACATTGATATTGATTGTCACTTTGTTCGGGAACTTGTCTCGTCTGGTCGCCTCGCCACTCAGTTTGTTCCCTCCGAGCTCCAGGTTGCCGGCATCTTCACGAAGAATCTTCCTCGTCCCAGTTTTGAGTTGCTTCGTTCCAAGCTTTGCGTGTCCATTCACCCACTGCATCGCTTGTGGGGGGATAATAGGAAATAAATATTCAAATTATTATTTACCATATCTTGTAAATATTTACTTTTATTTGTTTGTTATTATTTCCTTGTAAATCTCTTATACCTTGACTATATATATTGGATCTTCTCAATCACCTCATTAACGGTGATCTCATACCTATTCTCACAGTTTGCAACGGCGTAAGATCGAAGACACAGTTCTACAAATCTTGAAATCCCGACATGGAGACAATAACCTATATTTTTTTTTATTATAGTGTACAAATACTAAATGAGTCAAGTTGAGTCTAGTAGTGTTGAACTCGAATTCAACTCGATTGCTATACTCGAAACTTCAATCAAACTCGATTGAGTCTAGATTTTTTAAGCTCAAACTCGATCAAGCCTAAAAAATTTAAGCTCGAGGTCGACTCGATAAGGTTGGTCTGCCATGGACTCGAGTGCATGTTGTGCACCTTAGTCCATGTTGCACTTTTCAGTTTACTGACTTACACTTTTTGGTAAATGGTGTTGCACATTTCAATTATTACCAAGGTAAAGTCTAGTATGCACTCGAGTGCATGTTGTGCACCCTAGTCCATGTGCACTTTTCAGTTTACTGACTTACACTTTTTGTTAGATGGTGTTGCACTTTTCAATTATTACTAAAAATATTATTATACAGTTTAATAATTGAAAAGTGCAAGTCAGTAAACTGAAAAGTGTAACATGAACTAGGGTGCACAACATGCACTCGAGTCCATAGCAGATCAACCCGACTCAATAAACTCGAGGTCAATTATCTATATAATTTCACAAAATTAAATATAAAATAGTTTTCCTAAATAATTAATCATAAAATAATTAATGAAAATAAATGAAAAAATAAATTATGGGAAAAGAACATGTTTTGTGAAAATAGAATATAAAAATTAATGTAAAGGGCATTTTTGACTTTTAACCCAACAATTCAATTTTATCCCACCATCCAAACAAGTACAAATTAGTTACATAAACTTTAAATCAACTTTTTAAATTGTGAACAGTTTATAAATCTAAAATTTCAATCCATCAATCCAAACATAAATTTTAAATCAACTTTTTAAATTGTGAACAGTACAATCCGCTAAATCCTAACGAGGTTTTGAAACAATCAGGTTTTTGAACTAGGTTTTTGAATGAGTTGCAAAAAGGTTGGTTGTTCTAATAAATGATCTTCTGCGGATTCGAACTTATTCAATTAGGCCTAAATTAGTTTGATAGAAAAAATATGGAAAAGTCTCATATACACCCTACACACCAAAAGAAGATCGTGCACTCACTTTTACCCTACCCATCTCTCATCTGACCCGCCCCTAAAATCCACCGTAATTACATTGTCTTCTTTCACAATAAGCGAATTCTCAAACAGAAACTTCCATTTTTTCTGTCAATCTGTTGTATCCTGTTTCCACCTTCTCCTTCTAGCTAGTTCATAACGTCGTGTCGCGGCCGGCGCTAGTTTCTCCGTCGGGTTTTGGGTGGCTGTTTATTGGAATTTTCATGGCTTTGATGCAGTTTATTGAGTTTTTGATCTCTGTTTATTGGATTTTAAAAAAGTAATTCTACAGCAAAGGCAGATCTGAAGCCCTGACACGTATGTTGATGCCATGATGTTGTGTTTGGTTGTTTGCTTTATTTGATACTTCTTCTTCCCTATTAAACTATTCAAGAATACTGCTCCTCCTTTCTAATTCTTCTCCTGCTCCCTCCATTAGAGGTCCTCTATTCTCCTCTTCGTTCTCCCCTCAATCATTCATAATTATAGTCTCTCTCTTGATTTGTGTACTTGACTAGGTAAGAAATAGGCTTTTGAATTTATTTACTACAATACCTTTAGCCGATTCAATTGTTTTTGATAATGTGCTATTTTTTTTAATTGAAAAGGTAATTTTAATACTGAATGTTGAAAAGTATATAGTTTGTTTATTGAAAAGTTGTATTTAAAAATATTTAGATATTATTATTATTGAAAAGTGGTAATTTTGTTACTGAAAAGTGGTAACCATTATTATTAAAAAGTGGTAACTGGAAAATGGTTATTATTATTAGTGAAAAGTGTTGTTTCATAATACTGAAAAGTTGTAATGAGTATTAGTGAAAAATGATAAATATTATAAGTGAAAAGTGGTAATACTTAATACTGAAAAGTGGTAATATTTGTTGTTGTAAAGTGGTACATTTTTTTTACTTAAAAGTGTATTTAAAAGTGTGAAAAGTGGTAACTATTATTACAGAGTATTAGTGAAAAGTGGTAAATATTATAAGTGAAAAGTGATAATTTTATTATTGAAAAGTGTAGTTCTTTCTTATTAAAAAGTGTAAGTATTATTAGTGAAAAGTGGTAATGTTGGTTATTGAAAAGTGGAGTTCTTTCTTACTGAAAAGTGGTAATGTTATTACTGAAAGGTGAAAAGTGGTAATTTTGTTGTTGAAAAATGTAGTTATTTCTTATTGAAAAGTGGTAAACATTATTTTTTAAAAGTGGTAATTTTGTTAGTGAAAAGTGTGGTTCTTTCTTATTGAAAAGTGATAATTTTGTTATCGAAAATTGGTAAACCATTATTATTTAAAAGTGATAATTTTGTTACTGAAAAGTGTGATTCTTTCTTATTGAAAAGTGGTAATTTTGTTATTGGAAAGTGGTAACTAATATTATTGAAAAGTTAGTGATTTTATTATCAAAAAGTTATAGTTAAGAAAAAATAAATAGAGATAGAAAAAATAATAAAAAAAATAATAAAAAAAAAACATGAGAAGAGGTGTTAGGATTCGAACCTGTGACCTCCCCCTCATAAAAAAAAATATATGCAACCGGTTGGACAGTATTTAATTGGTTAAATTTAAACGCCTTTTATAATATATACAGGATTGATCTATGCATTAGTGTGCACGGTGCACACTGTGCGCAGGAGACCAACTCAAAATATATATATATTTCGATAGAATAGATTGGAATTGCACTATTCATAATTTGAAATTTTGAATTAATATTGATGTGCCAAAATTTGCACGAGAGGATTAGGTATCCTCTGAAATAGATGTCCTTCTTCCCGAATGTGTATAATAGTCCTGATTAGATTATCTCCTCTTGGAATCTTCGAATGACCTGCAAGAAACACACCGGAGGGGAGTCCGGTGTGGACACTCCGATGCCTAAGTCAGTATAGGGCTTATCAAATCTCCCAAGGATCTCAAGATCCTGGATATCTTAAATCAACTCAAAGAATCACAAGCGGAGATGTGGATATTTGGTGTATTAGGTTTTTTAGGTGTAAAGTGTCTAACCTGGAAATATCTTCAAAATTACCTATTTATAGAGATATCTTCCGGAGAGGAAGTCAAGCCTTCCCCTTATCTCGGAGTTGCCCATAAGACTCGGCCCTACCGAGGAGACCCAGCCTCCCTTACTCTCCACTTCCTGAAGACTCGGTAGCATCTTATCTTCGTGGACTTATCCTCCTAAAGTAAAGGAGGACAGAGTCTTCTTTTCATCAAAGCTATGGCGGAAATGGCGGGAACATCCTATATTTGCGACCCACGATCTTAGCTAAAACTGTTTGATTCTGATATTCATCTCCAGACGAAGCTCCCTCCCGAGAGCCCTCCGGAGAGGATTCTTTATCCAGAGAACCCTAAATGAATTCTATCCATTCTTCCCAATCCTATCATTTATACACGTGTGGACTCCTCATTAGGTGACATTTTTAGGCCGCATCATCTACTCCCCCTACTCTCGTAAAAGGGAGATATCTTTTGTGAGAGTAGAAAAATTTCCTAGAACTTTATACGGAGGTCTTTCTGGAGAAACGTGTATCTCTTTGCTTTGGAGAGGAAGTTTCAAAACATTATCTCCTCCAAAGACTTTTCCCGCCTTCGATCCTGGAAGTCTTTTCGGCTTCCGCGCGTGGACTTCACGCGCCCCCCTCTTTCTCTGCCTCGTTATCCTCCCGAGGAAAGTTCTCGACTTTTCCCCTTATCTCTCCTCATTTACTTCACGCAACTACTCCCTTTTCCTCTCCTTTCTTTTCAAACTTCATTCTCCCAGAAAATTCTCGTCGTCTCCATCTTTATTCTCCGGTGTTCTTTCTCCCAAGCTCTCGCCATCGCCGGCCGTCTCGCTTGATTCCATAGTTCTTCTATTCAAGGTAACCCAGCTATCTTTTTTTTCTTTTATTATCACTGTAAATCGATGTCGAGTCCCCCTCTTAGCCAAAACTCTTCCGAAGCGACTCCCTCTCTGGTGGGGGATCCAGAAAATAAAATTTCCCTCGCTTCCCAAATAGATCATACCCATTTAGCTAGTCTTGCTCATGCCTACGGTTTTCCTTCTGAGTACACCTTTCGCGCTCCTCGCTCAAATGAACGCCCAGATATATCCCAGCCCCAAACCCTTGCTTTTTTCGAAGCACATCTTAGGGCAGGACTGCGATTTCCGATCCACCCCTATTTGGCTGCCATATCAACCCGCATGCAGATTCCTCTTAACCAATTCACTCCAAATGCTATCCGTACCATGATAGGCTTCTTCATCCTGGTGAAAGGGAATGGGGCGACCCGACTGCTTAACTGTTTCTGAGCCAGCATTCTTGTAAGGTTAATGATGGTTTTTTCTACGTTAGTGGACGAAGGTCCCGTGTTTGCAAATTCCTGAAAAAATTCCATGAAGAAGACTCGTCCTGGCGAAATTATTATTTTTTCGTCACAAGTCCTACTGATTGGCCATTTCCTCACGGAGATTGGTTGTTCCACAATCCCGGCGTAATCCCTCCTCCTCTGAAAGCTTACTCTGTTTCTAACCATACTATCATGAGCAACCTCAATACTCACATCCGTCTGAAAGACTATTTTGACATTGTTGATATTTGCAAAAATCCTCGCATCCTCTCCCACTTTGGTTTTTGTTCTCAAGATTTCCCTTTAGGTCCTCAAGATGGTAAAAAATCTTCCACTGCTGTGTTTTTATTTCTTGCATATGGTTATTTTCATGCATTCTGAATGTCATCTTGGTTATTTGCAGAGATGAGTTGGCTAACTCACATCTCCCGGGATACTCCTGCTCTCAGCATAGTAAAGGCCCCCGTGTTATCTGCTTCAGAAGATCCTCCCAAGGCCCCTCCGTCTCCTGCTCTTGAGAGCTCCGCTAAGACTCCGGCTCCAGAGGGTTCTTCAAAAATTCCTCCTCTCCCTAGCTCTTCCACTCAGGTCCCAGGTTCAGTTGCTAAAAGAACCCGTTCGGCTGCCAACGCCGTTTTTGCTGACTGTGGGACTTCTAAGAAAAAGAAGGGAAAAACGCCCCGTACTCTTGTCGAGAAAAGCTCCTCTCCATATGAACTTCTCCATCGTCTCATTGACCGATGTCTCGTTCCTTCCCATGCTACTGCTTCATCTGATTCCTCCCCTCCTGAGGACCAACTGCTCCATGGCGCTCATCTTTTCGCAGAGGTATCTTCTATTTTTCCTTATTCACGATCTTTGTTTTCTTTACATCTCCAACATCATTTTCCTTTTCTTTGTAGTTTGGCGTTACCTATGCCAAGATACTCGACCGAGGTGTCGAGATGGTGGCTGAACTTGAGCTTCTCCGAGCTGAGGTGTCCTCCTTTCAATTGTCCTTCAAGGATATTACTAGGGAAAAGGAGGAGGCTCATAAGCGAGCACAGGTTCTATCCGAGGAGTTGTCTTTCTTACAGACCCAAAGCCAGCAGGATGCTGTCAGGATCAAGCGTCTGGTGCAGGAGGTAGGGCGGATGAAGCAGGAGCTGTCGGATGTTGGGGTGCGGGCTTGCATTGAGTCCTTATTCACTTCTCCCTTGGGCCAAGAGTTCTTAGAAACTCTTCATACTCAGTGGTTGTCCAGTTTCCTGAAGAGCTCGAGCTTTCTCTGTGCCATGGGGCCGCACATTCCTCATTTTATCGATCATGGCTTCAGCAACGCCATCGCCGAGCATTCAGCCCCAGGATTCGATGGGACTTATTCTCGTGAGTTTCATCTGGATCGACTCGCTACCCCTCCAAAGTTCCTGGGGGATTCTCAAGAGAGTCCGGACAGTCCTTGGTGGCTACCCGGGATGGGCCAAGCTATTGCCAAGTTGCAGGCTGCCAAGATAGGTATGGCTGAGCTAAAGCCTCTGGAGCCACTTATTTATCCTTATGCTTCTGCTCCAAAAGTGGCAACAGAGATGGATGGAGGGACCGGCACTGCTGATGCTATGGGGAGTATGAAGGATCCGGAGGAAGGTGGAGGATCTAGCAATCATGTTGCTGGGGAAGAGGGCACTGCTGGAGTAGCTGAAGGAGTTGAGGTTGAGGGGGTTGCTGCCAAGGAAGCTGCTGCTGAAAAAGCAGTTTAAATATCATATTCCTGATCATCATAAACAATCTACTTTTCTGTTGTTTTGCTACACTCTTTATTTTCTGCTCATAACATTTGCTCCTCATACTTTGTAGGGGACCCCACACTCCTGGATATGTGGGGGATTTTTGTAGTAATTATGTTAGCTTGATGTTGCATGCTTTGTTGTCTCTTTCTTTCTTGCATGAGTAGCTTACAAGATCAGCAAGGAATGTGTTGGAGGTGTATTCTCTTCCCCCCCTCTTTGTTGGTCTTGTAGGCTAATCTGGAATTATTTCTCGGCACCTTAGCCTTTAGGCCTCTGAGTGTCTCCCACTCTTATTCTGAAAAGATTTTATTTCATAAAACCCTCTCATTTCAGTAACCCACTTGGGTCTCAAGTAAGATGGGGGCTCTCTGGAGCACCTCGGCCTCTAGGCCTCTGAGTGTCTCTCACTCTTATTCTTAAAAGATTTTATTTTATAAAATCTTCTCATTTCAGTAACCCACTTGGGTCTCAAGTAAGATGAGGGCTCTCTGGAGCACCTCGGCCTCTAGGCCTCTGAGTGTCTCTCACTCTTATTCTTAAAAGATTTTATTTTATAAAATCTTCTCATTTCAGTAACCCACTTGGGTCTCAAGTAAGATGAGGGCTCTCTGGAGCACCTCGGCCTCTAGGCCTCTGAGTGTCTCTCACTCTTATTCTTAAAAGATTTTATTTTATAAAATCTTCTCATTTCAGTAACCCACTTGGGTCTCAAGTAAGATGAGGGCTCTCTGGAGCACCTCGGCCTCTAGGCCTCTGAGTGTCTCTCACTCTTATTCTTAAAAGATTTTATTTTATAAAATCTTCTCATTTCAGTAACCCACTTTGGGTCTCAAGTAAGATGAGGGCTCTCTGGAACACCTCGGCCTCTAGGCCTCTGAGTGTTTCTCACTCTCTTTATTGTTATATTTATACGTCGCATATTCGAATACGAGAAAGATAGGTAAGACATAATAATTCTGAATAAATCTTTCTTCAAAAAGGGATAAGACTTCATTGATTTATTGTCAATTTTCAACATAGGCCATAGATAACCTACGCCGGTCTCATTAAAAACCTCCATACGGAAAAACCCCAAAGGGGAAAGCCGTAGAGAGGGAAAAAGAGCTCCGGTGAAGCCGCAAAAATACATCAAGTAAAATATGAATCCATGCGAAAAATCACGAAACAAAAGTCATAAATGGTCTCAAGACCTTACACTTTCTTCAAATAAAGAATCTCTTCAAATGGCAAACGTTCCAGGGTCTAGCTATGTCGACCCCTTCCATACTCTGCAGTCTATATGCTCCTCCTTTCAGTACCTGTGTGATTCTATAAGGCCCCTCCCAGTTGGGCTCTAACTTTCCCGTGTTTTTTAGGGCGTCAGCTCTCCTTAGCACCAGATCGCCTTCTCTGAAGGACCTCGGGATCACCTTCCGGTCGTATACGGCTTTAATTCTGCTCTTATATCTTTCAGCCCGTACTCTGACCATCTCTCTTTCTTCTTCCATCAAATCTAGAGCCTCTCTCATCAATCTTTCATTCTGATATTCTTCAAATTGGGCGATTCGGTGGGATCGCAATACTGCCTCTGGAGGTATCACCGCCGCAGCTCCGTAGACCAGCTGAAATGGGGACTCTCCAGTTGCTGTCTTTGGACTAGTTCTGTATGACCATAATACATTATCTAGCTCGTTTACCCATCCTCCTCCTATCTTCGTTAGTCTTGTTCGGATACCGTCTACTATCGTTCGATTAGTGACCTCCACTTGTCCATTAGCTTGAGGGTGAGCTACAGAGGTGAATCTCTGTATTATGTTCAGTCTTGCACACCATCCTCGCACATTTTCTCCGTTAAATTGGGTTCCGTTATCGGAGATCAATATTCTGGGTACTCCGAATCTGCAACAGATCTGCTTTCTTAGGAATTTAATCACATTCTCCTCATCTATCGTAGCTAAGGGAGCAGCTTCCACCCATTTGCTAAAATAGTCCGCTGCTACTATCAGGAACTTTCTTCCTCTGGAGGCTGGAGGGAAGGGTCCTACCAGGTCGATTCCCCATTTAGCGAAGGGACAGGGAGAGTGCATCGCTCCCATCTCCTCCGCAGGGGTCCTTATCAATGGGCCGTTTTTCTGACACTTGACACATTTTCTCACGAACTCCTTAGCGTCTCTTGTCATGGAGGGCCAATATAATCCAGCTCTTAAAACTTTTTTCACCACTGCTTTGTATCCTTCGTGACTAGCTGCATCCCCTTCGTGGATTTCTTTGAGTGTGTACATAGCCTCTCGAATTGATATGCACCTCAGATATGGGTGTGTGAATGATTTTTTGTATAAATGCCCTCCAATAAGACAATATTTGATTCGAAGGGCTCGGGTCTCTCTAGTGGTAGGAGCGTCTGTTCCCTTGGTGAGTTCTATCCATATAGCTCTTCTCCAATCATCTTCCTCTTCAATAGAACCAATGGGGTTCCCCAGAGTCTCTCTTTCTGCCACTACTAGAGTTACTGTTCCTTTTCCATCAAACTCTGCGGAGCTAGCGAGCTTGGAGAGGCTGTCCGCTTGTATGTTCTTCTCTCGAGGTATCTGGACTACCTCGCACTCTTGGAACTTGCCCATCATTTCTTTGGCTCGTTCCAGATAAGCAGCCATCCTGCTGTCTTTGGCTACGTATTCACCATTCACCTGCTGAACAACTAATTGGGAGTCTGAGTATAGAGTTACCTTTGGAGCTCCTAATTCTAAGGCCATCTCCATTCCTCTGATCAAAGCTTCGTACTCTGCTCCATTATTTGAGGTCATGAATTGAAATCTCACCGCAAATTGCAGGTCCTCTCCTCGCGGGCCTGTTAGCACAATCCCTGCTCCACATCCGCTCAAGGTTACTGAGCCATCTACATACACCTTCCATCCTTCGACTTCCTCTGGTTTGGTCGATTCTTGGATGAAATCGGACAGAGCTTGGGCTTTTATAGCCTTCCGCGGCTCAAAATCCACGTCATATTCTTGGAGCTCGATTGTCCACTTCACCATCCTTCCAGAGAGGTCTGCTCGCCCTATGACCTGTTTCAGCAAGTAATTAGTGCGGACCAGTATTTTATAAGAAAGGAAATATGGGCGCAGCCTTCGCGCTGTAACTACCACGGCCAGAGCAGCCTTCTCGATTTCTGAATATCGGTTTTCGGCCCCTTGAATGACTTTACTGACATAATAAATAGGGTGCTGCAGAGATCCCTCTTCTTTGACTAAGGCAGTACTCAATGAGAACTCTCCCACGGAGAGATACGAGATGAGGGTATCTCCCGGAGAAGGCTTTATTAGCTTCGGCAACTGGGATAAGTGATGTTTCAAATCTTCAAAAGCCTTTTGGCATGTTACATTCCATTCAAATTTGGTTCCTTTCTTGAGAATTCTGAAGAAGGGATGACTCTTTTCAGCAGATCTAGCTATGAATCTGCTCAATGCGGTAATCCTCCCATTGAGCGTCTGGAGCTCCTTTATATTTCTTGGTGGCTGCATATCTAGTATCGCCTTCACCTTAGCCGGATTCACCTCTATACCCCTCTGAGTGACCATGTATCCGAGGAACTTCCCTGATTTTACTCCAAAAGAGCACTTGGCTGGGTTCAACTTGATGCCATTCTCTCTGATCACTTGAAAAATTTCTTCTAGATCCTCTACATGTTGATCTGCTTTTACGCTTTTGGCCAACATATCATCTACATATATCTCCATATTCCTCCCCAGCTGCCTTCAGAAGACAGCATCGACCATCCTTTGATATGTTGCTCCGGCATTGATTAGCCCAAATGGCATCCGAACATATCCAAACGTTCCGCAGGCTGCTATGAAGCACACTTTAGGGACATCTGCAGGGTTCAGTTGGATCTGGTGGTATCCTTGGTATGCATCCATCATGCTTAACAACTCGAAGCCTGAGGTTGCATCTACTAGCTGGTCTATCCTTGGTAGTGGATAGTGGTCTTTAGGGCACGCTTTGTTGAGGTCCCTAAAGTCGATGCACATTCTCCACTTTCCTCCCCCCTTAGGTACTAGCACGGCATTAGAGAGCCATTCTGGAAATTGGACTTTTACCACATGCCCTGCTTTCAATAGCTTCTCGACTTCCTCTCTCACAATATTATTCTTTTCAATCCCGAAATTTCGTAGTTTCTGCTTCACAGGTCTTGCCTTTGGATCAACATTAAGGCAATGTATTGCTATCTCCGGAGGGATCCCTGTCATGTCAGCTGGAGAAAGTGCAAATATATCGGAATTTCGACGTAATGTAAGTATTACCTTTTCTGTGAGTTCAGGTCCCAGTTGGGTGCCTATCTTAGTGGTGAAGCCAAGTTTCTCTGGGAAGAGCTCCACGCTCATTAGCTCTTCGTCTGTTTTAACATTCACCTGTTCGGGTATTGCTTCTTCAACTTTCTTCCTTTTGACCTCAGGGTCATCTCCTCTTGTCCGCTCCAGGCCCTTAGTCAGGGCTCTGTCCGCCATCTTCACAGACTCTGCATAGCACTTCCGTGCTTGGTATTGGTCTCCTCTCACTTCTCCTACTCCAGCGGCGGTAGGGAATTTCATTTTCATATAAAATGTGGAAATGATTGCCTGAAAGAGGTTCAGGCTGGGTCGTCCCATCACGACATTGTATGATGAAGGGATGTCCACGATAAGGAACTCTATCAAATGAACTTTCCGGGCTGGAGCATCTCCCAACCCTACCTGTAGCATTACTGATCCCAAAGGTTGGATGGCACCTCCAGAGAAGCCATACAGAGAGGTATCCACAGGACGCAGCTTTACACTCAACTCCATCCTCTTGAAGCATTCGAAAAACATAATGTCAGCCGAACTCCCCGTGTCTACGAAGATTCGGGCAACATCGAATCCAGCTATGTCGGTAGTGATTACCAGAGCATCATTGTGATCTTCTTTGACTCCTTTAACATCTTCCGGCCCAAATCGGATATTGGGCGTCTCTGTCATACGTCCTACTTCTCTTAATTGGCTTCCGTGTTCCGCTTTTAGAGCTCGGACGTTCTGCTTTCTTTTTCGGAAGGAATCTCCATCTGCTGGCCCTCCCACAATCATATGAATTACTCCTCTCCTTGGCGGTGGAGGGGGTATATCCTCTACCGCTTCTCTAGTTTCCTTCTCCTCTGGTTTTCTTTCAGGTTCTTTTCGTTTCTGCCCCCGAGGGCCTTGCCTGTCTCTAAATATGAATTCTTTTAGATGACCCGCCTGGATCATCCTCTCAATCTCATCTTTCAAATGGTAACACTGATTCGTATCATGCCCATATTCATTGTGGAATCGGAAGAATCGATCAGACTTAGGCTTCTGAGGTCCTCGACTCCTGGAATACGGGAACTTCAAATCCGGATGGTCTCCTGCTACCTCCAGTACTTCAGCGGGTTCAATTCTTAAGGGTGTGTATTTCTCGAACCTCCCCCGAGGGCCGGATCGGGGACCTCCGGAGGGGTTGCTATCTCTAACTGCTCCAGAGGTCCGGGGGACTTCTGGACTGAACCGCCTGGAGGGGCCTTCTCTTTCCCTTCTCCTCTCTCGATCTTGTGGCCTAACCTCCAGCCTCTTCGCTTTCCGGACCTCCTCCAGAGTGAGGTACTTTTCTGCCCTGTGCAGCAGTTCGTCAAAGTTCTTAACAGGCTTCTTAGCTAGAGAGGAGAAAAAGTCTCCATCACGCAATCCGTTCGTTAGGGCGTTGATTTTCACCTCTGGAGAGGCGGTAGGGACCTCCAGAGCTGCTTGATTGAACCTTCGAAGGAAAGCTCTTAAACTCTCACTTTCTCCTTGTCTCAAATTAAAGAGGGTCAGAGTGGCCCTCGGCTGTCTCCGGGCACTGGCAAATTGATGAAGGAAGAGCTCACTGAATTCTTCCCAGGATCGGATTGTGTTAGGTTCCAACTGGGTGAACCATTGTTGGGCGGCTTTTGCTAGAGTAGTTAGGAATACTCTACACTTTATTCCCTCTCCATAGCGGTGTAGCAATGGTGCATTCTCGAACCTCACTAGGTGCTCGTATGGGTCTGTCGTACCGTCATATTCAAAATTAAGGGGCTTGAAATTGAATGGTAGTTCATCCTGTAATATGTTAGGGGAGAACTGACATCCAGAGGCGTGAGCAGATCTACTGGTTCGGTTGCTCATCTGCTTCTTCATATCTCTCATCTCTTTTTGTAAGGCCAGTAGTTGGTCGCTGACGGGCCCTCCATAGGTATCATCTGTACTTTCTTCTGTCTCAGGAGGTTCTGTACCTCGGGGTGCCAGGTCTGCATTTCTTCTTGTGCCCCGGAGAGGGATGCTTCTCTCCGCTCGTGAGGGCACTTTATCATCTTCTTCTGCCCGCATCTCCATGTCCTTGGACAACACTTGGGAGGCTCCAGGTGCTTCGTCCTGGGGCCTTGGGACAGGTGTCTCCGGGTTCCCTGGTGCAGTTCTAGGAATCCGGTCTCTTTGGTCAGCAAAGGCTCTCTCTACAGCTTGCTTGATGAGGGCGTTCAATTGATCGGGAGAGATCAGGAGCGGCTCTAAGTCTAGAGTGTCCTTTTGCTGAGGATCTGCGGTTTGAGATTCGGGGGCCTCCCGATTCCCCGCTGTGCCCTCTCTGACCGGTACGGGATGACTTTCATCCTCTAAGCCTGGAGTAGGCGCTAATGGCTGATTTGATCCAGAAGGTACGTGGATTGGATCTTTTCCCCGACCTCCCCTTGGCGGAGGATCAGTCGGCAAGGGGGAATTATCTCCTGGAAGACTCTTCTTCCCGGAAATAGAGGTTTTATTTCCGCCACCCATTTGCTCGGACAGGTAGAAACTCGTGAGAAGATCTTTCAATTCTTTCCCACAGACGGCGCCAGTTGATGTGCCAAAATTTACACGAGAGGATTAGGTATCCTCTGAAATAGATGTCCTTCTTCCCGAATGTGTATAATAGTCCTGATTAGATTATCTCCTCTTGGAATCTTCGAATGACCTGCAAGAAACACACCGGAGGGGAGTCCGGTGTGGACACTCCGATGCCTAAGTCAGTATAGGGCTTATCAAATCTCCCAAGGATCTCAAGATCCTGGATATCTTAAATCAACTCAAAGAATCACAAGCGGAGATGTGGATATTTGGTGTATTAGGTTTTTTAGGTGTAAAGTGTCTAACCTGGAAATATCTTCAAAATTACCTATTTATAGAGATATCTTCCGGAGAGGAAGTCAAGCCTTCCCCTTATCTCGGAGTTGCCCATAAGACTCGGCCCTACCGAGGAGACCCAGCCTCCCTTACTCTCCACTTCCTGAAGACTCGGTAGCATCTTATCTTCGTGGACTTATCCTCCTAAAGTAAAGGAGGACAGAGTCTTCTTTTCATCAAAGCTAGGGCGGAAATGGCGGGAACATCCTATATTTGCGACCCACGATCTTAGCTAAAACTGTTTGATTCTGATATTCATCTCCAGACGAAGCTCCCTCCCGAGAGCCCTCCGGAGAGGATTCTTTATCCAGAGAACCCTAAATAAATTCTATCCATTCTTCCCAATCCTATCATTTATACACGTGTCGACTCCTCATTAGGTGACATTTTTAGGCCGCATCAAATATGTATGTTTGGATTGGTGGATTGAATTTTATGTTAAATGTTTAAAATAACCCTTTATAATTAATGAAATTATAATGAAATGAATGAATTTTTATTTTTAAAAATTGATTAATTCTCGGACTTAATTCTCAGACTTTTTTCCATCAAACCAATCATTAGATTATGTAGTATAAAATAGTTTGTACGTCTATGATAATCCTCCAACTAGTCCTAAAGAATAAATCACGTATTCTAATCCTGTAAATATTATTTGGGATTGAAATTGGTAAGGTAACTTGTATATATATCTCACGTAATCTCACCTCCAAAATGTTCGTTCTTTTCTCATGCATCAATTTTATAGTTGTTATTCCGGGTGGGATTAATGTTCGATTAAAGGAGTTTAAAACATTTTAGAATTTTTTATATTTTATTTTAATTAAAATTTCAGAATTTTTATTGAAGTTTTTAGAAATTTTAATGAGATTCTTAAAAAAATTTAAAATTTAATTTACTAACCCCAAATAGTGTTGTTTCTATTGTATTTTCACCTTTTCTCCCAATTTTACTCTCTTTCTAACTTTAAAAAATATTCATAATTTCTATTTTACCTTTATATTAATTATTATAGAATTTCTCTCATTCATTCATTAAAATAGGATTATTTAATAGTCCTTTATTATCTGAAAGTTTGATTTTTTTATTAATTTAATTATTTTGTTTTTGTTTTTTTTTTTAAAACCTGATCACTATACAATGAAAGACAACAGTGTCTATTAGCATAAATTCTCGCTAATGGACAACAGAGCATATCTTAGACGATGTATTTGGTATTATCTATACACAATGGATTTCAAGATATATGTTAACGTCGTTTTCTTTCAACATTTTTCTTGCCGTAACAACTCTAGTTGCCAATTAGCGATGAAATTTGCAATTGGTCCAATTGTGATGCAAATTTCATCTCTAATTTATGTTGGCTCTGTTGCTAATTTTATAAGCGACCCCAAATATGACGACTAATTAGTGGTCGTAGAAATTCCGTCAATATAGTGAGCAATTGAATTAAAAGAATATTGATCGTTGTGTGCATCCTTACGAACCAATCCATTAAAACAAACCAATATACTCCATTAATTACTTTAATGGAATGACTTGCAAGAATTTACATTATGTTTTGAATTTTTATTTTTATTTTACGAAGTTTTGATTTTTTATTTAAATTCAAATGATAGTACTATATATATATATATATATATGGTGGGATTTTTAAAAGAAATGGATTCTTATTTTCAAATAAATTTCGGATCTTGAGGGATTTCTTAATATAAATAAAATGCAATTAATTAGGTCAACTGTCTCGCTGGCTAATTGATTCGAATAATTAACAGCGAAGGTTTGGATTTTATATTGGATATAAGTACTGTTTAGTCGATCTGTTTAGTTGTTTCTAGCTTATTTTGGCATGCTTGGAGACATGGCGAAAGAACATAGGTAGGCTGATCATGATAATTTATTTTAATACGTATATACGTACATTATTTTATAAATTTCTTATATATTTTATTTAATACATTATTTAATCTTTTGGACGTCAATGCGGATGTGGTAGCACACGGATATACAATGACGTAACATCTTCTATTACAACATTTAGATACACGTCACATGTACATCCATCGAAATTTACAAATATGAGTATAACACCTAACATAATCATTTAGACATTTACCTGGTCTGTTTAAGGAATGATGTTTATTTAAATAAAATAATTTTCTTCCAAAAAAATCTTATAATAATCTAATTATAATTGGAGCCACAAAATATTAATTGAAGTTGCATATATTATTATTAGCTATAACATGTATAGTAATTATTATTATTACTATGGGACCAGTATAAACTTAACAATTTAAAAATATTATAGGTTGGAAGGGGGTATATGAGAAGTATAAGGTGGATATGTGTTGTTTAGTAGGAGAGATTGTTATATATATTTTGTCATTAAACCGAACTGTGTGGTCGTTGAAGCAGAAAACCCTAGTTTTGGGCATGTAATACTACCACAACTACCTAACAATATATAATATTTGTATATCAATTGTTTATATATATTAAAATACAATTATCTCAATTACCCCTATTAAACATAATCTTAGTATGGAGTATCAATAAGAAGTGATCGAGAAGCCTGATTTTTGCAACAAATACGCTTAAAACATATGAAGGGCATAATCGAAAAAGTACAGTACGTAATGAGTGGGAAGCTTGATTTTCATTTTTCAAAAAAGGTGGCTTAAAATATATATACTAAAATCGTGAATCAAATCCTCGTGGATTCGATCGGGGTAAACGAGTCATTAATTAACTACAGAATAAAAAAATAATAATAACCAAAATACAAAATTAATATTAAAAATCAATCGATCTCTAGCTGGATTTGATCGAAGTCTTTTAACGTATAGACGTATACATTTAATATGAATATATAAGCTGTAACATCTATCCACTAACCCACGATTACCAGTTATTCAGTATTATTAAAATCAACTAGTCGTTAATTAATTAATTGCTTGTGTCGTACGTATTTTTTATTACAAATTTTTGTATCCTTATGAGATGCTCTACAGTCTACATCACCATAAGTCGTCGGCTTATCACCCGTAAGTAACAAAACAAATCCAAAAGTTACCAATTTTACAATTTTGGTCATTCCTGGTTTATAAATTGCTTATTTTCATTCTAGCTTGTTAACATCATGTCACACATTAAATATACTGTAATATTTCTTAAAACGAACGCACACAGTAGATGAGAAACTTAACGAATGACAAAAGGAATATGATCATGAGTAAATTGCACGAAATTCTATAGTGGCTTCACAATGTTTTGACGATTTTTTTTTAAGTGTAAAAATTGCATGAAATTTTCCCGTAATTTATTAATAAAGCAAATTATTTATTTGTTTAAAAAGAAAAAAGTGTTAAAGATTTTACTAATTTTCTTCATTTTCCGTTTTTTATTTTAATATTGAAGTTTTGAGATTGTACTATAAAGAAAATAACGTGAATTGAAATAGATAAAATCAATGTTTCTGTAAAAAACAAGGGAGAATTCGGTTTATTTAATTAATAAATTACAGGGAGGTTTCATGCAATTTTCAAACACGATATTATTCCGTGCAATATTTTCAAATCACAAGGAGTACTTTCGTGCAATTAAGTGGTTGCATGTGTGGCAAATACTCCTCACGTCCCGTGATAATTTACATACATTCACCAACTTAATTTTGTAAATAAAAAAAGTGTACAAGTAATCACGAAATGGACAATATATTTTTGACTAAATTGCAGATTGGAATATGATAGGGTTTTTGAATTTGTATGAGAAGCTCTACGGCACCCAAAGCGCCACTCACGATTCCCAGTAAGTAGTAATTAAGTTGATCAAAGTCGTCGGCATATATATATAATTAATCCTTTAATTAATTGGCATGCAGAGTTGGATATTCGATAATTAAATTAATTCCAGATTTGTGGCCTAGTCAAGTATAAGTAAAGAAATGCATCAATTCTAGCCACTAAAGATTTTTAGCTAAAAAAGTTACAATAATAGTCTTTCTAATTCTATCACCAACCGTCAATTTTCTTGTGGGGAGTATTTTTTAAACTTAATAGCTGCTATTTAAAGAGGTAGCTTCTGCAGCATTAATTCATTTATCAAACAAAATTTAGAAGTTTAGGTTTTGAGAGAAAATGAAGGGTAAGAGCAGAATTTGGGTGTTCAGTATTTTAGTTATTTTGGGGTGTGGAATGTGTGTTGCCAGAAATGATAATAAGTTGAAAAGGCAGAAGCTGGGTTGGAGCAGAAAAGCTGCAATAGAAGCAGAAGCTGTTGCTGCAAGATTTTGCTCTGGGCATGGAAGAGTTTATTTAGATGGATTGGTTGATGATGCAGATGATAAGCCTGTTTGTGAGTGTTATTCGTGCTATACAGGCTCCGATTGCTCTCAACTACTCACCAATTGTCCTGCTACTGCTAATACGTATCTCTCTTTCTCTACCTCTTTTCTATTCACTTTAGCCAGCCCTTCACCATGGCGTTTGCCCTCTTCCAATACGGTAGATAAGGGTCATCATCCGGCGGCACCGAAATTTCTCCGTCGACAAAACCAATCTTATTTTTCGCGTACAAGGAGTTGGTCATATCATCGACCCATTCTCCATAGTTGCCGTCCTTCAACAGCGCTCCAACGAAGACGTCCCCCGACTTATCGGAGGAGTGGAGGTAATAAGGCGACATTGCGTCGATCGTCACAACTGGTTTCTTGCCGCTGCCTTCAGCCTTCTCATTTGTTTTATCTCCGTTAATGATTCAATCGGAGTGAGCAAGAAAGAACGGTGACCGAGTCTTGAAACTTAGCGGTTAACCTGCTCTAGTACCATGATAGAATCAATGATTGTATAGGGTCTGACTATATGCACCTCCATTTCAGTTTGATGCACTCCCCCATCACTCCCCCGATTTATACACTCCTCGAATTTTAGGTCACACCTCCCCTCAAATGTCATAAATACCCCTCCTTCATTAAAATCCTTTTACTACCCACACCCCCCAAATCCTCCATCTTTCTTCCTCCTCCATTTCTTCTTTCATCTTCTCCCCCACCCCTCACCACCACCGCCGGCGACCTGCCCCTCCACCACCCGTCGCCGGCGACGCTAGCCCCTCCCTCCCTCGCCGAGCCCGTCGCCCCCCCCTCCCTCCCTCGCCGAGCCCGTCGCCCCCCCCCCCCCAACCCCCACCGCCTGTAAAAAAAAAAAAAAAGAGATCTTGGCCGCGCGCTGCCGCCGCGGCCGTCCCCTCCCTCCCTCGCCGAGCCCGTCGCCCCCCCCCCCCTCCCTCAAAAAAATTTCAAAAAAACTCAGCACTCCCTCAAAAAAATTTCAAAAAAACTCAGCAACTAAGAAAACATTCAAAAAACTCAGCAACTTAGAAAATTTTCAATTATTTTTTTTAATTTTCGACAAACCAGTGTCGACCATATACGTTCTCGTCGACAACAATTTGTAGAAATTTTTTTAAAAAAAAAACCTTTAAAAAATCGACAATGAAATGTCGACCATATATATTCTCGTCGACACCCTATTGTCGACGAGAGTAAATATGATCGACATTTCATTGTCGAGAAAAAAATAAAAAAAAAATTCAACCATTTTAGGTCGACCAAATACATTCTCGTCGACAACAATACATCGACGAGAATGTATAGGGCCGATCCTGGTTTGTCGAAGAAAAGAAAAGAAAAGTAAAAAAAAAAAAAACATACCTTGCTGCTGTTAGTTGGAGAGGGCGACAGAAATTGGGGGAAGGGGTGGGGGCAAGGGGTAAGTGGGTGGGGTAAGGAGAGATAGTTTTTTTTTTCTTTTCTGCTACTGTTACGGGAGGGGGAGGGTTAGGGGAGGGGGAGAGGCGATGGGGTGGTGGAGGGGGAGGGTTAGGGGAGGGGGATTGGCGATGGGGTGGTGGAGGGGGTGGGGTGGGGTGGTGGCCGGCAATGGAGGTGGGGATGGAGAAAGAAACGGGATGGAGGTGGGGGAGGGGAAAGGAGAAAAGAAAGAAGAAGAGAGAGAGAGAGGGGGGAAATGAGGTGGAGTGCATCTAGTAGTGTATATTTAATAAAGGGTATTTTAGGTTTTTTACCTATTATTTTATTAATAAAATTGAAAGGGGGAGTGCATCAAACTGAAATGGAGGTGCATATTGTCAGACCCGATTGTATATTGCATTAATCGTGGAGTTACACAACGGAATTGAATGTATATTAGCACAGTAAATGAGTATATATACAAATTTGGGGAGAAGCCCTAAGTGACTAACTCATGGGCCGTAATTCATGGGCCGAATCTAATTAAATAATCTAGCCAAAATATCAAATGACTAAAGTACCTGAACATGTTAATTTTAGTAAAATATTTTTCTTTTAAAATCTTATCCTAAAGATCTTATAAAAATTTAATAATTGGAGCAATAAAAAAAATAATTTAAATATTTTACATGCTTATTAACTTAATAAATAGTGAGCGAGTGTAAATAATATTGTTGGAGGGGCAAATAACCCATGCCATTAACAATTGGGCCTGTATTTTAATTCATTTAGTTGACTGTCTCTCCTTAGGCCATGAAATGGACTTGCAATTTTATGCTCAATATAAAAATAAAAAAAATCTTCTTTTTTTCTCGGGGTTAATTCTAAATAAATACACAACCTTTAGTCTCAGTATTAATTTAATCACGACCTTTACGATTATTGTAAAAAATCACAACCTTTCATTGTGTTGCAAATAGATACACATTTTTTTACTCCGGTCAACAATGGATGATGTGGTTTGTCGGAGCTTGCCACGTCAGATTACTCATATTCTTTTTTATTTTTTTATTTTCCACATCAGATTACATTTTATATAAATAAAAATAAAATTTTATAAAAATAAAAATAAAACTTTTGCTTCTTCCTACGCGTCTTTCTCAACTTCTCAAACTCAATACAATCCTTCTTCTACGTCTTTCTTACTCCTCAAACTCAATCAAGTTCTTTCTCAACTTCTCAAACTCAATACAATCCTTCTTCTACGTCTTTCTTACTCCTCAAACTCAATCAAGTTCTTCTCTTCCACTACAAAAAACAGTGAAAATGGCGAGGGGGAAGGCAACGGATTCCCCCTCACTAATGAAGAAGGCAACGGCAAAGGCAACGGCACTCCGCCGTTGCCAATATGGGCGTTGCTATTTTATAGGCAACGGACTTTGGGAAAATCGTTGCCTTTTGGCAACGGTATATGGCCGTCGCCTTTTGGCAAGGGCGGGGAGGCCGTCGCCTTTTCGCAACGGGCCCAGCCTTTTGGCAAGGGCGGGGAGGCCGTCGCCTTTTCGCAACGGGCCCAGCCGTTGCCAATTGGCAACGGGGCCCAGCCGTCGCCTTTACGCAACGGGGCCAAGCCGTGGCAACGGTATATGGCTGTCGCCTTTTGGCAAGGGCGGGGAGGCCGTCGCCTTTTCGCAACGGGCCCAGCCGTCGCCTTTACGCAACGGGGCCCAGCCGTCGCCTTTTCGCAACGGGGCCCAGCCGTTGCCAAGGCCGTCGCCTTTTTGTTACCTTTAAAAAAATGAGAACGCGAATTTTCGCTCCAGCTGGGTTTCGAACATGGGACCTCTCGGTCCTGTAGAGTTTTGGGCGCCCCCTGTGTGCCGTTTAGGCTAGGAGCTTTAGTCGTCATGTTGTGAACACAATTAATATATATTCAATATAATTTTAGTTTCAATTCTTTATTTCTATCCATTTTAAGTTTAATTGTTGCTTATTAAATTTAAATTGTCAAAGCATATCATAATTATATCTAAATGAGAATTAATTAAATTATAATGTTTTTCAAATTAAATAATTTAATTACGGTATCATTAATTAATTTACACTATTTAAATTTATTCTAATCTTCAATTCACAACATTATAATTACATACAACATTGAGTATAATTATTTTCGATTATACATGTAAATTTATTCTAATCACTTCATTTAAATTCATTCTAATTTTCAATTCACAACATTATAATTACATACAACATTGAGTATAATTATTTTCGATTATACATGTAAATTTATTCTAATCACTTCATTTAAATTCATTCTAATTTTCAATTCACAACATTATAATTACATTCAACATTGAGTATAATTATTTAATTTTCGATTATACATGTAAATTTATTCTAATCACTTCATTTAAATTCATTCTAATTTTCAATTCACAACATTATAATTACATACAACATTGAGTATAATTATTTTCGATTATACATGTAAATTTATTCTAATCACTTCATTTAAATTCATTCTAATTTTCAATTCACAACATTATAATTACATACAACATTGAGTATAATTATTTAATTTTCGATTATACATGTAAATTTATTCTAATCACTTCATTTAAATTCATTCTAATTTTCAATTCAAAACATTATAATTACATACAACATTGAGTATAATTATTTAATTTTCAATTATACATGTAAATTTATTCTAATCACTTCATTTAAATTCATTCTAATTTTCAATTCACTTATCCATTTAAAAATATCAATTCGCTTATCCATTTAATTAAAATAACATCACACACAACATTAAAATAAAAATTAATCTTCAACGTCAATGTAATAAAATAATATAAAAATGTATCACTCCTCATCACCACCATCATCCTCAGTATCATCCTGATCCCGATCAACCTGGTTACGATCATGAACGTCGTGCGACGCCCCCGACGGCCTCGGCGCCCCACCCATCCCACCCATCTGCTGACCCATCCCACCCATCTGCTGACCCATCCCACCCATCTGACCCATCCCACCCATCTGACCCATCACACCCATCCCACCCATCGTCTGACCTGTCATCTGACCCATCATCGCTGCCAACTGATCCTGAAATTTCTTGGTTATGCGCTCCTCCGTCTTCTGCATTTGTAGGAGTAAGCGTTGTTCTCTCTCCTCATTGATTCTTCGTTCTTCGGCAAGAGCATTGTCCATGTCTTCCTGGGAGAATCGTCCATAAGTCGTACCACTTGACGTCTCGCCAGGACCGGAGGAGACCCGTCTGTTCTTGCCTACTTGTCCAAGGCCCCTAACACGTCCATGAGACCTACCGACCTTCTTCACGAACAAATTAGACATGTCGGGTAAAGTTGGGCCCTGGGAACCATCCTCTGAAGTAGGTTCATCTGACGGATCTCCTGATTGATTGGTCAACTCCTCCTGTACCTGGTCCTATACGTGCACATTTAAAAGTGGGTTAATACATTTTCAAGTAAAATTAAATATATATTTGTTATATAATGTAATGTATATATATATGTACACACTTACAAGTATATCACCCATATAACCATAGCTGTATGTGCCGTTTTCGTAACGGTGGTAATATTCAGCTATCTCCCAATCGTGGGCAGGGCGTCCCATCTTCTCCTCCTGTATTTTGAATTGAAGACATATACGTATAATTAATTAACTAAATAATTAACTAATTAAAATGAATTATAATTGACCACAAATACTTACAATGCGCCGTGCGACCTCTGCTGCTCCACGAGCTCCGCCTTTATGAGTACCACAGCCAGTACCCGGACCTCCAGGCTCGGATAAGCGGTTCTTACGAGCCTGCTCGCTCTTCTTAATTGTTTCAGGATCGCTCCAGTGACGAACTAAGTCGTTCCAAACATTGACATCCCACCTCGGCCTCTTCTTTTGCTTCACCCACGCTTTCTTGACGTTTGATAACATGCCAGTGTACCGACCTGCTGCTCTTTGAAGAAAGAGCCTGTACACCTCTTCAGTAGATGTGATTCGAGGGTCCCACCTGACCTCGGTCTGCCAAAAAAAATGAATTAATGAATTAATATAAAAAAATAACAAAATGTTAATGTAAAGTGATTTTATACTTGGAATGTCTCCCACCACCGCTGTATCGTGCCGGGTGATACCTTGGCAAAATTGTGTGCCCCAAGCTCCATATTCCTATACATAATCGACCTGATCGTCCTCGAAATCAAATTTGAAGGCATCAACCTGTTACACGTATTTTATAATAATTTAAAAAATTATTAATAAACACACTATACATACGTCTAATGAAAATGAAATAAGGAATATACTTACGTATCAAGGTAGATCGACAGTAAAATGCGACTCTCGGGTGCATCATAAGACATGCTGGTCTGTGTCTCGACAGACGGAGGTCTAACTGGCGAATGTATCGGTGGAGGGGATGGTTGCTGTGGAGGGGATGGTTGCTGTGTAGGTGGAATGAAATGAGGCACCTGAGTGTAATAAGAATCTAGGTTCATTCCGGGCAACTGTAGCTGGGTCATATCGGGCATATATAAACCCTGTGGTGTGTGCACAATCGGTGTCTCATCCACCGGCTCTCCTCTACCTCTAGTACTTCTACCTCTACCTGGCCGATGTCCAGTAGAACCCTGACCAGAGCCACCCTGACCAGAACCATGTCTACGACCACTCATCTGTCAAAATGAACGTACATTAAAACATTATTAACGTTTAACATTGTAACAATTAAAAAACATTATATATGAACATCACTGTAATGATTAACACTAGAATATAAATAAGGAATATAATTAAGGAATTACTCCCTCCGTCCCGGAAGTGTTTGCACCACAAAGTGGGCACACTTTTTAAGAAAAAAGTGTAATGAGTGGAGTGTTGAGGGGTAATTTTGTAAAGTTATATGAATAAAGTAAAAAGGTGATTAGAACGAGAGTAAAAGTAATAGCATTTTGTGTAAATATGTGAATATTGTGAGGGTGAGGTTTATGAATAAGTTTCCTTTTATGGGTGTGCAAACAATTGTGGGACGGACAAATAAGGTAAGTGTGCAAACAGTTGTGGGACGGAGGGTGTAATATTTAGATAACATTGTTTAGCAATTAATTAACAACATCATTCATCTTCATCTTCATCTTCAGCTTCATCTTCGTCGTCTTCTTCGTCTTCTTCTCCATCTTCTTCTCCGTCTTCTGCTGCATCTTCTTCTTCATCTTCTTCTTCATATTCTGCCACTTCCATCATTATACCGGTGTCATCAGTTAACATGACAGGATCATCATCTACTTGCACAATCATTTGAGTCTCTAAGTTATCCTCTTGCCACGCGGGAACTTCATCTTCAGTAGTATCTTTTGCATCCACCAAGTATCTCGGTTTGACTTTGCAGAAAAATATTCAATCAGTACGAGGTCCAGGGTTTGGACAATAATAGACTTGTGTGGCTTGACTTGCTAGTACGAATGGATCGTACCGGCCGTAAGATCGCCTCTGATTAAGCTCCACGAGCTTGTAGTTAGGATGAACTTTTGTCCCATTGTTTGAGGGATCAAACCACTGACACTTGAACAAAACCACTTTCTTCTCGTGGTACCCCTGATAGTCCAATTCGACTACTTCCTCGAGTTTCCCATAGAAATCTTCCTCATTCGCATCGTAGTTTTTTCCCTTGATACAAACCCCACTGTTTGATGTTGCTCTAGATGCACCATAAGCCATAGTGTGGAATTTGTACCCGTTCACGTAATACCCTGCGTACGTAAGAACTTGACCAGACGGACCGACCGAGAGATCGTATAAAAACCTGTTCTCGATGTGATTTATCTTCACCTATATATTTATAAGCCACGACGATGTGAGAATTTCTATAACTTAACACTTTACACAGATCGTTATTTTAAGATAACTTACAATTTCTTCAAACCACGACGCAAATCCATCTTGTAGCCTTAAATCTGATTCAGCAGCCGAGAGATTTGGTTGATGAACTTGAAGTTGTTGCATGAATAACCTACGTACGATCGATATAAGATTAATAAGACATGTCAACACTAAGTATTTGATTGACAAACATTTTGGTCAGATTGACTTACTGAACATATGGCTGCACCTCATCACAATTCAACAACACGTACGTATGAGCAACTTTTTTCTCCTCGTCTAAAATCCATCTTTTCTTAGGCTTTCCAAATCGTTTGCCAGGCGCCTTAAATATTGAAAAAGTGCCATCGACATACTCGTGTACTTCGTCCCGACCATCGTAATTACGAGGTACATTGTGTATCCTTGTCGTAACATGGTCCTCGAAATAGTGAGAACAAAACATTGACGCCTCTTTAGTTAAATATGCATTGGCAATCGAAGCTTCAACACATGCTTTGTTACCCACGCTTAATTTCAAGGTGCGAAGATACCTGATTAAATTATAAGAATCGTAAGTTCATATAATTTGAAGAATCGTATGAGAAATTGAATGACAATTACCTCTCGTATGGATACATCCATCTGTATTGAACTGGACCACACACTTTTGCTTCATATGCAAGGTGCACAGGTAGATGTTCCATAGAGTTGAAGAAGCTGGGTGGAAAGATACGTTCCAACTTGCACAAGATCACTGGAATATCTGTTTCCAGTCGAGCCATGTTGTCAACTGTGATGGTTGTAGAAGTCAACTCCTTAAAAAATAGACTAAGCTCAGTGATTGCTTTCCACACATTGAGCGGCAGAATTTTGTAAAAAGCAATCGGTAGTAGTCTCTGCATAAACACGTGACAATCATGACTCTTCATCCCATACAATTTCAATTTCGACCAGTCAATGCAACGGGACATGTTAGACACATATCCATCTGGAAACTTCAACTCACTTATCCACTTACAAATAACATCCTTTTGCTTCTTATCAAGCGAAAAAGAAGCCTTAGGATACTTTGATGTACGTGGACATTTCTTGAGAGAGGGACGACGACAATAATCATTCAGCTCATCTCTTGATTTAGACGTGTCCTTTGTTTTCCCCTCCACATTCATCACCGTGTTGAATACGTTATCAAACACATTTTTCTCAATATGCATCACGTCTAAATTGTGTCGTATCAACAAGGTACTCCAATAGGGCAACTCCTAGAAAATGCTTTTCCACTTCCACCCTCCAGAAAGTTTTTTGTTGTGGGCCTCAGCACCCTCCTCTGTAACCTTTCTATATCCCAAATGATCAATTTCGTATAGGAGACTTGCACCCGTTCGAATAGACGGTGGATCATCTGTGACTACCACTCCGGCTTTGAATGCAGTTTTATTCGTTCGCCACGTGTGATTCAGTGGTAAAAACTTTCGGTGGTTGTCGAACCACGACTGCTTTCTACTTTTATTCAAATAGAATGCATCGGTGTACTCTCCACAATATGGACAAGCAAGCCTTCCGGCTGTACTCCAACCAGACAACATCGAATATGCTGGGAAGTCACTAATGGTCCAGATAAGTGCAGCTCGCATCAAAAAGTTTTGCTTTCTACCAACATCGTAAGTTTGCACACCATTTTCCCATAAAAATCTCAAATCTGCTATCAGTGGTTGCAAAAACACATCAAGTTTGTCCTTCGGACTTTTAGGCCCGGGCACGAGAATCGAAAGAAACATGAATTGATCCTTCATGCATAACCACGGGGGTAGATTGTACGGAGTAAGTATAACTGGCCATGAAGAATATTGTTTTCCCGTCATTCCAAACGGTGCAAAACCGTCTGTGCTCAAGCCCAACCTAACATTCCTAATTTCCGCTGCAAAATGAGGATACGAACGGTCCAAATGCTTCCAAGCCAACGAGTCAGCCGGGTGACGCATAACACCAGAGTCATCAGAAGCGCACGAGGCATGCCATGTCATATCCTTCGCAGTGGCTTTGGACATGTACAATCTTTGCAAACGAGGAATTATCGGAAAGTAGAACATCTCCTTAACCGGACGTTTCTTTTTCAACCGACCATCTGCATCAACCCTACTCGGCTTATACCGTGATCGACCACAAATCTTACAAAAATCTAGTTCGTTGTCTGCACCCCAGAATAACATGCAATTCTGTGCACAACAATCAATCCTTTCTACCGGAAGCCCATCCCACTCATCAAATGTTTGGTGTCGTTAAATTTCTTGGGAACCTTATTTTCAGGAGGACAAATCTCACGAATCAACTCAACGACCTGATTGTATCCCCTTTCAGACAATCTGTTTTCCGTTTTAATGTTCAACAATCTGGAATTGAATGACAACTGTGAATGAGATTCACAACCAGGATACAAGTCTTGGTCCGCTGCACGAAGCATGCCGTAAAACTGTGCCGCATTCTCGTTAGGGGGTTCTTCATTAAGTGTCTCATCTTCCACGTCTATTCCAAAATCAATGTTTGGGTCACCCATTAACTCTTCTACCATAGTGTGGTACGAACTAGGTCCCGCTGGGTAAACGTCGTTTGAAGTTGACGCAAATTCATTAGTGTTTTGAAATGGACGTGGACCCCAACTCTCTTCCCCGTGATAAATCCAATTATAATAATTCAGTGTAAAACCATTTCGATATAAATGAGATTTCACTTCATTAGGATCTCTATATGTTTGATTTCGACATCTAGCTTTCGAACAAGGACACCTAATTTTTCCTTCCCAAATCGAATTCGGATTACTAGTGGCAGCTTCAATAAATCCATTTACTCCACTAATAAATCCGGGGTTCATAATCCCATTCACTAATCTTGGACTATACATCCAACTACGACTTGAATAATTCATCATGTCAATCGACGTACGTCTACAACACACAAATATAACAACCAACGTCTCATTCAATTCCTCCAACTCTATTAAAATTAATTAATATAAATCCAAATATATTCTAATAATTATTCTAACACCCTAATTAACAAATAAATTCATATATAGACATAACACAATTATATATATAATTCTAACACCCTAATTAACAACTAAATTCATATAACTTAATTAATTAATTAAAATATACATACATATAAAATACATGCCTAACACAAATATAATTCTAACAATTAAATTCTAACAATTCTAACAATTAACAATTCTAACAATTTTATATATACATACAACATATATGCATATATATACATATATATACTAAACTATATATATACATATATATAATTTCAATTAAATTTAACCGATTAAAACGAAAAAAATTACCGTAGAAATGCTCCCGTCGAAGTGTAGAACACAAATGGCCAAGGACCGAGTCCGATCTGCAAACGAACGTGGATGTTGAGTTTTGAGGTTTGAGGTTTAATTTGTGTAAAAATGGAGGTGTGTGCGGCGCTGGAATGAAGAAGAATGAGGTTCTGGAATGATTTTAATTGAATTAGGGCGACGGGGACGGCAACGGGCCCACTGCCGTTGCCAATTAGCATCGGGGGGCCCGTTACCAAATGGCAACGGGGCCCACTGCCGTCGCCTTTTGGCAACGGGCCTTAAATGCCGTCGCCTTTTTGCAATGGGGCCCACTCCCGTTGCCTTATCAGTTGCCTTAAGGCAACGTCACCCGCCCCCGTCGCCTTTTTCCTTGCCGTTATTAATGCCGTTGCCAATTGGCAACGGCAGCCTGCCGTTGCCTTTTGCTGTTGCCTTCTGGCCATTATTTTGTAGTGTTCTAACCCTAAAAAATCAAAATCATAAAATCTAACACTTGAAAAAAAAAATATATATTGTAAAAAATCCTAAAAAATAATTCTAGGTAGAAGGATATGGCATTCACCCATGGTAGAAGGGTGTGGAAGATGAGTGAGGGAGGTCATGAGGAAAATCTTAGAAATTCTAGACATATGAGATACAAATGACTTGTTCTGTATATAATGTAGTGGGCCACAAAAAAAAAATTGTCCTAGTGCAAAGGACTTCAAAACACCATAGAAATTGCATGTAAGATTTTGTTTATGGTCATGTGACTTTAAAATATCATGTTATTCCTTCCAAAAAAAATGTCAATGTTATATGTTTGTCATGCGACTCATGTTTGAAGAAAAAAAGGCAAACCAAGACATGAATGTATTGATAATATGAGGGTAAGTTTCTTATTTTATTAAATATTTTTATATTTCTCATAACTATATTGTTATATTCATTCTTTCATTCAGTCCAACAACGATTCAGTGAGGTAGTGGGAGTGACTTGGATACTTATAGCTTACAATTGTAAATGTTGTGTACATTAGATGATCTAACTATGACTTTTAGTATGCTAAATATATTTTTTCAGAATATTTTCTAAAATATTTTTGTTGCAGTAATATTAATGTTAAACACATTAATTACTAGAATATTTTTTAAGAATATTTTCCTCTCCCGTAAAGCATATAAATTGTAGTACTTAAACTAGTTGAAAATTATTCAATAATTGAAGAATTCTTGAAAGATGAAGAAGAATTGATTTTGAAAAGGAGAGAAGAAGAACTTTTTGAAAAGGGGAGAAGAAGAACTTGATTGAGTTTGAAAATAAGAAAATTTGAGTTTGAGAAGTAGGGAGAAGACGCAGAAGAGGCGGGAGTTTTATTTTTATTTTTTATAAAATTTTATTTTTATTTCTATAAAGTGTAATCTGGAAAATAAAAAAATAAAAAAGAATATGTGTAATCTGATGTGGCAAGTTCCGGTAAACCACATCATCAATTGTTGACGGAAAAAAAAATGTGTATCTAATTGAAACACAATGAAAGGTTAGAGTTTTTTACAATAATCGTAAAGGTGGTGATTAAATTGATATTGAGACTAAAGATGGTGTATTTATTTAGAATTAACCCTTTTTTTCTCCAACATAGTTATTTTTTCATTTTCTCGATTTTTTCCTTCTATTAACTTTAAAAATATATTTGAGGCATGTTTTACTTTAAAAATTCTCATTTTTTTTACATACAACATTTCTTCAAATCAAATGGAATTAGTCAATTTAGTGTAGATAATGCAATTAAATTCTATAAAATTAAGTAAAATATATTATATTCATGAATTTTAAACAATTGTCACACTAATCAACCATTATTCTAAATGTAAAGAATATTACATTAGTTGTAAACCCAAAATCAAACCCTTACAAACTAGTTTGAGAGACAGTTAGTTAGTGAGGTTACAGTGAAATTTGGAGAATTGAGAGTAAGACAATGTTGTTGGTTGATTTAAAATCTTTGAATTAGAGAGGAGGAGAGTGCACTAGACACTTTAATCAGTAAGGTTGATAATTTTAATCATTGTACTTTAACATTTATAAGTTAATTCCAAAGTTAAAAAGAATTATTAGGAAAAGTGAATATATGAGTATGAATATTTGAACCACCAGATTTGCTTTCTTTATATTTCTGTCAATTACATACTTACTTGTTTATTACATTATCTGATCTAAAAAGACAAATAAAATGGTTGGTTGAAAAAAAGTAATATTAATGTTTCGTTTTTTTTTCTTTTCAATTTCAATATATTCAATAACCACAAAATCACGTGAATAATTAAATATGTAGATGTGAGCAGAGACGGAGGGAGGGGGTGCCAGGGATCACTGGCCCCCTCCCAATTTTACAAAAAAAAAGATTAAAAAAGATTGTTTTAATAAAAAATGGAAGAAGAAATAATTATAATTAATATTTATGTATATTTAATACTTATATAACAATTTTATTAAATTTATCCTTCATTATCATGATAGATTGAGAGAATTTTTTTTTTTTTTTTTTACAAATTTATCCTTCATTATCATGATAGCTAGATTGAGAGAAAAATGAGAAAAAATAAAAGGGAATGTGGACTAACTTGCTTCAATTATTAAGAAGAAGTGATGAAAAAAGTAGAAATTATAAGAATTTGTATATGAGTTGGTAAAAATAGTTAAAAGGACAATTTCAAAGCAAGAATTAAGACAAAAAATGTCAAACAATATGAAACGATTAAAGTATATAACAATTTAAATTATGATGAATTAAAACATAAAAATTAAAAGTTGCTCGCCTATGGACTATATAAACATTGGAGTATTTTTTTTATGTAATGCACATAATTAATGAAACTTTTATTGGAACATATATCTTGCTAAAAAAAAAATGTTTATTGTATCATATTAAAATTTAATTCGATTCATTATTTTTACTTCATATATTATGGAGTATATTTGATCAAGAATACTTACATGATATTAAATCAAAATTTATTATTTATAATTGGATCCGTTTAATTTGGTTCTGACTCTATCACTGGACGTGAGCCTGTTTTGATTGGTTACATGCTTACCTCGACAAAATCACGTGTAGAATTGCGTAATATGACAATTTATAATAATTATATATACAAAGATGTGGGCCTATTTTGATTTTAAATTCACGAAAACCCTATCTTTTCATGACTAAATTAAGCCGTAAACGATTCCGTCCCTCTCATCCTCTTCTCTCAATTCACCAACGCAGAAAAATCATCTTCCCCCTCTCCTCAACAGGGCCCCATGCAAAATGTTTATTTCTTTTCTCGATCATCAGGGGCGGACCCAGAACAAGTAATTGAGGGGGGCCAACACTAAAATTTTAAAGTAATTAAATTTAAATTATACATTAAAAAGTTCATATATAATACTATAATAGTAATTATTATTAAAAAAAAATTAAAGTATAACATTAAACTTATAACTTTTTAACACGTCTTTCTTTCATATCGCGAAAATCATCTATAAGCGATTTTTGTCGAAATTTTTACAATCTCCTTTTCAATATACACCAATAAAAGATCTATAAAAAATCAAACTCAGCTTCCATTCTATTACGAAAATAGTCTTAACTATGTTCATAACTATAAAAAAAAAATTGTAGTTGCAGTGACACTACATATTAATTTTCAAATTCTAACTACTTAACCAATAATTAGTTATATAATTTTTACTTATCTTTGGAAACAAATTCAAAAAATACATCAATAATTAGAAGATTAATTTTAAATTAAAGATATAATTAAAATAACAAATCAATAAATAATAAAATAAAACGAATAATATATAAATACAAATTAAAATAACAAACCTGCTATAAGTGAGTATTGCATGAATTAATATATACAGAGTATTAACTATCGAGGAGTTTGAAAATGAATTAGAAATTGATTTGCTAATGGAATGGGCCTTACATGAGGCCAACAAACAAAAAATTAAAATAAAAATAATTTAATAGTAATATATAAATACTTAATGGATAAATTTTGAGGGGGGCCATGGCCCTCCCGAGACAAAGCTTCCGTCCGCCCCTGTCGATCATGATGTGTCAATTTTATGGTGTATATTTGATATTTTAATTTTATAGCTGTTATTCCGAGTGGGATTGTTCATGAAACACATTTTAGAATTTTTTATATTTTAATGAAATTTTCAGATTATTTTTTGAGAATTTTAATGACATTCTTAGAATTTTTTAAAATTCAATTTATTATTTTCAAACTTAAAATACATAAATTGGACCAAAGGATAGGAATTTCAATTCATTCCACACAATTGCAAGTACGCTCACTTTTTTGCATTTTTTTAAATTTCGGAAAAAAGAGTCAAATAATGTAAATTGAACCAAAAAGATTGTAAATTGAAAAAAAAAAAAAAAAAGTACACTTAAAGAATTTAAAGTGAAAGTAATTTTATCTCAGATTTTACTAACCCAAATTGTGTTGTTTATGGTGTACTCCTATTTTACTATATATGAAATTTCTTCATTGTTTTGAAATACAAGATAAAATAAGAAATTATGAGCTACTCTCCCCATTTTTTTAATAAATGTCACTTTAATTTTTTAAATATTTTTAAAATAAATGTTATTCTGATTTTTTTTATTTAATTTTAATTATTTTACCCTGATTTCAATGAATATAGTAGCATAAATTATAGAAAAACTATAAATATTGTTAAAATTAATTTGATTTATGAATTCTAACTACATTTTTTACTACATTCTTTATTAAACAAAATTTATTATTCATAATTAACTATAATTAATGAAGAATAATATAGACCACAATTTTTTTAAACATATATAGGTCACAATTTATAATTTTAATTTATTGTAAAAATGTAGTGACACTTATTAAAAGATGGAGGGAATATTAATTATGGAGAAAATTATGGGAATATGTTTTCTCACGCCCTTATGCTTGTTCTATGTACTCATATGTATTGTTGTGTTTGGATGAGGGGATTTCAAATGAAATGATTTAAAATTAGATGGATTTGAAATCCTCTCAATTTTAACTAAAAAAAAATGCTAAATATTTAAAATCCATCCATTTAATCCAAACAGGTGGAGTGGATTTAGATCATGAATTTAAAATTCATACTTAAATCCCTCCATCCAAACACAACCTAAAACAATTTTGCACCTCATAGCATCAAATGCAGTTGTAAAATTTGTGTATTAAACAAATATATAATTATCTCCTATTTATTATTCTATTTTTTAGTATTCCATTCTTGTTCACAAATAAATATCTTTTTAGTTTTTTTTTTTTTTTTTACCATTTCTTTCAATTTTACCCTCCTAACTTTAGAAAATATTTATAATTTCTATTTTACCTTTATTAATTATAGAATATCTCTCATTATATACGTGTTATTTTGACTAGCTTATACAACGAAATAAACACAACAGAGAGGTCAATATGTGTTATCTTTGATTTTTTTTTTTATTAATCTCCTTACGAACCAATCCATTAAAACAAACCAATACACTCCATTAATATATACTTTAAAATGGAATGACTTGCAAGAATTTGCATTATGTTTTGATTTTTTTTTTTTGAGAACGATGTTTTGATTTTTTTGAATTCAAATGATAGTACTATATATATGGTGGGATTTTTAAAAGATATGGATTCTTACTTTAAAATAAATTGCGGATCTTGAGTGATTTCTAAAATAAATAAAATGCAATTAGTTCAACGGTACACATCGTGCTGGCTAATTCGAAATTTCGAATAATTAACAGCGAAGGTTTGGATTTTATATTGGATAACTACTGTTTAATTACTTGTTTCTAGCTAATTATTTTGGCATGCTTCAAGACATTGCGAAAGTACATACGGCGATGATAATTTATTTTAATTCGTATATATATTATTACTCCCTCCGTTCGCCTATAAACTTCCCGTTACAGATTAAATAATATATATAATACAAGTGATGTGATTGGAAGAAGGAGAGAGATAGAGAGAAAAAGTAAGATATAAAGTGATGTGTAAGAAAAAGTACTTACCAAAAAGATATAGGAAGCTTATAAGCGGACGGACCAAAATGGTAAAATGAGAAGCTTATAGGCGGACGGAGGGAGTATATTTTATTTAATACATAATTTTTCTGAATTAATAAATACTACTCCCTCCGTCCCGGAATTGTTTGCACCATTTTATGGGCACACAAACTAAGAAAAAAATGTAATGAGTGGATTGTTGAGGGGTAATTTTGTAAACTTTTATGAATAAAGTAAAGTGAATGATTGGATTGAGGGTAAACGTAATGACATTTTGTGTAAATATGTGAATATTGTGAGGGTGGGGTTTAAAAAAATGTTTCCTTTTTGGGAAGTGCAAACAATTGTGAGACGGACGAATAAGAAAAGAATGCAAACAATTGTGGGACCGATGGAGTATAAATAAGTCTCTAATTGATACTCCCTCCGTCCGCCTATAAATTTCCCGTTACTTTTTGGCACATAGATTAAGAAAAGTGATTAAATAATAGATATAATACAAGTGATGTGATTGAGAGAGGAGAGAGATAGAGAGAAAAAGTAAGATATAAAGTGATGTGTAAGAAAAAGTACTTACCAAAAAGGGTATGAGAAGCTTATAGACGAACGGACCAAAATGGTAAAATGGGAAGTTTATAGACGGACGGAGGGAGTATAAAAATATAAAAAATGTCACATATTACAAAAAAGAACAAGAAAAATGAAAATGAAAATTTTAGCATACTTATTAGATTGAAATCAAAACACATACTAAATTCAAAATTAATTCATCTTAATGGATTAATTTTTTTTTATTCATTTATTAATATTAAAGGAGATAAAATAGAAGTTATTAAAGTCTTTTAATTGAATAATAATGAAGTGTAATAAAAAGTATGTGAATAATATATAGTAATAATATATAATGTAATTTAAAGATGTTTGAAAAGTGAAATTTAAAGTGAAAAATAATTTTTACTAAATTTGGAAATGATATATAACAATAGTGGAGTAGTAATATTGACATTTCATTTTTTTATTTGTCAATAACCGACGAAATCACGTGAATAATTAAATGTTTCAAGTTTCAACTAGATATGAGCCTGTTTTGATTGGTTAAGTGCTTACCCCGACATACTCACGTGAACAGTTCCATAATCTGACTATTTATAGTACACAACAACATAGATGTGGGCCATGTGGCCCTATTTTGTTTT
This sequence comes from Galeopsis tetrahit, assembly GCA_963675135.1. Lineage (NCBI taxonomy): Eukaryota > Viridiplantae > Streptophyta > Magnoliopsida > Lamiales > Lamiaceae > Galeopsis > Galeopsis tetrahit. The sequence goes on along the minus strand of OY776126.1, from coordinate 31,258,751 downwards.
TCTATTTATACCCGAAAAGGACCTTGCACCCATAATTAATTAATATATTTATCAATTCTTTTCACGTTTAACCTATTCATGAAATATCTATGCTAACTTTATACTTCCTCCATTATTTCATAAATTCTTTTTTTTTTTATGGATATTTAGGAATATAATATAAATGTGTGGTTAGTAATTGAAATAAAGATAGAGAAATAGAATAAAATGTAGAGAGTGATGGAAAAAATAAAAGATAGGGAGAAAAAAAAAATAGAAAATATAATAAATTTTATCATTTATCATATTGAAAATTTATAACTAGACGTTTAAAATAGATCGTTGAAAAATTGAGATAGAACGGAGTTAAACTAAAATTGAATGACACATTCAGTTGTACCTATAATAGGCATTAAATTCTTAATTATACATCTCTCCTAAATTCTGAATCTCATTCGGCTGATTTGGAATTTTTAATTCAATTAGATTGAACTTCAATAAATTTAATTCAATAAGATTTTAACTCATGTTGATCGTGGCTTAATTATTCGAATAATTAACACCGACGAAGGTTTATATTTTATATTGGATAAGTAGTGTTTAATTACTTATTTCTAGTTTATTTTGGCATGCTTCAAGACATTGCGAATGTATATACGGTGTTGATAATTTATTTTAATACGTATATATATACATTATTTAATCTTTTGGACGTCGAAGTGCGCGTGAATAGCACACGGTTCAAATAATATTCTGTTACAAAATGGTGTAAGGATAAACATCTCATGATACATCGTTTATGTTATGAAATTGTATCCACTTAGCAATTTTTCACAAATGATAAAAAAAAAAAAATTAGAAACGCAAAGAATTGAAATGAATAAAGAACTCAAAGAAAAACACGGGATTTACGTGGTTCGATCAAATGATCTACGTCCATGGAGGATAGAAGACCCTATTCACTAATCTCGAAAGGAAGATTATAGATTACAAGTATACACAAAGCTTGATATCTAATGCAGAATATGCACTAAGTCCTACGCTCTCTCAAATCTTTCAGTACTCACAATCTATGTATTTGATGGTGTATTTATAGATGTACAATGTTATTGATAACTATCACTAACCGACTAACTAACTAATAAAGAAAACATAAATAACTAACCCAACTTGGAAATCAACAGACTTGTCTCAACTGATATGTCTATCAGCTGAGTTGGCTTCAACTAAGGGTGGGAATGGGCCAGGCCTTGGTAGGCTTTAAGAAAAAAAGTCCGGTCTGTTATATATTTCTTAGGCCCGAGCCTGGCCTATGGCCTGTCATAGGCTTTTTTTAAAGGCTCAAGCCTGACCTTTTTAATACATAGGCCTGACCCGAAAGCCTTTTAAAGGCCTCTTAATCTTATTAGCATATTTTTTTTAAAAAAAAATCTACAACAGTATTATAATCAAATTATAAAAATTAACTCTTTAAATCTCAAAATGAAGAAATGGAAGTAATAGAATGTTCCGAAATAAATATTCAACTATTTTTTCAACTATTACAAAGAAAAATATAACTAGTGTTACTAATTTTTCTTACTTATTTATTTATTTGAAAATCACATATTATATAAGTACTCCCTCTGTCCTGTAAAATTTTGCTCACTTCTTTTTAAACATGTTTTTAAAAAAATCATATTTTAATTATAAAAAATATATGTGGGATAACGAGTAAACAATATTGTTGATACATACTCAGTCTTGTTAATAAAGTAGAAAAAATATTCAAAAGTTAACTATTTAAATAGAATAAACATATACTTTGTAGACCCAAAAATCTGTCTGAGCAAAATTTTACAGGACAGAGGGAGTATATACTTATAATATATATATATATATATGTGTGTGTGTGTGTGTGTGAGAAGTTATATAGGCCGCTTGTTGGGCTTAAAAGGCTTACGAAAAAGCTTGAGCCCGACCTATTTAGCTAAATAGGCTCCTAATAAAGCTTGAACCCGACTTGTTTATTAAACGAGTCGAGCCGAGCCGAGCTTTAATAGGCCGAGCCGTAGGCCCCTGTCGGGTAGCCTGGCCCATTCCCACCCCTAACTTCAACAGACTTGGACCCAATTGATCTGATCTGATCATTAGATGACTTGCATCAGCAAAGTTGTCCTCCACTCATCTCAATTAGTCGACACCTATATCAGACTACTAAATCTTATCAGCTGAGTACAACTTACTCAACTTTTGTTGAACTCCAAGATCAGACGACTAGCTACTCTTCTGATAGATAGATCAGACGACATATCAATATTGCATTAATCTCAATAATTCTCCACCTTAATGCAAGATTGCCTTCTTCCCAGCCCTCCCCAAGGCCGTTTGTTCATTCTCTTCTTAATGAACATCCCAGGTTCTAAGGTTTACCAACTCCATGCAATGCTTGAACTTATTGCTTGGTAATGCCTTAGTCAACATATCAACTGCATTCTCTTCTGAAGCTACCTTCTGAACTTCAACAATGTTCTTCTCTAAGATGTCCCTAACAAAATGCAACTTCACATCAATGTGCTTTGACCTCTCATTAAACACCTGATGTTTTGCTAGATGGATTGTACTCTGATTATCACACAACACTGGAATACTCTTCTGATTTATGCCAAAATCCCTCAGAATGCCCTTTAACCACATTGCTTCCTTCACAGCTTCTGTTAAGGCTATGTACTCATCTTCAGTTGTGGATAAAGTCACCATAGATTGTAAAACTGCTCTCCAGGTGATAGCAGTGCCATACAATTTAAACACATAACCAGACAATGACTTCCTTGTATCTATATTTCCATCAAAATCAGAATTCACAATTTAATCCAATCGGAGGACTCTTGGTATCAACTGACTTCTAGAACACTAGACCATTCAGATATCTTAGAATCCACTTCAATGCTTCCCAGTGTAGCTTCCCAGGGTTTCCCATGAATATACTCACCATACTCACAGCATATGCAAGATCAGGCCTGCTGCAAACCATGACATACATGAGACTTCCCACTCCATTAACATAAGAAACAATAAGCATCTTCTTCTTCTCTTCATCTGTTTGAGGAGATTGCTTGACTAATAACTTGTATTGCTAACCAAATGAAGTGCTCACTGATTTGGACTGGTGCATAAGAAACCTCCTTAAGACCTTCTGAACATAACTCTTCTGGGATAGGAACAACTTCCCTGCTTTCCTTTTCTGAAGATATCCATCCCTAATATCCTTTTGGCTTCACCCAAATCCTTCATCTCAAACTTGCTACTCATCTGATCCATCAGCTGATTGATCTTCTTCATACTCTTGCTAGCTATAAGCATATCATCTACATAGATGAGTAGATAGGTGCTCTTTAGATAATCTTGTTTACTAATATACACACAACTGTCATATTTGCTTTTTAAGAAACCAATAGAAAGCATGAAGTTATCAAACTTTCTATACCATTGTCTAGGACTTTGCTTAAGCCCATACAATGATTTCTTAAGCAAGCATACCTTACTTTCCTTTTCAGGCATGACATACCCTTCTGGTTGATGCATGTATATTGTTTCAACTAGTTCACCATACAAAATTGCAGTTTTCACATCTAGTTGATGTAACTCAAGATCATCTTAAGCAACCTTAGACAAAAGTAATCTTATTGAACAGTGTTTAATAACTGGAGAAAATACCTCATTGGAGTCTATGCCTTCTCTTTGTGTGAATCCTCTTGCCACCAACCTAGCCTTGAATCTGATGTGCTCCTTTGCACCCTCAAATCCAACTTCAAGCTTCTTCTTGAAGAGCCACCTGCAGCTGAATAACTTCTGGTTGTTTGGCTTCTCAACAAGGATTCAGGTCTGGTTCTTCTCCAGGGACTGCAACTCTTCTGACATGGCTGCTGCCCACTGCTCTTTCTCAGGACTGGTGATAACTTCCCTATAATTTCTTGGCTCATAATACTCCACCTCTTCTGCTGTGATCAGAGCATATGATATAAGATCAGCTTGGCCCAACCTAGATGGGGGATGAATCTGTCTTCTGAGCCTATCTCTTGCAATACTATAATTCCTCAAATCAGCAGGGTTGTCCTCCATGGTATCATCTTCTAGATCATCTCCTTATACCTGTTTTGGGACAACCTCATCTGGGGTATTGTCTTATGTATCAGCTGGGTTGACCACCTTCTCTGGTATCAACTCATCTGATCCAAGAAACTCCACCTTAGCTGAGGAACTCTCTTCTGACTCATTTACAATTCTTCCATCTAGGTCATGGGAATTTCCATTATGAGGATATCCCATTACCTTCTCATTAAAATCAACATCTCTGTTGATTATTAATTTCTTATGTCCTGGTTCAAGGCACCACAATCTATAGCCCTTGACACCTTTGGATAGCCAATGAATATATATTTCAGAGCCCTAGGCTCAAGCTTATCCTATCTAATATGGGCATAAGCTTGAAATCCAAAAACTTTAAATTTTGAATAACCACTCAACTTGCCATACCAGATCTCATCTGGGGTTTTACCTTCTAAAAAAAATGATGGAGTTTTATTTATTAAGTAACATGCAGTACATACAGCTTCTCCCCAAAAACGTTTAGGTAACTTAGCATCAGCTAACATACATCTGACCCGTTCTAGAATAGTTCGGTTCATTCTCTCTGCTAATCCATTTTACTGTGGATTAAAAGGGACAGTTCTATGTCTAGTAATGCTCTTCTCTTTACAAAATTAATTGAATTCAACTGATAGATACTCAAGGTCATTATCTGTCCTAAAATGTTTTAAGGATTTTCCTTTCTTGTTCTCTATCTTAAGTAGTCATTCTTTAAATTTTGTAAAGGCCTCACTCTTCTGTTTGAGAATGAATACCCAAACTTTTCAAGAATAATCATCTATTATGGACATGAAATACTTACCTAACCAATTGTTTCAGTTCTTGATGGCCCCCACACATCTGAATGAACATAATCCAGCAGCTCTTTTGTGGTGTGCTCACCCTTCTAGAATGACTTCTTCTTGGCCTTGCCAAGAATACACAGCTCACAGAACTCCAGGTTCTTGAATGTCTTATGGTGGAATGCCCCCTTCTTGGATAACTCCATCAGGCCTTTTTCTCCCACATGTGCCAGTCTTTTATGCCATAGCATAACATCATCAGAACTCATGGTAACATCAACAGCCCCTGTGATTGTCTCACCAATCAAAGAATATAACCCACTGGACTTCTTCCCTTGCATCACTATTCTATTATCTTTGGTAACTAACATACAACCTCTTTTTGTCTTGAATGCATAACCCAAAGCATTTAGTGTGCCAAGAGATATAAGGTTTCTCTTTAAATCTGGAACAAATCTGACATTGGTCAGGATCACATGTCTATCATTAAACATTTTCATCCTCACAGTGCCAATCCCCTTCACAATACAACTTTCATCATTTCCCAAAAGAACTGATCCTTCATCCATCATCTCAAGGTTTTGAAACCAAGATTTTGCTGGACACATGTGAAATGAACATCCAAAATTCAGCACCCATTCATTAACAAGCTTGCTATCTGTTATGCTCATAACTTCAATACTTTCATATCATTTTGCCTCTGCTACATTAGCTTTTGCAGCATCAGTATACTTCTTGTGCTCAGGACAATCTTTTATGAAATGTCTTTCTTTATGGCATTTGTAGCAAGCTATGTCCTTGACTACAAACTCATTCTTCTTCTGCCCTGGCTTGTCATGGAACTTCTTGCCTTGCCCTATTTTCTTGTCATTCTTAAGTTTGATATTAAGACCCTCAGCCTGGTTCTTGGTCTTCTTGGTTGAGTTTGCCACATGCAAACTCTTAGTTTTCAGAATAGACAAAACTTCTTTGAATTTTTTCTTACCCTCCTTGGTAATCAGCAGAGCATCCTTGAACTGTCATATGAAGGTGGTAATGCCTCCAAAAGTAGAAAAGACTTATTGTGATCATCTAAGGTAACTCCAACATTCTCAAGATCATCAACTGCCTGCATGAACTCTATCAAATGCTCATCAAGGGTTTTATCATCTGACATCTTGAAATTGTTGAGCTTCCTCTCCATAAACATTTGGTTTGACAAAGACTGTGTCAAATACAGATCATCAACGGTCTCAAATATAGCAGCAACATCATTCTCCTTCATAACCTCTCTGAAGACATTATTTCCCAAACTTAGAACAACAATGTTATAAGCTTTTTTCATAAACTCTTCTTTCTTGACCTTGTCTTCATCAGAAGCAGCAGGATCAATAGGAGTAAGGGCCTCTTTCAGCCCATGGTTTGACAACAGAGTTTTCATCTTGGCTTTCCATAAACCAAAATCCGTCTTACCATTGAATTTCTCTATCTCCAACTGTACATAGCCCATTTCTTGAATCTTGCTTTTATCTTTCGAATTCCCACAGACGGTTTCAATTGTTATGGAATTGTATCCACTTAGGAATTCCTCACAAATGATAAAACAAGAAAACTAGAAACGCAAAGAATTGAAACGAATAAAGAACTCAAAGAAAAACACGGGATTTACGTGGTTCGATCAAATGATCTACGTCCATGGAGGATAGAAGACCCTCAAATAAAAACACGGGATTTACGTGGTTCGATCAAATGATCTACGTCCATGGAGGATAGAAGACCCTCTTCACTAATCTCGAAAGAAAGATTATAGATTACAAGTATACACAAAACTTGATATCTAATGCAGAATATGCACTAAGTCCTACGCTCTCTCAAATCTTTCAGTACTCACAATCTATGCACTTGATGGTGTATTTATAGATGTACAATGTTATTAATAACTATCACTAACCGACTAACTAACTAACAAAGAAAACATAAATAACTAACTCTGAAAACTGGAAATCAGCAGACTTGTCTCAGCTGATATGCCTATCAGCTAACTTGGACCCAACTGATCTGATCTGATCATCAGACGACTTGCATCAACAGAGTTGCCCTCCACTCATCTCAGATTAGTCGACACCTATATCAGACTACTAAACCTTATCAACTGAGTACACCTAACTCAACTTGTGTTGAACTTCAAAATCAGACGACTAGCTACTCTTCTGATAGATAAATCAGATGACATATCAATATTGCATTAATTTCAACAATTTAGATTGACGTCACGCGCGTGTACATCCATCAAAATTTACAAATATGAGAATAATACCATATTTAAAGAATTATGTTAATTAAGTAATATATTTTTCTTATAAAATCTTATAATTAGAGTTTGAATGTTGGAGGAAAGTGTATTTATTGAGTACATCTTACTAAAAGGACAATTTATGTTTTTTATATGCCTTTTAAATTAATAAATGGATGGGGAGGGTAAATAATATTGTTGGAGGGAAAATAACCCATGCCAATATGCCATTAACAATTGGGCCTGTATTTAAATTAATTGAGTTGAATTATCTTTCCATAGGCCGGGAAATGCTCAATGTTTTAACGTAATTATTTTCTTCTTTCCACTATTTATATTTTCGATTGACTTTGAAAATATATTTGAGGCATATTTTATTTTAAAAATTCGTATTTTCCCTACCAAATAAACAAATCACAACATTTTTCTAAATTAAGTGTAATTAATCAATTTAGTGTAAATAATGCAATGAAATTCTATAAAATTAAGTAAAATAAATTCATGAATTTCAAACAATTATCAAGGTTGATAATTTTAATCAGTGCACTTTGACACTATAAAATAAGTCAATGTTGGAGTTTAAGTTTTTGAACCTTTGCAAATCTTGTGTTCTTTACATTTCTGTCAATTAAATACTTCATCATATTTGCTTTTTTTTTTTTTTTTTTTTATGGAAGTTAAATACTCATCCCTTTTTTCCCCTCCCCATGACTCGAACCCAGAACCTAAGGCCTAGGTAGTGGTGCTCAAGAGTTTAACTAAGATAAGGGACAATCCTATAGACACAACTAGAAATAGAGACAAAAAATTATAATATTAGAATTAAGGTCAAATTCATAACCAAATAACCTATTATGCCCTTATTCTTATAGGACACTAATAATGGAAATTAAAATTAGATTTTAAATTTTAAATCAATTTAAATTAAAATTAGCAATCGATAATTACTCAATCACTACCAAAATTTCCTTAATTGAATAACTACCAAAATTAGCAAAATGTACATATGCAGAATATTATTTGCTTCCCATTAAATGATATCCATGTTATAATAATATTTTGACTATTATATGTAATATATTATACGCTTTCAATGATATCCATAATTTATTTAAAATATTTACTTTTCTTACATATTACATTATATATTTTGATTTTAAACACGTATTTTTGTTAATAATTAACCTCAATATAATACACAGCAATGTTTATATTTCAATTTATTTAAATATTTAATATTATGAGTAAATTTTTTATCCAAAATCTCTTTTATATATATTAATTATAAATATAGATAAATAATGTCCAACATTTATGTTGATGCCTAATATTTTATATAATACTATGATTATATTAATTATATGTAAAGATAATATCATGTTATTTGCATATATGTTCCATATTTCCAAATGTGCATTTCGTTCTAGCATATCTCCACGCATATATTCTTTTACGCAACTGGTAACAAGTTAATTAGTTTAATAGAATAATATTATAAGTTGATTTTATCTAAAAAATCTGTTTATATATATAAACTACAAACAAATATAAATTATGTGGAACTGTTTTATGTTTTATAGTTGCAGAATATTTAGTTTTCTTACATTATATTATATATTTTTTTAGGTGATAACACCATGATTTATGTAATAATACTATGATTATATTTATCATGAATAAAGATAAAACTCGTGTATTTTTTTTTTTTAGCATGTTGTCAAACATATATAAAAATGTGCATACTATTTTAGCATGTAGTCAAGCATATATTCTGTTACTCGATAATTAATTAATTAATTCGTATGTTCTTCTTTATTTTTTTTATTTTATATGGTTTTCCATCCAGCTTGGTTAATCTTGTCGATTCTTATTCTTAAACAGTTTTTTTATTTCTCCTAATGATAACATTAAGTCATTATTAATCGCGAAATTAATGCTTATTGGTAGTTATTCTTAATTTAATGGAGAAGTTATAATTATCATTAACATGACAATCATTTATTATTAATATTGGTAGTTTTAGGAAAGTTTGAATTTCGAGATTGTATTTATAAGCGCGATTACCGATGATTTGTGATTTTATCGAATCTTAATTTGAATAATGTAAATTATATTAAATGTAAATGTAATTTTTGAATGTAATTCTAAAAAAAAAGTTATAATTGTTCATTTATACAACTTAATATTTAGTACAAAAAATAACCAAGCAAAAGTCAACCAAATGTTATCAAGAACATCCACACGAAGTCACATGTCCTAAAATTCATAGCGTATGAACTGGACAATCTACCGCAACAAGAAACAATAAAAAACCCAGTATAGAGTTTGCGTGCTAGAAAAAAACATTAAAATTCAAACAATACTACTTAAACATCCTCTGAAATAAAGTTAAAAAGTCATCTTTAAACTACAACATACTGAAATGGGTTTATGAATGCTCCAACAACCCTCACCCGCATGTTGCTTGCTTGCACAGTATCAAAGTTACCACTTGGCAGTTCTTGTCCTCTGTAGAAATACTCTATCATGCTGCATAACTCTATCATGCTGCATACCACTATTCCAGTGTAAAAATATATCTGAAGAACTTCCATTTAGTTCCTATCCAGATCTACCGTTTTCAGTAGATAAAACCTTAAATCTTATTCAAACAGATAATTGTATTACATACATTCACACTAGATTTAACAATGCAAAAAATCAACTGCATTAGGGTTTATAAATTTAACAAATTATTTGTTACATAAGAAAACGAGGAGAATCTATGAAAACATAAAACTACTAGTTTTAAATCAAAACAGAGTCTAAGGAAAATCGAAAAATGAGCTTTCAAAAATATGAAATCTTTTGATCTTGGATTAACCTTTACTTCGAGTTCAAAACTAAAATCGATCTTGGATTAACCTACTAATAGAGAATGAAAATTTATTTTCGAGAAGATAAGCTGCATATCCATACCTTAAATCGCTTCTTCTCTCGATGCTATGTAATCGTTTCTCTGCTATTAGACGAGAAATGTAAGAATTGAGAAAATTTTGGAATTGATATGCAATAGTTGTGGGTTTTTCAAATTGAGACTTCGATTTTAGGAAAGATTTTGATATTTAGAAAGTCAATTATTGTCCGCGAATTTCGAGGGGGTTTATTAATTTTAAAATTTTCATTTTAATTGTTGACTTCTAAATGTACAAATATAATTTCGTGAATAATTAATTAAAATGTTATATTTGTACATTTACACTCAAATTTGATCTTATTTTTAACTTTTAAAAAATTTGTTCTTATTTTTAAACTCTATAGGTGAAATGTCCTATATACTAACTACCCCTTTTAAAAATTCACTACACATGCATTTTCCCCATACACATGTGAACATTCCTTTTAAAACAACCTCTACTTGTCCGAGTAGTGAGCGCCACTCACTAAGCGTCCACACACCCATGATCGTCTCCCATAGGGGCTGAATTGTTATGGCCTGGCCACTCAGTCGCTTCGGCGACGCGCGCTTGAACATAAACTTATTTTATTTTAGTTTTGCAAATTGCAATGGCCAAACCGTCGCAATTTTACGGAGTAATTATTTTTGACGAAAACGATAGTCGCTAATTTGCGATGACATTTACTGACACAAATTATTGACGACCTGCGACGAAATATTTTAGCGATGACATTTACTGTCACAATTAAAATATTTTACGGAGTAATTATTGACATTTACGGTCACAATTAAAATAATATAAAAATTATTTGCGACTAAATTATGTCGTAGCTAATTAGCGATGACAATTAATGCGACATTTTTTTGACACGGTTGGTAACAGATCGTTATACATTCTGCGACGAATATTGTCGTCTTAATTAATCTGCAACGCATTTCCCGTCGCTAATCAACACATTTTTTGTAGTGCTCTCTCCATTTTTTATAATAATTTTCATTTTCATAGGTCGTTACACATATTAAGAAAAAATGTATTAATGAGTAGGGTTCATTTTTATGGGTAATTTTGTATTTTTTTTTATAAAGTAAATAAATGAGTTGACTTGTGTGTATGTGTTAACTCAAAGTAATGATATTTTGTGTAAAATTGTGAATATTGTGAAGGTGAAGTTTATTAGAGATTTTCCATTTTTGGGGTAATTGAATGAATAAGTTTGCATACATATGAAGGGCTATTAATTGATTTAGTCAACTCTTCGAATTTTAAAAGTAAAGTGTTAAAAAATAAACCGGACCGGAAAAAAGATCGGAACCGGTCCGGAACCGGACCGACCGGTTAGATTCCGGTCCGGTCTCCGGTCCGGGAAATTTTGGATTCCGATCTTCCGGTCCGGTCCGGACCGGTTTGGACCGGATTTTTTTTTAAAAAATTTTTATTATACTTTTTTACTAATGCACTCTCAATTATTTTTCAAAACCAAGTAATTGGTGAAAATGTGTTGAGATCTTATTACATTTTTTACAAATATATAATTTAACAAACATATTTAATTTATTTTTAGGGTCAAAAGATCATTAATAACAATGTAAATAAAATTCACATTGACGTAATGAAGAGCAAACACTTTAATTTTCATACACAAATTCATCAATCTTGTTCTTGCTTCCATAAATTTAAAAAAAAAATAAAAAAAAAAAATTCCGGTCCAACCGGACCGGACCGGAATTTTCCGTTCCGGTCTGGACCGGATAGATTCCGGTCTGGTCTTCGGTCCGACCTTTTGGTAAGATTCCGGTCCCGGTCCGGTCCGATTTTGGACCGGTGCACACCCCTAGCGTGAATTGTATGAATGATCATTGATTAATGTAGTCAACTATTTTAAATATTGATATGGTTGTTGTATTTACATTAATTATCTCATTGTAAATACTTATATATAGTGGATAATTTCTATCACCTCATCAACGATGATCACATACTATTCTTACAAAGGCGTTAAGGACCTTAAGGTTGAAAAAGTAAGACCCTAGAGGCTTGGTAAATATGCCTGCAACATTGTCTCCACTCTCTAACCTGCTTCTTAGATTTTTTCATTACATATATTTTTTTACATGTATTGTTATAATAAAATTTAGATAGTATTACTAAAAAAATAATAAAGTAAAATACAAATAATTTTGAATAATCATAATTGAATACACCCCGTTGATATGAATAATTTTAATCTCTTATAAATAGTAAGTAGACTTTAAATATAGTTTTTTTTTTTATTTGACAAATCAACCAAACTAAAATTTAAATCTTCAAATTGTTTAAATTTGTTGAAGTATAACCTAGTTCACATGCAAATCACATGCGAAACCCTAATGTAGCATGAAACACACACATGCATGCAAACCTTTGTATGTAACGCGCACACACACCTAAGTACTTTCTAGAAGAAGGGTAGTTGCATTCTTGTTATAACTAACCAATAGTTGTTAGATGGAAGACTCTAGAAGAGATACTTCCCTATATATATTGTACATACTACACATTAGATCTTGAGTTGAATATACACAAATTTAACATGGTATCATTGATACACGTGTTATGCAACACTAAATAAACAACAGCAAGTGTACGGTGTCTATTGTAGCGTGATAAGCACGAGGTCGATCCCACGAGAAGGCTAAGCGTAAAAGTGGTAGTTTGCTAGTCGAGTTCTAAGTAGACGTGATCGATAATTTGAATATGATGATTCACTCTAAAATTACCTACCAAGTGTCACAAATAAGTAATAAAGAGCAAAGACGAAATCGATCAAATACCATATAAATCAAGAAAACGAAAGTGAAATGGATGTAACTCAAAGAAATAAAGTGGGTTCCAATGCAATTGTAGTATTTAGACGTCCGTTTATGAGAGTTATCTCGTTTAAATGGCCATTAAGGTTATCTCATATAGGGTGATCACACAAGAAGAATTAATTAATCTCTTGATCTAATTAACCAAAGGCGCAATGCAACATAGGCTCGTATCTCTACCTCACAAATGTTACACCACCTAAAATAGCTCCTAAGATCATTCAAATCCCTCTCCGATAATTAATCCTCTCTCGAGCTCATAATAATACCGGGTTGCATGCTTGCATACGATTAAATGGAATAAATCTCTCGATCTTACCCCAATTAACAATGGATCAAGCAAATCATCATGGCCACTAACAACATGCTTTACAATGGATAATTAAACATGCAAATAAGAGATAAACACCAATTAAAGCAAGAAATTACTCATAAACATCAATCCAAATCTCTACAATGCCTTAGAACCACAAATTGTTTTAGCCACTAACTAACATAGTCAAATTACAAAATCAAATGAAAAAACTAAGTAAAAAGAAAGAGAAAGAGAAAGCTTAGTCTAAAAATGTGGTAGAGAATTGGAATTTGGGAGCTATTGCATCCTTTCTTCCTTGATTTGATGAAGAATTGAGAGAGAAATGGCCAAAACACCTCCAAGTATGTGTAACTATGTGTGGATTTTGAGGAATTGGGGGAGGATGGCTTGGAATTCAAGAAATGGGGCTTATATAGTGTTGGGGTAGGGTTTGGGTGCAAGAATTGCAAGTTAGTCCCTAAAAAATGGCCAAAATGGACAAAAGGCACCGAAAATGGACAAAAGGCACCAAAAATGGGGTAGCATGGCAGTGCACGGTGCACGGCCGTGCTCCATCGTGGCCCAAAAATCCCTGTTTCGAGCACGACCAGCTCGAGCATGGTGCTCGGCCGTGCTCGCTCGGTCGACTTCGGCCCTTTCTCGTTTCGTGCATAACGTTCGCCTCGGGTGTCCGATTGACTCGATTCTTTTTGGCTATTCCACTCCGTTTTTCGAGACGAATCCAACCGTGCACTCCTCTTCCTGATCCAGTAAATTATGGTTGATGTTTTGCTCCAAATTCCATCGTATTTCCTACAAAATCGACAAAACACAACCTTTCTCTCATTTCGGCTTAAACAATCATATTCAATGCATAAATCAATGAAATCCACATCAAAATACGCTTCACATGTGCCTCTAAAACGTGTAAATTCCACCCGAATCAAACTCCCCCAAACTTAAAATGTTGTTTGTCCTCAAACAACTAAGCACTTAAAGCAATGAGGGTGGAATGATCACAATGGAATATTCAATGCAAATCACACATGCAAAGTAAGAATGTAGTGATATCTCTTTCTCAAAGTGCATTTCTCAATGAAGATCATAGGCTCATTATTGCAATTCACATTCATGAATCAAAGAATGCACAAACACACAACACATTGTGAATGGGAAACACAATCAAAATGCTCAAGTCCTCTACTCACATGATATAGTGTTTCTCTCAAACACACAAACAAATTGAGGATATTAATGCACTCATCAACCAAGTTATGCTATGCAATCACCATATGCTTACCCAACTTCTACTTTTCACCACACTCAAATGCTCAACAATGTGATCAATAGGACTTAATCAAGGATGTAACATTGACTCTTTGGTCAAGGTAGGGTAAATTTGGATGAAGTAACTCATAAACTAGTGGGGAGCGAGAGATAAAGACGCATAGACACATCTCAAAAACTTCTCAAGATAAAGTTACAATTGCGCGGATTGCAACTCAAAAACTCTAACTTCCACAATTTATTTGTTCTCTTTTAAGCACATTCTACACCACAAAACCATTGAACACTTTTTTTTTTTTTTTTTGCTTTTGGGGCTCTTTGCCCCCTTTTCTTTTCCTTGATTTTCTTTTCATCTTTTTCTTTTTCTTTCAACTTTTCCACTTTCTCCTTTCACCAAAGACATTCATTCAAGCACATGTTTTTCCACTTTGTCTTTTATCCCCACTAGATGTAGGTATCAAAGGCTCAAAAAGGCTAAGTGGTTAATATTGTAGTTTGCCAAGAAAATGAGGAATTAAGCTCAAAGGGCTAACTACGGAAGATTACTTTGGTTTTGGGAAATTTTGGCTAAGTGACTCTTTTAGAACAAGATGGCCTATATCACATCACAAAGTTTCACACAATCATGCTTTCAAACAAGAACATGGGCAAGTTCTAGGATTACTAACAATAACCTAGTCCACTCTCAAATGAATCAACCGGAATACATGCTCAAATTATTGCTCAAATCTCACCGGTTTATTCAATAGGACTTTCAAAATCATCAAATGTTCCCAAACAACAACACATCATGCACTCATGCCATCAAAGAACACAAATGTGAACACAACATGATACTATTCTCCAACACCAATCATGCATACATTCAAAGCAAATAGACATCACCACAACTACTCAACCATGGATTCCAATGATTATCCATGCTCACATTTCACCAAAGATCCACTACCCAACATATGATCAAAACCAACTTAAACAATCCAAGCATGTGAAAGCCAAGTGTGCGCCGGTGCAAGGGTAACAACTAGTAGAAAAATAAAAGAAAAATAACTCCCCCAAACTTAGAATTTTACTATGTAAAAATTCTAAGTTTGGGGCTACAAGTTGTTACCTCCCTCCTTGCACATCCAATGCTTCTTCAAAGCTCACCATTGCAACACTTGCTTCCTCCTTTCCAAAGTTGGCTTTGTTTCTTCTTCATTCTCCAAGACTTGCTATCCATAGTACTCTTCATCAATACCTAAAAAATAAACCAAGATATCAACACTACTAAAGCAATAAAAACATGAAAGCAATAAAACCTTGGGTTGCCTCCCAAGAAGCGCTATTTTTAACGTCCTATGCCGGACGGTCCTTCTTTGAGGGGAATATCAAGTCACCCCATCATCCTCCTTGTTTTTGACCTTCTTGGCCCAAGCAACCTTCTTGAAACCATTAAAGCATCCACTAGCCACTCCATCCGGCTCTTCAATCATGTCATAGGAGGTTGATGCCTCATTCATCCCCAAGTTCGTATAAGTAACTTTTCTTGATTTGGGGGAGTTTTTGAAGAAAACTCCCCCAAACTTGGCCTTCTTGCCCATCTCTAACTCTTTGTCTTTCACTTGGGGGTCCTCCTTCACAAAGTTGATTTTGAAATCTTCTTCCACCTTCTCTTTCATTGGCTTTGGAGGGTGATCTCCTCTAGAGTACCCATACTCTCCTTCTTCATCATCCCGGACTTTGATAGCTTTATAAATGTTGAACGCGACTTTCTCATCGTTCACTTGAAGTTTTAGCACTCCTTTCTTTACATCAATTTTAGCCCCACCGGTTGCCAAGAATGGTCTTCCCAAAATCAATGGAACATACTTATCTTCCTCCATATCCAACACTACAAAGTCCACCGGGAATATAAACTTATCAACCTTAACTAACACATCTTCCGCTATACCCAAAGGGTATGTCACAGATCTATCCGCCAATATAAGGCTCATTGTGGTTTGTTTAAGCTTTCCCAAACCAAGTGACTTGAATATGGACAAGGGCATGAGATTAATGCTTGCCCCCAAATCACACAAAGCTCGAAATGTACCTCCATCCCCGATGACACATGGTAAAGTGAAAGATCCGGGATCTCTAAGCTTTTGAGGTAGCTTTGCTTGAATGATTGAGCTACATTCTTCGGTAAAATGCACCGTTTCATACTCCACCATCTTCCTTTTGTTAGACATGATCTCCTTCAAGAATTTGGAGTAGTGGGGCATTTGCTCAAGTGCCTCGGCAAAGGGAATGTTGATGTGGATCTTCTTGAACATTTCCACAAACTTGGCAAACTTGTGATCCAAACCCTTTTTCTTCAATCTTTGAGGGTATGGAAGAGGTACCTCATTTTTGCTTTTGTCTTGAGGAGGGATTGCCTCCTCACTCTTCTTCTCCCCTTCTTTCTCTTTCACTAAACCATCATCTTTGTCAACACCCTCGGGTGCCATTACCACTTCCTCCTCTAACGGCATCTTGGGCCCTTCGTAGCGTGTCCCACTTCTTAGCCTTATGGCTTTGCATTGCTCCTTGGAATTTAGCTCCGTGTTTGAGGGGAATTGCCCCGGAACGTGTTGCTTTCCAATGATGGTAGCAAGTTGACATATTTGCTTCTCTATAGCCTTCATGTGGGTGGTCACATCTTTGATCATCTCACCATGCTCATCAATTCTTTGCCAAGTCTTGTTTGCATTCTCCCTAGTTTCTCTTATGAAATTCTTGGTTTCCTCCATGAATGCACCAAAAATCTCTTCCAAGGAAGGCTTTGGTGAGGGGTCAATAATCATCTCATCCCTCACATTGAAGTTTGGTGGTGGTTGAATAGCATTCCTTGGGTTGGCATAGGAAAAGTTCTCATGTTGCCTCAAATTCGGATGATATTGGTTTGGATTGGAGAAACTTTCACGGGCTTGCCTATCGTTCCAACCTCTCTCTCGAAAATGACGATCCCGTTGGTTATTCATGAAATGGGCCTCTTCATATTGATCATTGTTGGGCTCCACAAGTGCTTTGGCCGTCATCAAAGAAATTAGCTTATCCACTTTGTTGGATAAGTTGACACTTTCTTCCGAATTTTGAGTGGAAGCTACTCTTCGATTTTGCCTTCGTTCGGATGGCCATTGATTGCCATTCTTAGCCATTTCTTCCAAAAGCACATAACCCTCATCCGTCGTCTTTCCTAGCAAAGAACCTCCACCCGCCGAAGCATCCACCATTCCTCTTGTTCGGTGGTCCATTCCATTGTAGAAGTAGCAAATGAGTTGGTCTCGTGAGAAACCATGTTGTGGGCAACTTCTAATCAAATCTTTGAAGCGCTCCCACGCTTCGGCTAAGGACTCATCCTCATCTTGCATAAATGATGAAATCTCTCCTCGTATTTTGATGGTATTGCTTGGAGGAAAGTATTTCATAAGAAAGGCATCTACAAGGTCGGCCCAATTTTCGATCGTCCTTAGATCAAGAGACATGTACCATTGTTTTGCACGATCACGGAGAGAAAATGGGAACAATTGGAGACGGATGTAATCTTGAGGGACACGGTTGATCTTAACCGTTCCACTTATCTCTAAGAATTGAGATAAATGGAGGTTAGGATCCTCCTTCGACAACCCTCCAAATTGGTTGTTTTGGACTATCATGATTAGCGCCGGTTTGAGCTCAAAGTTATGAGCATCAATGGGTTCCCTACCCGCTCCTCCATATGGTCTAGGGATAGGGCGGAAGTGGTCTCTCAAGACTCGTTGATTCCCGTTTTCCTCCCTTTGCTCTCCATTTCTCTCCATACCAATATTCTCTTCACCTCTCCGACGAAAATTGTCCCTTAGTACTCCTTGAGGTCGGTTACCTCCATTCCCATTTGGTTCCTCAACTCCTTCTACCCCGTGATTCTCAAATTCCTCCTCTTCTTCAACCGGATTTTCCCGTCGATTCATTCTTTCCAACTCTAGTCTTCTCCTTTCGGCGTTCCTTCTTCGACAATTGGCTTCAATCTCCGGATCTAAAGGTAGCACTTCTTGGTGGTTCCTCCTAGATCGTGTGATCATAAACCATGTCTATCAAAAGAGCAAACGAGAGTGAGAATTGCAAATAAGATCAAGATAACAAACACAAATATTTTTGGAATTTTGCAAATAAAGAAAACAAGTAAATGTCTAAACTAAAACTCTCTTAGCCTACACTCTAGAGCTTATAAAAACCTCCCCGACAACGGCGCCATAAACTTGATTCACGTGTTATGCAACACTAAATAAACAACCGCAAGTGTACGGTGTCTAGTGTAGCGTGATAAGCACGAGGTCGATCCCACAAGGAGTTTAAGCGTAAAAGTGGTAGTTTGCTAGTCGAGTTCTAAGTAGACGTGATCGATAATTTGAATATGATGATTCACTCTAAAATTACCTACCAAGTGTCACAAATAAGTAATAAAGAGCAAAGACGAAATCGATCAAATACCATATAAATCAAGAAAACGAAAGTGAAATGGATGTAACTCAAAGAAAGAAAGTGGGTTCCAAGGCAATTGTAATATTTAGACGTCCGTTTATGAGAGTTATCTCGTTTAAATGGCCATTAAGGTTATCTCATATAGGGTGATCACACAAGAAGAATTAATTAATCTCTCGATCTAATTAACCAAAGGCGCAATGCAACATAGGCTCGTATCTCTACCTCACAAATGTTACACCACCTAAAATAGCTCCTAATATCATTCAAATCCCTCTCCGATAATTAATCCTCTCTCGAGCTCATAATAATACCGGGTTGCATGCTTGCATACGATTAAATGGAATAAATCTCTCGATCTTACCCCAATTAACAATGGATCAAGCAAATCATCATGGCCACTAACAACATTCTTTACAATGGATAATTAAACATGCAAATAAGAGATAAACACCAATTAAAGCAAGAAATTACTCATAAACATCAATCCAAATCTCTACAATGCCTTAGAACCACAAATTGTTTTAGCCACTAACTAGCATAGTCAAATTACAAAATCAAATGAAAAAACTAAGTAAAAAGAAAGAGAAAGAGAAAGCTTAGTCTAAAATGTGGTAGAGAATTGGAATTTGGGAGCTATTGCATCCTTTCTTCCTTGATTTGATGAAGAATTGAGAGAGAAATGACCAAAACACCTCCAAGTATGTGTAACTATGTGTGGATTTTGAGGAATTGGGGGAGGATGGCTTGGAATTTAAGAAATGGGGCTTATATAGTGTTGGGGTAGGGTTTGGGTGCAAGAATTGCAAGTTAGTCCCTAAAAAATGGTCAAAATGGACAAAAGGCACCGAAAATGGACAAAAGGCACCAAAAATGGGGTAGCACGGTGCACGGTGCACGGCCGTGCTCCATCGTGGCCCAAACATCCCTGTTTCGAGCACGGCCAGCTCGAGCATGGTGCTCGTCCGTGCTCGCTCGGTCGACTTCGGCCCTATCTCGTTTCGTGCATAACTTTCGCCTCGGGTGTCCGATTGACTCGATTCTTTTGGCTATTCCACTCCGTTTTTCGAGACGAATCCAACCGTGCCCTCCTCTTCCTGATCCAGTAAAGTATGGTTGATGTTTTGCTCCAAATTCCATCGTATTTCCTACAAAATCGACAAAACACAACCTTTCTCTCATTTCGGCTTAAACAATCATATTCAATGCATAAATCAATGAAATTCACATCAAAATACGCTTCACATGTGCCTATAAAACGTGTAAATTCCACCCGAATCAATCATGAGGCCTACTCCATGATTTTATTTTTGATTTTTGCAAATCCTACTCTTCTTCACACACTTTCTGTTCTCTGCTTCATCTTCATCAAGTTCCTCATACCTTCTTCGTGTTCTTCACATCTTCATAACCATAACCGTTTTGTTCATAGCATAACTGTTGTTTTCTTTGATCAATTCAAATTCGATCCTTCTCTTCCGCTATCCTCTGGTTTGTCTAGCCTATTTACATGGCAAATCAATCCAATTCAGCTCCTACTCTTCCTCGTTTCATCACTCTATCCATTCGATTGGACAATGACAATTATCCGTTCTGGAGGAATCAGGTGTTAGCTTCTGTTCGTGCTCATTGCTTTGAAGATGTTCTCCTTTGCACGACAGTACCTGCTTCTCCAACTGAATCGACCTCTGAATCTATCTCTTGGTAAAGGAAAGATCAGTTTCTTCTGAGCTGGTTGTTGAGCTCAGTTTCTGACATAATGCTCGGTCATGTAAGTCGTTGTGAGCATTCTTTTCAGCTATGGTTGGTGTTTGAGTCCTTATTCCAATCGCAATCTGGTGCAAAAGCTATGATACTCAGGCTACAACTTCAAACTCTTAAGAAATGTGATCTAAGCATAGATGCATACATTTTGAAGATGAGGTCCATTGCAGATGGCTTGCATCATGCTGGTCACATGGTTAATGATACAGAGCTTGTACTGTATATTCTTGGGGGTTTGGGTGTTGATTTCGATGCTGTGGTGGTTAATCTCACAACCAGAGGCATTATACCTTCCTTGCCAGAGGTGCAATCTATCTTACAAGCCTATGAAGTAAGGCTGATATCTCACAACTCTCACTCGATTCAGATTGCTGGAGGTAACATATCCACTCCATCTGCACATCTTGTTTCTAGAGATCATGGTGTTTCATTAACCTAGAGTTGTTTGCCAGTTGTGTGGAAGGAAATATCATGTAGCAGCTAAATGCTATATACGTTTTGATCAGTCTTTTACTGGTCTTGAAAACACTCAGCCTAGATCACAAATCTCCAAAAATCGACCATCTCCTCATTTTCAGGCTCATCTCACTCACACTACTCCCTATCCAATATACCCTTCCTTTCCACCTGTTTCTACATATCAGCCTGCTTCTTCCCCTATTGCTCTCACAAATCACATGGATCTTGGTGCTTCTTCCACTACTTATCAGCCTCAGAACTCCTCCTGGTGTGTTGACAGTGGTGCAACACACCATGTAACATCTCAACTTGCTAATCTGCAGGTTAACTCTCCTTATCAAGGTATGCATGCTCTTGTTGTTGGTAATGGTGTTTCTACTCCTATTAAACACACTGGATCTATCTCCATACCTGCAAATGGTACATCATCTTTGATCTTGAACAATGTTTTGCATGTGCCTGCAATTACTAGAAATCTTATGAGCATCTCCCAATTTCATAAGGACAATGATGTTGTTATTGTTTTTTATGCTGATTATTGCCTTGTAAAAGGATCTCAAGTCCAACAAGATTCTATTTAGAGGGGTGCTTAAAGATGGTTTGTACACACTGTACTTTGGATGCTTGAAGCCTCAACCAAACTCAAGCTCACACTGGAATAAATATAGTTTCTATGCTGCTACTGCTAATAAGTCTAGGAATGATGATGTTGTCAGTCAGAATAAGTCTCTATGGAGACTGTGGCATTGTAGATTGGGACATCTTGGTAATTCAGCTCTCACCATTGTATTGGGAAGCTTGAATATTACTTGTAAGGAGTCTTGTGTTGGTTTATGTGATGAATGTAAACTTGGCAAGTTACATATGAAACATTTTTCTTCTCTGCAACATCACACTTCTCATGCATTTGAATTGATTCATATGGATGTTTGGGGGCCTGCTTCTAGCCTATCTGTTGAGGGTTATAGATATTATTTGTCTTTGGTTGATGATTACACAAGATTTGTTTGGGTGTTTCCTCTTGTGGAAAAATCTGAGGTGGTTCATATATTCACACAGTTTATGAAAACAGTGGAAAGATCTTTTGGGGTGTTAATCAAAGCTATTCAACATGACATGGGAACTGAATTTCTCCTTGTAGCTAGAATGGTTAAACCTATGGGCATCCAGGTGTGTTTATCTTGTGCTTACACACACCCTTAGAATGGACTGATTGAGAGAAAACATCAGCATATAACTGAGCTTGGCTTAGCAATGCTTGCTAGATCCAGGCTCTCCATGGCATTTTGGTGGCATGCCTTCTCTACTGCAGCTCATGTAATCAATATGCTTCCTTCTCCAGTCATTAAGAACAAGACACCTTTCACATTACTTCATGGGAGATCACATGATTATCATTCACTAAGGGTGTTTGGATGTGCATGCTTTCCATTCCTCAGACCCTACAATTCATCCAAACTTAAATTCAGGAGTTCAAAGTGCATTTTTCTGGGGTATAGTCCTTCTCACAAGGGCTACAAGTGCTTACATGAATCTGGTAAAATATTCATTTCAGCATCTGTTCAGTTCAATGAAGAAGAATTCCCATACTTCTCATCTTTCAGTAACTCACAATCAAAGCACATCTCTCCTGCATATTTCTCAACTCAAATACCTGCTACTCCTTTTCATACTCCACCCTCAGATTCTGCAACATCTCCTTCCATAACTCCTCCTCACACTCACTTACATGGCTCTTCATCTCATAACCCCACACCTTCCATGTCAAACTCTCTCAACACCACTCAATCTCAAACCAACACACTTCATAACAGTCTTTTATCAACTCACATGCACTCCACCTCCTCTTCCAGTTCCTCCAGATATATGCTCCCCTCTACTACTCTCCCTCCTCCCACTCCAGCTATCACTGCTTCTCCTCCTACTCTAGCTATTCCCACTCCTTCTCACCATATGCAAACAAGATCCAAATTTGGGATCTACAAACCCAAGGCTCTCACGGCTACACTTCCCATTTCTGAACCAACCAATGTTACTGAAGCTATTCAAGACCCCAAATGGAAATCAGCAATGCCATTGGAATATGATGCCTTGATTTAGAATGGCACTTGGTCAGTGGTGCCCCCCTCTTATGATATTCCTCCAATCACTACTAAATGGCTATTCAGGGTTAAATATCATAAAGATGGATCTGTTGAGAGGTTTAAAGCCCACTTGGTAGCTAGAGGTTTTCAGCAACAGGCTAGTGTAGACTACTTCAGTACATTCAGCCCTGTGATCAAACCTGTCACTCTAAGGGTTGTTTTCACTCTTGTTGTTTCCAGAGGCTGGGCTATTCAACAAGTTGATATCAACAATGCATTACACTTGCAAAATCCCACACAAAATCAATGGAAAACCTGTAAGAGAGTTCTTAGATATCTTAAAGGATCTGGATCTTAGATATCTTTTTTTTTTCAGTTTCAGATTACAGGTTGCAGGGGTTCGTGGATGGTGACTATGCTTCTAGTCTTGATGATAGGCGCAATACATCTGGATTTTGCATTACACTTGGCAAGAACCTGATCTCTTGGAGCTCCAGGAAGCAGTCCGTGGTAGCTCGCAACAACACTGAGGCGGAGTACAGAGCTCTAGCTCTTGCAACTACAGACATAATGTGGATTGCCAGCCTATGCAAAGAACTACACATTCATATCTCCACTTCTGGCTTTCTGTGGTGTGATAATCAAGGTGTTATAACACTTGCATTTAGTCCCGCATTCCACTCTCGCACAAAACACATTGAAGTGGATGTTCATTTTCTAAGAGAAAAGGTACAGGATGGCTTTATGGACATTAGATTCATTGCCTCCGATGACCAACTTGCTGATCTTTTGACGAAACCATTAGCTCCAGCTCGATTTTCACACTTGTGTGCTTAGTTTGCTCTTTCTTAGCAAAGGTGGTCTACATTCTTCCGGGGCATGTTGAAGTATAACCGAGTTCACATGCAAATCACATGCGAAACCCTAATGTAGCATGAAACACACACATACATGCAAACCCTTGCATGTAACTCACACATGTAACTCTCACACACACCTAAGTAGTTTCTAGAAGAAGGGTAGTTGCATTCTTGTTATAACTAACCAATAGTTGTTAGATGGAAGACTCTAGAAGAGAAACTTCCCTATATATATTGTACATACTACACATTAGATCTTTAGTTGAATATACACAAATTTAACAAAATCCTTATTGTCAAAAGTGCAGGACCAATATGTAATATTCAATAAAAAATTAATTTACAAATCAATCGAACTATAAGTAGCAAATGTCAATATGCTAATACACATCTCACTATACACTTTTCCAATCTACTCATAATAATTTTATGCATTTATAAAGAGAAGGTGGAAAAAGAGATTCAAATTTGCATTAATTATCAAGTCTCTTCAGGAGTCCTATGAATACGTGGGCATATGCGGTGCCCACGTATTTTGATTTTGTATTTTGATCTTGAATTAAATCTATAATTTTTTTTGTTATTGCATATTTACTTACAGTTCAACTTAAAAAAAACGTGTTTCTTCTTAATTCAACCTTGAAAAAAAAAAGATAAAAAACAAATTCACAGGCCAACCCGCCTCATCAAAGCCTGCTACCCGTGCGGTTTCGGCATGTATACATCCGCCCTTTCAAGGGCGGAACCAGGATAATAAAATAGGGTGGGCTAAGCTAAAAAAAAAAAAAAATTGCTTATATTTTAATTAAAACCTTAAGATTATGTTTGTTTCGAATTTGAAAATTTAAAATCTAATCCCAGTTCTATTTTGAAATTTCTAAAATCCAAAAATTAAAAATATATCATATATATTCTATAAAAGTTAATCTTATAAATACCTACCAATCATATATATAGATTAATACCTACCAATCATATATATATAGATATTATAAAATCTAGTGAAATTTAAATTCTAATATTTGTAATAGTATGAATTTATTTTGGAATTTAAGGAGGTTATGATTTAATTTAATTTAATAGATATTTTAATTAGTTTAAAGAATTTAATATTTATGTGGTATAATTTATGGGACTCACTAAACTAGTCCCATATAAAATTCAAATAATTATTTTAAATTTATTTTTGTTAAATTTATATATTTGATCATATTACGTGGACATAGTGAGTTAGTGCATATGCAACTTCCATTCTATTTTTAAGCAGAATTATTATTAGGTGGTCAAATAAATAAATAAATATATTTTTAATACAAATAAAAGGAAAAAAAAAGGAAAATATAAATGGCTGGGCGGGCTACAGCCCGTCCCAGCCATTGAATGTGTCCGCCCTTGCGCCCTTTAAATGGACTTGTATTTACATAACTCAACCTACTTTTTTTTTATTGAGGGGATGGGCCGGCCCAATGGGCCTGACCCATTTTTGACACCTCTAGTATATACTAGGATGAAAATTTTGTGTAACAAGAAAGGGATAAATCTGACCATACCACATGATATTGGTAAGCTTCAATTTGATTGTAATGAGACGCGTCATCGTATGAATACATATAGAGTATTACTGTATTAGGGTAGTTTGAGATTAACAAGATAACTACTAAACTACCCTAACTAATTACACAAAATTTGATTAGGGTTGGCAATGGGACGGGTAAAAACCCGAACCCGCATGAAACCGGCCCGCACGAGGCGGGTAAATACCCGATCAAACGGGTTCCGGGACGGGTAAATACACGGTCAACGAATACCCGCCGGGTATGGAACGGGTAATGGAATTGTATATACCCGACCCGTATATATATATATAATAATTAAAAATATATAATATATATATATATATATATTAATATAATAAATATATATTAAAAAACTTAATAAATTCTAATTTTAGGATTTACACACGCATATATACACTTTCTGCCTTTCTAATTCGAGGAAGAAGACATAATTTTTCATTAGAATAATTGAGTTATTAATTGAGTTATGCATTTGATTTTATTAGAATAATTTTTCATTGAACAATATGTATGTTTTTTAAGATTTTATGTTTTATTTGATGTTGGAATTGATGTTTTATTGTGATTATAAGAACCGATTTTAAATGTGCTATTTTATTTAAATAACAATTTTTTTTATTAAAAAAAAAGTGATGGCAGGGCGGGTTTACCCGCCGGGTTCGCGGGACGGGACGGGTTTTAAGGCGGGGCGGGGCGGGTAACGGGTATTATTTTTTTTGGCGGGGCGGGTCCTGGGACAGGCCATGCCCGTCCCATACCCACCCCGTTGCCAACCCTAAATTTGATAATGTTTCGCCAAATAATTTTTAGTTTAAAAATTGCAAGTACCTTTTTTTGTAGTTTATTTACTAAATAAATCAATTTATTTTTTTGGAGCAACAATTTTACCTAATTTCTCTAAAAAGTATTAAAATTTTAAGGTAAAGTCTAGTATGCACTCGAGTGCATGTTGTGCACCATAGTCTATGTGCACTTTTTAGTTTAATGACTTACACTTTTTGGTAAATGGTGTTACACTTTTCAATTATTACTAAAATTATTATTATACAGTTTAATAATTGAAAAGTGCAACACCATTTACCAAAAAGTGTAAGTCAGTAAATTGAAAAGTGTAACATGGACTAGGGTACACAACATGCACTCGAGTTCATATGGACTAGGGTACACAACATGCACTCGAGTTCATATATAGCAGACCAACCCAAATTTTAAAACTATACTATATTTAAAAAAAAAAAAGATAAATTCATGGTGTTTTTTTTAAAAGAGAAAATTCAGTTTATTTAATAAATTATATGGCAGTTTCGTACAATTTTCAAAGCACCATATTTTATTTTTTTTGAGCGTAAAGGGTAAAAGCACCATATTTTTTAAGTAATGAGAAGGGGTTTGGTGAAATTAAGCAGTTGGACATGTGTAGTAAGCCAAATATTTGTATGCATGCGAGTGCATGTGAATACCTCCTCAATTTCATTTTTTTTAATTCAAATTATCTGTACCCATTTATTTAATTAGTTCATCTCCCAAATTATTTTTTACTATAATTATGCACTTACACATTTAATGATGTCACCCCCAAATTTTTTTTTACCATAGTTATATGTACTCGCTCATTTTATGAGTTCACCCCCAAATCATTTTTTTACCACAGTTTTTTATACCCGCTCATTTTATGAGTTCACTCCCAAATTATTATTTTATCACGATTATATGTACCCACTCATTTTATGAGTTCACCCCAAAATAATTTTTAAAAAATAATCACATTTAAAAAAATTATATTATCTTTTTATTAATTTACACAAAATATAATAAAATAAACTCTAATTTATATATTTACAATATACAAACGAGTTATTGTCGATTCACCACCAAGTCACCCATACTTTTTTAAAAAAATTGTAAAAATATAATTAATAAAAAACTATTGAAATTAGCCACAAATCTCGATTTTTTTTCTTTTTAATTTTTCCCCTCCTCTTTTCCTTTTTTCTTCCCATTTTCAATTCTTTTTTCCAAATTTTTTATTTCTTCGTTTTTATTTCTTTTACTTTTTTTTTCCTGCCTTTCTTTTTCATTTTTTTCATGTGTATTTTTTTAATCTTAATACAAAATAATATTATAGGTATGATTTTATTATAGTCGGTCCGCGGTGCACCTGAATTTCAATTTTAATTTGATGAGTAAAGGACCTGCCGAAAATCCATGTCGGTCAGTGGGTGACCCAGCCACCACCATATTCGACGGCGACGACGGCGCTTCCGTCCCGGCCGCTTAAGCCCGAGACCCCTCCTCAAATCGCAATCATGATTCTTCAATTCCATGACAATCGAAATTATCTTTCATCTCTGCCACGATCCATAGCGGTAAAAAAACCTCTGCTCATTTCGACCACCGACTCGACTTCTTCGATCAATCTCATTTGTGTGCGCGATCCAGGAGCTTCTCCGGCGCCTGCAACTCTCACTTCGCTCTCGTTGTTCATATTTGTCCAAATCGAAGCTACATTGCTTCGTCTTCTTCACCATGCTCCTGCGCAGCCTCTTCCTCCGGTTGACGACGGTCCGACGGAGGACTGTGAGTATGTTGTCGATGGATCTCTGATCAGCCGACACTCGGAGCCGATGAGCTTATCGATGAAATCTCAAGCGGCGACTGCTGACCTAGGGTGCCCTTCTATTTGACTAGGGTTCTCTTCAATTGGGCTTGGTAATGTGCACCCCCTATTTTCTTTAGTATACCCCGATCTGCACTCCCTCCACTTTTTTTATGGTATTATTGTTAGTGGTATTGGTATTACTAGTTATTGATTGTGGTATTACTATTAATACACTATTGAATTAATATTAATGATTATTGATTACGGTATTATTGATTATTAATTGTGGTATTACTGGTTATTGTTTGTGGTATTACTGATTGTGTGGAATTATTTATTATTAATTAAGGCATTACTTATTATTATTGTTTATGGTATTACTTTTTTTTTTGGAAAGTTAAATACCCATCCCTTTTTTCCCCTCCCCATGACTCGAACCCAGGACCTAAGTAGTGGTGCTCAAACCACTTGAGCTATCCCACTTTGTCTTGTTTATGGTATTACTAAATATAATTTGATTTGTGAAATTAGTTGTTATTGTATAAGATATTAATGATCAATGTTTATGGTATTACTAATTACTGTTCATTCCTTCATGGTATTACTGATAATTATTTTTGGTATTACTTTATATAATTAGATGTGTGAAATTATTTGTTATTGTATACAATTTTACTAATTAATATTAATGGTATTACAGATTACTGTTCGTGATATTACTAATAATTTTTCTTGGTATTATTGAATATAATTAGATGTGTGCAATTATTTGTTATTGTATAAGATATTATTGATTATTATTAATGGTATTACTGATTATGGTTTATCGTATTACTGATTATTACTTATTGTACTAGCGACTATAATAAAATTATACATATAATATTATTTTATATAAAAAAATTTAAAAATACTACACAAAAAAAAAAGGAGGAAAAAAAATGAAGAAATAAAAACTGAAAATTGAAAAAAAAATTAAAAAGAAAAAAAATGAGATTTGTGATTAATTTTGATAGTTTTTTTTTAATTATGTTTTTACGATTTTATTTTTAAAAATATGGGTGATTTAGTGGTGAATCGACGACAACTCGGCTGCAAATTGTAAATGTATAAATTAAGGTTGATTTTATTATATTTTGTGTAAATTAATAAAAAGATAATATAGTTTTTTAAATATAATTATTTTTTAAAAAAATATTTGGGGGTGAACTCATAAAATGAGCGGGTGCAGATAATTTGGGGGTGAACTCATAAAGTGAGTGGGTGCAGATAACTGTAGTATAAATATAATTTGGGGGAGGGTGAACTCATAAAATGAGCGGGTGCAGATAATTGTGGTAAAAAAATAATTTGGAGGTGAATTCATAAAATGAGTGGGTGCAGATAACTGTAATAAAAATATAATTTAAGGATGAACTTATTAAATTAGTAGATATAGATAAAATATAAATTAGGGGGTACGGTGCATAAGAATGCACACAAGTATTACCCTTACAGTAAATGTATTACCCTTACAGTAAATATATAATTCGATTGAATTGCAGATTCGTGGGATTTTCCCGAGTATAAAGAAATACGTGGTTAGGTACTATAGTTGATAAAATATACTCCACTTGCTTGCATGTGTAGAATGTTAATTTAGATTAGAATATGATCATAGGGTTTTTTAGTTTGTATTAGAAGCAGCTCTACGGCACTCAACACGCCACTCACGATTCTCATTAGTAAATATATCCTTCAATTAATTGGCTTGCTTTTTCTTATTATTTTTTTTTGGAAATTATATTAATGAGAAATAGGCTCCTCCATCCAAATTTGCTGAGCTGGACATTTGTGTGTAGTAATTAAATATAAATATATATATTTCGATAATTAAATTCCTAATTTGTGGGTTTCCGCTGGCCTACAGTATTGTATAAATTAGGAAAAGCATCTTCGACTCGACTGGCATGCCAGCCTAGCCTGCTTAATACTCTCCCCGTATTTTATTCTTGTCAGAGTCTTGTATGTACTCAAGTACACCGTGTATTTGAATAAATTTTGACTAGTTAAATGTTGACCGTTGACTGGTCAACGGTTAAACTTTTACTTTTTTTTTTTTTTTTTTTTAAAAAAGTGTATGTTATTATAACTAAAAAATGTATCTTTGTTTTTATTATGAAAAGTGTATGTTACTATATTGAAAAGTGCAACATTGTTTTTAATGAAAAGTGTATGTTATTATAACTGAAAAATGTATAATTTTATAACTGAAAAGTGTATGATCTATTAATGAAAATTGTAAGTTATATATTAATCAAAAGTGTATGTTATTATAACTACAAAGTGTATGATATATTAATGAAAAGTGTGTGTTTTATTAATGAAAAATATATGTTATTATAACTGCAAAGTGTATGATCTATTTAATGAAAAGTGCATGTTATTATAACTAAAACGTGTATCTTTGTTTTTATTATGAAAAGTGTATGTTACTATATTGAAAAGTGCAACATTGTTTTTAATGAAAAGTGTATGTTATTATAACTGAAAAATGTATAATTTTATAACTGAAAAGTGTATGATCTATTAATGAAAAGTGTAAGTTATATATTAATGAAAAATGTATGTTATTATAACTGCAAAGTGTATGATATATTAATGAAAAGTGTGTGTTTTATTAATGAAAAATATATGTTATTATAACTGCAAAGTGTATGATCTATTTAATGAAAAGTGCATGTTATTATAACTAAAAAGTGTATCTTTGTTTTTATTATGAAAAGTGTATGTTACTATATTGAAAAGTGCAACATTGTTTTTAATGAAAAGTGTATGTTATTATAACTGAAAAATGTATAATTTTATAACTCAAAAGTGTATGATCTATTAATGAAAAGTATAAGTTATATATTAATGAAAAGTGTATGTTATTATAACTGCAAAGTGTATGATATATTAATGAAAAGTGTGTGTTTTATTAATGAAAAATATATGTTATTATAACTGCAAAGTGTATGATCTATTTAATGAAAAGTGCATGTTATTATAACTAAAAAGTGTATCTTTGTTTTTATTATGAAAAGTGTATGTTACTATATTGAAAAGTGCAACATTGTTTTTAATGAAAAGTGTATGTTATTATAACTGAAAAATGTATAATTTTATAACTGAAAAGTGTATGATCTATTAATGAAAAGTGTAAGTTATATATTAATGAAAAATGTATGTTATTATAACTGCAAAGTGTATATGATATATTAATGAAAAGTGTGTGTTTTATTAATGAAAAATATATGTTATTATAACTGCAAAGTGTATGATCTATTTAATGAAAAGTGCATGTTATTATAACTAAAAAGTGTATCTTTGTTTTTATTATGAAAAGTGTATGTTACTATATTGAAAAGTGCAACATTGTTTTTAATGAAAAGTGTATGTTATTATAACTGATAAATGTATAATTTTATAACTGAAAAGTGTATGATCTATTAATGAAAAGTGTAAGTTATATATTAATGAAAAATGTATGTTATTATAACTGCAAAGTGTATGATATATTAATGAAAAGTGTGTGTTTTATTAATGAAAAATATATGTTATTATAACTGCAAAGTGTATGATCTATTTAATGAAAAGTGCATGTTATTATAACTAAAAAGTGTATCTTTGTTTTTATTATGAAACGTGTATGTTACTATATTGAAAAGTGCAACATTGTTTTTAATGAAAAGTGTATGTTATTATAACTGAAAAATGTATAATTTTATAACTGAAAAGTGTATGATCTATTAATGAAAAGTGTATGTTATTATAACTGCAAAGTGTATGATATATTAATGAAAAGTGTGTGTTTTATTAATGAAAAATATATGTTATTATAACTGCAAAGTGTATGATCTATTTAATGAAAAATGCATGTTATTATAACTAAAAAGTGTATCTTTGTTTTTATTATGAAAAGTGTATGTTACTATATTGAAAAGTGCAACATTGTTTTTAATGAAAAGTGTATGTTATTATAACTGAAAAATGTATAATTTTATAACTGAAAAGTGTATGATCTATTAATGAAAAGTGTAAGTTATATATTAATGAAAAATGTATGTTATTATAACTGCAAAGTGCATGATATATTAATGAAAAGTGTGTGTTTTATTAATGAAAAATATATGTTATTATAACTGCAAAGTGTATGATCTATTTAATGAAAAGTGCATGTTATTATAACTAAAAAGTGTATCTTTGTTTTTATTATGAAAAGTGTATGTTACTATATTGAAAAGTGCAACATTGTTTTTAATGAAAAGTGTATGTTATTATAACTGAAAAATGTATAATTTTATAACTGAAAAGTGTATGATCTATTAATGAAAAGTGTAAGTTATATATTAATGAAAAATGTATGTTATTATAACTGCAAAGTGTATGATATATTAATGAAAAGTGTGTGTTTTATTAATGAAAAATATATGTTATTATAACTGCAAAGTGTATGATCTATTTAATGAAAAGTGCATGTTATTATAACTAAAAAGTGTATCTTTGTTTTTATTATGAAAAGTGTATGTTACTATATTGAAAAGTGCAACATTGTTTTTAATGAAAAGTGTATGTTATTATAACTGAAAAATGTATAATTTTATAACTGAAAAGTGTATGATCTATTAATGAAAAGTGTAAGTTATATATTAATGAAAATTGTATGTTATTATAACTGCAAAATGTATGATATATTAATGAAAAGTGTATGTTTTATTAATGAAAAATATATGTTATTATAACTGCAAAGTGTATGATCTATTTAATAAAAAATGTATGTTATTATAACTAAAAAGTGTATGTTTTATTAATGAAAATGTGTAAGTTATATATTAATGAAAAGTGTATGTTATTATAATTGAAAAGTGTATGATATTATAACTGAAAAGTGTATGCTAATGATACACATTTGAGTTATTTGTTCTTGCACTTTCATAATCTAGAAAAAGTGGTGCTATTTTTTTTTAAAAAAATTATTATTAATTTTA
The DNA here is from genome assembly GCA_963675135.1 of Galeopsis tetrahit. Classification (NCBI taxonomy): domain Eukaryota; kingdom Viridiplantae; phylum Streptophyta; class Magnoliopsida; order Lamiales; family Lamiaceae; genus Galeopsis; species Galeopsis tetrahit. The sequence continues at coordinate 31,225,407 of OY776126.1, read as the reverse complement.
CACGTTTTATTATTTTTTTACTTGCACTTTTATTACTATTAATTATATTATTAGTAAGTGCAATTAATAAAAGTGTTATTATATAAATTAGGCAACAAAAAATATTTATCAAAATACAATGATATATATATGATGTTGTTGAATAGCATACATAAAAGAAATTAAAGGGTTGGGGTATATACCCCTCCAGCTTTGTTTAATACACTCCTCCGATACATGTACTACCCTTAAAATATGCTTAAGATAGATGCACTTCCCCTAAATTACCTATTATACCCCTTTCTCTTAAAATTATATGTGATAAATACACACCCCTATAAACCATAATTTTCATTCTTTCTTCTCCCCCTTTCTTCCTCCCCACCCTTTCTTCTTCCCCACCCTTTCTAAACCTTAAAACCAATTTCTTCTCCAACCTCCTCCGGCCGCCCACCACCGCACGCCGGCGTCCGTCGCCCTCCCTCCAGCGCTCGCCGTCGCCCTCCCGCCCACCACCGCACGCCGGCCGCTCCATCTTCTTTCTTTTTTTTTTAATTGTTCCCCAGCCATAAATCCAACCGAGCCTCCTACCCCAGAAGCCAGTCACCGTTCCCCCCAAGTCCGCCGCGGCCCTCCCTCCAGCGCTCGCCGGCGCTGTCTTTTTTTTTTTTTTTGGTTATGCAACAAATTAAGCGGCGGCGGCGCCCTCCCCTAGCGCCGCCGCCTCCGCATCTTCTCCCGCCTTCCGCCGCCACAAACCCTACCCAAGCCAGCCGCCGCCGTTCCCCCCAGGTCGCCGGTGAAGAAACAGGTTTTTTTTTTTTTTAGTTTTCGAGTGTTTTGGGTCGCCCAAATATAATCTCATCGACAATAGTTTGTCGATGAGAGTGTTTTTAGGCAATCCAAAATGGCCGAAAATCTTAGTTTTCTTAATTTTTTTTTAATATTTTCTTTCGAAACACCATAGTCGACCGGAGTATTTTTGGTCGACAAACCAGTGTCGACCGGAGTATTTTTGGTCGACAAACAAGTGTCGACCGGAGTATTTTTGGTCGACAAACCAGTGTCGACCGAAGTGTTTTTGGTCGAATCTGGTTTGTTAAAAATACTAAGATTTTTATTTTGTTTTTAAGTTTGTTTTTTAATTTCTAAATTTTTTTTGAAGTGGTGCGGGTGGCCGTCGGAGGAGGAGGGGCGGCGGCCAGAGTGCCGCGTAAATTTTGTGGGAGGAGCGGCGGCCATTGTTGTGCCTAATTAGGGTTATTGTTAAAATTAGGTTAGGGTTAGTTTAATTTTTGAGGAAGTGTATGTATCCTTTGTATTTTATTATAAGGGTAAAACAGGTATTTTGTATGAATATTTAATTAATAAAAGTGGAGGGGGAGTGTATTAAACAAAGCTGGAGGAGTATATACCCCAACCCTAAAAGAAAATACATGCACCTCAAACTAGACCCAAAACATTCTTGATAGAAATCATAACACACAAAATTCAATCAATATTTCTAACGATTTTATTTTCTCAATCATTGAATTTTTCACATTTTATTATTTATATTGGTTCCAATTTTTTTTAAAAAAAATTGTTATTAATTTTTCACATTTTATTATTTAAAACTTACACTTTTATGACTATTAAAATACACCTTTTTGTTATTAGTAATTTCCCTTTTATAATCTAGATAAACGGGTGCCAATTTTTTTTTAAAAAATTGTTATTAGTTTTACACATTTTATTATTTAAAACTTGCGCGTTTATGACTATTAATGATACACATTTTGGTTATTAGTACTTGCACTATTATAATCTAGATAAACTGGTGTTAAAATAAAATTATGTGCAAAAATAAAAAAACAGGTTTGGGATTGTTATTATAATCTAGATAAACCGGTGTTAAAATAAAATTAGGTGCAAAAATAAAAAAACAGGTGATAAAATAAAATTGGATATTTGTTGAAAATGGGATTCAAACAACTGACCTTGCAGTAAAATATTCGAAGGCCAACCACTAGACTGTAACAAATTATGTGTAATTATATTTGTATTATTCTATATATTCGATAAGGCCCTGTTTAAAATTGAACTCAAGTAGACGGTGTACTTGAGTACACAACACCCAACCCTTTATTCTTTTGTCCTTTTGACTTTGAAATGAGTTTTAATATGACAGTTGTTTAATAATATTATAATAGATAACGTAACATTTTGTTGAGGTATATTAGTCCATTGAGAAAAAATATATATATTTTTACATGAAAAAACTAATGACATTTGATATAATTTTTAGATGTTGGAATGGATGGTGTATATAAATTAAGAGAAGCATATTCGAGTGGCGTGACAGCTACCTGTTTAATATTATATATATTTTATAAAATAATTCCACGCTAAAGGTGTGTGCAATTTTTTCAACTTGCATACATAACATACAGCTGCTACTTAAGGAGGTAGCTAATTCTGAGCATTCATTCATTCATTCATCAAATAAATAAAATTTGAGAGAAAATGCAGGGTAAGAGCAGCATTTGGGCATTTTTAATTATTTTGGGGTGTGGGAATTATATGTGTGTTGCTACAAATGACGTCATAAAGTTGGGTTGGAGCAGAAAAGCTGCAATAGAAGCAGAAAGTGTTGCAGCAAAATCTTGCTCTGGACATGGAAGAGTTTACTTAGATGGTTTGGTTGATGATGCAGATGGTAAACCTGTTTGTGAGTGTCATTCATGCTTTACAGGCTCCGATTGCTCTCAGCTAGTCGCCAATTGTCCTGCCACTGCTAATACGTCTCTCTCTCTCCATCTTTTAATTTAGGAGTATATTTTCTTGCATTTCGGTCTCGTTTAGTATATATGCTGAGATATCTATGGTCAGATTTAAATATTTTAATTGACTTAGATTGAATCAAATTGTGTGTCTTTCGATCGTGTAATATATATACAATCAAGTGTGTCTTTGTGTGTTGAACATAAATTTTATTATAGGCCAAATTAAGCTTTTGTTTTGAATCTAATTAACTATCTATTTTGGGCTAATCAGCCAAAAAAGAGTCACTCAAGATAGGGTATATATGTTTCTTTCCAGATTTGGGTGGCTGGAAAAGTACGTGTGTGTTCGTTTTTATGCCAAATTAAATCAATTGGTGGATGTGACTTATTTTAGAGGGATAAAGTGAGTTGTATTGGAAAGAATATGTAAAAATATTGTAGGTGTGGATTAAGTGTGAGATTTAAAATTGGAATAATTAAATCTATAAGGGGGTGTTTGTTTTAGGATTTTGTTTAAAAGCTCGTGAATTTTAAAATTTTAATGTTTTTTATATTTTGTCTTTGTTTTGAAATTTAAGTGGAATATAATTTAACTTTATAGTATAAGATAATAGGTGTTTAATTATATAGGTTTTATACATATCTATATAAAATTTATAGGTATTTATAAGATTGACTTTTATATAATTTATAAGTATTTGTAGAGTAGAATTTTAAAATCCAAAAATTAGAATATGGATGAAATTTCGAAATCTCAAATCCGAATTTTTGCATCCCAAAACAAACGTCCCCTAACTTCGTACGTAAACCAGTGTGTGTGAATACCATAAGAAATCACATGGGATGAGGGGGTACAAATTAATAGTCCTACCCTACGCATTTTAGTTATATATAGTGTAACATGAAATATCATAATTATCATATTTTTCTAGTACTATTATATATTATTCTCTTTCTATTATATTGTTGCATGCACATATTATATACTAATTAAACTCTATTATATATATGGATCAATTTGAATGAATGCAGCGGGGATCCAGTATTCGTGGAACCCTTTTGGTTACAACATGCAGAAAGCAGTGCAGTTGTAATATCGGGATGGCACAGATTGAGCTACAATTTTCCAGATAATTCTTTCATTTCAGAACAACTCAAAATCCACATTCGAAAACTTCATGCGGTAGCAAACAATGCAGTGACGCAAGGCAAATACATTGTTTTTGGAGTTGGATCTACTCAACTTCTTTCGGCAGCTGTTTTTGCACTTTCTATGGATAATGATCCCTCACCCGCTAGGATTGCATCTCAATCCCCCTTCTACTCGGTTCGTATAAACTGAGACGTACTCACGCAAGACTTAATTTCCTATCATTATCATTTAAATTGAATTGAAATTTCTAACTCCGTCACTATATATGCAGGTTTACAAGGAACAGACTGATTACTTCGAAACCGCCAATTTTCAGTTCAACGAAACGTTATTGGATGGAAATAGTAGCAAAACTATTAATAATGGTGGAAACGTGATCGAGATTGTATGTTCACCAAATAACCCAGATGGGAATTTGAGAAAAAATGTGCTTAAAGGGGCTTCAATTAGCACTATTTATGATCATGCTTATTATTGGCCACATTATACACCAATTCCAGCCCCATCTGATGAAGATTTGATGCTGTTTACACTATCTAAATTCACTGGTCATGCTGGAAGCAGATTTGGGTAATTCCCTTAATTTTTCCCTTTTTATGTTATGTTGTTATAATTACTAAATAGATATATTTTGACTTTTTTTTATATTGGGAAAAATTGTGGGGACAGATGGGCTTTGGTTAAGAATAAGACAGTGTACGAAAATATGTTAACCTACATGTTTGAAGCGACAATTGGCACCTCAAGAGACACTCAACTCAGAGTCCTTCAGCTTTTCAAGACTATTCTCCAAACAAATGGCACTGAATTGTTCAATTTTGCTTACAATACAATGCGACATCGTTGGAAAAAAATCAACCAAGTCTTCTCACCTTCAAAGCGTTTTACACTCCAAAAAATTCCTCCTCGATTTTGCACCTATTATAACAAAGTCAGAGGTCCATCTCCAGGTCATCTCTCTCCCTCTCTCTATATATATATTGATTTTTAGTGATATTATCATCTCATTATTACTTGCTAAACGTTTTTAATGACGAAAAATTGAGAATTAATGACTATAAACAGAATATGTCACTAAAAGTCAAATTTCTGTCATTAAAGACTTTTAGCTGATGAACCCATGCATAATGACATGATTTATGTAGTTGAAAGTCAATTTTCTTGTAGTGTTGTGTCTTTCTCTAAATGTTATGTTTGTAACTATATATAATTACAGCGTACGCATGGGTGAGATGCGAAAGAGAAAAGGACTCGAATTGCACCAAAGTGTTTGAGGAAGCTAACATTTTAGGGAATGAAGGAAAATTCTACCATGTTAATGAAAGTTATGTCCGTCTTGACATCAATGGGAGGGAATATGACTTTAACTTGCTTGTCCAACGAGTAGCCGATCTTGTTTCAAAGGAGAAATAAAATGAAGAAGTCGAGTAATGATATGGAACCAGATAAATAACTTGTACCTTACTACAATATGCACGTGTTGGGTTGTGGACGAGTCATTGGCATTCTTGGAATGGATATGTTTTAATTGTTGTTGCGTCTAGCTAGTCCTTTTATTCTGTTGGACCCTTGCATGGCCGGCCTTGATTAGGGTTTTATTTTCTCAAGACTATTTATTTGATGTTAATTTTGTGTAGTTGAATATTGATTGAATTTTATGTAATAATGAGGTTTCACTTAATTATCTTGTGTTTTATACTTCAATTGGTATAACGTACTGTCGTCAATTGGCTATCCATTCCATGGTTTCACTAGTAGATCGATCATGAGAATATAAAAAATAAAAAATGAAACTGAGAATGAAGAATAGAGAAAAGGAGGCGATTGAATGCCAAAAACCCTAATCTGTTCTGCAAGCCTTTATTTGCAGGCCTTTTTTCACTTTACTGGGCTGGGCCGAATGATGGGCAATGCGGCCACATTTATATGTCCATAAATGTTGTTATTTAAACAGAAACAATAATAATACTAAATAATTTTCTACTTCTGTAATCTTGGTCATATATATCCTAATGATTTGGTGGAATTGTCTTGCTTCTAAGGGACCAGACTCTGATGGGATATAATCTACTTTAGTCCCATAATTTTTCACTTCTTCTCCAATTGTCTCAAAAAAGTTAAATGTATAAATATAATATTAGTTTTTCGTCTCGTGTAGAGATTAAGAATCAAAACTTCATCTTCTTGATATCAAAGAAAGAGAGAATTATGATTGAAGAAGTTTACAATGGAATGAATACCAAAATTGTGTTAACCACCTAGCCCTCATTGTTCTTATAGGCTAAGTAGGATTAACTACCTAAAAATAACAAACTAACTAACTAAAATACAAGTGGGAAGTGTATATATCAATACACGAGACATTTAGGTATAAGTGAGGAGGTGTATTTCCTAAACAGGGGGTTTATTGGATAAACCCTTATACCCCCCTCAAAATGGGAGTGGATATCCAAAAGTCCCATTTTGGACTTCTGATTTAGGAAAGCAGCTGGAGGCAGTGGCTTGGTCAGTATGTCAGCCAGATTCTCTTGAGTGGGAATGTGAATGAGTGTGATGAGGCCTTCCTTGATCTTTTCTCTTGTGAAGTGAAAGTCTAGAGCAATATGCTTGGTTCTTTGATGGAGGCAGGGGTTGTGAGCAATGGAATAGACACTCTTGCTGTCTGTGTACATTGTTGAGGGAGTGGTGTGCTGGATGTTCAAGTCCTTGAGAATGTAGTGCACCCATTGAAGTTCACAAGTGGTGGAGGCCAAAGCTCTGCACTTAGCTTCAGCAGATGACCTGCTAACAGTGGATTGCTTCTTGGATTTCCAAGATATTAGAGAGTTACCAAAATATATGCTGTATCCAGTAATGCTTCTTCTGGTTAGGAGACATCTCCCCCAATCAGAATCAGAAAAGGCATGAAATTTAAAGGTATTATCTTTAGGATAAAAAAGGCCAGTACCAGGATTACCTTTGATATACCTTAGGATTCTGTGCACAGCAGTGAGATGAGATTCAGTGGGAGCTTGCATGTGTTGACTAACAGTTTGAACAGCATATGAAATGTCAGGCCTAGTGACAGTGAGGTAAAGGAGTTTACCTACTAACCTTCTGTACTGTTCAGGATTATTGAGTGTGGGAGAATGATCATCAAAGGTAACCTTGGGATCCATGGGAGTAGAGCAAGGCTTACTCCCCAAATAACCAGAATCATGAAGCAAATCAAGGGTGTATTTTCTTTGGGATAGGGTCATGCCAGTAGAATTTCTAGCAACTTCTATGCCCATAATATATCTTAAGGTGCCTAGATCTTTAATGGTGAATTTGGTGTGTAAATGTTTCTTAATAGATTGAATGATGTCAAGATTAGTGCCAGTAACAATTAGATCATCCACATAGCATAAGATAACAGTAAAATGGTGCCCTTGGTGCTTGGTGAACAAAGAAGTGTCAGCTTTAGACTGAGTGAAACCAAGAGATAATAAGGATGTAGTTAACTTGGTGAACAACTGTTTAGAGGCTTGTTTAAGGCCATAAAGACTTTTGTTTAATCTACAAACTCTGGTATCATTAGGAGAACAGTAGCCATGGGGAGGTGTCATATAAATTTCCTCTTCCAAATCACCATGTAAGAAGGCATTATTAATGTCTAATTGATGAATATGCCAATTTTTAGAAACAGTAATGGCAAGCAAGATTCTCACAGTGGTGATTTTTGCAACAGGGAAAAAGGTGTCAAAGTAGTCAATGCCCTCTTGTTGGGTGAAGCCCTTGGCTACTAATTTAGCTTTATATCTGTCTAAGGATCCATCAGAGTTGTATTTTATTTTATAAATCCATCTACATCCAATGCAGTGTTTATCCTTAGGTAAATTGACAAGAGTCCATGTGTTGTTTTTGGTCAAAGCATTTAATTCCTGTTTCATGGTATCTATTCAATGTTTATCTTTAGAAGCCATTTTATAGGAGTTGGGCTCCTGTTTTTGAGAAATAGAGGCAGTGAAAAGTTTAAAAGAAGGAGACAGCCTATGAGTGGACAAGTAGTTTTGTATGGGATATAATTTTCCAGTGGAAGAGAAATGAATATTGGCATGATCCACAGAAGCAGGCAAGGATGTTTCATAAAGTTGCAAGTAAGCAGGTTGAGTTTTAACTCTATTAGGTCTAGAGCTAGTTTTAGTGAGAGGAGCAGTGTTATCAGTGTGAGAATGTTCAAGAGTAGTATGATCAGAAATAACATTTTCAGGAATGGAAGAAAGACTGTCAGAGGTGTTATGAGGATACATGTCCTCATCATCACTAAAGACATCATAATCAGTGGCAACATGTTTGTTAGATAAAGAAGTAGGTTTTTCAGCAAATGGAAATATATCCTCAAAAAATTTAACATTCCTAGATATAAAAATAGTACCAGTTTCAATATTAAGAAGCCTGTACCCTTTTGTTCCAAAAGGGTAACCAACAAAAACACATTTAGAAGCTCTTGGTGCAAATTTGTGTCTGTGAGCAAGCAAAGTATTGACAAAGCAAAGACAACCAAAAGTTCTAAGAAAGGAGTAATCAGGTTTCCTATGAAACAATAACTCAAAGGGAGATTTCTGGTGTAACATATAAGAAGGAATTCTATTAATAATATATGCATCAGTTTTGATGCACTCACTCCAATATTTAAGGGGTAAAGAGGACTGAAACATGAGAGCTCTAGCAACTTGTAGTAAGTGTTGATGTTTCCTTTCAACTATACCATTTTGCTGTGGTGTCTCCACACATGAAGTTTGGTGAATTATACCCATGTTATGATAAAAGTCATTAAGAAGGAATTCAGTGCCATTATCACTCCTTAAGGTCTGAATTTTGACATTAAATTGAGTTAAGACCATGTTATAGAAATTCTGCAAGGAGAGTTTTACATCACTTTTGGCAGTTAGAAGGTATATCCAAGTGCATCTACTAAAGTCATACACAATAGTTAGGAAAAATCTATGTCCAGAGGCAGAAATAGTAGAGAATGGCCCCCAAACATCACAATGAATTAATTGAAAAGCATGTGAAGACACAGAAGTGCTTAAAGGAAAAGATTTATTCTTTTGTTTAGCTAAAGGACAAATGAAGCACTTATCATGAGTAGAACTAGTCTTTACATTGAGTTCAGGAATATGTAGCATGCATTTCTTAGAGGTGTGCCCCAGTCTTTTATGCCACAAACTAAAAGTGCAATCAGTTTCAACAGAGGAAATAAAAGGAGCATAAATAACAGGGGTGCTATTGGTAAGAGCAGTTTGAAGGATGTAAAGGCCCCTAACTTGATCAGCAGTACCAATCACCATATTGGAGGTGTTGTCCTGTAAAATACAATGTGAGGAAAGAAAACACACAGAACAATTGGAGTATCTAGTTAAGTGGCTGATGGATAAGAGATTGAATGTAAAATCAGGAACATAAAGAACATTGTAAAGAGTTAAATGTTCATTGATCGCTATATTGCCCATGTGAGTGGCAGTGGAAACTGCATTATTAGGTAAAGATATGTTGACATTGGCTATGGATGGGGGGTGGTAAACAATGAAAAATCAAATATCATATGGTCAGTTGCCCCAGTATCCAAAATCCAAGAAGGCATATTTGTATTAATGGAACATAAACTAGAGAACATACCTGAATCAGTGGAGTTTTTGTTGTCCTCAACATGGAAGGTGGATGCCCCTGCCACTGAATGGGAAATATCTTTGTTTTCTTCAGTATTCTGCATCTTAGAGAAACTCAAGAATTTATCATATAAGTCCTGATAAAAAAGGGGGTTGGAATCCATTGGGGTATCCTTGAGGGACAAATTTGCAGATTTAGGAGGCTCTTTAGGTGGGAAACCTCTAGGACCTCTCCAGTCAGGAGAGTTGAGCATACTCTATTGAAAACCAAATGCCTTGATCAGGAGAGTTGTCCAGAGAGGTTGTCTCTATGCAAGAACAAGGTTGTAAAGCTCAAAAAGACAAGTTTACTCAAATGTTCTGATCAGGAGAGTTGTCCAAAGAGATTGACTCTGTGCAAAAACAAAAGCTCTGAAGCTCAAAAGCAAAGTATGCTAATCAGGAGAGTTGTCCAGAAGAGTTGTCTTAGCAAAATTGAACCAGAACAAATGTTCCAATGCTTGAAGGACAACTATGCTGAAAAGAAGAAGACAACTACACCCTAAAAGACTTCACTATATCATGCTGAGATCAATTCCAAGTGAAGCAAAGGGAAAGAGCCAAGTCATCTGAAGAAGAGCAAGCCAACCTTGCTGATAAGCAAAGTCTGCTGATAGTGATAAGCAGAGTTGTCCATTTGATAAGGAATGTTGTCCTATCATTGGATCAACCTTCAGAAGCCATGTCCAAGTCTTAACAAGAAGTCAGACATTGGGAAGAGTGCTGCAGAATGAAGACAAAGTCTTACAAGCCGTTTATTACCCAAATGAGGACATGCCACTATCAAGAATCTGTCTTCCAGTTTGAAGAACTCAAGGAAGACATTTATAGCAATTTGGGACTGCCTCTCCAACGGGCAAATCCTCAAATTTGTCTATAAATACAAGAAGTGTGAAGACCATTTGAAGCATCCATTCTACATCCAACTGAGCAATCATTCTGAAAGCTTCAAAGTCCTCAAAAGACATTCTTAGTCTTGAAACACTTCTTCTAAGCTGAACTTACTGTATATCCATACAAAGCTTAGAGAGATATCCTAATCCTTATACACTGATCTTCATTGTAAAGGATATCTCATTAGTTGGAACCTTACTTCAACCCTTACCCCTTTCAAGTGAGAAAGTGAGAAGGTTGTAGTAGTAGAAGTGGTAGGAGCTGACTGTTGAGAGAAGAACAATTCAGTTCTGAGTTGAGAAGAGGGCACTAGGACTCTAGACATCCTAGGGATCAATTCACCAAGGAGTGGTGTTCTTGATCAAGTGCACCTTGGCACTATAAAACAAGTTAATTCCAAGAGTGAAGGAATTATCCTGTTAAATCAGGGAAAGTGGATGTAGGAGCTTGAGTCTATGAACTACTATAACCTCTTGTGTTGATTTGATTTACAAGTACTTTCATACATTCAACACTGCATACAAAACTGATCTTTCAAAAGATACATATCCAAAGACTGTGCAAAACTGTATTGGACAAGTTCCCTGAAACTAAACTGGATTGCATTGAATTGACTAAGTGATTTCATAAACTAAAGGAGTCTAAACTTAAAGGGCCAACCACTATTCCGCACATATAACTCCCCTAGATAGTTATTCAACTAAGTACTCAATAGTACTTAGTAGTTTGATTATCTTAGAAGAGTTAATCATCTTCAGCAGAGTTGTCCAAGACAACCTTGTTGAGCTCTGTTTTGATCAAAAGTAGAGAAGAATTGCATACAAGTGTATTCCCCCCCCCCCCATACACTTTTTATATACTCCTTTCAGGAACAACAAGTGGTATCAGAGCAGGGGTTCAAAGACCACTGCTTCTGAAAATCCATCTTGGTTTTCAAAAATTTACATATTTGTGTGGTCACTGAACTGATCTCTATCTGAAATCTCTTACCTGTTGACTAACTGTTTATTCTTGAGATATGGCTAACAACAATGTTGTTCCTCCACCTGCTGTTCATGGATTGGACAACATGGCCACAAATCCAGTCAACCACATTTCACATCATAAACTGCCCATGTTTTCTATAGACAATTATGATTTCTAGAAAATTAGAATGAGGGCTCATCTTGCATCTCTTCACACTGACATGTTAAGAGTAATCACAAGAGTACCTTTTGTGTTTACTCAAACTAACCCCAGGGTGACAGATGAGAAAAGAGCTGATATAAGGGAACTGATTCCCAAAGATGAAGATGACTTCACTGCTGATGAAAAAAGGAAAGATAATCTGAATTATCTTGCCATGAACACCCTCTACCAAACTATTCCAGATGCAGTCATGGGAAGAGTCTACCACTGCACCACAGCCAAAGAAATTTGGGATACTCTTGCTGAGATGTGTGAGGGTACAGAAAAGATCAAGGAGAACAAGCTTCAAGTTGTTGTGCAAAAGTTTGAACAATTCTCAATGGAAGCTGATGAGTCCATTGACAAATTTGCTGGTAGATTCACTGATGTGATGAATGAAATCAACTCATTGGGCAAGGTGTACTCCAGGAGAGAAGTTGGATTGAAGATCTTGAGAAGTCTCACTCAAAAGTGGGATGTCTATGCTGTGATGATGCAGAATACCAAGGATCTCTCCTCCATGCCCATGCAACAAATCTTCTCAGAACTCAAAGCTTATGAGTTTGACCTCAATAGAAGAAAACCTGTTGAGGAACCTTCAAATCCTACTAAGGGAGTGGCATTCAAGGCCAAAGTTGCTGAACCTGAAATGCAACCCACTCCCAGATCATCAAAGTCAGTCTCAAAGACTGAAATGAAGGAAGAACTAGCCTTGATGGCTAGAAGGTTTGACAAGCTCAACACAAGGTTTGGTAGATACAAGAAATTCTACCAAGACAACAAATTCAGGAGAAGGTACAATTCCCCTGAAGATCAGGCCAAGGACAAAAAGCCTGAAGAGGAAAGATCAGAGGACAAGTACTCTGATAGGAGAAGGTCCAGTAGAGCTGACCCTTCATCATCAAAAGGAAGAGATGAATCCAAGAAGGATGATGATGAAGACATATGCTACAATTGCAAGAAGAAAGGGCACTTCCAGTATGACTGCCCTGAACTAAGCTCTAAAGAAAGAAGAGAAAGACAAGCTAAAAGAGACAGAAAGTTCACCAATAGAAAAGCCATGATGGCTGGTGAAGAATCTGATAGTGTTGAAAGCTTCAACTCTTCTGATGGACTATTCTAAAACAGTTATGATGATGATGATGTGTGCAACATGGCTAGCTCTTGAGGATGATGAGGTATCTTCCACTTCTAGCTCACCATCATTCTTATCACAGAACACTAGTGAAGTCAACTTGAAACTTTCCTTTGGGAAGTTGATGGAAGATTTCACTAGATTACAAGAATTTCATGATAATTGTGTGAGAGAAAATGAAAGATTGGCTATTGAACTTGCCAAAAACTCTGAGGTAGCTATTGATGTCAAATCTACTGAGTTGTATCAACAAGTCTTGAGAGAGCTTAAGGAAGCAAATCTCAGGATAGTTGACCAACAAAAGGAGATAGATGATCAACTACTCTCTCAGAAGAGAAAAGACTTTGAACTGAAAATTCTGAATGCCAAATTTGAGAACCTCTCACATGAATATGATATTCTTAAATCAAGTGAAGAGAGCCTGAAATTAAAGATGTCTGCTTTGAACAAATCCTCTATAGCAATAGAGGAAATTCAGAGTTATCAAAAACCTATGGCTCAAAGAAGTGGATTAGGTTTTGATCCATTTGAATCTTCACCTTGTCTTAGTATTGCTTCCACAAGTAACACTAAGAAAATCTATGTTAAATCAGTGGCACAACAAGCTGAAAATGAAATAATTCAGCCACTGAACAAAGGAAAAGGCAAACTAAATGAAATGCCTACTCAATTGCCTCAGGAAACTAGGCCCAAACCTAAGGAAATGGCCAAAGCTCCTGATCACAAGAGGAATGTTGCTCAGCAGAGTAGACTCAATGGAAGGGTAACTCTCCTGAACAATGTTCAGAGGAGTTATCCAAGGTATAATCAGCCTAGGCCAACTCTACTGAGAAAGCCTCAGCTGATTAGACCTAAGGACAACTATCTTTAGAGGCAGAATAAAATGAGACAACCAAAACCCTTCATGCCAAAGGGTAATGGTCATAAAAGTGCCTTTCCTCAAAGATTTCATCAAGCTGCTCAAAGAACTCATAAGTTCAGGAGAGTTGACAATTCTCCTGAAACTTACAGAGTTAACACATTCACACATCCCCAAGGCATTTAAGGGAAAGACAGTGTATGTTGATGCACAAGGAAAACAACTTAGCCACCTTGAATCAATCAAGGTATTTAGGCAAGTTTAGGTTCCTAAAGGTACAGCTAACCTCTCAGGACCCAAAACTCAAAGGGTACCTAAACCTAACTAATTGCAGGTACCAGTGGGCCACAAGAAGAGGAGTATGAGCAAAAAGACAGCATGGTACCTTGACAGTGGATGCTCAAGGCACATGACTGGAAACAAGGAACTCCTCACTGATTTTATTGAAAAAGAAGGCCCAAATGTCACCTTTGGAGACAGCTCACAAGCAACGACTAAAGGTTATGGTACTTTTATGATTGGTAACATCAAAGTAACCAATGTATCTTATGTAGCTGGTCTCAAATATAATCTCCTAAGTATCAGTCAATTCTGTGATAAAGATTTCAATGTTGAGTTTTTAAGTGGAAAATGCTTAATTAAAGATAAAACTCAACAAATTCTATTGACTGGAACTAGGAAAGGAAATGTGTATTTTGCAGACTGGGACAAGTCTACTGATGCTGCATGTTTCATTGCTAAGAGCACTAGTGAACAAAGTTGGTTATGGCACAAAAGGCTAAACCACCTGAAATTTAAATCAATGAACAAACTTGCTAGAAATGCATTAGTTAAAGGACTGCCTAATGAGGTCTTCATTAAAGAACATGTGTGTAAGCCATGTCAAGAGGGAAAACAGATTACAGCCTCGTTCAAAGGAAAACCAGTCATCTCTACTAAAAGGGTACTTGAACTTCTACATATGGATCTTTTTGGACCAATCACCCCTTCAAGCATAAATGGTAGAAAATACACATTGGTTGTAGTAGATGACTTCTCTAGGTTCACTTGGGTAGTATTTGTTGGGATATGAATCCTTGAAACAATGTTCTTGTTGATGAAAGTATGTTTTGATGACCAAAAGCAACTTAAAGTTAGTGATATATGTGGTTCTAAGTCATCTTAACTAAGTCATCTGAATATAAGCTTACTAGTCTGATGAGAAACTTAAATTGAGATTACTGATCTTAATGCTAACTGAAGTAAGTTTACTGATCTTTTGAAGTAATATTAAGAGTAAAATTACTGGTCTTAACTGAGTTATCTGGAATAAGATTACTGATCTGAGTATGGAAACTGAGAATAATTTTAGTGATCTTATATGAGATATTTGAAATCTGAGTTACTGATCTGATATACTTACTGATCTTATATGCTTACTGGTCTTATATGTAAGTTACTGATCTTAGGTGTTTACTGATCTTATTGTTTACTGATCTGATATATGAACTGTTAGAAACTAAGCTGATGTTTTGAATTGTATAGACAGCTTATAGTGTAGGACTTAGAAATACTCATCTGTATATAGTTCAGTTGATGTATGGATAGGTTTTATATTTGTAAAGTTGTATTTTATTGTATTCAACAATGTAAAAGTTCAGAACAGTAGATTAGGAATAGATTATAAGAAGATCAGAAGACTAATGAAGACTAAGAAGACTACTTCAGAATAAGAAGACTTCAAAGAAGAATTTAAGAAGAGCTTAGAAGAAATCTGGAGAAGTTTTGAACAGTTTTAAGTTACTGTGCTGACTGACTCAGCAGAGTAAAATCCGAAGAGTAAAAAATCAGAATAGTAAGTTACTGTGCTGATTTGGTGAAATTGAAGAATAAGTTTGGAAAACTTATGTAAAGAGTAACTGAAGATTTATTGAAGATATGCTGACTTGGAAGTGGAAGGAAGTTACAAAGTCGGTTACAAGAAGAAGTTACAAAAACAGTTTAGAGTTAGTTGAGAGTTAGTTCACAAACTGCTAACTGTCATACTAAATTCTATAAATACTTTATGATCTCCTACTGCTGAAGACTACTGAACTACTACTGATCTTAAAGCATTCACAAGCAAGCTAAAGTCTACAGAGCACAAAGAAGAACTCACAGAGTTGAAGGAGATTAAAGAAGAGAAGAGCCACTGAATTGAAGAGAAGAATCAAAGGCTATTCAAAGAGAAGTTTTACTTTTCAAGTTTAAGTTTGTATTTTGTAAAACAAGTGTGCTAGTTACTTGTAGAATTACTAGTAGATCGAAGATATACCTGGAGGTATAATCGATAAGATCAAAGTCTTAATCTTGGGACTCTAAGCCACAAGAAGCTCAAGAAGAGTAATAAAACTTCACAACTGGAGTTGTGAGAGTGGATGTAGACATTTGTCGAACCACTATAAAATTCTGTGTTCTTTACTTTACTGTTTGATATTTGTTTGAATTGTTTAATCAAGAACATTAAGAATTAACAAAGATAAAGATCTAGATAAAAGTTGAGTATAAATTTGATTGGGCTCATTAGTAATCTGATTATTCTGCATTGTGTATTCTGATATATTGAAAGATTTTTGAAAAGTCTATTCACCCCTCCCCTCTAGACATTTTCACTAGCTTACTCAATACTCCTGTTTCTTGATATTTGTTACTATCTGAATACTTGAAATCTATCTGCTATACTACTGATCCTATTTGTCTAATCAAACATGGATGACACTAATGTGAACAAGCTGCCCAAGTTCAAGATTGCAGATTATGACTACTGGAAGCTTAGGATGGAGGCCATCTTTAGCTCGACCCATGATCTAATGGTGTCTGTGGTGACTGAAGGACCAATTGTCATCATGGTGGAAAACACTGCTGTTCTGGATCCATCAAAACCAGTTGGAGCACTGGTCCCTAAACCAAGGTCAGAACTGACTTCGGAAGAAATGAAACAAAACAATTTGGACAGTCTTGCCAAGAACTACATTTTACATACCTTACCAAATGAGTATCTTGGTAAAGTACTAAAATGTAAGACTGCAAAACAGATGTGGGACAAACTGGCTATTCTTTGTGAAGGTACTACACTGATCAAAGAAAGCAAGTTATCCACTGCTGTCCAAAGGTTTGAATCATTTAAGATGAAGCCAGGAGAATCAATTGATGAGTTGGATACTCGATTTACCAAGATTATGAATGATCTTGATGTATTAGGAAAGACTTATACTGACAGAGAAGTTAACCTGAGAATCTTGAAAGCCTTGGATGAAAGGTGGAAAATGGTCAAGATGATCATTAAAACCACACAAGACATTGACTCTTGGCCAGCAGAAACTATGTTCCAAACACTTAAGGCACATGAGTTTGAGTTAGATGAAGAAGATCCTATTACTGTGATTCATAAGGATAAGGATGCCTCTAAGGACATAGCCTTTAAAGCCTCTACCTCAAAGGGGTCTAGATCATCTAAGTCTAAGGCCTCAAGCATAAAAGATGAACTAGATAGTTCTGATCTAAGTCTGAAAGATCAGATGAGCCTAATGATCAAAAGATTTGATAAACTGAATAAGAGGTATGGTAGGTACAAGAGATTCTATAAGGAAGCTAAGGGTTCTAATAACTGGGACTCTTCTGTGAACAGAAGGGATCAAAACTCTTCTGAAAGAAGGGATGAGATCTCTAATGAGAACAGGAGAGATAGGAACTCATCTGAAAAGAGAGACAGAAAGTATTCTGATAAGAAAGACAGGAACTCAATTGACAAGCATGACAGGAACAGAAAGCATTCTCCTCCTAAAAGAACTTCTAACAATCATGTTTGCTATAATTGTGATAAGCCAGGTCATTATGCTTATGAATGTCCTGATCTGAGTTCTGAAGATCGAGAAGAAAGGAAAGCCAGAAGAGATCGAAAATATGCCAAGGGTAAGAAGGCAATGATGGCTTACAATGACTCTGATTCGGAATCAGAAGAGTTACCATCGTCTTCATCTGACTACCCCTCTAGCAATGAAGATGAAGCCTTCATAGCAGATGATGGACTGGTAATGATGGCCAAAATAAATGATGAGGTATCATCTGCTAACTCATTTCAATCTTGTAACAATTCTGACACTGATGAAAGTGATGCTGCTGTTAGCAGTGTAGGAAGTAGTCTTCATCATTCCCAAGGAGTGACTGAAGAAGACCTTCTACAAGCTAACAAAGCATTCATTGAAATTAGTGATGAGAATATATCTTTAAAGCAAGAAATCATTAAGCTAAAAGAAGCTCAGTCAAAAGTAGATCCTAATATAGCTGTCATAAATGCAAGACTATCAGAAGAGTTGTCCCAACTCCAAGAAAAGTATGCATCCATTGACAAACTATATCAGGGTATGCTTAAAACTCAAGCCAAAGAGACTAATGAATTCAATGACTTGAAGATTAAATGTGAAAAACTTGAAGAGCGCAATAGATTCTTAGAATCTGAAGTAGTGAGCCTAGATCGAAAGCTATCTGGGATGATTAACTCTACTAAGATTAATCAAACAATCTCAGACAGATATAGAGCTCCAAATGATAAAAGAGGAATAGGTACTGATCTGCCTAGTCCATCTACTTCAGAATTTAAGAACACTAATGGAGCTAGTACAAGTACTTTGCAACTAGATAAAGGAAAAGAACCTATGACTTATGATGATGATCCAAAACTCAAAGTACAGTCTAAATACATCCCTCCTACTACCAAGAATGGTAAAATGAAGAATGTATTAAGACCAGTACAGTCAAGACCATACCAGAAGAGTTATACTCCTCTGACCAGATCAGATCAGTCCTGGAATCAGAAGAGACAAACTCAGAACAGTAGGTCAAGACAAGCACAGGCAAGTTGGGAACAGCCTAGACCTCCTTTTATAAGGCAGTCTCAGCTGTATTCAACTAAACCTAGGAGATTTGTGCCTCATTATCATAACAAACCTGTTCTTTATCCTCCTCCTTTATCCTATGATATCTATGGAGAGGAAAGACCAAAGCAAATTTATAAGCCTTATGGTCCACATGCTTTTAGACCATATTCAAACTATTACAGACATACTGATCTTACTGAAAAAAGGGATAGAACCAAGGAAAGGTTATCTCAGAAAAATAGATCCTAAGTCTGCTGATAATTCTGAACTGGTTAATAAAGTACTGTTCTGTGATAAATTTGGAAGAAAGCTGAAGAGGTCCCACTTATTCAAATCCTCAATGTTCATTTGGGTACCTCTCACTACTAACCCCCAAGGACCCCAATAAACAAGGGTACCTAAGTTATTAAGATCACTACTTTGCAGGATCGACTGGACTTATACAAGAAAGGTGGTTCAGTTGGTGAGACCTGGTACATAGACAGTGGGTGCTCACACCACATGACTGGTACCAAGGCCTTACTTACTGACTATCATGAGAAGGAAGGACCAAAAGTCATCTTTGGTGATAGCTCAATAGCAATCACAAAAGGATTTGGATTCATCAAGAATGGAGATGTTGAAATCCAAGATGTCTCCTATGTTGAAGGTTTGAAGTATAATTTGTTATCTGTATCTCAATTCTGTGACAGGGGATATAAGGTTCAGTTCAAAACCAGAAGATGTGAAATAATAGATAAAAGGACTCACAATGTTCTACTTGTTGGCACAAGACAAGGAAGTGTATACATTGTGAATTGGAATAGCTGTCCTAAGAATGCCTGTCTTATTACTAAGAGTCCTAAAGAAAACAGTTGGCTCTGGCATAAACGCCTCTGCCATCTAAACTTTAAGATAATCAACAAAATTGCTAGAGAACATCTTGTTGAGGGCATTCCTAATGAAATCTATTCCAAATCACAAGTATGTGATTCATGTCAAAAAGGTAAACAGGTAAAGGTTTCATTTAAGTCCATTCCAACTATTTCAACAAGCAGAGTCTTAGAACTCTTGCATATGGATCTTCATGGTCCTATCAACCCTCCTACATTGAATGGAAGAAGGTATACTCTAGTTGTTGTAGATGATTACTCTAAGTTTACTTGGGTAGTCTTTCTACACAAAAAGAGTGATACACAAACACTACTTCCAGATCTATTGAAGAGGTTGCAGGTTGAAAAAGGTCATCCCATTGTCAAGATTAGGAGTGACAAGGGGACTGAATTTATTAATTGTTACATTTCTGACTACTGTTCTAAGGCTGGCATACAGCATTTGACAAGTGCAGCCAGAACCCCTCAACAAAATGGTGTTGCAGAAAGGAGAAACAGAACACTAAAAGAAGCTTGCAGAGCCATGATTGCAGAATTCAACACACCTCAGAAATTTTGGGCAGAAGCTATTAATACAGCTTGCCACTCCCAATATCGAAGTGCTCTTAATAAGGTGCATGGTAAAACACCTTATGAGGTATGGAAAGGCAGAAAACCTAGAGTTTCTTATTTTCATATCTTTGGATGTAAGTGTTTCATACATAACAATGGCAAAAGCAAATTAAATGCTTTTGATGCAAAAGCTGATGAAGGGATATTCTTAGGATACTCTTCTGTAAGCAAAGCATTTAGAGTGTTTAATTACTCTACCTTATGTGTGGAAGAAACACCCCATGTTGTCTTTGATGAGAATGTGCAGGACTCTGCTGATCATCAGCTCAGTAAGAAAATTGACAAACTACAGCTTCAAATCAACAATGAAGATGATGATACAGGAATATATGAATCTGTACAAGCATATAATCCTTTCCTGAATGTTCTAGATCAAGATTCTGATAAAGAAAAGGTAAAAGACAAAGGTGAGTCATCTAAAACTTCTAAAATACAAGAATTGAAAGACTGCTCTCCTATGAACAAATCTGCTAATATAAATGATACTGATCTGCATAATAATTTGCATGATGTAAATGATGATAGCATTTCTGTTAAGAATAGAAGGACATGGAAGTCTGCTCATTCTACTGATCTGATTCTAGGTGATTCTAGTATAGGTGTTAAAATTAGAAAACAATTGTTTGATTCAAAGGATGAACCTAGTAAGTCGTTATTTTGCTGGTGTTGTTTTCTATCATCTATTGAGCCTAAAACTGTGATTGAAGCTTTAAATGATAGTAACTGGATTATAGCCATGCAGGAAGAACTAAATCAGTTCACTAGAAATGAAGTTTGGGAACTTGTTGATAGACCTAGTAATCATAATGTTGTAGGCACTAAGTGGATTTTCAAGAACAAAAGGGATGAAAATGATCTTGTAGTTAGAAACAAAGCTAGATTAGTTGCTCAGGGCTACTCTCAAGCTGAGGGTATTGATTATGATGAAACTTTTGCCCCTGTAGCTAGACTAGAAGCTATAAGATTGTTCCTTGCTTATGCTGCACATATGAAATTTACTGTGTATCAAATGGATGTGAAAAGTGCATTTTTAAATGGTATACTTGCTGAAGAAGTTTATGTGGAACAACCACCTGGTTTTGAAGTGAATAGTCACCAAGTATACAGGTTAAAGAAAGCACTCTATGGATTGAAACAAGCCCCAAGAGCATGGTATGATACTCTTTCTCTATTCTTACTTGAAAATGGTTTTACAAAAGGCAAAGTTGATAGAACTTTGTTTAGAAGACAAGAAGGTAATGATATATTACTTGTTCAAATTTATGTGGATGATATTATATTTGGATCACCCAACAAAAACTTGAGTGAAAGCTTTTCTACACTCATGCAAAGTAAATTTGAAATGTCCATGATGGGAGAAATGACATATTTTCTTGGTCTTCAAGTAAAACAAACTTCAGAAGGTATCTTTATAAATCAAGCAAAGTACACTAAGAATTTGCTAGATAAATTTGGTATTAAAACCTGTAAGACAGTTGGTGTGCCCATGCAACCTACATACAGAATGGATCCTGATGAAGGAGGTAAGTCTTCTGACCAACCTCATTATCGTGCTTTAATTGGCTCTCTACTCTATCTAACTGCCAGCAGACCTGATATTGCTTTTTCTGTTGGAGTATGTGCAAGATTTCAAGCAAACCCCAAGGAAAGTCATCTGGAAGCTGCTAAAAGGATATTGAAATATCTAAAGGGGACCATTAATCGAGGATTATGGTATCCTGCAGATGATGATATATCTTTAAGTGGTTATTCAGACTCGGACTTTGGAGGTTGCAAAATAGATAGAAAATCTACTTCAGGTTCATGTCAATTCTTAGGAACTAAGCTCATTTCATGGTTTTCAAAGAAACAAACAAGTGTGGCAACTTCTACTACTGAAGCAGAATATATGGCTGCAGGTAGTTGTTGTAGTCAGCTTCTTTGGCTAATACAACAACTCAGAGACTACAATG
The DNA here is from genome assembly GCA_963675135.1 of Galeopsis tetrahit. Classification (NCBI taxonomy): domain Eukaryota; kingdom Viridiplantae; phylum Streptophyta; class Magnoliopsida; order Lamiales; family Lamiaceae; genus Galeopsis; species Galeopsis tetrahit. Next base: position 31,203,455 of record OY776126.1, on the reverse strand, counting down.
TTGTAGAATCTAATGTACCTATATATTGTGACAGTAATAGTGCCATTGCCATCACTCAAAATCCTGTTCTACATACTAGATGCAAACATGTTGACATTAGGCATCATTTTATTAGGGATCATGTTGAAAAGAAGAATATTAGAATGGAAAAGATTCATACTGATATTCAAAGAGCTGATATTTTTACAAAACCATTGGCTGAAGTGAGATTCAGAGAATTGTGCATTAGTTTAGGATTGATAGATATGGATTCTGTTTGTATATAGAACTGTGCTAACATTTCAGGTACTGATCTTATACCAAGAAGGACATGAAGCAGAAACTAAGAGCAGTACATCAAAACTCAAAATTCAGAAGAGACAACCCTATGTCAGATCACTAAAACAGGTAACAAGGTTACTAAAGTGACCTTCATCCCAATGAGGAAGCTGGTAAAGCTGAGGGACACTGAGAACACACATTAAGGGGGAATCCGTGATTTCTTAAAAATCCTTTTGTTGACTCAGATCACTAAGTCACTTTAGCATAAACCTTGATGTGATCATTAAATTAAACATATTGTTACTAATCTGTACTGTTTTACACTTATATCTCATGAACTAACACTTCTACCAAGGTGAAACAGGCACAGAAGAGGAATTCTCCATTGAAGGGGAAACTGATCTGATTACAGATTTGAAAAGTCTACTAATCTGATCTGATTACAGAACATAGCAGTCTACAGATATATTCTGATTAATAAATTGACTTGTCTACAGAACTGTACTGATTACAAAGCTTCTTTGTCTACAGTACTAATCTGATTACAATTCAGTTATTCTACAGAACTAATCTGATTACTGACTAATCTGTCTACAGAAAGATTTGTTTACAACTAATCTGTCTACAAGAAATCTACTGATCTGACACAGTACTGATCTGAGGATCACTGTGCTGATATCAAAAAGGTGAAATCAGAAAATTTGGGTACTGATCTGAGGATTACTATGCTGACCCATCTACTGATCTGAAATCTACTGTGCTGATTCATCTACTGATCTGATTTCTAAAAAGGTTACTCAGCTGATCACAGTACTCAGCTGATCCAGATAAGTGATATTTTCTTTATATACTTGTAAGAAAATGAAGAGAAATAGTTTTGGAAACTACTGTGCTGATTTGCATCAGAACAGTCTTTTGGTTTAGATTACTCTAAGTCAAAAATTGTTCAAATTTTTGGATTACTAATAGAGAAGATTTATACACTCCTCTATTTCTAACCTAAAAATTGTGGTGTATTTATCAAACACAAGTTGGCTCCAAAAATTAAGAATGGTACTAGAATGTGAACAGTTATTGTTTAACTCGAATTTCGAGACTTAATCCCAACCATTCTTTGTGATAATCTAATTCAATCCTAGCCCTAGATTGGTTTTGAATTTAACAAAAACGATCACACTTCATATTCTTCGTTTTTACGAGTTCATTTCTGGAAATCTCTTAACCTCATAACTTCTGAAAAATCTGGTTTCTACAAAATTCTCAAATGGCAACCATTAATATTATCAATGAAGCTAACCAAGTTGCAGGAACATTCGATTCGAATTTCTGGATTCGCAAAAAGGGCATTTTTGTGGAAAATGCTGTGTATTTCAATGGCCGACACAGTGCTGAAAATCAAGCCATTCTGACTATGTGCGAAGAGTGTGGGCTACGAAAATTTCTGGAAACATCTCCCATGAATGTCTATGAACCAGAAGCTGTGGAATTTTATTTGCAACTCCAAGGTGATAAAAATGGTGTCCACTCCATGCTTGCTGGGCACAAGGTCGCAATTACTAGGGACATCCTAGAAGTAATGTTGGATTTACCGCAAGGCCCGGTGGATATTTTGACTTACAAAGCTGGAGAGGAAAAGGAATGTGTAGGAAGGTGGTCAGGTGTTGAAACAGAGACATTGACTAATCTGAAGAAGGATGTTCTTCCTACTGGTCTGCAGTTTTTGATGGACATAGCAGGAAAATGCTTGTTAGGGCAACATCATAGCCAGGATGCCTTATCAAGTTTCAAGATTAGAATTATGGCTGCAATCATCGACAGAGTTCGAGGTGATTGGCAAGGATTATTCTTGGAAAGGCTGCTGACTGAAAAAGACAAAGTTTTGTTCGATGAGGATACCATGGAATTTTCGATTAAATCGAAATTAGGGTTTTGAAGCAAGCTGAGTTTCTTGCTGCCTCAGCTGGTGAAAAAGCCATATTGGAGTAATCCCAAGAAATTCCATCATGGGAAATTCTTGATGAAGAAGGAGTCTGTTCAGTTTGAACAAGAGAACCCTTTGGAACAACCTCAAGAGCTTGAAGCACAAGAGTCTGGAGCTTCAATGTACCAATCTGAGGACAATCAACCTGAAGTTAGGTCGAAGGCAAGGCATGATCCGAGCAGTACTAGACCAAGGAGAGGAAGGTCTGCTACAGCTGCCTCAGAGCCAACAGTCAGATTTGTGGAGACTGTGGTACAATCAAGCTCAGAAGAGCAAGAGGTTAGTGTTCCTAGTCCAATTGTTGTGCATAAAAGGACTAAGACAAGGAGTGCTAGGAGGAAATTGATTGTTGTCTCCCCTACCCCTTCAAACTCTGAACCAAGCCAAACTGAAACCCAAAACCCTCAACCTTCATGTTCTGGAAGATCAGATCACTATTTTTCTGAGACTCAGAACCTTCTCCCCATTCATCACCTCAGAACACTAACTTTGATCCTACCCCAATTTCTAGTTCTCAACATCAAACTTCACATCAACCTTCACCACATCAATCCCCAATACAGGTTCATGCTCACTCTACTGAACATGAATTTGAGCCTTCTACTGAACCAATTGATATTTCATCATCCCCTGAACCTGAATTTATTGCTCCTAAACCTGCTGATTTGATGGAGTACACTATCTGTGATAAAGAGGATAGAATCAGGATAGATTTGAGGATAGCTTTGTTAAAGCAATTTCCTGGATTAGATGAGAGCTCAGTTGAGTTTGAGAAACTCCTTAGGATTGGCACATGGGTGTATCTTAAGAGGAGTACTTTGAAGGAAAATTTAGCTATCATGGAAGGTATGGGTGGTGCTTCAATCTTTGATGATTGGGAAGCAGAGCAGATGCAAGCAGCTGGTGTTAACTCTTTTCTTGAGTTAGTTACTCCAGAATCTGTTGTACTTCTTGTTGAAAGATTAACAGGAATCAAGTACACTGTTGAGAAGATTACAACTCCTAACTCTGATGAAGATTTGTTTAGTGAAGAGAAAGGTCTTGATGAAGCTGAGAATGCTGCTGAAAAGGATTTTATGGAAATTGATGAAGATGTTGACAATGCAACAGAGGTGTTTGAGAACACTGTTGTGATTGAAGAAACAGAAGTTGTTGAAAATCAAGCTTTGGATGCTGAAGAGATGGAAAGTATTCCAATTCACTCTGCTGATCCTATTGTTCTTGAGGATGTGCAAGAACAGATCAGAACAGGTCCTATTGAGAAAGAATCTGAAAATTCTGACTTTGAGATGCTGAAAAAGCAGAATGCAGAACTTCAAGCAAAGTTGGAAGATGCTGTAAAGATGTTCCAAGAAGCTACTGAGAGAATGAATAAGATGACTTCTGAACACTCTTATGAAAAGGTGATGGAGCATACAATGTCCAAAATTTTTGATCTTCATAGAGTACAAGAAAAGAACCTGTCTCAGGTGTTGCATAAAAAGCTGGAGCAACACATATCTTCCTTGAAAGAGTGGCATGATGAAGCCAAAAAGGGGGAAGATAGGACAAGGGAAGTGATGGAACAAACACAGTCACAACAAGCTCAGTTGGTTGTGAGTCAGGATGAGTTAAAAGCTGAAATTGCTATTCTGAATGAAAAGCTGAAGCAAAGGAAGCAACAAAAACAGCTAGGTCAAGAAATTGTTGAGAAAGGACCTGATATTGCTGGGAGTTCAAGTCAGAAGAAGAGGAAGTTAGTCCTGTCTGATGAAGAACAACAAGAAGAAGAAGCTGGAAGAATTACCAGATCAAAAAGCAAGATGAAAGCTGTTATGACAAGTGAAGAAGAAAAATTGAAAAAGAAGAAAGAAAAGGATGTCAAGTTCTTGAAAACAAGATTTGATAATCGAGTTACAGCTTTGAAGAGAAAGATGAATACTCAAAAGAAAGCTGAAGGAAAAGAGTTTGACAAAGATTTTCAAGATGAAAACTTTGTGGATTTCATTGTTTTGACAGAACATATGGAATACTGGAAGAATTTGAAGAAGAAGTGGCAGATTGCTAACTTCATTGTGAAGAAGTTTGGTGATCATTCGAGCAAGGAAGCAGAATTTATTGATTTTGAAAAATTCATGCTGAATATTGATCAAGAGTTCTGGGAAGACATAGTTCAAGTTGCTAATCGTGCTGGAACAAAGATTTTGTGTCCTGAAGAACCTAATTGGGAACCTCCAAGACTGGAAAGTGGAGAACCTGATTACAAAGAGATCAACAACATTATTGCTGAGATTATCAAGGAAGAAGGAATATCTGATCATCAACATATGATGGATATCAAAGCAAGGATGTATGTTGCATTCAGAATCTGAAGATGCAGAATGAAGATGAAGGACAAGCTCAGAAGATAACATTTCTATCCTTAATCTTTATTTCTATATTTTGTGATCATTTCATATTTTGTGAGTATGTGTAATATGTGAAATATCTGATTTGATTGTGAATATGATATGATTTCTGAATTGATGAACTGTTTTGATTGACTACATACTTAACTACTGATTTATTAACATTTAAGTAGTTTTGGCTTCATCAAATAGGGGGAAATTGTTGGGATATGAATCCTTGAAACAATGTTCTAGTTGATGAAAGTATGTTTTGATGACCAAAAGCAACTTAAAGTTAGTGATATATGTGGTTCTAAGTCATCTTAACTAAGTCATCTGAATATAAGCTTACTAGTCTGATGAGAAACTTAAATTGAGATTACTGATCTTAATGCTAACTGAAGTAAGTTTACTGATCTTTTGAAGTAATATTAAGAGTAAAATTACTGGTCTTAACTGAGTTATCTGGAATAAGATTACTGATCTGAGTATGGAAACTGAGAATAATTTTAGTGATCTTATATGAGATATTTGAAATCTGAGTTACTGATCTGATATACTTACTGATCTTATAGGCTTACTGGTCTTATATGTAAGTTACTGATCTTAGGTGTTTACTGATCTTATTGTTTACTGATCTGATATATGAACTGTTAGAAACTAAGCTGATGTTTTGAATTGTATAGATAGCTTATAGTGTAGGACTTAGAAATACTCATCTGTATATAGTTCAGTTGATGTATGGATAGGTTTTATATTTGTAAAGTTGTATTTTATTGTATTCAGCAATGTAAAAGTTCAGAACAGTAGATTAGGAATAGATTATAAGAAGATCAGAAGACTAATGAAGACTAAGAAGACTACTTCAGAATAAGAAGACTTCAAAGAAGAATTGAAGAAGAGCTTAGAAGAAATCTGGAGAAGTTTTGAACAGTTTTAAGTTACTGTGCTGACTGACTCAACAGAGTAAAATCCGAAGAGTAAAAAATCAGAACAGTAAGTTACTGTGCTGATTTGGTGAAATTGAAGAATAAGTTTGGAAAACTTATGTAAAGAGTAACTGAAGATTTATTGAAGATATGCTGACTTGGAAGTGGAAGGAAGTTACAAAGTCGGTTACAAGAAGAAGTTACAAAAACAGTTTAGAGTTAGTTGAGAGTTAGTTCACAAACTGCTAACTGTCATACTAAATTCTATAAATACTGTATGATCTCCTACTACTGAAGACTACTGAACTACTACTGATCTTAAAGCATTCACAAGCAAGCTAAAGTGTACAGAGCACAAAGAAGAACTCACAGAGTTGAAGGAGATTAAAGAAGAGAAGAGCCACTGAATTGAAGAGAAGAATCAAAGGCTATTCAAAGAGAAGTTTTACTTTTCAAGTTTAAGTTTGTATTTTGTAAAACAAGTGTGCTAGTTACTTGTAGAATTACTAGTAGATCGAAGATATACCTGGAGGTATAATCGATAAGATCAAAGTCTTAATCTTGGGACTCTAAGCCACAAGAAGCTCAAGAAGAGTAATAAAACTTCACAACTGGAGTTGTGAGAGTGGATGTAGACATTTGTCGAACCACTATAAAATTATGTGTTCTTTACTTTATTGTTTGATATTTGTTTGAATTGTTTAATCAAGAACATTAAGAATTAACAAAGATAAAGATCTAGATAAAAGTTGAGTATAAATTTGATTGGGCTCATTAGTAATCTGATTATTCCGCATTGTGTATTCTGATATATTGAAAGATTTTTGAAAAGTCTATTCACCCCTCCCCTCTAGACATTTTCACTAGCTTACTCAATATTATTAACTCAACTTTGGGACCAACAGTATTTCTCCTTAATAAGAAGGAAACACAAGTCAAACTACCTGAACTTCTCAAGAGACTGTCAAATGAGAAAAGCCTTAGCATTATCAACATAAGATCTGATAAAGGCACTGAGTTCATAAATTCATACATCAATGAGTATTGCACATCCAATGGAATAGCTCATGAAACCTCAGCAGCTAGAACTCCTCAGCAAAATGGAGTTGCAGAAAGAAGAAATAGAACCTTAAAGGAAGCTGCTAGAACCTTAATTGCTGATTCAAATTTACCTAAGAGGTTTTGGGCTGAAGCTATAAATACTGCATGCCATACTCAAAATAGATGCTTGATTACTAAGGGGCAAGGCAAAACCCCTTATGAACTCTGGAAAGGAAGAATGCCTAAAGTGTCATACTTTCACATCTTTGGTTGTAAGTGTTTCATACACAATAATGGGAAAGAACAGCTGAAAGCCTTTGACAGCAAAGCTGATGAGGGAGTATTCCTTGGATATTCTCAACTCAGTAGAGCTTTCAGAGTCTACAACAAGAAAACCCTTATTGTGGAAGAAACACCTCATGTTGTGTTTGATGAATCTATTCATGAGTCCAGGAATGAAAACTTGGAACCTGAAGAAATCACACAGAGGACAACCAGACTGAGCCTAAAAGACAAAGACACTGAATTCATAGATATTGTCCAAGCCAACCTACCTGAAAAACTCACACTGGACAACAATCCTGAAGGCAACCTTCCTAAGACAAACCCCACTGATGGAAATGGTGAACTGAATGACCCAATCCCAGTTCACATCCAGGTAACAGCTACCAATGAAGAAGCAGTTCCTGCTGAGGTAGTTAATGGGTCAAATAATCAAGGGGGAACTCAAAATGTTGAAAATACCAATGTCCCTGACATTGATGACAACACCCCTGATTATGATCCTGAATTAGATCCTGCATTCAATTATCCTGAATTCTATAACACTGGTGACTCAATCTTAGTAGAGGACAACTCTACTGAAGGGATCAGAAAAAGAAGGACTTGGTTGTATGACCATCCTACTGATCTGATACTTGGTGACCCAAGTATAGGAGTCAAAACCAGAAGTTTTCATGGTGAAAGTGCTATGTTATGTTGTTTCTTGTCAGAACAGGAACCAAAAGACATTAATGAAGCACTTCAGGATGCAAACTGGATCACAGCAATGCAGGAAGAGCTCAATCAATTCACCAGAAATGAAGTATGGGAGCTGGTGGATAGACCTTCACATCAAGAGGTTATTGGAACCAAGTGGGTGTTCAAGAACAAAAAGAATGAAAAAGATGTGATTGTCAGAAACAAAGCAAGACTAGTGGCAAAAGGCTATTGCCAGCATGAAGGCATTGACTATGATGAGACCTTTGCACCTGTGGCAAGGCTAGAAGCAATAAGGCTCTTCCTAGCCTATGTAGCCCACAAGAGGTTCGAAGTGTACCAAATGGATGTCAAGAGTGCCTTTCTGAATGGAGTATTGAAAGAAGAAGTCTATGTGGAGCAACCACCAGGTTTTGAGGTTGGAAACCAAGTATACAAACTGAAGAAAGCTCTATATGGTGTCAAGCAAGCCCCTAGGGCTTGGTATGACACACTGTCACAATTTCTCTTGGATCATGGATTCACCAAGGGAACTGTGGACAGAACTCTCTTCAGAATCTCTGAAGGAGAGGACATCTTGCTTGTCCAAATTTATGTAGATGACATAATTTTTGGATCCCCTAATGAGAAGCTGTGTGAAAAGTTCTCCAAACTCATGCAAAGCAAGTTTGAGATGTCCATGATGGGGTTGATGAACTTCTTTTTGGGTCTACAAGTCAAGCAATCAAAAGAAGGAATCTTCATCAACCAAGCCAAGTACACCAGAGAAATGATCAAGAAGTTTGGATGTACAACAAGCAAGCCAGTAAGGATCCCAATGAACACAAATTGGAAGATGGATCCTGATGAGAGTGGTGTTCCAACCAACTCCACTGAGTATAGAGGAATAATTGGTTCACTCCTCTATCTCACTGCCAGCAGACCTGACATCACTTTTGCAGTAGGTGTTTGTGCAAGGTTTCAAGCAAATCCTAAGAAAAGCCACCTTGAGGCTTCAAAAAGGATCTTGAGGTATCTCAAAGGCACTGAAAATCTAGGCCTTTGGTACCCTGCTGATGACAACATTGAGTTAACTGGCTACTCAGATGCTGACTATGGAGGATGTAAAATTGACAGAAAATCCACTTCAGGGACTTGTCAATTCTTAGGCAACAAACTCATATCTTGGTTTTCCAAGAAGCAAAACACAGTGGCTACCTCCACCACTGAAGCTGAATATGTTCCTGCTGGAAGTTGTTGTGCTCAAATCCTCTGGCTGAGACAACAACTCAGAGACTACAAAGTCAACTCTACTGAAGTGCCAATATTTTGTGATAACAACAGTGCAATTGCAATATCACAAAATCCTGTCTTGCACACAAGATGCAAACATGTGGACATCAAGCATCACTTCATTAGAGACAATGTGGAGAAGAAGGACATCAAGTTGGTAAAGATCCACACAGATCATCAAAAAGCTGATATATTGACAAAGCCACTTGCAGAAGCAAGATTTCTGGAATTATCAGCAGAGTTGGGTCTACTTGATCCAGGGAAATTGGACAGTTGAGTCCAAAGGAGTTCATTCATTAAAGGGGGAACAAATTTCAAACTACAGCAGACTTGGTCAAGTCTACTGAAACTCAGATAAAATGATCAGGACATTTGTCCATTGAATCTCAGGACAGTTGTCCACATACCTTCAGGACACTTGTCCTAGTGGGGTCAGATAAGTTGTCCTAGCTATCAAACCAAATCTTGGTCTGATAAGCACCTATTTTGGGTGATCATTGCCTATTTCGAAATATGTCCCATTCCAATTACAGATATCATCTTTTTGGGATTTAATTTGTCTCCCACCCAAAAGGTCACTTTCCATGCATTAAATGCCAAGATTTAACTCTTGTTTGCATTAAACTTTTTGGGACATGATCTATCTCGAAAATCCCCCAGCCTTAAACAAACATTAAAACTCCACCCACGTTTTGAACAAAACAGTTTTTCACTGTTACATTGATTTTTGACCATTGGATCAAAATTGGACAACTCCCCTGAAGACAATCCTAGCCGTCCATTTTGATTTCCATTTTTGTTCACCTTTGAATTGCATCAAGACTTCACCAACTCATTGACAAACATTCTTTTTAGAATATTCACAAGTCTTAAGATCCCCCACAAACACTTCTTCCCCAAGTATTCGAAACCTTAGCTCAAACTTTCTTCAAACACTCTCAATCTCTGTCAAAATTTTCCTTCTGTAAACCTTCAATGGCTCCCAAAGTTAGACCAGAAATGATCATTGATTTCTCCAACAAGGCTCTAGACCTTGATTTTGGATACTTGAGCAACAAAAACAGTCTTCACTTTGAGCCCATAGTATTTTTTGAAAGTGAAGATCCAGAGATTACACCAACCCTAAGATGGTTGAGAAGAGCTGGATTGCAAAAGTTTATGGAGGAAAGACCAAGCTCTTGTTTGGAAAGCTACATGGCTGAGTTCTTTGCCTTTCTCAAGTGGAGAGGCAAGCCTGAAGATGGAGAAATCACTACAAAGCTCTCATATGTGGCAGAAGGAGAAGAGGAAGAGAAATTTCATAGAGTGAAATTCTCTTCAGAAGATCTTGAAGGAGCCTTTGGATTGCCTTCTGAGGGAAGGAATCCTGAATTGTATGGTGCTGATCATGAAGATGAGATATCACAAGAATGGCTTTTGGTTCCAGGACCCATCTCCTCCACACAAAACAAGAAGACTCTCAAGGCAAAGTTTCTCAATCTTTTTGAGGTAATCACTAAGAGTCTTATGAGCAATACTGGAAGTTTGGAGCAAGTCAGCCATCCAAGAATCAGAATTATGGCTGCTTTTATTGATGCTAGTGACAAAGGCATCAAATTTGATTGGAGGACTTTCATCATGTCTGAGATGATGAAGGAAAAGGCCAAATTTAAGGTGAGAGCTCACAACAAGGTTGTGCTAGAAGGAAAACTCAAGTATTGCACCAGGGCAAGCTTGTTGATTGAAAGATTCTCCCATTACTCTCAAATGCAAACCTTTGCAAAGCCCCTCCCAGCCCAAAAGATTCTGTTTAGAAAGCTCAGCAAGAAAACTGAGCAAAGGAGGATGTTAATGGCCAAACCTGCTGAAGAAAAGGATGAGGAAAAGCCTAAGATGAAGAAAAGAACTAAGGCCAAGGCTGTCAAAACAAGGAAAATGTCTCAAATATCTTCAAGAGAAGCCTCAAGAGCATCAGCTGAAGTTGATGAAGTGGCAGAATAGGGAGTAAGTGTGCCTTCTGACCACTCAGAGGAGTTGAGATTAAAGTATAATGAGACAAGGCAAAAGAAGAAGGGTGATAAGAGATCTAGGGAAGTTGTCCCTGAGAAGGAAGTGGAAGGCAGTGGGAGCAGTAGGGCCAGCAAGAGAAGGGCCAAGCCTACTGATAAAGTATTGGAGCTTCAGGAAGAAAGGTCTCTCCAATTGGCTCTAAGAGAGAGCAGAGCTGAAAGCAGGACCAAATCCAAGTCAAGGACCAACTCATCTGGTTTTGGAACTCCAGAATCCAAGGTCCCTGAAGATCAACCTATAGAGGCCAACATCCCTGAAATTCAAAATCCTGAGCCCAACTCCCCTGAAACCCATGTTACCCCTACCAACCAACCCATCACCCCTGTAAATCTCACCAAGAGATATTCTCTAGAAGGGAATGTGCAAAGAAGTGGAATAGATGTGCTAGCAGATATAGCAGTAGATGAGACAAGATTGCAATCTCCCCTTGACTCATCCATGCTCAATTACTCAAAGCTCTTAGAAGCTGCACTCTTTGAACCAACCCCCTTGAGCAAAGCCCCTTCAGATTCATTGCTCTCTAAAGAAACTGAAGTACCTTCATTTGAGCCCAATCCTTCTGAAGCCAACCCTCCTGAACTTAACTTGCCTGAAGCTGCAATTGTTGAAACCACAGCCCACTCCCCTATAGCCCAAAGTTCTCCATCAAATGAGAATGAGGAGGAGTATACTTATGAAAGTATGCTCAGAGGTGGAGCCAAGGCCACTGTGGACAGTTTGTATCCACAACTTGCTGAATTTCCAAGAATTCAGAAGACATTTCATGATTTGAGGATGCTTGTGGATGTAAAAGACAAAACCTTAATGGAGATATCACAAGTCATCCAAGATAAGGGTGCAAACTGGTGGCAAGTAGAGGAGAGCAGATTGCTACACTTTGCTGGTATGATAAAACCTAGATTCCTCACTGATGAGGAAGTTTTTGCAAAGTTGGTAGATGAGAAGATCATTGAGGAGAAAGAAAGAAAGGCTAAGGGCATCAAACATCCTGATAGCAGCTCAGATGATGATGATTCCCCTGATGATCCCTCAAACCCTTCAAACCCCAACCCTCCTGAAACCCCTCAAGCCAATCTCCCTAAACCCTCTCAACCCAAGTCTTCTGTAGCAGACAGACTTTCAAACCCTCCTAGAACCTATCATAGGAAAGGCTCTATATCATCAGAGGTGTTGACCAAGGGTGGTAACACAACCAAAGACACATCTTCCAATGAAGGTTCTTCTGAACCCAAGGCATAGCCTAAAGATGTTGAGGTTCCTATGCTAGAGGCTGGTTTGATTAAGGCCTATTCAGTGTCAGATAAGTTGGACACTGATCAGCCCTTAATCATTCAGGATGACTCAGTGGCTGCTGAAATAAGCACTGTGATCTCCTCACAACTGCCATCTTTGAACCTTGTTGAAGGTGAAGATGTTGCAGGTTTAGGAGAAGGGGTTGAAAAGGAAAATAGAATTGAAAAACCAGAGGGAGTTATGGATGAAAGAGAGGTAGTCATAACTAAGATTGTGAGTGTACCAACATATGAGGGTGGAATAAGTGAGGAAGGACAGGTTATTCTTGAAGTCAAATCTGAACTTCAAGAATCCCTTGATGAAAGGAGGCCTGATTCCTTGGGTGAGAACATTATCTATGAAGGGAGAAAAGAAAGAGTTGAAAATGAGAAGAAGGCTGCTGATGTATCAGAGTCTTATACAAAAGAAATTGAGGGTGATGAGTGTTTGTTTCCTAACCTGTTTGATTTGTCTAACATTGCAGGTATTTCTCTTGACCAAATCTTTGCAGATGAATTCTTGACAGATGCCCCTATTCAAGTAGATACAGGCTCAGCACAAGCCTTACTTGGAATGCAATCAGAGAAATTGGACTCCTTGGCTCATCAGGTCCAATCTGCTCATGTTGAAACTTCAGGAGCACTGAATGAGCAAGGAAGAACTCTAGCATCTGTGGAGATGAGATTAACTGGCTCTGAAGATAAGTGGAGTGGAAACTGGTCTCCAAACCATTTCCACTGAAGTGCAAAAAGCCAAATCCACCATGGAATCCATCTCAGACGAGGTCAAGAAGGAACAAAAGCTGCTGAGAGACAATCATAATGCCAATGTCAAAGCTCTCAGACTAACTGTCAAGCAAGCTCTTGGAAAGAAGACTACATTACAAAAGAAAAGAGTTGAAGAACAAAGGTTGGCTATGGTGAAAGCAGCCTCTGAAAAATTTTCCCAAGAGGTGATGGCCAACATTGCTGAAGGAGCAGTGGCCAACCTCACTGAGCTCCTTAAAGCCCAACTTGATGCATCCCTGAAGGCAACCTTGGAGGAGGTTGTCCAACAAAAGATGAAGCCTGTTCTAGCTTTTCTTAGCTTGAGCAGTGATAGGATGCAAAATATACATGATGAAAATGTATATTTGTTGGAGGAAATGAAGTCTCTAAACCAGGCCCAATCCCTAATGGCCACAACAATGAGTGAGCTAAAACCCCAGTGCTTTGATGCTGCCAAAAAGGGGGAAAGGGAAAGAGCTAGAGCAAAAGGTGCCTTGGTGATTGGGAGCCCAGACAAGGGAAAAGACAAAGCTGCTGAAGGAAAAGGAAAAGAGACTGCAGTGCTGAATTTAGAAGAATTGGATGAAGAAGAGCAACTAGCACTTGCCTTGAAGAATTCAATGGCCTCAGCACAAGAAGAAAGAATGAGGTTACAGCAGAGACCAGGTGGTGAGGTGTCTGGTTTGGACAAAGATGCTGAAGGTGTCCAAACTAGAGGAAAGATCAAGAGGGCAAAAGGAAAGAAAAGACAAGCTGAGACATTTACTGACTTTCCTAACAGCCTTGATCTTCCACCTGAATTCAGAATTGATGATGATGAGCCTACATCAAAGAAGGCCAAAGCTGCTGAAAAGCCCAAAACTGCTGAAAAAGACAAGTCTTCTGAAATGGTCAACATTGCTGAAGGTGCCAAAGTCACTGAAGATGTGGAAGCACTATATGAAGAAGGCTTTGGACCTGGACCAAAGAAGACAAAGATTGTGGTACTCAATGATCCATCAAAGTTGTTTCATGAAGGGTATGGCAAAGACCCTGAAACACAACAGAAACTGGCCATGATGAGGGCCCAAGAGAAAATGGATTTGATGGAAGAGGCCAACAGAGCAAGAGATAAGAGAAGAGCAAACTTTCAGAAACCAAGAAGAAGGAGAGCAACTTACAGCAAGATGAAGCCTCAGCTTCTAGTCCCAATGGATACCAAATATCCACACTTGGATAAATGGGTGCCAATTCAGCTGAATGATACATGGGAGGAGGCTAAAAGGGAGTTTGTCTATGACTATTATGTCATTGACAGATGGAATGGAGGAGATGCCAACTCTTCCTTTGCTGAATTCATGATAGAATACTATAGAGAGTTATATCAACAATTGCTTGTAGCTGCTGATATTGCAAGAATTGAACTCAATGCTCCCAAGCCCATCATTTACATGCCTCCAAAGCTTGATGGATGGATTGACCAAGCAAGGATCCTGAGGGAGTTCACAGAGATTCTTAAGCTGAACAAAATGACCCTTGGACCCAAAGGAACCAACCAGGAAGCCATGGAACTCAAGAAGAGAGTATGGGCACAATATGGGATGGTGCCACCTAAAGAAGATGATCTCTGAAATGGCTAAGTCTTCCTGACTCTTATATGCTGATATGGATAAAAACTTAAGTTGGTTGTTAACTTGTGTTTTGGTCAACTACTCTGAAGATGCTCAAGCTGCTGATATGATGTGCTCTGATACCTAAATGCTGAATGATTTAAGAGTATATCATACTTTTGTAGTAAATGTGTGCTTATTTGTAATATTTTTCATGCTCTGATATATTTTTGTTCAAACTATCAACATGCTGTAATGATTCTCATTTGAATGATAGTTGAACATATTTTAAATCCTGAAAAACAAATCTCTCTATGCCTATTCTTGAAACCTATTTGCAACATGAATGGTGAGTACACTAACACATTTTCTTTCAGGGAAATTGACCTCAGTCATGTCTTCTGAAGATAAATGTAATAGGTGTAGTCAAGTCACTTTTGCATAAAATGTATAGGTTTTGGCATCATCAAAAAGGGGGAAATTGTTGGGAATAAAATGACATATGTTTTGATTAAATACCAAAACCCCCTGAGACATGCCTAAGTCAAGATGATTGTGTTCTAAGTGTGTTAGAACACATAGCATAAGGCTAGATGAGAAGCTGATATGTTAGGCAGCTCTTAGATGATTTAGATGCACAATGTGAGAGGGAACCTATGCTTTGAAGATGATCAAGATCAAGTCCCCTCAAGGCTCAAATTCTGGAACAATCACTAAGGTCAAGCATACTCTATTGAAAACCAAATGCCTTGATCAGGAGAGTTGTCCAGAGAGGTTGTCTCTATGCAAGAACAAGGTTGTAAAGCTCAAAAAGACAACTTTACTCAAATGTTCTGATCAGGAGAGTTGTCCAAAGAGATTGACTCTGTGCAAAAACAAAAGCTCTGAAGCTCAAAAGCAAAGTATGCTAATCAGGAGAGTTGTCCAGAAGAGTTGTCTTAGCAAAATTGAACCAGAACAAATGTTCCAATGCTTGAAGGACAACTATGCTGAAAAGAAGAAGACAACTACACCCTAAAAGAATTCACTATATCATGCTGAGATCAATTCCAAGTGAAGCAAAGGGAAAGAGCCAAGTCATCTGAAGAAGAGCAAGCCAACCTTGCTGATAAGCAAAGTCTGCTGATAGTGATAAGCAGAGTTGTCCATTTGATAAGGAATGTTGTCCTATCATTGGATCAACCTTCAGAAGCCATGTCCAAGTCTTAACAAGAAGTCAGACATTGGGAAGAGTGCTGCAGAATGAAGACAAAGTCTTACAAGCCGTTTATTACCCAAATGAGGACATGTCACTATCAAGAATCTGTCTTCCAGTTTGAAGAACTCAAGGAAGACATTTATAGCAATTTGGGACTGCCTCTCCAACGGGCAAATCCTCAAATTTGTCTATAAATACAAGAAGTGTGAAGACTATTTGAAGCATCCATTCTACATCCAACTGAGCAATCATTCTGAAAGCTTCAAAGTCCTCAAAAGACATTCTTAGTCTTGAAACACTTCTTCTAAGCTGAACTTACTGTATATCCATACAAAGCTTAGAGAGATATCCTAATCCTTATACACTGATCTTCATTGTAAAGGATATCTCATTAGTTGGAACCTTACTTCAACCCTTACCCCTTTCAAGTGAGAAAGTGAGAAGGTTGTAGTATTAGAAGTGGTAGGAGCTGACTGTTGAGAGAAGAACAATTCAGTTCTGAGTTGAGAAGAGGGCACTAGGACTCTAGACATCCTAGGGATCAATTCACCAAGGAGTGGTTTTCTTGATCAAGTGCACCTTGGCACTATAAAACAAGTTAATTCCAAGAGTGAAGGAATTATCCTGTTAAATCAGGGAAAGTGGATGTAGGAGCTTGAGTCTCTGAACCACTATAACCTCTTGTGTTGATTTGATTTACAAGTACTTTCATACATTCAACACTGCATACAAAACTGATCTTTCAAAAGATACATATCCAAAGACTGTGCAAAACTGTATTGGACAAGTTCCCTGAAACTAAACTAGATTGCATTGAATTGACTAAGTGATTTCAGAAACTAAAGGAGTCTAAACTTAAAGGGCCAACCACTACTCCGCACATATAACTCCCCTAGATAGTTATTCAACTAAGTACTCAATAGTACTTAGTAGTTTGATTATCTTAGAAGAGTTAATCATCTTCAGCAGAGTTGTCCAAGACAACCTTGCTGAGCTCTGGTTTGATCAAAAGTTGAAAAGAATTGCATACAAGTGTATCCCCCCCCCCCATACACTTGTTATATACTCCTTTCAGGACCAACAGAACACTTAAGAGGTTTTCTCTTATCTCTATAGAACTTAGCATTTCTTGCTGCCATAGCAATGGAATCAGGATGAGTAGGATCAGAGGCTGTGTTTAAGGTTCTTTGGGACTCTTCTTGAAGTAAGAGGCCATATATTTTGGAAAGAGGAGGGAAGGGAGATTGCGGCAGGAATTTGCTTCTAAGTGTGCTATAGGAATCATGCAGGCCAATCAAGAACTTCATAACAGCATCATGTTCTTGAGTGGTAGTCATAAGTTTTAGTAAATCACATGTGCAACTATCCATATCACCACAAGAACAGGCCTAAAGCTAACATACTCATCCCACAAAGATTTGAATTGGTTATAGTAGGCTACTAAGGATTAAGAGCCTTGGTTGATGGCACTAAGGGATTTCTCTAAGTGGTAAACCCTAGTTCCATCAGATAAAGCATAACGAATTTTCAATTCACCCCAAACATCCTTAGCTAGAGAAAAATATTCTAGGGTCCTCTTAATATCAGGAACAATAGAATTCAAAATCCACATCAAAACTAAATCATTGGCTCTTACCCAAGCAGCATATATGGCTGAATCCTCATCTTCATCAGGGACAGGCAATGACCTATCGATCAGCCGGACTTTGTTCTTGACAGAGAGGCCACGTTTGATCGCATGGCTCCAGGACACGAAATTTGTGTCGTCGAGAGGCTCAAGAACTATGGCGATTGTGGGGTTGTCGTTCTGATGAAGAGCGAGAGGCGAGAATGGATTGAGAGCAGGGTTCAAGGAATCCGGATCGGTGACGGTGGGTGCCATTTGGGGAAACGGAATCAAAACTCAAGAGGAATCGGCCAGAAATTGAAGAACGAAGAATCTGGCATATATGGGAAAAACTGATACCATGTAGAGATTAAGAATCAAAACTTCATCTTCTTGATATCAAAGAAAGAGAGAATTATGATTAAAGAAGTTTACAATGGAATGAATACCAAAATTGTGTTAACCACCTAGTCCTCATTGTTCTTATAGGCTAAGTAGGATTAACTACATAAAAATAACAAACTAACTAACTAAAATACAAGTGGGAAGTGTATATATCAATACATGAGACATTTAGGTATAAGTGAGGAGGTGTATTTCCTAAACAGGGGGTTTATTGGATAAACCCTTATATCTCGAGTCGTCAGAAATCGGAATCTATGAAACGTTGTTGTTTTTTATCATGGGCTAGGCAAGCGAGTGTTCTCTTCTGGAAAAAATGTTGACTAGACTAATATAAGTTGACAAATTCTTTTATACAATTGAGTATATAGATATACTTAGATTTTAATATTGATCAATTCATCCAATTTAATCTTTGATCTCAACTTTTTAATTTACTCAATTCATTAAAACTCAATTTCAATTGTATTTTAAAAAAAAAAAATCTCTAAGAAATAATTAAATATTGAAAAAACCTATTTAAAACACAAAATTATTTTATTTAGGAGAAATGAAACATAACATATAATTATCCATAGATGCATATCCCACAAATTTGTGAAGAAGATGACTGGTCAAAGGAGAGCATCTCGTGAGCGCGTTTCTAGTTTCATGGGGTTTGAAGGAAAGTTTCTAATAATTTTACTAGGGTTCTTTTCTATATATTTTAGTTTTTATAAAATGATTAATCCCATTTATTTTTTTTAATAGAGTTTGTTTTTTATTTTTCCAAATAATGTTTAATAATTTAATTAGGTTTCTTGTGAATTTTATTTTTATTTTTGGTTCATTCAATCAGGTTTTTTTATTTGTGGATATTTTCTTGCTAGCATGTCACATATATTTCCTAGTCAGCTCCCAAATTCAACACTCAGCATGACTGAAAACGTACAACATTTGCTAGATTCTAGCAAATAGTTAAAAAAAAAATGAGCATCATCATCTTCCTATTATGGGTGAATTATTTTTTTAATTTATTGGGGAATTTAAAATATTTGGGGATTTTTTTAAATTTATTTGGAGTATATTTTTCAAATAGGTATGTTAATTGAGTTTTTTAATAATTAATTAGGTAAGTTAATTAATTTTCTAGTAATTAATTGATTTATAAATAAATTTATTTATTTTTTCCACATTATAATTTTTCAGATTTTATGAAAATTTATTTACTAATTTAAATATTATTCTCAATTTATATTTCAATTTTTAAAAAATATTATTTAGTATTTTGACTAATAGTTATATATTTTTTTTGAATTAATAAATATAAATAAATTTTCAATTGATATAAAAAAGAAAAAAATGTCACATATTACAAAAAAAAAAAAAATTAAAATCACATGTATGTACTTATTGGACTGAAATCAAAATGGCTAGTCCTGACTAAATTCAACAAAAAATTTGTATTCTCTAATTAGTATTAAAGGAGATAAAATAAGAGGTATTTAAAGTATTTTGAATAATAATATATTGTAATAAAAAGTATTGTGAGTAATAAAGTAAAAACATACACTACAAAAAATGTCTCGATTAGAGACCGATTTTGAGATCGTAAAGGCGGTCTCAACACATGTTAGAGACCGATTTGAGACCGTCTTATAGTGGTGCTTATTTCATTGGTACCTGATTTGAGACCGTCTTATAGTGGTGCTTATTTCATTGGTACCTGATATTTAGAGACCGCACGAATTTATGAAACGGTCTCAAATTAGAGACCGATTTTTGGTCCGTCCCTAAATTAGAGAACGACAATTCGGTCTTATAACGGTCCCTAAACGTGAGTCGGCCCGACCTATTTTCGGGCCCTAAAACACAAATTGATCTATATTCTATAATTAGGGACTGAATATTCGGTCTCTAGTAATATACACCCACACCCACCCGACACCCGACCCAGCAACCGACCCAGCAACCGACATCCACACCCTCTTTATTTATCCACACCCACTCCTGACCCGATACCCCAACAACCGACACCCACACCCTCTTTATTTACCCACCCTCGACCCGACCCAACCCCCGACCCAGCAACCGACACCCCTGACCCGACCCAACTCTTTATTTACCCACACCCACACCTTCCTCTTTTTATTTAAATGACCATTTTATTTTGGCCTTTGTGAGAATTGATCCCTGGTGGATGGGTGCCCAGTAATGGGCACCTACCACTTTGACAAGTAATTGTCTTGTGTAATTTTTAAAATTAATTATATACATATATAATTAATTTCTTTATTGTATATGATATAAGTAATAAATTTTCAAAGATTCATTTGTTAAATTATTTCACATATATTAATTGATAAAAAATATTTAGTTAATTGAGAAATATGAGAAAACATTAATTTAAACGAAGAGGGAATGAGAAACCTTACGTTGAATTCGAAACGAGATCTTCAAACTGATATTGGAGAGGAAAATCAAGGAATGACCTATTTAGAAGCTGATTTGTGGGTTAAAATTACGAGAATGACATGTGATATATATGGGCTATTTATTCGCAAGAATGGGGCGTGGGCTGGGCTTTCTTCCGGAGTGTTCAGATACCGCTAAAATCGGTCTCTAAAAACAAACAACTTGATTTGATACCGATTTGAGACCGCAAAAATCGGTCTCTAAACACAACCGCCTGATTTGGGGCCGAAAAATCGGTCTCTATTGGTTAAAATTATCTATATATACAATATTAGGGATAAATCTTTAAATATTATTCATATCTCTTTAATCACTAATCTGATATGTCTCTCCCACCGATGGACAAATATTCCTCTTCTCCTAAATTCGATTCCTCCATCTCGAACAAAGTCATAGAGCCAGATTCGTTGGAAGTGGAGACGGTAGTGCCTGATTCAATTGATTTAGAGATCGTAGTGTCTGATTCAATTGATTTAGAGATCGTAGTGCCTGATTTAGTTGATTTAGAGGATGTAGTGAAAGATTCCACGAATTTAGATAGCGTAGTAAAAGATTCTTTTTCGGATGTGGATACTTTGTCCGAGCTTAAAGGATTCTCGCTCGATCCCGACGGTAAGTGATTGATTCACATTCGTATAAAACAACCTGTCGAAATTTTTTATACCAATTAAAGACTGAATTTTTGGTCTCTAAACAAAATTCAAAATCAAAATTTTAATTTCGGTTTAGAGACCGACATTCGATCTCTAAATGGTCTGAAAACATAATATTAAAGACCGTACTGAAAACAGTCTCAAAACATGAATTTTTTTCGGATCGGTCTCAAATCAGTCTCTATTTTAGACTGATTTATGTCGGTCTCA
Source organism: Galeopsis tetrahit (assembly GCA_963675135.1). Taxonomy (NCBI): domain Eukaryota; kingdom Viridiplantae; phylum Streptophyta; class Magnoliopsida; order Lamiales; family Lamiaceae; genus Galeopsis; species Galeopsis tetrahit. Next base: position 31,182,427 of record OY776126.1, on the reverse strand, counting down.
AAATTTTGGTCTCTAATCGAGACATTTTTTGTAGTGATATGATGTAATTTAAAGATGTTTGAAAGGTAAAGTTTAAAGTGAAAAAAAAAAAATTATTATCAAATTTGGAGATGATGAATTCAATTTAAAACATCTATTTTTTATAAATGTTTAATCTAAAATAGAACAAATGGTATAAAATGATAATTATTTTTAGGTGAAAAATTATTATCTGAAAAGACAAATAAAATGGGGGTTGAAAAAAGTAATTTTTTTTTTTTGTCAATTTCAATATTTTCAAAAACCACAAAATCACGTGAATACTTAAATAGGTAGATCAGGTGTGAGGATTGGTCATGTGCTTATTACGTGAACAATTGCCTAATGACTATCCCCTATAAGAGATTATTTACTCTAAGGGCATTCATATAGACCTTCTTGCAAATAAGAATAATTTTTTTATATTACTATTAGAGTTAAATGATGATCAAAAAACTTATTTTACCTTTTTTTTTTCTATTAAATCAACTATTAATTCAAATTTTTAAATCATTAAATGTGAATATCAATTTTCCAAATCCTCCAGGAGAAAAATACTCCTTCAACCTAGCTAAATCCTAGCCGCCACTCTCAAACCCGTCTTCCCCAATCGGCCTATTAATTTCATTTTAAAACTTTGACTATATATAGACAAGGACCTTGCACCCATAATTAATTAATATACTGTCAATTCTTCTCACGTTTACACTATTCATGAAATGTCTATTCTACTTTATACTTTCTTCCACCACTGTTTCATAAACTTCATTTTTTATTTTTTTACTGATATTAAGAAGTATAATATAAATGTGTAGTTAGAAGTAATTGTGATAAAGAGATTTTAAAGTAATTGTGATAAAGAGATTTTAAAAAAACGCAAAAACTTATATGCAATATGACTAATTAAGGTAATTAGGTCAAAATTTGTGGGTCAACGCGGGTCAACACGGGTCAAAGCGGGTCAATCTTAATTAAAATATTTATTTTCACTCTAATATATTATTATTTTACTACATGACCAAAATTATGTTACTACAAGAACTAAATTTTGTCACTACAAGGTCAAAAGTGTACTACTACAAGTCCAAAAATATTCTGGACACTTATTTTTTTAGGGCAAAATTACTAAAATAATTTTGACTTATTCGCCTACTACATGACTAAAACAATGTTACTACAAGACTAAAATTTTATCACTACAAGGTCAAAAGTGTATTACTACATGTTCAAAAGTATTCTGGAGACTTTATTTTTTGGTGAATTTTTCAGAATGTTTTGACATGTAGTATTAAATTTTTGGCCTTGTAGTGGTAATATTTTGGCCTTGTAGTAACAATATTTTGGTCATGTAGTAAACCACCTGTTTGCAACCCGCGAATTTTCTGGGCAACCCGGATCCATGCCTATGACCCGCGAATTTTTTTAAATTGACTTAATTTGACTTTTGGACTTAGGGTTTTGACTTGCCTAATTGGGATGGAATGCATGTATGCAATATTTCACATAAGACTAACCCATAAAAAAATGTAGTTGAAAGTGATTGGAAAAATAAAAGATAGAGAGTTATAAAAAAGCGAAAAAATAGAAAATATAGTGAATTTTATCATATAAAAAATTGAAAAACTTTTGACGAGATGTTCAAAATAGAATAGAGAGTGTAGCAAAAATTGCGGGAACACAAATTTAGAGAGATGGTGAGTTAGTGTAAACACCTCCCCCACACCAGTCGGAACCCTAGCCACCACCCTAAACCTACGAGAGCAACCGTGAGCAAATACCCCAAAACCCTGGTAGATAGTAGACATGGATACCCAAGAGGACCATCGAGGCCGTTCCAAACAGGTAGAGATAGGTACGTCTATCCCGAGTCCTGGCGAAACACCGGTTCAGGTTCACAATATAAGGTATGTACTTTTTACATCACAAGCTTGCCAGACAAGTGGAACTCCGGCGACCTGATGGAAATCCTAGCAAGGTACGGCAAGGTCATGGATACATTAATCCCTGATAAACGGAACAAGAGGGGGTGGAGATTTGCCTACGCCCGGTTCACAGAAGTCACAAACGCAGAAAATCTTGAACAAATGTTGGACATCATTTGGATTGGCAGCTACAAATTAAGAGTCAACATTGCTAAGTATGAGGAGCATGTTAGCAAAATAATAGCAAAGGCGTCTAAGCCAAACACGACCCTTAAGCCAGCATGGGTGACCGCGAACGTGAGTTATGTAGATGCAACATCAAACAAGAAACTAACAGAGGGGCAAGACCCGACGAAGGCCGGCTTGAAGGGTATTGCAAATGGTGTAAAAGGGTTTTCGATATCCCGATTAGGAGAAGAGGCCGTGGACAGACGCTTTTGCTGGTCTGACAATGAACTATCATGGGCTTCGGGGGCCATCATTGGTAAACCAAGGAAACCTAGTGATTGGAGTAGGGTGGTTGCGTATCTAAGGGAGACAGGTCACAAGGATATCATTAACAACAATCTAAACAGTAACCTTTGGGCATTCTCTAGCCTCAAAGCAAATATCATGGAAAAAATTTTGGTGGAAGAAAAAGAATGGCTACACGGAATCTTTACATAATGGAGACTGTTGGAATTTAAAGACGGAATCGAAGATAGAGAAGTTTGGATAAATATTATTGGGGTCTCTTTCATATGTTGGAATCGTTCTTTCTTCCAATGGGTACTATCGGATGTTGGAATCATATCGGAGGTGGACCAGCTAACCAAGCACAGAGTTAAGATGGATAGAGCCAGGATCAGAATCAGGACAAGTAGTTTTAAACTTGTCTCCGGTCAGGTTTCATGCGTGGTGGATGGGAAACAATTCGATATCCTCATCCAAGAGGAAGCGCCCTTAGTGGCTGACTGGGAATATCAGAGGAAGGTAGTATCCGACGTAATATTTGACAGTCAGGGAATGGGTCGTTCGATAGCTTCTAACGATATCGAGGTATCGAACTTCGGCTCCTCCGTGTCGGAGACAGTAGGGCAGGCTATGGAAGATCAAAAGTCACCTAATTATGGTGATAGGGATTTCGAGGTGGCGGCCACTAAGCATGCTATGGAAGATAGAGAGGATTGTCTGGGGGAAATCAATGCCTTTAATGCGGCGGTGGGCAGCATTATGGATAATAAAGATCTCTTGGAAAATGAAATACATGGCACGCCTCCATCCGTCCCGAACCAGTGCGAACCAAGCCCACCCTCGTCTAAAGAAATTAATTCTTTCGATGGGCCGGCCCAAGTAACCCTAGCCCATGACTTAGAGGCCTGCAAAGTAGCAAAAATTATCTCCTTTGACGGTAATGAGATTCAAAAATCTTTATCCTTCATGGGCCTCGAGATGGGCGACCCAATAAGGGACAATTCCAGACTTGTGCTCAAGTTTGGCACCGCTCCAGCTGGCGGTGGGACCCCCGTAGTGTAATTATCTTCAGACCCAGCATATCCGGAACCAAAAGATAGAGATCCCACTAAGTCGATCCTTGACGAAATCAGTTATTCCCCGATGGGCATCAAGTGGAACAAGTTCAGCGATAATCCAACACCAACGGCCTATGAGGCAGGGGAGCCCGACAGTCGACCTAAACCAATCCAAACCCCTCTGCTTTCCACCTTGAGGTGCGAAGCTGCCGAAACCCACGGCGAGGCAGGTCAGATCGAACATACCCGATACTTCCAAGGCACGTGTCAACCACAGACCCCAACTGAGGGTAGCGATTCGGAAGACAGTAAGGATGGAGGAGCCATAGAGAATTTAGACACAAAAAAAGAAAAGAGCCAGAAGCAAGAGAGCGAGGAAACTTAAAAGAAAAGGGGAGTTCAAAATCAAGCAGAAATAGTGGTCAAACTTCGCCTTAGGTCTAGTTGAATCAAGTTCAATTCAGAAGGTGAATCACAGTCAGCAAGATGCTCAGTTAGGAGGTATTACCCATGTTAGGCTGGAAGAGATATGGCAGCTGGGTAAGCAAATGGGAGCAATCAACAACTCAAACGAAAAAGAGGCTCTAGAGCATCTCAGAGCAATGCATCAGTTGGATGTGGAAGAGAAGAGCAACACCCATACTCATGTTATTTAATGAAGACACTCTCATATAACATCAGGGGGTTAGGGGGTAGACTGAAGTAGCAAGAGGTTAGGGAACTGATTTCGAAATTTTATCCGGTGGTCGTTTGTATTCAAGAAACAAAGTGCACAGATCATTCAAATATCCTACTCAACTCAATTTGGGGGGGGGGGGTGGAGATGTTGGTTGGGTTGCTAGAAACGCAGAGGGTAGGTCGGGAGGTATCCTTACAATGTGGGATAAGGAAAATTCACAAATTCTTGGTCCGTTGACGGGGCAGTTGGTATAGAAGGATCATGGATTGAGAATGGGAAAATACAGGTCGTGGTTAACATTTACAGCCCCTGTGACATCAGAGGGAAAAGAAACCTCTGGGAAATCTTAAATTGAAAATCATGAGCAGCAACTTCTCCAGTTGGTGCCTGATCGGTGACTTTAATGAGGTTCGCCATCCGAGTGAGAGAAAAGGAAGAACTGTGTACGCCCCAAGTGCTAATAGTAAGGAGTTCGATGAATTCATTCAGGAAGTTGGGCTTCTCGAAGTGCAACTTGTAGGTAGGAAATTCACTTGGTCTAGACCAGACGGGAATTGTTGTAGCAGAATTGATAGAGCCTTAGTTTCGGATGGTAGGATTGCAGATTGGGGCGATAATTTATTAAAGGGGTTGGAGAAGAATAGTTCGGATCATTGCCCGATTTTGCTCCATAAAAGCGTGCAGAACTGGGGTCCTAAACCCTTCCGTGTCTTCAATTCTTGGCTCGACAATCCCAATCTCCTCAGATTCATTCAAGCTAAATGGGAAGGATATGTGGTGGAAGGATCTGAAAGTTTCAAAATTAAGGAGAAGATCAAACACCTGAAGAAGGACTTGAGAGAATGGAGTTACCTGTACCTTATACACTCCAACATAATTCTGGAAGAAGCAAATAAGGTTATGATCGGCCTTGACATGCTGTAGGAAGAGAGGGACCTGACTCCAGACGAGTGTAAGGAATTAAAACAAATGAGAAGCACTATTTGGAAACTCAGGAAAGTAAAAGATAGAAACGTTTTCTAGAAATCGAGGATCCAATGGATTAAAGAAGGCGACCTGGATTCTGCCTACTTCCACAATTGTATTAATTCTAGAAGAAAAGGTAACAAAATTGAGGGTTTACTTATTGATAACGTATGGACGGAGGAGGTTCACAAGACCAAAGGCGAAGTGTTCAAGCACTTTCGGTCTCAATTCGCTAAACCTTTGAGTGTCATAATCCATATAAAGCACCTCGTGATCAAGAAGCTGGGAGCCCTAGAGAATGCATCCCTCATAGCACCCTTCTCAAAAGCCGAAATCAAGACAGCAGTGTGGGAATGCGGGAGCAACAAGAGCCCAGGCCCTGACGGCCTCACTTTCGGCCTCATTAAAAAGATATGGGTGGTGATTAAAAGAGACATAGTTAACGCTATGGAAGAATTCTTTAACCATGGGAAAATAGTGAAAGGAGGCAACCCGAGTTTCGTCACTCTCATCCCTAAAAAGATTGGGTCTAATCTGATCAAAGACTTTCGCCCAATTTCATTGATTGGATGCTACTACAAAATTTTGGCTAAGGTGCTGGCTAATAGGTTATCCAAGGTTATCGGGGGGGGGGGTCATTTCGGATAATCAAAGTGCTTTCGTGGGAAATAAATAAATTTTGGACAACATTCTGATTCTCAACGAATCAATCGATTGGCTGAAACGTGAAAATTAGGACGGCGTAATATTCAAAGTGGATTTCGAGAAGGCCTACGACTCTGTTTTCTGGGAGTTTATCGACGAGATGATGGAGGGCATGAATTTCAATTGGAGATGGAGGAAATGGATCAGAGGGTGCCTGTCTTCTGCGACAATGTTTATTCTTGTCAACGGAAGCCCTACAGAAGAATTTCAGCTCAAGAGGGGGATGCGTCAAGGGGACCCCCTATCCCCTTTTCTATTCCTTATTGCGGCTGAGGGCCTTAGTTGCCTCATGAAAAAAGCGGTGGATATTGGTAAATTCCAAGGTGTCAAAGTGGGTGGCCAGAATGTCATTGTAAGCTACCTCCAATTCGCCGACGACACGGTTATATTGGGTAAAGCCTCGTGCGACAATGCGAAGGTGATGAAAGGGATTTTGAGGATCTTTGAGATGGCTTCAGGCCTTAAAGTCAATTTCATGAAAAGCTCCTTGCACGGAGTCAGTATTAGCGGCGACATTTTGAGGTCACTGGCTGGGATTATTGGATGCGCCCCAGGGGCCATCCCCTTCAAATACTAGGGTCTCCCTATTGGCGCTAACCCAAGGAATAAAGAGATGTGGAAACCGGTTATTGATAGATTTTGCAAGAAGCTCTCGGGATGGGCGAGAAGACATCTTTCTCTAGGCGGGAGGATCGTCCTCCTGAAATTGGTCCTCACGGCTATGCCATTATACTATCTATCATTCTTTAAAGCCCCTATGTGTGTGATCCAAACCGTTAAACGTATTCAAAGAAATTTTATTTGGGGGGGAAACAACAATTATAGGAAAATAGCATGGGTGAGTTGGGAGAGGGTTTGCAGGAGCAAAATGGTGGGCTGGTTGGGGGTGAGAGATATTGGTAATTTTAATAAAGCTCTACTTTGTAAATGGTTGTGGAGATGGACGAGGGAGGAGAAGTCGTTGGTTTAGGATTCTCAAGTCTAGATATGGGTCCTTTTTATCAAACGAGGTAGATGAGTCTAAGCGATCGTTGTGGTGGAGAGATATTAGAACTATAGCAGGGGAGGAGATAGGAAAATTATTCTTTAATAATTTGAAATTTATCTTGGGTAGAGGCACTAATACTAGGTTCTGTGCTGATCCATGGGTAGATGATAGAAGTGTTCAGAGAGATAAATTTAGGGCACTGTATCATATTTCAAATAATAAGAATGAGACGATTAAGGAATTCTTCCATCAGGACGGAGTTACCTGGACATTCTCGTGGAATAGAACTCTTAATGTTAACGAATTATTGGATTTTGCAGGCCTATGGATGTGCATTTGTAGGTTTAAATTGAATCAGAAAAGGGATGATTCTGTTGGCTGGAAAGGATCGACGAATAAGAGTTTTAACACGAAAGATATGTACAACATCATAGTTAAGATTGGGGCCCCTGACGACGATGATGATGCCCTTTGGCCGAAGATATGGTGGAAATATATCCCTACAAAGGTAACGGCGTTGACGTGGAAAGCACTGCACGAAAGATTAACAACAGCAGATAACCTCCTTAAAAGAGGCATTAATCCGGAAGGCCTTAACACTCAATGTACCTGCTGCGGATCATCTCCCGAAACCGTAAGATATCTTTTTTTAACTTGTCCTTTGGCACTCAGGGCGTGGGCATTGGTTTGCGACTAGGTGCAAAGCCCACTGATCTACTCTTCAACCATGAGAGATCACTTGGTAAAATTCTGCAATGCCTCCCAGAAAGCTAAGAGAAGGAAAGTCCTGGGACTAATATGGCAATGCTTCATCTGGAAATATTGGAACTGCCGCAATGATTTTATTTTTCATGGGAAGTCTCACACAATAGAGGAAATAGTGGATAGAATTAAGTTTAGCACTTGGAAATTGTTGGGAATAAAATGAGCTATGTTTTGATTGAATACCAAAAACCCCCTGAGACATGCCTAATTTATAAATGAATATGTTCTAGAAATGTTAAGACAAATAGATTATAGGCTAGATGAGAAGCTGAAATGTTAGGCAGCTCTTAGACAATTAGATGCACAATTTGAGGGGGAACCTATGCTTCAAGATAATCAAGATCAAGTCCCCTCAAGGCTCAAATTCTGGAACAATCTCTTAAGAGCAAGGACACCCTATGAAATCTAGGATACTCTTATCAGGAGAGTTGTCCAGAGAAGATGCTCTTATGTAAAAGCAAGATTGTAAAACTCAAAAGGACAAATCCAATGAAGATGCTCTTATCAGGAGAGTTGACCAGAGAAAGTACTCATAAATCTCTGATCAGGAGAGTTGTCCAAAGAAGCTAACCATATGCAAGAACAAACCTACCTAGCTCAAAAGGACAAGACTACTCAAAGGTTTTGGTCAGGAGAGTTGTCCAGATAAGTCAACTCTAGGCATAAAGTACTCTGATACAAAAAGATTAAATACACTGATCAGGAGAGTTGTCCAGAGAAGTTGTCTCAGCTAAATTGACCAAGATCAAGTGCTCTGAAAGCCTAAGATCAACTATGCTGAAGAGATTGAGACAATATGTCCCTAAAGGTCCTCAAAGGAATGAGCTAAGACCATACACAAGAGAAACAATGGGAAAGAGCCAAGTCATCTGAAGAAGAGCAAGCCAACCATGCTGAAAGGCAAAACTGCTGATAGTGATAAGGAGAGTTGTCCAGATGATAAGGAATGTTGTCCTATCATTAGATCAACCTCCAGAAGCCATGTCCAAGTCCTAACAAGAAGTCAAACATTGGGAAAAGTGCTGCAGAATGAAGACAAAACTGTTACAGCCGTTTATTACCCAAATGAGGACATGTCACTATCAAGAATCTGTCTTCCAAGTTTGAAGAACTCAAGGAAGACATTTATAGCAATTTGGGGCTGCCTCTCCAACGGGCAAATCCTCCATTTTGTCTATAAATACAGAAGTGTGAAGACCATTTGAAAGCACCTCAACCTAGACAAGAATATCCAACTATCCTACAAGTTGACAAGTGCTCTCAAGCCTTCAAAGAGACTATCTTAGTCTTTATACACTTCTTCTAAGCTGAACCCAATTGTATATCCATACACAAGCTTAGAGAGATATCCTATCCTTATACACTGATCTTCATTGTAAAGGATATCTCATTAGTTGGAACCTTACTTCAACCCTTATATCTTTCAAGAGTGAAAGTGAGAAGGTTGTAGTAGTAGAAGTGGTAGGAACTGACTGTTGAGAGAAGAACAGTTCAGTTCTGAGTTGAGAAGAGGGTACTAGGACTCTAGACATCCTAGGGATCAATTCACCAAGGAGTGGTGTTCTTGATCAAGTGCACCTTGGCACTATAAAACAAGTTAATTCCAAGAGTGAAGGAATTATCCTGTTAAATCAGGGAAAGTGGATGTAGGAGCTTGAGTCTCTGAACCACTATAAACTCTTGTGTTGATTTACTTTACAAGCACTTACATTCATTCAACACTGCACACAAAACTGATCTTTCAAAGATACATATTCAAAGACTGTGCAAAACTGATTTGGACAAGTTCCCTGAAGCTTAACTGGACTGTGTTGCATTGACTTAGTGATTTCAGAAATTAAAGGAGTCTAAACTTAAAGGGCCAACCACCATTCCGCACATATAACTCCCCTAGATAGTTATTCAACTAAGTACTCAATAGTACTTAGTAGTCTGATTATCTTAGAAGAGTTAATCTTCTTCAGCAGAGTTGTCCAAGACAACCTTGCTGAACTCTGGTTTGATCAAAGTTAGAAAAGAATTGCATACAAGTGTATTCCCCCCCCCCCCCATACACTTGTTATATACTCCTTTCAGGACCAACAAGTGGTATCAGAGCAGGGGTTCAAAGACCACTGCTTCTGAAAATCCATTTTGATTTTCAAAACTCACATAATTGGTGTGGTCACTGAACTGATCTCTATCTGAAATCCATTATTTGTTGATTGACTGATTCTTATTGAGATATGGCTAACAACAATGCTGTCCCTCCACCTGCTATTCAAGGTTTGGACAATATGGCCACAAATCCAGTCAACCACTTTTCTCATCACAAACTGCCCATGTTTTCAATAGACAATTATGAATTCTGGAAAATTAGAATGAGGGCTCATCTTGCATCTCTTCATACTGACATGTTAAGAGTAATCACAAGAGGACCTTTTGTGTTTACTCAAACTAACCCCAGGGTAACAGATGCACAAAAAGCAGATGTAAGGGAACTGATTCCCAAGGATGAGGATGATTTCACTGCTGATGAAAAGAGAAAAGATAACCTGAAGTATCTTGCCATGAATACTCTTTATCAAACCATTCCAGATGCAATCATGGGAAGAGTCTACCACTGCACAACAGCCAAAGAAATTTGGGACACCCTTGCTGAAATGTGTGAGGGTACTGAAAAGATCAAGGAGAATAAGCTCCAAGTTGCCGTGCAGAAATTTGAACAGTTTACAATGGAGTCTGAAGAGTCCATTGATAAATTTGCTGGTAGATTCACTGATGTGATGAATGAAATCAACTCATTGGGCAAGGTCTACACCAAGAGAGAGGTTGGATTAAAAATTTTGAGGAGTCTCACTCAAAAGTGGGATGTCTATGCTGTAATGATGCAGAATACCAAAGATCTCTCCACCATGCCCATGCAACAAATATTCTCAGAACTTAAAGCCTATGAGTTTGACCTCAATAGAAGAAAACCTGTTGAGGAACCTTCAAATCCTAATAAGGGAGTGGCATTCAAAGCCAAAGTTGCTGAACCAGAAATGCAACCCACTCCCAGATCATCAAAGTCAGTCTCTAAGACTGAAATGAAGGAAGAACTAGCCTTGATGGCTAGAAGGTTTGACAAGCTCAACACAAGGTTTGGTAGATACAAGAAATTCTACCAAGACAACAAATTCAGGAGAAGATACAATTCCCCTGAAGATCAGGCTGAGGACAAAAAGCCTGAAGAGAGAAGATCAGAGGACAAGTCCTCTGATAGGAGAAGATCCAGTAGAGCTGAACCCTCATCATCTAAGAGAAGAGATGAATCCAAGAAAGATGATGATGAAGATCTGTGTTACAACTGCAAAAAGAAAGGGCACTTCCAATATGACTGCCCTGAACTAAGCTCTAAAGAAAGAAGAGAAAGACAAGCAAAAAGAGACAGAAAATTCACCAATAGAAAAGCCATGATGGCTGGTGAAGAATCTGATAGTGCTGAAAGTTTCAACTCTTCTGATGGATTGTTCTCCAACAGTGATGATGATGATGATGTCTGCAATATGGCTCTTGAGGATGATGAGGTATCCTCTACTTCTAGTTCACCATCATTTATCTCACAAAACACTAGTGAGGTTGACCTGAAACTTTCCTTGGGAAAGTTGATGGAAGATTTCACTAGACTACAAGAATTTCATGACAATTGTGTGAGAGAAAATGAAAGATTAGCTACTGAACTTACCAAGAACTCTGAGGTAGCTGTTGATGTCAAGTCTACTGAGTTGTATCAACAAGCCTTGAGAAAGCTTGAGGAAGCAAATCTCAGGATAGTTGACCAACAAAAGGAGATTGATGATCAACTTCTCTCTCAGAAGAGAAAAGAATTTGAACTTAAAATCCTAAATGCCAAATTTGAAAATCTCTCACATGAGTATGATATTCTTAAATCAAGTGAAGAGAGCCTGAAATTAAAGATGTCTGCTTTGAACAAATCCTCTAGAGCAATAGAGGAAATTCAAAGTTATCAAAGACCTATGGCTCAAAGAAGTGGATTAGGTTTTGATCCATTTGAATCTTCACCTTGTCTTAGTGTTGCATCCACAAGTAACACTAAGAGAATCTTTGTTAAGTCAGTGGCACAACAAGCTGAAAATGAAGTAATTCAGCCACTGAACAAAGGAAAGGGCAAATTGAATGAGATGCCTACTCAAGTGATTCAGGAGAATAGGCCAAAACCTAAGGAAATGGCCAAAACTCCTGAACACAAGAGGAATATTGGTCAGCAGAGTAGACCCAATGGCAGGGCAACTCTCCTGAACAATGTTCAGAGGAATTATCCAAGGTATAATCAGCCTAGGCCAACTCATCTGAGAAAGCCTCAGCTGAATAGACCTAAGGATAACCATTCTCAAAGGCAGAATAAAATGAGACAACCAAAACCCTTCATGCCAAAGGGTAATGGTCATAAAAATACCTTTCCTCAAAGATTTCCTCAAGCTGCACAAAGAACTCATAATTTCAGAAAAGTGGTCAACTCCCCTGAAACTTACAGAGTTAAAACATTCACACACACTTTCCCAAAGGCATTTAAGGGAAAGACAGTGTATGTTGATGCACTAGGAAATCAACTTAGCCACCTTGAATCAATCAGGGTTATTAGGCAAGTTTGGGTTCCCAAAGGTACAGCTAACCTCTCAGGACCCAAAACTCAAAGGGTACCTAAACCCATCTAATTGCAGGTACCATTGGGCCACAAGAAGAGGAGCATGAACAAAAAGACAGCATGGTACCTTGACAGTGGATGCTCAAGGCACATGACTGGAAATAAGGAACTCCTCTCTGATTTTATTGAAAAAGAAGGCCCAAATGTCACCTTTGGAGACAGCTCACAAGCAACAACAAAAGGTTATGGTACTTTGATGATTGGTAACATCAAAGTAACCAATGTATCTTATGTAGCTGGTCTCAAATATAACCTCCTGAGTATCAGTCAATTCTGTGATAAAGATTTTAATGTTGAGTTCTCAAGTGGAAAGTGTCTAATTAAAGATAAAACTCAACAAACTCTATTGACTGGAACTAGGAAGGGAAATGTGTATTTTGCAGACTGGGACAAGTCTACTAATGCTGCATGTTTTATTGCTAAAAGTTCTAGTGAACAAAGCTGGTTATGGCACAAGAGGCTAAATCACCTGAACTTCAAATCTATGAACAAACTTGCTAGAAATGCATTAGTTAAAGGACTACCTAATGAGGTTTTCATTAAAGAACATGTGTGTAAGCCATGTCAAGAAGGAAAACATATTAAAGCCTCATTTAAGGGAAAACCAGTCATCTCCACTGAAAGGGTACTTGAACTTCTACATATGGATCTGTTTGGACCAATTACCCCTTCAAGCATAAATGGTAGAAAATACACATTAGTGGTAGTAGATGACTTCTCTAGGTTCACATGGGTAGTATTTCTCCTTAATAAGAAGGAAACACAAGTCAAACTACCTGAACTTCTCAAGAGACTGTCAAATGAGAAAAGCCTTAGCATTATCAAGATAAGATCTGATAAAGGCACTGAGTTCATTAATTCATACATCAATGAGTACTGCACATCAAATGGAATAGCTCATGAAACTTCAGCAGCTAGAACTCCCCAACAAAATGGAGTTGCAGAAAGAAGGAATAGAACTTTAAAAGAAGCTGCTAGAACTCTAATTGCTGACTCAAATTTACCTAAGAGGTTTTGGGCTGAAGCTATAAACATTGCATGCCATACTCAAAATAGATGTTTGATCACTAAGGGGCAAGGCAAAACCCCCTATGAACTCTGGAAAGGGAGAATGCCTAAAGTGTCATATTTTCATATATTTGGCTGTAAATGTTTCATTCACAATAATGGGAAAGAACAATTGAAAGCTTTTGATAGCAAAGCTGATGAGGGAGTATTTCTTGGATACTCTCAAATCAGTAGAGCTTTCAGAGTCTACAACAAGAAATCCCTTATAGTGGAAGAAACACCTCATGTTGTGTTTGATGAATCTATCTTTGAGATCAGGAATGATCATCTAGAACCTGAAGAAATCACACAGAGGACAACCAGATTAAGCCTAAAAGACAAAGACACTGAATTCATAGAAGTTGTCCAATCCAATCTACCTGAACATACAATACTGGACAACCATTCTAAAGGCAACCTTCCTGAAACAAATCCCACAGATGGAAATGGTGAACTGAATGAACCAATCCCAGTTCACATCCAGGTAACAACTACCAATGAAGAAGCAGTTCCTGCTGAGGTAGTCAATGGGTCAAATAATCAAGGGGGAACTCAAAATGTTGAAAATGCCAATGTCCCTGACATTGAGGACAACACCCCTGATTATGATCCTGAATTAGATCCTGCATTAAACTATCCTGAATTCTATGATCAAAATGACTCAACTTTAGTAGAGGACAACTCTACTGAAGAGATCAGAAAAAGAAGGACTTGGTTATCTGACCATCCTACTGATCTAATACTTGGTGACCCAAGTATTGGAGTCAAAACAAGAAGATTCCATGGTGAAAGTGCTCTTTTCTGTTGTTTCTTGTCAGAGCAAGAACCAAGTGATGTTGAGGAAGCACTTCAAGATGCCAATTGGATCACAGCCATGCAGGAAGAACTAAACCAATTCACCAGAAATGAAGTATGGGAGCTGGTGGATAGACCTTCACATCAAGATGTTATTGGAACAAAGTGGGTGTTCAACAACAAGAAGAATGAAAATGATGTGATTGTCAGAAACAAAGCAAGACTAGTGGCAAAGGGGTATTGCCAACATGAAGGCATTGACTATGATGAGACATTTGCACCTGTGGCAAGGCTAGAAGCAATAAGGCTCTTTCTAGCCTATGCAGCTCACAAGAGGTTCAAAGTATACCAAATGGATGTCAAGAGTGCCTTTCTGAATGGAGTCTATGTGGAGCAACCACCAGGTTTTGAAGTTGGAAACCAAGTTTATAGGCTCAAGAAAGCTCTATATGGACTCAAACAAGCCCCTAGGGCTTGGTATGATACACTGTCACAATTTCTCTTGAATCATGGATTCACCAAGGGAACTGTGGACAGAACTCTCTTCAGAATCTCTGAAGGAGAGGACATCTTGCTTGTCCAAATTTATGTGGATGACATAATTTTTGGATCCCCTAATGAGAAGCTGTGTGAGAAGTTCTCCAAGCTCATGCAAAGCAAGTTTGAGATGTCCATGATGGGGTTGATGAACTTCTTTTTGGGTCTACAAGTCAAGCAATCTAAAGAAGGAATCTTCATCAACCAAGCTAAGTACACCAGAGAAATGATCAAAAAGTTTGGGTGTACAACTAGCAAGCCAGTAAGGATCCCTATGAACACCAATTGGAAGATGGATCCTGATGAGAGTGGTGTGCCAACCAACTCCACTGAGTATAGAGGAATCATTGGATCACTCCTCTATCTCACTGCCAGCAGACCTGACATCACCTTTGCAGTAGGTGTTTGTGCAAGATTTCAAGCAAATCCTAAGAAAAGCCACCTTGAGGCTGCAAAGAGGATTTTGAGGTACCTCAAAGGCACTGAGAATCTAGGCCTTTGGTACCCTGCTGATGACAATATTGAGCTAACTGGCTACTCAGATGCTGATTATGGAGGATGTAGGATTGACAGAAAGTCCACTTCAGGGACTTGTCAATTCTTGGGCAACAAGCTTATTTCATGGTTCTCCAAGAAACAGAACACAGTGGCCACTTCCACCACTGAAGCTGAATATGTTGCTGCTGGAAGTTGTTGTGCTCAAATCCTATGGTTAAGACAACAACTAAGAGACTACAAAGTCAACTCTACTGAAGTGCCAATTTTCTGTGATAACAATAGTGCCATTGCTATATCACAAAATCCTGTCTTACACACAAGATGCAAGCATGTGGACATCAAGCACCACTTCATTAGAGATCATGTGGAGAAGAAGGATATCAAGCTAATGAAAATTCACACAGACCTTCAAAAAGCTGATATATTAACCAAGCCACTTGCAGAGGCAAGATTTCTGGAGCTATCAGCAGAGTTGGGATTACTTGATCCAGGGAAGTTGGACAAATAAGTCCAAAGAAGCCTATTGATTAAGGGGGAAACAAAGTCAAACTTCAGCAGACTTGGTCAAGTCTACTGAAATTCAGAAACATGACCTCATTTCTTCAGGACACTTGTCCATCAACATTCAGGACCTTTGTCCACCTTCTTCAGGACACTTGTCCATGTAGGGTCAGATAAGTTGTCCTAGCTATCAAACAAATTCTTAGGTTTGATAAGCACCTATTTTTGGTGATCAATACCTATTTCAAAATCTGTCCCTTTTGAAATACAGTTTTCACCTTTTTGGGATTTAATTTGTCTCCCACCCAAAAGGTCACTTTCCATGCATTAAATGCCAAGATTTAACTCTTGTTTGCATTAAACTTTTTGGACATGATCTATCTCGAAAAATCCCCAGCCTTAAACAAACATTTAAAACCACCCACGTTTTGAATAAAACAGTTATTTCACTGTTTCATTGGTTTTTGACCATTGGATCAAAAATGGACAACTCCCCTGAAATCAATCCTAGCCGTCCATTTTGGATTTCCATTTTTGTTCACCTTTGAATTGTATCAAGACCTTACCAACTCATTGACAAACATTCTTTTTAGAATAATCACAAGTCTTAAGATACCCACAAACACTTCTTCCCCAAGTATTCGAAACCCTAACTCAAAATTCTTCAACCTTTCTCATTATTCATCAAACTTTCTCTGCAATTACAATGGCCCCCAAGGTTAGACCTGAGATGCTTGTTGAGTTCTCCAACAAGGATCTAGACTTAGATTTTGGCTATCTAAGCAACAAAAACAATCTTCACTTTGAGCCCATTATCTCCTTTGAAAGTGAAGATCCTGAGATTATTCCAACCCTAAGATGGTTGAGAAGGGCTGGTCTCCAAAAGTTCTTGGAAGAAAGACCAAGCTCTTGCTTGGAAAGCTATATGGCAGAATTCTTTGCCTTCCTCAAGTGGAGAGGCAAGCCTGAAGATGGTGAAGTATCAACCAGGCTATCCTACACAGCTGAAGGAGAGGAAGAGGAGAGATTCCATAGAGTTAGATTCTCTTCAGAAGATCTGGAAGGAGCTTTTGGATTGCCTTATGAGGGAAGGAATCCAGAAGTATATGGCACTGGACATGAGGAGGAAATAGCCCAAGAGTGGTTATTAGTTCCAGGCCCTCTCTCCTCAACTCAAAATAAGAAAACTCTCAAGCCAGAGTTTCTCAATCTGTTTGAGGTAGTTGCTAAAAGTCTCTTAAGCAACACTGGAAGCTTAGAGCAAGTCAGCCAGCCAAGAATCAGAATCATGGCTGCCATTATTGATGCCAGTGATAAGGGCATCAAGTTTGATTGGAGGACCTTCATCATGTCTGAGATGATGAAGGAGAAGGCTAAATTTAAAGTGAAAGCCCACAATAAGGTGGTGCTAGAAGGGAAAATCAAGTATTGCACCAGGGCAAGCTTGTTGATTGAGAGGTTTTCCCACTATTCCCAGATGCAGACATTTGCAAAGCCCCTCCCAGCCCAAAAGATCCTGTTCAGAAAGCTCAGTAAGAAAACTGAGAAAAGAAGGATGCTAATGGCCAAACCTGCTGAAGAACAGGAGGAAGAGAAGCCTAAGATGAAAAAGAGAACAAAGGCCAGGGCTGTAAAGACAAGAAAAATGGCTCAGATAATCTCAGAAGAAAATTCAGATGCTTCAGCTGAGATTGAAGAAGTTGCTAGAGAAGGTGTACAAGTGCCATCTGATCATTCAGAAGAACTCAGGCAAAAGTACAATGAGACTAGACAAAAGTCTAAGGGTGATAAGAGAGTCAGGGAAGTTGTCCCTGAGAAGGAAGGAAGTGGAATTAGCAGGGCTAGCAAGAGAAGGGCCAAACCTACTGAAAAGGTGTTGGAGCTGCAAGAAGAGAAGTCTCTTCAATTGGCTCTAAGGGAGAGCAGAGCTGAAAGCAGGGCCAAATCCATGTCAAGGACCAATTCATCTGGTTCTAGAACTCCAGAATCCAAAGTCCCTGAAGATCAACCCATAGAGGCCAACCTCCCTGAAATTCAATATCTTGAGCCCAACTCCCCTGAAACCCATGTTACCCCTTCCAACCAACCCATTACCCCTGTAAATCTCACTACGAGATATTCTCCTGAAGGGAATGAACAAAGAAGTGGCATAGATGTGCTTGCTGACTTAGCAGTAGATGAGACAAGACTCATGTCTCCCCTTGACTCATCCATGCTCAACTATTCAAAGCTCTTAGAGCATGAACTTCATGAGCCAACCCCTCTGAGTAAAGCCCCTTCAGATTCATTGCTCTCTAAAGCAACTGAAGTACCTTCACTTGAGCCCAACCCTTCTGAAGCCAACATCCCTGAACTTAATTTGCCTAAACCTATAATAGGAGTACCCAGAGCCAACTCCCCTATAACCCAAAGTCCCCATTCAAGTGGAGATGAGGAGGAGTATACTTTTGAAAGTATGCTCAGAGGAGGAGCCAAGGCTACTGTGGACAGTTTGTATCCACAACTTGCTGAATTTCCTAGAATTCAGAAGGCCTTTCATGATTTGAGGATGCTTGTTGATGTAAAAGATAAATCTATGATGGAGATATCACAAGTCATCCAAGATAAAGGTGCAAACTGGTGGCAAATAGAGGAGAACAGATTGCTACACTTTGCTGGAGTTTCAAAGACAAGATTCCTCATTGATGAGGAAATTTTTGCAAAATTGGTAGCCAAGAAGATTGAAGAGGAGAAAGAAAGAAAAGCCAAGGGAATCAAACACCCTGACAGTGGCTCTAATGATGATGATTCCCCTGATGATCCCTCAGACCCTTCAAATCCCAACCCTCCTGAAACCCCTCAAGCCAACCTCCCTGAACCCTTTCAACCCAAGTCTTCTGTAGCAGATAGACTTTCCAATCCTCCCAAAACCTATCATAGGAAAGGCTCTGTAACTTCAGAGGTGTTGACCAAGGGTGGTAACACAACCAAAGACACATCTGCCAATGAAGGTTCTTCTGAACCCAAGGCACAGCCTAAAGATGTTGAGGTTCCTATACTAGAGGCTAGTTTGATTAAGGCCTATTCAGTGTCAGAAGAGTTGGACATTGATCAGCCCTTAATCATTCAGGATGACTCAGTGGCTGCTGATATAAGCACTGTGATCTCCCCACAACTGCCATCTTTGAACCTTGTTGAAGGTGGAGATGCTGCAGGTTTAGGAGAAGGGGTTGAAAAGGAACAACTAGTTGAAAAATCAGAGGGAGTAGTGGATGAAAGAGAGGTAGTCATCACTAAGATAGTGAGTGTACCAACAAATGAGGGTGGAATAAGTGAGGAAGGACAGGTTATTCTTGAAGTCAAATCTGAACTTCAGGAATCCCTTGGTGAAAGGAGGCCTGATTCCTTGAGTGAGATCATTATTACAGATGGGAGAAAAGAAAAAGTTGAAAATGAGAAGAAGACTGCTGATGTATCAGAGTCTTATGTAAAAGAAATTGAGGGTGATGAGTGCTTATTTCCTAACTTGTTTGATTTATCTGATGTTGCAGGTATATCTCTTGACCAAATTTTTGCAGATGAGTTCCTCACAGATGCACCTATCCAAGTTGATACAGGCTCAGCACAAGCCTTACTTGGAATGCAATCAGAGAAGTTGGACTCCTTGGCTCATCAAGTTCAATCTGCTCATGCTGAAACTTCAGGAGCATTGAATGAGCAAGGAAGGACTCTAGCATCTGTTGAAATGAGGCTCACTGGCTCTGAAGATGTTGTGCTCCCAACTCTTGAGGCAAGAATCAGTGGTGTGGAATCTGGTCTTCAAACCATCTCCACTGAAGTTCAAAATGCCAAGTCTACCATGGAAGCCATCTCAGAGGAGATCAAGAAAGAGCAAAAGCTGCTGAGAGACAATCACAATGCTAATGTCAAAGCTCTCAGGCTAACTGTCAAGCAAGCTCTTGGAAAGAAGACAGCACTACAAAAGAGAAGAGCTGAAGAGCAAAGGCTAGCTATGGTCAAAGCTGCCTCAGAAAAATTTTCCCAAGAAGTGCTGGCCAATATTGCTGAAAGTGCAGTGGCCAACCTAACTGAGCTCTTAAAAGCCCAACTGGATGCATCTCTGAAAACAGCCATGGAAGAGGTTATCCAACAAAAGATGAAGCCTGTTCTAGCTTTCCTTAGCTTGAGCAGTGATAGAATGCAGAATATCCATGATGAGAATGTATATTTGTTGGAGGAGATGAAGTCCCTAAACCAGGCCCAATCCCTGATGGCCTCAACAATGAGTGACCTCAAGCCCCAGTGCTTTGATGCTGCCAAAAAGGGGGAAAGGGAAAGAGCTAGAGCAAAAGGTGCCTTGGTGATTGGGAGTCCAGTGAAAGGGAAGGACAAAGTCCCTGAAGGAAAAGGAAAAGAGCCAGAAATGCTGAACTTGGAAGATTTGGATGAAGAGGAGCAGTTAGCACTGGCATTGAAGAACTCAATGGCCTCAGCTCAAGAGGAAAGAGTAAGGCTACAGCAAAGACCAGGTGGTGAAGTGTCAGGTTTGGACAAAGATGCTGAAGGTGTCCAAACCAGAGGAAAGATCAAGAAGGCCCAAGGAAAGAAGAGACAAATTGAGAAATTCACTGACTTTCCTAGCAGCCTTGATCTTCCACCTGAATTCAGAATTGATGAAGATGAGCCTACATCAAAGAAAGCCAAAACTGCTGAAGAGCCCAAATCTACTGAAGAGGACAAATCTTCTGAAACTGGAAAAACTGCTGAAGGTACCAAGTCCTCTGAAGACATTGAAGAGCTATTTGCTGAAGGATTTGGACCTGAACCTAAGAAGAAGACAACAGTCCTAGCTCTTGACCCATCAAAGTTGTTTCATGAAGGGTATGGCAAAGACCCTGAAACACAACAGAAACTGGCCATGATGAGGGCTCAAGAGAAAATGGACTTAATGGAAGAAGCCAACAGAGCAAGAGATGAAAGAAGAGCAAACTTTCAGAAACCAAGAAGGAGAAGAGCAACATACAGCAAGATGAAGCCTCAGCTTCTAATCCCAATGGACACCAAATATCCACACTTGGATAAATGGGTGCCAATTCAACTGAATGACACATGGGAAGAAGCCAAAAGGGAGTTTGTCTATGACTATTATGTCATTGACAGATGGAATGGAGGAGATGCAAACTCTGCCTTCACTGAGTTCATGCTAGAATACTACAGAGAGTTGTATCAACAACTACTTGCTGCTGCTGACATTGCAAGATTTGAACTCACAACTCCCAAGCCAATCATATACATGCCTCCAAAGCTTGAAGGATGGATTGACCAAGCAAGAATTCTGAGGGAATTTACTGAGATCCTCAAGCTGAACAAGATGGCTCTTGGACCTAAGGGAACCAACCAAGAAGCCATGGCACTAAAAAGAAGAGTGTGGGCACAGTATGGAATGCTGCCACCTCCTGAGGATGATCTTTGAAATGGCTAAGTCTTCTGACCTTACTTGAATGATCAACTATGCTGAAATATGGTCAAGGTTGCTGATGTGTTAATCTGGTTGCTCTGATCTGATTATGGATTGCTCTGATACAAGATTGGTGTTCTGATTTTTGTGTTTATGCTCTGATATGCTTAGAATATAATGCTCTATTGTATTTAGTGTTGATGATTCATGCTCTGATATGTTAAATTCAACTATCAACATGCCTGTAATGATCTCTTATATGAATGATAGTTGAACTACTTTTGAATCAAGATACACTTATACAGAAAATCTCTCTATGCCTATCCTTGAAACCTACTTGCAACAAAAACAGTGAATACACTAACACATTATTTTTTTTCAGGAATATTGACCTCAGTCATGTCTTCTGAAGATACATGTAATAGGTGTAGACAAGTCACTTTTGCTTAAGTTGTATAGGTTTTGGCATCATCAAAAAGGGGGAAATTGTTGGGAATAAAATGAGCTATGTTTTGATTGAATACCAAAAACCCCCTGAGACATGCCTAATTTATAAATGAATATGTTCTAGAAATGTTAAGACAAATAGATTATAGGCTAGATGAGAAGCTGAAATGTTAGGCAGCTCTTAGACAATTAGATGCACAATTTGAGGGGGAACCTATGCTTCAAGATAATCAAGATCAAGTCCCCTCAAGGCTCAAATTCTGGAACAATCTCTTAAGAGCAAGGACACCCTATGAAATCTAGGATACTCTTATCAGGAGAGTTGTCCAGAGAAGATGCTCTTATGTAAAAGCAAGATTGTAAAACTCAAAAGGACAAATCCAATGAAGATGCTCTTATCAGGAGAGTTGTCCAGAGAAAGTACTCATAAATCTCTGATCAGGAGAGTTGTCCAAAGAAGCTAACCATATGCAAGAACAAACCTACCTAGCTCAAAAGGACAAGACTACTCAAAGGTTTTGGTCAGGAGAGTTGTCCAGATAAGTCAACTCTAGGCATAAAGTACTCTGATACAAAAAGATTAAATACACTGATCA
This sequence comes from Galeopsis tetrahit, assembly GCA_963675135.1. NCBI lineage: Eukaryota > Viridiplantae > Streptophyta > Magnoliopsida > Lamiales > Lamiaceae > Galeopsis > Galeopsis tetrahit. The sequence continues at coordinate 31,160,328 of OY776126.1, read as the reverse complement.
GGAGAGTTGTCCAGAGAAGTTGTCTCAGCTAAATTGACCAAGATCAAGTGCTCTGAAAGCCTAAGATCAACTATGCTGAAGAGATTGAGACAATATGTCCCTAAAGGTCCTCAAAGGAATGAGCTAAGACCATACACAAGAGAAACAATGGGAAAGAGCCAAGTCATCTGAAGAAGAGCAAGCCAACCATGCTGAAAGGCAAAACTGCTGATAGTGATAAGGAGAGTTGTCCAGATGATAAGGAATGTTGTCCTATCATTAGATCAACCTCCAGAAGCCATGTCCAAGTCCTAACAAGAAGTCAAACATTGGGAAAAGTGCTGCAGAATGAAGACAAAACTGTTACAGCCGTTTATTACCCAAATGAGGACATGTCACTATCAAGAATCTGTCTTCCAAGTTTGAAGAACTCAAGGAAGACATTTATAGCAATTTGGGGCTGCCTCTCCAACGGGCAAATCCTCCATTTTGTCTATAAATACAGAAGTGTGAAGACCATTTGAAAGCACCTCAACCTAGACAAGAATATCCAACTATCCTACAAGTTGACAAGTGCTCTCAAGCCTTCAAAGAGACTATCTTAGTCTTTATACACTTCTTCTAAGCTGAACCCAATTGTATATCCATACACAAGCTTAGAGAGATATCCTATCCTTATACACTGATCTTCATTGTAAAGGATATCTCATTAGTTGGAACCTTACTTCAACCCTTATATCTTTCAAGAGTGAAAGTGAGAAGGTTGTAGTAGTAGAAGTGGTAGGAACTGACTGTTGAGAGAAGAACAGTTCAGTTCTGAGTTGAGAAGAGGGTACTAGGACTCTAGACATCCTAGGGATCAATTCACCAAGGAGTGGTGTTCTTGATCAAGTGCACCTTGGCACTATAAAACAAGTTAATTCCAAGAGTGAAGGAATTATCCTGTTAAATCAGGGAAAGTGGATGTAGGAGCTTGAGTCTCTGAACCACTATAAACTCTTGTGTTGATTTACTTTACAAGCACTTACATTCATTCAACACTGCACACAAAACTGATCTTTCAAAGATACATATTCAAAGACTGTGCAAAACTGATTTGGACAAGTTCCCTGAAGCTTAACTGGACTGTGTTGCATTGACTTAGTGATTTCAGAAATTAAAGGAGTCTAAACTTAAAGGGCCAACCACCATTCCGCACATATAACTCCCCTAGATAGTTATTCAACTAAGTACTCAATAGTACTTAGTAGTCTGATTATCTTAGAAGAGTTAATCTTCTTCAGCAGAGTTGTCCAAGACAACCTTGCTGAACTCTGGTTTGATCAAAGTTAGAAAAGAATTGCATACAAGTGTATTCCCCCCCCCCCATACACTTGTTATATACTCCTTTCAGGACCAACAGAAATGGTTTAAGGCACACAACAAAACGTCTTACTCCTTTCACGACTGGGACTTAGAGCCCTAGATATGTCTCGATATTTAGATTCTCAGTAATGTAATCAGTCGTTTGTAACGAGATTTGAGTACCCCTTGTACTCAGTTTTGATATAAACACACCATCTTTACTTTTCAAAAAAAAGATAGAATAGAGAGTATAAATCTATATATATATAAAAGGAGAATGTGGCTTTCCTGCATTTGACGTGTGTCATTTTAGATCCCTTCTACTTCTGCCACGTGTCACTATGCTTCTGCCATGTGTCAACATTGTGGCAAAATTATTTACATGGGTTCAACCAAGTGTCATTCTTCTTCTTAACGCATCTAAAAAAATTAAACTCTTGATCTTCTCCTTTTGTAAAAGAAAAAACTCATTCTTTCTTCTTAATGTTTTTAAAATATCAAACTATTCATCTTCTCCTTCATTAAAAAATCTCATTCTTCTATTAACGCTTCTTCCTTCAAACTCAACTTTGTGTTGCTTCAACTTTAATGTTGCGGTTGTCTTATTTGTATCCTTTTATATAAAAGCCTTTTCTTAATTAAGTTGTTTCAATGGAATTTGGCTACTGATTTCTTCGCCTTTGGAACTAGCAGCTAAGTAGATGATTGAAAAAGTTTGTCAATGGATTGAGATGAAAAAGACATTTGTACGTGATGCAAGGAGAGGTCACCTCATGAAGGGAGATTTGGCTACTCCAAGAATTTGAATATTTGGTATAGGTAAGATGTTGTAATTTGTTAACTCCAAGAATTGTAGTTGTTACATTAGAGTCGAGTCGAAAGTTCCGGATATCCATTTTGCGATTCGCCGATAGCTTCCGATTTTTAGTGCAACAATCATGAAGTTTTAAGTCGTTGTATCTTGGGGACGGTTGCTAGTGATCCGTATTGCACCTGTGTACGGGGCAATAACGTCTTACGGAGATAGAGTCAAACTCTAGCCTCGACTTTCGTGTTTAAGTCTGTGTCAACATTTAATCTTCGTCTACGCATACACCTCATTTTCTAACAACTAGCAGCTAAGTAGATGATTGAAAAAGTTTGTCAATGGATTGAGATGAAAAAGACATTTGTACGTGATGCAAGGAGAGGTCACCTCATGAAGGGAGATTTGGCTACTCCAAGAATTTGAATATTTGGTATAGGTAAGATGTTGTAATTTGTTAACCCCTCACTTTCTCTTTGTTATGCGTTCATTTCATATTTTCATTCGAAGTTCTAGAAGTTTTCTACAAAATCTTGTAGTGTTGACATCATCAGTCTGCCTTGTGTTATCAAGTTCATTTTGCAACCATTACTTTCTGAAAATGCTTGCTCAGATTGGAAGGGATTACTATGATGTAGTTTTTAATTTAGGTTCGTTAAAGATTTCAAGGTTTTGATTATTACATATCAATAAATGCAAGGTTTTAATAATCCCTTTAAAATAAGATGACTAAAGTGAGAATTAAGAAGTGGTGGACACGGTCTGTGAGGATTGCCATAAACTGGTCAATTTGAGTCGTTAATTTTTTTTGTAGAAAAATTCAAACATAAATGAATTACTTGTGATTTCAGTTAGTTCCACGAGCTACTAAGAAGATGCATTACTGTGTTTAATATTGACTTGGAAAAGAAAAATAAAATCATATTTGCTTTATTTGTGCTTGGAACTGCTATTATTTGTGCTTGAAACTTTTATAATTTGTGCTTCAAAACTGTTGTTATTGAAGCTCTTGTGTCATCATTTAATTTCAAATATGCTTTACAATTTATCCTTCAGGTTTAATTATCGGCATTTGGCTAATACTTTATCCTTATACTGGTAAGTGGGGATCTATTCTTCATTCCTATTTGTTGTGCTTAAGCATTATTAGCTTGTTCAAGAATGTTTTTTTTTTTTTTGGTATGCTTTGTCTTTAGAACGGTTAAACGATTGGGAATCCCAAACGAGAGGATAATTCTCATGTTGGCTGATGATATGGCTTGCAATGCTCGGAACAAATATCCTGCCCAGGTCTTCAACAATGAAAACCATCGTCTCAACTTGTATGGAGACAATGTTGAAGTGGGTTTTCAATTGCTAAGTATGTGAAGTATTTCACTTTCATTGAAGGATTATAACAATGGTTAGATGTGCATTTTCACTACTTTTTAGACGTGAAATATCATGGAATTGGGTGATGTTCAGATTAACTTAAAACATAGGTGTCCATCTTTAACTATTGTTGATGTAGATTCTAATTTCAGAACTAATGCCCTATGTCCTAAAAAGTATATTTATGGCACATCCTTTCATTTAATATGCTCTGCTACTCTCCTTAAAAAGTTTTGGAAGATTTGAATTTTGCATTCATACTTCACTACATTTACCACATCATTTGTGCTTAGACAAGTGTCGGTTGTCTTCTTTAATTTCGTCGAGAGTCTGCTTGTGTTCGTTAATAGTTTGTTCACTATGGGGCCTGCTTAATCTTCAATGGTCATAGTTATGTTGCTGTTTGGATGAGTATTTGATATGCTAACATACGTGATCCAAGAGGTTGCAATTTTATATGAACATCTTGATGCATCTTCCAATACACGCGTGTTTCTAATATCGGCGATCGAGCTTCTAATGGATGCATACATGTCAATGTCTCATGAATTACACAAACTCCAGATTTTCCCTTCGATCCTTATTTAAATGTTAGTGATAATTTCCATTGGTATTTCAAGGCACAAGATTGAAATTCTTGAATTAAAGTTCATTACTAACTCAGTAGGGATTTTTGTGACGTTCTTTCTATTCTTTAGACCCTAATAAAGTGTTATCATGATGCTGTCAATTGTTAAAATCCAAGGTGCTGATGTGCTTTAGAATTGTATGTGAAATGCTGATGCGCAAGTATTATGAGTTTATGGCAGCTCAAGCTTTAGTTGAGAAGGTATGTCCTCTTTATCATTGCGATTATCTTTGTGCTATCAGTCATATTTCATCAATATGTACCTTGACATTCATTAGATATTGAACAAGTTTTGCCTTTTTTATTTTTGGAATTTGGATTGTTATTTACTATTTTGTGATTGATTGCATCTGGAATCAATTTTCTTACTTTCTTGCACTCTTCTTTTTGTTCTCTTAATGCAAGTTTATGCCACTTGCTGGTTTCCATATTGGTTTTGGTTAAATTGATCTATAATTTGATCTCTTAAATTGTGGAAGTATAATATTCTGCTTTTACTTCTTAGATCTTCAAGTATAGCATATTTGAAAATACCAATTCTTTGAAAGAGCTAGCAGAGATGCCACAGTGGACACCAGAGAGACCTCTAAGAATTCATTTATATTGGATTCACATATGTATGATTTATTCAGAAGTTCTCATTCTTTATCATGCTTTCAATTTTTCCATTTAATATTCGTTTATGGGGAAAGAATCGATTTAACAAACAATATTACATGCAGATGGTCTTAAATTCATGAAAGAGAATGGCCTGGATCACGCAGCTGAGGATGGTGAGCACCCCTGCTTTAGATTCTCTTTTTATCTGCGTAGCTGAGTGTAGCGCAAGCATCTTAGATCATTTCGAAAACAACTTCAGTTGCACTTCTTATCAATTTCGTTTCAGAATTATTTATTTTTTAATTTTTGCCACCATGTCTTACTTCTTGTCTTTTGTCTTCGATGGGAATTTCTTTGGGCCAACTTTCCAAGGCTGGAATTCGGCTCTGAGTTCACAGAGGTGGATCCCCCGAGCAACATTACGGCGGCTGAGAAGGCGCGCAATTTTGTGTCTTGAGTTAATAGGACGCTTGCAATTCATAGGGTGAATTATTTGGAGAAATTTGATGTTAGTTTCATTTACCTTAAATGCTTTTCTTCTGATGTTGATGCCTGGGTTCAGTTTGCTGTGGAAAATAAGGTGAAAACACTGAATTTGCAAGTATTAGGCGGGGATGATATCTATACGATTCCTCATGTGATCTATTCATGTATGTCCTTAACGACATTACATGTGCAAGGATGCTATATGGTTTCCAAAAGAACAATTGAGTTGCAATCTTTGACCGATTTATATCTTCAAGTGGTGTTGGTGGATCAGCATTTAATTGATGAAATATTATCAAGTTGTCCTGTTTTGAATACCTTGTACTTAGAAGTATGTCGGAGATTCCATTTCTTGGAGGTTAATTCTCGAAGTCTTCATAGTCTTTCAATAGTAGACAGTGAACATAAGGATGCACCTTCGTTGAAAATATCAGCACCCTATCTACACACTTTGAATATTTCGCTGCCTCTGGTGGGAAGAAAGTTGGTACTTGGAAACATCTCATCTCTTCTTAGAGTTGCCATTGATTACTATAATTTTTCATGGGATTCTTTCTATGCGGAAGTGATGAGTGTGATGGGTGGTGCAAGAGAACTCCTTGAAAGCGCATAGCACGTGAAGGAGCTTTATGTGGGATTGGATTTCATTAAGGTGTGTTTTAGTTGACTGTTTTGGTTTCTTTAACATTCTTCTATTATGCCACCCTTCTCCAATATAAGTTTATGTGGACTTGATGTTAATGATTTATTTCACGAGAAAAATTCATTTTACGTCCTGTAACTTAAGCCTAATCTAATTTATATCCTTTAAGTTTTCACTTTTTCGATTTACGTCCTTTTTGGTCCAATTTACGTTCTTTTTACCGGAAAATTTTCAAACTCACCGGAATGTGAGGAATAAATTGGGATTCCGGCCAAATAGTCCAATTTACGTCCTTTAAGTTTGAATTTTTTTAAATTTTAATAAATAATTTTTCTAAAAATATCTTTAAAATTTTTAAAATATTATTAAAAATCCGAAAACATCATTAAAATTAAAAAATATAAAATGTGTAAAATAAAATTTAAAATATCTTATTTAATTTTTTAAAAATCTCATTAAAAATTATAAAATGTGTAAAATAAAAATAAAAAATTTTACAATTGAAAAAATAAAAAATGTTTAACTTAAAATTAAGAAATTCAAAAATCTCATTAAAAATTCTAAAAATTTCATTATAAATTCTAAAAATATCTTTTATTTTTAAAAAATGTGTAGATTAAATATTAAAAATTCTAAAAACCCAATAATAATAATAAAAATCAGACTTGATTCGAACTCATGCGCCATTAAAGTTTTTCTCGAACTCCTAATTTTTTTTGGATTCCACGGCTTGATTTATTGTAGAACCGTGTCAAATTCATTTTAATGAGGTTTTTAGAATTGTATAATTTTTAATTTTATTTTAAAAATCTTAAAAGTTTTAATTTATAGATTTTTTTTTTATTTAGAATTTTATGTTTTTATGAGATTTTTAGAAAAATTTTATTTACAAATTTTTCAAATTTTTTGAATTGTAGATTTTTTAATTTTTTTAAGAATTTTTTATTTTTATTTTACACCGTTTATAAATTTTAATGATATTTTTAATTTTTTTCAGAATTTTTTAATTATTAATTTCTAATTTTCAAACTTGAAGGACATAAATTGGACTATTTGACCGGAATTCCAATTTTCCGGCGAAAAGGACATAAATTGGACCTAAAAGGACATAAATTGGACACCCTAGGACGTAAATTGAAAAAGTGAAAACTTAAAGGATATAAACTGGATTAGGCCTAAGTTACAGGACGTAAAATGAAATTTTCTCTTTATTTCACCTTGTTGCGCAGTTGGGTTCTAAAAATGTATTTTTAACAAAGATCATGCCATATTATTAATGGTCTATATTGTCAATGCCAATTTAAGTCTGCAATTCAGTATTAGACTGTAATTTTTTTTTTTTTGAAGAGATTCATGCTTGAAACTGCTGATTTTGTATTTTTCTCCACGTAGAACGTAGCACATTTTAAGTCTGCAATTCAGTATTAGACTGTAAATTGTTATTGAAGAGATTCATGCTTGAAACTACTGATTTGGTAGTTATCTTAACGTAATTTGTATTTTCTCTACAGCCATGGGTTTTGAATGTTAACTTTGTTCATGAACCATGCAAAAAGACTTTATGGAAGTAACTGTTTGCTGATTTATGTATGCTGGACATTTTACTTGATATATCATTTGTATGTTTATAGGTTGTGTCAACGATAGCAGTGACTGGCAGGCCGCTTCCGCATTCTAGGCGAGAGCTTTTGATAGTAACTTCTAGTAGAAAATATGAGCCCAGTTTTCCTGGCATCATGGCCTTGCTAGAATCTTCACCAAACCTTGAAACATTTGTCTTAGAAGGATGTGATGCAAATGGGGTAAGCATTCATGTTCTGATAATTCTCATGTGTTAGTTTTACAATTCGATTCCTTAATAGTATCATACACCACACACAGGGGCGGACGGACGCTTACATAGAGGAGGGTCATGCCCCCCCCCCCCCCCTAGATTTTATCAACTAAGTAGTGTATATACGTATTAGTGTGGTAGTTTCTTTGGTTGGCATCCCCCAAATAATAAACTAATTAATTGCTTAATTCATTTTCAGGCCCAATATATTCATCCGCTAATTTATTTCTTTTTCTTTTCAAATCAATTTTGCACTCACATTTGTAATTGCAATTGTAATTTATATTTATATATTATTTGTTTTATTATGTTATTTGTTAATTTATTATTTTATTTATTATTCAATTCTCCAAATATTTAATTCATAATTAGCCTTTAATTTAATTTAAATTAAACCTTCAATTATTAATTTATGTATTTATAGAATTTGTTTTGGAGGTCAAAGATAAACAAGAATCATATAACTGTGGGTAAGAGTTAGAATTTGAAATTTATTGGCTAATTAATTAAATTATATTTGATTATTTCGTAGATGAAAAAATCACGAACAATAGATTTTTTCTTTGAAATAAAGAATAAAAATATTCAAGCATCTCAATCAAATATACAAAAAATGTGAAAGGTCTTTTGAAAAAATCATTGACGGACAATCATTAGAACGTGACGGGGGATTATGACCACCAATATGGAAGTACCCCATTGACAAGCGTTAGAAGAGCATGTATCCCATGGAGCAATACTTTTAATATATGTGTTGTAATAAGTTTAATGTTATATTCTGAAAATTTTATGATAATTAATAGATTATATGTGGGCTTTTTAGTGTAAATTATAAATTTAATTACTTAAAAAATTTATTGTTGGCCCCCCTCAAGTACTCATCCTGTGTCCGCTCCTGACCACACAAGCTCTATGCGTATTTGGATCCAGCAACTAAGGAGATGATTGAAAAAGCTTCAGTGGATTGAGATGAATTTTGTAGCTAACTGAGGGTGGCGCAAACAACTTAGATCCTTTCGAAAACAACTTCGAATGCACCTCTTTTTAAAATAATGGCATGTTCTCTAAATAAGAATTTTGATTTATGCTATTTTTTTCCACCATATTTAACTTATTGTCTTTTCTCTTCAATGTGTTGGATGATTATAATTCTCCTTTGCTGTTTTTTATTATTTGCAACTCCGGTTTAAAGATGAATATTAGTTTATTCAAAGAAAATCGAACTAAAAACAATCTATATAAAACAACGAAAACATTTATTGTTGAAACAAAAACTTGGTGAAAAACAAAGAAAATTGTATTGCAGCAAAATAATTTAACAGTACTTTAACAAATTATATAAAAAAAATATTAAAAAAGACCCGTGCATCACACGGCCAAAAAAACTAGTTTAAACTAAAATTGAATGACATTAAACAAACATGGAGTATAAATTTAAACTAAAATTGAATGACACATTAATAGCTGTACCTATAACAGACATTAGATTCTTAATTATAATTCTCTTTTAAATATTGAAGGAAGCGTCGAAAATTCGCAGATATTATGCGGATTATACCAAATTAAACGAGTCTTTTAAAAAAAATTGTGCAAAAGTCGCGCAAAAGAAATTTAATTAGTTTCAGATCTGTGTTAATTACATGGTATTAGTATGAGTAAATATATGTTACTGTAATTGCAAATAACACATAATTGATTTTTCACATGAAATATTAATATATTTAATTTAAGAAGAGGCAAAAGCTCATACATCTTAAGCTTTACAGTCATACCATATCAAACAAATCTTTAAAAAAATCACGCAAAAGACAAACGGAAAAATTTGTTTCAGATTTGTGCTACTATAGAGACAATTATATGTTACTATATGGACACATATTTGTTACTAAGGATAAAAAACACATAATTGACTTTTTAGTAAACATATTTGTTTTTAAAATAACACATGAAATGAAAGATATTGAAAATTATGTTACTAGGAGTAAATACAAGAATATTATTTTATAAAGAAATATGTGTTACTGCGTGAATATAAAGTAATTATTGAGGGTGAATGAAATACTCAAATTAAAAAGACGAAGAACAATAATTGAAAACATGAAAAAAAAATTATATTTGTAATCTCCAAAGCTATATATTGTTCATTAGTTTATCACAAAATAAAAAATGGAATTACATCCATATATGTTAAATAGTTTATGGATCCCTCCATTTGCAAAGACATAACCATTAACAATTAGTAGGTCTATATTTGCAAAGACATAACCATTAACAATTAGTTGGAATAGACCTACGTCACACGTATTATTGTTTACATTTTCTCATTCAGTAATTCATCTAAAAAAACTATAATGATTTCTATAAAGAAAAAAATTCAATTGAACAAAATTAAATTGATTGCCGACAGTAGCACAATCGAATTCTCTTTTTTTTTTTTGTAGAAGAAACGTAGCACGAGTAGAATGAGTAAAATTGCACGGATCTATGTTTGTGCAATATTGTATATAAATTTTTATCATCTTTTTTAGTTCTAATTTTATACTAATTCTGCAATTTTTTAATTTTTTTTCAATTATTCATTTTTTTTTTTTTTTACCATAGATAAATACTCCGTACATACATATTCACGTTAAGCTATCCCACTTGATCAAGGATTTTGAATTAGTTGTTCTAAATAAATGATCTTTTATTTGGGATGAGATTGGTAAGGTTCCTTGTATATATATCTCACGTAATCTCAGACTTATTCTAATAATATATATCCTTGTATTGTCAAATTCACGAAAACCCTATCTCAATCTTCACTAAAGCCAATTCCATCCCTCCCCTCGACAGGGCCCCCAAAATGTTTGTTCTTTTCTCATGCATCAATTTTATAGTTGTTATTCCGCGTGGGATTAATGTTCATGATTAAAGGAATTTATTTAAAACATTTTAGAATTTTTTATTTCAATGAAATTTTCACATTATTTTTTTGAGATTTTTTTAGATATTTTAATGAGATTCTTACAAAATTTTAAAATTTAATCTACTATCCCAAATCGTGTTGTTTCTGTTGTATTTTCACCCTTTCTTCAAATTTTACCATTTTTTTAACTTTAGAAAATATTCATAATTTTGAACTTCTTTCAATTTTTTAATAAGTGTCACTTTAACTTTTTAACTATCTTTAAAATAAATGTCATTTTAATTTTTTTTTTTAATTTTAATTATTTTACCCTGATTTCAATGAATATATTAGCATAAATTATGGAAAAATTATAAATATTGTTTATACCAAAATCAATTTCTTTTATGAATTCTAGCTATAATATTGACCACATTCTTTATTAAACAAAATTTATATATCAAAATTAGTTATAGTTAATGAAGGGTAATATAGACTACAATTTTTTTTGACAGATATAGACCATAAATTATACTCAAGTCATTTGTAAAAAGTCAAAGTGACACTTATTAAAAAAAATGGAGAAAATATTAATTTAGGAGAAAATTATGGGAATATGTACGTTTTCTCATGCCCTTATGCTTGCTCGATGTACTCATATGTAAAACTATTTTGCACTAGGGTGTCAATTTTCGACACAGCATGATAGCATGACATGAATTCAATACGAAAATTGTGGGTTAGTATTTGATTTTGTCGTGTTCGTGTCGACCCGATAAGTACGATAAAATTAACCGGTAATTCATTAACCTGTTATTTACCCGATATGACATGACACGATAATTTTTAAAATTTATATAAATATATTAATTTTTTATATTTAAATGCAATTTAAAATTTATTTATTTCTTTATCGTGTCGTTATCGTGCTGCGTGTCATATTACGTCGACACAAAAATTATTGTGTTGTTATCGTGTCGTGTCGACACGAAAATTATCGTGTTCGTGTCATGTCGACACATATCCTTATCGTATTGTGTTCATGTTTGGTCTTATCGTATCGACACGAAATCCGACACGATAGCCAGGGGCGGACCCAGAGTGAATAAGTGAGGGGGGCCAACATTAAATTTTTTAAAATCCTCATATTTAAATTATACACTAACAAGCTCATATATAATATATTAATTATTATAATTCTTTTTAAAAATTAACATTAAGGGCTAGTCTTGTATGAAATATTGCATATATGCATTTCAGTTATTCACACACATGATCTTTATAAATACACCCACAAGCTTAATTCACACACACATTTTTTATAAATACACCAACAAACTTAATTCACACACACATTTTTTTATAAATACACCCACTGACAGCTTAATTCGAAATTTTTAATCCGTTTATTTTACTCGTTTCTGTGATTTTTTTATCTTTTATTTTATTGTCAAACGCGGGATATTAAATGTAGTAATTCAAATTGTAATATGTAGTAATACACATTATTTTATGTAGTAATAACACAAACTATTTATATAATAATACAAATTCTTTTATTTAGTAACACGTTTTTTCTAGTGTTTTTTATTGATGTAGTAACTCACATTATAATATGTAGTAACATATATTATCGAATGAAGTAAACACAATAATCATGTTGTAATACAAAATGTTTTATTGTAGGATGATACGAAAAATATTAGATCATTTGATAAAGTTACCTATAGTAACAAACGTCTATTCAATGTAGTAATTCAAACTGTACTATGTAGTAACATATAAATTTTTATGTAGTAAAACAAATTATTACATGTAGTAATAACACAATTTTATATAGTAATACTGATTCTTTTATATTTTTATATTTTTTTTATTGATTAAGTAACCCACATTATAATATATAGTAACATATATTATTGCATGTAGTAAGATATATTATTGTACGTAATACAAAATAACATTGACTCATAATAATTAGTATTAAAGAATATTTAAAGAAATATAAAATATTTAAGGATTAAGGTCATCGTAAATTGCAGCGTCCGACCGCGGCCTGAGGTGACCGGAAACTGCTCGGAGAAGACGACCATGTTCAATTTCTGTCAGTGGGTGCATTTATAAAAAATGTGTGTGTGAATTAAGCTTGTGGGTGTATTTATAAAAATTGTGTGTGTGAATTAAGTTTGTGGGTATATTTATAAAAAATGTGTGTGAATTATGCTTGTGGGTGTATTTATAAAGAACATGTGTGGAAATGACTGAAATGCATATATGCAATATTGCATATAAGTTTTTGTGTAACATTAAATTTACAATATATTAAAATTTAGAAATTTTTTATTCATATCATGAAAATCATCTATAAGCAATTCTATGTTAAATCTCTTCGCGGTCTCCTTTCAATATATGCAAATAAACAATATTTCCTTTTCAATCTTAAATATGTTTATAGCGGAAAAAGATAGTTAAATTATAGTGAAAATTGAAAGGGTGAGAATTAGAGTTACCATTCTATGCACCATTAGATATATTTCTAATATTCTAGTTTCCATATTGCAACTCTTAACCAATTATATAATTTTTGTTTATTTATTACCTACAAATTTAATTCTAAAAATACATCAGTTGATAATTTTGGTTACTATATTAATTAAAAATACATCAATTAAAACACATCATTTATATTAAAATTTTGATGGGCTGGGCCTGAGCAGCCAAATTTTGGTTACTATATTAATTTAAAGGGCGCGGTTAAAGACACACACCAACTTATTGAGTACACCCACCAAAACTTTTTCTAATGATAAGTGGAATGTAAAATATCTTGTTGGTCCTGAAAGGAGTATATAACAAGTGTATGGGGGGGGGGGAATACACTTGTATGCAATTCTTTTGCAGCTTTGATCAAACCAGAGTTCAGCAAGGTTGTCTTGGACAACTCTGCTGAAGAAGATTAACTCTTCTAAGATAATCAGACTACTAAGTACTATTGAGTACTTAGTTGATTGACTATCTAGGGGAGTTATATGTGCGGAATGGTGGTTGGCCCTTTAAGTTTAGACTCCTTTAATTTCTGAAATCACTTAGTCAATGCAACACAGTCCAGTTTAGCTTCAGGGAACTTGTCCAAATCAGTTTTGCACAGTCTTTGAATATGTATCTTTGAAAGATCAGTTTTGTGTGCAGTGTTGAATGAATTTAAGTACTTGTAAAGCAAATCAACACAAGAGTTTATAGTGGTTCAGAGACTCAAGCTCCTACATCCACTTTCCCTGATTTAACAGGATAATTCCTTCACTCTTGGAATTAACTTGTTTTATAGTGCCAAGGTGCACTTGATCAAGAACACCACTCCTTGGTGAATTGATCCCTAGGATGTCTAGAGTCCTAGTACCCTCTTCTCAACTCAGAACTGAACTGTTCTTCTCTCAACAGTCAGCTCCTACCACTTCTACTACTACAACCTTCTCACTTTCACTCTTGAAAGGGGTAAGGATTGAAGTAAGGTTCCAACTAATGAGATATCCTTTACAATGAAGATCAGTGTATAAGGATAGGATATCTCTCTAAGCTTGTGTATGGATATACAATTGGGTTCAGCTTAGATGAAGTGTTTGAAGACTAAGATAGTCTTTGAAAGCTTTGAAAGCACTCTAGCTTGTAAGAACTTTGAGCTTAGTTGGATTGTGTTGAGGTGCTTTCAAATGGTCTTCACACTTCTGTATTTATAGACAAAATGGAGGATTTGCCCGTTGGAGAGGCAGCCCCAAATTGCTATAAATGTCTTCCTTGAGTTCTTCAAACTGGAAGACAGATTCTTGATAGTGACATGTCCTCATTTGGGTAATAAACGGCTGTAACAGTTTTGTCTTCATTCTGCAGCACTTTTCCCAATGTTTGACTTCTTGTTAGGACTTGGACATGGCTTCTGAAGGTTGATCCAATGATAGGACAACATTCCTTATCATCTGGACAACTCTCCTTATCACTATCAGCATTTTTGCTTTTCAGCATGGTTGGCTTGCTCTTCTTCAGATGACTTGGCTCTTTCCCTTTATTTCTCTTGAGTATGGTCTTAGCTTATTTCTTTGAGGACCTTTAGGGACTGGTTGTCTCAAACTCTTCAGCATAGTTGATCTCAGGCTTTCAGAGCACTTGATCTTGATCAATTTAGCTGAGACAACTCCTCTGGACAACTCTCCTGATCAGTATATTTAATCTTTTTGCATCAGAGCACTTTATGCATAGAGTTGACTTCTCTGGACAACTCTCCTGATAAAAACCTTTGAGTAGTCTTGTCCTTTTGAGCTAGGTAAGCTTGTTCTTGCATATGGCTAGCTTCTTTGGACAACTCTCCTGATCAGAGCTTATGAATATTTTCTCTGGACAACTCTCCTGATCAGAGCATCCACATTGGACTTGTCCTTTTGAGCTTTACAATCTTGTTCTTGCATAAGAGCATCTTCTCTGGACAACTCTCCTGATAAGAGCATCTTAGATTTCATAGGGTGTCCTTGCTCTTAAGTGATTGTTCCAGAATTTGAGCCTTGAGGGGACTTGATCTTGATCATTTTCAAAGCATAGGTTCCCCCTCAAATTGTGCATCTAATTGTCTAAGAGCTACCTAACATTTCAGCTTCTCATCTAGCCTATAATCTATATGTTCTAACATTCTTAGAACATATTTATATTGACTTAGGCATGTCTCAGGGGGTTTTGGTATTAGATCAAAACATATCTCATTTTATTCCCAACAATTTCCCCCTTTTTGATGATGCCAAAACCTATACAATTTAAGCAAAAGTGACTTGTCTACACCTATTACATGTATCTTCAGAAGACATGATTGAGGTCAATATTCCTGAAAAATAATGTGTTAGTGTATTCACTGTTTTTGTTGCAAGTAGGTTTTAAGATAGGCATAGAGAGATTTGTGTTTCTTGATTCAAAATAAGTTCAACTATCATTCATAAAAAATCATTACAGGCATGTTGATAGTTGAAATTAACATATCAGAGCATGAATCAATAACACTTAAATACATCAGAGCATTTCATTCTAAATAATTCAAGACAAAAATAATATTTTCAGCATCAGAGCACAGAGCTTGTATCAGAGCAATCTTTAATAGATCAGAGCAACCAGATTAACACATCAGCAAACTTGACCATATTTCAGCATAGTTGATCATTCAAGTAAGGTCAGAAGACTTAGCCATTTCAAAGATCATCCTCAGGAGGTGGCAGCATTCCATACTGTGCCCACACTCTTCTTTTCAGTGCCATGGCTTCTTGGTTGGTTCCCTTAGGTCCAAGAACCATCTTGTTCAGTTTAAGGATCTCAGTGAATTCCCTCAGAATTCTTGCTTGGTCAATCCATCCTTCAAGCTTTGGAGGCATGTATATGATTGGCTTGGGAGCTGTGAGTTCAAATTTTGCAATGTCAGCAGCTGCAAGTAGTTGTTGATACAACTCTCTGTAGTATTCTAGCATGAACTCAGTGAAGGCAGAGTTTGCATCTCCTCCATTCCATCTGTCAATGACATAATAGTCATAGACAAACTCCCTTTTGGCTTCTTCCCATGTGTCATTCAGTTGAATTGGCACCCATTTATCCAAGTGTGGATATTTGGTGTCCATTGGGATTAGAAGCTGAGGCTTCATCTTGCTGTAAGTTGCTCTTCTCCTTCTTGGTTTCTGAAAGTTTGCTCTCCTTTCATCTCTTGCTCTGTTGGCTTCTTCCATCAGATCCATTTTCTCATGGGCCCTCATCATGGCCAGTTTCTGTTGTGTTTCAGGGTCTTTGCCATACCCTTCATGAAACAGCTTTGATGGATCATGGGCTAGAACAGTTGTCTTCTTCTTGGGTTCAGGTCCAAATCCTTCAGCATATATTTCTTCAATGTCTTCAGTGGACTTGGTACCTTCAGCAGTTTTGCCAGATTCAGAAGATTTGTCCTTTTCAGCAGCTTTGGCTTTCTTTGATGTAGGCTCATCTTCATCAATTTTGAATTCAGGTGGAAGATCAAGGCTGCTAGGAAAGTCAGTGAATTTCTCAATTTGTCTCTTCTTTCCTTGGGCCTTCTTGATCTTTCCTCTGGTTTGGACACCTTCAGCATCTTTGTCCAAACCTGACACTTCACCACCTGGTCTTTGTTGTAGCCTTACTCTTTCCTCTTGAGCTGAGGCCATTGAGTTTTTCAATGCCAATGCTAACTGCTCCTCTTCATCTAAATCTTCCAAGTTCAGCATTTCAGGCTCTTTTCCCTTTCCTTCAGGGACTTTGTCCTTCCCTTTCACTGGACTCCCAATTACTAAGGCACCTTTTGCCCTTGCTCTTTCCCTTTCCCCCTTTTTGGCAGCATCAAAACACTGGGGCTTGAGGTCACTCATTGTTGAGGCCATCAGGGATTGGGCCTGGTTTAGGGATTTCATCTCTTCCAACAAATACACATTTTCATCATGTATATCTTGCATTTTATCATTGCTCAAGCTAAGAAAAGCTAGAACAGGCTTCATTTTTTGTTGGACAACCTCCTCCAAGGTTGCTTTGAGAGATGCATCCAATTTAGCTTTCAGAAGCTCAGTGAGGTTGGCCACTGCACCTTCAGCAATGTTGGCCAGCACATCTTGGGAAAATTTTTCTGAGGCAGCTTTGACCATAGCTAGCCTTTGCTCTTCAGCTCTTCTCTTTTGCAGTGCAGTCTTCTTTCCAATTGCTTGTTTGACAGTTAGCCTGAGAGCTTTGACATTAGCATTGTGATTGTCTCTCAGCAGCTTTTGTTCTTTCTTGACCTCCTCTGAGATGGCTTCCATGGTTGATTTGGCACTTTGAACTTCAGTGGAGATGGTTTGGAGTCCAGATTCCACACCACTGATTCTTGCCTCAAGAGTTGGTAGCACAACATCTTCAGAGCCAGTGAGCCTCATTTCTACAGATGCTAGAGTCCTTCCTTGCTCATTCAATGCTCCTGAAGTTTCAGCATGAGCAGATTGGACTTGATGAGCCAAGGAGTCCAACTTCTCTGATTGCATTCCAAGTAAGGCCTGAGCTGAGCCTGTGTCTACTTGGATAGGTGCATCTGTGAGGAACTCATCTGCAAAAATTTGATCAAGAGAGATACCTGCAACATCAGACAAATCAAACAAGTTAGGAAATAAGCACTCATCACCCTCAATTTCTTTTGCATAAGACTCTGATACATCAGCAGTCTTCTTCTCATTTTCAACTTGTTCTTTTCTCCCTTCATAATTAATGTTCTCACTCAAGGAATCAGGCCTCCTCTCATCAAGGGATTCTTGAAGTTCAGATTTGACTTCAAGAATAACCTGTCCTTCCTCACTTATTCCACCCTCATTTGGTGGTACACTCACTATCTTAGTGATGACTACCTCTCTTTCATCCACAACTCCCTCTGATTTTTCAACTAACCTCTCCTTTTCAACTCATTCTCCTAAACCTGCAGCATCTCCACCTTCAACAATGTTCAAAGATGGCAGTTGTGGGGAGATCACAGTGCTTATATCAGCAGCCACTGAGTCATCCTGAATGATTAAGGGCTGATCAATGTCCAACACCTTTGACACTGAATAGGCCTTAATCAAACTAGCCTCTAGTACAGGAACCTCAACATCTTTAGGCTGTGCCTTGGGTTCAGAAGAACCTTCATTGGCAGATGTGTCTTTGGTTGTGTTACCACCCTTGGTCAACACCTCTGAAGTTACAGAGCCTTTCCTATGATAGGTTTTAGGAGGATTGGAAAGTCTATCTGCTACAGAAGACTTGGGTTGAAGGGGTTCAGGGAGGTTGGCTTGAGGGGTTTCAGGAGGGTTGGGATTTGAAGGGTTTGAGGGATCATCAGGGGAATCATCATCATTAGAGCCACTGTCAGGGTGTTTGATTCCCTTGGCTTTTCTCTCTTTCTCCTCCTCAATCTTATCAGCCACCAGCTTTGCAAAAATCTCCTCATTAATGAGGAATCTTGTCTTTGAAACTCCAGCAAAGTGTAGCAATCTGTTCTCCTCTATTTGCCACCAGTTTGCACCCTTATCTTGGATGACTTGTGATATCTCCATCATAGATTTGTCTTTCACATCAACAAGCATCCTTAAAGCATGAAAGGCCTTCTGAATTCTTGGAAATTCAGCAAGTTGTGGATACAAACTGTCCACAGTAGCCTTGGCTCCTCCTCTGAGCATACTTTCATAAGTATACTCCTCCTCATCTCCACTTAAATGGGGACTTTGGGTTATAGGGGAGTTGGCTTTGGGTTCTCCTAATAGGGCTTCAGGCAAATTAAGTTCAGGGATCTTGGCTTCAGATGGGTTGGGTACAGTAGAAGGATCTTCAGTTGCTTTAGAGAGCAATGAATCTGAAGGGGCTTTACTCAGGGGGGCTGGCTCATGAAGTGCATGCTCTAAGAGCTTTGAATAGTTGAGCATGGATGAGTCAAGGGGAGACAGGAGTCTTGTCTCATCTACAGCTAAATCTGCAAGCACATCTATGCCACTTCTTTGCACATTCCCTTCTGGAGAATATCTCTTAGTGAGATTTACAGGGGTAATGGGTTGGTTGGGAGGGGTGACATGGGTTTCAGGGGAGTTGGGCTCAAGATACTGAATTTCAGGGAGGTTGGCCTCTATGAGTTGACCTTCAGGGACTTTGGATTCTGGAGTTCCAGAACCAGATGAATTAGTCCTTGACATGGATTTGGCCCTGCTTTCAGCTCTGCTCTCCCTTAGAGCCAATTGAAGAGACCTTTCTTCTTGAAACTCCAACACCTTCTCAGTAGGTTTGGCCCTTCTCTTGCTGGCCCTGCTACTTCCACTTCCTTCCTTCTCAGGGACAACTTCCCTGATTCTCTTATCACCCTTCTTCTTTTGCCTAGTCTCATTGTACTTCCTCCTCAACTCTTCTGAGTGGTCAGAAGGCACACTCACTCCCTCTTCTGCCACTGCATCAACTTCAGCTGATGCTCCTGAGGCTTCTTTTGAAGACAATTGAGACATCTTTCTTGTTTTGACAGCCCTGGCCTTTGTTCTCTTTTTCATTTTAGGCTTCTCTTCCTCCTGTTCTTCAGCAGGCTTGGCCAGTAACATCCTTCTTTTCTCAGTTTTCTTGCTGAGCTTTCTGAATAGGATCTTTTGGGCTGGGAGGGGCTTTGCAAAGGTCTGCATCTGGGAATAGTGGGAAAACCTCTCAATCAACAAGCTTGCCCTGGTGCAATACTTGATTTTCCCTTCTAGCACCACCTTATTGTGGGTTTTCACCTTGAATTTAGCCTTCTCCTTCATCATTTCAGACATGATGAAGGTCCTCCAATCAAACTTGATGCCCTTATCACTGGCATCAATAATGGCAGCCATGATTCTGATCCTTGGATGGCTGACCTGCTCTAAGCTTCCAGTGTTGCTTAGGAGGCTCTTAGCAACTACCTCAAAAAGATTGAGAAACTCTGGCTTGAGAGTTTTCTTGTTTTGAGTTGAGGAGAGAGGGCCTGGAACTAATAGCCATTCTTGGGCTATTTCCTCTTCATGTCCAGTACCATAGACTTCTGGATTCCTTCCCTCATAAGGCAATCCAAAGGCTCCTTCCAGATCCTCTGAGGAGAATTTCACTCTGTGGAATCTCTCCTCCTCCTCTCCTTCTGCAGTGTAAGCTAACCTGGTTAATACTTCTCCATCTTCAGGGTTGCCTCTCCACTTTAGGAAGGCAAAGAATTCTGCCATGTAACTCTCCAAGCAAGAGCTTGGTCTTTCTTCCAAGAACTTTTGGAGACCTGCCCTTCTCAACCACCTTAGGGTTGGAGTTATCTCAGGATCTTCACTTTCAAAGGAAATTATGGGCTCAAAGTGAAGATTGTTTTTGTTGCTAAGATAGGCAAAATCTAGGTCTAGATCCTTGTTGGAGAAATCAACAAGCATCTCAGGTCTAACCTTGGGGGCCATTGAAAGTTGCAGAGAAAAGTTTGATGAAGAATGAGAGAGTTTGAAGAACTTTTGAGTTAGGGTTTCGAATACTTGGGGAAGAAGTGTTTGTGGGTATCTTAAGACTTGTGAATATTCTAAAAAGAATGTTTGTCAATGAGTTGGTAAGGTCTTGAGACAATTCAAAGGTGAACAAAAATGGAAATCCAAAATGGACGGCTAGGATTGATTTCAGGGGAGTTGTCCATTTTTGATCCAATGGTCAAAAACCAATGTAACAGTGAAATAACTGTTTTATTCAAAACGTGGGTGGTTTTTAATGTTTGTTTAAGGCTGGGAATTTTTCGAGATAGATCATGTCCCAAAAAGTTTAATGCAAACAAGAGTTAAATCTTGGCATTTAATGCATGGAAAGTGACCTTTTGGGTGGGAGACAAATTAAATCCCAGAAAGGTGAAAACTGTATTTCAAGGGACAGATTTCGAGATAGGTATTGATCACCAAAAATAGGTGCTTATCATACCAAGATTTGGTTTGATAGCTAGGACAACTTATCTGACCCTACATGGACAAGTGTCCTGAAGAACTGTGGACAAGTGTCCTGAATTTCAAGAGACAAGTGTCCTGAAGAGGTAAGATCATGTTTCTGAATTTCAGTAGACTTGACCAAGTCTGCTGAAGTTTGAGTTTGTTTCCCCCTTAATCAATGAGCTTCTTTGGACTTATTTGTCCAACTTCCCTGGATCAAGTAATCCCAACTCTGCTGATAGCTCCAGAAATCTTGCCTCTGCAAGTGGCTTGGTTAATATATCAGCTTTTTGATGGTCTGTGTGAATTTTCACTAGCTTGATATCCTTCTTCTCCACATGATCTCTAATGAAGTGGTGCTTGATGTCCACATGTTTGCATCTTGTGTGCAAGACAGGATTTTGTGATATAGCAATGGCACTATTGTTATCACAGAAAATTGGCACTTCAGTAGAGTTGACTTTGTAGTCTCTTAGTTGTTGTCTTAGCCAAAGAATTTGAGCACAACAACTTCCAGCAGCAACATATTCAGCTTCAGTGGTGGAAGTGGCCACTGTGTTCTGCTTCTTGGAGAACCATGAAATAAGCTTGTTGCCCAAGAATTGACAAGTCCCTGAAGTGGACTTTCTGTCAATCCTACATCCTCCATAATCAGCATCTGAGTAGCCAGTTAGCTCAATATTGTCATCAGCAGGGTACCAAAGGCCTAGATTCTCAGTGCCTTTGAGGTACCTCAAAATCCTCTTTGCAGCCTCAAGGTGGCTTTTCTTAGGATTTGCTTGAAATCTTGCACAAACACCTACTGCAAAGGTGATATCAGGTCTGCTGGCAGTGAGATAGAGGAGTGAACCAATTATTCCTCTATACTCAGTAGAGTTGGTTGGAATACCACTCTCATCAGGATCCATCTTCCAATTTGTGTTCATTGGGATCCTTACTGGCTTGCTAGTTGTACACCCAAACTTTTTGATCATTTCTCTGGTGTACTTAGCTTGGTTGATGAAGATTCCTTCTTTAGATTGCTTGACTTGTAGACCCAAAAAGAAGTTCATCAACCCCATCATGGACATTTCAAACTTGCTTTGCATGAGCTTGGAGAATTTTTCACACAGCTTCTCATTTGGGGATCCAAAAATTATGTCATCTACATAAATTTGGACAAGCAAGATGTCCTCTCCTTCAGAGATTCTGAAGAGAGTTCTGTCCACAGTTCCCTTGGTGAATCCATGGTCCAAGAGGAATTGTGACGGTGTATCATACCAAGCCCTAGGGGCTTGTTTGAGTCCATATAGAGCTTTCTTGAGTCTGTAAACTTGGTTTCCAACTTCAAAACCTGGTGGTTGCTCCACATAGACTTCTTCTTTCAAGACTCCATTC
Organism: Galeopsis tetrahit; assembly: GCA_963675135.1. Classification (NCBI taxonomy): domain Eukaryota; kingdom Viridiplantae; phylum Streptophyta; class Magnoliopsida; order Lamiales; family Lamiaceae; genus Galeopsis; species Galeopsis tetrahit. The sequence continues at coordinate 31,137,917 of OY776126.1, read as the reverse complement.
AGAAAGGCACTCTTGACATCCATTTGGTATACTTTGAACCTCTTGTGGGCTGCATAGGCTAGAAAGAGCCTTATTGCTTCTAACCTTGCCACAGGTGCAAATGTCTCATCATAGTCAATGCCTTCATGTTGGCAATACCCTTTTGCCACAAGTCTTGCTTTGTTTCTGACAATCACATCATTTTCATTTTTCTTGTTCTTGAACACCCACTTTGTTCCAATAACATCTTGATGTGAAGGCCTATCCACCAGCTCCCATACTTCATTTCTGGTGAATTGATTCAGTTCTTCCTGCATGGCTGTGATCCAATTGGCATCTTGAAGTGCTTCCTCAACATTACTTGGTTCTTGCTCTAACAAGAAACAACAGAAAAGAGCACTTTCACCATGGAATCTTCTTGTTTTGACTCCAATACTTGGGTCACCAAGTATTAGATCAATAGGATGGTCAGACAACCAATTCCTTCTTTTTCTGATCTCTTCAGTAGAGTTGTCCTCTACTGAGGGTGAGTCATTTTGATCATAAAATTCAGGATAATTTAATGCAGGATCTAATTCAGGATCATAATCAGGGATGTTGTCCTCAATGTCAGGGACATTGGCATTTTCAACATTTTGAGTTCCCCCTTGATTATTTGACCCATTAACTACCTCAGCAGGAACTGCTTCTTCATTGGTAGTTGTTACCTGGATGTGAACTGGGATTGGTTCATTCAGTTCACCATTTCCATCTGTAGGATTTGTTTCAGGAAGGTTGCCTTCAGGATTGTTGTCCAATGTGGGTTTTTCAGGCAGATTGGCTTGGACAACATCTATGAATTCAGTGCCTTTGTCTTTTAGATTTAGTCTGGTTGTCCTCTGTGTGATTTCTTCAGGTTCCAAATGATCATTCCTGATCTCAAAGATAGACTCATCAAACACAACATGAGGTGTTTCTTCCACTATAAGGGTTTTCTTGTTGTAGACTCTGAAAGCTCTACTGATTTGAGAATATCCAAGAAATACTCCCTCATCAGCTTTGCTGTCAAAGGCTTTCAACTGTTCTTTCCCATTATTGTGAATGAAACATTTACAACCAAATATATGAAAGTATGACACTTTAGGCATTCTTCCTTTCCAGAGTTCATAGGGGGTTTTGCCTTGCCCCTTAGTGATCAAACATCTATTTTGAGTATGGCATGCAGTGTTTATAGCTTCAGCCCAAAACCTCTTAGGTAAATTTGAATCAGCAATTAAAGTCCTAGCAGCTTCTTTTAAAGTTCTATTCCTTCTTTCTGCAACTCCATTTTGTTGGGGAGTTCTAGCTGCTGAGGTTTCATGAGCTATTCCATTTGATGTGCAGTACTCATTGATGTATGAATTAATGAACTCAGTGCCTTTATCAGATCTTATCTTGATAATGCTAAGGCTTTTCTCATTTGACAATCTCTTGAGAAGTTCAGGTAGTTTGACTTGTGTTTCCTTCTTATTAAGGAGAAATACTACCCATGTGAACCTAGAGAAGTCATCTACTACCACTAATGTGTATTTTCTACCATTTATGCTTGAAGGGGTAATTGGTCCAAACAGATCCATATGTAGAAGTTCAAGTACCCTTTCAGTGGAGATGACTGGTTTTCCCTTAAATGAGGCTTTAATCTGTTTTCCTTCTTGACATGGCTTACACACATGTTCTTTAATGAAAACCTCATTAGGTAGTCCTTTAACTAATGCATTTCTAGCAAGTTTATTCATAGATTTGAAGTTCAGGTGGTTTAGTCTCTTGTGCCATAGCCAACTTTGTTCACTAGAACTTTTAGCAATGAAACATGCAGCATCAGTAGACTTGTCCCAGTCTGCAAAATACACATTTCCCTTCCTAGTTCCAGTCAATAGGGTTTGTTGAGTTTTATCTTTAATTAGACACTTTCCACTTGAGAACTCAACATTAAAATCTTTATCACAGAATTGGCTGATACTCAGGAGGTTATATTTGAGACCAGCTACATAAGATACATTGGTTACTTTGATGTTACCAATCATCAAAGTACCATAACCTTTTGTTGTTGCTTGTGAGCTGTCTCCAAAGGTGACATTTGGGCCTTCTTTTTCAATAAAATCAGAGAGGAGTTCCTTGTTTCCAGTCATGTGCCTTGAGCATCCACTGTCAAGGTACCATGCTGTCTTTTTGTTCATGCTCCTCTTCTTGTGGCCCTCTGGTACCTGCATTTAGATAGGTTTAGGTACCCTTTGAGTTTTGGGTCCTGAGAGGTTAGCTGTACCTTTGGGAACCCAAACTTGCTTAATAACCCTGATTGATTCAAGGTGGCTAAGTTGATTTCCTAGTGCATTAATATACACTGTCTTTCCTTTAAATTCTTTTGGGAAAGTATGTGTGAATGTGTTAACTCTGTAAGTTTCAGAGGAGTTGTCCACTCTTCTGAACTTATGAGTTCTTTGTACAGCTTGATGAAATCTTTGAGGAAAGGCCTTTTTATGACCATTACCCTTTGGCATGAAGGGTTTTGGTTGTCTCATTTTATTCTGCCTGTGAGGGTGGTTGTCCTTGGGTCTATTCAGCTGAGGCTTTCTCAGATGAGTTGGCCTAGGCTGATTATACCTTGGATAATTCCTCTGAACATTGTTCAGGAGAGTTGCCCTTCCATTGGGTCTACTCTGCTGACCAACATTCCTCTTGTGCTCAGGAGCTTTGGCCATTTTCTTAGGTTTTGGCCTTTTCTCCTGAATCACTTGAGTAGGCATTTCATTCAATTTGCCCTTTCCTTTGTTCAGTGGCTGAATTACTTCATTTTCAGCTTGTTGTGCCACTGACTTAACAAAGATTCTCTTAGTGTTACTTGTGGATGCAACACTAAGACAAGGTGAAGATTCAAATGGATCAAAACCCAATCCACTTCTTTGAGCCATAGGTCTTTGATAACTTTGAATTTCCTCTATTGCTCTAGAGGATTTGTTCAAAGCAGACATCTTTAATTTCAGGCTCTCTTCACTTGATTTAAGAATATCATACTCATGTGAGAGATTTTCAAATTTGGCATTTAGAATTTTAAGTTCAAATTCTTTTCTCTTCTGAGAGAGAAGTTGATCATCAATCTCCTTTTGTTGGTCAACTATCCTGAGATTTGCTTCCTCAAGCTTTCTCAAGACTTGTTGATACAACTCAGTAGACTTGACATCAACAGCTACCTCAGAGTTTTTGGAAAGTTCAATAGCCAATCTTTCATTTTCTTTCACACAATTATCATGAAATTCTTGTAATCTAGTGAAATCTTCCATCAGCTTTCCCAAGGAAAGTTTCAGGTTAACCTCACTAGTGTTTTGTGAGGTGAATGATGGTGAACTAGAAGTAGAGGATACCTCATCATCCTCAAGAGCCATGTTGCAGACATCATCATCATCATCACTGTTGGAGAATAATCCATCAGAAGAGTTGAAGCTTTCATCACTATCAGATTCTTCACCAGCCATCATGGCCTTTCTATTGGTGAACTTTCTGTCTCTTTTAGCTTGTCTCTCTCTTCTTTCTTTAGAGCTCAATTCAGGGCAGTCATACTGGAAGTGCCCTTTCTTTTTGCAATTATAGCACAGGTCTTCATCATCATCCTTCTTGGATTCTTCTCTTCTCTTAGATGAAGAAGGATCAGCTCTACTGGATCTTCTCCTATCAGAGGACTTGTCCTCTGATCTTTTCTCTTCAGGCTTTTTGTCCTCAGCCTGACCTTCAGGGGAATTGTATCTTCTCCTGAATTTGTTGTCTTGGTAGAATTTCTTGTATCTACCAAACCTTGTGTTGAGCTTGTCAAACCTTCTAGCCATCAAGGCTAGTTCTTCCTTCATTTCAGTCTTGGAGACTGTCTTTGATGATCTGGGAGTGGATTGCATTTCTGGCTCAGCAACTTTGGCTTTGAATGCCACTCCCTTAGTGGGATTTGAAGGTTCCTCAACAGGCTTTCTTCTATTGAGGTCAAACTCATAGGCTTTAAGTTCTGAGAATATTTGTTGCATGGGCATGGTGGAGAGATCTTTGGTATTCTGCATCATCACAGCATAGACATCCCACTTTTGAGTGAGACTCCTTAGGATTTTCAGTCCAACCTCTCTCTTGGTGTAGACCTTGCCCAATGAGTTAATCTCATTCATCACATCAGTGAATCTACCAGCAAATTTGTCAATGGACTCATCAGACTCCATTGAGAATTGTTCAAACTTCTGCACAGCAACTTGGAGCTTGTTCTCCTTGATCTTTTCAGTGCCCTCACACATTTCAGCAAGAGTATCCCAAATTTCTTTAGCTGTTGTGCAGTGGTAGACTCTTCCCATAACTGCATCTGGAATTGTTTGATAAAGGGTGTTCATGGCAAGATAATTCAAATTATCTTTCCTCTTTTCATCAGTAGTGAAGTCATCCTCATCTTTGGGAATCAGTTCCCTTACATCTGCTTTTTGCTCAGCTGTCACTCTGGGGTTAGTTTGAGTAAACACAAAAGGTCCTCTTGTGATTACTCTTAGCATATCAGTATGGAGAGATGCAAGATGAGCCCTCATTCTAATTTTCCAGAATTCATAATTGTCTATTGAAAACATGGGCAGTTTGTGATGAGAAAAGTGGTTGACTGGATTTGTGGCCATATTGTCCAAACCTTGAATAGCAGGTGGAGGGACAGCATTGTTGTTAGCCATATCTCAATAAGAATCAGTCAATAAACAAATAATGGATTTCAGAAAGAGATCAGTTCAGTGACCACACAAATATGAGAGTTTTGAAAATCAAGATGGATTTTCAGAAGCAGTGGTCTTTGAACCCCTGCTCTGATACCACTTGTTGGTCCTGAAAGGAGTATATAACAAGTGTATGGGGGGGGAATACACTTGTATGCAATTCTTTTGCAGCTTTGATCAAACCAGAGTTCAGCAAGGTTGTCTTGGACAACTCTGCTGAAGAAGATTAACTCTTCTAAGATAATCAGACTACTAAGTACTATTGAGTACTTAGTTGATTGACTATCTAGGGGAGTTATATGTGCGGAATGGTGGTTGGCCCTTTAAGTTTAGACTCCTTTAATTTCTGAAATCACTTAGTCAATGCAACACAGTCCAGTTTAGCTTCAGGGAACTTGTCCAAATCAGTTTTGCACAGTCTTTGAATATGTATCTTTGAAAGATCAGTTTTGTGTGCAGTGTTGAATGAATTTAAGTACTTGTAAAGCAAATCAACACAAGAGTTTATAGTGGTTCAGAGACTCAAGCTCCTACATCCACTTTCCCTGATTTAACAGGATAATTCCTTCACTCTTGGAATTAACTTGTTTTATAGTGCCAAGGTGCACTTGATCAAGAACACCACTCCTTGGTGAATTGATCCCTAGGATGTCTAGAGTCCTAGTACCCTCTTCTCAACTCAGAACTGAACTGTTCTTCTCTCAACAGTCAGCTCCTACCACTTCTACTACTACAACCTTCTCACTTTCACTCTTGAAAGGGGTAAGGATTGAAGTAAGGTTCCAACTAATGAGATATCCTTTACAATGAAGATCAGTGTATAAGGATAGGATATCTCTCTAAGCTTGTGTATGGATATACAATTGGGTTCAGCTTAGATGAAGTGTTTGAAGACTAAGATAGTCTTTGAAAGCTTTGAAAGCACTCTAGCTTGTAAGAACTTTGAGCTTAGTTGGATTGTGTTGAGGTGCTTTCAAATGGTCTTCACACTTCTGTATTTATAGACAAAATGGAGGATTTGCCCGTTGGAGAGGCAGCCCCAAATTGCTATAAATGTCTTCCTTGAGTTCTTCAAACTGGAAGACAGATTCTTGATAGTGACATGTCCTCATTTGGGTAATAAACGGCTGTAACAGTTTTGTCTTCATTCTGCAGCACTTTTCCCAATGTTTGACTTCTTGTTAGGACTTGGACATGGCTTCTGAAGGTTGATCCAATGATAGGACAACATTCCTTATCATCTGGACAACTCTCCTTATCACTATCAGCATTTTTGCTTTTCAGCATGGTTGGCTTGCTCTTCTTCAGATGACTTGGCTCTTTCCCTTTATTTCTCTTGAGTATGGTCTTAGCTTATTTCTTTGAGGACCTTTAGGGACTGGTTGTCTCAAACTCTTCAGCATAGTTGATCTCAGGCTTTCAGAGCACTTGATCTTGATCAATTTAGCTGAGACAACTCCTCTGGACAACTCTCCTGATCAGTATATTTAATCTTTTTGCATCAGAGCACTTTATGCATAGAGTTGACTTCTCTGGACAACTCTCCTGATAAAAACCTTTGAGTAGTCTTGTCCTTTTGAGCTAGGTAAGCTTGTTCTTGCATATGGCTAGCTTCTTTGGACAACTCTCCTGATCAGAGCTTATGAATATTTTCTCTGGACAACTCTCCTGATCAGAGCATCCACATTGGACTTGTCCTTTTGAGCTTTACAATCTTGTTCTTGCATAAGAGCATCTTCTCTGGACAACTCTCCTGATAAGAGCATCTTAGATTTCATAGGGTGTCCTTGCTCTTAAGTGATTGTTCCAGAATTTGAGCCTTGAGGGGACTTGATCTTGATCATTTTCAAAGCATAGGTTCCCCCTCAAATTGTGCATCTAATTGTCTAAGAGCTACCTAACATTTCAGCTTCTCATCTAGCCTATAATCTATATGTTCTAACATTCTTAGAACATATTTATATTGACTTAGGCATGTCTCAGGGGGTTTTGGTATTAGATCAAAACATATCTCATTTTATTCCCAACATATCCCTTTTACCCCTCTTGCAAAATTAAACAAAAAACCAAGATGAGTACACCCCTCGTGAATTTTCAACTTCCATTTCAACAGAATTATCCCACCATCAAACCATCCACAACAAAACAAACACCAAAATTTTCGGGAATTTTTGTGGTTCGAAAAATTTTAATGAACAAACTCAATATGTTCGGAAAAAATTCCAAAACAATTTAAATTTGTACGAAAAAAAAAATCGAACATTTGTTTGAAATATTTTCCAAAACAAACTCAAGTTGTTCGAATTTTTTCCAAAACAAACTCAATATGTTTGAAAATAATTATCGAACTTCTAAAAACCCTAATTTTCTAAAAAATTTCAAAAACCCTAATCTTACAAAGAGCGGCGGCGAGGGGAGAAGAGAGGCGGCGAACGGGCAACGTTTCTTGGAGGGGACTTGAACGCAGCGGCGACGCAAGGGAAGGAAGGAACGGCGACGGCGGCCGCGGCGGATGAGGAAGGAGGATTGCGAGCGAGGGAGGAGGGATGCGACGACCGCGTCTTTGAGAGGAGGGCGACGGCGGCCGCGACAGACGAGGTTTGCGAGAGAGGGTGGAGGGGTTGCGCCGTTGCGGCCGCGAACGGGCGCGAAGGGGAAGGGAGGGGGTGCGACGGGAGGCCGCCGGCGACGAGAGAAACGACGGGAGTTGCAGATTTTTTTTTTTTTAAAAGAGAGGAGGTCGCCGGCGCCGAGGGGAGGGTGAGACGGCGACGAGAGGAGGAGGGATGACAGTGCTGCTTCCGGCGACGAGAGGAGGGGAGGGGGATGACGGCGCCGCTTCCGGCGACGAGAGGAGGTGAGGTGAGGGAAAGGGGGTGTACCAAATGAGTGAAATCTAGGTTTTAAGATTTTAATGGGGAGTCCTCATTTTTATAGTGTGTGTCCTCATCGCGTGGGTGTCCTCAATACAATGGTGTGTGTGTTTAACCGCGCCCTAATTTAAATAAGAGGCAAATCCAATGCATATTTCATTTTTGGAGGGGGGGGCCAACTAAAAATAAAATAAAAAATCTAATACAATTATATATATATAGGTAGATGTTGGATGAAATTTGAGGGGGCCATGGCCCTCCTTTGTTAATACGTGCATCCGCCCCTACGATAGCACAATTTGCCAATCCTATTTTGCACCTCATAGCATCAAATGCAGTTGTAAAATTTGTGTATTAAACAAATATATAATTTTGTCCTATTTGTTACTCACTTGGTTCACAAATAAGTGACCTCATAATATTTCATTTTGTTTACAAGTAAATGTCTTTTTAGCTTTTTCCTTTTTACCCTTTCTTCCAATTTTACTCTTTTAACTTTAAAAAATATTTATAATTTCTATTTTACATTTATTAATTATGGAGTATCTCTCATTATATATGTATATGTGTTATCTTTCAGTGATTTTTGTATTAATTGAATTATTTTTATTTTTATTACAACTGATCACTCATACAATGAAACAGTGTCTATTAGCATAAATTCTCGCTAATGGACAACAAAGATTATCTTAGACGATGTATTTGGTATTATCTATACACAATGTGTTGTGACAGAATAGGATTATAGAGCATGAACAAGAAACGTAAAGAAGACAAGTGATTTACGTGGTTCACCAAAGAATTGGCTACGTCCACGGGCAGAGAGGAGAACGGATTTTATTATCAATCAGGGTTACAGATTACAGATCTCAAAGACCTTATATATAGTACTGAGATAAAACACCCAAATTGGGCCTAAAGCCCAATACTGCATACTGTTGGGATTCAAGGCGAAGTGTGTGATTCAAGGCATATCAACACAATGGATTTCAAAATATATGTTAGAGGCTTGTTGTCATTCAACATTTTTCTTGCAGTAAGTAACAACCCTAGTTGCCAATTAGTGATGAATTATTTGGGGTCACAATTGGACAAATTGTGATGCAAATTTCATTGCTAATTTTATACCAAATATGACGACTAATTGGTGCATGGTCGTAGAAATTCCGTCAATATAGTGACTAGCTACTCTTTGTTGCTAAATCCTACCATATCAGCAATTGAATAAAAAAAATATTGATCATTGTGTACATCCTTACGAACCAATCCATTAAAACAAACCAATATACTACTTTTAATGGAATGACTTGCAAGAAATTACATTATGTTTTCATATATATATACACGATGTTTTGAATTTGGTTTAGTCTAGTATACACTTGAGTGCACAACAGTATACACTTGAGTGCATGTTGTGCACTCTAGTCATGTTGCACTTTTCAGTTGTATTGACTTGCACTTTTTCATATTTACACTTTTTGGTAAAATGGTATTGCTCTTTTCAATTATTAAACTGTATAATAATATTTTTTAATTTTATCCCACAATCCAAACAACTTGATTATAAATTATCATATAAACTTTAAAATTTAATCCATCAATCCAAACATGAATTTTAAATCAATTTTTCAAATTGTCCCACTAAATCCTATCATAATATATCTATCCTATCTAGAGATGTTTATCCGGGCCGGGCTAACCGGACTGGCCCGTTTAACCCTAAAAAATACAGGGTTAGGGTTCATGAATTATAGGCCCGTTTAAAATCGGGCTTTTTTTACCCAGACCGGTTTAGCCAGCCCGCATGGCTACAGGGCCAGCCCGCTAGCCCGACTTGTTACTTTTTTTTCGTTTTTTTAATAAATAACCTAAGAACAAATTTTGGGTAATTTGACCAATAACCATAACTATAAGCATTAAGAAGTCAATTACCATCAATTTGTCATTATTACTATTTTTTATTAGATTATGATATTTGTTTAGTTTTATTTGGTCATATTAAGGACCAACGAGTTCTAGAATTGTGTTTAAATTATACTTTTTTTCTCATTTACTAATTATTAACTAATTATGTATTTTTCTATTTTATTTACTTGTTGGACATGCCAATTGAGACCTTTAATTTTAAATGAAAAAAAATATTGTAGCCCGTGGCCCGCTAGGGTTAGGGTTAGGTCCCAACAATTGTAGGCCCGTTAAATATGAACCGGTTAAGGCCCTAACCCGTTTAGCCCGTAACCCTATAGGGCTGGCCCTATAGGGCTAGGGCCAGCCCGATAGACATCTCTAATCCTATCTAGCAAACCAAACAAGTCATAAAAGTATAAGTTAGTATAACTAAAAGTGAAATACGATATTTCTGAAATGTGCAAGTCGGTATTAATGAAAAGAGCATCACAATATTAATGAAAAGTGTAAGTCAATATAACTGAAAGTGTAAGAGTCTATAACTGAAAAGTGCAACAAATTTTTTTACTGAAAAGTGCAACACAATATTATTAAAAAGTGCAAGTCAGTATCACAATTTTTAATGAAAAGTGTAAGTTATTAATCTGAAAAGTGCACCAGAATATTACTAAAAAGTGTAAGTCACTATAAATAAAAATATTATTATATAGTTTAATAATTGAAAAGTGCAACATCATTTTACTAAAACGTGTAAGTCATTAAAAAGTGCAAGTCAGTACAACTGAAAAGTGCAACATGGATTAAAGTGCACAACATGCACTCGAAGTTAGTACAACTGAAAAGTGCAACATGAATTAAAGTGCACAACATGCACTCGAGTGCATAGCAGACCAACCCTTTGAATTTATATTTAAATTCAAATGATAGTACCATATATATATATATATATATATATATATATATATGTGGTGGGATTTTTAAAAGATATGGATTCTTATTTTCAAATAAATTTCGGATCTTGAGGGATTTCTTAATATAAATAAAATGCAATTAATTAGGTCAACTGTCTCGCTGCCTAATTAATTCGAATAATTAACAGCGAAGTTTTGGATTTTATATTGGATAACTACTGTTTAGTCTGTTAACTTGTTTCTAGCTTATTTTGGCATGCTTGGAGACTTTGCGAAAGTATATACGGTGATGATAATTTATTTTAATACGTATATACATTATTTTATAAATTTCTTATATATTTTATTTAATACATTATTTAATCTTTTAGACGTTGAACTTCATGCGGATGTGGTAGCATACGAATATTATTTTATACAATGATGTAACATCTTCTATTACAACATTTAGATACACGTCACATGTACATCCATCGAAATTTACAAATATAAGGATAACACCTAACATTGGATCAAAAAAAAAAAAGTATAATTGTGAACAATGAGATATGATCACCGTTGAATTGGTGAGTGAGGAATCACTTGTATTTATAAGAGTAATTACAGTATAACCTAATTACATGATTTTAGGAAAAGATAAATATAACAAATATGTCCTATATACAAGGAATGTTTGACTATTCCTTAATATCCCCCGTCAAGCGATGCGTGGGATGAGGAAAAACGCAGAGCTTGGATCGAAGGAACTCAAACGTCGGGCGAGGAAGGCTTTTCATGAAGATGTCGGCGAGCTGGAGATGTGTGGGGACGAACTGTGTGAATAGCTTGCCAGAGGTGACGAGCTCGCGAACAAAGTGACAATCAATGTCGATGTGCTTTGCCCGTTTGTGTGCCACAGGATTTTGGCTGAGAAAAAGGGCGCTGTTGTTGTCGGAGAGGAGAACGGGGCGAGCTGGTAACGGAACGCGGAGCTCGCGGATCTGAGAGGTTAGCCAAACGACCTCGGCAGCTGCATTGGCTAAGGCACGATACTCCGATTCACAACTGGAGCGAGCAACAGTGGTCTGCTTTTTGGCACTCCAAGACACTAGATTTCCACCTAAGAAAACTGAATAACCATAGGTTGATCGGCGAGTTTCCGCACAACGAGCCCAATCTGCGTCTGAGTAGGCGACCACAGAGGAGTCTGGTCGTCGAGTGAAGGAAAGGCCAAAGTTGACATTGTGCTTAACATAGCGAAGAATCCTCTTTACTGCCGAGAAGTGGTCGCTGGTCGGCGCCTGGAGAAACTGGCTGACATGATTTACCGAGAAGGATAGATCAGGTCGAGTAATGGTGAAATACTGGAGGGCGCCCACCAAGGAGCGATAAAGAGTTGGATCCGAAAAAGGGTCACCAGTGCTGAACAGGGTTTCGCCCGCGGCCAAGGGAGTGGCAATGGGCTTGGAGTCTTGAAATTCGGCTCGCTCAAGAATATCGCGAGCATATTTGGACTGCCCGACGAACAACCCAGAAGGGGTGTAAGAGATTTCCAAACCCAAAAAGTAATTAAGGCGACCGAGATCTTTGAGTGCGAACTCCTTGTTCGCCCTAGCAATAAAGCGAGCAACAGTGGCGGGGTCATTCCCAGTGACAATGATATCGTCCACATACAAAAGTAGATAGACGACCGAGGAACCCTGAAATAGGTAAAACAGCGAGGAGTCAGACTTGCACGCCTTGAAGCCAATGCCGAGCAGAAAAGAGCTGAACCGCTGAAACCAGGCCAAGGGGGCCTGGCGAAGACCATATAGGGCCTTCTTTAGTTTGCAGACATGATCTGGGAGCCGAGGATCGACAAAGCCAGGAGGTTGAGCCATGAAAACCGGTTTCTGGAGATACCCGTTAAGAAAAGCGTTCTTGACATCCAATTGATGGAGGGGCCAATTGTTTTGAACAGAGAGAGCCAAAATAACACGAACAGTGGTCGCCTTGACAACCGGACTGAAGGTGTGCGAGAATTTTGTGCCAGGGATTTGGGTGAAGCCTTGAGCGACCAGTCGGGCTTTGTGTCGTTCAATGGAACCATCCGATTTGTACTTCGTTCTAAAGACCCATTTGGAACCAACAATGTTCGCATCCTGAGGGCGAGGAACAAGATCCTAAGTTTTGTTAATTCGCAAAGCATCAATTTCTTCCTGCATGGCGGCCAACCATTCAGGGGACTTGGCTGCAGACTTGAAACCACGGGATTCCGATGAGGCAGTGAGGACACTGAGCAGGGCAGTGGAGGCCAAGTTTAGTGGGTACTTCGGTTTGAAGATCCCAGATTTTGCTCGCGTGATCATTTGGTGGTTGGACCATGGTCGCTCCATTGGTGGGTCAGTGGTCGGCAGAGGTTGCTCGGCCGGTGCAGGGGGAGCAGGTGGCTCCGCAGTAGGGACTGGTGGAGGAAGTGGGTCCTCGCCAGGATCAGAGATACATGCCGAGCAGGGCATGGTTGAAGTAGGAGCAATAGACTCAGGAGAGGAGTCTTTCGAGGAGCCTAGATCGGCGTCCAAGAAGGAAGAGACCACTGCAGTGGTCGGCAGGGGCCGAGCAGAACCTGAAAAAGGAAAGCAACTTTCATCAAATATAGCATGCCGAGTAACAAAGACTTTGGAGGAGTCGGGATCATAACACCGGAAGCCCTTGTGAAGGCTACTGTATCCCAAGAAAATACATGGTCGGCTGCAAGGAGATAGCTTGTTCGAGGCATAATCGCGTAAGTATGGAAAAACCCGACAACCAAAGGGCTTGAAATTCCCATAGAGAGGCATAGTGCCAAACAGAACCTGAAACGACGATTGACCACCCAAAATGGAGGATGGAAGACGATTAATGAGGTGTACTGCAGTAGCAAACGCATCGAACCAAAATTCACTCGGAGCACGGGCATGGAAAAGCATGGAGAGAACAATTTCAGTTATATGGCGATGCTTTCGCTCGGCGCGACCATTCTCCTGGGGTGTGTAAGGGCATGACACTCGATGTAATATTCCATGGTCGGTCATGAAGGTGCGAACAATCTTGTTAACGAACTCAGCACCACCATCACTCTGAAAAACTTTTAGAGATGTCGAAAATTGGGTGCATACAAACTTGTGAAATGCGACCAATGTAGCAAAAAACTCAGATTTCGCACGGAGAGGATATATCCATGAGAAACGAGAAAAGTCATCGACGAACACAGCATAATAGCGAAAACCAGAAAGCGCAGTTACGGGGGCGGGACCCCATAGGTCGCAATGAACTAAATCAAGAGTAGCAGAAGCACGTTTTTCATTAATGTGAAAAGACACGTTTACTCTTGGCCAACTGGCAAGAAGTGCAAACAGTAGGGTTCGGCAAAACGGAATTAACAGATATATGCCTTAATTTATTTAAATCCTTAATAACATCAAAAGGAACATGTCCCAAACGAGAATGCCATAAATCAAAGGAGGCACGAGCAGCACCGGGCTTCTTCAAGGCAGCGACCAAAGCTGGGAGTGCCCGTTCCAACACGTACAACCCCTGTTCACAACGCCCCTGAGCCACCACTTCCTTGGTAGCCCGATTCTGAACAACAAATGTCTTGTCAGAGATGATAGGTGAAGCGGCGGCGGCGGCGGTAGAGAGAGAGAAAGAGAAATTAGGGTTAAGGTTTAGAATCGTGTTTAGGCTGATACCATGTGAACAATGAGATATGATCACCGTTGAATTGGTGAGTGGGGAATGACTTGTATTTATAAGAGTAATTACAGTATAACCTAATTACATGATTTTAGAAAAAGATAAATACAAAAGATAAATATAACAAATATGTCTTATATATAAGGAATGTTTGACTATTCCTTAATAATAACACCTAACATCGCTGTTTAAGGCTTCAAAAATCTTATAATAATCTAATAATTGGAGCCAATAATAATAATTAATTATTATTACCATGGAGATCAGAAGCTAATTTAAAAATATTATAGGTTGGAAGGGGGTATATGAGAAGTATAAAGTGGGTGCATGATTGTATATATGTGTTGTTTAGGAGAGGAGGTTGTTATATTTGATCAAACCGAACTGTGTGGTCGGTGCAGTAGAAAAACCCTAGTTTTGGGCATGTAATACTACCACAACTATATACGTACCCCCTCGCAACAACAATTTGAATTGGTTGTATTTCACTTTCTACCTAACAATATATAATATTTGTATATCAATTATTTATATATATTAAAATACAATTATCCATGCAACTATCTCAATTACCCCTATTAAACATCAGCTTAGTATCAATAAGAATTGAGAAGCCTGATCATTTTTGCAACAAATACGCTTAAAACATATATATGAAGGGCATAATCGAAAAAGTGAAAACCATATAATGAGTGGGAAGCTTGATTTTCCTTTTTCACAAAAGGTGGCTTAAAATAATATACGTACTAATATCGTGAATCTAATATATCCTCGCGGACTCGATCGGGGTAAACGAGTCATTAATAAACTACAGAATAAAAAATTTAAAAATAAATAAATAACCAAAATATAATAATATTAAAATTTTAATTATCTCTAGACTCTAGCTGGATTTGAAGTCTTTTAATTAACGTAAGTATACATTTAATATGAATAGGTTGTAACATCTATCCACTAACCCACGATTACCAGTTATTCAGTATTATTAAAATCGACTAGTCGTTAATTAATTAATTGCTTGTGTCGTACGTATTTTTTATCACAAATTTTTGTATCCTTATGAGATGCTCTACACTCTACATCACGATAAGTCGTCGGTTTATCACCCGTAACAAAACAAATCCTTTAATAAGGGGATTTGATTTGAGATTTTAAATGATATGTTTTTTGTGAAAATTTAAAATCCTCACAATTTTATCTAAAAAATATATGAATAAAACTTTAAGTATTTAAAATTTCATTCATAATCCAAACTAGTGGAGTAGATTTGAATGACGTATCCATCCATCCAAATGGAGCCTAATTAATCAATTGCTTCACGAGTTATCAATTTTACAATTTTGGTCATTCCTGGTTTATAAATTACTTATTTTCATTCTTGTTAACATCATGTCACACATTAAAATATTAATATACTATAATATTTTTTAAAACCAACGGCAAACAGTAAATTAAATGAGTAACTTAACAAATGACAGAAGGAATATGAGTAAATTGCACGAAATTCTATATTGGCTTGATAATGTTTTGACGATTTTTTTTAATAGTGTAAAAATTGCATGAAATTCGTCCGTAGTTTATTAGTAAAGCAAATTATTTCTTTGTTTAAAAAGAAAAAAGTGCTAAAGATTTTACTAATTTCCTCCATTTTTCATTTTTTATTTTAATATTGAAGTTTTGAGATTGTACTATATATAAAGAAAATAACGTGAAATAGATAAAGTAAATTAAATGTCTGGGTAAAAAAAAGAAGGGAGAATTCAGTTTATTTAATAAATTATAGGGAGGTCATGTCATGCAATTTTCAAACCACGATAGTGTTTTATGCAATATTTTCAAATCACAAGGAGTTTCGTGCAATTAAGTGGTTACATGTGTGGCAAATACTCCCCATGTTTGGTGATGATTTGCATACATTAATGACTGACTCAATTTCTAAGAATAGATGATTTTGTGGTGTGAGAGGTCAAATAAATGAGGGATATATATAATCTTGAAAATAAAATGATGGTATGAGATTATTAATTTTCTAGGTATGTAAATAAGAAAAGTATACAAGTAATCACTTAACCGTGGCAAATATATTTTGAATAAATTGCAGATTATGTTGTATTTCCCCAAGTATAAAGAAATGCATGCTTAATTAGTAGAATAGTTGATAAAATATAATTGGTTGTGTAGTGTGTTAATTTAGATTAGAATATGATAGGGTTAATTTTGTATTTGTATGAGAAGCTCTACGGCACCCAAAGCGCCACTCACGATTCCCAGTAAGTAGTAATTAAGTCGATCGAAGTCGTCGGCATATATATTACTAATCCTTTAATTAATTGACAAGCAGAGTTGGATATTCGATAATTAAATTAATTTCAGATTTGTGGTCTAGTCATGTATGCAAAAGAGATGTCATTATTGTTTCTCTAATTAAAAGTTTTTAACTAAGGAAAATTAAGAATTAATAATATAAACTATAATTAAAAGTCAATTCCCGTCCTTAAAGATTTTTTAGCTAGAAAATCTATATAACAGTATTTCTACGTGGGGTGCAATTAAATTTTTTAAATAAACTTAATAGCTGCTATTTAAAGAGGTAGCTTCTGCAGCATTAATTCATTTATCAAACAAAATTTAGAAGTTTAGGTTTTGAGAGAAAATGAAGGGTAAGAGCAGAATTTGGGTGTTCAGTATTTTAGTTATTTTGGGGTGTGGAATGTGTGTTGCCAGAAATGATAATAAGTTGAAAAGGCAGAAGCTGGGTTGGAGCAGAAAAGCTGCAATAGAAGCAGAAGCTGTTGCTGCAAGATTTTGCTCTGGGCATGGAAGAGTTTATTTAGATGGTTTGGTTGATGATGCAGATAAGCCTGTTTGTGAATGCTATTCGTGCTATACAGGCTCCGATTGCTCTCAACTACTCACCAATTGTCCTGCGACTGCTAATACGTATCTCTCTTTCTCTCTTTTCTACTCATCCTAGCTTGCTCTTTTATCGTTTAATTACAAAAAAAAACTTGTGTGTGGCCGTTTTACAGATTTTTTTTTGTGAGAGTTTAATTCAACATTATCACTTTTTATTTAAACATTATCATTTTTTTACTGCAGATTTGTTAGACGGTCTCACCCATGGCCAATTCATTAATTATTGTGTTGCGTGTTATTCATTCAACAAATATAATACTCAACTAAACCGTTCAGATTCGATTCAATTTCGTTATTCTCATTTTTTTTTTTTTCAATTTTTTTTAGTATAATGCTAACATTACTTAGCTTTATCTCTACCCTTCAATAATAGTACTTATGAAATTTCACAATTTGTGTCTGTTTGAAATTGCTAAATGCACACACAACCTGGTTAAATTTATTATTAAATATAGTTTTCAACACGGTATTTCAATAACTTTATATCCTAAAAAAATATTTATATTTTATAGATTATATATTGAAAATTAGAATTAAAATTATTTTAAAATATAAAAGACATTTGAGTGGTACTTAATTTTGTCTGTTTTGAGCATTAATTTTGACAAAACAACCCCCAACCTAGCGAGATATATATATCGAAAACATATAATTAACCCAAAAGAGTCGCTCAAGATCCAAACTAATATAACAAAATGTGAAGGGTACAAGTAGTCCTAGCCTTTTGATCAGATGAATCACGTACTTGTGTATCCAATTATCGATATTGCATCACATTGTATAATTAATACTGGTGATGTAATTGAACTACAATTTTAACTTGATTCTAGCTAATGTAACATGTCAAATTTAATTGAACGGTTAAAAATATATCTAAATCACTTTGAACAAATGCAAATGCAGCGGAGATCCATTATTCGTGGAACCCTTTTGGATGAAACATGCAGAGAGCAGTGCAGTTGTAATATCAGGATGGCACAGAATGAGCTACAATTTTCCGGACAATTCTTACATTTCTCAACAACTCAAAATCCACATTAGAAGACTCCATTCGGTAGCAAAAAATGCAGTGACACAAGACAAATACATTGTTTTTGGAGCTGGAGCTACTCAACTTCTTTCGGCAGCTGTTTTTGCACTTTCCATGGATAATGATCCTACACCAGCAAGGGTTGCATCTCAAGCCCCCTACTACTCGGTATATATATACTATATCCTTCCTCTATATATTCAGTTTCACTAAACTTCTTATTTCGTATATATATATGTTCAGTTATCTATGATTAGTTTGAATATTTCAATTGATTCACGTTGAATCGTAGATAATGTATTTTTTGGTCATTTGGTATACACTTAATTGAATCTCTTTTGATGTATTATTGGATTTAAAATTTATTTTAAGCCTACACATGCATCTATTATGGACCTAATTAACCAATCACTTATTTTGAACTAATCTACTCTACCAAAAGAATATAATCTTCAACCTTATTAAAATGGTCCCAAAACGTACCAGTCTAGTTTAAATTATTTTTTATATGTATAAATTTCGTCTAAAAGCTGTCAGAATCCTCGGAATGAGATGTTGTTTTTGATCGAAAAACTTTGTCGGAATAGACTGCCCACGTGTTGAGCATACAAGAAACGTACGTAGACGTTATGATGTTTCCTGCAACTTTGGGACGAAATTGATCATATATACTTAGAAAAAAAAAAAAAACCAGATTAGTACATTTATGCTTTTTAGAACCATTTTAGTAAAGGTAAAAATTTATGGGACCATGCAATATTTTTTTTATCATGCTCTTGAACATGTATAAAAATTGAAATTTATAACTCCGTGACTATATTGCATGCAGGTTTACAAGTCACAGACTGATTACTTCGAAACGGCCAATTTTGAGTTCAATGAAACGTCATTGCAGGGAAATAGTAGCCATAACAATTTTGGGAAAGTGATTGAGATTGTATGTTCACCAAGTAATCCAGATGGGAATTTGAGAAAAAGTGTGCTTAAAGGGGCTTCAGTCAGCACTATTTATGATCATGCTTATTATTGGCCTCATTACACACCAATTCCAGCCCCATCTAATGAAGATTTGATGCTTTTTACCCTCTCAAAATTCACTGGTCATGCTGGAAGCAGATTTGGGTAAAATTCCGTTTTTACCCCTATTTTATCTTATCTTATTCTTTCAATTATTAAATTTATTATATGTATGTACCGTACCCTAAACCCAAAAATTCATGAAACCAAGAATTTTCCATTTTTTTATAAGAGGTTGACTCTTATATACTAGTTACATCTAGGATTAGATAATATTCTAAACCATCAAACACAAGACTTCTAGCTAAGTTATTAAAAAATTTACAACATTTTTGATAGTATATAATAAATGAATTTTTACTTTTTTTTACCCTTTTCATATAATTACTAAAGATGTTGTATGGTCTAGAAAACCCTTTCCCTGGCCTCTCTAAAATGTGATCCAAAATTTCGTCCTTCCTCCTATACCTCAAGATATTTCTGTAAAGTTAACTAATGGGAAAAGAGCTTCAAGATATATCGAAGGTCGATCCATATATATAAGTTTTAACAGCTAGACTATAATCCATTAGGGATATTTTAGTCTTTTCAGATTAAATTTTTTACACTCCCTCCTATCCTAATTACATTGCCTTTTTACCATTTTGATTTGTCCCGTATAAGATTATCACTTCCTTAAATAGAAAAAAATAACTTTTTCTACACGATTTTTTTTTCTTATTCTAATACACCCTCAATAAAAAGTTATTTGTATCTAATGTGGGACGGGAGGGAGTATCAAATAGGTATATTTGCCAAAAATATAGGTATATGTTGATTTTATATTGGCAAATTGTACGTGTAGTACCTGTGCGTATCATGAAATTGTTGCGTATTTTCTTACAAAAATTAATACTTGTACTATATATATTTTGTTGAACTACAGATGGGCTTTGGTTAAGAACAAGACAACGTACGATAATATGGTAAACTACATGGTTGAAGCGACACTTGGCACCTCAAGAGACACTCAACTCAGAGTCCTTCAGCTTTTCAAGACAATTCTCCAAACAAATGGCACTGAATTATTCAATTTCTCTTACAACACAATGCGACATCGTTGGGAGAAAATGAATGAAATCATATCACGTTCAAATCGTTTTACACTCCAAAAAATCCCTCCTCGATTCTGCACCTATTATAACAAAGTGAGAGGTCCTTCTCCACCGTATGCATGGGTGAAATGCATAAGAAAACAAGACTCGAATTGCACCAAAGTGTTTGAGGAAGCTAACATTTTAGGGAATGAAGGAAAATTGTACCATGCTAATGACAGTTATGTCCGTCTTGACCTCAATGGGAGAAAATTTGACTTTAACTTGCTTCTCCAACGAGTTGCCAATCTTGTTTCAAAGGAGAAATGATATGGAACCAGCCCAACACCCGTATAAATTACTTGTATCGTGCTTTTTACGAGTCGTCTTGGACAACTATATATGATCCGGCCCAAGACTTTATGTATCTTTTATTCCGTTGGACCCGCCTTGCATTTGGGTTTATTATCGCAAGACTATGTATTTTCCTTCTTGAATATGCTATTTTTAGGGTTGTTGGGTATTGATATTGAATTTTATGTAAATCTCTCTTTGTTGTTAGTTGATTTGTGCTTCAGAGTTTCAACCAACAAAAATTAAATGCAAAGTAATTATAATATTGTGGTCAAAAGACCCTTATATAGTACATGCAAATATGTGTGGTTTTGTTAATATTAAATGTAGTTTTAAACAATGTCAAGTGTTTTTCTTCTTGACTTCATGAATTTTTAAGTATGTGTTTTGCTTTCAAAATCTTCATTTCTCCTACCAAATAACAAAACACCACATTTATTTCTATCAAGTGTAAACTAGTCAATATGAAGTGAAAAAAGAAGATGTAATCCTATCAAATTTAGCACCCTGGATGTATGAATTACAAACAATTTTTACACTAATAAAAAATGGAAGACAAGGATAACTAGGTGTAAAGATTTACCAAATAAGATCTCTATAATTGCATGAATTAAGGGCTCTATGAAATCGTCTTGCTACCAAAGACGCTAAGGGAAAAAAAAAAAAAAAAGACGTATTGGCCGGGTTGAAAGAAAGTGAAAAAGTTTGTGTGTTTTGGTGAGTATATGATTCATGAATTTTGGAGAAAATGTTAAGTGACTTGGATGTGTTGTGATTATTGACAACTTTGATCAACATGTAGTGCACATTCTCCATCTCAATGGTGATAGAGATATGATTTTTAATATTTGACACAGTAAGTGCCGGATGAAAAGAGTTTTTGTTGGTCGACATGATGTGTCGGACGAGAGAAAGAAAAAGAAGTGGCGAACAGAAAAGATTTAGGGCACATCGGAAGAGAGAAAAGATACAGAAATCCATAAGTCTCGTGATATCATGTAAGAATGTAATCTGTAATCTCATTCATCTCAGAAAGGTCAAACTTATACAAGAAATAACCTTCAATGCTAAGCTATTAAAGTACTCCTTAACTTATGCCTACTGTATACACATTATACAGAATATATGCTATTAACTGTACATTTATTCTAACAATAAATTTATTATGAATATGATTTGAAGTAGTTTTTGTTTATTGAATTTGAATATGTGTCCATCACATATTCTATTGTTTTTAATTAATATATTAAACCGTGTATTGCACGAACAATTAATTAATATTCTTATTTATCAAGACACAAAACGAATAACTTACATAACTCACCAATCTTTCTCTCCATTTAACTATGAATTCATCTCTAGCTTTCTCCATTTTCAATCATTCACATTTGTAAAGCCCACAATTTCTTTTAACAACAAAAAAGAGAAATTAAATAATGTTGAAGCTTACAATAATTGGAAGGGTAAGTGATGGGATGCCTTTAGCCCAAGGTCCAAGGTATGTAAATGAAGACAATGAATCTTCTTACAAGCAACAATGTGAGTTCTTACTCAAAGAAATCTCAAGAGGAGCTTTGACATCTTCTAAGATGGCCATTTTCTTGGAAAACCACTGCTTCAAGTATGCTTTTCCCTCTTAATTATTTTTTAGAGTTTTTATTATTTTTAGGTGCAAAAATTTATAGGTGCATTTTATTTATATATATATTACTATTATATGCAAAACGGTGTGTATATTGGATTTGAATTGTGCAATGTGTATTTCGAGTTCGTAATAGTGTGCATTTACAGTTCGTAGTGTGCAAATCAATTGTACCTAAAAATAAGTTGAAACTCTGCACTGTTTTCAAATTGCACCTAAAAGTAATTCTCCCTTTTTTTTTTTTTTAATTAAATTAACTTGTGCAAAATTGCACATTTCAAAGGCCATATGTTTTCTTTTCTTTTTTCATATATTTTAATATTAGTACTTGAAATATAAATTGAAACACTATATATAATATAATGTTGTCCGTTTTTCAGTTACGTGGTTGCGGATGGAATTTGCTTTATGGCACTCTGTGATTCAATGTACCCCAGAAACCTGGTTTTCTATTATTTACGAGATTTGCACAAAGAATTTAACAAGTTTGATGTGAGATTGGTTCAGAGAATTATGACACCATATGGCTTTATTCAATTTGGTAATTCATTTTAATTACTATATGCATGTATAATTGTAGAAATATTGCAACTACGTATGCATTTAATGTGTATTTTAATTTTCTATCTATTCCAATTTGTTTGTCATGTTAAATTTTTCACACGAATGAAAACGTGTACTCCCTCCGTCCACCAAAAGTGTGCTCATTTCTTTTTTTGAGTTCACAAAAAATATGATTATTCTATTTAAATCGTTCACTTTTGAATATTTTTTCTACTTTACTAAGAAGATTGAGTATCTACCAAATATATTCTTTACTCATTATCCTAAATATATTCTTTATAATTAAAATATGATTTTTTTTAAAAACATGTATAAAAAAAAGCAAGCACACTTTTAGTGGACAGAGGGAGTAATTTTTTACCTTAATGGTATTTTAATTTATATTATAACAAAAGCAACTTTAATTTATATATGACATTTAATTTTTCTAGCTTAGTTCAAAATAACAAATTTAACAATCTTCTTAATACAAAAATGAGACAGATTGAGTATTAGTTTTCATTAAATTATTTTGTCAATATTAAATTCATTGCTTCATTGAAAAACATTCCCCTGTCCGGTAAAAGCTTGCAAATTATAATTTGAGAGCGAATTTGATGTATTTAAAAATTTGTTGCTTAAAAAAACCTAGTATATGAGTTGGTGTTGAGTGTCAAACCATTGTCCCACATCAAATTAGCATTGAAGGATCATTGGGTATAAAGGGGGACTAGTATCTCCATTGGTATGAGGCCTTTTGGGGAAAACTCAAAAGCAAAGCCGTGAGGGTCTTGCCAACCCAAAGCGGACAATATCATACCAAGTGGAATACTATGGAGGGTCCAAGTCCTGCCCAACTCTACGATTTGAGGATTCATAAGGTCAAAATGCAGGCCCTCCTTGAACAGCAAGGATTATTCGAAAGGAGCAAGTTGCTCAGAAAAGCTCGAAGCACGATCCTACTCTGCCTTGGAGATAAGGTCTTGAGGGAGCAAGGATTATTCGAAAGGGTGCCCAACTCTATGATTTGAGGATTCATAAGGTCAAAATGCAGGCCCTCCTTGAACAGCAAGGATTATTCGAAAGGAGCAAGGAGCAAGTTGCTCAGAAAAGCTCAGAAAATCCTTGCCACCAGCAAGGATTATTCGAAAGGAGCAAGGAGCAAGTTGCTCAGAAAAGCTCAGAAAATCCTTGCAACAACCAAGTGGAATACTATGGAGGGTCCAAGTCCTGCCCAACTCTACGATTTGAGGATTCATAAGGTCAAAATGCAGGCCCTCCTTGAACAACAAGGATTATTCGAGCTTGAACAGCAGGATTATTCGAGCGGCTGAAAGGAGCAAGTTGCTCAGAAAAGCTCGAAGCACGATCCTACTAAGTTGCTCAGAAAAGCTCAAGGTCTTGAGGGAGGTTGCTAAAGAGAAGTCAGCGAAGGAGGTGAGGATAAGACTCTGATTACGATTTGAGGATTCATAAGGTCAAAATGCAGGCCCTCCTTGAACAGCAAGGATTATTCGAGCTTGAAACAAAGGGGAAGTAATCAGCAGTGTCAAATCAAGGGGAAGTAGTGTGCCACCACTACAACAAACCTGGGCACTTTAAGAGTAAGGGCTATGAGTCAGCTCAGTCCCTATCCATCACTTCCACTAAAGTGTAAGAGTAAGGGCTATGAGTCAGCTCAGTCCCTATCCATCACTTCCACTAAAGTGTAAGAGTAAGGGTTATGAGTCAGCTCAGTCCCTATCCATCACTTCCACTAAAGTGTAAGAGTAAGGGCTATGAGTCAGCTCAGTCCCTATCCATCACTTCCACTAAAGTGCGCTTACCAGAAAATCTGGTCCCAAGAACCCTCTTGATAAGAATCAAGCAAATCAAACCCAAGAGGATAAGGAGCAGAAGGGCTATGAGTCGGGCACTATAAGAGTACTTGTTTCAAGTACAAACAACTTACCAGAAGGTATGTTCCTGAACTCAAGAGAAATTTGATATCTCTTGGTGGCCTACTTGAGCTAAGTAAGCAAGGATTGCTATGTGGTGACAAGATCACAAAGCTTGATTTGTGTGAGCACTGCATTCTTGGGAAATCCAAGAGATTGAAGTTTGGAAAGAGTTCACACTCTACCAAAGGAATTTTGGACTATGTCCATTCAGATTTATGGGGGCCAGCTAGGAATCAGACCAGAACCGGTGGGAGATATTTCATGTCTATCATAGTTGACTACTCAAGAAAGGTATGGATCACTATCCTGAAATCCAAGTCAGAAGCATTTGAAAAGTTTAAGGAATGTCTCACTGAGGTTGAGAATGTCTCTGAAAAGAATCTCAAGCATTTGAGAACTGATAATGGGCTGGAGTTCATATCAGAAGAGTTCAATGTTTTCTGCAAGAAGAAGGGTATAGTGAGGCATAGAATAGTACCAGGTACACCTCAGCAGAATGGAGTAGCTGAGAGAATGAACCAGACTTTGCTTGAGAGGGTCAGGTGCATGTTGAACAGCTCTGGATTGCCTAAAGTATTTTGGGGAGAAGAAGTGTCAACAGCAGCCTACTTGATAAACAGAAGCCCTTCCTCAGCTGTGCAATTTAAAACCCCAGAAGAGTTATGGTCTGGCCATGCAGCTGAGTACAATAATTTGAAAGTTTATGGTTGTTTAGCATATGCCCATGTCAAGAAAGATAAGCTTGAGCCTCGAGCCTTGAAATGTGTGTTCGTAGGGTATCCTTCAGGTGTGAAAGGGTATAGGTTGTGGTGCCTTGAAACTGGAATGCAGAAGTGTATTATCAGTAGAGATGTAACTTTTGATGAGAGTAGAATGTCATTGAAAGAAGAGTAAAATTCAGGTGCAGTACACAACAAACCAGATGAGACACAGGTTGAGGTGGAGCATGTTGAAACCAGAACAGTAACTGAAGATCAGATTGATCCAGATGAGGAGGAGACTACTCATAGTGATACTGAGCTTCATGACTACCAGCTCACTAGGGACAGAACCAGAAGAGAAGTCCACCCACCTCAGAGGTATGGTCAAGCTGACATAGTATCATTTGCATTATGTGCAGCTCTTGAGGTGGAGTCTTTGGAGCCTAAAACTTACACAGAAGCCATCAACTACCATGACAAAGAGAAGTGGTTAGTTGCAATGGAGGAAGAACTGTTATCTCTGAACAAGAACCAGAGTTGGGAGATTGTTGAGAGGCCTAAGAATAAGAAACTTGTTGGGTGTAAGTGGATCTACAAGAAGAAGGTGGAGGCTCAGAGAGGTGGCAAGGTTAGGTACAAGGCAAGACTTGTAGCTAAAAGATTTACATAGAAAGAAGGTATTGACTTTAATGAAATCTTCTCACCTGTTGTAAAGCATTGTAGCATCAGAATCTTGTTGGCTATGGTTGCTCAATATGAATTGGAGCTGCATCAAATGGATGTGACCACAACATTTCTTCATGGGACTTTAGATGAGAAGATCTACATGAAAATACCAGAAGGGTTGGACATAGAAGATGGAGAAGACAAAGTGTGCTTACTCAGAAAATCACTCTATGGACTCAAACAAAGCCCTAGACAATGGTACTTAAGGTTTAATGAGTACATTTGCTCAGCTGGTTTTGCAAGAAGCTTGTATGACAGCTGTGTTTACTTCAGGAGGGTTGGGAGTTCAGTTACCTATCTTCTGCTGTATGTAGATGATATGTTAATAGCAGGGGAGTCTATTAACAATATCAATCAGGTTAAGGAGATTCTCAAAAGGGAGTTTGAGATGAAAGATCTTGGTGAAGCTAAAGTGATTCTTGGAATGGAGATCAGTAGAGTTGAGGGAGCAATTCAGCTTAGTCAGCCTACCTATCTGAGGAAGGTGTTAGAGAGATTCAGGATGAATCAAGCTAAGTCAGTTTCTACACCAATTGGTCAGCATCAGAAGCTATCCAATCAGATGTGTCCCAAGAACAGCCAAGAAAGAGCTCAGATGAGTAAGGTTCCTTATGCCAGTGCAGTAGGGAGTTTAATGTATGCTATGGTGTGTTGTAGACCAGATTTAACTCATGCAATGAGTGTAATCAGCAGATACATGAGTGATCCAGGCTTAAGTCATTGGGAGACAGTTAAGTGGGTCATGAGATATATTCTAGGATCAACTGAGAAAGGTCTGAAATTTCAGAAGATATCAGATTAGGCAGAAGCACTTGTGGGATATGTTGATGCCGACTATGCAGCCAATGTAGACACAAGAAAGTCCTTGACAGGGTATGTATTCACCTTATTTGGTACATCTATATCATGGAGGTCAATACATCAGTCCGTAGTTACATTATCTACTACAGAATCAGAATATGTAGCCTTGACTAAGGCAGTTAAGGAGAGCATGTGGCTTAGGGGGATCTTGAAGGAGTTTGGTATATCACAAAGAAGTGTGACTGTCTTCTGTGATAACCAAAGTGCAATACATCTTGCAAAGCATCAGGGGTATCATGAGAGAACTAAACATATAGATGTAAAACTGTACTTTGTAAGAGATATTGTAGAGAAGGGGGTGGTCCAGGTAGTGAAGATTGCTACAGAGGAGAACCCTGCTGATGCATTCACTAAGGCATTGTTAAAAGAGAAGTTTGGCTTGTGTCTTAGACTTATTGGACTGCATTAATTCCTCTGAGGAGAAGGCTACTGTTCTTGTGGCAGAAGAACAGTAGTGGAGGCTATTCTTTGAGGAGAATAGTGTTGGTGTTTTATTTTTGGTGGAGATTAGTTCGATTATGAGCTAAAGGTGGAGAATTGTGAGTGTTATCTCATAAGCTCTGAATCAGCACACTAAGTGAGTAGTGAGCTGATAGGATCAGATAAGATGACTTAGACCGAAATCAGATGAGTTGAATGGTTTCAATCAGCTGAGGAGGTGATGCTTAGATTTCAGCACAGTTGGTCAGATCAGCACAGTACTTCAGCAGAGTGTACCAAGATCAGTACTTCAGTAGAGTGTACCAAGATTAGTACTTCAGCACAGTACTATCAGATCAGTACATCAACACAGTAAGATCAGCACAGTATGGAGTCTATCAGCAGAGTTAGCTTTTGATCACAAAACAGAAGAGTTGAGTATCAGATCACTAAGTAACCATAAAGTCTTCTGATATGAAAGTTAGTTAGTTTAACTAACTGTATTACAGTTACAACAACTTGAGGGCATAACTACCATTTCAGTTGGGCAATAACAGAGCACATGGGTTGTTACAAGCGGTTGCAAACGGTTGATAACTACTCAAAACAGTTCCTAACAGCAGCAACTACCTTTGGTCTTTATAAACTCTTGTTTTGTACATTGTAAAGGTTACGATTTTGGATGCAAGTACGATTGTAATCTTTGAGTTGTGTGAGTTCACGAGTGAAGTGAGGAAATATCCTATTCCGAGTGAATGAGTGTGTAAACATTCTTTATCAATCAAGAGTGTGTAAACATTCTTTATCAATCAAAGAAGTACTCGTCTGGTCCAGTGGATGTAGATCACATTGATCGAACCACTTAAATTCTTGTGTGCTGTTTGTTTTGTTGATTAATTTTAGTTCTCTATATATATTTTTCGACTTTAAAATTAGTTACATCCTATCCTACTTAACATTCCAAAACAAACATACACAATCACTATTCATCAAGATTTCCTCATCCAAGATTTCCCCATCCGGATTTCCCTCATCCTACATAATTCCAAAACAAACATGCCCTTAGAGATGTATGCGGCCTCTTCTAAGATCATGTTAAATGTATAGTTACAGCTCATACTTGCATGTGGTATTTATGTTTATGGACTAGTACTGACCAACTAATAATGACAACTCATATTTATGTTTATACATTTTCTTTAATGCTAAATATACACCATTAGCTGAAAAATCTTCGAAACTCACATTATTATGAAATGTTAGAGAAAGTAGTTTACCGAAAATGATTAAATGAAAAACTTTTATTGAGACGGACGAAAAAAGAAAGTAGTTTACCCAATTTTTAGATTGAGTCTCAATATAAATACTCATATTGTCTCAATTCAAGACTCAATTTTTACTTTATTTTCAATTTAAGGCTTCATTAAAAAAATTAGTCTCTTTTTTTAAAGTAAAATAATTAGTCAAAATTGAGTTTTTCAAATATGATTTTAAAAGGTAAAAAAAACTGGTAACTGTGTTTATCAAATCGGGGTTTGCAAAAAATGCACAATTTTTTAAAATAAAATCTAAAAGTTTTGCCAATTTTTAATTTTTTTTTACCGAAAACTTAATTTATTTTTTTTAAATATTAGGGTCCATTTATTTTTCCAAAATATTACCTTTTATTAAAAAGAAAAAAATATGAAAATATGGATTTTTTTTAAAAAAAATTCCCGAAAAAACAGCTTGATGCACTATCTCCCTTCAACCCTTTGAGCGAAATGCGGCAAAAGAAAAGGAAGGAAAATCCATGGACCGACCCCATCATCTCCACCCCGTAGGAACTACGAGATCACCCCAAGGGCGCCTTCGGCTAGTATTATTTAAAATCGAAAAAAAAATCGAAAAAATCTCTCTCTTTATAAAAAATAATCATCTTATATGACTTTAATTTTTTTTTTAATGTGGGCATTGAATTGAGATAAAATAATTTAAATGAAACATTAAATTGAGATAAATGTGAATATTAAGCCTTGAATTGAGACACTTATAAAATGAGTACTTATATTGAGATTCAATTTAAAAATTGGGTCTTCATATGAAAATTTTCCTTCACTTTTTTAATTAGTTTTTCAATTAAAATACACACAAAATAATTACCTTTATATATATAAGTACAAAAAATTGCAATACATTTTTTTTCTTTTAAGACGACTTTTACAATAAATTCACTACTAAAATAATACTCCCTCCGTCCCATAATAGTAGATGGGCACAATTATTGAGAAAGTATAATGATGAGTGGAGTTTTGCTTTTTAAACTTTTATGTATAAAGTTAATAAAATAGTTGAGTATGTATGGAAAAAAGTAATGACGATAAAATTGAGAATATTGTGAGGGTGGAGTTTATAAAGAGTTTTTTATTTTAAGGGTGTAAAAGTTACTATAACGTCTTAAAAAAATGTGAAAATTATTGTGGAACAGATGAAGTAATTTATTAATTTTAAAAAATATTTAAAGCAATAAATTTAAATATACATACATACATACTCCTTCTGTCCATCAAAAGTGTGTTCACTTTTTTTTTATATATGTTTTTAAAAATATCATATTTTAATTATAAATAATATATTTAATATAATGAGTATAAAATATATTTGGTAGATAATCAATCTTGTTAGTAAAG
The DNA here is from genome assembly GCA_963675135.1 of Galeopsis tetrahit. Taxonomy (NCBI): domain Eukaryota; kingdom Viridiplantae; phylum Streptophyta; class Magnoliopsida; order Lamiales; family Lamiaceae; genus Galeopsis; species Galeopsis tetrahit. The sequence continues at coordinate 31,107,922 of OY776126.1, read as the reverse complement.
TATAAAAAATATTTAAAAGTTAACTATTTAAATAGAATAAACACGTTTTTTGCAAACCAAAAAAAAAAAAAATGAGCACACTTTTGGTGGACGGAGGAGGAAGTATCTAATCTTCTAATCTAACACTATCCATAAAGAGTGAATAAGGTAAGGATGTCCGGTATTCTTCCAGTTTTCGGTTACTAAAACGATACGTGTGCTTGCTATGATGCTCCATGTCTCCATTTCTCTGACAGCTGTCATTTCTAACCTCTTTTCTCTATCCTTCATTAAAATTCTCATATTCACACACAACTCCCTTAGCTCATCTCCCCCACTGAACGGCCGTCGAGGAACATTCCACCCAATACAATAAGTAGACTTATATTTAATTTTGATTTTTTTAAGCTATTCAAGCAGGAAAAAACAACAAAATTTTACTCTTTCTGTCTCAAGCTATTGATGAAGGTGACCAAGAGAAAGGGGCTAGGCTATGTAGTTTTGGTTTTTATATGCACACCAACATCAACTGTTTGATAAATTGAGAAGTTGCTAATTTTATTTTTGAAAAATTGTATACAGTGTTGCCACTATTTATTTATTTATTTTTTTGTTCTGATTTTTTTGATAAATTTTTTTTACATTTAATATAAATAATTATATAAGTAATTGAGTCGAGTTGAGCTCGAGTTTCTTATCAAGTTAAGTTTAAGCTTAAAAAATTCAGTCGAGTTTTGAATTCAGTCGACTCGGCTCATTTACACTCAATGAATGGTTTTTTTGAGTGTTGTGTTGCTTTCTAAACTAAAGTATGATGTATGGATTTTTTTGGGGTAAATTGGGATGAATTGGTTGTTTATCCTGACTATTCTTTATGCTTTATTATTAATAGTCTAATTTTATAAATACAGTGTTATTTCTTTCCATTTTTATTCATCAATGGTTCTAAACGACTGTCAATACCCTTTTCATGCTCGTCAAATTTACGTGCATTTATCTCATTTATTAGTCTTATATACTACTCCCTTCGTTTCATAAAATTTATCGCATTTGATCTTTATTTTTGTTTCAAAAAGTTTGTCGCTTTTTCTATTTTTACCACGAATTTTTCTAAAATGCCCTTTTGTAACTCCTACAATATCACTTTTAATTGGAAATACATTAATGATTCATTTTCTCTCACTTTCTTTTAAAATGCAAGAGTGGGATAGAAATGAAAGGTTAATGAGGAGAGGGACAAATTAATAAGGGATAAATGTGTCAAAAAAATATGTTTCTTAATCTTATACAAAATGATAAATGCGACAAACTTTTCGAATCGGAGGGTGTATATCTTATGTTGTCTTGAACCCAGAAACATAGCGTTATTTCATAAATGAAATTAATTAGAATCTAAAATATTGAACAACACATCGTAGGAAAAGAGAAAAAGGATGAAGCGATCATTATGAAAGTGTATAACTATTAAAAATAACACTCATTGCAAATTTAAATGCAATATTAACATTTTAGTGACAACTATATAACTCAAGCCTCAATAGGTAAAAAAAAAAAAAAATTTAAAAATGCATAAATACACGTGAAACAATAACATTATGATATCCATGTTGTTACATAAAAAAAAAAATTAGTCACATAACATCCTCATAAACTATTCTCTACCATATCATGTATACATACTTATACAACAACTTAATATAAATTATCAACTTTACAAAATTTATATCTAATTAACTAATCAAATACCATGAATATTAAGTATTGCATTTCTATCCACTATAGACAATGTCACTACACTTACACATTTCAATTAAAAGTTGAAACGTTAATAAAAAGGTTCCTTTCAAATTCCGTATGAGCTATTATTTTGTGAATAGTACTGCTAAATATGAACTAGAGGCTTACAAATCACACAGTATACGGGAACACAATATTGCAATAAGTACTTTGTAATATTAAAAATGTTAAGTTGTAAAATACAAGTATTTAAAATATATATGGAGATGTGTAATTAAAAAATATTGATGAGTGTTAAAATACGTATATATGTGCATACTATAAACTTTTGTTAATACTCGTCATTCTAATAATATGTTTAATAAAAATAATATATTTAATTTAAACTTCTTTTATTTATTTCTAATATATTTAATTTAAACTTCTTTTGTTTATTTCTAATATAATTAAATATAAAAATATTCAAACATAAAAATCTGGGTTAACACCTCAAATTGTGAGGTGCCACCTACCTAGTATATATAGAAGTGCCTTCGTTCCGCCCCGTCCTGGCTTGTAAATAATGTAGTGTAATTTTAGATCCAGTTTGATGATAGATTAGTCAATGTTAATTAGACTGAAAGATAAATTCAATACAGATTAGTAAATGATTAATTAGACTCGAGATAAACTCAAAAACATTCATTATAAGAACATTATCTACTATTGATTTAATGTGAATCGATTGAGATATATAAATTTGATCAAAAATTAAATAATTCTATATCTATCAAATGGTTCTAAGTTTTCACACCATCTCTAATTTGGTTTGGATTATAGGGTCATATATATTCATCATATCACAATCATTTTATACCGCCTTTCTATTAACTTGCAAACCAGAATCTAGCAGGAATGCATATGGTATGACATACTATCCCCTAAGCGCATGTTTGATAGCATATATCTACCCTTAATCTAAGTTATCAAACAATCAATAAAAATGATATATACTTAATCTACGTTTAATCTAAACTATCAAATATGATCTAAATATATAATATTATATTTTTTAATTATAGTAAAATATAGAATATAAAAAAACTTACATTTTTCACCAATCTATGATTTTAGATTTTCTTTTTTATATTCCACAATTTTTTATTGATCCCATTTCACACAACCTTGTTTAATAATTTTATAGAATTAAGGAATATATTATTTTGACAAGTTTACTCTTAGATAGAAAAGAAAGAGAAGAGATAGAATGTATGAAGAAAAAAATTCAATAATAAAGAGTTTTTAGGGATGCAATATGATCAGTAAATTAAAGAAAAACAATTAATTTAAAATAAAATTAAAACGAAGGGAGTAATTATAATATAACCTTAATTAAATAATATTCTCAAAAAGTAGAATATATCATGGTTACATGATCATCTGCTTAATTTATAATTAGCCTTCCCTAGCTAGCTAATTGATCTGACTAAAAAAAACTAATTAACGTTAATCAATGTGGTTAATTAATTTCACGTACAACGTGATGGAACTTGATCCGATCCTTGAAATTGAACACCAGGTAGATTCGAGCATACGGCTGTAGTTGGTTGTCCATTAAAAGTGATGTCAACCCCAATGAGATCTATGTTTTGACATGGCTTGCTCTTACTACATTGAATATTCACAGCGGTGATCAAAGACGAACTGCCACGTACATTTACATACTTCACTCCTCTTATTCCCACACTCGACTCCCCTCCATGCGTACATGATCCCGAGGGGCAATAGTATTGATCTATAATGATAGGATTATCAGTTGAGTCCAAAATAATATCTGAAAACGTAACATCAGAAACAACGTTTGATGATTGTGAAGGTGCCCATGTTTTGATCCTCAACCCATTTTGGGTCTTGCTCAGAGTACAATTTCTTACTGTAATTCCACTCACATCCTCTTCTCCCTTGTATTTACCTAAGCTTCCAATGCTGATGCCGTGACCTGGCCCGCAAAATACACCAGAGACATTTACATTTGTACTTCCATCACCAATGGACACGCAATCGTCTCCCGTGCCTATGGTGGAATCAATGATGCTTATGTGGTCAGAATGCGCAATGTGGACTCCGTCCGTATTGGGGCTATCTCCCGGGGCCGATATATGCACATTCTCTACATTCACATTTTGAGAATTGTGAATGTGTAGATGGAACATCTTGCTATTCACTAAATGTATATCTTGAATTAGGGCATTTTTCACATTTGCTATGGCCAAAATCTACAAAACACACAAAATAATATTCATTAATCTCCATTGGATCACTAATTAAATCGAGTGTAGTGTTAAATTTTCTATTTATGATACGAATATAAAGACGTATGTAATCATCAACTTAATTGTATCGATCTATCATATCATACACAATTTTGTTACATATATGGAATTAACATTAAAAAAAAGTGAAACATATCAAAATTTACTTACGTCGGGACGATCGCCACAATTTCCCGAGCCCTTGCAACGAGACCATGTGGAGGCCCCGTTACCGTCAAGTGTACCGGTACCGGAAAATGTAAGGTCGTCAACCTTATTAAAAGTGAGCCAGAAGTTTCCAACGGCGGAGCTGCTCGCTATGAGTGTTCCGTCAATCTTAAACAACGTTTTCCCAATGCACGGTCCTTCAAAATCTCCACCACTCACAAAGAAGGTTCCTTTCGGAACGAGAATTGTGCCGCCGTCAATTCCACAAGCTTTCGTCCATGCATTTGCAAAGGCCTACATATATACACGTTCATAACATTAATAATGAGAAATTGATTAATTTCAATAGAAAAAAAAAATTCAATGATATATATATATATATATATATGTACCTGCTTGTTATCTGTTTTTCCACCGGCAATTCCACCAAAATCGGTGATAATAAAATTATTATTTTGTGCATGAATTGTCAAAATAAAACCGAGCAACAAAAGAATAACACATGGCGACATCCTAGCTATATGATTATTTTCTTGAAGGTTTAATTATTGTGACAAATGAAAAACAAACACGGGCTATATATACGTACCAATTAGTATCAGTTTAATTCAATCCAATTATTGCATGATCAATTACTGGAATCCAATTAATTAGTCATTCTATTTATTAGAATGCTAATTAGAATTCTCTTAAGGTATGTAATTTCATTGACTTTCGGATTTTTAAATTTGAATTTCTTAATTAGGTGTGTTTTGAAATTTGCATGCTAATTGATTCAGTTAATGTAATTTTTTCGTTGAAAATGGAAGAAATTCAACTCATTTTAATTCAGAGCAATTTAAGTAATGAAAATGGAGTATAATTAATTAATTGCTTAAGTTAATATAATTCTAGCTCGTTGACAAGGGAATTATGAAATCTTATCCATTTTAATGTAATTTACAACTTGTTCGTTACTACTCCCTTCGTTTCATAAAGTTAGTCAACTTTGCTATTTTGTACAGAATTAAGGTACATATATATTTTTTTGACATATTTACTCCTCATTAATAACATTTTTTTATTTTTTATTAAGACAATTAATTAAAAATTAATATAGAAAGAGTAAAATTGTCAACTTACCTCATCAAAAAAAAAAAAAAAAAGATGATACATTAATATATTTCCATTAAAAAAGACATTGTAGAAATTATGTGTGTTTTGAAATTTGCATGTTAATTGATTCCGTTAATGTAATTTTTTCGTTGAAAATGGAATGAAATCCAACTCATTTTATTTCAGAGCAATTTAAGTAATGAAAATGGAGTATAATTAATTAATTGCTTAAGTTAATTTAATTCTAGCTCGTTGACAAGGGAATTATGAAATCTTATCCATTTTAATGTAATTTACAACTTGCTTAATGTTAGTACTCCCTTCGTTTCATAAAGTGAGTTGTCTTTACTATTTTATATAGAATTAAGGTACATATTTTTTTTGACATATTTACTCTTCATTAATAATATTTATTTTTATTTTTTATTAAGACAATTAATTAAAGATTAATATAGAAAGAGTAAAATTGTCAACTTACCTTGTCAAAAAAAGAAGAAGAAATGATACATTAATATTTTCCAATAAAAAAAGACATTGTAGAAATTTTGTGTGTTTTGAAATTTGCATGTTAATTGATTCTAATTTTTTCGTACGTTGAAAATGGAATGAAATCCAACTCATTTTAATTCAGAGCAATTTAATTAAGTAATGAAAATCTGTATAATTAATTAATTGCTTAAGTTAATTTAATTCTAGCTCGTTGACAAGGGAATTATAAAATCTTATCCATTTTAATGTAATTTACACCTTGCTCGTTAATTATGTATTTTGATTGACTTTAATTAAAACCCTGCAACCAAGACATTCAAGTTTACTTTAATTAAAAAAAAAAATTACACATTTAGTTTGGATTGAGATTTTCTGTTATAGGGTAAAATTCTCTGCATTGAATGATGTCGGCGTGCTTAATTATAATTCATACATGTCATTCATTATACTACTATTTAATATTTCCTTTTATTCAAAATAATAGCTCCCGCGTAACGCGGGCGATTTATTAAAATAATAAATTTAAATATTATATTAAATTTTATATCTTTAAATATTATATTAATTTTTGTATCTTTTAATAGTAACCTATTTTCATGGCACAAATCATCAATAATAAACTCTCAATTGAATAAGCAATCAAAATATATTTAGTATTAACATAATTAAATAAACTTAATAAAGTGTGTATTACTTATTTTTTAAGACATGATAAGCAACTTGTGTATAGTCCTTAATTTTCACGTCAAGTTTTTTTCCTTTCAATTTTAACATTGTATATACGTACAACAAATATTTATTCGACACTTCAATTAACTAATCAAACGTAGTTGAAAGATTTTAAATTTTTTTATTAACAATTACTAAAAATTTTCTAAATAAAATTCGTATTTCTCAACCAACTTAAAGGTCTTCCGCGCACCATCCATCTCCAATTGCTATCTTGGATTGAACTAGATTAAAGACGAGCTTCTAACTCGTAAACCAAAACAAAGCTCTACTTTTTTTGAGAGTCTTAAGTTGGTTACTTTTTTTTTTTTTTTTTTTTTGAAAAAACAAACAAGGAGAATAAAATTACAACCAATTCTCCTTGAAGGAATTAACATTATCTTCTCCAATCCAATCGTAAGGACCTGAAGAGACAAAAGCTTTCTGAGCCAGAATGTGTGCTAGTTGATTCTTGTTCCGGTGCACATGTTGATAATCCCACACTAGGATTGATCTTAGCTTTTTCTGGATATCCACCAACACCTTTTTTTCAAAACCATTAAGATGAATCTCAGCTCTAATGGCCCCAATAGCAATAGAGGAGTCGGAGCAAATTCTTTTGACCTGAAAATTTCCATCTAAGCATCTGTCCAATCCAACCTGTATTGCTAATAACTCCGCCGCTAGAACCGAACCTGGATGAGCAATTCTTTTATAACCAGCCATAATTACTTTATTATAATCCTTGATCAAAGCATAAACAACAGCAAAAAAATTCCTATTCTCCGCATACGCAGCATCCGTAAAGAGACTAAAATCATGGCTATCCGGTGATGCACTCATATCATTAGTTCCTGGAGATTGTTTTCTCAAACTGAGCCTTTTAGCAAATCCTAAATCATTCAGGTAATCTAGTGCCCATTGAACATCCATGGATATACCCTTACCAATCATAGGCTTATCAGTCTTATGCATCCATTGGCAACGATTTCTCCAAATGGCCCAAGCAATAATAAAAAACACTTCCAATTCCTGATTATTGAGTAAATGCATGAGTTTAAAGAAAAAATCAATCACATACCCACTAGCCGATTCTTTAAGAGGTTGCCATAACTTTTGTTGCTTCCAGATTGCTTTAGCTTGTGGACACCAACAAAGTACATGCATAGTATCCGCATATGAGAAACCGCAGAGGGAGCAGGCAGGATTAATAGGCACATGGTGCCTTGCAAGATTGCCTTCAGTTGCTACAATCTCATGCATCATTTTCCAACCAAAGATACGAACTTTAGGTGGAATCATTAACTTCCAGATTGTTTTGAAAATTCGATCATCAGAGTTGGGATCTGAAGGCCCATCATCTTCCTTGTGCATCGCCTGCCACTCAATGTTCTTAGCAAGATGATATCCCTTTGCCACTGAGTAGGTGCCCTTAGAATTGCCTGGCCAAAAAAGAATATCCTCCTTATCAGCACCATGGAGAGGGGTGGCAAGAATGGCCTGTGCCTCATAAAGGGGAAAAGCCTTATGTATCAGATCAACATTCCACATATAATCATTGGTGATAAATCGTTTTGCATTTGAGGCACTCACCATTCTGGACGATGGAATCCCTGTTTCTGTATTCCAAATCCATCTATCCTTAAGGATGCGAATTTTTTCCCCATTTCCAATCCTCCATCGACAACCTTGATCAATAATGTCCCTACTCCAAATGATAGATCTCCACACAAAAGAAGGATTAGATCCAAGACCCGCATCAAGACAATCTATATTTTTAAAATATCTAGCCTTGAAGATCTTACTCATCAATGTATCAGGATTACTGATCATCCTCCAAATATGCTTGGCAAGTAAAGCTTTATTAAAGAGGATCATGCTTCTGAAACCTAAACCTCCTTTGTCCTTAAGGTGGCACAAATCCCTCCATTTGGTCCAATGCATCTTCTGACCCTTCAAATTACCTTCCCACCAAAATTTGGCCATTAAGCTCTCCATCTTAGCACAAATAGAAGTTGGAATACGGAAACATGACATGGCATATGAGGGAATAGCTTGAAGAACAGCTTTAATCAGAACCTCCCTTCCACCTTCTGAAAAAAAATGATGATTCCATGAATTGATTTTCTGGCGCATACGATCAACAAGATATTCAAACTGCAATCGTTTTGCTTTGATAGAAAATGTGGGAAGACCAAGATAAATGCTATGACCTTGTGTTCTCCGAACTCCCAGAATTGCTGCCACTCTTTCCCGATTATCAGCTTTAGTGAACGGACTAAAAGAGATAGCAGACTTGTCAAAATTCACCAACTGTCCTGATGCTCTCTCATACTTATACAAATTCTTTTTCAAAATGAAGCTATTTGCTGGAGTGGCTTTGAGGAAAATCAAACTATCATCTGCAAAAAATAAGTGAGAAAGGATAGGGGCAGTTCTTGCAATTTTGACACCTTGAAAATTTCTCACTTCAATGCTTCTAGAAATCAAAGAAGATAAGCACTGAGCACACAAAGCAAAAAGATAAGGCGATAGTGGATCACCTTGACGCAGCCCCCTAGATGGAGAAAAAGAAGAGGACAATTCTCCATTCACATTGATCTGGTACTGGACAGAGGAGAAGCATTTCATAATGAGGGATACCCATTTTGAGGAAAACCCTAATTTAAGCATCACCGCCTCCAGAAAGGACCATTCAACCCGATCATAGGCTTTGCTCATATCAAGTTTTAGGGCAGCATAACCCTCCTTACTCTTGGAAGCTTTAATCCAGTGCATGGCCTCATAAGCAACCAGTACATTGTCAGTTATAAGCCTGCTTGGTATGAAAGCACTTTGAAAAGGATCAATGATATCATTCATGAAGCCTTTCAATCTGTTAGTAATAGCACGAGCCAAGATACGATAACTGACATTGCATAGACTAATGGGGCGATAATGAATTACCTTTGAAGGATTCTTAATCTTTGGAATGAGAGAAATAATAGTTTTGTTCCATGAAACCAAAGAGCCCTCCCCATTTAAGACATCTAACATAAGTTTAGTCATTTGAGCCCCAATTTCTGACCAATTGGATTGGTAAAAAGAGGCTGGAAATCCATCTGGCCCTGGAGCCTTCCAAGGGCTGAGGTCTCCAACCGCTTTATCAATTTCACCCTTAGTGAAGGGAGCATCCAAAAGAGAGGCAGTCTCACTAGGAACCGAGCATGTTAAGGCACTGGTAGCATCAAGAATATCATCATTGCCTGGCTCAGAAGAGGTGAACAAATTCTGATAAGACTGAACAAAGCAAAGAGAGATATCTTGTGTTGTTTGTAGTTCCACATCTTCATGATTCAGAATCGATCGGATGAGATTTCTCTTTCGTCTAGAGGTAGCCTTTGCGTGGAAAAATTTCGTATTACGATCCCCTTCACGAAACCAATCTACTCTAGCTCGTTGCTTCCAATAAATTTCATTCTGAGATTGCAGCTTAAAAAATTCCTTTTCAAGTGAATCAATCTTAGCAAAATTAGGGTCCATGTTATCATCTCGTAGTTCGGAATCAATTTGAGCAGCAACTCCTTTCAATCTTGCATTCACCGAACCCCCTTTAGCCTTATCCCAATCACAAAGCGAGGTTCGAATAGGGTCTAAGATTCCATCCATATTATGAACACAATCCATCTTCGATCTAGCTTGAAGGATAATGGTCTTAAAATCAGGCTCCTTAAGCCAGTGATTCTCAAACTTGAAAGACTTGGCAGTGTAGGTTCTCTTAGGCGAAGGGGGTTGATCATATTTGAGCAGGATGGGTCGATGATCGGAACCCAAAAATTCAAGAGTCTTAGTTGTGTAATAGGGAAACACAGTAAACCAATCCTTATTAGCAACAAAGCGATCCAGCCGTTCTTTAATTAGATCATTACCCTTTCTTTTGTTAATCCAAGTAAATTTAGGGCCATTAGACTTCAAAGTTTTAAGGTTGTTATGCTCCAAAGCATCTTGAAATTGAAGCATGCGATTAATAAGAATTGGATCACCCCCCTTTTTTTCATGCTGAAAGAGCACCTCATTGAAGTCCCCCCCAATTAACCAAGGTATATGATCTGAGAAAGTTTGATTCTTGAGTCGTTTAAGAAGTGTCCAGGAGTTATGACGGAGCTGCAAAGATGGATTCCCATAAAAACCCGTAAAGCGCCAACATTGAAAATAATCATCAATATGGCAGTCGATATGGCCCAAAAAAAAAGACAAAAGTTGCACATTCCAATCATTCCAAAAGAGGCAAAGGCCTCCTGACAAACCACAGCAATCAATAGTGAAAGCATAAGAAAATCCTAGCATAACCCTAAGGGCTTCAACCCTGACTTTGGTGCACTTAGTTTCACAAATAAAGAAAAGAGACGGACGATAAGTAATAACAAGACGCTTAAGACAACTGAACGCACGAGGACTACTGATTCCTCGCGCGTTCCAACATAAAATGCTCATTCATCATGGCGGGGCCGATTCAAATCGGGCTCCGCCGTTCCAAAAGTCTTAATCTCCGCTCCAAGCTCCTCCGCCAGAACCTTGGCTCTCTTTAGCTCACCATCATCTAGGTTCCTACTTGCATATTCCTCCCACACCTCTTGTTCTTTGCAATGAGTATCACGAGTTGGAAAGCACCTCTTTTTACAAGGTGCAGTTGAGCTGAACAACGAGTCAGAATCAGAATCAAACGAATCCACCCTTGCATGTTTTTTACCGCAAGTGCCACCATCCTCCGAGTAAGTTCTGAGAAGATCCTCAAAAATAGGAATGTATGGAGTTTCCCCTTGCCGAATGATTTCCACAAATTCATCAAAGTCATAAGATCTGAAGCATCGCCCAACATGGTGAACAACACGGTAGTCCATCCCATTATCCTTCCCCCACAGAGGCAACTTGAACAACCTGTACTCAAAATGAGATGGAACAACAAATGAAAGAGGATCCAAAAACATACCAGAAACCGAATCCCATCTGGAACCTTTATTCGAACCATTCCCAACTTCAAAACGCCTATTACCACCATCCTGGTCCATTAAGTCAGCAAAACGATACACTTCCTTTCTAGCACTGGGGCCCATGCTAAGATTAAGATGATCAATATCATCCTCCACCATCACACCCTTACCTTTTGCCCTTCGTCGAGCCTCATCATCCAAATCAGATTGATCTTTTTCACCATTTCCTGGAGCAACCCGAGTATTCTGGATATCCTCCACACCCCTTTCAACGCGGTTTAAAAAACCTTGCATGTCCTCATTCGAAGGTCCCAAGGGATGATCAGACCGCAGCCATTCAGGGAAAAACCTATGAGAAGAGCACCAAGCATCCGTTCTGCCCATAGCCATACCACAATCTTTTTCCACATGATCAAGGTGACCACAAAGATAACAGAAATCAGACAGGCGTTCATAACGAAAAACCGCCGCAGATTTTCCTTGTTCCACAGTGATGAAGAAACACCTGCATAATGGTTTAGAAACATCAATGACAACCCGAACTCTAAGGAACTCACCACGAACTTCATTTTCCTTAACCGTCTGAACATCCAACACCTCTCCCAGGATGCCTCCAGCACGTGTCCCTATTTGTGTGGACATTTTGTTAAAATGGAGTCCATGAATCTGGACCCAAAAAGGAACATGCACCAGGTTTAAAGTGGATGGGCGATCATGCCCTTGCAGCAGCTTGAGGACCACCAAAGATCTCCTAATGTTCCATGGTTGACCATGCAGGGCTTTCTTCATTTCCACCACATCTGCAAAATCAAGAAGAAAAATACCAGAACCAACAGCCGAGACTGTTAAAGGATGCTTTAGTGACCACACCCTCTGAAGAAGAGATCTCAACTCAGGTGGTGCAATCTTTCGCCTAGCAACGAACCGGAGAGCCAGCACATTTTTTGGGGGGACGAACTCTGTTTGCTGAACCACAATATTAGTGGTTTCATGGTCAGCAAGAGAGAAAGTCTCGAAAGCTTCTTGAATATTCTCAGCCATAGTAAGAACCACAGTAGATGAAAAGAGAGGAAATGAGAAGTGATTTCGTATGAAGGTATAACCCAGCTTATATAGGCCTCCAATCCCCAATACCAGCCCCTTGGTTTTCGAAACCAGCGTGCAAGAGAGAGAGAGTTGGGGAAAGCTGGCTCCCAGAAAGCCATTTTGCACACGCCAAAACCGACCAATCCCCATTGGAGTTTTCACAGAATCGAGAAAGCACTCCAAGCGTCTTAACCAGAACCCCAATCCCCAACTGCGTAGCAATCACGCTCAAAAATCTCAGACGCCAAATTGGTGGATTCCAAGAAAAACTAATGATTGTAGAAGATGCACAAACCAAGAAAAAGATTGTGTAAAGGGTATTTTTAAAAGGCAATCTCAGAAAAAGACATCTAAATCAACCAGAATAGGATTCAATCGGAAGAAGAAATATCAACCGATTAGGGGTTTTTTTAAAAAAATTCAAACTCAAATTCAAGGGTGAATTTTTAAGGGATTCTCACAATTGTTTTTTCCTAGAGAGAAGAAGCAAACGGAGAGGATTCTCACAACATGTTACTATGAAGTCTCATGTCTTAAGTTGGTTACTTGGTGATGAACATTATTTGACAAATTGCGTGTTGGGTCTTATGTTTATATGGAAATGAATTTGAGCTATATTTTTTACTCCTATTTCTTTTCTTATTCAATTCATGATTGGTGTACTGATTAATTGCTATATATTTCGACTAAGTTAAATAGGCATGCTCTCTTTTAAGTGTTTGAGTGATTCCTTATGAAAGTGTGCTGGGTGGTGTAAGTGAAGTGTTTAAGTATAAGTAGATAAATGTTGCACAGAATATTGAGACAAATAGTGCAACACTGACTCTAACAGAATGTCAGAAATTAAGATACACAGCGGAAGACTTGAAACACTAAAAACAAACGAGACACAATGGAAATACTTTTAACATAGATTTTATAAATAAAAATCTATGCCTTCCTTATGGCGTAAAATCAATACTTATCTTCAAGTACAAATGTTGTGTGAAATGTTACAACAATAACTTTCACAACGAAACTATAAACGAGGCAGGTGCCAAGTCTAGAAAACGAACTACGTGTATAAATTATACACTGTCGAAATGCCTAGTCTATCTAATGATTACACTCTCAATAGATAAGAAGACACACAGTCATACGGGTGGTATACAACGTATGAACTAAAATGTAGAACTATTGGCCACAATTTCCTAACAGGGATGAACGCTCGGTCTAGGATATTGATCGAATAGAGCACACTGAATTATGAAGCCTTCAATGGGTATTTATAGATGTGGGATACGAATTCTAGAGGCTTCCACATTGAGGTCCTATTTTTTAGGAAACTCAACTTCCACAACTTCCATGATCTTTCTAGATCCTTCTAGCATGCTCCAGGTCGTTCCAAATGCATCTAGGCTGTTCTAGCATGTTATCCAATGTTCTGGAATCTTCCAGGTTCCAGATCCTTGTAGAAGCTTCTAGATCCTGCCAGAAATGCGACAACATTTAGTTCACCACCAGCAGCAGCAGCAGGAACTCCATCATCATTTAACTCTTCAATCACCACATTTGAGTTTGATGGTGGTGGTACTCCCCCTGTTGTAGGTGAAAGCATACTGGTCCACCTATCCCTTAGGAACTGGAGCTCATCAATAGTTTCCTGCAAGTGCTTGAGCTGTAATTTGATGAAATCCTGTGAAAGATACACATTACCAGAAATGTTGATATGGATGTTCTCAACATTTGGGGGTGCATTTCTCTGTCTTGATCTGGATGATTCTGGATGATCAGAAGTTGAGGGTCTTTGCTGATGTTCAGTAGTTGAAGGCCTCTGCTGATGATCAGTACCAGGAGCAGTCAAAGGCAGATCAATTACTCTATCCCCAGTGAGTAAGGCAGGAGCTATGGCCAGTAATGGTACTCTCCCCCTCAACACATCAGTGTTCTTGGCAACAAGGTCATGATGCCTCAAGTAATTTGAAATCAGAACAGGATAGGGTAGGTTGCCTTTTTTAGAAACTTTTCCAGTAAATCTCATCATATGGTGGAAGATAGTGAGGCCTAAATCGAACTTCTTAAGCACAGAGATCCTATACATAAGAACAGCTTAGTCTTTTGTGATCTTAGTGGTATTTGTAGTGGGAATCCAGTTGTAGATAATGAGTTTGTATAACACAGAATGTAGGGAAGTGAGGTCTTTGGCTAGCATCTGTCTAGTCCACTTAACTACCCTACCACCAGTTATAGCAGCAATAACAATATCCATGTCAGGTTCTTCATCCACCTCAACATTGGGAATATGCAGAAACTCATTTATCAACTCAGGAGTAAAAGGTACATCCCTCCCCCTAAAGTTTACAGTCCCATAC